>JACDQD010000011.1:12512603-13762603 GCA_019843655.1 Lethocerus indicus
CGACCTTTTTTCTCCCCGAACCGGATTCGATTTCCGGAGGAAATAACATTTCAAAAGTAAATATAGTATCCCCCTCCCCGCCCATACCACCTTTGACCCTCTTCTAAAAATACGTATATATTTCCGGTCGTTGTATACCTCCTATCCCCCGTTTTACCACTAAACGTTAACTTATATAATCATTATTCAAACAAGTTATTATTTGTCTTAGACTTTAAATCCTCTCAGTTCTCGGAACTGAGCCGGCGGTTTCATTGATTTGAGACACAAAATATATATATTGTTCGATTAAAATTGGGTTCAAATTCTTAATCAGAAGAGCCCCGATTCCGTAAACTTGAAAGGCTACTGAAACAAATTTTGTACTTACAACAGGAAGAAGCAATAGTCTATTCGAAATAGGAGACTAGCGGCTGGCAACTTACCTAAAACAGAAAACGAGAAATATTCAATACTAATCTAATTTCTGATTAAAAAGCGGGCTCTAAAAATTAAATTGACATATTCTTAACACAGTTTTTGCTATGGGGTGTGACAGCCTTATCTTTTTCAGTGTACTTCCGTGATAATATCTGAATTAATTTTAAAGTAAATAGTTGTAAAGTTTCTCCAGGTGTAACATCGCGACGTTCTAAACCCCTTTCCTTCTTGAAGTGAAGAGGACAAACTTAAAACTACGTAGAGTTTTGTTTAAAAAAAAAAAGCTGGCCTTGGCAAAGGATCGAAGGTCAGACTGGCGACATGAGCTTTGAACGAAAAGAGAGGCAGGCACAATATTCTGTTACGATTAAAAGCTATTATTTTCTATGCCTCCGGTACACTTGCAATGGTGGAACGAGATCTGCCGCGTGTTACTGTATACTGTGTAGATCAGATTCGTAGGTTTCTTCAGTGCCCCATGGGTACGGCTGTAGGGGCGAAAGCGCATCAACCTTATTGCCTAGCCTATTCCCGCTACCGGGTGCTGTATTTAATATACTTTTATTTACTCTGTTCCAGTAAACCGCGCCAGTTTTTAATATAAAAAAAGGTCGCTGATCTCAAGACTTTGGCTCGGATAAAAGTTATGGAGCTCGAGATGAATCGGTCCAGAAATTTTGGGGATAATAAGAAAAGCCCGAGGCGGTATTAAACATTGGCCAGGTATAGGGAAAGGTAGGACCTTCACCCCAATTTTTTGCCGAAGGTAAAGCGGACCCGCCGGCGTCTTATTAAACTAACTTTTTTGTTCCTTTCCACCTGTCGAAACACAGACCCCCCTCCCTCTAAAGGCGCATCATCCGACCCCGCATTCCGATCCCGCCTTGCCCAATGAATCCCGACGAGAAATGCCCGCGGCGACCTGGCTTTATTTATGCAGTCGAGAAATGCAGGGGGCACAGCATTAATTCATTGGTCGGAGTTCAAACGACTTATGGGGGGACTCAGCTGAGTTATAGCAGACCATCAGACATTCTGCTCATACCGTAAGATATTTACAAATTTCATTAGTAGCGCCGATATAACATAGACATAGCTCTTACTTAGCCAGAACACTTTTCAGCATCGACTTTACCGGCCCGTAGACCTTTCTACATTTATTAGGTACCGCATTTAATATTGTGGTCGATCGAGAGTTCACTGATATTAAGTTCAAATCAGCGTAAACCGATTATCTTTAATCAGAATGTATTTTCCCCGCCTCGAGTACAACATATCGTTCATATCGATTCGTTCCGGGAGCGACTCGCGCACCCAACGCCCGCTACAGGCCCGATATTCTAGACCCCGACCTTAAATTTCATGGGGGATATGCGAGGAGATTTGCTCCAACGGTTTAGCTGTATTGAGCTCCAGCGGACTGATCACTGGCTCGAACGGAAGTTAGGTATTGGGTTCCTTATAGTGAAGGCAACCCCTTCAATTTATGGAACCGACAGATTGGAATCCCTCCCCCGTCAACTAATTACTATAAAACCATTCTCGAAGTGACAACGAATCGACAAGAAAATAGCTTCGTCACAACTGCAACGCGAAAATTTAAATAGAATACGGGAGAATGGAGGGGCAAGGAATAATGGATTAAGTTGTTGACACGGTACGACGGGCGAAGAGGGAGAAGCAGCCATGATGTATAACCGTTTCCTGGAATAGATTCCCGATCGCAGCGTTTTCCAGGTCGAAGTCAGAAATGAATACACAAACCGGGTTTGATTTATAATGGCCGTTACCGTTTCGCCCCGTTCGCATACAGTTCAATGCTTTTTGAAATCTATTTATGAAACAACTGACCGTGTACACGATACGGTCAGTAGCCGGGTCGAATATATTGAACCCAGCGAGCCCCTACATCTGCCTTAGGGACTACAAAATGTAGTTTCATTTATACAAAATTAAAAGAAAAATGCTTACGATATACTAGTTTGTAACCGACATTGAATGAAACCAGAAATGGTTCACAGAATAATAATTAAGTGTAAATGTTATAATTGGATTGGTCTATTAGGTCCGGTAAGTTAGACCTGTTTATCGGTCATACTGCCTAGTGTAACCTGGCTTACGGGAAAAGTAACACTGTCTAATTATATTGCAGAGGGAATGGTATTGACGACAGCGAGTAGCCAAAATAGACAATAAAAAACTCGTACAGTTGTTTATATGCACAATACGGACAATAATTTTAAATTTTTTTAAAGAGGAATACAGTAAAATTTAACTGCATAAAGAAATAAAAAAGTCAATATTCAATTTTATTGGTAAAAATTAATTCCCACTCTCTTAGAACTCATTTTTATACCGCTGAAAAATCCTTTTTTAATTCCAAGAGTATTTTAAATTCCAAAATTTAAAAATAAAACCAACAAGGTAAAGATAGTGCATTACTGGTACGACAACGAAAGGTCCTCGACCCGCAAATGATGTAATAAACTCGACTGTAAAACCCTGGAGAGAACACTCAACCTACAAGAATTTCCTCCACACACACGGCCGTCATCATCATCGGAGCCTTTTAAGCATCTGTAGACGCAAGGCCATTATTGTTATAGTGCCCGGTCGTAAATCACAAACTCAGGCTGAGTTATAACGGATGGGGGAATAGGAAAAGACAAAGGATAACAACTACATTTAGGATATGATTATTTACAATTTCACTAGTAATTCTAGTAACTAGAAGGCCAATTCAAGAAATTCTCGACATTTATTCCTCTCTTCCGAACAGTACAGTACCACTGATATACCTACCACCAATATGCTAGAATAACAGTTTAAGGGTGAAAATTTATTCGCTTTCAATTCAAATATACCAAACATTCGCGGGACATAAAAAAAGGTGTCTCAAATTAATTAAAGGTGTCTCTGGTGTTTCCATTACCAGATGGCTGAACCGCAAATTTAATACAAACTGAAGTGTATTGCCCTAAGGTTAAAAACTAGAATTCTAGAATAACAAACGCCCGTTTAATCAAGTCTTGTCGCGGGTAACGCTTATAACCAGACGAGGAGAGGAGCTTGGAAGGAAAGAAGCGGACACTCGGTTTTAATGAACCGTGAAAATTGGAAAAAGAGTCGAGAGTTAATAGTTCGGGTGACCTGTTCTCCGTTCTTTTCTTAGCAACTTAATTAAACAAAAAAAAATAGAGCGCTCAACCGAGTTATTCGGAATTGGGCGTAAGCGTAACAAGGGTGGTAGGACAGTGGCGGTTAGAATCACTTTGAAAAACGGTTTTCTTATTGAATATAAGTAAAACTTCGTAATTCATTTAATAACATAAATTACTTCCGCACTCTCTCTCTCTCTCTGAGGCGAGCAATTGAACAGACTCTTGATGAAATCTATCAATCAATATCCTACGGTTCTATGATAATATGCTATAATACATATTCCAATTTTACTGCGGACTTCGAATTGGAAAACAGGAAAACTGAACAACTATTGTATATTGTTTTAGGAATCTATGGGATATATGGGGGTGGAAAGGTTAGTTGAGAACGGGGAAGGGTGGAGAAGAAGAAGAAGAAAGGACCAAAGTAAAGTACAAACGTATAATGCAAGTATAAATAAGAAAGTGTAAAGAAAGAGGAATGGCAATAATTTAGTTGCAGAATATTTTTATAAAATTATTCAGGAAAATAATGCTATGTAGCAGATTGTAAGTTGCTTACAACTAATTAGCTTCAAATAATTGCAGAATTATGTAACACAAATTGATTGACTGTATAATTTCTGTTACAGTACCTTGGCGGAAGTATGTAACTGGCTATTGTATTTACTATTACGTCTGCATCCTAAATATAGGTGTACGGATTTGTTTTATCTTTGCAGAAGTCGCCCCGTTATGGAGACACGGGTATAATGATGGGTTTTTTCTTCTTCCGATTGCGCATGAAAAGTTGGTCGCAAACTCATACGAGACGAGAGGTTTCCTAAATACGACCGAACGACAATCAAAAAGCTTGACAGCATGAACACACCGATATATATTAAAGTTGAAAAATTTTACAGGCCTTGGATGGTTGCTCGAAGTTTAAAAAAAATGAGGAGGTAGCATTAAAACGCGGCCGAAACTAACAATAGGGATTGAATAACGAAGAAAACAAATTGTCCTTCGGAAGGTGAATTCCGAGACGATTTAATCTGCTCAATTTCCGCGCCATAAGCCGATTTACATTTCACCTCCCTTTCCTGGTAAAACGAGTTTCCCTGAATATAAAGACAATCACTTTAGTTTTCCCCTCCGAGCGAAGAGAGAGACCCGTTACGCGGAACCTCCTTTAGACCTAATTGGTGGCTCGTGATGGCGCCATATTTTCCGCTACGCCGTTCCCATCGCTGAACGGTTGTTTAATCCTATTGGGATTGTGTTTATACATACATGTATGTACATGAAGCACAATTGGGTCATCACAGACCAGCTTCGGCTGCATCATCGTCCGTGGTGCACATTTTGTTTACAATATTTGTATCTGTTAAAGGATAAGAAATGAATGTTTCACACTTCCTTATTGACCACCAGTAAATAGAACAGCAAACAGAACAGTACTGAGTAAATGTTTAGTCGGCACTTAGCCGTGAATTGAGTTCGATCCAGCTAGCTAACCTCAAGCCTCGCTCAGCATCATTATTAAAAAAATAGAATTGCCACTTATTCGCGGATGAATGCTAAGAATGAATATTTCAATCATAAATACAGCACAAATTTAAAATTACGCGCAGTATATAACAAAAAAGAACAATGACTGCACTGACGGGTTTTATACGGGCGGACATTCCGATGCAGAAATATTAATAGACTCGTAATTCAACGAGGAAACAGCGTTATGTATTTCAAAGTGGAACACCGCCCATGTGCAATAATCGGATTTCTGCATATACACTCCCGATAATTAATACAGTTTTATATTCATATTCACAATAATAGGTTGGGAAATTAATCCGGCTACGGTCAATCGGGTCAGTTAATAACATAAACTCGTGCGCGATTCTCTGATAGTCAATCTCCGGTGATTTTGGAATACCCGGAATTCAATTACAGACATCAAACGGGAGCTATAGCCGTTACACCTACGGCCAATTGACACAGATGACATGGCGCTCCATCAGCCCACGGAAAATTGAAGACTGGCTGTAGAACGTATTTTAATTACCTTTTAAAAATACAGATTTTCAATATACCGAGAAGCTTTCTTATTCTCTCATTTAATTTTTTTCTCATTGTTTTTTCGTGAAAATATCCAAGAAAAAATGATTTTGGTCGAGCTGCTGTGATCACATTCTTCCTCTTAATCGCACTCAAGGTGCGAGTAAGAGGAAATACCAATGCTTATTGTCAGGGGTATTGAAAAGTAATTAATGTTGAAAAATTGTTTTCCTGAAAGTTGGTACAATGCACATTCTACGGCCAGGGTGCGGATAATGTTTGACTCGCGTTCGCAGTTAATCCGGTCATTTGCCGAATAGGTGGTTTAAGCGACCACCAATGTATGTTTGGCCATAAAGCCGGATAAATCAATTCGGGGAATAAACCAATTCCGAGTATTGCGCGCGGAATGAAAACGTGGCCCCGGCCTTTTAATCCCGGACAAAACGGGAATCGAGAACCATAGGCCGCCGGGGGGAATTCAATCGCTCAGACCGCCCCTAATTAGGGGGGGGGGGGTCGCTAATCGCTCACAGCCTCGGTTCTAGCATTACCGCACTGTTCCCCACCGATTAGCCTTATCCCCGGGGCCATTAATTCGAAGCGCCCGGCGTTAGTAATTGGGCTAGTCAAAAATTAGAGCAGTGATTGCGGACCAATTTAAAAAAATTTAATTCCCCTCAAAGGCTAGCGCGGTTTATTTGTCGGGGTCCATACCAAAAGGGGTCGATGCAATAAATGCGATTAAGATAAACTACGACCTATTTCTATGCGAGAATTCCGATTGACCTCTTTCCAGTCGATAGATTACAATCACACTCCCAAATATAATATACAAATTCTGTTGTTGATAATAACAACTATACAAAAAAAATGTATCGACGACTCAAATTCAAAAGCTATCGGAGTCGGAACAACAAAAAGTTCGGAACTATTCTTCCAAAGTCCGATTTTCGACGGGAGTTGGGATCGGTCGTAAAAGATATTTCTTCGCCGAATAGGAATTCTCCGAAAACTTCCATCAATCGTAATGGAACTGAATTCTGGAAACACAAGTCTCCAGTGGGGGGAAATTCTGCGGGTAGATACAAGAAAAATACATTTGAGCGACATTTCATAAAGACATATATATATATATATATATATATATATATATATATATATATATATATATATATGTTGGCTTAAAAACTAAACGAGGAAAGTCGGACGGAGAATGTCTGTTATTGATTGACCCCCAACAATTCCATCGGCCTCTTGTTTTATTGCCGTTTCTGTAATTGGCTTTTATATTTAATGTTCAAAGTCGAGGAGGGGGATGAAAGAAATAGCGAAACCCCGGTCCTAACTCTCATAAGTTACTGCTTGCTGTTTATACGAAAAATAACTCTCCCAACTTCAACCTGGGACTAGCTCATTCTATGTAAGAGATTCATGTACACATAATCTTCGTAGAGTGATGGGCCACAGTGGGAATTACGCTTATATTACCCTTATAAGTGAACAAATATATCTATAAATTACCATTAATACATTATCACGTTAAAGGAATTAATAATTATAGTCCGTAATATTTTCAGAAATTATTAATTTCCGCTTAAGGAGAAATATTATTTTGTTCATATAAAATACTTTCAAATTAACGAGATAAATATATAAATAAGGTAAACGTAACAAAAACTATTTGACCGAGGGTCGAATATTCGCTGAAGGTCTCAGCAACGTGAATCGTTTTTAAATACAATATATTTAATGACTGAATATCTCAGAAATTGTTTTCACAGCCTGCTCTGAAACATCGAACCGAGGAAAAATAAAAGCCAAAGCAGTTATTCTAACTGTTTTCATATCAGTTTTAAACTGGCGTCGAGAAGAACTTTCAAACCCCGACGGCTGTTTAACTTTCCCACAATGGGGGGGGGGGGGCTTCCAACTTAATCAAAATTTCAGTGGGTGGAAACTCGCAGATCCCAGTTTTGTTATCAACAGGGATAACTAGAGACAAATTTAAACTCCTATTTAGAACTTACAGGCGAACGACAGGCTTCTAACGCGGGGATTATGAGATGATATGGGAGAGCAAGCCGCAAATTCGAGATTATTCAAAGGAAGTCGTCTTCCACGAACATATTTTTACAATTACACAAAGAAAAAAAAAGGATTATTTTTTCCTCAATACTTATTTTAAAAAATGCTTCTTGAACAGGATGTTACAAACGTTGGGGGGACAGCTAAGTCAGGTCCAGCTTTGAGAGTACAAAGTACAAAGAGTACTATAAAACAAAAATCAAAAATGAAATAGTTTAAATTGGACAAATCTAGAACTCTATTGGTGTCATTATAAAGTTCCTCATGCTAGTTTTACAAGCAATTTTTACGGGCTAATAAAGAAAAATAAATGACGATTTTGCGTTGTCACCACAATAATCAAGCTTCATTTCGAAGACATTCATTAATTAAATGTACTGCACAATAAACAGAGCTGGAAAACTCAACAAAAGAAAAGAAGTAACAATTAAAACGGACAACTCGTTTGCCTTTGATGAAACGTGAATACGAAAGGATTTAAAAGGGACCGTAGTATCACTGAACAAACGTCCGTCTATGTAGTTTTTTCTCTTAGACAATCTTGTGTATGTTGATTGGGGCTTCCGACAGCGATAAAGCCCCGGTTTCAACTTCGGTCCGGGCGATAACTAGAATGCGGCGATTAAAAGACCGGACACCATATTTTCTGTCAAATTTCGGATAGCGGTCAATTCGGACTGTCTAAAATGATTTATGAAGAATACCAGTATTTATTGCCGAGTTAAGGCTGTCCGAAGAAAGCGTTCGAAACTGACTGGGGGCGTTAAAACATTTTCGGAATTTGGATGTAAATTTGGCCCGAGCTCCTCCTTGACCTTGCCGAGGTTGAAAGACCTAACGGGGCCGGCTCCGCCATGCATTCGCCCGACGTCAGTGCTCAGAACAGGTTTGACTGAAGAAGTCTCGCTTCGGTGAAATGTTATCGGCCGCCTCCGTCAACTGTCTTTCCGCATTTAAAAGGCGCAGGAGTACATACACAAACCGGACGATTAAACGTTACAAGCTAAATGCAGGAGAGTGATTATAAATGCATGAAATGCTGCAGTTTTAGCGGCGTTATATTAACCCTCTATGGGCCGAATTTTTATTTTCAATCTAAAAAAATTAGGGGAACGAAAAATCAGCAATTATAAACCTATACATGCAAATGAAAAAAAAATTGATATTGATATTGGTTGTCTTGACAACGTTATAGGACTAAGATTTATGAGCCATCTCACGAAAAAAGCTATAATTATTTGGTACAATCTCGATAAATTGAAACGTGAACTGAAAGTTACACGGGCCCATAGAGGGTTAAATTCAGTTCCGGAATACAATTGAAACAATGTTGGCCTTAATTCAGAGGTAATTTCACCAAACTTTACAGCGATAATGTTGTTGAAAGGATTAGTTAACAGGGGCTAATGACGTGGTGTAACCGGTGTCCGGACCCAATAAGTGAACCTTTAGTGATGAAACTTTTTGATTATTCATTCGACATTTAGAAATCAGGCTTTGGGTGAAATCACGGGTAGGTCCGATATTATTTTAATTGTACAGAATAAATGAAATAATAATTTGCCTTTTGATGCGCTGATTTTGATGGGGGGAAATAGTTTATGAGTTGACTGGAAACAATTACCCGGGACCGGTGTGCAGTGGACAGGGCCCCATTGTCGGCCGCGACACGAGTGATTGTCGCCCGTCGCTAAACAGTAGACCGGCCCGAAACATTTGCGAACCGGTCACCGCCGATTGGGTTTAATTAATGAATTCTATCCCACTCATCCGTCCACTGTTCACCGCCATTGGACCGAGTTTCCGCAACAAGGACCGACGGGAGCGAGCATTAGAATAGCCCAGCGCGTGTTCTTGACCTCTATGGGCAGTACTAATTATACAGCCCGTTTTTTTCCAGTCCCTCTTTTTAAAGCATGATACTTCAGTTATAAATCAGTTAAAGATATAAATTTGATTCGATGAAATGTCATACAGATATATACACAGGGGATGTTATTAATCCGTGAATATAACGTGGCGAATATAACAATGATAATTAAACTATTTGATTCGTTGAAACGGACAGAAGCAATTCCTTTGGTAACCATTAACCTTTTCCGTCCATTAGCGACGATACATCATCATGATTGCTGCGTGTCTGATCAGAATGCTGTCCGAACACGGCCGCTTCCTTGACAAGTGCCACCCCGTTGGGTAAATTAATGGACCCACCGTTCGTAAGAGGAAAAGTTTAATGTGAAAAGCGCCATATTGATATTTGTTTGAAACGATTTTCCTGACAGCATTATTTTCGGCATGAAGTCTATAACGACAACTGTACTTGATTGGTGTCAATTATATTATGTTCTCGGATTGAAGAAATAAAATTGGGGCGAGGATATTCACAGATTTCACAAAATTGCGCACGCTCGCCTTCCATAACCGGCTTTTGAAATGGCTTCCCGAAGAAGCCACAGGACAGCGGACGGTTGTTGGAAACGTTTCTGGTTCACGGCTGCAATTTTGAATGAACAAAACTACTTTTTAGTATATTTAAGAACAAATAAATATCTCTTGATGTAACAGACAAGTGATCAAGACTTAAACTCGACAAAAACAATTTATTGTAACATTCTTCATTCAAATAATACGTTTATCATTATTCATTTTGGAGAACGGGGAAACGCCGTGAGCACGACTCCGTCCTGCGCTTTTGAGGATCAATAGTTCGGCGCTGTACCATGCGAGAGCCCTCGATTCCCAGCCAGATTTTCCTCTGGCTACTTACGCCTTTTCCTCTGAAACTAGTCTCATTATAACTGGCAGTTTGCCACTTTTAATAGCATTATTTCCTGGTTTTTATCACGAGGAATCAGTTCAAAGGTATAAATAGCCCTTGAATTAGAACCCACCCCGGGGAGACCACTTTCATAATATTACAAATTCATCGAAATCAGCTCTATATAACGTAGACTTAACCTGACTTATCCTAAGTACGGAGGAATCTAATCTGGGCCATTAAGTGAAACAAGTGCTTAGGAGGTAAACATATTTTCGCCACTGAGCTATAAAATTTGACAAAACTACTTCCTTATTTATGTAGGGTATTTTTATAATATGCAAATGTATTGGAAAGAATATGCATACCTGCCCTTAGGTCTTTCTACATCTGTATACGTACTTATTGGGACTTACTTTTACTTTATATACGCACGATGCTGCTATAATAATTGGAAAAAGTAAAATATTAAAGACCCGAGCACACCTTTTTCAACCTACTCAATCACACGTAGATTCTACCGTATGAAATTATTGATAAAATGTTTAAACAGAACCTGGGTTAAATTTTGTCTTTTAACAAGAAATGTATTCCCATTTATCTCAAAAGTTAGAGTGGCGTTTTCTCTTATCTTGCACGCTATAAGATTATAAATTATAAAATTAAAAATTTAATTTTATCTGAAATATTGTTATTACAGGGTGTTATGAAGCTTACGAAACCACGTTCCGGAGTAATCCCAGAAGGGACGTGCTGTGTCAGGAATTGAGCGTCAACGATGATAAAGGGGGAGTGTAAGGGCAACGTGCCGCCGGCGTTAAATTGGTCCCGCCGCGGGCAATTAAATTGCCTACCATGGCAACAACAGACAAGGACGACCGCGGCTCAAATCGTCACCGCGCCCCCGCTAACGTTTCCGGATATCAGTGCCACATCACCTCTTGTTAGTACCGACCTGTACAGTAAGCCTATTCTTTCTTGACGATATCGGAATTCGGTCGAATATATTTTTTTGATCAGCACAATAAATATGTTCTATCGCAATGCGATTTAAATTACTCTGTCTGTGAGAGTTTGGAATACCATACTTTTCTCGATTTTCTCCTCCAGTTGGTTTGGTCTTTTGCCGAACGGGTTACGGCTGATCCCCATCCTCAGTGGCTCAGTAGGTGAGTCACCGGCTTGCATTATTGGTCGCTTGTTGAGCATATCGCCTGCACGGTCACTTCACTTTTAATGGGGCGGACTGGACACTCCGAAAGCACGCCGACTCACCACACTACTGAGCTACTGAGGATGGCGATCGGCCGTAACCGGTTAGCAGCAAAAGAAGAAACCACGGTACACAATATCGAGAAAACTACGATTTATGTTCCCCGTGAGTGTCAGGAGATACCCACATGAGTTAGGAACAGCAACACTAAATCAATTTCCATTAAAAGAATTTTTGAAATATACACTTATATAAATACGCCTTTAACTTGAAAAACATCAATTTTACACCCCTATAGGAATTTATCAAGAAACTACTGTGCGAATGTACTTCTATTTAATGCAGCAACAATACTGCAAAATTAACAGCTTGAATTATATAGATAAATTTGAGACGCGATAATAAATAAACTAATGATAAATGAAAACTCCGATTGAAATAGTACGGAGATAAAATTAAAGGCATATATGTTGATAAATTTTCGTTCATGACAACAGATTCAATATGAATTTAAAGCAGGAGGGCCATCTATCTTTTTTCGTACTTTTTTCTCGTTTTCAATTCAGCGAGCCACAAAAATCATTTTGAAAAGTCAACTAGCGGGGAACAGCTGCGGTGGGGGGGTTTGAAAAGTTTACATCCGGATGATTCACAAACACGTCCGCTCTGAGTGCAGGACGGTTCTGGCTTCCTACCATCGCCGGTAGTTTTTTATTTTGTTTTTTTAAGGCGTTAATAACGTGAGCTCTCTCCGAAACATCACAAGGGGACGTTCGGTCGGGTACAGTGGATCCAATGCAGTACAGTACCGCATTTCAAACACGAGTTTTAATAACAGCTCTACAGTGATAACGAACCCATAGAGAAGAAGAAAATGTCACTTGTTCATTTCAAGAAGTAATCGTTATTTAATTGTAAGCACAGTGATAGTTACGGACCACTGTGAGTACCGAAATACAAAGGATTGAAACAGAAAATTATGAGGCGATGAACATTTTTATACCGCCTTGAGGTTTGAAAATAGGCCAATCCGATTCAGTAGTGTTTCAAACAGCATATCAGAAACGAAAATGTATGTCAATCAGTTCACCCTGGCAACAGATGGGACATATAGGCAAGTTCTTTATATAGACGCTGACATGAGCCGTGTCCCAAGGTTTGTCGGGAACCAACATTCTCAACTATAAACGCTTAGTTGAGTCAAAACAGATTTTGACCGGAAACTAGGTTAGATCATCAACAATCAAAATTGTATACCAACTAACGCACTGGAGTGTATTGAGAGATGGAAAGTGATTAACCAGAAAAAAGCGTTTAATTCTTACTGTAGATATATTTTTTCGAAGAATTGATGTTCAAATAACATAATAAGGACATTTTGTTCCTTGGGTTCACATTTATTTCGTAAGATTTTTGTTCGTTTGGAAGATTTCTTTTTTAAACATAAATAATATGAATTTATCGAAGTCGAATCATTGAAATTAAAAACGTGATTTTTATTTAATTAAAAATGAATTATTCAACTGGCTTTTTCGAAAAAGCCTGAAAGAAATTGGACCACTGGAGAAAATAGGAAAACCTTTATCCTACATAAGTCGTTAAGCCGTTTTCATCCTCGGGGATTCTTACCGTCGTCGGAGCTCTCTCTGAACAAAATGGAAACACTAAGGGCACAATAGAAGAATTTGTTTTCCCCCCTAGGCGAAAGTGAGAAAAAATGGAATATTTAATTCGAATAAAGATTTACATTTGGAAAAACCGAGCGAATGTCTCCCCACGAGACAGGACTTTCGTTGTCTCTGAAAGTCAGGGGCTGAATTGTTCTCTTAAAAATTCGGTCGCCAACATGTGAAAAGGTTTTAAATATGAAACGAGTCCTACCGTGCCTATATACCGGTCCTACCCTACCTCTATCTCCGAACAGTTATGGTCTTTCTACTGAATAATGAAAGGGCTTCCATGAGGTTTCATATATGTTTTATTCATGATATGAGGGATGGCGAGACTATGCGATTCCCTACTCGAGTTCCAAATTATCGCGAGCATTGAAATAAATTGTTTTAATAGAATCATTAATATACTGACGCGGAGGTGCTTTAGAATGTCGGCTGCCACTACGCTGCTAGTGCACAACCCAATATGCGCTCAGAGGTAGGAAATCCGTTTTTGACAAATCTACACTATAACACAGCATTTTTGGGATACCATAGATTTATTCGCATTTCTATGTTACAATTAAAATGAGTAATACCACGATGAATTATACAAGAGCGTTGACATTATCGAAGAGAATTTTCGAACGGCGATAAACTGACTTTTAGAGGGATTTGGGAGAGGAGCAAAGGAAAGGGAACGGAGAAAGGTCTCAAAGAGAAAATAAGGAAAGATTGTTGAAGAAGATGGGAAAACGAAAGGGGGAAGGGGGGTCTAGGTCTATAAGGGCGATATTGGGGACCGATAAAACAGATGTGAAGCTCCTTCGACGGGACGGGAATACTCGGAAACCCAACGGGGGGGGATAACGCTTTTATCGCGGACATTCTGTACCCACCCAACTATGGTAAGCGCCCGAAGTCCCAGCCCAATATAAAGTTTATGTGTAAGTTTCGCAACGGGCGGCAGCTTTTACAGCCGCTTTTACCCCCGAACCGAGGCAAGTATTCAGCCAAAGATGCACTACGCAGATAGTTTACGTAATCGCGTAATATCCCAACAGCCCGAGTTCTACATTAAACTGGCCACCTACCTACTAACATTTATCGAATGTTCGAAGCGAAATGCAGTTATTTAATTGAATTCCCGCTTGTTAGTTACTCCTTATTCCCACGCGAGATGGAAACAATTCTTAAACGAATTCAGCACTGAGAATACGAAAATGAAAACACGACCCTCTTCTGTTCGGCAAACAATAATTTCAGCGCCATTTTTCTCCGGGCCCCTCACCGCGACCCAGTTTCCGGCGAAGCTTCCGCGAACTACGGTTGGAGTGGTTGGGATAATTACGACGGGCGGGTTGGGCGAGATGACACCGGCATCGGTGGGGATAATGGGGGAGCCTTGTTCACCCTAACGCCTCCCTGCTGTTCGTAGCACCAACGTCGACGCTCAGTTATACTGAGCCCAAGTAAGTACAAGCTTCATTGACGCAACTGAATGTTACGATTTTATTGCAATAGCTGTATTAACTCAAAGGAGCAACACAATGGCGCACTGCACTTAGGTATAATCTCATAAGCCGGCTCAAATTGCCGGCCTTCATTATTTTATACACACTTATATTCAAGATGGTTGCACTCAAGCACACTTTGCCCACCCATGTGTAATGTATATATATATATATATATATATATATATATATATATATATATATATATTTATATTATATATATGTACCACCGACAGTACCACCAAAGCAGGATGACTAAGCGGAAATTTTCCTCTGTCGGGAAGAATTCAAAGAAGGTGTTTAGCCATCCCACTCTCCCTATTGTACACAGACCTAACATATATCACAAGATCTCACCGTATAATCTATACTTAGCATAATAGTGGTTATTAGAGGTGCCATTTTCCACTGTAAACAGTGTAGGTGAAAGATGTATATCTCCACCGGTCCGAGCGACATCAGACCTGTCGCAAGCTCGGTTGACCAACAGCCGAGACGCGATAGGAATGCGGCCCCAACACTTCGAATTGTGCCGCCAGCGCGCCCGCGTGACGCAATCAAAACATGCCTACACTTATCTCAGACTTCGTGGAAAATCGACACGTTTAAACGAACAATATCTCAGCGAGCGGGTGAAAATTGCCGGCTACCGGAAGATTGTTTGTCCCGACAAATTTGTCGGGGGGAAACGACATTTCGCAATATGGAATCGTTTGCGGCGTTCTTGATTATTGGTGGGGCAGTCCGTAAGGGTTTTCATTCGACTATTCTTTGGGAAATTATTCGTTCTTCTCAAAAACATATTTCGGGCGCATCAATACGCATCTTCGATATTGTAAATATTATTCGTGATCATGTATAAGAACCCGTCAATATGGCGCCATAACATTGTTATACAGAGATTGTTTATATATAATTAAGCCAAACGAGACCATTTAATTGAAGTCTTCGCGGGTACAATTTTACGGAAAAATGAAGAAGATATTTTCACGAAATGTACTAAATCATTTCGTGAAGGTCTTATGCAGTAGAATTTTGTGCCACTTTCGCGACCAACCGATGGGTTTCTTTGTTCACGAAAGAAGGATGTTTGTACGTGTTTATTTAGGGGATCTCAGTTGAGCCTTTCTTGAAATATTTGATTAACACACATTCTGTAAGGCAGGCGCTATATCGAGTTTACGCGAGATAAAAAATGTCACCAAAAAACACGTGTCCTTCTCTTAACGCTTTAATAACGGTAGACTCTTTGCACTGATTACTACGACAACGAGAACATCGTTAGCTATACATTTTTGGACAGTATAATAATATAAACCCCATGTAATAAGGAAGGACCCAAATTACTGTATCATAATGCTACTAGTTTGTACCGGTACCAGTAACAATCCAACCAGACTATCAAATCACTTTAAAACATTAAATTACAATGGGAGTACTGCGAAGGGACTTTTTAAAATTAATTATTTAATTTAGAAAATGAAAGAATTTCAATGCAATTAAACTACATCTAGAAAAATGTAAAAAAAACTATTGTATTGGACGAGACCATTTCAAAAACACAAACTCATCGATCGACCAGCGACAATTGGCCATGACCCAACATCTCTAACTTGTTTTCATCGGTTACAATGACATTAAAGCGTCATTATATAGATTTTTTTGGTTGCCATGACAAATATGAACCAAATCTGTCCTCATTCCTTAGAACGCCTCGACATAAATACTATAAACATAATTACAATACTAATTTATCTGACAGTTTAGTATTTTAGAGAAGTTTTAAAATAGCAACTAATTCAGTGCTTCTCTTTTCAGTGGTCCTTATAACAGATACGTCATCTAATTCCCAGCATTAAATCTCTCTGGAAGAAGATTCTATGTTTTTCCTTTCACATCAGATCCCCTATAACGCTGATAATGAGAACTGACAGTTAAATGACGAACGACACAATAACATTTAGCGAACTAATAACAATATCGAGGTAGAGGTCGCACTAATAATAGTGCTTGGTTCCATTGCCAAAAAAGACAACTAAAGATAGACCGTCCCATTTGCAAATAGCGTAATAGTTCTCGATATTTATCGGACCAGCCCGATAACCCTACCATGAATGTCTTTATTTTAATGGAATACTCCATTTAAAATACATTCAAGTTATATACAGGAAGGGATATCAGCGTGATAAGTTAATCAATCTTTTTTCATGAGAAGTCATTTGATAACGGGACATATGACTCTGGGGGCGGTTACGAATGTCAAGGGGTCAGTGAGAAAGTAAGATAGTAAAACCTAACTCAACAGACGGTTCCAGTTCGAACATTTTCCCTTCAGACAATTTAGTGCCTCGTAAATTTTTTTCAATCACCTATAGATTTAAAAAAAAAAAAAACATAATTCCTACCGATTTCAAACAATGATTGATCCGATCAACATTAAAACAAAATCAAATTAACTGTTCATTAAAAAATAAATAACCCAAGATTAATAACAATAACAAATACTCTTCCTAATAAATATTCCTCCCCTTTGATATTACATAAATAATTTCACACTAATAGTGTTATATAAAACATACTACCGCTGTACACGAAAACATAATTTCATCAGATAACTAAGACAGATTAACATACGTCTATTCCCTAAGGAAACGACATTCTCTCTGGCTCAAGTGTTTTGCATACAACAACCCCATATGTTTCCACCGAATAATTGAGGAAATCAGGAAGAATGAATGGCTGTGAATTCTGAACAGCGTCAACTAACGATCGGCTATTTAATTCCGAATTTAGGTTATCTGAATGGTACAAAGAACGCTATTGAGGCGCGCGGCCGTATAAATAATATTAATTAATGTTTGACCTCTGAACACGAATAATTATTGTCCTGATATAACGTTATTTTACGCTACATAATTTACCCGCTACTATCAATAAATAATCGTGGCGTGAAACATAAGCTTTAAATGTGGGTGTTTTTATCAGAAAATATTTTGATAGATTTAAAGAAATCAGGGCAAGAAGGTGATAATTATTAGAAAAGGTGAATCTTTTTTTTGCATGGTTACAAAACGCAAATTTGATACTTTGCTTAGGAAAAAAAAATATAGCGCGAACAGACCTCTCTTGTTTATGAAACGTTTCCCATAAAGGGATTCGAAAGCTATTACATAACCGGTGGCTAGGCGGCTGCGTTCTGACGTCACGGAAAGAGCTCAGAAACAGTTGTTAACACATTTACATATAAAAGGATCGTAAAAATTGAATAATCCGGTAACGATCTTGTCCAACGGTAGGATTAACTTGTATAGGAGAAGAAAGTTCAACCGCAATACAATAGGGTTATTTAATTGTCTGTTATTAAATCCAGAAAATGTACTCTATGTAGGTAAAAGAAAGACTGATGACCTAATAAAAATATCACAGCAGCCTCTTGGGTTTTAATTGCAAAAATGAGCGACAGAACAATACGGCGGGCTAGTAGACGGGTTCACATTCTGTAACGCAGTGAGGATATACAATTAAAGATATACCATTTTTAAGGAAAGCGAATTTACCCAATTATAATATTTACTTCTTAATAATCCTTAGCCTACAATCCACAGTATGACAAAATTATGATCAAGTTCGAAAACACTTTGTATTTATAATCATATAATATTTTCCACTATTTCAAATCTTTCTATCTTATATTTCCACGCATTATTGATTCGAAGAATAATAAATTTCTGCTGGTTGTTAAATATAACAGCAGTTGTGATAGAGCACAGAAAAAAGCACAGATCGATGCGTTCGTACGTGTACGAATAAGATTAGGCGACGTCTGTCTGGTTGTCACGCCACATTTGTTAACATTTTAGTCCAGGAAAAATTAACCCCGTTCCGAATTCAGCGACAAATTCAGCTCCGGCTTAGCTTTTGATAACTCGGGCGGAACGAATTCAGTGCGGACTTAATCCGATCCAGGGGTGGACGGGCCGTTTAAGACCCCTCCAACCCCCGAACTTACTAAACGTTCCGAGGAAAGGGACCGAGACAAAGCTATACAGAATACGATTTAATTCGGCGTTACAATTTGCATTGTAAATCAGTTTTGCTGGGAATCCCTCCACGCTGGAACGGGCACGATTCAAGACGGACAAACAATACTTAGCAGGATGACTACATATCGGTCGTACATTTCTTCCGAATGAAGCAGCTTAAGTGACGAACATTACTAGTGGAAGTTGAAGGCATCGATCAATCAACCCTGAAGTGGTCTTTTGCTAAGACCTCTCAAAATAAATCTGGTAATCTAAATTATTATAATAGATAATACCTCTATACTAATAACCAACCGGCCCACTGATCCAGCATGTAGAAGCCAGCAGTAACATTTTCACAAGATCTTACCAACTGAACAGAATTTCCCCGTTTTCTGCAAATATTACCACGTTTTTATAGCGTCACGTCGCTAATGAAACTGCCGACCCTTCTTGAACCGCGCGCACCGTTCACCGGGAGCGGACGAGGGGAACGGTACACGGAGGGTATCCGGTCACGTTATGTCCCGTTCCTCGTTCTTCGAGTCCGGTTCCGCCCGCCTATTTATGAAATAAGAGTTCCCGTGGGAAGTCCCCGGGAATTGTTTCTCGCCCGGAGACCGCGGAGTGAAAACTGTGCCGCTCCCCGACCATCTCGGATGTGGCACTCATCATAAGTCATGCCCTTTCAAAATGTCGATTAAAAGTTTGTATCATGAACGATACAACAAAAACGGTGTTATAAAAAATCTCATATGGAAAGTTATATTTTACTTCTTGTTTGAAACCGGCTTAATAAAATAGTAGGAGGCTCAAGGCTCAAGGTATTAAATGTGCTATTTTAAATATCACTAAGTAATGCGTTCTACGTCCCGATATCAAATTTGTTTCAGATAACTAATTTATGTTGTACCTGACGAATAACCCGACTAAATATAAATAATATGAATCAACGAATATGGTTTCCGTGACCAGAATTTATAATAAATTTTTCAATTATTATCCGATTGACCCATCACGCAACTCGCTCAAAGTGGTTTCCGAACACAGGAACTCGTACTAACAGGGATCAACCCTTGCTACCCGAACACTAAGCGAACCTACTGGAAGTTAGTATTAAATATAAATAATGTATTGGTAAAATGGCTGTTCAGGTGGCGGTTTCAGACTGCAACACTAATTTCAATTTACGGTGAAAACATCGATCGTCGCACTCCAGGTTATTCCTGATGCCGAAGTAGTAGGGCTCCCCCGACAGTGTACGAAAGTCACTCTGCACCGAAGTTATAACAGTAACTGCAAAGTTTATAAAGTACTCGAGACTCGAGACGAACGCGGGCCCCTTCTGAGTTATATCATCCGGGGAATAAGTTCCACGGAACCGGTTCCAGTCCCCCCCCCCCCCGATCAAGGCAGGCCTCGCTCGGCCGGCTTAGAGAAGCGCACTCCAGAAACGATTAGCGGTCGCTCCCGGATTGGATAAAGCCGGGGACGACTCCTCGGCCGGGGGATAATGGCCCGGGGATCTCCCAACGGATGGGGAACGAAGGGCGGATCGCGCCTATTCCCCCCTCGGCTTGGAGAGGCGCACAGCCAGGGCGGGCCTCATTGTCGAGCCCGCCAATCCAATCGCTTTCGGGATTGGGCGCCGAATTGCCGGATCTCCTCCACTCGACGTTTGCTCAAGTGGGAGGAGGCGAGTCGGTAAGCAAAAGCCCGGATCGAAGTGAGCGAGCCGAATAATTGCTATAGTGCAGTTAAGCGCTCAAACCAGGAATTAAATCATAGACGCTAAAACTAACATAGCTGTTCAATGATCGATCTAACGCTTCAAATTAAATTAAAACAATTTAATTAAAATTCGACTTTATGGATGTTTCAGAGCAAGATATGCTGATTATAAGGAGAGTCAGCATGTGACAACTTCTGATTAGGCATTAAAATGTATCCAATAGAATCTAACTGAGGGGTCTTAACATTAGGATATTATTTCTGAAATCAAAATATTTCTCATGTTCAGTTCCTAAACCTATTAGTAATGGTCTAATTTTTCTGGATTAGGCATTAATATAAACAACAATCCAGGACTCATTCTTGCCACTGTGTCCTCCCAGCGAATCTCCGTTAGGCAGACACTCTGTTCCTTTTTTGCGAACAAATCATCATACCGCCGATCCGCCACGTGGAGATGTACGCAGAAACGCGATCGTGTTTAAACAAATGGCCAATTGTAATTTATTACGCGCCAAGTATTTAAAGGTTGACTTTCTGCGCGTTTGACAGTAGGGTATTCCGAAGGTACGTTCGAGCATTGTTATGCGCCTATTTTGTCCTTGTGCCCCCTCCGTTCTGCAGCAATCGTAATAATTTATTGCTTGAAATAATGAGCTAATTGTTTCAAGGTACTCGTCTACAATTATAACTCAGTCAAACTTTACAAGACGATTTTCCCAAATGTGCGACCTCTCGAAATTCAAACTTAACCGGAATTTCAGGTTGGATTTTCTCTAGAACAGCGGAAAAATTATTTATCGATGGCAAGACGTCGCCGGCTAACCAAACGTGGGGCAGTGGGCAGTTCTCACGGGCTTTAAAATACAATGGGGTCTAACGTTATGCAACGCAAGGACCAAGAACGGAACCTGGCGTAGCGGTGCTGTATAAACTCTTTTTTCCTGTCGAATGTACAACATGGACAACAATGCAGGCGTTTGGGAATATGTGCAGGGATCCCTTCGCTCAGGGACTTTCACAACATTTCAGGACATCTTCTATGCTAACAGCTACAAGAGTTATAGGATCACAGGTATAAAACCAAAAGTGTAATTTGAAACTAACATATTCCAATCAACAATTGTTAAAAAGATCACAAGAAATGTAAACAGACCAAGAATTCGCATATTTAGCGCAGATTAAGAAATATTAACGTTGTTATCCTATAATTCTTAAATAACCTGTTAGTTCTTCTTATTTTCTAAAGAAAAGAACCGATGATTTTTTTTGGATATAGCAGTGGCAGTATCAGTGAAAGAGTTTTAAGCGTGAATAAAAATCTTGTACTCACGAAACACTCAGAACCTGCGAGGTCAATCGTAATACTATTAAGTCCAAACATTAAAAACTGAAACAGCAAACTTACCTGCAACAGAAAAAGGAACATTGTTAACAATTCAAATCATTCAACATTAATTAATACAATTTTCTAGTTCAGAAAGAACATACTAAAAACCTGAGCTAAAACGAAGGTGAAATATACTCAATACGTGTATAAAATTTATAAAAATCACACTACAATAAAAGTTTAGAACGTTAGTCATATTTACTTCATTCCAATTACACTGAAGGTTTATAAATTTCTTAATCATATGATGATGACTAAAGCAGTAAATATCTGACATTTGAAAATAAAAACAGAAAAGGGATATCTTTAACAACATTGTGCGGTACATATTACAGTTTTCTTTCTTTAAAACTGTAATCTTATTTGTTACGGGGTTTTGGGGGTATCTTCACTCTTTCAACATCTTTCCGCCTCCACTCTACGACAGTAGGTTAATTTCTATTTCTCGCCACCACAACCAATATTGTCGCTGATACGAGTAAATAATAGTGGAAGAAAAAATAGTGCCGATGGCCCGATATGCTCAATTACCTCACCTTATTACTAATCGAGTGATAATCGAGAGGGGGGAAGGCCGGAAACTTGGAGCCAGATAAGCGAGCGATATTAAGACGAGGTCTGAAACTTTTTCAATTAATTTTCCCGGCAATACTCTTCCCCGCGGATATTAGTTAAGCTCGCGAATTTCATTAAAAGAGCTCCGCAGCTAATTCAAGTTTTCTTGAATCAGATGCCGGCTGTCTGAGATTCCTTTCCCCTCCGAATTTATTGGTTTCAATTCGGATCCGCCGGTCGCAGCGCGTCGAGTCCCCCTGCCGAAATTGTCGAGCTCACGGAGTTTAATTTCTCCCCGTTTCTGAGAGGCATCCATCATCCCGTTTATTCACGTCGGACGGCCTCCCACTTGTTCCCGTCACAGGGCCCTGGCGTCTAACAAGGATATACAGGCAGTCGCTCTTCTCGAGGCGTCTACTTTCGCCCTCGGAAACCGTTAGGCACCACAAACATTTCAGTTTACAAAAAGCAAATGCAGTAATTTTCTTTGGGTTTGTAGGCGATAAGATTACCAGATTATTATATAACCTAAGAATAATATTATACATTATGAATCTATACATGGAGCTTCAATGGAGGTCTACATATATAGTACGCGAATTACCCTATTTTATTTTCTATAAAAGAAATTACTAAAGAATTTTCTACGTTTTCAGATTTTCAGAAACTAATCCTACACTTTAACGCGCCGTTTCACTTTATACAGGATGGTGGGAAAGGTTCTGAATATCAAATTGATACAACAAATAATTGTATCTTGTCGCCGTCCCCATCTAATCTACGGTTACGATGTAGTTTTAACAGGATGTTCCGCAGACGACCGACAACCGAAAGTATGTGTTCAACGCGATACTGATCGAATACTAATGGGGGAAAAGGGCCGTAAAATGACACGGGCGATCATATACAATCCATAAACGCTTCAAATGCTCACACACGGCATTGTTACATTGTGTCGATGAGATTGACAGAATCTAGACTTGTTAATTCACACGGTTAATACACGTGGAGAAACTAAATATAGAACAAGATACATGGATAACGTCATTAAATTCGAAGACATTTACAACCAGCTCTTAATTAATGGTTTTTCATTTAGAACACAAGTTCATAAAACATTTAAGGTCATGGGAATATTTAGACGGGCACGCGTTCATTTAATTTATTGTTTGTTTAACGGGAACAATGCACCATAAAAACAAATGAAAGTCGACGGCTTGGTTAGAACCAGCGATGCCGTCACGTTGGTCTGGATTTGAAAAGGAAAATGCTCAAATTTAAATTTAGAATATTTCTGTAGTAAAACATTTCGGAGATACCCTAAATACCCATGAAAATTCGTAAATACATTAGAGTCCTACATTAACCCTTTTACAGGTATACGATACATGTACATTTAAAATATCGTTAAAATAATTTAATTTACTTCGGCTTTTTCGAAATAATTATAAATAATAGAAGGAAAGCAGAGTAAAGGTTCAGGTATACCTGCCGTTACCTCTCGGATTCGGAGACCAATCCATTCTCTCGGGAATTACGTTTTTTTTTTATGAAGGTTTTATTAGCGAGCTCCGTCTAACAGAGTAAATTGGATTAGGCCAGAGCGGTCATGTAAAGTCCACCGGTGGGACATTCGTTTCCCGTCCCAGGGGAACCGGTTCTCTTATATTCCACAGACGGGACCCAATCATGTTCCAGTACCGACCCAACTAGTGCAGTAGCTGTACGGCTCGGAACCAAATAAATAAGCACGATAAATATGTTTTTGGTCCACCAGCGGGGTTTGGAATACTGCCATTGCGATTTTCCAACTCCGCTAAGCAAATAACCCGGTTTCGTCATTTCACTGTTGCAGTGAAGGGAAACCGTCCACCGTTTAATGTTAAAAATTAATCACAGTTTACAGAAAATTAAAAAAGTAGACGCGTTAAATCGCGTAATAACTTACGAATACATATAATAAAATTAAGTAATTCAATTGCATGTTAAAGATATTTCCAACAGAAAATCCTAGAAAAAAAATTAAAAGCAAAACAGGATTTCACCATCCCAGTCAGAGGTGTAAACAATTAATGTGAATTCGCAGGACTCATATGGCGGCTTTCCATTTAGAAAAAGTCGAATAAATTATCTTGACAAAAAAAACAAACTACACGAAAAAGTTCCATTGTTTGCTAGAAAACAATAACCCGAACTGTCCCGATCTCGAGATTAAACTGCGCCGTCAATTTCTGGGAGGTTTCGAAACGAGAGAACGATAAGAAACTCATGACCCAGAACTCTGAATCGTCGAACAAGAAAACTTGAATGCGACACATGCAAGCACGAAACTCCCTCGCGCCGGAGCGTTCATCAATCTAGATTTTTTAAAGAAAGAAAAATTCAAGTCTGCATTCACTTTAATGAAAACATTGGCGCCAAGGGACCACCGCCATGTTGTTTGTCGCTAGCTAGCGCACCATAACCCAGCAAAAACACATTATTCCCGAATCATCATAAATATTAGCGCATATCGACCGGCATTCTTATCGAGTGGAAACACTCTTACGGTACATTAAATGAATGACACGTACTTAAGACTAAGGAAACGGAAAATGTTATACGCCTCATTTGAATTATTTTCAGAGTCCTGGCATGAATTCATAAAACTGGCAACACAAAGTATCGGTAAACAACGATCCTCAAGGTAACTAATAATAATAATATTCACACTATAATATATTACAGTACATATTTCATGGGGGATGCCGAAACATGCCTAGCGTTAGACCGTAATCATAAAATAATTGTACTGGGCATTTAAGGACAACTGTATGATCGAATACATGCATACGTTCGGTACCCACAAGATTTACGGATAAGTGAGCCCTTTAAAATGGGCTCGCATTTACAGCCGAATACAGCTGTAAGGCGCTGTTCGCAGAAACGCTGCGGTAAGGCCCAAACCGCACTCTTGCATGCGGCAGACATTCCGTGCTGACGCGGGGGAAAGAAGAATTACAACATGCGACACTTTTATCATTTACGAGCTGTTTCACGCTCCTTTTTTTATCATACAAACGTTATTTTGCCTTTATGAAATTTTAGTATAACATTAACGCTACCGACATTGCTGAGAACCAGAGTTTATCACAGGCCCAAAAACGCGAGCGGAGACAGAAAACAGCCGAGGTGATTTTTAATGGAAATTTTGGTGGAATTTTTTTCTACGACGAAGTTAATTTTTTTAACAATTAATTCATTTTTCTACAACAAGCCTTACAGAGGGTATTGGCGCTAACTATAAAATACCCGTCCGATTGTTGCATCAGTGTTGGATGCACAAAAATAAAGAAGGTAAGCGAGCGTTACGTGGTTAGTGGTGTGTGTTGTGGGATTGCATCAGAAGTTGAATGGGCGCATGAAATGAAACCGGTGCTCTGGCTTGACCCCATTCCTTATCTTGGACGGCCGGGCGATCGCGATCGATCGGTCGAATTCCAAACGTGGAACCGGTTTCCAGAAAAGGACAAACGAACCGGAGATAGCGCGAGTCCCGCTGGTGATAACACAGCTGTCAGACGCCACGCGAACGCCAGTCCCAAGACATATATTCGAAGGAATAAATAAAATTAAAATCGATAAGTACGTGAATCGTGACGGTTTAACGAAATGTAAGACAGCAATACTCAGGACACACCAACAATCAGAGATTACCAAGGTTGCTATCTCGACGTTGAACAAAAATAATATTCTTTTTTTCATTTATATCGTTATCACATTGCATAACACATTTCTTATTTATGATTGTTTTCAGTTTTTTAATGAAACCTCTGGCTTGCTGTTATTTCGTTTTTGCAGGGAATAATGTATCACGCTAATGGATTCAGCGTTTCGACCAATTCTGGACAGGTTTCGAATATTCGCCACTTTCGTTCAAGCAAGGTGAAACAGAAAATCGATTCAGAGGGGATTGCTGGTAGGTAATTGGCGAATTCGAGCGGTGTTGTTCGAATATTTATTGTGTACATTATATAAAAAATAACAAAACGGATTTCTAATTCGAAAAATCGGTAAAAGCCCGACTGTTTACTAAGGCAGGAAGGGAACATACATTCCTTTAGACTGTGTTTCGTCATCGGCTTTCGACGAAAGCGTCTCCGAAAGCGACACGTTTAGCCGGCGCTCTGACGAAATACTGACCGAGGGGGGCCGTGCCCACCTGACTAAAATCTCGAAAAACGGGTTTCCTGTTTAGAAAAAAAATCATCCGTTAAAAAAAATGTCAAGCTTCGTTCACGATAAACAGAGTAAGTGATACAGGACTTCTGATAGCTCAATGGAAATAAGGGTAAATATTTCCGCGTACTTGTTCAAAACTGGAATTTAACCGATTCAAGTATAGCAAACGGCATAAATTATTCCACAACGGATCAAAAATAAATGATAATAAATTGTAATAAATACTACAAATTCAGGTCGAAAATTCGATAAAGCGCCCTGAATTAATGGTATCAGATTTATTGAATTTTTTTGTTTATATTATTTCACAAAAGCCCTCTATATTTTACATCAGGACTGGCTCCCATCTTGTGGGCCATTCACTTTCTTGAACTGACCCGATTCTCACACGCACAGCTGGTTCGTGAGGTTTAGTTTCTGTATAAACTCGGTTACTATCTAACTACTATCTAAATCCTGGCGGATAGTGAATTCTGTCGGTAAGGTCTTTACTGTTAACAAACGTTTAGAAATGTAGTGAAACGGGGTTTTTTCCCCGACATATTACTCGTTCTGGGAGCACAGTCGTACACTATTACATTACACTACATTTTTGGACACGAATATCTGGATAGGTATTAATAAGAATCACCACCTGCAATTGCATTCTGCAATTTGGACACCTTAATTCTAACACGAGTTTCCCCGGGATACTCTTATATTGACTACCACTATTAGTTATATCTGTTTAAGTTGATCCATATCAAATCACGAACATAAATTAATCCTGCGATTAAATTACAAATTATAAAACAGTGAATGAATTATTTATAACCCGCCCACTTGCGTTTTAGTCACAGGTGAACTTTACCCAGGACGTTATACCTAATTATTTCTGGCAAGTCATGCTATAAACGAATCAGATTATGAATTTGCCGGAAAAGAAGAATAGTTTCAAGAATGAATTTCCTATACAAAAATAATTCACGGCGTTCAAATAAAAAACCGGACTTTTTTTAATAGCGGCGGAGAGAGCGCATTGGCCAACAGTAATAATAATAGGTGTAATTTCGGATTATTATTTAAAGTAATTCAGAAAACGACCTTGGAACAATGCGGTCGCCTCCAACGAAGGATGAACGGATCGATGGTTGGAGTGGAGGGGTACTTAAAGGGAGTTAAGCCGGGTTGAGCCTTGAACCGTGGTGGATCGTGACTGCCGCCGCCGATTGATATGAATCTATTAATAAAAGCAAGCCCGCTCAAAGGCGTTCGGTTAAAATAGGAGAGAAAACGACCAAGCAATAATCTATTTCTGCTTGCCGGCATTAGGGCTTTCGCTACTGGGATACGCAAAAGCGGCTACCTTTTGCTGGACCGGGAGGTGAATTCAGAGGGGTAGTCACCTAGATGTTGCAAGCACAACCGCCAAACAGGGGAAGCTTCAAAGATTAAAAAACGAAAATAAAACCATTTCTGGTGGGCCGCTGGGAATGGACCATCCCTTCTACGTGTTTTTGTACTTCATTCTCTCGTCTGGCTGGCATCAGTGAAAGTTGTTCCCAGGCGACTGGTACTTTAAAATTGAGGTCCAGACTAACTTATTTCCTTATAGTGGGCTCCTTTCTGTGAATCTTCGTTAGGGAGTGATCTCATTCTTCCTCATACCCGCATGCGCACTCCGAGCGGTCCGACAGGACAGAGGAGCGTCGAGCGACCCGAATCCTATTACCAGGAACAACAGGCTGATTCTCCGCTACGCTTAGGGAACCAAATAAGCGAGAGAAGGCAGTAAATCGCACGAAGCATTAAAATCAGGCGATATGAAATTATTTGTTCACAAACCTAGCAATAAGGAAACTCAATATCATATTACGTCTCCTTAATTAGGAATTGGAGTATTCCCACTGTTGTTGAATACCGCGGTGTTCGGTAGGGAGGGGGAATGAAATTATCAGACCCTACGACGGGTTAATTACTCAACCGATAAGGCCCAGAAACACACAATCGGATGCAGCCGAGTGCGGCCCCCTACAACAATAATCACAAAGGATACCAATTTACGTTTACAACATGGGGCGGGGGCGGTGGTTAACGAACAATTCACAGCGCTGAGCATCTCCAAAGACTGGGATTCGGCTAATCAAAGGTAATTGGGGAGGCCAAATTGGCGGTCGTATGGCACTGTACAAAATGGACAAGGAGCAATGAGCGAAAACACTAATTCGTCCAAGTCAACCGTTGCTTTAATTAGTATATAAATAATGATTTTTTAACATTCTAGTAAATACTGTTAGACGTTCTTCCTTTGACTCTTTAATGCCCGCCCATCAGGTCATGTTGACCCGAAGCTTAAATCGCACCCGGCGCAAGCTCTAACCCCATTTTCTCTTTTCCAGTCACGTCGCCTTTTATCTCGGGCTCCGCAAAGATTCTAAGCCGTTCCTCTCGCCGCCTGCCGGCCCAGTAACGTGTCCCGGACTTTGTTGTCCACGTTCACTAATTCGATTCCAGCGAGTTTGATTCACAGCAGTGAGTGTGTGTATTCTGACAACAAACGGAGCAACATTTTGCTCTTATTGCGGCCCAGGATAACAATATAGACAACTTATTGTGTAGAAAGAATTCAAATAGAAACAATATTTATAAACAAGAATGTTTACCGGAACAAGAGATCTTGACTAGCGCTAACGAAGACCTCAATCAGGGTGAATCACCCGAGATAGTGGAAACCGCAATTTAGACTGTAAAAGGTTGGGTGGGCTCCTCCGTTTCAATGCAAAAATACCCGGCCTCGGCACGCTTAAAAAAGCGTTGCACAACCGATAATTGCCGCCGACCTTTCAATTGTCCCTCCGCATTGTTGTGTTCCCATAAGGCGGCCGCCGGCTGTAGATTTTGAGGCGCTTCGACGCCCCGTACAGAAGTAAATTATCAGTTTTGTTACGGACCAAGTTAATTCTTACTTCTGCTTCAGTCTCAGCCGGCGCGTATGCATGCACGTACAGCAGCCGATAATTCAATAATCGCACTACCCTGGGAAGGTTAGCCGGAGAATAAATTATTACCTGACGAAATTGGCATAATGATATACCGCTGGATGCTCACAATTTGGTTTATACTCTTCGGTATCTTTTCCTTACCAAGTGTCCGGGTAACGTAAATTGTTATCACGTTTCCTAAAAGCGCAGTGATGTGAATGTGATAGAAAATAGTTTTTAAACTTTTCTTACGGCTTACACAATTCATTACTCTAGGTCCCGTTAACCAGGTGTAGTATGTGCAAGAGATCTCATTCGCGTTGTATACGATTTTCTGTATACGTTAAAAAATCAATCATACAAATATAAATATATCCAACGGTTTACCACGGCTGAATTCACAAGTTCCAGATTCTGCGCATTATAAATAATTAGTTAAGTTGTTCCAAAGCTGTAGACAGAAAGAACCTCACCCGAATATCACAATCGCCATGAATCCATGGCTTCACGTAACCAACTTAATAATAACCAAGGAATAATGCAAGTCAAGGAAAACCTATAAAGGAAATAATTTTATTTTTGATTCTTCCGCAATTTAAGGTGGAGGAACACACAAACGTAGCAGATGCTGCGCAGTAACCTGGGAGAATCGGACCCGGTGTGCGGTCAATACACACCCGCAGGGATCAGTAGCACAAAATCGGAGTCCAGGAATAAATATTACAGCAGTTTTTGTAGGCTTTGTTACTCTAATAATTGTTATCACTGTTGAGATTTTCCTTTGTTAGGGATATTGAGTTGGTCGGAAAGCTAATGACCATGGCAAAAAAAGTCTAGGTTCGTTCAGATAAGAGAGTAGAAGAATTTAAGTGATCCCAAACCCTCGCAATTACAAAATTTAATACACAACAACAAATTGTGCACCATTTTATGTTTCAACATTACTTTAGGATGTTTTTCAACAAGACTGGAATCCCGAGAATTTTCAATAAAACATAAGTATAAATTTCGGAGGCAGACTAGGTCTTATACGAGATATTCAATGCGGTCTGGAGTCTCTGAGGGCGGTAACATAACATCCAATATGACGGTTTTCTTTTCTTTAGTGCTACATGTATATCCTCCGACAAATATTCAACCCACGGAAGGTAGAAACAGTACGGAATACATACATATTGAATGTGGACAGTTTCAAAACCAAGTTCCTCGATAGGGCGAATGGTGGTATTCCTTCCTTTTTTTCCATTTGAAAAAAGAAAATATTTTCCAGCATATTGCGGGACGGGGGACTGGCTCAGAAACTAGTTTCAGGTCCAACTTAAATATAGACTTCACTCAGGGGGGAGGTTCCTGTATTATTGCGTTAGTTGTCCAAGAAGGCCTCCTCAACATTCCCGCGGGGCTTTCCCCCGTCACCCTTACGGTTTTTCTTATAACTTCCCCTTTAGCTCAGTCGGAGAGTTTCCTTCTCGCCCGAAATCGATTTCCAAGGCATCGACTCTACATTACCCTGTCTAAAGGCAATTCTGGCTGGTCGAACGATTACTCTCTATGTGATATTTTTAAAGTACCCCAAAATACATTACTCGCTAGACGCATATAAAGCTCGCTATTCAGATTAAACGTTACAAGAGGCTTCGATTGCCTAACTTTACTGCATTTACGATACGGAACCGGTGAAACGTCCCCCTTGAAAAACTTGAAACATATCCAACGTGCGTCGAGAGAGACGGTCATAAAGGTTCGTTGAGCACAGCGACGTGGATGCCGCCTGTGACCTCGACCTAATGAAATTCCAATAACGAAGGTCGTATGAACTCAGATTCTATCAGCAGAACGCATTACTCTCACATACTATCGCTCCACAAGTAGTGAATGACGTTCGAATTCCGTGCGGTTGGCTCCGACGCCGGTGGTGGAGATAACGGTAAAAGTTCGTATCCAGGAACCTTGTATTGTTCCAGTTGCAAATCATAATTAGCATAATATTGGCACTGAATAATTGAAATCATCCAGAAAAGAATTTGGTTCTTCTTACATAAGCCAACATGGCTCTGGTTGGTTTTCCAGATGCCATGGTAGTTGTTACTCGATACAATGGCAACCGATGAAGAATGAAAATGCTTGCCACGGTAACTAAAATGATTCAACCAACCGCATCGGCGATTTGTAATTCTACAAATAGCAGGTTTGTTGCAGTAACTACAGTTAGAAACAACCGCTATGCTTCGGATTGGTTAATCGTTATAATAAGGACACTAAAGAATAGTAATGACCTTTTCCATGAGAATACGGACGGCTACTTTATAATCAGAATACGAACTGTTATTCCCATAATTCTACTGCAGATATACATTTGCATGAGCCGGTGGTTAAAAGAGATCAAGCTTTTTGGCTTCATGTGACTCAAATATAAAATGAACTTTATAATTCTCACCTACACCCATCACATGACACATTTTATCTATACAAATCCCTTTTATCATTTTAAACAAAGACTTGACACAGTCTGTTATATACTACTCGATAAACCGGTACAAACGCGCGATTAATTCTCCGAACCGAAATCGAGGCATATTGCGACCTGGGTTGGACGGAGGGGGCGATTAAAAACCCGATGGCTCAATTCCGGCGAGCTATTTTATGGGGGACGGGGGAGGCTGCTAAAAGAGGACTCCCGACCGACCCAAAACCGCTGCACAGCGTAATTGAATTTCAAAGCCGAGCGAATCAAATTCCAATTATTAAATTGCGGACGCTGCCGATATTGCGAGCGCCATACAACGCAACCTCCGGTGCAGCGAAACGCTGGAACTAACCCGGCGCAGATACCCTATCAGCTCGGCTACCGACTGCAGTTTGTTTATAGCTGCAGTAATGTCTCAGAACGCCATCACATAATGCTGCAGGGCACTTAAATTTAAAAAAAAAAGTTTAAATTTCCCCTTTTAACAGTTTAACCCGTTATTATACAAGGATATTTCAAATCAGAACAGAGTACTATAGAAGCAGTACTGCTGCCAACTCACTAGGGATTTTTACCATAAATCAATAGATTTTTTTCTCCACTCGCCTAAACCCTAAGCTAAGGTATATCGCAGGGAGATACCTTATGATCTGTTATGCGCTCTACAGATTGATTAATCAAATATTAACCAAACCATTATTGGAGTTGAAGTAATACACTAATTTAAAAGTAATTTACATTAATGAAAACAACTTCTCTTTACGAAAAAGACGTTCTTCTCAAGTTTGAAGTTTAATTAGGTTCCAACTTTACAAATAGAGTTAATTAAAACTTGACCCGCTCTGTCCTATTTTGGAGAATATTTCTTTTACCAGACAATCAGGTATTTCCCGATAATATAAATTTTAATTGCATAATATCCACTCTAATACCCATAATAAGAACTGGGCGGCTGGATGGCTCAGACATGATTAACAGCCGGTTGCCTCATCTGCCGGTGTTGAAATACGACGGAATCGTTTCTCGCTTTCTCCAGCCAGGAGGTTGAGGGGGTTCGAAAAGTCAAAATTACACCTGGCAAAACCCAAACCGATACCGGGGGCCAATGAGGAGCCCGCAGTTGCCACAATCCGAGAACCTAGCATTAATTCGGGAAATATCCCATTAAGTACACCCGTCCAGACATTTTCCTATCTCCGGTTGAAGCCGCAAAGCGACATTCCCGTCCGATCAATACGCGGTGGTAAAATGCAACTTGTTCTGGCCGTCTTCCAAATAAGTCGAAACTAATTAGTCACGACTGTCGCGGCCATTTTTTAAATACACATCAGTTGAGTCATTACGCCTATTCGAATGCCGGCGAAGGGTGAAGAAAATCAGAATCTCAGAACAAAAAAAGGTTTAATCGAATTCAGGATACGATGAATAAAAATCGAAAGTCCGTTTGGGAAAGTTGTCAAACGAACGAACACACTTGCGGCAACACTCTTTCACATTTCCTACTCGTATTTATAATGCATAATCATCTACATTATGAGCAATCTAAGAGTAATCAATTTCTTATAACATAACAGCCTAAGTTATAGACTTTTTATGACAGCAGCAGTAATTAAAGCCGAACTACCAACAGTCTCAATGATTTCAACCGCACCACCCATTTCCTACTGATATAATGGCGGAAGGGGAAAATATATGTACATTATCATTTATAATGCTCGAACACTTTCTTCATGCTGGAAAAAGAAGAAATATCGTTTGACTCTAAATAAAATGGGGGATAGAAGTGGGACAGGGCGTTCGGAGAGGCCGTCGGGAGGAGGAGATAACGAGTTCCGACCTCGGTGGCCTCAGTGGATTCCGGTCCGATGGACCTCGCTCACGGTTTTCCCGGGTCAGTCAATCCATCGGATACTCCTCTGTCACGGTCAAAGTCGTGACCCACTCCCGGACGGAGGGGGGACCCCCCCAAAAAAAAATTTGGAATATGTCCACTCAATTGCATATCAGTAAGAGAATGATGGGAATTTATTTGATGAATGCTACTGGCCGCAGAGAGAGGCCAAAAAAGGTTGAGCATAGCTCGGTGGAAACAAAATGGCGGACAAACAGACTGTATCCAGGAGGTACATTGAGCACCGGTGTTGGGTTGAAAAGTTATTCAATTTGTCCAACCGTGCCCCGTCCGACAGGGAGAAACTAGTTTTCTCAACTAACTAGTTTTCCCCGGCCTAACGTACATCGTCCTAACGTTTGGAGTGAACCCGAAGGGCCGTAAACTTAATTTCCCCCCCGACGTCGGGGAGAGTTGGCCCCTCGCAGACGAGAAAGTTGCGTGAGCAGTCGTTAGCCTACTGTTGCTCAGTTATTTTAGACACCCCGTGTCTATAGTCTCATACAGACCTGTATTCGGTCCGCCTGTAGTATGACTAACCAAAATATTGAGCGCGTTCAAAATTTTCTAACAAAAAAAAGTGGCTCAAGGTTAAGAGGAACGACATTCTTGGATTCTGAATCCACTGAGGATACAAAACCAATAATACCTAAGTATACTGTGTGTTTTAGTTTTTTCCAACTGTCAAATTATCAAAAAAAATAAGTACATAAATATTTATTATTTCTAGGTTTTTAGGAGCTAAGGTATAGCTAAAGGCCTAAACCTATTTTGTTTTAATATCACAAAATTAGTATAGTTTTCATACACTGTATTCCAACGAATGTGCCATATCCATTATATTTACGCGACATTTAAGCATAAAACAACTAGTAGATGTTTCATATAAGAGGTATAGTTTGTCATTATTTTGTTTCTCTGGTTAATGAGACATCATTGATCAAACTTCTCAGTAAATCGTCTGTTACGTCCGCCAAACAGTTAAAATATAGGTACTGTATGTAATACGATTACATTGGCGATAATCCTATCTGAATATCTTTGGAGTCAGCTTGATTTTTAGCTTGTATTTGCGCGAAACAATAGCGTCGCAGTTACCTGACTGAATTCTATCAATCTATGACCAGCTGATTCAGTGAGAATTGGGGGGAGAAAAGGTTCCCACGTCAACGATCTAAGTAAGGCCACGAGAAAGTAACAATCAGCGTTGTCAAAGAACAAGACAAAAAATGTGCCAAAATCAAACGTAAGAATTTGCAACATTTGCAACAATTTCTATAATACTAAATTGTAGTACTCACCGACACTATCGATCAATGCCACACGTTAATTAGAATTTCAGTCGAAACGTTCGAGTATAACTCGACTGGGAAATGCTGTGACCTCCTAACGCACAAATCTAATCCCGAATACTGGGCTTCAACACTTTCAATTTCACCCTATTTTATTGGTGATGAAACCGGTTCGCCGAAACGGACGGCGGGATAATCTGATTTGAGCCACCAATCCATACAGAGGCTCGTTTGATTTTCTGCCCACACACGCGTGAACACGTAGGATAGACCAGTTTTCAAACTTGTAACTATCAGTAACATTCTCATGACGAGATGCTTCAGTTCGATATTCCCTTGCTACAATGTACTATGTTACAAGTAACATAGGCCTAAATGAATAGAAGAGCATATAAAGTTGTGCTCATTCCGGATCCCTCTGTGTTGTCGTTACTTCTATTCAACGATTTAGACAAGAAAAAAGATACCACCGCCCATAAATACGGCTGGAGAAGATTTTACATTCATCAACAACCGTACCCGCGGCTTTTGTGAACGATTTAAGCTTGAAATAAAAGGAAAACGCAAAACGGAACCAGGAAAAGTGGTCGGGTCGTTAGCAGGCTTTCATTAAAATAGGGGGTGTAAAATGAAGAGCGGGTGGTTTCATTTCACTCCCTATTTTCTCTCGGAGTTTAATATTTTTCCAATTACCTATATTCGAAAATAATTAGAAGAAACTTCGTTATACCAAATTAAAACCATCATTTATTTGAATATCGGCTTGTCAGAAATGATATAATGGTAATCAATATTCAATAATTTTGGGAACCTGTTACTGTGGCCTTTTATTCATTCAATCAACTTCAGTTAAGCCTTTATAATTAAATGAATGAAAGCCCATAGACTTTCTAATGAAATTAATTAGTATTGAGAGACTATCATTCATCGGGAATAATTTTATTTGGAAGAATAGAGCGTTTTAGTAGTGACGTTTTCAAATTTAAGCAAATAAAACCATTGTTATTTGTTACATAATGGTTGTTTATGTTGTAGTAGGTATACGTAGTAGTGTCTGACACACTCGTGTGTGTTTGTGTGTGTTCCGTATATATACTTGGATTTGAACCTGTTCAGAAGCTCAATCGGCAGTCAGAAGCACACTCTTCAAAGTTTTGCACTAAAGATAAGCAGGTCACCTTATTACTAACAGACTACTACGGACGATGGCGAAATCCTGAAAGCGGCCCAAAAAGGCAGAGACTGAAATATTAAAATATCCCCGCGGAAGGATCTGCATTTGGAAATGCGTAGAAGTCAGAAGCAGAAAATAGCAATGCGGATTATTTAAAAAACGCTGTGCCGGGCTAAATTGTGCCCCAATTTTAGGGGCACCAGCCCCAGGAAATGGAGGGGTGGGCGCTCTTCAACTTGCATGTAGACCGGAAACTGAGAGTGGCGGTCTGCAACGCTTCCGGTTCTACTTGTATAATATGTACATTCATTTGCGTTATTCGGGACGCGCTCGTGCGTAAAACGAGTCCTCCATTATCCGGGAATCTCCAGGAAGAATTTTCAAGTTGTCATACCCTTAATATTTGGATTGGTGATCCATTATTCAAACTGAAATATCTACAGTTCGGTCCAGTTATTTTGTGTATTAAGTAATAAAAAAAGCACGCAAAACTCTCAATGCAGAGGCACAGTATCCATGACCACTCAGAAGTGTCAAAATACCAGAATAATAATAATAAAAATTTAATTTTTGTCCTAAAACACATTATACATTATTGCTGTTATCAAGCACATAAATAATGACTCCGAAACATCTTGCAGATTTCTTTCTAGACTGTGAACCGTATTTCACACTTTGTGTCACATTATGCCACGGATATGGTACGAATGGGGTCGTTTCCTATTAAGACCGACAGTTGCCACGGATGTCTGTACACAAATTACGCGGAACTATAAATAGTCTTTAGAATCTGAATTTAATTTAAAAAACTCCAAATTATCGGCTCTATTTAAAACAGGTTACCCCGTGCAGGTTAGCCGCTGCTTCCTTGGCGGAAGTGGCGAGTTGCATAGTGGAGGAGCCGCAGTATCGATTCCTGCGGAGGGGGAGCCTCGTTTGCGGCATATCCTGCGCCCCTGGGAAAACTAATAACCGGGCTTAGGAAAACGCGGCCTACCGTCTAATCCCCGGAAAAATCTTCTATAGGAAAAGTCAGAAACTGACAAGAGCATTCTAACCGAGGGAAACAGCCCAATCAGAGAAAATATGGCTATGTTAACACTCGAAAAGTTATTTCAAATCCATACAAGAAGGGTTGACTTCTAAAGAATGAAATAACTTACTGTGTTATCTGAGCCACAGAAAATATATTAATATCTTATAATGTTTTTATTTCAGTTGAGATGGCATTACTAATGGTGTGACAGGAGTAACAGATGTAGCACAAAATCAAATAATCCAGAGGAGATTACAAGAATAATTGAAATTGTACTAGATATTCAATGATGTTTCAGTTACATGTGAGGTAATTGACAAATGGATGCGTATATATATGATACCTAAAACGTTTTGTGGCAACTGAAATTGGGTTGAATTTATTATGTTCTGTACATCAAAGTCAACGTCGAAAGTGATCCGAGTCGAGTCCTGGATAAACGACACCATTACCCCGGACTATTTAGAACGGTGTAATTCCGACCGAATACAGCTGCGACCCGCAGTTCGCAGAAAAGCTGCGGTAAGCCAAACGCCCCGCCGCCAACCGCACTGTTGCATGCGGCAACTCATGCGGATGCGAGAGAAAGAGTTCAATATGCAACGATATGCGACACTTTTATTTATCGTTTGTACTGGGAACTAAGGCCCATTCGTCCAACAATGCGGGATGATAGCGGCGAAAAAAGTGAAAATGAAATATAAAAATACGAAGACGGTCAGAAAAGATGGGGAAACGGCAGCCGGTCGAACATGGAGTCTTCAAACAACAATTTTCGCCTGCCGACCTTAGGTCTTCCGAGAGGATTTAGAATATTATCACACACGTCACATTCTGTCTCCCCACAAGCTGACATGATCCCACCTAAAACCGGTTTCGGGTTCTCGACCATCGTCAGTAGCATCCCATCGGTAAATCTTTGATTAAGCTACTCATGTCAGTTACACTAAGACCGGTAACCGATGTGCTTAGGTGTACTGATTTACAGACATCATAGACATAAATCCAAAATAACTGTGCAGCACCTTAAATGTCTAACTAATTTACTAGGCGAGAAGGCGAAACCGATATAGCATAAAACGAACTCAGGAGTTAAGTCGGGGTAATTACAGCATCCCAATCCTTAACCATCCACCAAATAGGTACCTTCAATTACATGGATATATATATATATATATATATATATATATATATATATATATATAATTCTATTATGGTAATACCTATATATAACGCAATTAATTTGTGCTCCTATTAATTACTAGTGATGATATTAGTTTCATTCTAGAAAAAAATTGGACACAAACGGGGATTCGATTATGAATTCCATCTTTTCCACACCGGAGTCAAAACGGGTTCCATTAACTGCGGCAATATTTCTAATTTTTTTCTCCTTCAGTGTCCGCGTCTTATTTAACACTTAATCGCGGTTTCCTCTCTCTCTCTCTCTCTCTCTACGGGAACAACGGTACGCGGGCGGGGCGGTGGCAACGAGAAATGCATCCTGGCTGAAAGATAGCCGAGGTAACGGTCAAGGCAATTACCGGCGGCCCAATGAAATGACCGGGCTCCTTCTGGGATACTAAAAAAGCGTTTGGAAATAACCAGACTTCCGACCGGTTTTATTCCCGAACGCCCGGTCGCACGATCGCCCCGCGACTATTATACGAACGGCCGTTTAACACAGGGAAATGGATAATTTGCAAGCAGAAGATGCAAATCGACCCAAGCGGGAAGTTACGATGAATAACGGATCCTTCGTGATCAGCCGAAGACGATTTTTTTTTAAGTAAAAAATCTTTTTCGAGTTATGTGTACCATTAGTACCTAACTTTCAATAACCATCGATCAGGAAAGCGTCAGTAATTTCTACCAGGAGTTTAAATGGAATGTAGCATAAAAAATGTTCAAAATAATGCAGAAGAATGACGATGTGGGTATCGAACATTCCATCCCAGTTTATCATTAGCTTTCCTATATGAACCTGGAACGAATTAATCTCTGGAATCAAGATCATATCTAGAATTGAAATTGAACCGTCCTGTATAAAAGATAATTCAAGAAGAAATTTAAGATGGGAGACCGCAGTTGTTTCTATCTCTTGAAAGATAAAGAATATAAGTAAACGATTTTTGTAATACTGGAAATTCCAGTCGAAACCTGATTCATATAACTGGCGTTATTGGAACACTATATTCTTAATCTACCGCTAAACCCCCGTAGGCCGGATATAAAGCCATTTACATGTACATATCGCTGAACACTAGAGAGCGGGATATTTTTAGTGCTAGCGTGAAAAATATTGCCACTTCAAAATAAAAAAATATAGATAAGCCGCCAATTTCCGGCGTATCGAACGCGATGGCGTTTTCCAGGAAATTATGGGGAGAAGCACTAATAAAAAATAAACCGAAGTATTACCGGGGAACTTCAGGCGTTGACCGCTCTGAAGGGCAATGTTTAACGATGATGCAGAGAAGTTCATCATATATCTCCTGACGTAATGACTTTTCCGTGAAAATGTCAGACGACGCAGAAGGTTACAGGAGTGACAAGGGACTCAAAAGAAATTATAAAATAGATTCAGAGTGGTAGTAACTATTATTAAAGACAAACAGTTCTAATATGACTGCATGATCATTTACTAATTCTTCAGAATAGTTGACCAACTATTTGAATTTAATTAATAATATATTTGAATATTATGATGTCTAGTGGTATTACTTACAATCACATTATCAACTAAATTAGCTTAGAGTTCAATTCCATTTTATTTAATTCAGTCTATTACTGCAAATTATGGGCTCTGACATCTGTCTTAGCTCTCATGGGAGGGAGGTAACATGTCCACAGTATTTGAAAAGGCTCGTGTCGACATAAATTTAAAGATAAATTGTTTTTCTCGTCCAATTATAATGCCATCATATTACACAACAAGCTGAAACTGTGTACGCTGAAACTATTCCACGGGTACAATACACCCTAATTAAAACATTAATTAACCTAATTAAAATAGGTCCACCAATATTGGTTCGATTTTCAGGTTCTTCCGTCGGTTCTACGTGCCAAATAAACTACCCCACCGTATTGTACAAGGCATGCAAGCGATGAGGTTGGAATGTTGCGAACACTCGGGGACTAGCACCTTCAACTCTGACGCACCGCACAATTTGAACAATAAATAATATCGTCCTAATCATTAAATTCATTCTGAATAACGCATATCGCTGCAGAGGTTTTTAGTTTAATGTTTACAATTCAATTAGCGGTTCGTGAAAGACATGGAAGGGCCTGAGCTTTCAACACGGAGCTTCGCTTCAACAGTTTCTCAGAGTGAAGTATAAAAAGGGCTGCGGAGACAGGCTTAGTGAACCGCCCGCGGTTCGCTAGCGGAGTTTGGTCTTATTTTTTTTTCTTAACGATATACGTGACCCGAGGACGGCGGAGCGGGATCGAAGCGGGTCATGCAATTTTTCAGCACGGTTTAAAAGAAGAAAAATGACGGGGCGACACAATACACCTGAGATGAATTTTCAATGTATGCGCCGAGCGAAATGCAACGATGCATGGAGAAGTTTGAAAAAGCCGATATTGAAAAAGTGAAAATAGGAATAAAATTAAAACTAAAACGTTACCCACAGCGTACGTATAATAAATGTAATTATAATAAAAACTTAAACAGTAAAACTACATAATATAAAAGGCCGCTTCAGTAATTCCCCACTATTATCCCAATAAGTAAAATAAGAAAATATTTATTGAAAAATAAATGAAATTGTATATATTTACAGTCCTTCACAAATTGACTACTGAAAATTCTGTACTTACATTAACTCCGATGAAACTATCGGCACAGTTAAAGAAAAAGAAACAGCGAACTTACCTGAAAAAAAGAGAAAAACTATAATTAACGATCAATATATATATAATAATAATTTTCACTAACAATTTAATTGGTTTCTCAAAAAAAGTCGGGCAAAGAAAGTAGAAAGACACAGCCTAATTTAATAATAGGAGAGTCATCCTCCACCGATCGTACAAACCCACTTCATTCGAGGTCAACCATTTCAATGCAAATATATTATTCACGGTTCATGTTTCGAGGGTAGTAAACCGAAAAGATTCGAAATCAATTAGTGAGAACGATCAATTAGCCCTAATGGAGTGTAGGTTAACAATCTGCCGAGCGTAAATTCTTAAATGTCCAATTCACATGCGAGGGCCTTTAAACAGGCAGAAAGCTTTCATTCTGTTTATATGCGTGAGTCCTCTGGAAATCGCTCGTGCATTTATAATCGCTTAAGAATAATATTTTGATGGAAACTAAGGCTGGGAATTTTCCTGTAATTTTCAGAGTTGTGAGTTTTAATATCCTGTAAAAACTATGCCGAGTTTAAAAATGAGGCAGCATCGACCGAAATGCGACAAATTCTAGTCCTAATTTAAATGAAGAAACGTGCTACAGTCCGAGCGAAACAGAATTGCGCAGATTGGGTTTGTGAATACTCATAAATGGTAATAAATGCTCTGTCAAATAAAAATATCTTCGTAGCATTAATCTATTCAAAACTATTTAAATGTAGTTACGATTTTCATAGAAAACCAGAAAAAAATTATTCTCTGAGTAACATCGGTGATTCACCTACTCGGTGGAAACCAGTTTACCTTGCTGGTCTACCTGTTCCCCAATGATGGGGGAGGGGAGCGGCGAAATGATGAAACATGTTGCTGACATTGAAAACTTAGAGCTTCAATTGTACTTAATTAAATTAAAAACCTCCTCGATTAAAAGCCGCACGTCTTCACTCGCCTGTCTCTTTCCTAAGCTAAACCGGTTTCGTATATCTGTCACCGTCAGTAGCATCCCGAGAGTAACCCCACCAACCACCAACCTACAAGAGTACCTTAAATCGGAAAAATCTGATCAAAATATATAAGAACGAGTGTGTTCCTTAACTATACACGTGGAAAAAGCTACGGTAAAGTGTGTGTTATCTGGCGGTTTTGGTATTTATTGAGAGTACGAGCGCGTGGGCCGTGAGGTCACACCGAGAGGCGGCGTTCGGCTGTGAGTCACATCACTGTTACTTACAAAGCCACCCCTTCTCAACTCCTATTCACTTTCCATGGGACATTGTCCAAGATAATTCATTGAAAAAAATAATTATTGGTGTATTAACTGATAATACAGAAAATCGAATATATTTTTGGGAGGAACCTCTGAAATTGAATTTTTCGCGTTGGCGGATCCCGGGCCTTGGAACTGGTATGGTCCCAAGAAAATAGTAATTATTGAAGTAGTAACTTATTGCATATAAGTCATAGAATCGATTATAATGATTAGAAATACTTTCGTTTTGACGGAAGTAGTAAATCACATGTATCCTCTTCAGTTATCGGCTTCTTCAAGTGGCGGTAGCATTCTCTTAATAAGGAAGAGTGAGTGAACAAAGCATGTAACACAATTTCGTCGTTATCGCGTTGTCTTCCAGCCAGTTCCAGTGGGTATTGCAACAGCCCACCCCTCGACTCCGGAGGGCGCAAAATAGACGATAACGGAACGTGTCAGCCAGACGTTTCGAACGACAAGCATTGTCGTTCACAGTACAATGTTCAAACTGAATTTTGTCCGTTAGAATTTCCTACAGTCCAAAAATTGGTGGCATACGGCTCCTGGATTTTAATTTAACGATCTTTTAATTGAACAAATACTTTCTTGAACCAACTATTCCGTATTATTATTATTATTATACGAAATAATGTATTGAGTCCTGGAAGAAAGTACATTTCCGTCAAGGAAAGACGTTATGTATCAAAGCCTATATTCAATCAACTAACCGGCCACGGTAAGGATTCACTGTATAATCAACGTGTAACTCTGAAGGGATTCAGGTTTCGATATCTTAATGAAAATGCCATTCAACGATTTTTATTACATAACATATATGGGACCCGTTAACACAACAAAGGGTTCTTATATAATAAGGTTTACTAAGGTGCAAAGCTTGGTAAAAAATGTAAAATTTTGTCGCAATTATAAATAAAAAATAAAAAACTCCAACTTTCGAACATGTCAAATACTGACACTTAAATGGTTCCTCGGGGTCCTAACATGATTGGCCATGCAAATCAATTCCCCCTCAATACCCCCTCAAGGGTCTCGAACCGAAACCCGGCTGTTTAATAATTGATAGATAATTAAATCGAACCGTTTGAACGTATCGGGTTTTCGCGATTGGCGAACGGGAGCGGCCCAGAAGAACAGAAGTGGGCTGCGGACCGAACGCAGAACACGGCCTACCTACGTTTCCCAATAGGCGCTCAGGGCGTGGTCCCGGTTTGATTTTTCGAACGCGACTTTCTCTTTTTTTCGAAATAAAGATTTATACATTTAATTCGGTCCACACTACACCATACTGTTACGCGTCTGGGCATCGGTGACGATTATTTAAAACCAGCACACTTGGTTATGAATCGGGATTGCAAGTAATCTAAGCGAACAGTAATAACCAGTCTAAGATATACGGTTGTGGGGTCCGCGAGGGTTTGGATATGACCCGACCGGTTTCGGATATAAGCCATCGCCAGTAGCATACCACTCCACCAGTCAACCGTTATTTTTTGTCGGCAACAAAAAAATCCCCACAGTCTACTTTCATTCACAACACAGGAACCTATACCACTCCTCACGCTTGTTCAATATCTCAACATTTGCGAGTAACAATTTTTCATCGGACATACCATGCTTTAATGTGTCTCGCAGTAATTTTTAAAAAATCCACTCATGCATTACAAAGTAAAAAATAGATTTTTTCGCAAATTGCCATCAGAATTTTCAGTTCACGCGGATATTCAAAGGTACTATTTTTTTCTTCCAATTTAAACCAAAGCGAATTACTCTAAAACTAAACTTTAATTCAAAGAAAAGCATCCACAAAGAACAAATAGAGTCGTTCCCTTGGTCATCAACCCTGCCTTTTTTTGTAGATAACGATTACGAATAGCAAATGCTGTCGAATGGTGACTAGGCTTACATTTTTGGCTGCCGTCATTCGTAATACAAAAAAACCGGTTGTTACTAATAAGTAACCACACACAGTTACTGAACAAACGAGATAATGGCCGAATGTCTGAACAGGCCAAATTGTAGAGAAAATTGATAAATGAAGATGAGCTCATGTCGTTCTCGATGATAACAGGGTTAAAGTCGGTAAAATGTTTTAAAAGTTTCGATAATATAGTTCATTAGATAATAAGAAATAGTAATTTTTATGGAATTTAGAGTGAAAATATAATGGATTACTTTGGTTTAGGGTTATAAATTTACATAACAACTCGTAATACAATTTTAAGAATTAAAACTATTATTACAAATAATATAACGATAACAGAACAAAGTAGGACACAAATTTCATACTGTTTTTAGAACTTGTTTATATATTATAAATACTTCCACTACCCGCTGGTTTATCTAATCTTGCGAGATAAGACAATTTATTGGAAACAGAAAGGTACCTATCTATTAAGAAATGTGCACATTTTTTCTATACCCATTATTCAGTTGAAAAAATAATTTTAATATAATGGTGATAGATATAATAAAATAAAATTAATGTGCAATTAAAATCAATACGTTCCACGTAAGACCTGTAACAATAATAAATAATAAGAGTTCAATAATTTTAGAAATAAGAGTTCAAAAAATCGACTAACCGAGAAACAAAAACCTCTAATCTGGAATACTGTTATAACAATAGTGTTCCATGTTCCTGAGCATTTATTTGCCTTGCTCTGGAATTTTATCCGCTGACTAGTCAGTCAGAAGGCGGTCTCGAATTCCGAGCCCGAAACGTTCAAACGGAATTTTCCACTTGAGCGACGCGTACTTCTGAAATATCCCCCCATCCTCCCTCCCAGGGGCAATAAAATGCCGCTGAAATGAATAAAGACCGCGGGCCTTTATTAGGCAGTCGAGGTCCGGAGGCTTTTTAGGGGGTCGGGGTGGGTTAAATTGAAGGGAAATATATTTATTGAGTGAGGGTGGTGGGGGCGACCGGGGCACGTCACTCCGTCCCTATTGATTTTCCGACGCTTTCCCACCCTCTCCGTGGACATCATCGAGGAACCCTTTACACGTTAATATTGCCCTCTCTCCCGAAAGAAAACTCGAGAAAAAATGCGATACAGTATTTCTAGAAATCAGCCTCTAAACTGAGGCCGGTGCATTTTTAATGTTAATTTTTACAGGGTCGGTGCCATACCGTATTTTTTTGGGGGCTTTGAGTCTAAATTTAGCAATCGTCGGATGATCAAACAGCCATGATTAATTTCATGCCTTTCGTTTTATATCGAAACTATGGTGACCAAATTGCGTAAAATATCTATTACAAAATTTTAAATTTCTGTTTGCATTTACTATAAACTATGATTTTGAAAAACGTTTTCCCAATAGCTTAGGTCGTGTAAACGAAGCGGGATGAGAAATATCGCAGAGGAAATCGGTATGGACAAACTGGAATATTTCATTTAATTGAAACGTATCTGTAGCTGTAGTCTCATTAGGCCGGGACAAAGGATAAATTTAAAAATCTAATATATTTGTAGAAGCCTATTAGGGCAAAATTAAACATCCCTTACACAACGGTAACAACGCAGCTATTTCTCTGGTCTCGCGGGAATTATTTATGAAACGCTTTAAGCATACGTGGTTTATTTTTACTCTGCGCTGGGTAGTGAAAAATGTGCTCCGCACTGGCTGTAAAAAATAGGAATTTTTTGTGGCTTAATCGTCGGGGGGTTTCTTTTTCTCCCGACCAAGCTCCGCAAGTACCGCTTAATCGCCAGTTTAAACAGAAGGGGACTTGTCTCCGTAAGTGGGATATAGGGGAATGGAAGTCGGCGGTAATCCAGGCTATGCAAATCGGTAGGCTAATTCAAATTGAGGGGGGAGGGGATATTTTACGGGACGTGGGGAGCGACAAACAACACACGGCCAAAGGGCCGTAAGGAGGGGGATTACATTAGTATTTAAGCATGAATTATTGGGCCGCGGGACTGTAATTTCGTACGTGTTAACCATTCTGAGTTGTGCCACCAATCGATGAAGGAAAGGGGCATGCATATACAAGAAAACTTGACACGCCTCAGTTACATTTATGTTCACGCGTTTACACGTTTTGGAAAATGTTGAATGTGGAAAAATTGAAGATAAATAATGCGTTTTCCCAATAATTTTCGACAACAAAAGTATTCATACGTGAACAGTTTTGCGAAGACACGAAAGAATAGAATCGAGATTCAGACACTTATAGGAGAAACTGGTTACTGTCTATGCACATAACCTAATAATATTGGAAAAACTACACTAGAATGAAAAATAATAAATGGTAAGAATTGTAGTAATAATGCCACTGGTCAGTAAATCGCTGTAGAGAACCCGAGACCTGTTTTTAAAATTGGTCAGTGGAGGAAATACACGACACAAGTGAAAAGTAGCCGATAGTCGATTGAAATTTGTCCTTTTAGTTTAAACTTCGTCCGTCTACTTAAGTGTAAGCACTGTTTCTTGATTAGATCTAGAACAGAGTTCGCGCAAATGAAACATTATTGCATTTGAGCTGGTCGGATATTGCGTCCCGTTTCGCCTTATTCCTTATCCTTATCATTCAACAGCTGTTTGATAATGCGTAAAGTGCAAACTTATGGTAATTCAACTGAACACCTAAAACGTACGAATCTATTTCAACTAGGTCTACGCAGTAAACTTATATTTCGTAGGAACCAAGGAAATCGTTACGGATAATTAACCTAACAAAGGCCAATTGGCAATATAAGCCAGACGGCCTTTAATTAACCAACTGTCCTATCATTTTAGTAGTTTTGGTGAAATCAAACATCTTCCATTTAGATTTCTTTATACTTTATTTTTATTAAACTATAATGAAAACTTGAAAACAATGTGAGTAATTAACTTATGTAATTTTGTTCAAAAATATTACCCATAACAGGAAGTTAGTCTATATAACATGCCGTTTTGAGAGGAAATTTCAAAGAGAAAAGGGTTGTGAAGTGAGAAGGGACAAATTTTATACGTGAAAATATTATATATCAGCAGATTCCATAGCACGCGATGAACGAATTATTTAACGACTTTTTTCGGAATTTGGGAGCTACAATGTGGTTCGGTTTTCTTCCAAGTGCAAACAGTTAAGCGCACACTTGATTTGTGTTGGGAGATGAATAGCAAACGGTCCACGGCTAACAAGGGCCTAAACAAATCTGAAATTGGCGCATGCACACGCCATGGCCTCAACAGTACAGGCCGGTCGGTAAACGAGAAGTGCCGAATCCCGAACGGGACCGCGCTCAATCATGCTTTCTTGTTGACCGCCAGGCGATGAGAGCCCATCATGGGAAACCCAAGTTGACACGGCCTACGGCGAATTGATGTGCGAGCTACCGCAGCCCTCCAACGACCAATCGGCATCTTCGATATCTAACAGCGAGCGATTACCGGTCAGAATGCGAGACAGGGGAACGCAATCAGGTAACGACATTTAGGCAAATTTACTAAAAGTTTGAGCAACAACAAATTTTCGTTTCACTTGTCTATTATATCAGTTTAAAATATGGACGATTTACTAAAGACGTATATAATAAAAATCATAATTAGTAGAATTTCTCAACTGAACTAGCCTGTTTTGTTTGATGCTAGTGTGGTAGGTTTGGGCCACTTGTCCCCTTCAGTAGCACTCCTTAGTAAAACGGATAAATGTGTATGTTAGCATCTAGTTGATACATACAATCTACATATGCAATAATGCTAGCATACGTATTCCACTATACTAATAGTGGAATGATACTTCTGTTGTTTTAAAAACGGAGCAATAAAAAATACTGCTGCTTGGGAGCGGGCAGCCCACACAAGTGAAAGTTGTAGTCATCTTGCGGCCCATTTAGTCACGTTCAACGTCGAACGGTGGAAAATGCATGATGGCGGTTTTAAACGGACTAAGTTTAAATATGGAAATCCATATTTCAATGATTATATATATATATATATATATATATATATATATATATATATATATATATATATATATATATATGTGTGTGTGTGTGTGTGTGTATATATAAACTAAGTTTCAAACATTAAATTTGCATGGAAACAGTAATTATATAACAAAATTAAAATGCATTTCCGTGATACAGATATATAACGGTACCACCCGCCGACAATATAAGTAACACTATAAACCAGCCATTAAGTTATTGAAAAAAGACTATGTCGGCTTCTCCCTAACTAATAAAGGTGGAAAACAGAGTCACGCTATGGAAGTTCCCAATTCACAATTAATTATATACGAGGACGCCCAAGAATATATTTCGCAGGGACTTTTTGGAACAAGTTTCGTGTACTAAAAATTCGCGTTCTTAGTTCGACTTCTAGTGATTTTCTCAAAAAAAGTAAGCCATCTGGGCACGCCACTTGGGTTTTAAGCCCACGCTGTACGGTATCGAGAACGGCCGGGGGAAAAAAACATCCGTTTTACGATGGGTAAAAAATTTTGCGAGGGCGGCCTTGAATCACCGACGCTTCACCGCGGAAACTCCTCGAAATCAATATCGAAGTCTCTGTCGGCCTTGTCAGTTGAATATTTTTCGACAATGTCCCCCTCTGAAGTTCTAAATCGGTCGGTCGCTATACACCAATAAAAAAGGGGTACAGTCACGCGAGTTTCCTACAATATTAAGTACTAAGAACGCAAGGCCGCACGTAAATATCAATTTCTTCAAGATTTGCAGTGATTTGTTCCATTTTCGATGTTAGAAAATTGATTCCTGCGAAAAATATATTTTGTATTCATTGACTCAATATCTGCAGTACCGCCTGACGTCATACACCTGAATATCCTCCAGGATATTTGACCAGTTTCAGTAGTGGAAAAACCGTAAATCGGATTTGATCTGGGGTTAATAAAACTAATCCCGCATATTCTTCAGCGCTATTTCTCTCGCCCTCATCCATCCTCTTATCTCTAATCTAAGATCTTTTCCATAACAAGTTCTTCATCGTATATCCTGCCCAACGGCTTAATGAGAGTGGAGACCTTGTCTAAAACTTCAACTATTTCGATTAAGAAAACCCCGACTATTTTCAATACGCTTACGCCACACCGAAAACCGAGATTGCTGAAACCCGGTCGGTACCGTAAGCTCCGCGGATTCCCTTCCTATATTGCAAACGAAATACACCGTACTAACGGGGGGGGGGATATGATCCCGAGGGCAATAAACTGGGATACTAGCGGCCTCATATTCCCGAAACTGTCCTTAAGAGCCAAGTTTAGGAAGGCGGCACGCATACGCGCAGCCCATATCTGGTGAATTCATATATTCTGCATATATATACATCGAACAAATTACAGTTTACTGTAAACTGGAAGCTTAACTTGCTAAATATTTGGTGTAAGAATGCAAATGGTTATAGAAAAAATGTTTATTAAGGAATTCAAATAAAATATGTTTTATGTGCGGAAAAATGCACGTGAACTTAGGATTTCAAACAGAATAAGATGTAAAATATTAAATTAACATTTTAATGACACTAAATTATAAAGTGTAGATACGAGAAACGTTAAAGAAGACATGATAAATATAATGAGGTAAAATGGTGAATTTATTTCCCAGCGTGGTGTGATTCGCGTGATTAGCATTTTGTAATATGCGAAAAAATTATATTTCGCTGATAACTCAAATATTAGTCACCGTTGTTGATAAGAAATATCAATAAATAGAGTTTCAAGTATTAAACAAGAGCCCGCCTTATTTATAAGAGACTTGTTTCTGAAGTGATAAGTAATATAAACCCATGCCTTTGTTATACACAAAAAAGATAAAGAGTTGAAGAAATTAATAAGTAGGGGCGCAGATTAAAACATGAAAACTCTCAAAGTGTATTGAAACATACCCTACATTATTACGGCAACTGAATATTAGATGACCACTAAAATGAAACTATTTTGTTGAAAGTAATTTGGTTTGATATAAAAAGAAATTATGTTAGGTGTAGGAAATGGAAGAAAAAGCCACAGATTAGTCAAACCTCTCCACCTTCGGGTTCGTCCTTGGGACTTTATAAAGCCCAATGCTGCGAATACACGACGAAACAACACAAATCCCAGAATTCTCTTTCTTTTTTTCTACAATCGACAGTATATCATCTGCAATATTAAGTTATAGTAAATATGAGCGGTAGCAACTAATAATAATGTGAAGAAATGTGAAGTACTTCCGGGGCAAATCAGTAAATATAGTCTGTTTGCAAAATACGCTTTCATACCAGTGAAAGGCCAGTCAGAACTCTTCTGAAATTGCCACATAAATCCAGTAGGCACTGAAGCCTACTCATGCTTACGGCTTTAGCTAAGTATGCTGGCATTCTTAGTTACAGAAGAGTGACGCCACTCAGAACAGTTGTAGCCGGCAGAATAGTCAAATAACCATGCCATTGCGCACTTATGAAACACAGTGATATTTCTTTGATGAAATCGAAGACAGAAATAAACATAACGTCATCATACTCATAACCATAACAAAAATGGGGATCCCCGAAACTACCCGCTGCGGTAGACAAACTGTAGGCTGTCCAAGTTGACGCAGGAAGTAACCAAAAACAAGCGCTACGGGAGGCTGCGCAATATATTATTTTTAACACGGCGGGCGACACTTTTATTCGCATCTGGTCAAACAATCCGAGACGGACCAAACGCAAATGTCAAAAGCGCGAAACGATGCGCGATCGGGAGGTAGTACCGAGAACCGCTAGAAAGTTGGACAAAGCCCGAGGGGGGAAAACACTCGACAGACGTCGAGGGGGCCTTGGCATACATTTCTGTTGAGATCCAAAAATGTTTATTTTCTTCATCTGTATGCGATTTTGAGTATTAGAATTGCATGTTTCAAGAATATGATTGTGATTTTGAACTGATTTCTAACTCCCAGTCTCCATCTATAGAGATTTTAACCTCTAGCATGTACCTCAATATTCCTTCCATTGAACTCGCGACCTTCCCCTTAACCTTCGTTCATTCGACTTTGACCATCCACTGAATTAACGCCCAGCCGTCGATAATTGAGAAATTATACGAGGCCCCCGACGGGGAAAATTCAATGCGACTGATTCTAATTTTCAATTGGCCATTTTCACGCCTCGGACCACAGTGTGTCTGTTAGAGCCCAGCAATGGCTAGTGTATGATACCATTTGAGGGAAGGGGAGAGACTGGCTATTTGAGAATAGCCCGGGCGAAATGTTTCGCTACCTTCCGTTACTTGTGCCAGAGGGGGGTGGGAACACGGTCGGAATGTGGGTTAAGTGGGCCGCGAGAACCGAGTTCTAATAATAAACGCTGCGCCAAGATAAGACAGACAGTGTTGGTTGGAGGGGCCCGACCTTGTCCACGGTGTCAGAGGGCAAGTCCCCCCCCCCACCCCACCCCTCAACGTCCCAGTTATCAGTCAAAGACCCATCGCGGGGGTCGTTGATCTTTCTCGCGGTTAGTCAAGAACTGTACGACTTAAACCGGCCGATCGAATGCCTTCGGTCTGAAGAGGTCGATAGACCATTAGACAAAGCCGGCGTAAATTATTCATTCTAATATCAGGTTACTAATCTCCGCATAAAAGAAATAAAAATCATATTTACCGCTCTAATATATTATGCAGACAGAATAATAAATTGTGCCCATTATGAATGTAGGGCTCAAACCAGCGTAAAACGGATTAACGATGTGACCAATACAAACGTCGGTAAAGTGGTGGAGGGGGAACCCTTTTAGAGTAAAACCGAGTGTCAAGCCGGTTAAATGTTAAACGAAATAATAAATTTTGGTCAATTAAAATAATAGCATGACAGGGACTCAGTCGAAACATCAGTTATAATAACATTTGATACAAAAGGGAAAATGAGTTCACAAAATCAAATTAAATGTTACCTTAATTTCATGATTAAATAAAGAAACTGATATTAGTCACCTGTTATCTAATCATCGCCAGTATTGTTTTCGTAATCTTTTACCAACATAAACACAAGTAATCACAAAATTGACCTAAGTATAAACAAAACCTAAATGATTAAAATTCCAGTTAAGACGCATTCTCGTGCCCCTCCAACACGAGAGGGCTTACCTACCATTCTATAACAGTAGGTGGTTTGGAATATAAATGTTATTGTTAATGAAATTAAACGTTGGATTAGCTTGTTAGTTAAATAAACAAATTTTGAATTAGTTCCTTAAATAATTGGAAATGTTAAATTTTAAATGTAAAAAATGTGCGTTGAAAGAAAATTTCTAGGGTGAGTATACACTGGAGGACAGTTTTAAAGTTCCATTCTTTAAATCGACACAGTATTTTTCTAATTCATTGGAAAAATTAATACCAATAAATGGAATCACAGATAAAAAGAAATGGGTGGGACCACTTAGGAATCGATTGGAAACCCCAAGGACAACTTCATCACTCTTAAAATTGTGTTTCGCCCATTCAAAAATTACCCGCAGTCCGTGTATTAAATGGATTACGGCGGAAGTAGCCCAGACGTTAACTCGTTTCTCTGACCTTCAATCGTAGTAGCATCAATTAAACAAAAACAAAAGCAGAAAAAAGTTTTCAGGTCGCTCTGTAAATTGAAGTCCACGCCCACGGACGATGGCCAACATCCGGAACCGGTTAGCGGGCGGGAAGAAGAAGATTTTACCTCGTTTCGTACCGGCCTTTTCTCATTCACGGCAGTGAAACACAAGGGCCAATTAAAAGAGGCGAGAAACTGGGATAGCAGCCAGAAACAGTTTTCTAATCTAGTATTGACATTTGTGTAAGAATTTCTCAACAACATTTCCACTCTATGCCCCACTTCAAGAAATTTACTGAATTTATTTTCAAGGGCATTTATAACGACGCTTAAAGCATATCGGACAAGTAGCGGATAAGTTCGTGAATTAATTATACTCATTAATAAAATACTAAACTCATACGAGGAACAACATGTTTCGGTCCAACACATCATGCACATAATATAAATACCTGAGTGTTAAAACTAAGATCAAAACGAATGGGCCAAAATTTATATCCATTAAAGATCAGTTTTCTTTTTATATTTCTTTCCCTAATGGTTTGTACAGTTTGAATATATACTTCGAGCAGTTTGTTAAAAATAGATTCTTACGGTTCGACCGAACTCCAATTAAGAGAAGAAATGAATATGTAAAAAACGACCGCTCTACGGCGAAGCGGTTCGTTTTGAAATACGGGAGCACTCGCGAATAATGACTGAAGCCGGGGGCTAAAAAAAAAAACAGGGGGAAAATACAAATTCTGACTCAGAGAAACAGATCGTGCCGTTCTACCAAGTTTCCTGATGACACTTTTCAGCGTAAAAAGAGGAAAATGCAGCTTATAAAAAAGATACAAGCGGCGAAAGGGAGTAAGCACTATAAAAAGTTGACTTCAAAAGAACTTTGTATTTTAAAGTGTAAAAAAGATTTACGCCTCGAGAGAAAACCAAAAGCGCTGGAAATGCCGTGGGGGCCCTGTCAACCACGAGCTTACATTGGAGAAAGAAAGAAATATTAATTTTACTATTCATCTTGCTCTTTTTTTTTTAAGGATTTAATGAGCAAAATAAAAATAAGAGATTAAAATGTTCACAGTTTAGGAAGATAGACGCACTGTACAATACGATAGAGTTGTTGCAATTTTAAGATCAACAATATATGTACTTACAAAACAGGCATGTGTCTTTCATTTCGTGCAAATATAAACCAAAAACAGGAACTTACCTGAAAAGAAACAAAATAATTATTAAAATAGCGGCATTAATAAATAATTGTTAAAACATAGATGTACAGTACAATATGACTTATATTAATAATCAGTCCAGTAAAAATTTAAAAAAAAATTAAAAATTATTATCTCTATTAATAATCAATAGAGATTACGTAAAATATCTAAACCTTACTTTTAATCGCTTTGCCCAGTTACGTCCGTTAAAAATTAAAATATAGTAGATAAAGGTAGGCAGGAAGATATAAATTGCCTTCAATGAATCAGTAAATATACTGAGGTTTACAACAAGGTTTCGGGAAAAGAATTTGGTTTATCGGAACAGACAAGAAACCTGTCTACACACGTCAGACAGTTCATCGACTAGAAGTACCCAACACTATTTTATACGGTCTCCTCCTCCTCCTCTCGAGGGCAATCATCATAAAAATTGAAAGTTGCCTCATCAACCTGATAAAGTGCCAACTCAAGCCGCGTACAAATTTAGGCCGCTCGTTCACGCCAAAGCGCTAACCATAAGGTTAAATAACGAATGATTTCAAGAGAGGGGGAGAGAGAGAGGGAGGGAGGAGAGGGAGAGAGGGAGAGTCACCGCCCACCTCAAAGCCAGTGGCTGTGACGATTTTAACACGCTTCCGTCCGAGCACACGAGTCGCCAAAGGTCAAGGGAGTTCGCCAATGACCGGGGTTTTTCGAGATTACGCACGCGGACCGTACCCCAGCCGAGCCTGAACCGTTCCATATCTCGAACACTCGTAGCTGATGTCAAAAGAGTAATCGTCGCAAAAGTTGGAGGGGGGGGGGAGGAATTTAATTAGTGGGTTATCTGCCCATACAAACATCAACCCAAATCAACGTATCAGGGAAACCCCATTTCAATGGAGAATCCAAACATGTCTTCTAAATTCCTAATTACATATCTGTGAATTCGGTATTACAAGTTCATGCATAATTAACACTGCACATAACTCCAATGACTGGAACTTTTTGTAAGATCACTTCTAGGGATTAATATATCGTTGTTTAAATATGCTATCAACTGATATGCCGATTGGGCAATAATCAGTCTCGAAACCAAGGTTCCGTGCACTGGCAGGTTACGGTCAAAAACACTCGAATCGATGCGTTCATTCGGGCCTAAGTAAATATGTTATCAGGAAATTTTAATTAAGAAGTAACTCTTTTAGAAATGCTGTTAGGAAATAAACCGGAGTTGAGCCCAGTTCCGTACGCAAAATTTATTTTCGATTCGCATCGTTCGGTGTAGTAATTAATTATTGATCGAGTAATATCATATCACCCCCAGTAACCGCCCAGAAGATATATATCAAAGAAAGGTTGTCGCGATAAATATAAAAGCGCTGCGCCCACGAAACAGCTTATTAAATAGTTCGCATAATTCTTGAGATCTGTCCCCAATCGCTGGTTTTCCTTATGCGAACCGGTTTCGGCTTCACGCCTTAGCCCAATATGGAAACAATATAAGCAACGAACACGTTTGAGTGCCTCACTAATGGAACGCTACCTGCCGAAACCGATCTAGTATTATACCAAATCGGCGAGAGGGGAGATACGGGTATCTAAAATCTGCAACATTTTGCAAAATGTTTAAATGATTATTGTTTTTTTTTGTAGATTGTCAACTCAGAAAGCCCCAACAAAAGATTGAGCCGGTCCTTATATTTCTCGTGATCGTCGCCATCGTTAATACACTGGTTTTCGTTCACGCCTCGATCCAGCTGGACGAACGGCTGGGGCGTCATGAACGACAAACCGCCGAGATGTTGACTATTGCGAGGGGCTTTCAGGAAGCGGAATTCAATACTTTCCAAGGTGAGGATCACAAATTAATAGACAGAAGCAGTAGTAAGACAGTTATATCGTGTGCGCGACGCACATATAACGAAAAGGGAGCCGCGGTATAGATCCCGAACGTATAATTATGAAAGCTTTCTGAGCAACCATGACGTAATGATGAAAATGATGTAATTATTACACTTTGTACGATAGGGTTGGTAATCTTTACCAATAGTGATATCACATATCAAACAAATTTGTTTCGAGACATAATTACGTTACGAAAAGGGATGTTTCCTCGATCGAAATAGCATTCCGGAGGCAAAATCTTAGCCGTTTCATAATAATAACTTATTATAATTGCTTCATAATAATGCTAGGAAATAAAAACAAAGAACGTGGAAAGGGGGACAGGAACAGCTGTTAACTTAAACCACGAATGACTGAAGCCAAGTTCTAGGAAAGCCGGTGCTGAAATCTAAGGGGAAGTGATAACAGGGGAATCACTTTTCATCGGCTATCGTGAATAAGGGAAACTGCTTTCCGGGATCCAGGAAACAGATTGCAAATTTACTGAGAATAATTGATCGATTTTACTGTATTTCCCTATCCACGAAAATCCCACTGGTGACGAGTTCTTCCACTACGGATTATAGTTCGCTTAACAATCTGTTTTATATTTTAATCTTTTTCTTTACATTAATTAGACCAAGTTTGAGTTTAAATCGACGAAGCCAATCAACTATTCACAATCAACATCTGCTACACAGTGTTCGGTGAGCAGCGGGAAATCACAGCAACCATTAGATAATCAGTTGAAAAGGAATCATATTTTGGAACTATACTTTCTTCGAACTGCTCTCACGCCGGAAAGAAAAACTCTCGTGGGCTATTAATTGGCCTTGCACAAGCCGATTATTATATAACATAATTATTTTACAAAGGCTAAACCAGCGCCTTAAGTTAATTAAAAGGTATCCCACGCCAAGCGCGGTCAGGATGTCAGGAGCTAGTCCCGATTTGCCGGCTTTAAATTGAAATATGCGCACGAATACACGAATCAAATTATTAATTAAAAATCCGAAAGGTGTAGCGCAAGTCGCTGTACAATTTGCGCGTCTGTTGTTTCAAAATAAATGGATTCCTCCTAAAGCGTCAGTTACCAGCAGGCCATTGGAATTCTTTGTGAAGCATCCGATAAAGGTTACTATTTTGGGTACTTTATCTTTGACAAGTTGATGATTTCTTTTTGAATCCCGGCGTAGACTTTTATTATTTGAAAAATAACCGCAGATGAAGAATATAGCGAATGACAAAACATTATCCCTTGTTGTAATATGAAAATCATCACGCCGTCAGAATAGTTCGAGACTACAGACATTGCGTAGGACAAAGTGTCCTAGAGCAAAGTTCACCCGATATAATCCGGTACGCTCTACAGTGGATTGATATACATATAAGAGTATATCAATAATTTCATAAAAAGCAACGGTGTCCGGGGGGGGAGACGTTAATATTCAAGGTGGGCTTCCGCCGAACCTCCGGTCAATACTAACAGGTTGCCGTGCTACTGTTCTTCTTTTTTTTCTCCACTTTTATTTTTGTATTTCATTTAGTATTCAGTGCAAGCGCCGACCGCCAGCGCCATTGTAGACTCGATCGCGGACGCAACCGCTAACGCTTACCATGCCCACTTTTCCTGCCCCCTAACACTCGCCCCGTATTTCGGATAGTAAGATCTCCTTTAGTAAAATTGACTGAATCAATGGGCTAAAATTATCCGATTGGCCGACGCCCAGGTTGGCCCTTCTGCGAAGGAGGTTGCCCCTAACAACAGAGTTGTGCAAATTTCGTATTGTGCACTGCACATGTAGGCAAAAACCGACTTCAATATGTCGAATATTGGATTGCATACATCCAATGGTTTTTCGTAGACAAAACTTTTTTTTAGACAAATGGAATTACGCCCAAAAAATTAACACGAATTAATAAAAAATATTTTTCTTAAATAATATTTTCTTCATTTTTATTTACCTGATGACAACAATTATACTTTTTGCCCATCCAAGTAGTTACCATAGAATATCTGATTTTTATAAATCTTGAAGTAAACAGTTTCAACAAAAAATTACAACAATTAATTGAGTTCAACGGCCATATGCCGATTAGATACGCTCAATTCTGCGGTGTAGATGATTTATCGTAAACATCGAAAGCGACTTTCGTTTACAAAAAATGAGGAAGCGACTGAAAAAGAGAGTTGAAATTTCTTCGGCGCTACAGAATCGACCTGCAGTGAGAGAACCTGTTTTCAAATTATCCGCAGTTGGCTCTTATCGAATGAAAACCCGTCTCCCTGGACATGCGATCCAAATTATCTCGAGGCTGAATTTGTTTATTGACTTTTTTTCAACTCTCCGATCTGAACAAGCATGAACGACAAGGCACGGAGTAATTAGAACGAGGTTAATAACGTTAATGTATCTATATTTCATTTTGCTAGATCTAAATCAGGAAATTGTATTTTTAATATCAAATGTTTTGATGACCTAATTCGGCAGTAAGCACATTACGAAACGAATTTATACTTATCAATTCAACCACTGACCACTAACAATAGCCAGTTATGAGTATATCTGATACAGTTAATTTATTTTATGGTCATATTTATTAAACACTTCGTAAACTATTTTTTTGCAAATCTTATTTAATTTGTATCGAAATTTAAGACCACAGGCTTTATTTACCATTGACTTAATAAAATAAATATAATAAAAAAAGTAATCAGATTAACCAAAGTCAAACATTTTTCCTTCGTTATAAGTTTAAGCTCAAAGATTTTTTGCAGTTCCTCTGAAATGTGTATACAAAATACGTTGAGAAGAATGTTCCAACTTGTAAGATCACGCTAGTAGCAAAATATATTTATATATCGCGTTCTTATATTACAGATTCTCTATTTATGCTTGCTACAGATAATCTAAATGCTTCTCCTCCCTTTCTTATACACGCTTGATACATATCATGCTATATTACATGCAAGTGTTGAGCATGTAAACTGAATTTATTCCAGACCATATTCATTCTTACATGTATCTCCCTAATATATATATATATATATATATATATATATATATATATATATATATATATATATATATATATAAGAAAAGCGAGGGCAGAAGAAAGGCCTGCCGTAAAGAAAGGCGGGGTCAAAATAAAAAGGCGCAGACACGCCGGGTGAAAAATGGGGACACGAGGCGAAAGAAAACATGGAGGGAAAATTCATTTTTCTAGAAACTCGAGGGAGGATGTTTTCATCCGCGAATCTAAAACTAATCCTAAACTTAGAGCTACTCTGAAAATGGGCGAAGAGGTTTCTCACCTAAAACCCACGTACTAATAATATTTCACGTCACATATCTCGAACGGCCCATGATTATTTTTCATTTCTGGAAAATACAATCTAGGGACATTAAATCCTGGGATTATTTATTTTTCAATTAACGCCAGATATCGGTGAAATACAACCAGCAAATTGGTCGAAACCAATTACGGAAAAGCCAAGTTCATCCGACGAAAATTTGTACTTGATTTTTATATCGGGGCCACATTTAGCGATTTATAGTGAATTTTCTTGAACGTATGAATCAACATTATCGGAGATATTCAAACTTGCTAAATGAGTCAGCCTAGACCAACAATAGTACGCTTTCTTCGTTATTGAATAATCTACATATTTCGCCAACCCTCTAAGAGCTATATAAACTATACTTATAGCAGAATTAAATGAATGTGGACAGAGGGTACCTTTAATATTCAAGGGAGAGACAGAGTACCACAACTACCCCTATTTTATTTTGCGAAGGGCAATAAAAATGCACAACGCAGAGTTACCGCCTTCCGACGCTTTCCAAAGAGTACTGCAATAAGGAAAACTTCCTTCGGACGTCTTCTCAAGCGTAAAATACTTTTAACGTCGGAAGTTACTTTAAGAATAACTTTAAAAGTACCAGGACTGTAATCTACTTTAAATGCGCCAACTTCCAGAGAAAAATATAGCTTCCTCAAATTCCATTTTCGCGAATGCCAGATAAGTTGAAATACATATTCTGAGTTTAAAGGTCAACATCAGCAATATATTACCATATAATTTTGGAAATATTTAACTATTCATTTTACTGACTTTATTAGCTATTGATCTATGTAGTAAGTTTATATCTAAGAGATATAAAAGGAAACATAAGACAATATATTAAAGTAATTAGGTTAATCATCTTATAGTATGATTCTTTCATATACTGTTTAACTATCTATCTAACTGTCTAACTTCGGTTCCTAATAAAGAATGGCTAAAAGTTATACAATTAAACCAGGCTTGTTTTTAAACTACTTTCTGTAGTAAACGTGCAATGCGGGGCGTTCTCACAACTAGGGGAAGTACTCACAAGATCTTACGGTATTTCCGCGTTCCATAATTTTTTCTAACCTCTCATGTCGGTAGGGTTCTTCGAAGGAATTAAATTCAGATTCTTCGATCTTTTAATCTCTATGTATTTGAATTTCTCGACGAAATTAATGGAAAACCCGTATATATTTTTAAGAAAAAATTCATACCGAGTTCCACTGATCCCATTGTTGCCAAATACATACGTACGAGGGCTTCGCGTTTCCGATCGTTTCAAGGCGGCATTGCTGAATCAGTGAAATCACGAAGTGTGCTCCATAAATATAAAAATATAATCGACGGCTCGGCTTCCGCGTCCCCCGTGACTCATATCCTCGACGTTCATGAAGTCGCAAGAGGGAAATTTTACGCGCCCAGCACTAACGTTAAAAGGCAGGGCGAAATATTGAAACGCCAGGAAAATGCCCGGGTTGAATAATAGAGTAAGTAAAAAAAGCGGCGGGCCGACGCATAAAAAGCGGGCGTAAAATGGAGGGCAATTGGACGGTTCGATTGAAGCGCTGGCTGGAAATACTGCATATGGGCCGGCCCCATGGGGATTCTCCGGGTAACAACAAAAGCCATACCTGTCGGAACCGCAGAATATATATGCGAATTTGCGGGATACTCCGAACAATGGGAAACGCTCTCTCGGCATTTAAATTTAAAATTGGTCATTTAAAACTGTTTTCTTTTAGATATAAAAATGAATGGCAGGACCCTATTTCGAATACATATTTAACATATTTAATCGCACTACTTGAAGCCTTATGCTATACTGACAAATATAATTAGAGTGCTGTATAAATGTTATAGACATATATTCCACACTTATACGTTTAACATTTTCTAATTTATTGCCATATGTTCTGGGAAATATATAAGCTGAACCACCAATTATAAAATATAAAATTCCATTGGATGAAATTATTCAATTCAGCATTAATTCGGTTAGAAGACACAATTGTTTTTAGTCAGCAGAAGTGACTCCTTTCGTCAATAATTGAAAACGGCATGCCAATTTCAGGTATGAATAAAAATCATTGGGTCTGCCATACTGGGCCTATTATATATTGGTACTATAGGTTGGTATGTGGAGGGAATATATTATGGGACAGCCAGACGTACTACCCTGAATATGAACGCGAAAATGTTCGTCCGCTTAAAAGATTCTAGGTGCAAAAAAAATCATTATTCAATGTTAACTAAGTCCCAGTTCTGGGGACTTGAAATATAACTTAAGTTGAATCGCGTGACCGCCGCCAACGTGGATGAATCGCGTTGTCAAAATGCATTAACTAACAGTAACATCCGACACCTTCGTTTTCAGAGCCGGCGGCCTTGGCGACCTACATTTGTTTTTTACAACCAGCAAATAGCGAATAATAACTGCCGTGTTTGTTCTGGCAATTGTCAGCGAAAGGGAGAACAGACCGTTGACAAAATAATCGACTCGTGTTACGGCATTGGAAAATGTTTGGTGGTAGGGCGAAAACGTAATCAAGGTCCGATTTCAAAATCCACAAGGAGTAAATCAGGAAATTCGACAATATAATTGAATCCTTTTACTGCGCTTTTATTTTAATTACAGTCCAATGCCCAGTATACAATAGAAAAATTAATTTGGATGATGAATTTTACATTATTAATAATTATAAACTCAATATTTAAAGTAGTCATCGAACGAAATGGAGTTCTAAAAACTTTTATCGTACAAAACTATGCAATAAAATGCTGTGTTTGCCTCACGAAACAACCACTTTTTTTGCTACAAGTATGTTGTGCATCGGTAACAAAATGGAAATAGTTTTCTATATTTCTGGTACAATGAAATGTAATACCGGATATTCCACGCGGCCTTTTATTGTACAAATAGACATTATAAGGTGAAAATTGCAAATATATTCAGATTATTCTGTGGGCGATCGGTTCCCACGCAATGATCTAGTTTTAACGCAGAGACCGTGGATGACAGTCCTAACGTACTGACATGGGTGTAATTTTCTTATAATTTTCGGGTAAAGTTATTTTTAAAATAATTTTCAGCAATTAGGAAGCGAACATCGGCCGTTAGGGACAGCTGCCGCCGCCATATGGCTAGCGAGAAACAGAGTCAGTTTTTTCCGGTTCGGAGTCAGAGCTGACCGTGTGCTCAGGGGGCGGAGAACACAGTGGGAAACCTTTGGCCAATGGTCATTTCGCCCGAAGTGATATACAGAACGGGCTTGGAATACAGAGAGGAAACACCACGCCCTACTCGGGTGGCAAAGGGAACGGGAAAACAATGATGGACTTTCAAATCCCGATCAAAACTTCTAAATTCTAAAACTGAAATGCTACGGTTTCGAAACCCGGAGCGTCTCCCATCCGGCCGGGCTCCAAGTGAGTCACGGCCGGCCGATTGCGACAGTCCGATAAAATGTGTACTCGTTATCATTTAATGAGTTCGGACATTGGGACTTCTCGAATAAAGTTCGACGATCGAATCTTCGCCCCCCCCACGTCCTGCTCGGATGTAACGCGGGATCAGGGACGTTTTTATTAGCTCTATCGGAGTTGAAACAAAATGCTGGAGCCGGTTTTCTCATTGGATTTTCCCGAATGGAATTAGCCAAGCGGTAGGCGTTTTCTACCGGCTATTTAAACACCTAAAAATAGCAGAGAAATAGCAACTGCTATGTATATATGCAAAACGATCTTTAAAAGAAATAAGAATTCCAGAACAATAAAGTAGAACGTTATTCGAATATTTTGTGACGCAATTTGAGAAGTGGCAGGGTACATTATCGCAGGGATACTATTTTTAGAAAATTGTAAATAGTATTTTTTTAAATTACTACTAAAACGTTAGTAATTAAAACAGCCATGGCTACCAACAATTAGTTCGCAGATTCTATCGGTTACATGAAATACTAATCAACCAACATAAATTACATTAATGAAATCTAGTTGCTAGCGAATTTATATTGTAATTCAAGGAACGAATTTCATTTGTGGGAATGTAATTGGCGGACATTGACAACCCCCTCCCATTAATTTATTAACTGATAAATGGATTTATTATAACTTTTTTGGATTTTCACAATCTAAAATATATCGAATCCTCGGTGTCACATCGCTTTCAAAAAATTCTATTGTCTGAAGCATCAACCACGAAGACGAGCTATTTCGTGAAACGTAAATGAACGCATAAACTGGATTAAACCCCAGTTGACGTCACCGCCATTATCCTAATTGGTTAGAGAGGGAGAGAAAAAAAAGCGGAACTCGCCAAAAGAAAAGTAAGAGCAACATGAAAAAGGGGGACGGGCGAGCTATGAAAAGCTTATCTTCCTTCGGGGACGGGTCTTGCGGGTCCTTGGGACGAATTGGCCGCCTGTTTGGGTTCACGTCACATTCCCTGGGACCGCTGACGCAAATATACGCACGCTCAAAAAGAAAGAAGAAAAAGAAAAAAGAACCCGGTCTAGTTCAGCACAACGAGTGGAATAAAAATTCTAGACGACGAGCCAACGGAAAAAAGAATATAATTTGTATTTAACGCCAAGCCTTGCGGTTCCGGTGAATAAATCACCTCTGGAAGTTTCTCAATATGATGTAACTTTACAGGCATGCTTTAGAATCTGAAGGTGATTAAACAAGACCTACAATATAAGAATATCTCTAAATATAGGAATATACAAATTTCTTCGGTAACACTCTTATTATTTATTAGATACTCCATAACTTTTTAATGATAATTTTTGTCATATATATTGTTAATGTTGAAAATATATACCATATCTACTTATGGTCTACACCACCAGCTTTTCGGAGTGCTGTACAGACAAATGACAGTTGAAGATATCTAGATATTTAGATAGAGTCCAGTATATCACCTGTGATGTCCTTATCTCTTGAAGTTGATGTCATTTCGTCCGTGTCGGAGCGCATGCGCGATAAAGTGTCTTTGTTAATATATTAATGTTGTATTGTTAGGGAGGAATTTAATTACTTTAATGGCTACGTGCAACAATCATCTGTGAGTGTCTTAATCGGTGCTGATTGTCCCCGGCATATACTGGGTGAAGCTAAACGCCTACGCAAGTAATAAGTACAACTTTCCGTTAATCCCTCTCTCCGACGCAGAGATTTCACAGATCATTTCATTTTAAAAATCGCTTATTATTAATTTCAACACCAGCCTCTTCCACCGACCTCAGTTCTAATATAATTTAAGAATGTAAATTTCTAAAACTAACCACCAAAACAGCTGTAAGGCGACACACGGTAAAATAATAAACCGTAGAGAATTTAATTTATTAGGAACTACGCTGGTAGTTCCGTCGCTGAACTAATCTGGCCTTGCTCACTGACAGAGCAGGAATTGACCTAATTAAATTAACCACACTCTCTATATTGTTCACACAAATTATAACAAAAATATACTCGATGTTATCCAAAAAAACAAAATTATGAATGTTAGACCCGATTCATCCTCGGGCGTTACATGCGGTTCTACTGGATGCCGGAATTAATTATTGTACAATTAATAAAAATAATGACCGTAATTATAATGGCTTAACGAAACTAAAAAAAAGAACGAGGAAGCTTTGGTCGTTTTCGGGCGCTGCCGTTTAAAAATTAACTTTAACGACTGCCTATGAATGATCATTAAAAACGTTAGACGGCCGAGACCAATTGCCGGCTGGCAAGCGACAAAGTGGGCGCTCATTTTCAAGCGAAAAGCTTCGGTGAAAATATTTTTTAAGTTTCACTCTCCAGTGAAACTTCCGTGTTACGGAACGGGAACCGGAGGCTCGTTGTTGCCGTTCAGAGGAATTAATGAAATCTTGTACTGTGGCGTTATATTGTTCCTCACTTATTTATTCTATGCGAATATATATTTAATATTTTTTAAATATTTTATACGAACTAATATATGTAATGATAATTTTAATCGAGCGAATATTATTGACCCATTGGTATCAAAGAAAGGCACTAAACGATTCCATCAGTTGAGTGTATGAAAGTAAAATCATGAAATAATTCTTGTGATAATGTAAAATTCCACTTGTCCGATACTCATTATACCTATCAAGACTAAAACTCTACTGTTAAAGTGTAAATTTTATTTTGCACAAAAATCGGACAAGCGAGGGGGGCAGAAATAACGAACAATTACTGCTTCGTATTATCAATCTCTTTTTGTGCATAATGACCCTAGTTTCTTGCAACTAAAACATGCTGGCAACCAATTATAAGCTGACTGGGTACCTATCAAGTATAAACAAGGAAATTGTAGGCAAAAAAATAACATAATTGAGATCAAACATTAGCCATGTCGTAACAATTTACTTCGTGCTAGTCGGCTGTAAAATTATCAAAATGAAATGCCGTTACGGGGGGAATACTTCCTCAGTCCGACGACAGCCGTATCAACCTTCTTCTTCTTCTTGTCGACATTTTTCAGAACAAACACGCTTTCACCGCCAACACATTCCGACGGGTGAAAATTCCTCTTCCTCTCGACGACGAAGCCGAGTTGCGAAACGCTGACCGACAACGAGAGAGAGAGACAGAGAGAGAGAGAGAGGGACGGAGAGAGAGACATAACCGCACATAAGTGCATTCAGTCAACTGCTTTCAACAGAAACGTTCGGTTTTTACAGTGCGCAGAACGCCAACCCCAATACCGCTAAGCCCGAGAGAAAACATAAATTGACCAAATTGTTTGTTTTAGACATTTAAACCGTTATTGACCGGTGGTCTTGACGAAGGTTAATCATTTCACTTGTTTTAATTTTCAGAAAACATCATCGGAATCGTTCGGGAATTGGAGAAAACCCTGAACGCCGAATTCAGTTCCATGTACGGCCAGTTGCGAAACGCGTCCAAAAACATGAGCGATAATTCTGTCACTTCCACGTAATCTTTAAAAACTGTATTTAACGTTGACATTAAAGAATTTACGTTTAAAAAATAATGTGACGAGGAATATGTTTGTGGTGGTCAAATTAACTGGCATTTTACGAGCTATACATCCGATCCCCCGAGCCTTTAGTTTCAACTCTGACACGATGATCGATCAGACCGCTATCAACTAACCGAGTTTGATTTAGAAAAGTCTGACATTATAAAAGTTTTCAAGACTGAGAGTAATGAAAGCGAAGTCGGGCAGTGGGGAAAAGCCATGAAAACAACGCAATTAATGTAATACCAGGGCATATAAATAGTCCGTGACTCAACTCACATAGCAATAAACCTGCTGCTCAATGGCGCCCTTGAAATCGTTTATTGAAATCGCTTGTTTAATCATATCGAGAATAATGAATATCTCCGACTATAAGACGCGAGAATGGCCTTTAACCCTCTATGGGCCGAATTTTTATTTTTAAATCCAAGAAATTGGGGGAATGAAATCAGTAATCATTATAAACCAATATATGCAAATGAAAAAAAAGTGATATTGATATTGGTTGTCTTGACAACGTTATGGGATTAAGATTTATCCGCCATCTCACGAAAAAAGCTATAATAATTTGGTAAAATAAAATAAATTGAAATGTGACCTGAAAGTTACACGGACCCATAGAGGGTTAAAATGGCAGGGAATAGATCACCGTATTCAAATAAATATTTTAATACATCGTTTCCCTGAACCTTTTTTCCACAAGTTCCACAATTACATGCAAATTACAGCACAACTATATTCTCGCATTACAACCTATATGCACCTATTACAACCTATCATAATCTCTGGATAGTCTGCTGCGACTCAACCCCAAATTGTTTTTTTCTAAAATATTTCTTAATGGAATAATAAACAATCACACTACGCCAGGATTCTTGTTGCCCCCTCATAGACTTTACACGCCCAATTACACGGATATCTGGAAACCGGACAACTAAGTTATAAATATTTTAAAGAGATGCATACTTCCAAAATTGGTGGCTATCTGTAGCCGATAATATGATTAAGCATATGTTTCATGAACCGGTTATGAGTACTTATTACAGGAAACCTACAAGTGGGTAAATGAAAAGGTTACACCGCAGTAAGCTACTGTAGGTTGTTCAACGGCTTTTCATTACGGTCTTAAATCCTTGTAAGAGAAAACCAGAACCGACAGTGACAATATTCAACAATTCCGGCGCCCCGGCACACTCAACATTCCAATCCTATGCGACAGTCACGCCTATTGTATCGTGTCGTCCATTTTATGGAGAAGGAAAGCGGAAAATGGTGGAAAGTAGAGGTTGACCAGGGGGCCGGAAAAAGCCCGAGCGGCTGAGTATTGAGCGAGGTACACCACCTGTAGTCCCCTCATATAATAGGCCATTCACGTCCCTCCAATATTGCTGGACCATCATATTGGACCTATCTTCTTGAAAGGCGGATATATATATATATATATATATATATATATATATAAAACAGGGGCCCATTTTTCATTTCCATTATTGAATCCTTTTGCAATAAACAGTTATTTTTACTTCATCCATCCGCAGGGCGTCGGATTAATGGTTGAAGCTGAAAGATCAAGTCAATACAAAGCAATCGTCAAAATTTTAATATTTCATAATTCCAGTTTAAAAAGGAAATGAAACATTTTCAAACAGAAATTAACACAATTATCTATCAGGACATACAGGCGAGAGTAAAAAAACAAAAATCACCTGCACATTTGCTGTTAATTGTTAAAACAACTGTGTCAATTTAAGAGCGTCACATAAATAGGTCATGGATCTATGCAGTTTCATACACACCAAGAATGTCAGCATAAGTGAAATGAATCTGCGAAAGTTTTACCTCCAGGCCAATCTTTTCATACAAGATAACGTCAGCGAACCTGAATAAACGGAGGGCGGGCGTTTTGAAATTTACAACATTTCTTTCAGATTTACATTTCGAATATCTGTGAAACATCTAGTTTAAAACACCGAGGCTTTTGCAGCGCTAATTTCTGTACTTCTGGAGAAAGAACTTTTTACTCGCAACGAAGAAAAACCGACGCTGCCAGCCATCCGGATTAACCCCAAAGAGATGAACTTTATTTTCTTCCTAACTGGAAAATCACTGCCGAAGTTAATCCTTTTACAAGAGGGTAATGCAGACTTACACGGGTTCGCACTCAACCCGCACTCAGCCCATTGCAGTGTAATATTGAACCCAGGGGTGACTTTATTCAATATTTACTACTTGAAACATGTTCCCCACGCGACGTCTACCGAAATGGCCAGCACTCGCAAGAAACTGCGGCGGTACGAATACCAACTTAATGCAATATAATAAATATATTGTCTCTCATATGTTACACTGTCTCAAGATATGATATATCGTCGCTGATAAATCACTAAATTAAGATACGGCTTTATACAAGTACTCCCAATTTTGTTAAAATAGAAAGCATTATAAAAAATGAAATCACAAGCCCGTGTCCAATGGGCACTGGTTAGCTACTGAAGGTGGCGAGCAGCCGAAACCGGTATGGCGAAAGACTCCAAAGCAGTATTCCAAACGAAAAGCAAATCCTATTTTGCAAAATTAAAAGTAGACGTGGCTGTCAGCTAATTATTCGACGTGTTAAATCTACAGTTCTGTACATTTCGGTTTTGTCACTTTCCAAAACGATGAGTCACGAGACCGTAATGGAAATAATACTACCAGTTTTTTTTTTAATTAGGAGGAGTTTCGTCGATAACGGCCGAACGCCATTTTGGGATCCCGCTCCCCCATGGCACGTGCCCTCCCTCAACGCCCCACCATTTCCCACTTCCGGTTCTTTACTTTTTAACCGACTCAGGTGAAATTCACAATTCCCGAAGTGTAATTTTTCGCTGGCTGAAATATACATATATAAACTGTATGACTTTTCGAATTATTTTTGACACACAGGCCATTAATAGGTATGAAATTTAAATACTTATTCGTCACAACGTTGTTTCTCGACAACTAACTGGATATGCAGATAAAAGCCTCTGAATGCATTTATTTATTATGGCTGAGTTTAAAATACGTTCGGAGGCTACCGAGCATTGTAACCGGCATTATACGTTGACCTCTCTGCTACTTCCAGGCTAAGCTACCATTCATCGTGCTTTGTCTAATGCTTTTTAAATGTGCCATTCATTTTGGACTAAATATTTCGCAGAAATTGTCAAGCGCACTTTTTTCTCATTTATTGTTATAGTCATAACTACATTTTTTTTTTAGATTGTATCTAGTGACACTGCTCTTACTTAACACTCACTCACTGAACTCTCGAAGGAGAAGCCACCCAATGATGGTACTCCCGCTCCTGCCCTTAGTCAGGTTGTAAGGAAATCGCGTGGCCATTTCCGCTTTAGGCGACGCACGGGATTTTCGGGAAGGTGAAGCGAGGAAAGTTGTCGTATTAAGGGATTGGAATGAAGGGATAGTTTGGAATGGAAGGATTTATACCGGGAAGCTGCTAATTCTCGAACGAATGGGACTTGTAGGTCATTGCGAATTATTCTGTTAGAGAAATATGGTGGGGCGTTGGTAATTTTACGAAGGATTACGGATTGGAGTCTATAAGAATTAGACGGCTTGGTGGATTCCCACAGTTCGATTCCGTAGGCCCAGATAGGTTTCAGTACGCAGTCGTAAATTAATAGTTTGTTCGAGAGCGATAGTTTTGATCTGTAGTCTAGGAGTCTTAGTAATAATTTGTAGCGTCGTTTCGTTTCTGTACGTTTCAGTCTTGTATGTGGGTTCCATGTCAGTCTTCTGTCTAAGAGTAGTCCCAGGTACCGCACTTGATTTTCAATAGGAAGGTCAAGCGCACTGTGGAAATATATTGCCGTTCCAGAGGACGATTAAACTAGTCGACTAGAGAGACTGAAGACGCACCGTCTGGGGGGAATTCAAATGTGAAATTCTAATTGCCGCCGGCCTCAGTCTTAATTGTCGGTCAAGTGTAAATATCGGGGGCGGACGGATTCCGGGAAAAACTGGGTCAATCTCAATTAAAACGTTGAGTCATTCATCATTTTTTTTACAAGCCAGAGTCCTCCTCCAAATACGAGGATCAGTTGCACTTTTCAACCGCTTTTGGCAGACATATCCGCCGTAATAATAAATAGGAAAAACTAAATGTTCTATTATAACGAAGAACTGCGTAGTTCCTTCCCTCTTGTCACTCAAAAATTTCTCATGAAACAAAGACGTTTCAGATTTTGTTCTACACCGATAATACGCTTTATACATTTGATGTAGATGTTATTGCTTGATCGCATTAAATTACTGTAGTAAAATAATAATTTAACAAAGGACATAATTCAAAAGGTTTCTATGCGACCGATCAATATGCTATGAGACTCCATTCGTTGATATCGGTTTCGGCTCCTTAGGGCTTGAAACTTGGGCACAAATGCCATATTATCTACAGACGCTACTGAAAAGGGCGAGAAGCCTAAACCGGCGCCAGATTGGCCCTACAGTTGATCAATGGAAATTTTTAACGGAAACTCCCTAAACACCTCGAACTTGCAACTCAAACGCCCCATTAACACCTCGCGGTAACTGCGACGTAACGGTAATTAGAGAACGGAGAACATCTTACTTTCCACGCTACAGGTTTATTATTGTATAACCTTCTCGGAGTTGAATAATTTAACAAAAGTTACACAATCGTGAAATGAATATTTCTAGTGACGTGTCCGTCCACGTGTATCTGAAACGTGACAATTTTGAGACAATCCGTCCCCGTTAACAGTGATTCATCTCCATGACAATTAAAGTCCTGAGGTAATGATCAGAAGGCCTTACATAGGAAGCTCTGCTAATTGTATTACGAAAGACATGTTGTAGATTGCATTAAATATTCATTTATTCACAAATACTCTCACGATACCACAAGAAATATGCCTTCTCCAATTTTAAAGTGTTTTCCTTAAAAAGCAATTAAAGTATCGCCCTACCGCAGTATTGCAAAACAGAAAGCAAAACTGAGGAGGTAATGCCGGTCGGGAGTTCAAAATTCAATTTTAATTTGTATTATTAAAATGTATTTTGGTCTTCGGGGGCAATCACAATGCAATTTAATATGATTTGTTTAATTTTCTAAGCCAAACTGGAGATCAAACTTTTGTCCTCGGTTGTATGACCATCTCGTGCCATTTTTCTTCTAAAATTGTTTATATCGCGGTCGTTATATTGGAAATTCGAAATTTGGGTGGGGGGAGAGCCCACTCCTACTCCACCTCCTCTTTCTACTTCCTTTTATAGGCGACGCGAATCGTGCAAGAGCGTAAACAATGGGCGGCCCACGAGAGGAAAGGGGATAAGAAGGGGGGGAAGTGGAAATTCCAGAGAGAAGAGGAGAGCGGAGAGTGAGAAAGAGGGTGGCGGGAAGGGGGAGGGATAAATAAGAATAAGGAGAGTGGGACAGAGAGGGAAGCGAACGAACGGGACGGGGAAGAGCGGGGTCCGAGTACGCATGGTTTCTGGGGCATCGATCCCAGCGCCCATGATAGAGTAAGCGCGTCCGCACGGACAGACTCGCACCCCTTTCCCTCTGACGTCATCACTTGTTAATTCAAACCCTCCCTCCCGTCAGGCCGAAAAGGGACGAAAAATCAGATTAAAACGCACCCATTGGACGGGGTCAAAGAACACGCACCATCACGCCAACATGAGTTGGGGAAATTTTCTGACACGCGAAAAAAACCTCCCACTCACCACCCTGAATACACTGAAAACTGATATTTCCTCCCTAACGACTATTTCTTTACTCCTATATAGGCCGTAAAGCGATAAATCAATGAAGAGTTTTCCACTAACACGACAACAACCGATCATGTGAAATGTAAATTTTCGTTAACCTCCACACCTATCGGGGGTGCGATGAGAAAAATTAATTAACGTAAATAATTTTTATTGCACCAAGAGCGACATCCTAATCATGCATCCCGTGATTGATCGCTAACAACGGATGTAAAATTTTAAAAAAATAATGAAAATTCCTCATATTCAGTGCACAAATATTGCTTACTTGAGAATTATATTGATTTTGATATCAGATTCAAACTTTGTACAATCCATGGAACATATGTTTTAAGAGGTTTAAGGCTCAGGAATTTATCTGATTAATTTAAAACAGTTATCCCATTATGATATTATAAAAATCGCTTAATCTTTAAAAAGCATTCTCCCCGTGATTTAATCTGACACGTGTCATTCATATAATAAAAATTCTGTCATATGTTGGATCCCTTCAAAATTTGAGTGCCATTAAAAAGGGAGTTTTCCTGAAGACCCTAAAAAATATTTTGTCAAGGTAATGACTTCACCACAACTGAAAACTTACTGGGACATTACTGGGACCTAATTGGTAAATTTGCAGATATAGTCAATGACATTCGGAAATTTTCTGATTTTCTACCCCTAAAGTCACTAAGAGTTGACCTCCTGTTATCTCCAATACAATTCTTCCTCTCTGAACAATTAAGGGTAAGAAATGTGGCCTCTCCAAGAGATTAAAACATAAACCCATCCAGTATGAGCAGTTGGATTCAAATTCCTGAAATATATCTGATTTTCAGAAATTCTCCACAAAACGTTTCAGTTTAACCACTTATATCTTATCAATATGCTAAGCTAACCCCTTATTCTATATCAATATACTAATTTTCCTCTTACATATAACTTACAATATGTTACTTTTACGTGATATCTAGTAAAAAAACGTGCAGATAGATGTAGGTTTATTTCTACAATAATAAAATCTCAATATTTTTTGTGCACTAAAACTTGTGTCCCTAAATCACTTCAAATTCCAACATGTGGTTACTCACAGAAATCACTGAGGGGAGAAGGCCTCGTATACCTTTTCAATATGCAAATTTTACGCTTGAATATGTTGAATTTGTTTTAAGTTTTAAACGAAATTCTGAATGCCGGATGGCCATATCCCCAACGGTTACTCCCAAAACCGACCACGCGATAGGAATGCCTCTGGAGACATATCTCCGAGAACAAAACGGAGATACCGCGATTGGAAAAAAATCCTCTGCGGGATTTTTTCGTGCATACGTGTACGCGGTGAAAGTATCAGCCGGCGTAACTGATTGCTACAATATCCGAACCGTGGTTTCCTGAATAATTAGCTTCTCTGACCCCGGTAGACGATTTCGGTGACTAATGTTAATAAAAAAAATCTCAAAATGAAAAGAAATAGACACGAAACTTGAGTATACCATTACTCGGACGATATATAAACCAGTCAATAACGGCGAAAGAATAGACCTGCCGGTAAATCGATAACGCCGATTTGGGATATTGCAAAAATGCAACCATTTTGTCCTTCAGGATAACACTTTTTGATTGCATCAAGTGCGACATCCTATTTATGTCGCCTGTGATTGATCGATTACAACGGAAGTAAAATGAAAAACAAGATTTCTCACATTCTGTGCACAAATATCGCAAAGTTGACATGCAAAATTGTCATATTGATTTTTTTTCGATTCTTATACCAGACTCATGCAACTCATGGAACATATGTTTTTAGGAACCGCACAATCATTTCTGTTTTAATTTAAAACATTCATCCTACTATTAATATTGCAAAGATCACTTAATATTTAAAACGCATTTTTCCCCAGTAATTTCATTGGTTTGATACCGGACGCATATAACTAAAAATGGACTTGAGAACCTTATCTGGACTCTGAACTTAAAAGTGTACTGAACATTGCATGCATCCTGAATTGGATTTAGGGCAACAAAGATTCTCTCTGAAATTATAATCTTTTGAAAAACGGAATGGCGTAAACATGCTTAAACCCTTCCCCTTAAGCCGGACATGCACTGGCTGGCTAACTTGTCGGGAGACAAAGGATTCACTGAAGGAAGAACACAATATCTGAATATCGATACCGATCTTATATAAATTTACCGTAAAACGGTTTGAGGTTATGTAGAATTCGGAGGCGAGCGCGCATTCGTCCCGACTGCTGCTGTTATATAAAAATTCCGGCTCAATCAAGAAATTATCAATGAGATCGACCGCAGTATATTTTAAGGTATAAAACAATTATCGTGAACAAATCTGGCCGGGTCGACGAGTAAACGCCAACAGAATGAGATTGGACGATAAGTTAAACATTTATAAAATTAGTAATATCGGTGGGGTCGGTGAGCAGGTCGGGACGGAATTTCTGCAAATGTACAGTGTCACGAGGAACAAATACTTTTTTCATGCTTGTCGTAACATTACGGATGTAATAATTTACGAGTCACATTAACATAGGGCTGGGACTTATCAGGACGGAATTATATAGAGTGCGGAGTGCACACGTTGGACTCGTGCGGGCGCCGGCCTCCACAGACGGGGCCGGGATCGATTAGGACTGAAAAGAAATATGCTCGATACTCACAGTCCAGGTGCTTCTTCTTGGGGCCGATGAGCTCTTCGGTGGTCGCCTTGCAGACGGACTTCGCCAAACCCTGGCCGGCTATGCTGTGCCTCGCGGCCAACAACCTGTCCGTCATTGTTTGGCCCGCCATTTTTCATAATTCAACCTATCCGCTCCTGTGTGCGCGAGAAACTTTTTCCCGTTCAACTGTCTCCGGACCGGGGTGGGGTGAAAATTGCGTCGGGACCGGGCCGACGATCAGAGTTATACGGACGGAGTCTCTTTTTGGGCTTGAACACCTGTCACTCGGGGGAAAAAATAAAAAACCCAACCGCCCGAACCTGATTCGAACGCGATCTGACACCGACCAGTCGACGAGAAGATGGCCACTGCCAAGAGAAGTGCAGAAATGTCACCGCCGTGCCCAATTGACCCCACCAAAATTATCCGGACTTGAAAAATGTTTTCAAAAATTATTCCCCTTCGCCCGAAACAGACACTAAATTTTCTTACCATCTTCTAGGGGTTTACAAAATTTAAAATCCCCAATAAAATATCTTATATATTGACTTCAGTAATCGATCGATATTTTATTAATACGTAGCATTTTAATTTCAGACCTGTATAATAATAGAAATAAAATTAATATTAAATCATCTTGTCGTTTGTTTTCACGAATATTTAATACGAGTTTATATGAAATTCAAAAAATTATTTTGTCCACCACTGCCTTTATGATAAGCACACAGTGATGGTCTAGTCGTATTTACCAGAGGTTATTCCATTAGTCATGTCGTGATGTTTTCTTGAAACCCCCTTGATTTTGAGTTGACAGATCAAAATGCCTTGCTGGTATTTCGACAGGAAGGAACTTAGGAACACGCCCTCGCTCACGGACAACATTGACTACGAGACAGAATGCCGCTACAGGAAAGAGGGTGCCAGGTTCATTATAGATACTGGAACGAAGATGGACCTGGGTTACAACACGATGGCTACGGGAGTTGTATATTTTCACCGCTTTTATATGTACCACTCTTTTAGGAATTTTCCGAGATACGTGAGTAGCCCGCATCTTTATTATCACGGAGTTCCAGGACTTTATTTACAACTTTGGGATCTCTCGATGTGACTATATCTTATTCCTATAGAACACTTCTGTTATTTTTATAAGTATTTTCGAAACAAAACTCTGACAGTTTTCATAATTGTAGTACTTGATATTGGAGTATATTAACAAACCTGTGTAACACTCCATGGTAGATTATAGCCTTCTGTAAAGTCCTTTTATCACAAAGTCTGCTTGTCCTGTCATTTTACAATGCATTATATTTATTTTCTTATGAAAACTATAATACTTTTCTGAAGAATTCTCATCATTACTGTGACTTCTGCCATTCCTGATTTGTAGTATTTTAGCATATTTCTTTATATATTGGATTGATATGCCTTCCTTAATTTGTTCTAGTTAGGATACAATTTGAGAGTGGTTATAATACAGATATTTCATTACATTTTATTGCCAACAGGTAACAGCATGTTGCTGTCTGTTTCTCGCCGGCAAAGTGGAGGAAACACCAAAGAAATGTAAGGATATAATTAAAACTGCCAAAAGTTTTCTGACGGATCAGAAGTTTGCAACATTTGGAGAAGACCCTAAGGTTTTTAATTGTTCTGTAATTTTTTTAATATTTATATTCTTATTATTTAAGTTTTGCAATATTGTAAGGTATATGGTATATTTGGATTTGGATTTAAGACCCTCACGCTAGGCCACTGAGGCCATTGGCATTGCATCAATAAAAGGATGAATAAAACTATTCATGTTTAACCACTATATCATTGGTTATTATTATTTTAAATAACATTTTATCAAACAAGGAGTACGCTTTATCATTACAGATATTTAAAAGAAAATGTATCAAAATGTTTGCAGCACAATCTGTGGATAAATATATGTATTATTGGTGTCCTATTTATTATCATTTTAAGCATTTCGCTTATATCTGTATTGTCAGTTATATAACATAATTTTACTTTGGTTTCAGGAAGAAGTTATGACCTTAGAAAGAATACTGCTGCAGACAATCAAGTTTGATTTACAAGTCGAACACCCTTATCATTATTTATTGAAATATGCTAAGTGTCTTAAGGGGGACAAAACAAAACTTCAGAAGATGGTTCAGATGGCTTGGACTTTTGTCAATGACAGGTATAAACAGTTACTTTTACTGAGCCCCTTGTTTGTTATTTTCTCAGAAAAACTATTGGCTTATTTTGATTGAATAGACACATTTTTCTTGAATTAAAACAGAAATTAATTTCCATCAATATGTTTGTTGCAACAGATTTCAATTTAAATCAATTATTTTTGCACGAATACTTCTAAAACAATATAAAGCATTACAGTTCCATTGGATGACTAGTCTTTCTGAATAGAGCTGAAAACTGTTCATCATAATAGTTGATCAAGTTAACAATCCAAAAGTAATAACAGAAAACATGTTAATTATATTAATATTGTAAAATTATTGTTATTCCTACTAATATTTCATTTTTGGTGTCCTATCCTAAGGAAAACAATAAATAGCAAGTGATTAAAGCTTATGTTTAATTGTTTCCTTCCTATGTTAGATACATTAATGCAAAAAGAGAATTAAATGCATGTAATATTGTGCCTAACATTTAAAAATTTGATGATTTGTATAACATTGAGTTCTATAAATGGAATATAAGATTTTAAATTATACCGTATATTATTTATGCTTGTATAAATTTCTAGCCTGTGCACCACTTTGTGCCTTCAGTGGGAGCCCGAAGTGATAGCTGTTGCTCTTATGTATTTGGCTGGGAAACTTAGCAAATTTGAAGTTGTTGACTGGACAGGTAGAACTTCAAAGCACCTTCGCTGGTGGGATATGTTTATTGAAGACGTCACAATGGATTTACTTGAAGGTAGTCTATTTTTTATTTTTTACAAAAACAAAATCCAGTGTTAAAAACTCATATTTCCCTTTAATCCAATTTTAGGTGTGAATCTATTTTATGTATTTTTATTAACTTTATTTGTTGTTATTATTAATTTGTTTTTCATTTTAGACATCAGAATACTTAATTCACATTTTTGTCTTTGGTTCTTTGGTATTAACATCTACACACACACACACACATACACACACATGTATATGTGATGAAAATAAGCAATAACATATACAATTTTAAAAGGGCTGCAAGAAATATTTGCTTAGCCTAATTATAGCTATTGTACTATTTAATTATAGATACTATGCTATAAAACTTTAGCAGAAAAATATATTAGTTTAATTAATACAAACTGAAATAAATATTGGGCAAGAGAGATAATGCATTTTATGAAATGGATACATATGCTGTCATGTTTGCGGTGTCTCAGTGCAGTTGTTAGAGGCAAATTAAATCCCTTGGCTGGGTTGACAATGTTTTCATATATTTTATATAGAAGATTTTTTTTTGTTGTAGATATTTGCCACCAGGTGCTCGATTTGTATTCTCAGCCTCAGGTAGCAAATGCTCCAGATTCTCCTCCACTTGTGAGGAATCAGGCAACCAAAGACCCTCAAATACAATCTCCCATTGTTGCGGCGCCTATACCGAGTAAGTATATTGCCATGTATTATATTTACAGAAATAATGAATTTCATTTGTTATATCATTTAATTTTAAATCAGTTTTTCCTCTCCCTTATCAGTGTTTTCTTAGATTTTCATTAGTTGTTTTATACAATTATTATGAATGCAAGTATTAATGGAAATATGCATATTACTCAAAAGACTCAATTATAGTCAGCTGGGAAAGTTGTTTTGTTAGCCATATCCATACAAGAAGATATTCTAAACATACTGTATAAGATTATAGTAATAAAATTTGGAATATGTGTTGTGAATTAGTATTCATAATAAAATAGATTCATTAATAAGAAATGTTTTGATGCAGTAAATTATAAAAGTGTCATTACCTATTGTCATAAATTAAAATTTTCACTATTACTTTTTTATTATATAATAACTTTTTAATATGTAAATCAATTCATGGCTATCTTCAGTACTGTCTTGTATCCTCCATGTATTGTTTGATTCTTTCATTTTTCTTTACCTTCTTGCTTGTGTTGTTTTATTGTCAGTGAGTAATTTAACTGATGTTTTATTCTTGTTTCAGCTATAAAAACAGTGAAGCCAGAAATTAAAATTAACACTAATGGTGGGGAACCAATCAAAGTGATAACAGATGCTACAAAAGCGATTCCAACCATCGACCCAAGTTATCCACCATATCCCAGCTTCACCTCAGCCCCCCCTCCCACTGTCCCACTCTATCCCCCGACCTATCCCCCTCCTACAAACAATTCTCAGTCCTACTATCCTCCTGCCATACCCACGCGAGCTCCTTACTATCCACCAAATGCTTGACATTCGGACGAGACATCTGAAATGACAAATCATTCAGAAAGAGCAAGATGTTGCTGCCATTCTTCCTATGGAAGATAAACACGACCTTCCTAGTATAGTTCGCTAAAATTGATTTTGTTTGTAATTCCCGATTGTGGAGTCAGCACTAATTAAACCTTTAAAAGGTTACCAGTTCTTTCAGTCGTATGAATGCATTCACATTGTAAGTAATTCCTACTAAATGTAAATGAATGTATATTTCTTATATAAGTGTAATAAATATATTTTTTAACATTTATCTTTGTCCTCATTTTCCCTATTTTATGGAATTAAAAAAGTGTTTCTAAAGTAGTATTACATTACTAAGAATAAATGGTATTCATAGGATAATTTTGTATAATAAATCTATGTTTTTTGCCATAAATATCCATATTTCTTTACTTTTTCCTATGGTAAATTTCCTGTTAAACCTTCAAAAAGGTTTTAAAACCATCAAAAATGTCACATAATATTAATGCATCAAACTATCTGCTTCAAAGAACCGAACACTATTTTTTTGCTTCTATAAGCAAATGTTCCTTCTGAAAATATTTTTTCCTACAAACAAATTAATAAAGGAACATAAGATGACAGACACTTGTATATATAAAAATTCATTTCATTATATTCTGAAATGTAGAATTTTAAAAAGAAATTAAGAATCCTAAAATATACATTTATTTTATTTTAATTGCAAGCATGCTACAATCACTAAAATATTGATGGTAAAATATACGTACATAAATAGAGTATGTTATGAGTAAAATTCATAAAAATGTTTAATTCATGTACATCTAAGTGAGCACACAGCACAAATTATAAAATTGAGGCTTTGCACCAGTTTTTCCACACAAATTGGCAATTTTTGTTATCTTAAAACCATATAACAATGGATTATTACTGCATAAACAGCAATAATACAAATTAAATAACAATTTTATATACTGATGGGACCACTATGTAAGTGTTGTAACAATGTTTTGAACAAATGAATTGCAGTTTGTAAATACCATGAAAATGGAAGCTTCATAGGGTGGTTTAATTTATATATTCAGTATTTATTTGGTGATGAGCCAATCTACTCAAATTAGTAAAATATTTTCCACAAGTTTAGTTTTATACTGTCAGATGGAATTCTTTCTGCAAGCTTCCAGTTTCATTCAGCACCAACAAAATAAATAGGTACTTCAATTATGTTGACAAATGGAAAGAACTGAAATTGCTGTAGCACTTTACTTTATCATTAGAGTTTCAAATTTTATAACCCAGGGATTAACTGTCAATTGTATGTTCTGCCCTTGTTAAAAGTGTAGTTTTAATTGTTCAAAGTTAAAATACAGTAATAAATAATCTCATAGTACTGTGACCTCATATAAGCCTTTTATGAATTAAGTCCTTTTTTTCAGCTGACAAAAAGTTTTGAAAGCTGACAAAAAATACAAACTGAACAGTACATACAGGAACAGGCAATTGGAAATCTTTCAAACCAAATCTTTAATCTTTTTTGTTTCAAAGTTTAAACTAATTCTTAAATATTCATCAAAAACATGTTCTAAAACTAAGGATTTGAAGTACAGTAATGGGTATATTACTCTCCAGACACAAGTTCTATTTGTGTCATTTAAAAATAAGTGAACAACCACATTGAAAAACTTATACATGGCAAAGCATATAATATACATCATGCACTCCAACATTTTGTCTTACATGTACAAATACCATGTAAACAAATCCAAATACCTTATACAGGGTAAAGGCTTAATGTTTGTTTAAGTATTAATTGTGTACACACTATGACACTTTTATAAAAACAAATAAATGAACAAGTGGAAAGTGTTATTAATAAAAAAATATAAAAGTTAACTACATTGTATCTTCAGGTGGGTTTAGTTTATAAATCACACAAGGTTATCAACTTTAAATGTGCCCCATTCAGAGAACAAATTTTTAATGGTCTGAGGCAACAATTTTTCAGAAATACACAAATCTCATGTTAAGGCACATTCAGTTATTATCATATCTAGATAACTAATTATATAAAAAATATATAACCAATATATGAAAAATGGACTAGAACAGACAAAAGTGTAATTTGTCCCAAATTAATAGAAAAAAATTATAATGGTACATATCATATTTCACTATAAAAATGTATGTACAACAAATTATTACACAAACTTACATGCAAATTGGGTTAGGTACTTAAAAGAAAATGTAGTTTTACAATTAGGTAAATTAATTATATAAGAGCTAAAACATTGTAATACTGTGCGAATCAATAAATGTTCACAAATAATATCTAAAACTGAAGAATAATAAAAACATTTAAGCTCTAACGAAATAACAGAATATATCCTACAAAAAATAATTTAAATTTACATAAAACATATATCTATGGCTCAGGATGCCAATTCAAAATAAATAAATTTAAATAAATATAAAAATAACAGATAAATGAATGCATCATATTCACAGTTCACTTACCAAATTAATAAAGGTCTTAAAATAATAATTTAATATAATTTGACCAATATTCCAATCAACTGAAAACTAAAAATATTTTTTATACTGATATGTATCATTTTCATAGACTTTTCAAAAGTTTTTTATGTTTAAAACCTTTATTCCCTTATTAAGATATTGGGAGTTTAGTGGTTTCTATCTTTGTCAAGTTAATTTCTGAAATTTGGAATAAGAAAATGGGTTGATATAATGAATTAAAATGACTCAAAATTGTGCTTTCAAATTTTGAAGTTGATACCACAGGCATCTGACTTGTCAACCTTGCATAGATAAAAACCATTAATGTAAACAATAATTGTAAATGTAGAAGCATTTAAAATTAGGTAGAATTACTAGCTTCAAGATACTATTTTCTTACAGTACTCATTCTTGTGCAAATTCATGTTTATATTTCGGAATGATTAATAAAACAAATTTAAAACAAAATAATGATATACAGTAAAAAAATATATGTGTTTGACACAAAAAATCTTTAGGCATACAAAATAACACACATGAAACTGACTCAACAAAAATCAAATGGTTAAGTAAAAATTCACAAATTTGATTTAATGTTACAATTCTTACTCTTAGAATCTATATTTATTGGCGAATCTTATAATTTACAAACAACAGTTTATTACTTTTATAAAAAGAGCTTTCAATGGCAAAACATTAACAAAAACAGCTTGTTAAGAAATAATTAATCATCATTAGCATCAATTATGAAATTTTAGCACATAATTCAACCCTGAATGTTTCTTATAATAAAATGTAATTCTGGTACAATGAGTGAGTTGGCAGTTTGAGGAAAATATACTTTAAATATTGTATGCAATAATTAATTCAACAATGACTTACACTAATAAAATTATAATTTATTTTAAACATTTTTTATTAACCAATAACAGTCTTAATTCTAAATCTAATAAACAGTAATCTACAACAAGATAATACAAGAACACATAAATAAATACAATTAAAAACATTCCCAGAGGAATGTGAGTTTTCCAATGAAATTTAGACAATAAATAGAGTGATATAAATTAATTATATAAAAATAAGAGAACTCACTCATTGAACTGTATTGCACAAAAGTGTAACACACAGAATGTAGTAATATTTAAAATACATAAAATTTCCACTGCAAAATGAGTTTAATTTATAAATCCATAGTAAATATATTATGTATCATATGAAGAACTTACTTTATACTTTAGAACTTACTTTCTGAATTTGAACACTAGGAAACAAAATTTTGCAGTAGTCAATATGTCAATAGGTAAAAACTTAGGTAATAACATCCATTTGAAGTCATTTAAGGCAACAATGTTTCAAAGGCAGAAAACAACAATAATCGCAGCCTATTTTCAGGTTGCTTGCTGAATTAAGTTTCATTTCATTTTTTATAATTTTCTTTTTTCAAAATTATAAAATTATATTAACCTAGAATTTTTGAGGTAATATATTAACAGACTATGGACAAACCTGTATTGAGATATATTTTGAATCATGAACATTCTCTGATGACGCAACAAGAACACTACTCGAGCAATATCCAGCTCCTTAAGAAAAAAAATGAATAATTACAAAATAAATAACAAGAATGAAATAATATATATTTTTTAAATATATATGTACTCATATTCTAGAGTCACACTCTTCATCAGTTGTATAGTGAATTTTTACAAGGGAGGGTCTACTGGCATCTAGCTATTTATAAGTTTATAATATTTGAAGAACTGATATTTTCATAGTAGTCAAATAAACTTAATCATGAAATAGTAAAGCTATCATATGAACGTTCAACTATAGTCTGAAATCAAGAAAAGCCTATAAAAAAACGGAAATATTAAATTAAGGATGAACATATAACCTGAGGTACTATAAAAAGTGTATATGGATAAAAGTTATTAGTTGGACATATTATCTATAGTTATATATTTCCTTAGGCCTAACATACTCTCTGCATTAAGCTGAATCTAAACCTAGCTTAACCTTAGCTTAAACACCCAGTGTGTTGACTTTAGTTTTAATAAACTATTCCTCTCATTTAATTATAATAATTATTATTTAAGGATCAAGAGTGATATGTCTGGGTAGACCACCTTGGCTTTATAGCTTATCTGTATTTATACCAACAAAATAATACTGACCTGATTATGATCAAGGGTGTAGAGCAGAAGATCACTGAGAATTGTAACTGCTGTTGGACCAACGCCTGTACTGCAGTGGACAAGAACAGGAGGGTTCCTGTTATGACCAGCGGGAATCTCAGTCATTGTATGCTGCCTTACTGAACTTAATTCTTCCAAAAATCCTTCAAACCCAGGAAAAGAAGATTTTAAAACACTTTTTTTGTTATGCATTAACAAGCTAAGGAATACTAAGTAAATGTATTCAGCACAATATGAATCTTATTAATAGCAACACTGTACAACCTCTCTTATATTCACTTTTTGCCATGTACAGTGTCTCAAAATTACCCCTCAACATAGAAAGGTACAATCAAATTTATTTGTGCATTAAGCAAAAGCAAGAGGCATTGAAGAAATCAACTGTGCACTCAGTTGCTGCACAAGGCTGAATAAAAACAGTAATTTTAACAATAAATATAATATGACAATCAACCATGCAGGGATAAAGATTTTTTTGGAAAAGAAAAGACATCAGATCAGTGGCTAAAAAGCTTGTTCTTACTGAAAGGTACCAAAAACTATCATGCATGAAATATATACAAACTGTTTATACCGTGATAGAAGTTGAGTTGTTTACCTAAGAAATGGGGAACTGTGTTGGGACAACCTTGGTGGCCCCATTCAGTGTACTGTAAATGCCATACACCCCGTGATGATCTTGTATCTACATGGTGCAATCTTAATTTACTGGTAGCACAGTGCCCAGTCTCTTGAGAAAACTGACACATTACTTCAAACTGAAAATTTGAGAATTGTTGTTGATGGAAATTAGAAGTGCTCTTATTCGATTTAAAAAAACAACATTTTGTTTATTGGAAAAAATATTTATGCCAGTAAGACACCATATGAACTTCAGCAACAACAGCAATTACTGTGGCCAACTCAGACTCTGAAAGATGCAGTGATTTGTGATTGTTGCTACAGTCATGATAAAAATATATGGTTCAAAATGACAGCTATTTATTTTTACACTTTTTCATGATTAAAAAAACATTACAGCCTACGGTTAAACTGATTTAATTATTGAAGAAATGTTATGAAATTAACTCAACTCTCTTTCAAATCATTTAATCCCCTCCCATCACCATTACTATTTCTTTAAAAATATTTAAAGATAATTTCAACAAATATGGCATTATATTATTATAAAAGGGCTGATCACCCTATGCTTGATGATATTCTCGCATGGTACACACAAAAAGTACAAACTGAGCATCAGAACACTAAATAATTTGAGAGTACGAACTATGTACAGAGAAGGACAGCAATCAGGCTTGGACCACTGAGTCAAGGTTTCAGAAACAACATTCAATGGTGCTACATTTGTCATTCAACATTCGTCCATGCGAAAGACATGTTCTATCGACACAGACTATGTATATAATAATGCGTAACTAAAAGATGAAAAATTTCAGAAAATTGAGAAAAGTATGAGAACTCACACGTCCCGCATGCAAGATGTGCTGTGCAATTGGTAAATAGGGAGCGATCTCTTCGCCGGGTACAACCAATGAAACCACAAGATATACGTCAGCCTCCCAAACCATTTGCCAAAATGTGGCCACTGTAGTTGCCAAAGGACTTTGTGCTGCAATGTAGAATCTCTGCTGAGACCCCACAGTTGCCTACATACAGAAAAATATTAATTTGTTTGCTTTTATTTTGTTTTTTTCCCATAGGATGTTTGCTTTTATTTTTTTCCTGCAGAAATCAGTCATTTTTAAGAAAATAACTTTAATTTTATAATTCCCTGTGAATTCACCATTATAATCTAATGAAATGAATGTTACTCTAACGTTAAAATATACATTTTCTTATTGTTTACAAATTCTAAAACAGAATAAAATGTTCCAAGGAACCAGGACTAAGCTCCTTTGCTTTAAGTCTTGCAACATTTTGATATAAAGCATTATATAACACAACAAGAAAGTGAAGAATGTCATTTAATGATATAAAACTCACAGTGATATGAGAAGCATTGATATACCCATACTTGTTTTCCTTGGTTGGAGCCAATCTGACCCTGTTGTCTTCATATGGCAGAATATCATTAAACCTGAAAAATTTGTGCATTTTTAAATAACAAAAACTGTAATAATGCAATGTAAATGACAAATGACTATTATATTTTAATGTTACCTATTTTTGTTGGTATTCTCTGGTAAAACAGCGGTATGAAAATCTCTATTATTCTTTTGCTTTGGTATTTTTTCAAATTCAAAAAACAGTTGACTGTCTGTGAGCTTTTTTTCCAATAATTGGCACTGAAAGTGAATGAAACAAATTATAAATAAAGTCACAAATATTCTGAAAATACAAAACTGATAAAATTATAACAAACCATAGATTCCTTTGAAATTGTCGGTGGCAATGGTATTCTAGGACTTTCTGACCCTTGCTTACTTAATGTTGAAGTGTGTTTGTTTTTACTTCCTCCACCTAACAACCATTTAATACCTTTACTTTTCCCAGTTTTGCTCAAGGTGCCACTGGTCGAACTGTCACTACTTCTTGTAGACGAATCTGTTAATAATTATGTCAAATTAGATAATGTTACAAATGAAAATTAAACAAGTAGATTGAATATTAGATATTTAGATTTTCAGTCACCAATCAGCAGAAAAAGCATGATGCTTACTACAATAATTTCTTACATATAACCAAATCAATAATTTCTGAGCTTCTAATGAGTACTGACCAGTACCAGCCAGTAATATTTCAACATAAATTCTCATAATTTTTAAATTAAAGGTATATAAGTTTTTTCTCAACATTTTTATCTAAAAGATTTTTTGAAGATATCACATTTATAGAGAGTTAAATTATGGAAACAATTGTATTTTATGAATTATAGAAGTAATGTAATTTACAAGTTATCAACTGTAGAAAATGTATTTTTTATAGTAGAATAGTAGACTAGATTTGTCATAAATCAGATAACATTATCAATAATTAGTTTAAAGGGTACCTCATTTATGTAACTGTGCTGTGTGTACACAGTTAAAATGTGAGAAGGGATAAAATTACAATTATTATTTCTTAAATATAAATTAGGTTAAAATTGAATTGTACCCAATGTAGTGACTGAAACGTCAGGATTATGCCTGTTGTGGATAGTTGGTGATGGGACCTGTGGTTGTGGATGAGCTTGAGGTGGAGGCATGACACATTCTGAAGCCCTCATTTCAGGCGCACTCTGTATACTTGCGGCTCTACTCCTCGGTTCACTGTTCCCTTCAGAAGCCCAAGGCAATGGCACGTTTTCATAAATTGGTTCTACTGCCCCACCTTAAAAAATGACAACAAATTCAATTTTCCACGTTAGTCCATCAGTAAAATGGTAATAGAGATGTTCATGTAGGCATACAGACATATATGTGTCATTCTCATTTCATCTAAATGAATGATTTTCTATTCCAATACAGTTTTAAAATATGTTTGTGTATGAATAACAAAAATTATTGTTTCAATACTGAATTCAAAATATAAACAATAAACTCAAGTATAAGTTGTTAACAAGAATCTTTATAATGAAATCCAGTGACTCCATACATATTTTACAATATTAAATTTCATTTTAACAAAATTAAATGTAGAATTTGGCATTTCATGTCATCTCTTATATATTAAAGAATATTATGTTTACATAGAATATTTACTATCATCATTTTCATAACTCCAGGTTGTTCTACTGGCAATAAACAAATCTTTTATGTTCCATTCATGAAAGTGGAGATTTCAGTACCTTTCTGAGACTGTGCAAACTGATTCTGATGAATGGTTATCTGAGGCTGATTTGCTTGATGCAGGATGTGACCTCCTCTTCCCATATAATAAAGAATGTTGTTATTACTCAGCTCATCTAAATGCTGAAACACATGATCACATTCATCTCAAGAACAACAAAAATAAAGTGTTTACGTCTGTACAAAAAAATGAACCTTTAAGCAAATATATCTTGAAAAAGCAAAAAAGGAACCAATAAATGAGCAAATGAGTGTCCACAATAAACTGTAAATGTCTGCAAACAATGTAGAGGTATCTAAATGGCACAACTCCAGTTTCTACAGTTCAAAATAATTTGATACTCACTTCCTTCTATTCATGCACTGATTAACCTTTATATAACAAATATTCCTGAATAGGAATGCGATTTCCCAATCGCATTTTCTGCTTTACTGAATTGTTTATTTAACACGGTACATTCACGAGGTACATCACCATGCAGTGAGCCATAAAGACTTCAAAAACAACTACAAAACTAAAGGCTGCAAATTAAATCTTGATATTTATGAAATTTGTTCCTTAGTACAACTCACTTTCCAACCTCTGCACCGTGCATTAAACCAACGCTGAAACTAGAGCAAAAAAGCTGACTAAATTTCATAGCAGGTTGCATATTTGAGCAATAAATGACACTTCATGTAAGGCGGGTCTCACACAGGTTGGTTTCAGTGAGTCATTTTTTATGATTCAGGCACAGACCAATGTCAGATACCTGTTCAGTGAAAGTGATGTCATTTGTTGTTTTACAGTAAAAGTGATAATAATTTGATTAACTCAATGAATTTTATATATTACACATTCTTCCTTTATTTACATTTTTGTTATCTGATTCAAAAGTGGTGTGATAATCACATTGAGTATGTTATTCAACGTAGAGGATCCAGCATTAACATTTCTTGTCTAGAATGCACTTCAATTTTCACATTAAATATATATATTTTTTTAGAACAGCAGATCTTCATTAACAATGATTTCTTATCAACATTTTAAATAAAGTTAAGGTAAGAAATAAAAATCAATTAACATTCATTTGTGAACACACTTGATTCATTAATTATATTATTCTGTCATAATGATTCATTGAAACTGATGTGTGAAAACCCACTTTTATTCAGCTAAGATTGGCAGACATGCAAGCCCCTTCACAAAAGGAAGTTAGGCACAGGTATTTTTTCTGTTAAATTCATTTTTATTTTAGTCAAAGCTCTTTCTTTGATGTAATTTGTTTTCAATATTCATTCAAGAAAGGTAATATAATTACTCATGTATAAAAAAATACAGTAATTCCATATTTCATTCTGCATAGTACAACCCAACATTTCTAATTCCTAATAAAAATAAAATACCAGTAAAATAAAAAATAACATTTTTTAAAGTAATAAACAAAATTTCAAAAGAATCATACATTCAAGGCAAAGATATACATTTTGTGTTAAATATTAGTTCAATAAATAATTTGAATTTAAACAGACTGCAAAGGGAACTTCTAGTGGGTATAGTCATGTACATTACTGTCATTCATTGGTAAACCCAGTTTTGATTCATACTTCTGCCAGGTACAACACATTTATACATTAAATGGCATATTATAATACAAAGAACAAAATTATTTTTGAAACATTATTTTTAATATGCCAATATTTGAACTTGACAAAGAGTGCTATATATGAATTTTTGTCTTATAATTTGAATAATTCAAGAAATACCCATCTATTAACTTTCCAACATTGCTGATTCTAATTTTTGTTTTATCATACCGCCCTAAAATTTAACTGTTTAAAGCTGACTTTAATAAAACACGCCGGTGAGAACTTTCTACCAATGAAGTGAGAGATGTACATGTTTGTCTTTTTTCTGTCGGAAAAAGAAAGGAATGTCGCCAGATTAAAATGATTCTGAACAGTTTCCACAACCGCCACCGCCACCAATATGGGAGAGGAACTGCATTCTCTTTGTCAGGGGAGGAAGGGGAGGATGAAAGAGGGATGGAGCTTGTGTTTTTTTTTCTGTTTGCCTACTTGGTGCGTATCTACGAGAGCGGCCAAGTTGGTGTATGTTCGGTGGGCATGTGGATTGGGCACCAGGTATTGGTGGGCCGACAACCGCTGACCGTAACCACCTCGGCAACATATTAGGTCGGGGCTCGATCCACTAACCTATATACGACGCAATAATATAAAAAAATAAATAAAAACAAAAAATCAGGCAAGCACAGACGGGTAATTTTACAGGCGATTGGTAAAGCGCCAAATAAAAATATTTGACTACACATCCAATGCTCAAAAATATATTAACCCTCTATGGGCCTGTGTAACTCTCAGGTCACATTTCAATTTATCGAGATTTTACCAAATAATTATAGCTTTTTTCGTGAGATGGCGCATAAATCTTAATCCTATAACGTCAAGACAACCAATATCAATATCAATTTTTTTTTCATTTGCATATATAGGTTTATAATTGCTGATTTTTCGTTCCCCCAATTTTTTTGGATTTAAAATAAAAAATCGGCCCATAGAGGGTTAAAATAATCTACCAAAAAAAAAGCACATCTCAAAATGAAAATAGCCACTTTTGCAGCGCATTAGCTAATAGCCACTATAAGCACACATTTTTAATGAATTATTTAAAATTAAAGATGTACACAATTATCAATGTGTATGCTGGAAAATATAATAACGAAGGTAAATAAATATGGTTTAAAAAAATTTACAATACAAATTAATTTATCATAAAGAAAAATCCAGAAATATTGTAATTAACTAGTATTTTCTGTAGGTTAAAACTTCAGAACAATGATCACTTATTTAATTCTTTAAATATTTTTGGATTATAAAGGCTTAATATGAATTACAGACATTATTTTTTTTAATTCATGGTTATTAAATCACAAAGTATAATTATTAGAAATGCAACAATTCAGTTTCATTTGTTAAAAAAGTATTTCTGTTTATAAATGTTATTACAACCGTATTTAAAAAAATAAGTAATATTAAATAATACAATAATAACCTAAAAGTAAAATAAAAAATGAACCTATCTGGTTGTAAGAGAGATGTGCTTTTATATTCATGCTCAGAAAAATCAAATAACTACAACTACAGCTTTAATTGATGTAGTACATACACAACAAGCATAACATTTTTGCATTAAATTATGCAGATTAAAAAAAAATAAATAATTCAACTTACCTTGTAGCATGTGACTTTATAATTTTACAAATCAATGTGTCCAACAATTATCATAGAAGATAAATAAAGAGAATTCTAAATGTCAATCTATAAAATTTATATGAACAGTATACTGTTTGAGGAAATAAGAAACCCAATGACTTCAAAAGTAACACTGCTTAATTTTTAATTATAAATTGAACTGTAAAATTAATCGTGGGCTGCAAATACAATCAGACATGATGAAATAAATAACCGTACACTAGTGCAATTGAATAAACAATTGCAAATAAAAATATTCCTACAAAGAAAATACCCTCATTATTTTTAACGTGGCACAAGGATAGAGTGAAAGCAAAGTGAAATACCTGAGTGCTGATAAATGTTTGTGTAGGTTGAAGAGGTTGTGAAGCCAAGTCAGGCGTTGAATTGCTATTGGGTCGGTTTATATAGGGTGGAGGCGGTTTGAATACTTGCATCAAAACACCAGCATCTGTTCCATCAAGCTCTGGTGTACTTCTGAAATTCAAATAAAATTAGTTTAAAATATTAATAATGCAATTATATGTATATAATAACAAAATACAAATAAAACAATAAATATACATACATGTGTACATAGATATATGATTATCAGAATACATGTTTTAGTTAATGTTTTAGATTAAGAAATAATAAAAACATGAAAATAGCTAAGTCAGAATAATTTAATAGTATGTATAATTACTGTAACTATACAAACTAATATTTTTGCGAACACAAAAAGCCAGATGTACTGACTAATGTGGAATATAACAGATTTGTAATATAAAAGGAATATATTTTGTTATATTAATGTTTAACAAAATTTTACCATAAACAAAATACTTTGTTTAGATATAGAAATGGCAAATACAATTTAACTTATTGTTTAAAAAAAAGATAATTCTGTGAATTTAGAAAATAAAACAACGCTGGTTGAAATAACAGCATATTGAGCCAACAGTGTAGTAAGAAATATAATATGCAACCACCGAATAATACAAATATAAACTTGAAAAATCTTATATTACTTAAATAAATTTACTTTTTATGAACAAATGTAATATTATAAAATAATATACATTATGACAAACTAAATAAATATAAAAGCTCAATTAACCTCATTTTTTTATTATTAGTGATGATAATCTGAAATATATCTATAGTCTTACCTGTATGCATGCAGATTCGGAATGGCATGAGGATGGTGATTTTCTTCAGGCTGGTCTATGTACACTCTTTCCACTCTTGTGACATCAGGAAAGTGTTTGTAAGCATTTCCAAATCTTACACCCTATGACAAATAGAATAACTTTTAAAAATTTAAACTACACACGTTTCCTTTTTTGGATTTATACATCAAATAATGTGAAAATTAAACAAATTTAATAATATAACTTTATTTTTTCTCAACAGAACAACATGCAAAACAGAAATATTAATTATTTTAAAATAATGTTTTCAAATAATTAGTTTAAACTAACTAATAGAATTAGTTTGGTCTTGTTTTCCTTTACAGTAAGATCAACTTTAGTTTCTAGTTATTTCATACTTCTTAATCCAAATAACTCTCAGAATTCATATAGTGAAGTTGTGCAAGATCATTCCAAAGTCACATTATTTTTAGTGACAAGGAAACCACTAAAAATAGATAACTGAAGGTCAATAAACAGGGTTAAAGAGACAATATCAATCTATATAATTCTTCCTGGAATTAGACTAGTTCAAATGAACTTTATTTCCCTTGAACCGGACAGATTTAGAGGCCAATATTTCTGTTTACAACCAAACAATCCCAGTTAATGCCCTGCAGTTGCAAATTAATTTCAAACCGAGCAGACTTTCAAATGTGGTTCTATTCTGAAATCACTATTCTGAATTTTTCTTGTAAATGTTCTTTGTAAATATCACCTCTTGTAAATGTCCCTGATGAATTTCAGGCTGACTACTATATAAAACTGGATGCCCTCTGTACTTTTGCTGTATAGCTGTTTCATAGTCAGGAGCTGGTCTGTAAGATGGTAACATAGCCCTGAAAATTAAAAAATAAATGTTCACAGCATTCTCTCAATGGCTACAAAATACACCTGAAAATAAAAGATATATTAAATAATTTGAGACCATTATAATACTCAATATGAACATGCACATGTATTAGCACTAAATGACCTAACACAGCAGGTACCTGCAGTAGTGCATAACTCACACATAATATTATGAAGCAATGATGAATTAATTACTGTCTATCAATACAATTATTACACTAATCGAGGGCAAGCTAAGAATTTTTGTCTTGCTATGTACCAAGTGAAAGTTATAGAATAATATTATATAAGTGGTCAGTGGGTATTATACAAAATGCTAATTATCAAATTTGTAGCCCACGATAGGAGTAATACAACTAATTTTATTTTATTTTTTATAAGCTAAAACAAGAAACTAAAAAAATATACAATAATTATTTTAATATCGGATTTTTAAAGCAAAATTAGTTGAGTACACAACATAATGTTTTTCTGGGGATCATTTTATTTAATTGTTTTATTTTATTTATTAAAATAATGCAATTTTTTGTCAATCAAAATTAATTAATCAATCTAAAATTATACTTCCAGAAAACACTTTAAAACGTGTTCCTTCAACCTGATTTAATAATTAATAATTTGGTAAACCAACAATACTGTAATGCATTAAGGGCAACAGCACAATTAAAGTATAGCACACACAATTAACACAAGAAAAATATTGCAATATATATTTTTTTTCTAAATTTAGATAATAATTAAAAATTATTTCTACACTTTCTAAATTATTTATCATTCATCAATTTGTTCCACTAAAATAAAATATTTTCATATATTGATTTAACATTCTGTTAATTTCTCTCATTCTTAAATAACACCAAAAGAGAAGGTGTCTATCATTGAGAAAGACACAAAAAAAATTACCAAACAAGAGGAGTAACCCTACAGAGGCCTGATTCCCATAATTAGTTGTGAAGCCATTTCCTGGAAAACAGATTATGTAAAACCATGGGAATAGGTGCAAACACATTTGGATTTAATCCAGTGGCTTCTCTTGCTGTAACCCACATTGTCAAAATACTTATTACTACAGTTTCATGATTAAGAATTTACCTTGAAAGCGTAAAGAAATTGCTTTATAATAGGAAATTGTCATTAAAATGTTTTTTTTCGATCCCTTGTTGGTATTAAATAGATCTGCACTAGATTATTTATTCAGTTGTTAATTAAAAAATATATAATTCATTAAATTTGAAAATTTTAATATTAATACAATATTAAATGCATTTATTCATTTCATCCCTCTCATTTAATTTAGACAATAAATGTATTTTTCAAATTATTTTATTATTATTACTAACTGAAAAAGCAGAAATTTATGACCCTGATAGCTTAAATTAAATTTTAAAAAAATGAAATTAAATTGAATAACTAAAATTAGAATAATATAATTAAGATACTGAAATATTTAATGGAAAAAATTAAAATCATACCTTAATTTTTCAATATCTCGATGAGAAGAATGTGCGGCCAAATCTAAACATGATGTTGACTGAGCTCTGAGTCTCTCGCTTTCCAACCTTCTCTGTACACTGTCAACAACATCCAAATCTTCATGGCTGCTACCAATTTGACTATCCTGGCCAAACAAAAGTATGTATTTTCAAATGGTCTCGTGATTATTCTTAAAATTAGTCAGTATTTTTGAAGCATATATTTATAAGTATGAAAGAATGACAAACCTCGTTGGGCTGAGCAAATAAACTGCGGACAGTTTGGTTTTGACTCCCAGAATCGGATGCATTCTCATTTTGTAAGAAAAAAGTATGCTTGAAAAAAATAATGCAGTTATTAGAATATTTAATACTTAATGAAACAGAGCATTCCTAAGCACATTTTTTACAGAACAGTCATTCTATGTAACAGTAAACTATGAGTCATTAATTGATGATTTCATAGTTTTCATTATTAGGAACTACACTGAGGAATCATAAATAGTTTTAGGACATTAAAGTCTATTATAACAAGTTAAATACCTGGTGTACACACATCCTCCAAATATATTTAGCAGTCTCCACATCCGGTAATTGAAATTGTGTGGAATCTGCAGGGTCCTGGCATTCCATACCAAAATGTCTTTTGTGATTTACAACATTAGTTATATCTTTCCATCTACAATAAATAAGTGATATTAGAGCCCAAGTATATTTCAAATTTAATAGATGATGAAGAGAAAATTTATGCTCATACCTATAGAATTTGGAAGGCGTGCTGTTTTCATATCGGACTACTATTCCGGTAAGACAAACTCCTATTATAACATCTATTCCAGTTTCATCCTGAAGACAAAAATAAAAATGAATAATATTTATGCATGATTCATACTGTTTTTAATCATTATTCTCTGTGATATAAATAAAATTAACCTTAGCAAGAAAAGTTTCTTGTCCATAGCCTTCCAACTGTTGTGCTTCTAAAATATAATATTCTTCAGCTGTTCCTTGAGCTAAGCCAGCCAATGCAGCATGCTGCAAAATCACTGCCTGTGTCAAACTTTCCAGATGTCCTTCTTGTGTCATATGCTGCAAAGTAAGAAGGACATGAATGGATTTAAAGCTAATACAATGTTACTATCATGAACATAAATGGGGATAAAGTGGCTTACTCACTTTTGGGAAAAGTGCAAAATCTTTGAGGTATTCTGCCGTATGCCTTTCATAATCATGGTTGCCAAATTCAGCTAAAAACGTGAGAAAATAAGTTTTATAACAATAAATAACATATTGTACTAAACTAAAAATGAACAAAGTGAATACCTTGCATACTATAGCTAGCCAAAACACTAGCCTGCTTGAGATTACAGCTGATTCTACCTTCAATAATGTCCTTTTTTACTTGCAGAAAATAGTGATACCTGAAACATACAGTGTATATTGGACCAAGAAATTTATCATGGTTAATCAAACCAACTGTTTCATTGACAGTTTACCTGGTCATCTCATCTTGAATCAAATTGACTCCCGTAACATAGTACATGACTCGAAGGTACAAATTCGGATCTCTGGCATATTTGTCCAATTGCTTTTTCAACGGTCTATCCATAGCCACCCATCGTGCTGCCCCATGCCGGTTGACATAGCGCAGCCCAAAAAACTCTGGCTGAAATTTATTTGAATATAAAATGTTATATTAAAGAAAAAGGAATGGAATGAACAAAATCTGTATACTGATACGAGTTATTTATGTCAGCAAAATGTTTAAAAGCAAACACTCATTTAATAAAAATATAGGACAAGGGAAAGAAGATTATACACATACTGTTTAGTCAGCATTTTAATTATTAAGTTAGCTTTACTTTCAACTGAATGAAACTTATATGTTATAGCAGTCTAACAGACCTCTATTGGAGTTGTATAATATTACTAATCATAATGGACCTAGTGGTTAAATATAGAATGAATGGATTCTTGAATGTATGTTCTCAAATATGAGACTTATTGTTTTAGTATGTAAAAATTCAAAATGAACACAAAAATTGGCATTAATTTTATAATACATACCTGCTGCAACCCCAATCGCTGACACACATTGTCAAGGCACTCTCGACCAACACTAACTGCTGACAGAGTGCATTCAATTGTTGTGCCATCGAGTAGTTCAACAGAGATGACAAAAAGTGACTTCGAAACTACATTATACTGCCGGCTTTTCTTCAATCGGAGCTTGAAAGGCATTGCACTCTCGCGTTAAATCATATTTCGAGGACGGAAAAGAAAAAAAAGAATACACAACCGAGACACAACAGATCAGAACCGGGCACGGCTCCAATAAACAGGAAGTTAACGCCAAAGTATGCTGTGTATTCTCACAAGGATACTGCAAATACTGCTCGAGCGTTTAAACGTATTAGTCACGTAGGAAATATGCATGAGAAATAGGTTAGTTGTATACGTCATTACTTTCTAACTCGTAACCGGACGGTGAAAGAACACATGAATTACATTCGAACGGACTTATTTCATTACAGCAAATAGTAGTACTGTTTCTGAGAAGAATTGGCGTACGGTCAGTCCATTCAACACAAACAAACAAAAAAGACATAAGTACAACCTCCTCCAAATTAAATAACAACTTAATAATCTACCAGTTTTGCCAACCTTATATGGTAAATTGTTCCCATTCAGAAACTTTGAAGATGGCTCATAAAAAAAATTATTGAACATAAAATGCTTATTATTGCGGCATTAACATTATATTATATTTTTAACTACCGAAATTTTTGAAATAATTTGTGTTCTGAATGAGCAGCTTTCAATTAGATAGAACGTTATCCAAACACAGAATGAGAATATTATGTAAAATAATATATTCACCAAACTTAAACTAGGGTAACAGAATTATGATTGATAAGTATGTTATTTATAATACGGTTTCTGTTACTGAATAATATAATGACAATATTTAGTATTTTAATTATTATTTACATTTAGTTATAAATAATTATTTAATCTACAATTTAACGATACAGCCTACACACACAGGCTACAGTCTATCTATACAGCCTCAAGTTTTCATGGAAAATTTGTTCCACCTAAATACGGTCATTAAGGTAATCATCAAATAAACCTGTAATACAACTATATGTTTTAATACTGTTTGCGAATTAAATTCTTTTAATTACTTTACTACTAATGAAGAAAATTTTCCAGTGCCTGATGAATTTAGGCCGTCGAGAGCGTTCTTCTGGGCCCAGAATGTGAATTACAAGATGGGAACTCTTTCATAATTCATAAATTTGTTTAAAATATGTCATATACTGTGCAAATGAATAAATATGACAAATTGGAGCTCTCTTTCAAGGAACCTTTTTCTATATTTGAAACTAAGACATCATTCATTGTATTTGAAGGTAATGAATAAAAGTGGAATAGTTTTCCTTTTACTCTTGTTATAATTTAAAGGTATATCGGTATGCTCTAAAGCTCTATTTGAAACACAAAAACGTTTGTATTGATTTGTTCATTTTTATTGAATAATGTTAGTAGTTATTATTGATGCAGGTATGATGCAGACATGATTGTTTACAATGATTCATTACTTATGAAATACATTTATACTTTAGAGATAGATTGGGCAAACATTTACATCCATTATGTTACATTTTTGAGTTTATTCTACTTTATGGTTTTACTTTGTTACAAAATACATCTTTATGAAAACATTTTAATTTTTTTATTATAACATTTAAATTTTAATTTCAGGTCAAGGTCAACAGAAAAAGGCTGATATGAAATTGTACTAAGTATTTCCAGGACGACTGCATCTATGTTCACCATATTAAGGTAAAGTTTAATTTTTTAAAAGAAATTTTAACTTTAAAAAATGTTCTCTAATACCATACAATATAAACCATATTTCTTCATAAATATTTAGTAAAGGATAACACTTTTTAAAGTAATGGGTAGTTTTATTTAATATATACTACATGCTACTTTTATATATGATTAATATCACTACCAGTTCTTTAACTTTGTTTTTTGAGTTATATAACATGTAAAATATTTAAACAATATGCTCAATTGTTTCTTAGTGATAAAATGAAAATTAAACAGTCAGTTTTTTCTTTTTTTTATGTTGTGAATATTAAAAATTTGGTTCCTATCCAAAAAAATAACAATGATATTTGAAGAAATTGAAGGTGGGTTAAGGACAAAATTAAAATTGGATTATTATTACCCTCCAATTGAGGAGTTTGAAGAGGAAATTCATTTTGCTGAGAAGTGTGAAAGAGATGTTAATTATGAAAAGTATATTTTTTGTTTATATGTAGGTTATGTGTATTACATTTATGTCACATATTGTATAGAAATCTTAATATTTCATAAACATCCATAATAATACCTTTGAATTCATGGTTTTGAGAACTGCTTTCACACTTAATAATTTATAAAAAGTAAAGGCAATTATGATAACCATAATTACAATTAGGGGAAATTATAAGAAAAAACAAAGGAAAATATAGAAATATATCATGCAAATCTTTGTTTAAATTAAAGAAATAAAATGTGTTTCTAAATTTAACATTGTTATGACAAAAAATAAAAAGAATATCACTTATAATGTAACATAATAATTTTTATTAATAGTCAATTACTTATTCTGAACTTGTAATGGCACCATGAAAATATTAACTATGGAAGCTCCAATTAGACAAGAAGTATTAATTTGATTAATTATGACTAACTTTATCTACATATATACTCCATTATCAATCACAAGTATATTTTTTCATGGGAACAATTTGTTCAATAATATAGAATGTAGAATTTCCAAAAACAAATTATTTGTCCTATAATTATTGGTCCAGAATTACTTTTGGTCCATCATAGAACCTGTGTATATTGCATCATCCATAATTTCAAGATGGTTTCTGCATTAGGTTCCAGTGGGAGATCAAAGATGTGCGGAGGCACAACAGACTTATGGAAGATTGCCATCTCAAGTATTTTCCTTATATGTATCCAGCGATTGATATCAAAACTAAGTTTGGTAAATTTCTGTGGCACGTATTCTGCACAAGTATAAGACCTGAGAAGGCATATATCGCAGAGCTCATGTCGGTAAGTTAACAATGTCATGTTAATTACTAACAAAACCACTATACATGAATACATTATTATTTTGAATAATAATAATGTTAATACAAACATTCAGGCTACGATGCTTATATACCTTATCATTTGTATGTTACTCACAAATTATGGAATGAATAGAAATTTCTAAAAATGGAACACAGTTGTTTGAATTGTTTCTTTATGTTCAGTGTACATTCAGATTAAATAAATGATTTGAAAAGTGGTAATTTAAATTTTGTAAGTTTATTTTACATTTTTTAACATTTGTATCTATCTAGTTTAAATGAGTGACTAGAAAAATTATACCAGAAAACAATTGAAAAAACTTTCTATTTTTTTGTAGTTATTTAAATATACCTAACTCTTAGAGATTCTTTGGAAACTTCAGTCTTTTTGGAGTGAACATTATTATTTCAGTAACCGCAGTTTTCATTACTGATAGTATCAGAATTAAAACTGTAGTGTTATAATGTTTTTCAATTTTTAGAATTCCCCATGTATCCACTAAATGGAATAAAAATTCTATAATTCTGATGGTAGTGGAATTGTAGAACCAGGTACAGTCCCTGTCCTAGCGAAAACTGAATGCTACCACTAATGTTTGTAATCCTGGAAGACTATTTTTTTTAATAATCCTGTTTTTGTTCCTGCTATTCTACACGCCTTCAGTGTCTTAGATTGACGCTTCCTCGGCTTGACAGCAAAAGGACTCGTATGCAGTTCATGGTTTTGAGCGAGTGCTTTTTAAATCTGAATTGGCTTTTTCCCGAACTTAAACGCAAGTTTTTGGTCACGTTCGCCAGAATAATAAGGTAATTCGGCTTAGAATAAATTTGAATAGAAATTTAAATATAAAACGGCTTAGTAGGTTTTTTTTTATTTACTTCACTTTTCTCGTAAATGCAATCATATCTTAACGCATCTCCAGGATCTGATACATTTACATAACCAAACAGTACATTACTGTTATACTGGTATAACACATATACCTGGAGGCATGAGTCGAATGAAAACAATTTATTTTTAATTGGTATTATAGGCGTCAAAATGATTTGATCTACGTGACAGTGGAAAACGCGGACCTCTCTTTGGACGACGGGCTAAGGGTCCTCCTCGCTCTTTCGATTGGGGCCGGGAGAACGTTGGACCAAGTCAATGTTTGGCGTCTGTTCAGAAAAGGAATTATGCCTTTGACCAGCCAACAAAGTAAGAGGGACAATTATGTAATTTCTTTCCCCTTACCACAACTGCCCTACATTCATGGAAGCAGCTCGTTAAACCGCTTTACCGCTGTTTTGCAAAAATTTTTATGTTAAAGTTATTTTCCTGTGACAGTTAAAAATGGGGTTTAAAAAGTTTCAATTTATTAACGAAAGTTAAAATAAATCGGTATAATAATACAAGATAACTCCGCTGGGTCCCTCTTAAGTAACAACATAAACAACCTAATCCTCCCCATGGGACGAGTTAGTCCCACATAACTAATATATTCAAACGCCTTTATACGATTTATATATTTGATTAATAAAAATGTGATAAAAAAATAATTAATTTAGAACCAAAGAAATAATTTTAGGTATAACTATGACCGCGGGAGAAAACAGAAGATTGGTAAAGCAAAATATTATTAAATAACGATCTCAATGTTCACCGGATGTTAAAACGGTATTCATCCCTGAAACTAGTGTATGAATTCAACGTTTTACTATTTCTAGCTTGAAGAGGTGTCCAGGTTCTTGAATTTAATTTATGATTTGTTTTTTAGCTGACGATTTGATGGATCAATTTTCTTTTACGCCCGAAGATCAGAGAATGGCCAGCGACACTGAAAAAGAAAAAATATGGAGCGACGTTGTAATGGCAGAAAATCTGATTGTCATCGACCCAACAGACAGCCTCTATCTGCTCCGAGTTTGTCTCAACTCGTTCGAAAATCTCCTGGTCTTGAGCATTCATTTCTGTTGGATAACGTACGGCCAAGGTAATATAAATTTAAATATTTGAGCGGTAGTAGATTTGAGCAAATTTAATATTTCTTACGTTAATATTGACTACTTAATAATGCATAAAGAACTATTCACCCCTGGGATATAGTTAGCGAGATTTTAGGATTCCAGGACCAAACTAGAAAGAAAATCATAGGGGGGGGGGATTCCTAAACCTTGCAGTCTAGGACCTTGCTTTTAATGGATTATAATTATATATTTAATAATTCATAATATCAGGAACTGGACTCTGCCAGTTGGGCTGCGTCAGAAACGGACGGCTGAAGGAGCTCCGCTTGCTTTGCACCGAAGAAGATTTGCCTGAGAAAACGGGCCAAGCTATATCGTACCTAGCTTGGCAGCAGGCACTTTCCACGTGTCCGCAATTGAAAGTTCACCTTGTCATATGTACGTATTATACCTACTGTTGCAAGTTGAAAAACATGATTGAACTCTGCGCACAAACACATACGTTGTTTCACGTCCATACATTTCTTTCTATCGCGGTTATTAATTATTTTACCGTGTACTTATGAACAGCCTGCAATTGTTTTCTGTTTGTTAAATATATTATGTTTACAATTAAACATTTTTTTGGCAGTTTTTAACAGCGACTGTTTCGCTAAGTAGGAAAGAAGGAAATATATTTTTCTTCGTCTTAAGCGTAATGCACTGTACTAAAAGGAGGATACTTATATGGATTCCTTTCTCTATTTATTTGTTTAAACTTACAGATTTAAAAAGACTGAAGGATAATAATCAGAGGAATCACTTATATGTAGATTACCGATAATATTAGATTAAGCCAATATAAAATAACCAATATTATCGAAACCTTATCTTATAACTATTACAAACTCAGCTTCCTGCTCAAATCCACCGTAAGGGGAATACGCGACTCATTTCGACCAGTTGTTATGTTAAGAATTAAAAAAATAATTATTATAAACTATAAATTACGCTTATTTTAAAATATAAAATTAATGCATTCTTTGTCAAATAATTTAGTTTGCATCCCGGATTATGACCGAAACAAACAATTCCTGTGCCAGAATATGCCACTGGAATCGTACCACCTATCGACGGGGTTCACTTGCGTAGATCTGAACAAAGTACGGCCCGCTTGGTTCGACTGCATTCTCAGGACGCTCATATTCAGATATCAGACGACATTGCGTAAGTATTAAAAGATTGGTCTTTACTTATTGACATAAAATTTATTCATTCGGACGTTAGATTAAGATACAGAATAATTCGAATTCATAAACGCGAGTGATAACAGACAATCTTTATCCCTGTTAAACTCTGTTTGAGCAAAAATATTGGCAGATGAAGTGAAAAATAAAACGATAATATAGTATACCTGTGTAGAATAAAGAAGTATAGGATTAACATTATTTAAATAATATTATTGTAAATTATTAATTGGTTGTACAAGTCTTAGCGGAATATAGCAATGTGAACTGTATGTAGCCTCCAATCACCATCTGACTGATCCTAGCAACTCTTTGGAGTATAATGCTTGAAGAAAGGGTCTTTAGTTACATACACTATTCATGCCCCTAGAAATAATTTAACAAGCTATTTTAATTCGATTATTTCTTTATTCAGGTAAACTGAGCCTCCATCTGTGGCATCCAAGACAGCGAGTTGACAGTATCCTATGCCTTTGTCTCAAAAAATTTCATTATTTGGAGATGTTCGACTACTCGGGTCCCCTGGACAAATTGGACAGCCTCCATGAAATATGTGAATTTGTTTCAACACAGCCACTAAGTAAGTCCCACATTTGCATTTTAAATAGTATGAATGAAAAATTAAACTCTCAGCAATTCCACATTGACCCCACTAATATGGATTAAGAAACAGATGCAAAGATACATAAAAACGAGTGAATGTGAATATATCAAACAAGATGATCAATTTTATCAAGCTAAAATTAATTTTGAACCATTATTAAAATAATGGGTAGAATTTACTTCAAATATTACACATAATGATATAGTATTTTAAGTGCACAATAAAATAAGAAGATAAAAACAAAAAACATCAGTTTAATGAATAACTTTATTTTGGAATATTGACTTATACATTAACAAATGGTACAATGCAGGATTTGTTTTCCTTCTAAAATAAATTGAGGGTAGCCTATTGAATCACAGCCTGTAAGCTTATTATTATCATTGTTATGAATCATACCATTATAAAACTGCGTATCATCGTTGTCTATAAAATATATATAAGAAAATAATTACAAGTACATTCGATTTAACGATTCTAGGAATAAAAACTCTATGGCTGAACATTCAGGAGGATCCTTGCAGATCCAATGTGTACAGGTCAGCCATCAGAGAAGTATACGATAAATACAAACATGAATTTCAAAACAAAGGGATAAATTTCACCCTGGATACATACAGAATATAATATATTTTTTATTACAACGTATATTTGCTCTTATTACATTCATATTCATTATTTATATATTAATAGGACTAATTAACAAACTTGTTATAAAATCAACAAAAACAGTATACATCGCCTACACTACATTTTTTCTTCTTGATGCACATTCTTATGTACAGATTGGCAATTTCGCCACTACCAGTTTTATACCAGCTAGTGTATTGGTTTGTTGCGTTTTCCGAGAACTTGCATCAGTCTTTTGGACATGAAGTATGGTTTTTCTGGGGAACCGTCGTTCCTTTCGCAGTCCTCCACTGAAATGTTAAAAATTAAATTTTTAATCACTTTCAACACAATACGATAACACGCAGAAAGTACTCGAAACAAATTTACATTTAGATTTATTTTTATGTCAGCATTTTTTAGCGACACACTGATACAAATTTGTAATCCCGATCTGAAAGCTAAAGTTATTCATTTAGGCAGAATTGAAGGTTATAATAGTGATTTAACAGTGCGGGGGATTTAATTTATATCATTATATTATCACACAGTAGTACGCGACTTACCGGAAGTTAATGATAATTCAAGTTCTGGTCGCGGTAACCTTCGCTCATTTATACTATTATATGTTTTAAAACTTCATAGAACTTCAAGTTAAACACGACGGGAAGGTCGGTAAATATTTTTTTATTCATTCAGTCCATGTGCAATTGGAATTATGGGAAAGGGCATAGGTATTTTACTGAAAATTATGGTTTCTGCTTCCGATTCTTAATAGTTTTTGGCCGGCGAATTCGTATTTTCTGACACTTACACTGCTCCCCTCAAATAAACAATATTTGATCTGGGAATTGGTAACTTTTAAAAACAGAGACTCGTAGCGATTAGCAATAGAAAGGAAACAGCGATGTTTTTGGAATTTGCGGGGTACGACGTAAGACTTACGGAAGCATAAGAAGAGCGTGTCGACGGCCATGGAGTAGACTCCGAAAAAAATGGTGGCTATAACGTAGGTAGCGGCTGCGATAATGACAAGCGGCAGCCATACGTAGTGAATTTTGATCGAGGGGCTACCGTCGAAGAAGAAGTAGAAGGCGGCCACGACGATCGCAGTTATGACTATTTTCCCGACGAAAAACAAGAAATTTGTAACCTGAAATTGTTCAAACAGAATTAAACTTCTATCTCGATAGTTACACGATAGAATAGAAACATATATACTCCTTTGTGATTACTAAATCATAGTCCTTATGGCACGGTTATCTCTGCTATTAACTATCCTGAGAACTGTATATTTTTCTAATATTTCGATATGTGATTGAGTAAATACTTTATTCCAATGTCACGTATTTGTGTTTCCGACGCTTTTAATATTTCGACGCTGCCGTTATAACGGAGGAGGTCCGGTCATTCACATTTTTAGCATTATGTTTCGAAATTTTATTAGAATTTTAGTTAAAAATAAAAATACCCTCACTGTCTTGGCTAGGGATTTTTCTGATTCTACTCTTTCTGCCTAGGGCTGCTCATTGATCTTGCTGGTTTAAGTGTTAGTACTTGTACTCTCGCGTTTTTTTCAATTTGGGTTAAGAAATAAATGAGGCCTGCGTTTAAATCGAGCCTAATTCACACAGCGAAAACAGTAATAACACATAGGAAAGAGCATGTAAGCACCTTGTCCACCACGACAACGCGGATAACGTTCCTCATGAGGAGGCTGAAGGCGTCGCGGGCCGAGAGGCAGAAGTTCTTCCCGTGGACGGCGCACATGATGTACGCGTTACGATTGACGAACCTGAGGAACTTTTCGAGGCACCAGAAGAAGCAGCGGCAACAGCAGAATATCGCCTTGACGAAAGCGTTCTCGTACTTTTTGATTTTCCTCTCGGTGAACTCGATCAGCGCCCGAATAAACGAGCAGATGGCAATTATGAGCGAGCCGAAGGCCACCGTGCCTAGATGATAACTGAAAAAAAAGGGAAGTTAATTCATTGAACATTTTTTATAATTACAGTACTTATGGAAAGATTTGAGTGTTCGGAATAGTATCGCCTAACCAAAATCAACGGTTTATGTTTAATAAACAATGAAGCATCGATTAAGGACGTTCTAAATAATAGCCGAAATTAGCGCTGAGTAATGTCAGACTCACGTGATAGTCCTCATGAAAGACTCGGTGAGCGTGAAGAAGGGCAGGTTCTTTTTGTGGAAGGTCCAATACCAGGTGGCGAAAGTGGCCGCCAGTATCATGTCCGAGAGGCCCGAGACGAACCAGACGCCCCAGAAGGCCCCGAAGGCGTTCACCAGCTGTAGGATGACCGTCAGCTTGGTCGTCTCCCGACCGAAGAACCGGCAGCCTGCGTTTGTGCACGGCGCACCGTTATTCTTACGGCACAGGTCCTCAAACTTCACCGAATCGCAGACGTCGCCGTTTGTCAGATTCTAAAGAAAACATCAGAAATACTAAATTGTTGTAAAAACACTAAACCCGGTTGGGAAAACGAAGAGATAAAGAGTATTTAAACTTCGATTAGTGGTAGTAGTATTACTCTCAACTGTGGAGGGTCACATGTCAACATTCTCATCGTGTATCCGGACCCGAGGTAAGCAACACGACGATATTTACTACGGACTTATATCCCTGTAATCCTGAAGTTAATCAGGGTAAGGTGACTTTTTCTCTGCAAGATGGAATCAAACTAGGAAACTCAGGAAATTCGGTTCAGTCAAAAGCCTATTGCCCCCAGTCTACACTAAAAAAATTTAGAAGACAGAGTAGTAATGCCAATTTCGTTTATACGCTTTCGCCTCATTTCGTTTCGATTGAAAAGTTATGTTTTGAGTCTAAAAAATCCGAGGGAATGATATGCGGGAAAATTTCAACGAGATATACATTCCATAATAGGCAATCCGCAATACAATTGAGAGCCCTCCATTCTAAGTTCTACTAACCCGCAATACAGTTACAACATCATTGGGGTAGGCAATCCCGCCAGACGTTTTTACGATTTTCAACTAATAAGCCACCCCGACTGTGACGAGTTAACCACTTTTGAAGGAAATCCTAATATGATGCGAAGGTAGTACTTAACGCTGAAACTGCACGAATTAAAAACAGATTTATTTATTGCAAAAATATTGAACTATTGAAATTTATTTTAATAAAATCGTATCTCCAAAGTAAAACTTACCGCGTAATCTCCCCTACAAGTGCAATCCGACCCTTCCAGACTATGAACTTTGAAGACGGGATTGCCCATAGACGATAAATAAATACCGATGGCAATGGCCCAGATGAGTACCACGAGTTGGAAAACCCATGGAAATATTGGAAACAACAGTGTCGAAGTAATACTTCCGACGGCCCTGAAAATTGAAAATCGTGCATGTAAATATGAATCCAGCACTATTTATTTGATCAATAGAAATAAAAGAACAATGTTATCAAGTTGGTTGTATTCTGAACACATACATTTCGATGTTGAAGTTATAAAATACTTGTCATTTGAATTTTTGTTCAACTATCAGGACAGAAGCCAACACTGGGGACTTTATTTAATAACCGGACCATTTAGCTCCAGTTCATTATACTAGACGAGTTTCATATACCTCTTGAGCGAGTATGAAGTTTTGGTTTCCTTTTTGTATTTCCTTATCGAAGAAGATTAGTCAAAAAAGATTGGTTCCACGATTCTAATCTGAATTAAGGATTCAAGATATGATCTTTCATTTCAGTTAAGAATAAACCCGGTGGGGGAAGAGGCCAGTCAAAATGTTAATTAAAAAATTACTGGGTGGATTAGTGATTTCTTACACTATTAAATGTGGTATAATCGATATTCGGAGCCCTTTAGATAAAGGTTATACGCACTTGCTGCCCTCCTCAATTAGCGTAATGGCGATGGTTATCCTTTTCCGCAAGAATATTATGAGAAGAAGGAGTATAACTCCGACGACGGCGGCCAAAATCATGAGGAACATCCAGAGCTCTTTGGTGTGGACGAACTCGTCCCATTGGCCGGCGAGCATTTTGCTCTTCGTGACGTAAGGATTCCTTCGCAGGTCGTCCCATCGCCTGTAGCTGAAGTAGGCGCCTGCAGCAAACCGACATTCTTAGTTCACTCAAGAACTGTATGTACGCGTTTTTCTGCCGAACGTACGAATACGAAGCTGCTACTGTTTTGGAAATAGAACTGTTTTTTGAAGGACGAGCGTAAGGTTGTTTACGAGCGAAATTTAGGTGGAAAATTATTCCACGAATAAAGATAAGACCGTGCAGATACCGTTGCGTTTGACACAGACAGAGGAAAGCTTCCACGAACATATTTCTGCCGACAAAAGCGATAGGTTAGCTCACCTACTCCAAGCAGTACGACGATGAGTAACAGTGTTAGCCAGACTACGATTCCGGCAATCCACCTCAAGAGTACGATGATTACCAGGCAGACGACGATGGCTATGACTATGGCGGCCACTATATAAGGCCACGTGACCGATATATCTTCTACAAGATGGACGCCGAACTGAAATTCACAATTCAAATGTTAATCGCATACAACGTGTTTCGAAAGTGTCAAGTACGCGAAATTTCAATTTTTGGACGACTGCAATTCTAACATAATTAGCAGGTATAAGAACCTGCATATTACATTCAATTTTTTTACTGATATTTAGCCGTGCAATCTTGGCTTACCGTCATATATATAAATTTATTTATATTAGAAATTCTTAGCAATTTAATGACTTGATTGATATCAGTTATACATTTCAAAAATCAACTTTTTACGTCTGAAGATTATAAAATGTGAAAAAAAGAAATCAATAGGTTAATAAAATAGTGTACAAAGCTTTTGTATGAAATGAATGAGGTGCGACTAAATAAAGAAAATGAAAAAAAGAAGGAAAAAGAATGGATTAAGCGAGCAAATTAAGAGGCGAGTGAGAGATGTAACAGCAAATTAGAGCGTGCGCTGGTATTTGTGATTAGTGAAAACTGCCAATAAAATTAACGAATTGAAACATCCCTTTTAGAAAAAAATGCTGTTCACATGCAATATTATTAATTTTTTAAATACATAAGCAAAAAAAAATTAAAACCATGAAACGACGTTTTTTTATTGTTCTTGTTTGTTGTTTCATATAAACTTTCAATAAACACTTGTTAATATACCTCGTTGATAGTGGAAACCGTTTCCATAATCTCCGTCGAATTTTCTAACTTCTTAACGACATCACTGATATTCAGTTTTTTTAAGAAATCTCCGGCTTTGTCCAGGTCATCGATTAACGGTAGACAACGTTTATAGACTGGAACAGCAGAAATAAAGCCAACACCCAATGTTTAAAATCTAAACAACATGCACGATTTCGAGTTCACAAAAGTTTTCTGTAAAAAAAATATGAATAGTATTCGGCTTCATGTTTAAGAGGATGTGTCGATTCAAGGAGGAGAAGCGTTTTCCAGGTGACAATGCCGCTACTCGTACGTGATAGTGGAAAGCGCTATTGGTGGATGATTAATAACTATAGCTACTTATACTGGCCATATATGTCATTCGAAGAAGCACATGTTGAAATAGTGTAAAAAGTACGAAATAACTATTTGGGAAATTTGTCTTTTGCCAGGCATACTGACAACGTTAACAGTGACAGTGGTGTCGCTGTGAATATTTCTATTTTCCTAGTGAAATGTACGGAAAGGATTCTTTCCATAAAGTGAAGCCTCCGTGAAATATTTAAGTATTAACAAACCTTTAAAATAGTAATTTTACAATCGTTTTATTTATTTATTATATTCGCAACTTTAGCCATTTTCAATGCCGAAAGCCGTCAAAGAGTACGGAATCAAGAAATAGGATGTCTCATTATATACAAGTGGTCATGAATGGAAGTCAGATGAAATTATGATATGAAGATGATGATGCAGGGGCACCGGGGCCGGTTGGGTAAATAAAAACATGTTAGTGTGGGGTCAAGGTTCGTATACTCTCGTGTGGTAGCGGCAAAACAACCCAAGAACACTATCCATCTTCTCAGATTCCAAGATGCAAGTGCAAAATCTGTCCATATTTCTTTTTCATATTTTTACACGGCTAGTCATCATTCTTTTTGCCTGTACAACATGCCTGAGATGTTAGGGGGGGGAGGGGGTTTCTTTGTTTTTGTTTCGTGGATGGCTTATAGTTTCTCTACCTCTTCGTATTGATCAGCCTCCGTATAGTTGTTCAACGATTTGATAAACGAATTGGAGACGTGGACGAGGACTTCCCTAAAGGCATGAAAATAGACGGCAGGGTCCTTGCCATTCCCTTTCAGCGGCATGCACCGCCCGTAAACTGCCAACAAGTAGGGTTTGTTCTTTTTTAGTATGTCCGATTGTCCATCACAGGGTATAAATAATAAAATACTATCTACAGTTCTACGTAGCCATATAAATATGTAATTCGTTCTAATTAAAACAGTTTACAATTAAATTCGAGGGGCAGCCTGGAAACCTGAATTAAAAAAATAAAACATAATATAGACATAAAGGGATCAGCCCTGGGCCTTTTTTAGATTAATATTGACTCTGGCGAAATGGGCGAAATCGTGGGATGAATGTCAGCACTATCGAAAATTGATAGTCACCAATTACTAATGATTTTGGCGAGAAGCCGAAATCTTAGAACAGTTGGTATATAATGGAATGCATTGGCACAATATGGATAATATAAGTTTTACTGGTCGCAGAGAGGCGCGTATTTATTTTATTCTATAAGTATTTTTAAATTCCATTTCTGGCAATTCTGCAGAATTGCCACTCGAGGAGGGCTCCCAAAAATTTAACACTGTAACTTGCTGCAATAGATTCTGAATGATCATATGTGTAAACTAATAATAAAAACTGTCATCGCTTATGTTTCGTGCTTACTTGGATGGCTGCTAATGTACCAGTCGGCGCAGAGGCCGTCCTTAACTTTGGCATTGAGTATTTCTTTGTTCGTAATACTTTTCTTTATATCTTCAGTCTTACAGATGAGGTGGGCCTGTATGTCATGGGCGTCCCACGGCTTCACTCCTTCCCTGTAGGGCAACGAGATCCAGGAATCGGTTGGACACTGGTGCAGGCATACCTGCCGAACCAAACATGTGTAAATCAGTTTAGAATACCTGTTTTGTGGCTTGCGAGGGGTTGGAATACCGTAGATTTCTTGTGTTTCTGTCTCCTTTCGCTGGTTTGGTCTTTTTCAGTAGCGCTGAAGATGGCGACCAGCCGAAACCGGTCTATCGAAAGACCAAACCAGCGAGAGGAGACAGAAACACACGAAATCTACGGTATGTGTAAATCATATGATAGTCACTCCTGCGAATTGCAGTAGCATTAGTCAGATGAGGACCGGTTGTTTATTTATTTTCTAGTATGGCATTTGTCGGGCTAATAGAACTCGGTTTTACAAGATCCGCAAGTTAATAACGGCTATTCTTTTCGTGTTATATAAAATTGAAATGCCAGTTTTTACGGTATTCTATAGATGTCAGTACCTGTGGCGTGCTGCACCCATCCAAGAAGACTGTGGGTGAAGCGCATTTGGTTAAGTCGAAGAAGAACAAATATGGTTTGTCGAGCACGTCGGAATCCAGACCGCATTTTTTACCGTCCGAATCGATCGCGACCACGAGTTTCGTTGGGTTCCCGTAGATCCAAGCTAAAACAAAATTAATATAACTAATTTTTTTCTTCGAGAAGAACACAAATGAGTAGAAATTCCTTCTTTGGAGATCCTTGGGCTCACAACCGTTTTTGATTACTGTTACACTTGAGGTGGGGACGCTTTCTTTAGTGAAATCCCAAAAAGAATTAAAAAGAATTAGTTAAAGTCATAAAAAATTAAATAGTTCCCTATAAGAAACATTAGTAAGGAATTTCCGCCGAATGATCGGCGCCAAAGAGGATCACTAAGGATGGCGCACGCTAAAGAGCATCTTCTGTGCTGGGACTACTCAAAGCCGAAGGGTTGTTAAAAATTATGGATATGGGTACAATTGGAAAAAACTTATAAAGCAATTATCCATACTCACCGTAAACTGCGATGCAAACCCATATTATTATAAAAACGATGAACAGCAGAAGGCAGAGAATGTCGGTGCATGATCTCCTTTTCAGCGGGCCTTTGAATTCGGGATCGTACTTCAACCTTTCTCCTGTTGGAAACACAGAAAAAATTGTTTATTAAACATAGGATTTGACTGAATTGATTTAACAGAATTAGATTTATAGGCACTTTTAAATAGAACAATTTTGTTTCTGTTTTCCTTTATCATAGAAGTTCCAAGTTTTTCAGTTATTTGAGTAAATAATTGAAGTAAATCGGCAGAACTGATAAGCGCGGGCGATCCCACACACGCTCCCACACTAGGCCCTAGGTACGCAAATAGGTTCCTCCTTCCACGCATAACCACCAGATTGCGTTGAAACGCCCTAAAATCGGATTCATGAAATTCTTGGGTTAATAAAAATCTTTGCCAGCGCCGTACGTCAATCCGTACGATATATACCGAGTCGCGTTTGGTCGGCTGTTAGTTTCTAAATTTAGCATTAATTGCCACTTATATCTTATAATAATGTCCTTTAACAAATTTAACTAAATACTATATATAATGTAGCCGTAATAAACAATTTTAAAAATTTGCTTTTTCCTTAAATCTACGCGGGATATTTGTTATAATAAATATAGGTACGATAACGTACATACGCCGGCTCGCCAGCCTTTCTACGTTCTTGTACGAGTACATTAATGTTTGGACTACGGCTAAATTAAAATTGCTAAAACACAGTAGAATAGGGAGGAATTAGGTACACTCTTCCTGTTTGGCAAAGTTTTGGTCTCAAATTGTCTGCGTAAGTGCAACACATTTTATTAGAGGAAATATTCGGTTACGCACAGGGAGTATTACTTATCGCAATCGAGGACTGAGGATCAGGTCGCGGGTTTTGTCAAAATTGATTATTGTCAATGCGGCCCAGATGCCTGGGATATAATAGGGTACAATTGTAGGAACCGGGCCGGATGATATTAGCTATCGTCCTTGCCATGGGACGGCTCTGGGGTCAACGACTGACTGCCCACTTCATAACATGCGACAGTCGACTATCCTAGGCCTCTCCGCTCTCTCCTCGGCTGCAGGTTTTTTTCCCCAACTCAAATCGTAAATTAACCTCCCATGAATGCATTGTAAAGAGCTGAAGTTAACAAGATAACTTGAAAATAAGTACGTTGCCAGACCAATGGACATCTCCACTATTCCAGCTGATAGAGGCAATGAGAAAACCTTGGGCATTTAACCTTGTCGTCATTTCACTAAACTGTTAATGTCACAGTGAATATCGAGTTATGATTTACGAACCATCACCACGGCCATTTATAGTAAAATAATATTCATTTCGGTTATCTTATAAAGTATTTATGAATCCTGAGGGTTTTCGACCCTTTGACGACGATTTATTTGTTCTCGAACAAACCCTGACAATTATTCGAATAATGTTCTCACTTCTTTGGTTCGGGCTTCACTACATTTATTTATTTCTACCCGTTTATTACTTTGATTTAAAAAATGTTGGCTTTTTAATATAATTCGGTTTTGTCCCAAGACAGTATCGGCTAGGCTCTTTTTCATATCGAAAACTCCGCAATGCGTCAATTCTCATATTATGTTTATGTGCGCGTACTATACCTAATAACACTGAACTGTACAAGTTCAGGGTCGAGTGTCACCCATTATTTACGGGGCCTCGCTGGACCCTTTCCAACTGCAACCGGTGATATATGCTGGCGACCGAATATGCGAATTTTAGCCTAATTTTTGGACGCCCCATTTACCAGGGCAAAACAGTAATTGTTTTCTTTATCCCACTCTTTGCCCTCATTACAAGAATAAAAAATGATGAATGCATTCCCTTTTTTAGGTTATAAAAATCTTCCCAAGACTAAGAGCCGATTTATTATTCATTCATTACTGTACGATATTCGTATAGGTTTCGAGGAATAATTGTATTCATAATTGGGTCATTTTAAAATAACAAATATAATATTTTCTGCACGTTGAAAATATCAAAAGAACACTACATGATTACGTGTCGATTTTGTAGCATCTTATCAATTATTCTGTACGTTTCGCGAGCGTCGAAATACAGCCGTTAGCCAAACAATTTCCCCATTTATCTTGGTCTTCCTTATCGTTTCTGTTGTTAACTGAGAGATAACGCATGTTCGGCGAAGCAGTATCGTCATAACAACGGTGAGAAAAGCAAACATTTGAAGTGCAGAATCTTCCTACAGTTTACCAGAATTTATTAACGTCCCGTCTCGCCAGCCCGGCGTCAGTAGCATTCCGTTACTGAAATTCATGTCAATTTTATTATTGATACTGTTTAAATGGTATTTACCGTATCTCAGTTCTGTTTTAGCGTTCGATATAACGCGTATTTTGATGATCGAATGCAGGATGACCGTTCATCAAAAATAGACACGTCTTTTGTCCGCCTCATGTACCATGCATTTTTTTTATTTATTCCATTCTAACTTGTCTTTTAAAAACCCCTTATTAGGACAACCCTGCGGTATATTACTGTTAAAAATTATTATTAATTGCGACGGATGTTTAGTGTCATCCTGGAGTGTTCCGTTGGCTGGGTCGCTTGGCCCATGCACCACGGGGCCTCCGGTATCCCCCGGGAAACCGATACGGCAGGCATCATATTAAATGGGCTGGTATCGACGAGTGAATAGTTGGGAGGGAGGGTAGGAGGGAGGGATGGAGGGAGGGAGGATCCCGACGCAAGCGTGAGAACGTCCAGGGCTCCTGTCTACACCCGGGGCCTTTTGTGACCGGTAACACAAAATTGTGGCCTTCGTAGAACCGATCTTGGTCGGCCCACTACGAGTTCTGGACTTTAAAACTCAGGATTTCGCAATTTTTTTTTAATGTCCAATCCATTTTAATGTCTTAGGCTCATTTTGGTCTCGAACAGTGGAACACAACTCGCGGCCCGTTGCATTTAAAAAAAAATCCGAGGTAGTGTCCGAATTATCGCTAATAAATTTCCTCGGTCAGCAGGGGTTGACCCCAGCAATTCAGGGATTTTTCCTGTGTTTGGAAACAACCTGAGCGAGCTCCAGTGGAAGGGTTCTGCCCTCTCCTAGCGGTATTTTAAAAATTCTTTATTTTCTTTTTGGCTGACTAAGAAACAAAATTATACGCGGCCTAAAATATGTAATATTGCCATTTGTACATGAAGGTGCGTTTCGCGTACCACATATACGAATCTGTTTATGCTTCGCTTTAAGATTTTTCGTCATCGCCCGATTGTCGAAAAGAGTTGTAATCGTATAGAGTAGTGTAAGTGTAGCAGAGAATAGTTCTCTGAAGGTATAGTTCATGGTCGCGTCGGTGATCTGATCTGGTGATCTTTTTTCATCTAACCGTGAGGTGTTGTCGCGGACGACCTGAGCGTAGGCGCGATCATGACAGGAAGTGACGGCCCACGTTAACGTCCGGTCCCCCGTGTTCCGGTCCCATTGTCCCCGCCAATCGGAGCGGCCAGGGTCTACTTTCCCCTCTGGGTATAGGTATACAACAAACCGTAAGTACAGGATACCGATTGAAGTCTGTATGTGCTTGGGACGAGGAGGCAGAGGGTCGGGATCGTCTCTTTGCGGTCGTGCGATGAGGCCATCAGGATTTATAGTCGCCTGAAGCCCTTCTGGAACCAATTTTGTATGGGAAGTTTTTTTCACAATGACGTAGACGACTTGTCTGCCCTGGCAGGACGAATGGTAGTTCCTGTGATTGATCCAGAAGATCAATCCTCTTGTCTTTGAGCAGAGATCCCCCATGTAATAAGCAGGAACGAGGATATGTTCCTGGTACTTTCAGATTTACGGTGAGTGGTGTTATCCGATTAGAGCGCTCATATTTCAGAGAAGATATTCTGGGTGTACGACGTCAGAAAGTACTGAGGGCATTCTTATCATATATACCGAGAGTTTGAGTGCTCTGGGTTTAGTTCGGAGGAGGTATCGACATCTTATCGTTCTAATCCCCGACAGGCTGTACGGAGAGGTTTCCCTTTAAGAATCTTCAAATGAGCCCCGTCCTATAGGATTAGTTCCACGGCTCGCTGCAACATTCCCATTGTTTGTTAACCCGATTCTATCCTGAAAAACCCTGCCTAGCGAATTTGGTTTGCGATGGTTATATTTTTCTTTTCTTCCGCAAGGAAATAGAACTTACGGGTTCCGAACACTGTTATGATTCCGCACTGCGGTACTCAAGCGGGCGATATTTTCTTTCCGTCCTACGGAAACCAAGTAGGATAACTTTGGTTGAATCTCAGCCAAAACAAACCCCGGACCTGAACGCTGCGGTGATAAACTGTAGCATTAATCCAGTGCCCTATTCCGTAATTTTTCTCTGAGATTGTTTTTCTTTTAGTTCCACAGTAGTACTTTGTTTCCCTGTGAGTTTACTGTGGTTGATTATTATATTATTTCATTATTACTAAAATACGAAGAAGTCCCTTTTATTTTATTGCCATTACGAAAACATATAACATATAAAAACATTGGATGGAACTATTGATAAAATTGATTATAGCTAGACATATTTACTCGAGACTAATCAAAACTGTCCACTCAAGTAGTCAATTATGCCATAAATTTCTATCGAGATCCATCTCGATGTAATTCCAATTACATTTGTTTGAGATTGTTCACTTAAAAAGAAAAAACGTACATCCCCGTCAATCCACATAATCAAAACCACTAAAAGGGGATATTAATAACCTCGACGCGTTCTGTAATTGCCCGTAGGTGTTTGAAATTCTTGAGCTTCAAGGTAGGTGTAGGTTTCAGTAGAAGGAAGCTCCTCCCTCGCCGAGAGATGAGAGCGTGGGCGTAGGTAAATTGGGGGACCTCCAATTAAGATCACTTTGTTCCAATCGGCTTTCGAGTTCCGACGATAAGGCCCCTAAACGAAGACTTCCTTCACAGGAGGGAACGTCATCATTATACCTACACGCTCATTGTGTCATTGTGGGGTATTAAAGTCCTCTCAGTTTTTATCCAGTAAAAACATCTCTATAGCTTTGAATTACAGGCGTCAACGCGTCTTCTTTTATTTTAGTAACATGCGGCTAGTGACTATGACAAGTACGAAGGACGTCTACCTTCCATTGGAACCTAATATTTTAAAATTCGCATACACAACATTCTGAAGGACTGTTAGTTTTTACAAGGAGTAATTCATGATCACTGAAAAATTAATTCCAAAACACTAACAAGACTTTACGTTATTAGAGACAAATTTCTAAATACTGAGTCCCAATAAAAAATATTCAAACGTGCTATTTTATATAGCAGTTCGACACATACAGTAAACCTTTTCTTCCTTACTTAATATTCACAGGATGAAGCCAATTATTATATGCACATCCTGATTCCTCTGTGCATATTTTAGGTGGAATTCATATTTGTAAATTGATAATCATCAGAGACTATAATACCTGAATTAATAAGAAAGGCCAGTTATTAGCGGGAGAAAAAAGCTGTAATTATTTATAGTAGATGAAGTTCTCTCATTAAAAACTAATTAACCAATCCCAGGAATGGCACCCAAATGTTAGGCGAGCATTTAAAAAATGGGCCTGCCGCAATTCTAAATGAAATTGACCTGGCATTTTACTTATTGTTAAAGTAAATTAAAAGAAAATTACCCCTTCTGACGAAACGTAAAAATTTTCAGAATTTCCTACCCAGCCTAGAAATTTCATTTGGATGCTAATGTTAAAAGCGTTGAATGTAGTTCCAAGATAAATTTTGCTTTACACACACACACACACACACACACACACACACACACACATATATATATATATATATATATAGGGCTCTTCCAATGTCTAGATTTCTTAATTCAAATTCAGTATATCACCCTACTATACAAAATAAACTGACGCTTAAACAGAAACAGTTGAACTTCGACTAGACAATAGGGCTGACTGTTTTCATATCCAAGTTCAAGTAAAAAAAGTGTGGGTCACTTACACTTCCGTTGCATAAGAAGGAACGAAGCGAATTATCTTCTGGGAAGTCCTTACGTAAACCGCGATCAATAACTTCTGGACGATGCCTAGTAAGTGTAAGATTCCCAGAGTCACGCAAATAAGATTAAATGAACCATTACGCGCAGTATAAAGATGCAACGCGTGTTCGTCATATCCTGTCACTTTCTGATTTTATTCGTGCTGGAGGTACAAATTTTGAACGGGGGGAAATTTAAAAGCATCTAAGTATTTCTGAAAAATGATGAAGATTCAAACTCATATAAAGATCAAAATTATTAGACATTTAAGGCAACGAAACATTTGTTAATTGAAAATCGCAAGGATCATAAACACGGATGAATATCAGACAAGATCTACAGTTTCATTGTAGAAACGATAAATACACGGTCCTTCGCTTGTCAGTGTAATTTAACTGTGGTTACCCGGGAATGAAGCGTTATCCTAAATCTAAACTAAGAGTTATGATCGCCGTGAAATTCCTTAAGGGAACGAGTTTGAGCGTTTCAATTTCTTTCCCAGCCGGGGGGAAACAATACAAGGACGCCGAGAGCAAGGCTCTCAACACGAGACTACGAGGGGATGGTACCTTTCTAAAGCTCCGACAATGGATTAGACGGGATAACAGACTTATGGCTCTACGATCCCACGGCTGTTCCTAAGGCTTCCCTGGTTCGGGATCCGTTGACATTCCAATCTAAACGGGCTAGGAAGAATTTTCCTTCGGGGAAGGCCTTAATGTTTCTTTTTAGTTCGTTCCCTCGTCTGAACGTTTCGGTCTCCATCTAGACCTGGTCTCGGCAAACCATCGATCGCGAGCTACCTACTACATTTTAATGTTTTTTATCCTTTAAACGAATCCAATAAATTTATCAAACAACTCTATTTTTGGTAGCTCACAGCGCACCGAAGAGTACCCCTTTGGGCCGGGGAGTGAGCCGGCCCATGCCCTGTAAGGTAACGGTTAGTGGTAAAAGAATCCCCCGATTGATTAATGGATCCTTGAGATATGCCGCATTACCGAAATGTACCAGATATAAACTGCACAAATTTAGGATTATAAAAGTTTGTAGGTTTAAAAAATGGCATTTAAACTTTATTTTTGTTAAAGAAATTTTCTAATTGAACAGTTGAAAAGGGCAGTGGGTAGTGATTGTCGAATCTGACGAATGACTCGCTTGCGCCGTTAAAAAAGTCGCACTAATTAATATTTTTACCGCATATTTCATGGAACTGTATACAAAAAAAGTTGGGCATAAAACAGCATAAAACCGTACTTATCGAAGTTTTCGTGTACTATATCCTGTTCTAAATTATTCGGGCGTCACATTCTTCGGGGAATGCCGCCGTGCAGGAGTTTGAACCTGGGTCGGACATTATCTCGGGTCTCACTGGGAGCGGCTCGAGGCCCCATGAGCGAGGTACCACTGCCCTGCCCGTTTGACCAGGGGACGGGAGTGGTACCGTTTGAAAACTTCGAAATGGGCTTAGCCGGGTTTGAGTTGGCCGATGAACCCGTCCGACGTCAGCGGGGGCTCCGATCATTAAACTGCGTTTTTTCTGGGCCCGGTCGAGAGCATTTACGACTCCGTGACCAGTCGACGGCAACACTGCGTAGTTATGCGTATTTTTATTTACTCGATTCACCCGTCTGTTTCGGCATGTTCTACTCTCAATACTGGCCGGTTATTGGTTCTGGAGCTTCTGAATATCCTTTTTGTTATATTGTCGTCGTCTTCTGACGCGATCGGCGGAAACGCGACCCGGATTCTTCGGACCGACTCATTGTTTGTTTAAATTTAAATTGACGCCGGTTACAAAACGCCTATTGTCAACTGGGTCATTGGCGGCGGCCGAGCGCCTTGAGTGTTGACATACTGTAATTGAGGAGGAGGTCTTTTGCAAGGATGAGTGCTGTCCGGTGCAGGTACGGGTGACCCAGTTCGGTCGGGAACGAGGGTCATTGGCAAGGCCGTGTCCCAGCTGGGAAATACAGAGGAACTCTGGAGAAACAATTCTGCCGAACAGAAATGTCGCAATCTCCAGAACTTTCTCATTATATTTACGAACTCCTTCTGAGGAGGCGACGATGACTCATGAGGAAAGTTCATTTGACGTCCCATTTGATCCGCCGCTCGTTCACCCACGGCGCAATTCCCCCCTGGTAGACCTTTTGCAATAGATTAGTCCAAATTATCAGTCTTCATTACATATGACGTCTATACCTTACTAATATTGTTAGCTATCAATCATAAATTGTTAATTCGAGTTCCTAGGTACTGGTCGGACCTATTATCGTGATTAATAATTACTACAACAGCTTTTGTTATTGCTATGAACTGTTGCTATACATTGTTAGCATATATTGACAAAACCTTTCTCTCCTACATCATTGTAGTAATAGTAGAAGTCTTAATCTACATAATAAACTAATTATTTGATTGCTTCCGATGAAAATAAAATATAAAATCCTTCATGCCTTACGCCGTATGGATAATTTTATTAAAGCCCTTTTGCCATTTTTTCGCGCTTTCGAATAAGGGTAGAATCGTTTTTCCCAAAAATACACTCACATTATCCTATTAAATTTAATTGGTTTAATCAACACGACAGAAAAATATATAGTTACGAACAATCATAGTATACGAAACATAACGAATTCGAATTTGGAGAATGTTATGAAGTACAGAGAGTATGAGTTGAAGTGTAGGGGAAGGACCCAACCTTAAAATAATCAGCCTTCTATTAATAGAACTGGGGCCCTTCACAGGACCCAGAAGTGATGGATGACATGTGAGACTACCCATTTTAGTCGCTGTCCAACGCTACCCAACTAACTTCATTTTCTCAAACTTGGAATTAGGTTTCAGCTCAATTTCCAATAAATAGATGTCGGGGAAAAAGTAATCGATTTCCATTTTTATTCACATATTATTAAATAATTACGTTCGTTCTGAATAGTCAAATTTAAAAGTAAAAATGCGGTGGAAACATGTAAGTTGATCTGAAGGTATTCCGTCCGGGTTAGAAGGTGTTTACAGCGAAAGTTAAATATTTTCCATAACTCTGACTGACATTAAGGAACCTGAAATAGACGCGTCACTAGCGGATTGCTATTCAGGCTGTCCACAGGAGATTTGTTTAGTAGCCCATACCCATCCTAAAAATAAATATTCCATCATTGAATCGTATTTTTTAAACATTAAACGAGAGCTTTGTTTGTATCCTACCGGTGCATAACAGCGAAATAATTGTATTCTTACGTGGAATTTACGACGATTAGCTGTGGATTGTTCTAGACCCCATCATATAAATAATTCTTAATATATAATTAATGGCCGAATCCAGTCTAACTAAGGATTAAATAGTGGAGAAAAGCGCATAACTGGCCACAGACGCCAATTGCGCTACATAAATAACGATTTAAAAAATATTGGAGACGGAGGATGATGCTCAACACTCGAGGAAACTACCACAAATACTTTAATGATATACTTATGTGTTCTTTTAATATTACTATCATACATAGTTAGTCACCATAAAGGTTTTATTACGGGGTCAACTTGATCATGCCTCACTACTCGGTGTTTTAAGCGCTAAGGTAAACTGGAATTTTCTCTCCACCTTTTATCTTGATGCGGAAGAGGTAAAAATAGGGGCCGGGGATTATTGCTAAAAATATTAACATTCGAAGGAGGGGAAATTACATTTTGCATAAATATAAACGGTCCAGTTGGGAACAAAGTGGGCTTGCGTTGGCCCACTGGGCGTTATCTGGCAAATTAATCGGTTTCGTGTCGTACGCAATAGGATTTGCTTCCTGCCGCTCCCAGGCCTTTATTTCCATGCCCGAAATAATTATTTTACGTTTTTCCTCCTATTTTTTTTCACTTTTTCATGAACGATGTCACGGAAGGAATTATTCACAAAGCGCTTGTGAACTGGGCGAAGCGGCGGTTTGAATTCCCGGTCCGGCATCAAAAAGTGTTTTCTGTATTCATTCCGAAGCCAATATTTTATTGGTGAGTTAAAATTTGCAACATATTGACGTCAGTGTGACGTAATTGTCTGGCTGCATACTCAACTCGATAATTCAACGATTCTTCGGGCAACCATTTTTCACGCAATACAACAAATATTTTTCCAACACACTGTTAGGCGCGATTTGAATCTGAAATCGAACTATAATTGATAACAAGCGAATCCAAGGAATAAATACCTGTGTTCGGCATATCCGACAGAAGACGTAATGCGACTGACACTCGACACTTAGAGCATTAAGATAATAGCGCAGGTTATCTCGGATGATGTTCCTTTTTATCAGTTGTCGCAAAGTGAGGTGAGCGATACTGGCCGGCACAATTGACAAGTTGATACTTTTACTTTGAGGGAAATTCGGGGATTTGAACCCGTGACTCCTACCAATAGCTGATAAAGTGCAGCATAGTGGATATAAGAGTTCATCAGATCACAATTAATACATAGAGTATACTAATCTTCTTACGACACTAATCTTCAAAGCGAAAGGTACATCGTCAACATGTATCGTCAAACAAAGGCGTCATCTTCCGTAATAGGATTAGTATAAGGTGTTATAAATGCGATAAAAAAGTACAAGCATTCTGTTCCCAAGAAAAGGGGTTATACGTTTGGCAAATATTAAAAAATGAATTATGACATAAGAAGGAAGGTCTCAAAGGTAAGCAGTGGTTATCAACAAGTGAGACGCCAGCGGGACATTGATTGATGATGTCTATTAGCCCGTTTACGGCACCATTGAAACGTACAGGTCCATTGTAATCAACGGAAGTGGGTTCAACGTTTGTCCGCAATGTCTCCTCAGTATAGTCTTGATGATTCTATTATAAGAATTTAAAATTGAATATGAAATTCAATTACTGAAACTAACAGTCAGTATGCTTAGTCGCCATTTTTCGATGGCGAGAAGACCCCCAAACAAGCGTCTCATACTGTCCCTGCACTTTTACTGTCATCACTTCACTTTTATACCACGTTTCGTATCCTGAATATCTGGGCTTTAAGTCTCAAGAGTGGCTCAACATTCGTCCGAGCCTCCTACAGTTTTTCCGGAAAGTAATAAAGAACTACTCGCATACTACTCAAGTGTATGCGTCATTTTTCAATCTGTCAATGAAAGTGCGGTTAACTTGTTCTCCACAGACTAATTTCACAAGCGTTACAACTCATAACAGGATGAGGGGCCGCTGTTGCGAAAAGCTCGATTCCTCGCGCTGAAAGCACAGAAATCTTAATCGGAACCATCGGCCCGTATTTCCGACCCGAACCAGATGACTGTCGAAGCGCGAAGTCAGCGCGCGGATTAAAGCACAGGCTGCTGCTTGCAGTATCACTTTCCGCGACTCGATTTGTGTGTACAGGCAAACTTGAGCACTGCGAAAACTTCACCTTTCTTTTTTCTCCGCGTTCGTTTAACGCCCAAAGTGAAAATTACATTCTTAGAGTATATAAACCGAAACGGAGAGTAACGTGAACTGAACTGAATTCCAGATAATTCTTCGGGTTTAAAGACCACCCCAAGATGAAAACAGGATGTGTAAATTCCTCTGAAAACATTCTTTCGATACAAAACATAGACCGAGTTATAGAAAGCAAATATCAGAGCAGTACAAATATACACAGATACACCTGAATACAAAATATACACAGATTCCTTATAATAATACAAATATACATTGAAATAGTAAAACTAATACTTTATTGCACCAACTTCTATTTCTGTAAAGAGTCGATGTATTTGTTAATCGGTGTACTTGTTTGAACATTTTTTCCGCTAATCACAAACCGCGACCAGTAACTCTGTTCATTGAACCGTTTTTGAATTTTATATTGAATGTATCGGGTTCATATCTGGTGACCGATTGGGCAAAGGCAAAATATTTAACTCCTTTTCCAATCCACGTTCATAGAGCGGTCAACGAGGGTTCAACACTCGTACTCCTTTGTTAGAGCTGTTGCCGGATGGTCGGTAGGCCGGCGGCATTCCTAACTACATCACTATCCTGCCGACTGAATCCCGCCAATTTAGCCCCGTTTTCAGGACACTTTGGTTCATAGTCTGATTCAATAAACTATACCCATATTGTGGTTTCTAAAGTGCAATACTCTGCATAGAGTTTACGAAACACCGGTTCCAGACCACTGGCCTAGAAAACGTCTGGTCAAAAAAGCAACTAACGGAACTTTTTTGAAGAACAACTAAAGGCAGTCTCTTAGTCGATGAGTTATGCCGCGTTTAACTTATATTTATTATATGCAAAGGGAAAAACTGGATGGTTGTCAAACAATATCCTATTACCAGTAGGATCAATCATCGTTGAATGTTTAATATCGTGGCAATATTAATATTTGTTCCTAATGAAGTGAGGAGGAACTTATCATATTCCAGAACAAACAAGCCATGGAATAATACTCAGCATGTTTGCACAGTATCCTATTTCGCACTCGTCATAATATCCCAGTTTCTATTATCTCTGTCTTTAATATGGCATGTTCGTTTCGCGTATCAATATCATCCTAGCCATATAGCTTATAGCACGGGTTATAATATTCCACCACTGACGGAGAATTCATACAATTATCAATGTAAATATTTGTGCTAACAGTGCCAAGACTTTCAGAATTGAATATTGGTTTAAAAAATTGCTTCGTGTTGTTGGTTTTTGCCAAGGATATCCCTAATTTTGAACGGGGGCCAGAATAAAATCGACTGACACTGGCCGGAAACAGTTTCCGCAGTTTGAAAAACAAACAACGCCCCCAATTACAAATAAACTAGTTCGACCGAACCATTGTTTTTTCAATCCTGTAAACGGGAGTTATACCGCAGACCCTTTTGTTCTCTTACATTATGTCAAGTACAGTATTATTTCAGTTCATTCACTCGTCCGGCTGGCATTGAGCTATCCGCGTCCTGTTACCGGGAACACCAATGTCATGCTCCACTCGGCCGGTTGTAAGGCTGCGGGGGAGGTCGTCTCAGGCACGAACTGATAGGTTACCAATTTATATTAAGTACGTACATAACTCCAAGTATACTTTCCGAGCCTTAAATTGCTATATCCGAACACACATTAAAGTGATAATACCCCTGGGTTTAATACCTTCTTCTTGTTTAATCTCAGGTCCTGCTGACGCTATCGCCAGCAGTGAATACAGTAATTGAGAAGTTATAATTACATTTTGTATAATAATATAAACACAGAGGAACGGAGCTAGATTTCGTATTCGCGAGACTGGTATTTTTCGTGTTTGGGCGCTGAAGAATATTCACTTCTTTATGAATTTAAATGATCAATTTAAACCCCCCTATACTATCTAATTCTCCCCATCTAAATCTTCCCCATTTTAAGTCAAATTAGTCCCAATTTTCGAAAGTTTCTTCCTGAATGTAAAATTCATTTTACGTTATTTAAATCTCCGAAAGATATTTTTTAAAGAATACGATGCATATAAATATTTTAAGATTATTATTTTACAATCTTTATTAGAGATAGACATAATATCATGGCCGAAAATGGCGTTAATAGTATAATAGTATAGTATTCTAAAAATGCGGGCAGATATCCGGCAGACACGGTCGGCCTGCATTCTATAAAAGGCATATCGTCCAACAACAAAGGCCGGGCTAACCGGGAAGTCTTTCTAACGTCTTGTTTCTTTCCTCCGGTGGAGTTGCAACATTGTTACGCGCCAGTGTAACGTGGTTGCCCCATCGGGGGACACTGGCTGGCCTCTGCGTTCCCACTTTCCGATATCTCTGTTAGTTATCATCATTTTCTCTTTTATCGCACTCCCCGACTATCTCTCGAAATCGAGCACCAACAGGTCAGGGTGTTCGAAGATAGTTCAAATGATTCACCGTTTGTTAAGAGCTGGCATGGAAACAGTATACAATTCTTGTTATAGAAACCTCGTAATGTCTATTATTCGGGAAAAGTATACAGCAATTATTATAACAATTATCATCCTACTCCCTGATTCGATCCTACGGACGACCGGTGTGGCCTCCCGCCCTTGTCAGTAGAGTTCCGTCATTAGGTCAGTAGCGAGATACCTGGACATGTCGGCTACAGATAAGGAGCCATCTTGTTCGCCTCTTACCTAACATTCTCTTACATCTTAAATTATGTAAGCGCGATTCATGAAAAGGTAAATAAATAGGTCATATTGGGTTATTTACAATATTCATCCCCCTCATTACACGCTGTAATCTTGTCATAAAGCCGGTTTATTGCGGTGGAAATGTTTTCCAGAGCGTTGATTGAGTTGGGCCAAAGGGCCATCGGGAGGGGGGGGGGCGTCGGAGTGTAGTGACGAAATCGTAATAAGGAGATAAAACGTGGAACGTTAAAAACAAATTATCTCGGGGTGGCGCGGGGTCCGGAAAGAGGGCCGTTTTCGAGGAACTTATCATTCCGACTGCCCGAGATAAACAAACGAGATAAAAAAGAAAAGCAGTCCCTGTCTTTCATCAGGCGGCGATTTGGGGCTTTTTAAACGGTCGTGAAAGCTTGGCCTCCTTTTTTCCCCCCCAAGCGCTAGTACGTTTCAGTGCCAAGGGAAATGTCCGAATCTTTACTCATTTCTTAGCATAATTTTAAACGAAATAATAAAAAAGTGAAATTCATATTGCTCCAGCAACTTCTTGTGCATTCCAGAGTATCCAATAAGGAATTTCCTAAAAGGAAAATTGCATATAAAGGCACAGGCTTTACTAACTCTACTAATTTTCTTTAGGACATATATTCTTAAGAAATTTGTCGTTTTTCTATTGTCGTGCTACACAAAATGAATCGATACATAATTGTTATCGATATATGAAGTTACACACATTTTTAATTTCTTATTTGGTAATGAAAAGAACATCAACCGTAGATCAACAACAATTAGATGGTATAGTTAAATACCATGCACTCGCAGAACTCCCGCGTTATAATACTTAAATAACTCGCGGTCCGTTCTCAAATAAATATTTCCAGGTTTTTTTGAAACCTTGGAACCCGGAGTGAAATATGGACACAACAAACCCCACTTAACTAGGGTTTCGATGAGTATAACTGTAAGTACTTGTGATTGGGATCTTGAAGTTATATTTGGAGGGGGAATTATAACTTATATTAAACGCCGAGTGTTCTGTTTGTATCGGGGATGCGGAGGGATCGATCTGCCTGAGGCGGCTCCTCCCCGCCACCTCAGCAAACAGCTTTACGGCGCAGGATACGAGGCATGGAAAACGCCGCTGCGTAACAGATTTGTTGACAAACAAGAAACGCATCGTTGTTTCTGGACCATTTTTTTTCGCAAATGCCGACCAGAATGGAGAATCAATCGAATTGAAAATTGGCCATTGAGCGGCCGCAAACACAAATTAACGTGAAGCCAAATTAACAAGAAGCACACTTCCAAATGATCCGTAAACAGTAGGCATCTTTGAGCGAACGCAATAGGAGGATTACTAACTTCTAAAGGCCGAAGATTTATCTTGCCTCAATTGCTGCATTAAATACTGCATTCTCTACCATAATTTTTACAACCCTTCTTACACTTGAAGCCGTGTAAGATAACACTACTAAAGATTCGTTATATTCTCACAGAGCAATTTGGAAGAATACTAATTTTAATACTGTTTTCGTCCGTTCTCCTCGGTCTCGTCTAATTTTCTCTTTTCTGACCTTCGGCTTTTCCAAGGTTTTTCATCGAGGTCGGTGAAAAACAACGGTACAGAAGTTGAAAGAGAAACGGGCGAAGGTTATAACAAACGTGCGGCGACAAATGCGGGTCGCCGCACGGGCTGTGGCTACCGCTGTCTTCCGGTTAAGTAGTCGCATTATCTTAAGACAGTTTTATTTTATTTTTTCCCGATCATTCCGCACCGATAACGACTCACATTTTTGTTTAACTAACTCATTGTAATAGGAGGAAATTTAGTAAATTTCTCAGGCTACAGTAGGCCAAGATATTTTAATAAACTACGTCTGGTCCTATACGAAAATCATAAATCTCAGTAGTACTCCAGTAGTATCCCCGACGGGGAAGCTACACATGACGTCATAATAGCAACTCGATTTCAGAAGAAACAACAGTCGTAAAAAAACATACTATATAAGAATTTTTAATAAGTGCAACAAATACAAAAAACAAACAATAATTAAAACAAAAAACTAGTGAGCCTTGGTATTGCCCCACTCCACGGATCAGAATGGAAACAATTATAGTTGACAGAATGCGACCCGGACAGACAACACTGGCTCTTAGGACAAACAACTGCCTAAATGTAACGAATGTAAAACACTCCTAATAATAGAACTCATCCTTGACATCATACCAAAATCAAATGGTAAGAGGCGGACTGGTCATGAGACAGGCGAACAAAAATACTGTACAAAATACCGCACGAAGTAAAAAACTATTTTAGAGATAGATGCATTTATTCGATAAAATATACATACTACTTGGTACCAGTTGGTTGGGAACAACGTATTTTTTTCCATTAGCATTAGTATTTTTTTATTAGTATTTTTTTCATTTATTGGTCCGGGCCGACCAATAAAGAATACAGACATACTGGAAACCCAATACGAAAGGCATAAAGCTGAAAAGTCACATTTTATGTCTCAACGCCATTTATAGTTTAGTGAAAGTGCTGACCGGAGTTTCATTGCAAGCCTTTTTTATCTTTATGTATTTACGTTTTAACAATAAATGCACATTAACAACCGTGAATAATCTGCGCTTATATTTCGGCCAATTGTATATTAGTGTTAACATTTTGAAATACGTCCAACATTGCAATATGAGCTCTTTTCCGATAATCGAACGATAGGGTTTAATGTCAATTCGTTTGTAACGAGAGTAGACCGACGATAATCCGTTTCTAATAACAGCGGTAGCGTGGGCTAAATTCCGCATCGTGATTGGAAACCATCAATATAAAACTGCAATTTAAAAGGCATTTAATTAGTGATATAATTCGACCGATGGTAGACTACCGGAATTGATTATCGTTATCGAATTTAAACACGTTAATACCGGAAGGCCTACGGTAATTAGGAATGCATCGGGAGGGGTTCAAATGGTAATTTTTAAAATAAATAAACCGTAGGAGGTGGTTAGACGTTGCAGTTCAGGCATAATGCATTTGTGAAAAATCGAAGCTACCTTATATACTATGTATCTGTGCCGTTCGCGTGAGGTCGCCGAAATGGTTCAATGCATACTACAACATTGGATTTTAAATCGTTTTGACCGACATTTTCGGTGTTAGCAAATGTTTAGCAGTATTAGCGACTGTAATTTCAGGAGCATGCGAACAGTGTGTTGTGTGATATATGCCTGAATTGGACAAGGTAAAGAAATTATAATTTCTCGCCGTAATACTCTTCGCCCCAACAATATACCTTCTTTTAACGAGATATAAGACCCTCTAAAAAGTTAATCTTACAAGCGAAAAATTTCTTAATCCGATAAAATTATCTCTGGAGTAATCGATTTTGTAATATTTATTTTAGTCTCGTATAAACACAGCACTCAAGATGAATTAGTAAATATTACCAAGATATTAAAATGTTAACGAGAAAAGTATATTTTAAATATAATATTTTTCCGGAAATAAGTCCCTGGTATGAAGTCAAATAATTAAGTACGTACTCTGTTAATTCGTTATATTAAAAAATAGTATGTTCAAAAATAAAATATTTTCAAAGCGTTATTATATTCAAAAGTTTATCAAAACATTGAGAATTTTATAATAAATATAAAATAGATTAACGTTTAACAATATTTAATTTTCTTAAATGGATTCCACACAATAGGGAAATTATATTAATCTCGTTTCCATGTCCATTTTTGAAATAATTGGTCCTTTATTAATAAATGGGTCCTTTATTAATATTGAACTGTTGTGGAAATTATTTTAGATAAGATTCGCTGCGCCTTAAAATATTATCATCCCAGTAAAAAACAGTTCAGTTTTCATTTAATGATATATACGTTTAATTGTGTTTAGTACACAACAGACACCGCAGGATGTTAAAAGGCCAATGCGTTTCTGAATGTTCCGATTGGCTGGGCTATATCGGGTTTCAATATTTCCATTGAGTATCTCTACAATACACATTAAATACAACACAATTGCACAACTGCTACTCTAAACAGGACTCAATTATATCTCGAGTGTCGCCGAGTTTACTTTCCGCCTATAAACCGGGCATTTAAAACGTCTAAAAATATATAATTCGCTTACCGTATTTCCTCCTGATTTCCTCCTCCTGATCAGGGCGAGCCATTCCAGTACAGCGGCGGCGCCACGTTCTCAGGTATCACCTCAGGCTCTGGTCGGAGTCGACACCGAGCGGGCATCGCGCATGTTGCTTACAGGAATTTTTATCTCGAGTGTCACTGCCAACAGGAACAAAAAGGTTTATCTCGGCCCAGATAATAGATAAGACCAGGTGATAGGGAACGTCAAATAAAAATTGTTAATTCCATGTATACGATTTGAGAATCTAACACTTGCCCATGGTTTTAATGCGTCCGTCGTTTGCGGGAAAATGCTAGAATTATTTAGGATTCGCAAAGAGCGTTGCTGACTGAATGTTACTTGACTCGGATACTACCTCCACATCAATATAATTACCTCCTTTAAGTGCTTTCATATCAATGATTATCAATGTTTGTTCAAAGTGTGTATCACTAGTGGAAACCCCTCAGCACCGACTGACTGTTTCGGCTTCATAGTTGGCGAACTAAATAAGACCGCGTGACGAAACTTGGCATTACCAAAATAATAAAATGACATAGGCTATTCTTATCTCCCTAATACTATCCTAGGTTTACTGATAACGACGATGATTCGAAGCGGATCTGGCCCAAGAACGAACAAGACGAGGAAAATCATCGAAAACAATTAAAAACATTATAATTAAAGTATAAATCGTTTGGGAATATGTCAATTCTGGATATTCTTCTTTGTTCTTCTTTTTGAACTGGTAATCAGACTACAATATAGATTATAGTCTTAGGCAAAGGAAACATTTGAGCGGGCGCGTTACCGGTGACTCAGTGTCTCTCTTGAAATTGAACCGAATTACTTCCGAGCCGAGGCCAGGGAAAAACACTTTAGTCACCGGGGGCGGCTTTAGAGGTTGGAAGCGTGCCAACATTACCTGACCGAGCAAGTGACTGCCACGAAATATAACCGGCTTACCCGGAGCCCAGTAGATCGATGTTTGCCCACGAGCACTTGGCAACGCCAACGTGCCAGGTTAGAAACTTCCCCAATTAGAGGAAACCTTCGCTGGATCAATTGTTCAAGAGAAACTGTACCAAGGGCGGCTCTATTTTTGGCCCCAGAAATGAACCGATTTTTGAACGCCGAATTGGGTAACAGTGTTATTTAATTAGTCCTATTTTTTTAACGAATTGGACAAAATTACACTTAAATTTTGAAGGGAAAATCTTATTTGGAAAGGCCAACACAGTTATCAGGTAGCTCATTACTTTCAGCCGGTGATGCAAGCTCCTTGTGTACTAATCCGGGGCTCGTGTTATGACAGGAAGAATTTTTCGAGGTCCACTGATCATCTAGTACGGTTGAGAAACACGGCCCGTTACTGCATTATTAACAGGACGCTGTTTTATAAGTAATCTGACGATGTAAAACCGATTGCTAAACGCTCCCGTCGCGTACGCACCCGTCTAAGGGACGTCGGTCCGGCAGTTTGTACAGTGACTACTGTCGTCAGCAATTAGCGGGTTATGGCCCCGGCTCCATTAATTAATTCATATACTACGCTCTTGGCCCTCGTTCTGCTCTACAATCAAGACTGCCAGTCTAGAACCATACTGTAGTATGGTGAACGAGGAACGTAAATGTATACGTAAACAAAAAGGATTTATCCACGCTCTCCTACGATCATTCAAGCAGCGTTTATATATTAAGACCAAAATGTACTGCAGTACTCAAATATACAGTTCGCGAGAAACTGAAAAAAAACATGTTTTCTATAAACTGTCTGAACACCGCACGGAGACAGTCGGGGAACAGAAAATCATCGAAGTTCGGCAGCCGAAGTTCTATTGTGCCGTGAAATGAAAAAGAGGACCGAATCGACTCGGTCTACTCCGAATGAATCGCCCGGATGTGAGAGGGAAGCCCGCATGATTAAGTTCTGACAGAGGGAAGAGGAAACGGCACTACTTTGGGGGAACTTCTATCGAGGTTAGGATTTCTGGAAGTGGGCCAGGAAATACGCACTGCGGTGAACTTCGTGTAAGGGCCCCATTCAAAGCAATAGCATTAGATGTAGACGATGAGTAGTCGATAAAAAAACACTGAAGTTAAAGTACATCGGCACAGTTCCTCTAAACATCGATAACATTACATATAAAATCCACTGTAGAATATGGATAACAAAATTATTTTATTCAGCTTGGTTCTCCAAACAAAAAATGTTAAAAACAGGTTATTTCTATATATAAATGTTGCTAAACGACAAATTGAATATTTTAGAGAAAGTTAAGGAATCACTTGGAGTTTCGGGGAAAAAAAGTTTGGAGTACCTGAACTTCTTATTGTTCAAATACTGGCTGTAGATTTCTGACTTTTGCAAGAAATTGATAACAAACTGCAACGAGTACTCCAACCGAATGAGATAAACAACAGTGAAACCGGTCCAGCGTCCTGGACTAAAGAAGGCAGGTGGAACACGAAGCTCCATCGGGCAGTGGACACGCTCAAGTTCCGCTTACGAGGCTGCTGAATACGAGATATTCACGGAGCTCATAAAAATTCACCCTCCCGCTGGAGAACTTAAACGCCGCCGACAATTCGCGAGCACATCGCCGTTTTACTAATGCAAACGCGTTTTTGCAAGGCGGAAACAGAGAGCTTTGAAGCCCGGCAAGAGTCATGAAAGAGAAAAATCTCCGTTTAATTCCATTTAACGAACGAATTCTGCCCGCCTACGCCGGCGGCCCACATTAACAATCTGGGAGTTAAAATGTAGGAAATTCTGAAAACTGGTTTTATTCTGTGACATAGCGTTTCATTTGATTATAATAATTACTGTTTATTTTATAAATTCGATTATTAAGGGAAAATCACTATAGTATAGGTGATTTACCACCTACCACTTCAATTAATCTGTTCATTAATTCGCTCTAAGCGAACGAAGGTCACGCCGAATTTCTCTTTAGTAAATAGCAATTCCCCAAATAAGGCCCGTTTTCATTGCAAAAATACGCTAACTGCCATAGTTATATCGTCAATTCGAAACTTTTGGGAAGGAAAAGTCGGTCACGCGAAAGTTCAGAATTGAATCCCGACGTGGGTTTTAGGCGTGGGGTGTGTGGGACGATGGGAACGTTCAAATTTGAACAGGTGCTTGTACGAATCTATAAGCGTTGTCACGTACCGAGAATTAAATGAAGCGAGCAATAGGCAAATTACTATTGACGACAGTTGATTGATTCCTGCAATCAATTTGATGCAGGAACGAACGCCCCATTCGGTTGCTACCATCAAAACATTCCGCCGAACTTGACACACAAATCGGGCTTCTATCGATTCTATTATTCGCCTCGTTAACCTTGTCATATTGAACTTCGCTTTTCGAGTACAAAGGTTAAGGGACGTGTACAAACTGAAGTGACCGTCCGGTAATGACCCAATTGTCCTTCTCAGCAAAATTTGGAAATGGGAAAACCATTAACTTAATAATAATGGAATGGCGACAGAAGAATCTTACGATTGATTCGTAATTCAACTATTCGAACTCCCAAATATCTTAATACAATTATTGATCTTTTAGTCTTTAATATATGAAGTAGATTAATCTACACTGTTCCGACCCATTGAACTGATTGAAACCTCTAAATACATAAAATTATCGTTGAATAAGTATTTACCTCGAAAAGCAGGTAAAGAAGTAATAAATTTAGTAACTTTCCCACCATATTAAAGCCTGGGAAAATCGTGCTGCCAAGAATTCCATACCGGATCTGAGCGTTTATATTTCTGATATGAACTTCGCGTAACTTCCATTCGAATGTTTGACTGCAAAGTCCGATTTTTTTTATCGGGAACGTCCAGCGCCCGTGTAAAATACCGTCCGATCGGGCTCGCTTTACGAGTTATTAGATAATTTATCTAATTAACGTCTGGGAAATGCGGACTTGACTGCAACTGTCGCGCTGATCGAACCCAATTTGCAGTCGACAATTAAGCACAGCCTTCCCAGCGGGAAGGCCGCACGCAATCCCCATGATTGGAAACCCCCCGATTCGTATTATTTCAATTTTTATGTCAAAAGCACGATTCCCGACAATGTGGACAGTCCCCGACAAATCGATTTAAAATGTATCGTAAATTTTAGGTCGTGACATATTTAGGGCAGGAATAGAAATGGTTACCGGCAGTCATTATCTTGCATAATAATGTAAATAATCACATATTTATTATATATATTATTTTTAAATGCTTTCTCATTATTCCTCCTGGTTCCCGCAATTGCATATTGAAATAATTTATTATTATATTTTTCGAAAAAACGTATAAATTTCGGTTAAAATCGTGGCATCCGAATTGTTAAATCTTAGATGAACATCCTTCATTATTTCAGCCACAAAAGATCAATTACTCTCTTCCTTTATAATTTTGTATTTATTAATTTCATATAAAAGATAAAAGAAGCTTTTTTAAATATCTAAAGATTTAATAGTTCTCGTCGTTATATGGATACAATTTTTTGAACGCACCTCGATAGGCACAGCAATTTGTACTTTCTCCCTAAGCGTAATCGTAGAAAGTAAGACGTTTCCGAACGCATTTACAGGCTGGCCGGGAAACGCGCTTGATTTCTCGAATTGCAGCGTAATTTCGGTCGGCACTTCCAGTCGGCGGGAAAATTAAAAAAAAAATAATAAACGCTCGACGAACGCTCGCAATTTCGCCGAAAGTCCGTCAAAACGATGAGAACGGAAGAATAATGCCGATTTCTCGGTGGCGATTTTGCCGAGGACTACTGCCGCAATTGCCGGCTTGAAAACATGAGCGGGGGCCCCCGCCTTTATTAATTCCAGCCGACGATTAGCAATCTTCCGCGATAATTGCTCCGTTCTTATATGGGAAGCGAACGAACCGCCCGGAAAGCACGAACTGGTCGCATTAAGTAGATTAAAACACAGTTGGCATATTCAAACGGACGCTGCAAGAGCTGCGCATTAAGAAATTAAAGTGTCCACGACCCGACCTCACCGCATTGGGCGAGAGCTACGCGATACAGGCCGAAAACACGGTTTCGAAATGGCACCCGGTTCCGCTTTCTTGCGGATTCGTTTTTATAAAATAATTTTTTTTTGAGTTTGTAACACCCGTTTTGTGGTCTGCTCGGGATCGGAATACTCGATTTGTCTTCTCGATCTTTTGTCTCCTATCACTGATTAGGTCATTATTGGACTTTTGGGTCACTTTGACATACTGGTCCCTGTGGGCACTTCACTCCTACTGTCTTAAAGAATAAATACGGCTCAGAAGAAATGCTGAGGCTATCATATATTAGATAATTCCGCGAATTTAACCCTCTATGGGCCCGTGTATCTTTAAAATATGAGATTTTACCAAATAATTATAGCTTTTTTAGTGAGATGGTGCATAAATCTTAATCCTATAACGTTGTCAAGACAACCAATATCAATATCAATTTTTTTTTCATTTGCATATATATGTTTATAATTGCTGATTTTTCGTACCCCCAATTTTTTTGGATTTAAAAAAAAAATTCGGCCCATAGAAGGTTAATTAAAACAGGTCGACGATATTTTGAAGAATTCTGATTTTTCTGTCCTCTGGTCCGGATTCGGCATCTAATTCGTTCCCGGCTTCCCTCGACTCGTTTCCCGGAAGTCAGACGAAACCGATGCCGCCGATTAAACCAGTCTGACCGAAGACGAAGTATGTTAACCCGCTCTCCAACCACGAGTTGTAATTTCTTGATATTAATTCGATCGTAATTACACGCTGTAAAACATCCTGTGTCAACAAGAAGAGGGGATATTTTGTACCCGTTTAAACGACTTGACGCCAATCATATATCGGAAGAGTGGTTTCCTGTCAAACTTTCTGTACGAAGAACAGAATTGCAGCTGTTCGACGTATCCCTCCGATACTCTCTGATACTAGACCGATACTAATCTGATATTAGACTACGATTATATATTAATATTTGTAAGAGACTGATCTCAGGATCATTTACGAATAGTCAAACCTGTGCCAGAGTTATACTCTTATCAATTCATGTGAAATCTTTTATTTCCCAGTTTGTGCCACGAAAGTATCTCCAGGTGACATTATCGTTCAATAAAATTTATTACTAGGCCATTAAGAGTCCACTACTGATTGCATATTGAAATACTGTTTTTTTAAGATTATAACAAATTCAAGAGGTGGTGGACCATGGATGAAATAGCTTAGATTTTCCGAGGCGCATATAAAAATCGGAGGATATGATGTGTTGGAATTATTAACGAATGGTTGCATCCATCGAGTACACATGACATGCAATCCATATAATAACCAATCCACTCTGTTACTTAACAGAAAATTAAATAGAAATTATATTTAACAGTTTATTCATTAAATGTTGTATTGGCAGCAGTAACTCTTTATCGTAGTTCTTTATACATTATAGACAAGTATTACATTACCCAAGTAAGGTCAAGGTAATGCCAGGTCAGTAAATAAGTTAAAAGAGGAAAAGGAAATTATGCGATAATTCGAGGAAAATCGAACGAGGAAAGTCAGGATGGCATGTACTCGACTGTTTCTGGAAATAATAACAGGACATCAGAAAGGACCGACCTTTAACGAAAAATTACATTTTACAAAAATTACAAAGCGCATAATACAATAAAAAAATATAATGTGCAATATACAAATTGTTTAATGGCGAGAATACTAATTGGGGAAAAAAATCCTCCGGTATAACGAAAGACTGTTAGCCAGTTGTGGCGGGCAATGTCTGGAAATAGCCTTGCGACTCCAAATCGTGTCGCAACCTGCAATAATAATATCAGAAGGCGGCCGAACCGGCAAAACAATGGGCCCCGTGCGAATGTTAATGGTCATTGCCGCTTTTGAAACTCTTCAGAGACCGGCGAACGGCTGAAGGCCCCACCGATTCCCTTTTGCACGGCTCAACCGAACAAAATGAATCGACCATAATACAAGCGGTATTGAAACCCAGAAATATTTTTTATAACAAAGGAATTCTTGAAATGCAAGTTCAGCTTGTACTGATATAGGTGACGATATAATAATATAAATATGACATGGACATTTAAAAGGCATTTTTAAAAAGTGAGACCGTATAGAGAAGCTATGCAAACGTCTGAGCCGAAAATGCGCTATGAAAAACTTTTTCCGTAGTTTTTTCAGTAGTATAATGGGAGTAGATATCATTGAATGAATTACATAATTATTTATTATTTGGTTAAATATTTTTCTTTTTAACCGACACATCGTAATATCAATTTAACAGATGCGGGAGAACAAATATTCATAAACAAATTGTAAAATTACCTAAACAAACTGGAATTTGAATTTCTCAGATTAATAATTGTATACAGTCAATTTCTTTAAATTAAAATAGAATTTATTGTATTGTGCAGTGCATAATTCAAAGTCGGTCATTCAAAGCGTATTCATGGATGCGGTTGTGGTATTTTATCCCTATTCACCACGTTCGTAAATCGGTGTAACGAGGTTGAATAAAGCAGAACACGAAAAAAAAGGCCGCGATGTATAAAGCAGACGAGAGGGAACAAAAGAAAGACCGTGGGGATAATTAAATTATAATGACCGAGATAGACGTAGAAGCGAGAGGAGGAGAAGGCAACCTTGATAGTGACGCAACCCGAGGCACTCGAAACACTAGGCGAAACCCCATAGAGTTGACTCACAAATGCATGATAATTTTATTGTTTTTTTTTATAACTCAAACACGCTTTTCCGTTGCGAATGATCGTGCGATATGTATCGGAAAAATTGCAGGACGATAGAGATATTGCAACGACAATAAACGTAATAAAATGTAGTGGGGCACTAAAATTTTACAATCCGCTAAAAGTGTGGCCACAACTGCCGCAGTGTGAAAACTGTTATGGTTCTTTAATCCGAGTAAAATACCTCTGAAGACGCTTTACACCTATTCAAACATTTTACCGGGAAATGTAGTATCGCAGTTCAACGGTATGTACGTCCGTCGTACATATGTTATTGCGTGTTGTTAATACAAGATTTTATTAATAATTAAAATCTTGACTACAAAATAAATGGGGTCTTCGATGTTCCCCGGTCACATCAAAACAGCCGAGTAACAGTAGATAAAGAAAGGCTGCGGTACATTTCGATATCAACCATAACCAGATAATTATTCCTAAAGGAAACTGTGGTTTCTTGTTGTTTAATTATATGAACAAATTTCAAATTCATTAAAATCTGAATTATAACTTTATTTTTTATAAGAAGAGACCCGAAACACTCCGGTACAGGGTTTTAAACCAGTAGCTGATACACCAATAGACGGATGTACATTAGACCAGCTCTATATTTCGAATCTTTTGGATTCTGGAGAAACAGGATATGTCTCATCTGGGCAAGTTACAAATAGGGTCTGTAGCTATTCAAAATATATGACTCCTTGAACTGCAGAAGGCTCAGTGATGGTATTCAAGATTTGTCGGGTTATCGAATACAAGATTATAGGACTCGAGGAACGTTTTATGACCGTCATTCATCTTCCTAATAGTGACGTTCACTCATTTGCCAGAAACAATGAATAGACAGGCACATGTCAGTATGGGTTTTTCGTGACGTTTTGTTTCGTAAGCTTCCTTTTCGGCCATAGTAAGCTCATTTGGACAACTGAATTGTTTGACTCAGCTAATCCCGGCTACAAATTATTTTTATCAGTTTTGCGCCTAATAGACGAGTATCGCATTTCTAAATGCCCTTTCATGAAAACGGTAATGCAGATTCGAAATCGTTCGCCGATAAATAGGACGAAATGCCACTCTTCAACTATTCTGATCGAACGGATGCAATTAAATATAGAGTGAAACTAAAGGTTAGCGTGACTTGGCTAGGGCAGTAGGGTTTTCTATTTGTGTTTGTATAGGGGATATGATGTTTTGTAGTAACTGATCAAATGTAATTTCAGCAGTCTGCTCTTCTTTTGGATCGATATATTCCCAGATATTTTTAATTAATCACGAAAAGTTGAAAACGTACGTTAAGGACTATATTACTTTATTGGTGATAGTGCCAAAGCTATTTAGAAGAATTATGATTCAACGGAAACGATAAGCGATGTTCATAGGTCACAAGAGTTAATTTCTGATAGCTCGGACCAGAAACAAAAATTTAAATCCCTAGGAACGGATGATTAAGGAAAGTATAGAACTTTGGTCATTGTTATTGGAGATTTTCTATTTCTGTTTATTGAGAAAGGGAAGTAAAAGTATTGAGGAACAGTAGTGGTATCTTCTTCAGGAACAGTTAGTTACTTTTAAAACACTCTCTCTTGTGTACTTTCGCGGACTTCGTGACACGTTCGACCTTGCCGTCGATAAGCAATAACCCGGGATGGAATATAATTTTCTAATCATATCGTGTCTGAGCACGAGTTATGTTTTGCAGTAAAACATTTCTTAATTATCAACAGCGTATATTAAATTATTACGAAGTAAATCATGCAGTGTTCAGGAGTTCGACAAATTACGAAACGCCGTAACCATCTGTTTATTGTTCCATTCAAGCTTTAATCGATTCTTGTCAACGATAAAAGTGTTTGCGATAATATGAAGTATAATTACTCGTTTGAAGCATATTTCAATTTGAGTTTCGCAACCAAATTAAACGGTCCAAAGTACTTATATATTTTCAGGTCAATTGATCACATAACATATTAATTATATAAAATGAGTTTGTTTGGCGTGAAGTTTTTGAAATAGTGAAATTTGCGGAACTCTCGTGATCCGTAGAGGTTAGCGTCGACACAGTATAGCACCTGTTTTAAAAGACATTTTCCCCATCCAAAATCAATGTTTTAGACTATACAAAAAATTTTAAAAATATTTACATAGAATAGCAATGTGTATAGAATAACCCGCCTGCCAGAACATGCACGATTATTAAATTCAGATACCGTATACATTTATAGAAATAAGGATATTTGTAAATCTGACAGTTTCGCTAGTACAAAGCCTTACGGTTTGCAGGAAATAACAGCGCAAGCGATGAAATAATAACATCTAATTTAAAATACTCCGCAACTCATCATAAACTATTATACTTTCAGTGATAATTATGCACTGTTCCAATTATTCTAAAAGCCAATCAACGCCGTCTGAAAGGGATTAAAGATAATAGGGTTAGTTTACGCAATTTAGTTAATGCAAAAGCGAGTAAGAACAATAACGGCTTCCAGTTGGAACATTATAAATGAATCACCGGCAGTTCGGCTCGATAAAATGAAAACCAAAAGTTACTTGAATACGTGAATCACTTAACCGCCTTCCGAATGATTCACGGCCAACTGTATCGAGTCGGCCGACCGAGAGTACCTGCTGTCGTCACGTGACACAATTATATATATAAAAACAATGAGATATCCCACAGTTAACGCGGCGGCCCGTTGTTATGTCGCCCGGGCAACGGGCACGATCCGACAGCTCGGCGATTTAAAACGAACTCGCGTTTCATTTCTTACGTTCGTTCTTCGTGAGTCACATCCCACGAAAAGGTCAGGACGGTACGAGCCCAATGAATTACTTTCTAAAACAAAAAAAAAATCTTGGAAACAAATCACTCTTGTCCAGTACAGGCTATTTTTTTTACCGATTTTTCTGATCAAATGCACCGATTTCTTACGTGAAATTTCTCAACAGATTGACGAATGTATTATGGATATTTATGACTGAAATATTAACCCTGTTTTAATTAAAAGAAATCATCTAGATATTATCAGTAACTGTATACAGATAAATAGTTAACGTTGATCGTCAGGACATGTAAAAATGATATTATTTATAGTCACTTTCGTCTACCAAACCTGGTAATGACAAATTGATGAAATTATACCTGTCTCGCGTCCAGCAAATGTTTGGGGAGGATGAATCCCTTACTTAGCCTCCTGTAATTTTGCAACAAGTCGTCAACCGAGTTTAAATATCACCTGGTTTTGAAATCACCTTTTCGAATTATGCACGCTCGGAGGTGCGATGACGATCAGTAACGGAATAAATGCAAATCGGTCTGTCGATTAATTCACAGTCGACTTGTTAAAATGACTCAAAGAGAAGCGGAATTTGCATAGGAGGCCGCCGCAAGGACGAAGAATAGTTCAGAAGAAAATCATTTCTGTACGTCATGCGCTCGCGGATCAAGTTAGCGCGTTTATTATTTACAAGTGTTCGCGACCGGGCCCCGTTTCAACCTTGATTCCTGATACTCTTTCCTAACAGTAGTTAACCTTCCCTGTTCATTGGAAAGTGTCCGGCCTTTCGCTCCAATTGGAGCACTTGATTACATAAAATCATAAAATATTTATTGTTTTTTATGCCAGTATAGAGCGAGGTATTTGATGTCATTCGAGTGGCCGTTCAAATAAACCTGATAAGGAATAAAAGTTAGAACATGTTTTATTTTTACTCATTTTTATTCAGCGTAGTATCGGTAATACCAATGACTAAAATAGGACACCCGAAACATACCTGGAAATTAATGCACTCTTCACATTAAAAGATGCTGAAAAAAATCATTGTTCTCACTAATTTAAATCTATAGAAACTGTCATTTCTTTATTGATATTTATCAACAGCGGTTTATGTCGATAAGTGGAACGAGTTTTCAAGTCTTTAACTCAATCTTGATATTTCCTTGGAACGCTTTTGACTGCAGGAGTGTCTTCCCAGTAACAGGACTTCTTCAGACCGCAAGCTATTCGAGTTATAAATTACGTTTTATGGTCAGAAGCTCTAATTCATGTAACTACGCGGGTTCTAAAATTACGAAAGAATGTTCGAGGCCGCTAGGCCGTAACGGCGCCCTATACATTCCCGCCCTGTTACGGGATCTCATCAAACCTTTTGTCCGTCAACTGGTAACTTGTTTGTAATCCTTATTGGTCCTTTACGGTATTTAAAAGAATTCCCTGCACAGTTCGTCCCTGCAGTATTCGTCCTACCAATACGAATTCACGGTCATTTTTGTTTTCGTTCAAGGATTTTTTCGAGTTTAAATTATGTTTATTCGAAAAAAAATTCGGGCAACAATATTAACAGTAAAATAATTGAATAGATTATTCCCAAACAACATAATAATGTAAGAATTCCTGTGAATGAAATTGGATCTAATCACTTACAGAGGCCACTTACTTGTGTTAATCTTCTGCGCCTCCAGATTTGTAGAGACTCGATTTCTGAAGTTGTATGCAAATACCATTAAAAGACGTCTTGTGCCTTGTGTTTGACTATTTAAATTTTATTGAAAACTAATATTATATATGGAATTGAACTATATTATATTGAAATTAATATATATAAATATATTTTAAGGATCAAGTCTTGTTTTTATCGGTGGATCGAAAAACATAACTTCCCTAGTAGCTAGTCCCTTCATGCCCCAGGAAATCCCAAGATATTTTCATACATTTCGATATTTGGTAGTTAATACTGAATTGCATTTTATTTATTTTATTAAGAAATTAACACTTTCCTTATGATATTTTCGTAGAAAACGAATAAATGCTAACCTTTTTATAAAAGATAATGCCACTTTTTATTCTAGAGGTAAACATAAAATATTTCAAAGGATTTATTCTATGTAACAGACCTTGATGACACAAACAAAACCGGGATCTCTGGCGACCTTTTTCGTCCCACGAAACCACTTGAAACTTTAAAATTACGTTCGTAATAAATTTGACTTAAATTGCACTAAAAGTTAGTCTGGCGTCTTCCTGGAATAGGAAATTTTTTTGACATTTCTTTCGAATGATACTGGCCACGAAACGGTAGTTCGTGAAGCGAAGCGGCTTTCCTCATTCCGGGTCCTTTTCGGTCTTCCCCCAGACACATTCGCTCGGTTTTATGGCGGTTCGCCATCCTCAGTAGCATTCACCGGTACACTGGAGAAGTTGCAGTTGCCCAATGCCGATAAAGCGTCTTTGTAAGCAATATCGTTACACGGTTGCATTGTATCAAGGTCTAGCAAGGGTCCTAAGGAGCCAGGGGTATAGTACAGACAGGATTTAAAATATACTTCTACAGACCTGATTTTCAATCTCCGCCCAGTACTCGGAGAACCTTCCGGACCGAACAAAAGATAAGGTACCGTAAATCAGGATACAGGGACTGTACCTGTACCTTGAAAAAGGATTCGATGCAAAATTTAGCTGAATTCTATTAAAACGTTACTAACATCAACGAGCCTAAAATTCTAATCAGTTTCTTATGTATATCTTAAACAGACGAGGGGTTTATCATAAGGAGTTCAATTAAATCATTTACCTTTGGTCGAGGCGTGGACCTCTTCCTTGGGCTTCGTGTTCACGGCCTGTCGAGGACGGTACAGGTACTGGGCACGGAATTTAAAACGGTGAAAACTACGTTAGAAAGCTACGTCGGGGAGCGAAACACGTTTCAGCCGAGGCTGGTCGAAGAGAACTGAACCTGTACCCGGAGCGAGGACCCCCACCTCCCATCCCCACCAGCCGCCGTCATCGCCTCTATTTTCGTTCACTTCCAAAGCTTCCATTTTACCCCAACTCCTGGACATTCGTGAAATTCGTAGGGGCGTGCGCGGCGAAAGCAAACGGGCTATAGCGGCGATGCGTCGCAGCGAGGACCCAACAGCACCGGGATTTTGAAAGTATCGACCGTTCTCTTCTTGAGGCCCGAATTATTAGTTGGATAGACCGTCCCGGTTTTAGACCTCTTAACCGGATCGGTTTAGGCTTTTAACCGTCGCCAGTGTGAACAAGTGTAGCACACAAATTCTTATCTATGCTGACTCACTTAGTACACATCATTTTTCTGGTCCATATTCGAAAAATAAATATTTTTATCCTTTACTTTAAGCTAATGACATTTACCACGATAAAATATGGTAAATATTACTACTGAATATTGGAACTGGTTTTACATGTCGACTCATTGCAATTTACATATTCACACAAATATAAGATAATTGGGTTCGAGAAATTTTTAAGAAACAAATTTTACCATATCGAGCCCGCACAGACTCAAATGGAAGCCAGGGGATAGGTACTGCTTCTAGCGGTAAATGGTACAATTTTAGTTCTAAGTTCGCATTAAGTAAAACATTAACTTTCGGTTTATAATTCTGTAATATCCTACTGCTACTGTTGACTATAACTGCTAGGGTCGATTGAGGCTAATGCAGACTCGTAGAACATGCTATATGAAATGAAATTAAGGTATAATGCTATCTATGGTTCAATTTAAACTTCCTTTCAACGCCTATAGTTATTATTATAGTCATTTGAGTAGTGCATCTCGATAAGAAACACGGTGCCGACAATATTTAACAAGGCAAACTGACTAATAGTGTGTTGACAGTAAATGGTGTAAATACGTAAAACTGCAGTTGGAGAACACCCGGTTGATATACCCGTCGGCGATAAGAGTTGATTACAGGGAGATCCCCCCTGATGACATTGAACTGATCTTTTTTCTCTCATTGCCATTACACCATTGAAATAATTTGCGCTATATTAAAAACCGTTGTTATAGAAACAGCTTTTCCCAATCGCAGCGATAATTCATTTCCGCCTCTCGGTCACGACGAGACGGTACAGACCATAAAAAGTAATAACAATCGAGTATATATCCGTTTATTATTTCAACGTACCTCAAGTGCATCGAAACGCAAACAATTTCTGTCGTTGTCTCGTCCGGTTCTTTCTGAAGCAATAAATAACCTATTAGAGGGCTTGAAAAGTTCAAACTACGAGCTTTTTCCTTCAATGACAGTTAGATAACTGTTATGATGCGTGGCAATATACGCTGTGTTTACAATATAGTGCGTAGCGATAAGTTGCTGTCCGCGTTGTAGAAATAACATGAATAACTCAGGGCGTTCTATCATAATGTAGACATTCTGATTTAATATAAAATATAATAGTGTAATATATAAAATATACGCATAATATATTTTACTATGGGTAAAATATTGAACTAATTTTTTATCATCCGCCGTGGGATCACAAGTCGCCTATCTGGCCTAAGCTGGACCAGTTTCGTTGCTAGCACTCCGTCCGTTAGGTACTTGATTCATGGCATAGTTGATTTACGGCGCAGATAATCGTTATGAAATGTAAAAAACGAATGTTGTATTAGTCACTTCGGTGTTATTTCAATTTTAATTGGTTTAATTGGTTAATATATATATGAAAAGTCTAGTGATGTCCGCCTGTCTGTTAAAAAAATTGTGCACGTTCACACTTTTCTGTGAGCTAGCGGCCTCAAATTAGTACATTCAATAATCTTTGAGTTTAAACGCCACATAGAGTACTTTTGGGTACTGGCACTCAAGAATTGAGGAAATCCTGCCTCGTTGTCTTGGTAGGATTGTAGAAATTGGCATTATCCGGCATATCGGTTTTAATCCGTCACCGTGTTATCAGGTTAGTCAACAATTCTGAAAAGGAGAGACATGCTTGCTCTTTGGCTGGATGGGGAGACAGGCTTTTCTAATAGAGACCAGAACCTAGGAACTTCTTGATTAGAGGTCACTATACTGCCATAAATGGATAGAAATCGAAAGAGAATCTTGTTTTTTATCATTTTTAAATATTGATTAATTTGATTTAATATTTGTTGAATGCAAATTTACGTACTTTACCTTTAGTTTACCGACATATATTTTTATTGCCTATAAACCCCATCCCTGAGTAATTTCGATGGGGCTTACACTGTGTGGTTCTTCTTGTAAGTAAAGGTTAAGGATGTTGCGTCGGCCCCTCAGGAACAAAGTGGGGCTACAGCCGAGCCTAAGTTATATTTCCATGCTGCACTTAAGGATAATAATATTTAGAAAGCGTTGTCCGCGCCCGAAGCAAGTGAGAACCGGGCGTTACACGGACAGAACGGGTTTGGACTCATCAATGGGAAAAGGGTTCCGGGTGAAGGGGAAGGGTGGACGGCCACAAAAAAGGGTCCCCCCCGCGACATCAACTTCGTCTGTCTAGCAGCTAGGCCCCTCTCCAACCCCGACCGTCCATAACTTTACTTGACGTTGTTTTTTTCGCCTTCCGAGTTCATTATCTGGCTAGCACGGACGCAGCACTCGAGTTGAGCCAGCCACGCGGATGTTCCGTCGAGAACTTCACGGAAATTGATTCGTCAGCGGTATATTGTAAAATGAATACAGAAAAGCTTAATTCAATGTTAAGTTCGATAACAATTATCGAACACCCTGGCTTCGGCACGCCTTCAGTGCACCCCTACATACACGCAGACATACACTAGTCAAGACGCTCCAGAAGTACTAAGTTATCGACGGTAGACATTTCGGGACATACATATACATATATGTTTATTTATTTTACTGTACTATCCATTGTGGGTGTTATTTCGAGAAGTACTAGGAGTCATTTCGGTTTAATCATCCTCGGCTCAAATAATTTTCTAATTTATTTAAAACTAGTAAGGTTAATACCTGCTGCCTCCTGCCACGGGCGGATTAGCGTCGGTCTCTCCCTGGCAAATGAATGTTCCTTTTCCACTTTCGCTCGGTATTAGACTTCTGCGGTCGTTTTCATACATAACGTGATCCTCAATATGGGATCGGAGGGAGCCGTTCCAGTAATTGTCATGGACGATTGCTAGATTGGATCGAGCTGTGGTTAGAGAACACCAGGGCTTACAGTACCTGGGTAGACTTAGGTGGTGACATCGCAGAGGGTGGTATATCCCTGTTGTTTAGATATTAGAAATTCCTTTCTTTTTTTAAGAAAAAAATTGAATTTCTCCCGCCATATTGGAGTTCTATTACTGAGATGGCTAAAAGCGAGACGAACATCGAAATGTTCAAAGTGGGGTGCGGGGAAGACGACATCAGTCTCACACGTTAGTACCTCGAACCTAACTCACCGTCTGTAAATAATCCATAATAATAGTCCTTAAATTTTTCTTTTTTCAATTTATGAGAGAAAATAAAATAAAAAGTTGATAGTGCCGATCTCGTGATTGCAATGTTGCGCCCGGACAAATGCCGCTATCTAGTGCACAGTTTTAGAACCCTATCGGAAAACATTCTTTGGCCGCGCGACACTAAATTAAAAATAATAACGACAACAATTTAATGATTTTTAGGAAGGCGAAACAGGTAAAATACCCGTATATCTTTACCATAATACGATAATACCTATCAGTTGAACGCAAATAAAAATCGTAGTTTTTGTTCTCTGGAGTTACTTAATCAGTTCATTTTATCGCCTTATTTAAACAGCCAGTGAAGTAATTGGTGTCGAGTGGTAAACACTCCACTCATTTCCACAACGGATATTTAAATGTAATCTACCTTTTAAAAAATAATTTACCGTTTGTTTTCATGCTAAACTATTTAGAAAATATATAATCGGGTTTCCTTCCCACAATTTTCGCCCTGTCTGATTGTACTATCTTCATCAACCGAGATTGGTAACTATTTGCATTTTGATTGACACGCGATTGTTGTTCATTTTGCAAATTCCTATTTTCTAAAAGTGCCAACAACATTTTATTATATTTGTACCTGTTCTGACGGTGGAGAAAAGCTGAATTTGACTTGGAAAAAGGGCAATTGGACTTGGAAATATTATAAATGCATATAATGGCTGGATCAGAATAACAAATGGTATAATATATTTTTTGAGGTTAACCGAGCAGGAGAAGCTGAATCCATTTGGCTCGACTGTTGTGTGTAATTACTGTACAGTTCAATGCAGTATTTTATTTTGTAATTCAGCCTTCCTTTGGTCTATACGATATATATTTAGCAAATTATTGTAAATTACATATATACGTATGAGCACTGCCTAATATTTCCGAGATGGCTGCATTTTGTTTCATGTAATACAGTATAATAAAAACTAGTGGCGCCAATTGTGCAACAACAAAACCATTACAGTATTTGAAAAGCATTGAAACAGTAAATTACCAAAACCAATATAACAATAAATATTTCAATAATTTGATACAATACAAATGAATTATTTATTCTTAGATTAGTTGAAAAATTTTAAACAACTGTTTTTTTTCGGCCAGATCAACCGAAGTCAGGATTGTACCGCCATTTTTACACGAATCATACCCAAAATTGAAGGCCCGCGGAACTGTTAAGAATAAACCAAAAATTATTGCACGCGTAATTTCCGACTCGCTGTTTTTGGAAATCGCATCTTCGTTCTACGATTTTCTGTGCGAAACGAGCCGGGAAAGTTTGAAACAGAGACATGAAACGGTGGGCGAGACTAGTGTTTTTCGGCCCTGGCCCGTCCTCGGGTTGGCAACACTGGCGTCGGTCGGAATGACCTTCGGAGCGGTGATAAATTAAACCAGCGGTCGGGCATACTTGAGTCCTGTCCGTCCTCAGACATACAGACATTTGGAGCCGTCCCCTCTCTCTCTCTCTCTCTTCTTATCATACCCGACCATTCTTTCCCCTGGGAATCCGCTCCGGATAATAATAAGACTTCTCGCCAATTCTGAAACCCTCGTGTCGGCCATGAAGGCGAAGCGCATTATTTTTGCCAAACACTTCGATGGACTGCCCAAGTCTTCGGATTTCCAGGTCGTAGAAGAGGAACTGCCACCTGTTGGAGACGGGGGTAAGCCCCTTTAAATTAAAACCTAATTATTAACCCAACCCATATATGGTAGCTTACACCAGCACTTTTCTGTACTGGTACTACAATTTGTATCATTAACTTTCAAAATTATATTATATTTTTGTATAAATTAACGCTTAAAATAACTCCAAATCAGAATTAATTAGAAGTATAATCTGAAGCAATGTTTCCCTTTAACCTTATTTATGAGATTAGATCATAATTGGAAATTCACAGATGGAAAAAGAAATATCACCATAAAAATTAATCTGCATTGAAAAGGAGTTAACATATTGAAATCATGTTTTAATAGATATTTTTACTGTGTTGGTGTTAACACAATTATATTCATTGTATAATAAATAGTTGTAAATTTAAGTTTTTAATTTAGTATTATTTTAGGTTTATTAAATTAATGACTCGTGTTTCAATTTTACAGCCTACTTGTAATTTTAGTTTTGCCACAAAAAAGTATTAATTACAAGATTAATAATTGTATAATTGCATTTGTAAATGCGTTCACCTTGGAACACACTATAAAATTCAATGATTATAAATATTTTTTTGTAAATGTCCAGTTACATTTTTAATTCCATCATTTTATTATTATATATTACAAGAATTAACATTATGGTTTAATGCACATGTGAATTGTTAGTTATTATATTATAAAATAAGCTGAAAGAGTTATATAATTAAAGGATCAGGGGAAAGGTAAAAAACAGATTCTGAAACACTGTTTAATAATGAATTAAATTTTAATATTTTTGTGGACTAATATTTTACTGTATTACAACAGTAGAAGTTTATCTCCAGGCAAGATAACGAAATTTACTATGGAGAGATTAATATTCAGGACTAACTGATTAAATGGCCCTTATAATTTTTGTGGAGGTATATTTGTTTTGATTTCACCATGTTATCACGGATATTTATCATTGTGAACCAAAATCATCAGGAGATTACTACATTCATTATTTAAAATCAAATCTTATAATTTAAAAATATGTAATAAATATACCAGTATTATAAATGAATACTTTCTATTTAGAATTCTATAATACATTTATATTTTTCAGATGTTCTATTCGAAGCAGTCTACCTGAGTGTGGACCCCTATATGAGGTACAAGATTCAATGAGTAAATTAAAACTTAATAATTATTGTTCAGCTAACAGTTATTAAGAATTAACATTATCCTATTTGGCTTTTAGGCCATACTCCCTGAGAATACCGACCAACATCACTATGATTGGAACACAGGTGGCAAGGTGAGTCAGCATTAATATAATTTTTGTTAATAAATGTTTCTTAAACATCAGCTAGTACTATACAGTCCAAAAATGAGATTAGATGATTTATACAAAATTTACTTTATATTACTGAAAATCTAATACGTAACATTTGCCCTTGGTATCATTTATATTCTTTGCATTGCACAATATGCAGTCAGTCTCCACTAATGTAGATTACTTACTGATGATTTTTATCCTTTTTAATTTATTCTATTCATTTGCTTAATTTCATGTCAGACTTAACATAAAAGTATTACTTATTACATAAGCTCACTAATTTTCTAGCTATTAGTTGCTAAAATGAAAATACTATTGATTCTTCAAGCACATTTTTTTAATTTACCATTTTAAAACTGCATGCACTGCATACAAATATAACTCTTTCTTTTTTTATTCCAATTAAAATTGATTTCAAATGATATATTTGAAAAAAATATGGCTTTCCATTAAAGAAATATAAATAACTGTTCAACAAAATCATGAAAGGTAGATTGATTAAAAGGTAAGAATCTAAGGTAAAAATATAAAAAATTTAAAATAAAAAAGTTTTACAAAATAGTAAATGAAGGTTGTTGTATTGGTTATCAAACAACCATGTGCAACTTGATTGTTGTACTTACTGATTGGTGGTTATCCTTAATTTTAGTCATATTTCTTTTAGAAATGGTAGAATATACATTTTAACAAGTAATGAGCTTTTAATAAGAAGCAACAATTTTGTTTTGTTTCTCCCCCAAGGGTTGCAGAATCCAAGCATCCACGCTACAAAGTGGGAGACCATGTGGTTGGTTCATTCGGATGGTGCAACAGACTTGTCGCCAATCCAGACAGTTTCAAATCACCATTGGACGGCTCCGAATCTAAACCTTACATCATTCCAAATTTTGGAGACATTCCACTATCCACCGCTCTCGGTGTTCTGGGTATGCCTGGGTAGGTGAAATAGTTTAAAATATGACCCTTCAAACATTCTTATGCACTTCTGCAATTGGCCATTCAAAGAACGCTATAGTATATAGTATTGCCTACTGCTAGACTATAGTATTTAACTAAAGTGTAAGTGATTAACTGTTTTATAGTGCTATATGGTGCGCAAAATTATTATGTTTGCTGTAATGAGTTACAATTACTACATGCAGGAACACTGCTTACTTTGGGCTGATAAAACTTTGCGACCCAAAACCTGGTGAAGTCCTCGTTGTCAATGGAGCTGCGGGTGCTGTCGGAAGTCATGTTGGGCAACTAGGAAAGATATTGGGTAATGGATTGTATTTCATGTTTTAGAACATAATTGTAAAAATAATAAGAATGGGAAGGCAGTACTATTGGAAATTTGCCAAATAGGCTTTACTACAGGACACTTAATTTTATAATTTTTGTAGGATTTACATTTGTTAGAGAATTTCAAACAAAATGAAATAATAACATAGTCTATATTATCTAAAAAAAATAAATATTTAACATTAGATAAACTAAAGATATATTCATTCCTAAGTCACTACCATAAGACCACTAAGACTACTCACTTTTATTGCTATAGTAGATTAATTTATTCATTAACTTTTTCATGCCCTGGTGGTTTCAAATTATAGCACGCGAGATCTTCAATAAAAATCTGAGCATCAGACGTTAAGTGAAATTCCTAAAGAAACAAGAAAACTATTTTCAAACCAACAACAAAATTGTCTTGGGCTTTGGTAGCTCTTGCTGAGTCTGGCTGAACATACAATATGCATTTTATATTCATATAAATTAGGAGACAATACTTGATGTGTTTGTTGCCAACAGTAAATTTCATTTTGCAGTTTCACTGTTTCATTTATAATTATGGACATAGCAATTATTCATTAATCTATTCATTCATCAATAGGTTTGAAAGTTATTGGGTTTGCTGGTTCTGATGAGAAAGTTAAATGGCTTGTGGACGAATTGAAATTTGATGCAGCTTACAACTACAAGAAAGTAGATATTGTTGAAGCTCTGAAAGAGTCAGCTCCAAATGGTGTCGACTGCTACTTTGACAATGTAAGATTAAATATATTTTACTACTTAAAATAGTATAGTTTATATTCTATTTGTATTTATCTAGATATTTAAACTACGCACTATGCTTACTTAAAATATTTATAAATTGAGCATAAGAAATTTCTTAGGCAGCTTACTATAAATTCATTAATTAATTGAAGGTATGTTAGTTTCTGTAAAAGATCCAAAAATTCTTTTTGCCTTTCAAGTCGTGTGAATTACAGCCTTTCATTCTAATGAATACCCCTGTAATACTTTCTACCGAATTGAATTTTTATTATTTATTATTGTGCAGATTTTTGATCCGCTACTAACCAATATATATTAATTGTATTATTAAGGTCGGAGGAGTTATGAGCACAGCAGTGTTCTCATGTATGAATACATTCGGTCGTGTAGCAGTCTGTGGATCCATATCTGCCTACAATGACGACCCTAAGAAACCAGCTCTTGGTAATAGTCCATTCATACTATAAATTATTTTATTATTATTAGTGAATTAATGAATTATTATGTCCCCTTTCTCAACAGAAAAGATGCCCAATGCACATTTATTTGTAATAAATTACTCGATAATTTGAAATTTGTCAAAAATTTCTAAAAATAAAATAGAAATTAAAAGATATGCTGATAAGCGTATAGAACAAATTCTTATTTGAATTTATAATAATGTATTCCCACCATATTTTATATAATTATCCACACGATATTATTTTTTTTTAATTTTGGAATATTATTAACAGTAAGGTTTTCATATTAGGCATAGAAAATATTCTAAGTCACATTAAGATAAGCAGGACTGATATTCCAAAAAAATAAAAGAATAGTTCTGGTTGTTATTATTCCTTAAGTGTTTGATGCCCTTGATTTAATCTTAATTAAATTATAAAATGGATAATATATTTATTTTATTACAGCACCGATCGTCCAACCAATGATTGTGTTTAAGCAACTCAAAGTGGAAGGTTTCATTGTCACAAGATGGTCGGATATTTGGCTTGAAGGAATAAAACATAACTTGGAGTACATAAAAGAGGTAATTTTTGTTTTTTTTAAATGTAATTCAGGGAAGAAATTTGTTGTGGTTATTTGGTGTTGAATAAAATAATGTTTTTATTCAATTTCCAGGGAAAACTCAAGTATAAAGAAACAATTTATGAAGGATTTGATAAGATGATAGATGCTTTTGTTGGCCTTTTTACTGGAGAAAATACTGGAAAAGCAATTGTCAAAGTCTAAGTATAATACCATAAATTCTTAATTTAAGTGAAATCACACAGCATCGGGCTTTGTCATGTAAATGGAACAGTTTTCTATACAAAAAACATTGCATTCTTTTTAGGATAATACTCGTACTGTAATAGCTGATAAGCTCTATATTTTTCATGTTCATTTTACACATGTAAAAAAGTAAATACAGGTTTTTCATTGGACCCCAGACAGAAGCCCATGACCATTCTCTCAATCCCTAAGAAATGTATGCTAAACTAGTTTCTGACGCACACTGTTGCCAGTTGCATTCCACTGTTAGCCAAGATACTTCAGAAGTTCCAAGGATTATATGGTAGATACTTCAGGGTTACATACCTGCAAAGAGCCTGATCCACAAGATGGCAGCTCAATGAAAATACTTGTTTTTTTAGGTATGTAAAAAAGGTTTTAACGAAATTTTCTTGAATGCATTTGATGCATACTTTTGTAAGGAATGTTTTATGAAAAATACACATTATAGTTGAATTCCATTATATATTGTTCTTATTTTATTTTGTTATCTTAATCTAAATTAAGCTATAACAATATTAAAACCAAACTGATGAAGTAATAAAAATTCCTGTATGGCTAATTGACCTATATAAATTAAGTGTAAACAGGTGAATAACAATATACCTATTATAATATAATATTGCATTTTGTTTTTTATCTTAATCTTAATTAAGCAATAACAATATTAACAGTAAAATGATAAATAATCAATAATATAATATAAATAATAATAATAATATCGTTATTTAAATAATTAACTTAAAACAGTAATAATAAATAATCCTGTGAGGCTCATTGTGCTATATAAATGAACCTTAAAAATGTAAATAAGAATACATTTTTTATTATATAATATTACAATTTATATTTTTTGTCTTAATCTTAATTATGTAATAACAATATCAAAGGTTAAATGATGTAAATATTAACGAACCCCCATGGCTGATTATGCTATATAAATGAAGCTTAAATAGCAAAATAACAATATGACTATTATAATATAATATTGCATTTTGTTTTTTATCTTAATCTTAATTAAGCAATAACAATATTAACAGTAAAATGATAAATAATCAATAATATAATATAAATAATAATAATATCATTATTTAAATAATTAACAAAACAGTAATAATAAATAATCCTGTGAGGCTCATTGTGCTATATAAATGAACCTTAAAAGGTAAATAAGAATACATTTTTATTATATAATATTACAATTTATATTTTTGTCTTAATCTTAATTATGTAATAACAATATCAAAGGTTAAATGATGTAAATATTAACGAACCCCCATGGCTGATTATGCTATATAAATGAAGTTTAAATAGCAAAATAACAATATGACTATTATAATATAATATTAAATTTTATATTTTTTATCTTAATCTTAATTAAGCAATAACAATATTAAAAGTAAAATGATTTAATAATATATCATCCTGTGAGGCTCATTGTGGTATATAAATGAAGCATAAAAAGGTAAATAAAAATATATTTATTATTATATAATATTAGAATTTATATTCTTTATTTTATTTAAATTAAACAACAACAGGTTTCAAACTTAAAGGTTGTAATAATAAACAATCCTATATGGCTCCTTTTGCTACATAAATAAAGCTTAAAAAGGTAAATAATGCATTTATTATTATATAATATTACCATTTATATTCTTTATTTAATTAAATTAAACAACAACAGTTTTCAAATTTAAAGGATATAATAAACAATCCTATATGGCTCCTTTTGCTACATAAATAAAGCTTAAAAAGGTAAATAACGATGCATATATTATAATATTGCAATTTATATTTCTTATTTTAATATTAATTTAACAACAACAGTTTTTAAATTTAAAGTATGTAATAATAAATAATCCTATATGGCTCTTTTTACTGAATAAATAAAGCTTAAAAGGGCATAAATGCATTTATTATTACATAATATTGCAATTTACATGTTTGATCTTAATCTAAATAAAGTAATGGAAATATTAAAGTAAAATGATCAAATAAGAAATAATCGTGTTGCTCCTTGAGCTATATAAATGAAACTTAAAAAGATAAACAATTAAGTAACTATTATAATTTTATATTGCAATTGGTTTGTATTATAAACAAAAAGTCGTTTTTGGTACCGCCCGCGCCATCTGGCGGAAAATTGGTGAACTTCAATCGTCGACTTTTAGGAGGGGCGGTATCGACAGCGCCATCTAGTAGTGAGAGCCCGAACTAATTCCCCGATGTATCAGGACCAAATCGTCTACCTCCTACGGCTTTGTTCTCCTGATACAAAAATCGGTTTTCGGTACCGCCCGCGCCATCTTGCGGAGAAACGGCGAACCTCCATTGCCAACTTCGGTACCGCCCGCGCCATCTTGCGGCGGCTGCCCGAACTAATTCCCCGATGTATCAGGACCAAATCGTCTACCTCCTACGGCGCCTTGTTCTCCTGATACAAAAATCGGTTTTCGGTACCGCCCGCGCCATCTTGCGGAGAAACGGCGAACCTCCATTGCCAACTTCGGTACCGCCCGCGCCATCTTGCGGTGACGCCCCGAACTAATTCCCCGATGTATCAGGACCAAATCGTCTACCTCCTGTGGCCTCATGTTCTCCTAATACAAAAATCGGTTTTTCGCTTATCGTCTACAAATTTTACGAGTTCGAAATTTTTGGAAAAATTCGTTAAGAGAGACGTTGCCAATACAACGCGGTAATGATTGGTAGCCACATATTAAATAATCATGATAATTAAAATTATGGATTGGTTTACTGGAAAATTATATTTCCCTGGATTTCAAATTAAACTTTCCGTTTATTTCTTACTTTATAATAAAGCTTAAAAAGGTAAATAACAACTCATTTATTATTATATAACATTAACCTTGTATTTATTATTTTAATATAAATTAAACAGCCACAGTTTTAAAATTTAAAGTATGTAAATATAAACAATCCTATATGGCTCTCTTTGCTACATAAATAAAGCTTAAAAAAAGTAAATAACAATACATTTACTATTACATAATACTGCAATTTGTATTTCTTATTTTAATACCTATTGTACTTTATAAATACAGTCAATCATCATCTTATTTTAATATAAATTAAACAACAACAGTTTTAAAATTTATAGTATGTAATAATAAACAATCCTATATGGCTCTTTTTCCTAAATAAATAAAGCTTTAAAGGGGATAAAAACAATGCATTTTTATTATATAACATTACCAACAAATTGTATTTCTTATTTTAATATAAATTAAACAACAACAATTTTAAAATTTATAGTATGTAATAATAAACAATCCTATATGGCTCTTTTTCCTAAATAAATAAAGCTTTAAAGGGGATAAAAACAATGCATTTTTATTATATAACATTACCAACAAATTGTATTTCTTATTTTAATATAAATTAAACAACAACAATTTTAAAATTTATAGTATGTAATAATAAACAATCCTATATGGCTCTTTTTCCTAAATAAATAAAGCTTTAAAGGGGATAAAAAACAATGCATTTATTATTATATAACATTACCAACAAATTGTATTTCTTATTTTAATATAAATTAAACAACAACAATTTTAAAATTTATAGTATGTAATAATAAACAATCCTATATGGCTCTTTTTCCTAAATAAATAAAGCTTTAAAGGGGATAAAAAACAATGCATTTATTATTATATAACCTTACCAATTGTATTTCTTATTTTAATATAAATTAAACAACAACAGTTCTAAAATTTAAAGTATGTAACAATAAGCAATCCTATATGGCTCTTTTTGCTAAATAAATATAGCTTAAAAGGGTAAATAACAATGCATTTATTATTACATAATACTGAAATTTATATTTTTTATCTTAATCTAATTAAAGCAATGGAAATATTAAAGTAGTTTCATGTGTCAGTTTTAAATTGTTCTAATATATTTATATTATTACATTTTTGTATTTGTATAGTATTCTTACATTTGATTTTTATTTGTGATTTAATTCACATACATGAACATAGAAAGAGAGATAGAGATAGATATAAGTGCTTTATTATCATTTCTGATACATATATATATAAATACATAACAAACACAGTCTTAGAAAATGCTCCTCCCTCTTGTTCTGCTACCAATGATGAAGTTAATTCATCAGGAGTTTCTAGTTTCAGGAGGCTGTGTTAGTTTCCAGTCAAAGAACGATTATTTCTGTTTGTTTTTTTTGTAGTAAAAGCCCTCTCGGCCCGCCCTCTGCGCTGTAGCGGCACAAAGCGAAAACAAGCGGGAAGGTTTCACTCGGGTTTCAGTTTTCCTTTATTTCGTTAGTGGCTCGGCCCGTGACAATTCGGCAATGACACACCAGAGGAATTTGCCCCAGAGCAAGGAAGCTCTCTTGAAATCGTACACGACCAGGCTTAAGGACGATGTCAAGTCTATGCTTGAAAATTTTGAAGGTCAGTTGCCAGGTTTCAGTTCTATCTGCAATGATGTAAACAACTCTGGGGCGCCTGAAAATACAATTATATTTTAGTGTTAACTTTTCGGTAGAAACAATTCGTTCGACTGTGGCAATAAATTTCCAATATTTGGAAACCCATTTCCAAGAATTAAAGTGTTTTCTACTCCTGTAAAAATCTTGAGATAAGCTCGTGTACTTTTGCAGTATTTTGATGGCAGATATTATATTAAAACTTACTTAATTCGGGTCATTTCAACTGAATAGATTTTTGTATAAAAACCTGTTCAGATCGCATATTCATTTCGGGGTATTTATTCTTCTTAACCATTCTATTTCAACGTTTTTATTTGGGCCGATTCCCGGCCTGGTTAGGTTAGGTTTTATAACTAATATTACAGTTATATATATTTGAATTCGACCGCATTCCCACTACCCTTACTAGTTTTAAAACTGGATGTCGCGATATTGGTTCAAAAATTATGTAAGTTTTAATATAATATCCGCCGTCGAAACACTGGAAAAGTACGCGAGCTTATCTCGAGATTTTTACAAGACTAGAAGCGGTTCATTAACTATGATTTTTATGACTATTTTAATGTTGCAGAAATTGTGAAATTGGCGAAAGGCGAGAGCGAGAGCCAGCTGACGAGATTCACTCAGTGTGAACAGGACACGTTCGAGATGCACGTACGCGCTGCCAACATGGTCAGGGCCGGGGAGTCGCTCATGAAACTGGTTTCGGACATCAAACAGTATCTGATACTGAACGATTTCCCTTCAGTCAACGAAGCCATCGGTCAGAACTCGAAGCTGTTCCGCACCAAACAAATGGAGTGCGATCAGAAACTGATGAGTTTGCGAGATGATATGGCGGCAGATCTGTACGACCTCGAAGAAGAATATTACTCCTCTATTTATAAAGTATAATCATGAATTATAAGAAACTTCGACAAAAAATAACGTCTTTGTATTATATAATCGTATCTGTAATTTTTCCTCGTTTGTATATATATTATATTCTTCAAATATAGATTTAGGACAATTTTTTTCTACACATTTGTTTTTATTACCAGAACTATACCTACAGCTCCCTATTTATAATAAAACTAAAATACTTGTTATGTCTTCGATGAAGTATTACATTATATCATTGTTATACCTGATTTCATTTTTGGAAATTTTAGGAAAACGTATTTACAAACATAAACATATATGTAAAGTGTAAAATACACTGTCCTTTTAAGTCTAAATTTTCCTAGAAATTGTTTCACCAGCTTTCAAATCAGTCTCAAATTGACTTGATAGAGACTAAGATGAGAATATTACATTTTAAGAGAGATAATATTTTGATAGACTGCTATTTAAAAATGTTTTATGTCAATAGCTTTATTTAATAACCTTCCTGAAATTACATCTGAATATTCCTATAAATTATTTCACCCACTTTCAAATCAGTCTCAAATTGACTTAATAGAGACTAAGATGAGAATATTACATTTTAAGAGAGATAATATTTTGATAGACTGCTATTTAAAAATGTTTTATGTCAATAGCTTTATTTAATAACCCTTCCTGAAATTACATCTGAATATTCCTATAAATTATTTCACCCACTTTCAAATCAGTCTCAAATTGACTTAATAGAGACTAAGATGAGAATATTACATTTTAAGAGAGATAATATTTTGATAGACTGCTATTTAAAAATGTTTTATGTCAATAGTGTTATTTAATAACTCTACCTGAAATTACATCTGAATATTCCTATAAATTATTTTACCAGCTTTCAAATCAGTCTCAAATTGACTAAACAGAAACCAAGATGAGAATATTAAATTTTAAGAAAGATAATATTTGTATAGACTGCAATTTAAAAATGTTTTATGTCAATAGCTTTATGTATTAATTCTACTTGAATTACTTGAAATCAATTTATGCAGAAAATTATCAATGGAACTTTCACAGACTGGTCTCAGTCTCCTCTCATTACATTATACATACAGGCCTCTTTGTTTTATTATTTAAAAAGTATTTGTTATTATTAGCAATAACATTGATGACTCCTTTATTAATAAACTGGCTGAATTAAATTAGTACCTTGTTATCTGGAGGACAGCAGAGGTGGTTTCTCATCATTGAGAACTCTAATAGGGGGAATCAGAAGCTCAATACTCTACCTTGACACCACTTTCTTTACACTACTTGCAGTTAGGCTGAATTACATTGCATTCTGGTTTTTGTTGTTTCAACGTAGTTTTCTTTTCTGTCTGAAATTGCAGGGATTAACAGTTAGATTTGTGTTAATAATTGTGATTTCCATTACAAATCTGTTATCATTGAGAACATTGGATGAATGGGAATTAATTCTGATTCATTAATTATTAATGAATTTTTAATGGTTATAAATTGATGTAGTTGGTATAACTTCATTTGTTCATGTGGATCTAATATACTAATTTATATTGCAACATGTTTGTCCAAACGCAATAAATAATTAATAATAATAACTGTTATAATGTTCATTTACCATTTCTAATGAATTATTATTGGTTGCCATTATATAATAGTTTTATGTACTCTCCAGTCCTAATGGCATCTGTTAATATTCTATTTTATTGTTTAGTGCTATTTATAGGATTGTACTCTAACATGGAGTTGCTTGGTAAGGTTTACGCCTTATTTATTTCAATTAATACCATTTTGCCAACTACCGATGTTGCAATTGATTCAAAACCCAATTGTCAGTGAGTATAATGGAGTCTGTGAACTCCGCTTGTTTACTCAGTTTAGAAATTTATAATAAGACAATTCATTTGCAGAATCAAACACTGGGTCCAAAGATATCTCTGTGGATTTTACTTTCCTCTGATTCTTACATTCTGTAATATGGGAAGGTTTTACTGATAAATTGACTTACCAGACCAGTTTCGTTTCTTATTTTGTTTGTAGTGTTATGAGTGAAATGACAGGTTTCAACTGGTGAAGACCATGCAATGTAATCATATCTCCAATGCTGTTGGGTTGATAATTAAGACCACCTGAAGAGTCCTTTGCCAGGTCAGTAGTCAGCGCTGGTAGTTTCAGTTTGAATTAATTTTTGAACTGAAAATCTAACAATTAAGGAAAAATTATCATTATTAATAATTTTCACATTAAAAAATAATGTAAATTTTATTTCCCATCTCAACCCCCTGTAATGGAAATATTTTTGGGAAGAATGAAATGGTCTAGGTTACAAGTAAATAAAACACAAGTGATATTCAACATCAATGATTATAATTTTAAAATTTTAGTATTAGAACATAGAGTTGATAAACTAAAACTTTGCGACGAATTTAAATTCTCCGCGTGCTGTAAAACTTGATAATTTTACTCACTAATTTACGTACACAGAATGAAAAATAGCTCTGAATTACAACCATACTCCGTATACTTCGCATGCAGTACTGCACGACTTTTTTGCACATTTATATGTTTTAATTTTTTTTAAAATTTTAAATCTAGGCAACAGTTAAACCTATTTGTCCGGTAAAAGGAAACAACGCCGAATTAATTTAATATTTTTTTTAATCTTTTTAATTAAAAACATTGTGAAAGAACAGTTCGCAGTTCCTCTTTTAACAGATAGGTTTAACTCTGCTCACACACATTTCATCATACATGATTCACTAATATATGCCTTAAAATTAAAAACTTACAATAAATTATTTATGTGGGCAAGTCATTTTTTTCATGTTTCTATGTCTAAGTGCTAGAGGAGGAGGGTAGGGTAGGGGGAGGGTAGGGGGGCTAACGGATAAAAATTTATTTTTTCATCTTCCAACGCTAAAATGTAATAATTTTCGCCACCTAAACATTAAGCAGCTATGTTTTGTTATTTTCTTTTTTTTAAATGCCTATGCCTGAACAGGCGCGTTTCAACAAAACGGCTTTTTCAAATTGTGAGTCTTCCGCATTGTTGAACTGCGCTCTAAACGTTTTTTTTCTCCATTAATTATTAAATACTAAAAAACTAACAATTTTATTTTATTTCTCTTTAAGAATAGGACAATGATCAAAAAACATATTTCTTTATCACGGGAAGAAACAAGAAGTTATGAAAAAGATAAAAAGAGAAGAGAAGAGAATAACAATAGAGAAAGTTGAATAGAGAGAATTGTAAAAAGAGAACAGAGAACTTAAATTAGCCCTTTACCGTTAAGCCACAAGTGAAGTGTTAATAATATAACATAGAAGGCTCAGTCATGTTTGAGCCTATTGTTGTTGTTAAAGCTACATAGTAACCCAATCACATTTTCAACGGTAGTTATTTAATTTAATTTACATTGTACGCCCTTACCTCTACATAACAACCACTTGTAAACTTCAAGCATATTCGATCAATTCCTAATTTTCTTTAAATTGTTTCTTCGTTTTCAGTTTCAAAAAAGTATACAAGTTAAAAGTTTTGGCCGTTCGTATGTATATTTATATAATTTTTTTCAATTATTTTTCTTTTATTAATAATAAAAGTTCTATATAAAAAAGTGACAATAACAATAGATGTTCGGTATACTCGAGAGAGAGAGAGAGAGAGAAAAAGGTAAAATATAGAACATGCTTAAATTTTTCCAGTGGAAAGCCATGTACCTCCAACAAACGGAAAAACCATACTCACTGGCTGAACACGTTACACACATAATTATTAAAAACTAATTGTTAGTAATCACACAAACTCTGCTGCCTAGGCATATATATATATATATATATATATATATATATATATATATATATATACACACACATATATACATATACATATGCTAAAAAAATTTTTTTCTCAAATTACACTACCTTATACGTATTAGAATAACAATATTGTTACATGTATTACATTTTGTTTTAAAAAATCGTATACATTTATTGTAGTCGGATTGTAGAAGAATCCTGGTATATCGCTTATCATCACGGCGGATTGCTTTCTTTTTTTTTTCAATAAGGAACAACCGCAAATTTGGCCAACTCAATTAAAAAGTTGACCGAAATATATATATATAGATAATATAGTATTATAATAGTTTTTTTTTAAAGGCATACAAAGATTGTGCATAATAATGTCTAAAAATAAAATAAGCAATATTTTAAACAAACCGCTTTTTTTAACGGCCACTGAAATGCTTCCTCCTTATCGACATATATATATAATATAATTAATACTTAAAAATTGTTAAAACTTCGTATACGAAGCAGAAGCCTTCATTAAATCTCAATGGCCGATTGTTTTTTCATAATTTTTTTCTTTTTAAATTTTAAATCTTTCGCTTACTTCCTAAGGTTTCTTTATGATGTGTATGATGTACGTATACTTGTTTAAGCTCACTGTACATTAGACATAAAGCTATACAATGTGTCTCGCAATTTGTTCATACCTATACAGTATAAACGGTCAAACAAAAAAAAATTTATACAACAGCTTTTTTTTCTCGAGGTTTTTTCTTTTTCAAGTCATCTCTTCTATATTTCATTCGAATTAAAATATTGCTTCTCGTCGATACGTCTGATAATTAACAGTTTAACAGAAGGATAATTATTTATAATATTTATATATGTATATTTATATATATATATAAAGAAGTTTGAAAATTCCCCTGACGCCCTGACATAAAACTTTACCCGCCATTTTAAAAAACATTAATTCCTCATATTTCTTTTTCGATTACACCCCACACTTTCATTATTTTTATTATTTGATTTTTACTATAGTGCGTGTGGTACACACAAGTGTCTGAGCGATGCCTGTACATGTGTCTGGGTGTTTTCTTAGTGTGTGCATGAATCAAAGATAAGAAATGACGACGGCGGGAATTAAATTAAAAATAGTGTTACACTTTTTACAAATTGACCTCGAAGAATCGCGCGCCACACAATTAATAAAAGGGAAACAATCTACAAAACGAAATCTTTACAGTTTTGCACAGTGTCTTTGTTTTTAAGTATTTTCAGTTTTTTACACAACATCTCTCATTTGTCTTAAAAACTAGTCTTCCTCGAATAATCAAAATAACAGTCTACGCGAGAGGAAAAAAAATAATAATAATAAAACGATAAATTTGAACACATGTCCAAGGAAGATCCAGAGTTGACAGAACAAAGAGAGTAAATAACAACAAACAACAACACTTACAAACGAAAGAAAGTTTTTTTAAAAAAAGGAAGAAAATATTAATCTACAAAAATAATTAAATCTTAGCGTATAAACAACACTGTGCAAATTGACTGTTGTATAGTGGCGATAACGGGTCATTGTAGATTTGAGTTATGAACTACATTTTTAATTGCCGGTCCCATTACAACCTCCTTTCAAATATTTTATTGTCGTTTTACTATTTTGAAAAATTTGCAGCGCGCATTCACAGCTGTTTTATTCATGGCCCAAAAAATTTCAAATTTTCTCACTTACGAAGGACTGGAGCTTTTGTATTCGTGTTGTGTTCCCATCGTACAGTTGTATTCATTTTTCCTAAACCGTATTGACCGTTTGTAATCCAAAACAATGTTCGGGAGGAGGTTCTTTTTGCCCGACGGAGAAACAGGTCTATATCGCGATGGACCGGAGGGAAAGAGACAGAGACAGAGAGAAAAAGAAAGAAAGAAAGAGAGAGAGAGACAGGCAGAGTGAAAGAGAGAGAGGAGGAGAGAGACAGAGAGAGCAGTTCTTTACCATTTCTAAAAACAAAAAAAAACAAAAACAAAAATAATAAAAACCGAACTTGAGTATGATGAGGAAATGTTTTTTCGTCTATAGTTTAGGACGTTTGATGTCTATATCACTGCTGTCACCACTGTCCTCAGGATGCAGCGGCTGGAAGTCTGGTATTTGCTCCCTCGGGGGGTTCCAACCTTCACCACGCATCGGTGGCGATCCAGATGTCTTTGTTGCCGCCTGAAACAAATAAATTTACAGTTCAAACTCCCATAAAGAACAAAAAAAACAAAACAAATTAGTAGTAAAATAGATCTTGGGTTCCAACCCGAAATGAAACCGATTATATCTGCCAGAGTAGATTTGTGTACTCCTTATTTTGAATGAACTGAGCCATCAAATTACAGTAGTAGTTATAATAAATTATCATCGCACTTTCCATCTTCTGTCCCCACTCACTGATTTACTGATGTTCTACTGACAACGGTGTGAAGTCAAAACGGGTCTAGCATAGGACCGAATAGGTGAGAGGAGACAGAAGAAGTGTGGATGATACTCCAAACCAAAGTGAATCCTGAAACAAGTATCTTAAAATTTGTTTTTACTGAGCATTTGTTTAATTGGTAATTAATTACTTTATACCACATTATTGGTTGTAATAAACACTAATATAATTATTATTAAAATAAATATTTTATTTTTGATAAAATGACCCAAGATATCACCATTATATATTTTCTGTTTCCTCTTGCTTTGTTCTTATATACCAGTTTACCCTTTACAATCCCTGAATTATCAAACAGCGAGAGAAAAAAGAAAATTATAAATATTGAAACCAAAAAATTGAAGGTACGTTGTCAGCACGTGTTTGAAGTAACATCACTCTTGTAATTTGTCATCTCCGTTTGCCTGTTAGCTCTTATACTAACCGCCATTGCCAGTAATGTGTCACTACTGACCAACAAGCATTAGTACCTCAGTATACAACTGAGAGAATGCTACTGCACAAAGTGTGATGATAACAAAACACAAGTCTGATATATACAATCCGTGCCAATATTGTTGTAAGTCTGTAGAGTACTAAAAAACACAAAAACATTTAATGTACTGTACTCATTAGGAGACTGTGAAAAAGCTGAAAAGTACACAAGAATTAAATTTTGTTTAATTAAATTGTTAAATTAAAACGCACAGCATAACTCAGCTTCAGTAATAAAGTTACCAGGACTTTTGGAATTCTTTAATAAAATCTAAGGCTGAGGAGAGGTCTTCAACTATTGTTCAGCATTGCCTAGAGAGAGTAAATATGCCATTTCAGAATGTACAATAAAGAGGTTACAACAATTATTCAACTTTTAAATCTAAAAGTTGAATCTAGACCACCGATGATATATGGTTTGAAAACACCTGACGCTTGACCATTCACAAAGACTTCCTACTTAATAAATATGGTAAATTATAAATACGGTTTGGTAAATTTTAAATATGGTTCAAAGAAAAATACCTACTCTGATCCATAACTCAAAACTATGCAGTATAATTTGAAATGATAGTGAAAAATAAGTTTTAAATGACAAAGACTGATAACGTTCCAATCTGGTTAATAAGCAAACACTCCAAACAAAATATTCAGCATCTCTGTAAGTTTATCTCAAAACCAGGTTTGGCGTACAATCATTTTGCCATTCCTTGAACAATTCTTCGGAGAACAGGCACTTTTTGAGTTAGTCACAGCAACAATGACGATTTAGCCAAGAAGGAAAACTAAAATGTAATTCTTAAAAATCAAATAAAGGAAAATTCGTCACAAACCTTTATAGTGGATTGCAGTTGCCTCAAAAACTAACTCTTCTGTCGCACTGTTAATAAGCGCACCTCTCTGGGTCATTCCTGGAAATCATCGCTGAAAATCATTTTCGTGAAACCCTTTCATGTGGCAAAATTTATTTTGTTTTTTTCAATTATTTTTAACAATCATTGTTTCATTTGCCAGTCCGGTGAAAGGATTCAAGGAAAATGACTTCAACAGGTCATCGCTACTGGGTTGAATTCGTGCGTAACATTTAGAAGGAAGTTAATATTTTGAAGACAACTGCTTCCACAAATAAAATTAAGTAGGCAGAATATCATTTGCCAATTTGGTTAAAAACATTTTTTTAAAACAATATTCAAGAAATGTTCAATGTTCAGAGGCAATATTCAATTCACTCAGTGTGAATATAAATACAAGTTTATAAATTGATGTCTTATGTTTATCATCGACAAAATATTATTTGTTGTTTTCACATAATCCGTGAACACATTTATGGATAATTTATAATTAAAATTATGGTGGGTTAAGCTTTAAGGGTAAACATTTTGTACCTATTATTGCAATAGATTGATTCTTAAAATGGAATGAGTCAGAAGAACAATAATTTTCAACAGAATGTAAGTCAATGCAAATGTAAAACCGAACATTTTTGTCAATACTGTAACATGGTACCAAAGTTTGTTTCATAATAAACATCAAAATTTGGGTATTCCATTACATTATTTAAAATTTGGAAAATATTCTTTTCTAATTTGCATGCAAATCAAATATTATAACTGGTACATACAAAATGGATAAAGAAGTGCAAAATTTAAAAGCAATTTAGTAAGTTTAGTTGATAAATAAACAAACATTCATTTTTGTAAACAGAAAATGAGCCCTGTATTTTAATACTAACAAATAAGCATAAAAATAAATCAAATAATAAATGCTTTAAGAAAATAAATTGCAGAGTTGACTATACACCACTTATAATAATTTAAAATCAGAGGCCAGTTAAAATATTTTTTTTAAGATTGAAGGTGTATGTTTACAATATTCCTCTATAAAGGTTATAAATCCTGCTTCATTTTATTAGTTTCATGAAGGAGATTTTATTCCTTTTGGTCCACTATAAATTTTGGATATTTTCCCAAGCAATCTTTCAGTGTCGGCAATCAAATTTGTCCATCAATGTTCCAGATGAAATTTAGGATCCACGGTTTGCCAATTCCCGAGGCACTGCCCGAAATGTTATTATCAAAGCAAGAATTACAGAGGCCGTAAAACCTCTGACCGGGTTTAACTTCTTTTATAAACCCATCCGTACAGTGTGTAATAAAGACCGGGGCACGTACGCCATCTCAGGACATTAAGTAGCAATATCATTGACACCGCGGTTATATACAGAAAGTAAATCAAATCAACCCCCTCTCAGGATGTTAGAGTGTGTGTGTGTTTCTATTGACAGTGAAGGGAGCTCAAGGGTGGATCTAGAGGGAGGGGGGAGGGACAGTAAAAAGGAGGTTATGGGACATCAGGTAGGGTGGCGCGAAAGGGGCATAAAACAGTTGTGCGGCCAGTTTTACGCCCCCTGTTCGGGGGTGACTTTTCATTACGCCACAGTAAAAACCCCCCACCCCCCAACAACCCCTCAAGGGGACTTTACTGACCATCACGACTGTTCACCTTGATTTAACGCACACATCTCCTATCTAAGACCGACGTGGGGGTGGGTTTACACTCTTTTTCCTTTCCCTCCCGCCAGATACTTTCTCACTTGAATCAGTAGCAAAGGGGCCATTAGAAAAAAAATATAAAAACCTCTTCCATTTCCTAATGGCACCGCTTTTATAGGCCAACATAAATTACACCGGGTTTTATTGAAAAAAAAAAATAAGAACTATGAGAAATAAATTATTATTATTATTACCTGATGCATTCCTTCATATCCTAAGCTTCCGTCCGAGTATGGTGTCTGTAAAAATCAAACATACAGTTAATAACAATTTAATACAAATTTAAAAATATTTATTAAAACAATCAAACTTTTACAGAAACTTTTTGTTTCTCAAATTCCCCATTTGTGTTTCATATTTTTCACTATTTGTGTTTTTCACTATTTTTGCATATATTCCACATTTTAATTATTACTTTAATATCATTTTGAATTTAGAATGCATTCTTAATCCAGTAATGATTTCTCTGCCTTAATATCTAGTATGCTTCCAAAAAAATAAATATATAATGAAATTTAAGAAACTTAAGTTTATATTTAAGGGAAATTTGTGTAATATATATTTACTTTTATTGAGACTCATACCCATATATTACAATAATTAAAATATATATAAATGTAAAATTTGATAAGCTGTACAAGTTTAATTATTTCATAGCTGTAAATATTAGGCATTGTTTTTCAATAACAGAACCTTGTATTACTTGAGCAAAGTCAACAGAATATAATCAGTTCTATAGTTCTTGAGAATATTGGAAATAAAGAACACTTGTTCTATAAAGCATAAACATAGCTTAAATCCTGCCTTCCATAAACCAGGAAAACTGAGAAATAGTAATCTTGTTTTTTCTTTGTACCACACCAAGATATTATACAGTTCCTACAATGAAAGGGTATGAATGAGGTTTGCAACAATAAATCAGGGCATTTGAGGCGTGTACTGAATCCGGCTGTAACCTTCACGATTGAGGTTACAGCCATCATATTTACGCTCCCCGAACTGGGCCGTGTTATGAATTGCTTTTAGTGAAATTAATTTCTATTAAAATTTCTTAGATAGCCTACATTCAATAAATGTACAGTAAAAACCTATAACAAACATTTATTAACACCGTTTGTGGCAGCCATTGTGAAAAGTACTACAATGATAATAATAATGGCCGATTCCCATCCTCAATTCAACACACTTACTCTTTACGCATACGATATAATTTTTTTAATATCATCGATTTTATAACTAATAATAACGTACGATAAATACCGGTATAAATAAGGTACAGTGGGCGAGAAGTACCGTTAAATCGGGCTAAATAAAAGAATAAACGTTTCTACATGTTCCAAACTTCGACACCAATGCCATATGAATTTTACAACTTTCTCAGTTTGCCAATGAATAAAAAAATGAGTATATTTCATTACCACTATTACTTTCAAAAAATTGAGATAAAATAATAACACAGATTAGATTTTTTCTGCACTCTTGTCCATATCTGATAATTTAATTATAAAACAATATATCAATACTTATTAATTAAAAGTGAACAAGATTTGTGTTGCTTCCGCGAAACCGTTCACTATGTTCAAATCTCTGAAATGTACAGACATTTCATTTTAATTTCACCTTAAGAAGATCTAAATCTTCTAATGCATTAATTCTCTTTGCGCAATTGGCAACTTGGGCCGCTATGCGCTAATTCTTACTCTTCAATAGCAGTTGATTGCTCGCTCGCTAATATATGTATATAAAAGAGAGAAATAAGTGTTCTCACCTGTGCTGCGGACATGGGTGAACTGTAGTCGCCTCCGTTGATCCCTATCGAGTATCCCATCGAGTCCTGGGGCGCTCCCGGTGGTGCCGGCGACATCATGGGGGTGGGTGTCCCCTGGGATGCGGGCCCCATGCTGTAGGGCGACGCACCTGCGTGGGACGCTACGGATTCTCATTTATGTTGAGTCGTGCCAATTTAAAAGTTTTCAGTATATACCAACTACCGTTAAAGTCTACTTGCATTTAGAGAGAAAAAAATGTTTTTTTTTCAAAAATTGAATCAAATTTGAAATGTGGAATCGACAATGTTTGAGATGGCGTGCCGCGACTGGATTTCTCCATGTATAAGCACCGACAGCCTCGAATATGGTGTAACGAAAAATGAAATGCCCACAAGAAACCTCAAGTGGCAAATGTGATGTCGACAATGACAAAGCACACTGCTGAAAGCTTTTTCGTGACGTTAGAAAATTTAATTTGATTATCAGTTCAACTGTTGGGTATGAACGTGGTGAATGGATGGTCATGAATAAACATTTTTGACATGAAATATGATAATAGATGTCGAAATAACATTGGATCCAATTTCACATAAGATTGAAATCATTCTGTTCAACTTTGTCTTATTTCGGTATACTGGAAACTTATTAAATCATTCTTAATTGTAATCTTAAGGTATAGTTTTAAATATAATTGGCGCGTAAACGCCAGTACATGATATCTACTGTTTAGACGTAAACTATCAAAAATAGATAACAGTTTCTGCTGGTCGGATATTTCTTAACGATAAAAAGTAATTTTTACAATAAAAATAGCCATCTTCGAGAACAATGGCCAAACGCCACATTCTTCGTTATAATAAAGACACATTAATTGCTCAAATATATATAGATACAAACAAGTATATATAGATAGACTCTAAAGAGAGGGCAAAACAGAAAAATACTGTACAGATAGGGACGGGTTAAATCGAGCGTTAAATATCACATTAAATATATGGAAACACTAAAATATACATTATATTTTCCTAAAATTAATAATTCACAACACCTTTGCTTTTCCTTCCTCCTGTTTTCACCCAACCTGTAATATACAAAAGCCTACCGATACAGTGTGAAATATCCCCCGACAGACATGCAGGAGAATTTTGTAAGAAATTCAGACAAAACTCACTAGACTTTAAATTAATTATTCCGAAAATTTCAGATATCTCGCAGCACATTTTTATGAGCCAAAACCAGCAAATCGTAAAACTGTTTAATGGGGAGGGGGGTTCTGCGAGAAGTGAGGAATTATCACCAGTTGTGCAACTCTCCTGTCTTCTCCGGCTCGTTCGATCCTAGCCCGGATCGGTTTCGGCTTCTCGCCGCGGTCAGTAGGCGGTACGGTGGCAGTGGCGGTGACAGGAGGCTCCATCGGTACGCCTCACTGTATCACTAACGGAATACCACAATTCTTCTGTCTCCACTCGCTGATCCGGCCTTATCCCAGACCGGATTCGGCTTCTCGCCACCTTCAGCGGCGTCAATATATCAATCCTCAACGCACTCCACTGTGCTTTCAGTAGTCTATCTTTATACACGAATTCCAATCAACGTTCTCTGAGCTTCGGATTGTCGCGAAGGCACGAATTCACGTGCAAAGTTCAACAAGCTAGAACACCATCGCACTGAGAGTGCCGACAGGGTGCCCTCCACATCGGTGCGCTACTGAAGATGGCGAGAAGTCAGCACATAGGACTAGCGGGCGGGAGGAGACACGAGAGCGACACGATTGACGACTGAATTATATTACTGTTTTCTTTTGAACTGGGGGGGATGTTCAGTACAGTTAAATACAATGGAATAAAATGTACTAGGTCAGTCCATAAGTTCGTATTTCAAGAGGGAAATTAATTCGACGGGTAGAATATAAAATGGCTTTCCAGTTTGCAACGATTACGTCGTTTATAAAGGGAGTTGTGCGACAATATGGAAGAAGCTCGGACTCACTTTCATGCGGGAGAAACAGTGAACATCGTTTGGTGTACTGTCAGGGGTGTAAAGCCGGGGTTAAAGGTGCAAAATATCCGCTTGTTTACGACACCGAGGGGTAGTAAGACGAAAGGCATTTTGAAACACCACCACTCACGCGCTCCTCCGTCTCCACTCGCTGACTTGGTCCGATTATAGGCGGGTTTCGGCTTCTCGCCAAATTCAGTAGCGAGTGCGGACAGGACACTTCAGTGTACTCGGTGACCGACAGGGCGAGTGGAGAGCGAAACGGCACGAGCGATGATATTAACAGACCCAGTTGGACGCGTATCCTAGTAGCGTCCAAACGCGCCGACGGCACGGTCATCGTGCACGAATTTATGGACTGGCCCGGCGCAATCTTAAAAACTATCTTAACAATGGGAATGTTTGAAGAAAAAAAAATAATACAGAAGAAGAAGAAGAAGAAGAGGAAGAAACAAACACAATGGTAAGACAGAAGAAGCGACTATCGAGTGCGAGCTCAGAGCTCTCGTAAACAACGAAGAGGGGCCTCGTGGAAGCCATGAATGTCAAAACTGGAGTCGAACGACAACGGTTGAGGGGGTAATAAACCGCATAATATGTGTAATTATAATTCATAAATGCAAATTTCCCCTTTCCCCCGCTCCCAGCACAACTCGGAGTTATGTTAATCGGTGGGAAAGCTCACCCTGAAGGGGAGGGGGGGGATCGCACTGCAATAAGAAATAGGAACGCGGGTATAAGAGCCCCGACCGAGGCATTGAGAGTGTCACCGCCACTAGAGGCGGCCACCCCCGATATATCTTCACCAACCGGAAGGCAAAAAGACGCACAGTTCAGAGCTTTGCCCGACTCGATTCCAAAAATCCCTATTACAATATTACCAGAGAATTTCGCCCGAATGAACAGAGAGACAATTAATACTCGAGAAAATACGCTTTAATGCGGCCGGTCATTTTATTTCGAATTTTGTCGGAATTAATTTTTTGAAACGCAAAATGCGATCCCGATAACCGTTTTCGATGAAATTGAACAATTTAGAATGCTCTGCACTTAGCGAAGTAAGTAAATACGAAAACGCCTAACAAATATCCGTTACAACTTCAGTCGACTGTCGACGGAAAATTAAGTTGGAAAATGAACCGGCTGTGTCTAATTTTTATGGAAATCTGGCCCCATTTAAATAGAACGATTGAATAAGGACGATAGCAGTCGACGACTTTGTTTCGTAACATTAATGATACTGGTGTAATTAAAAAAAATTATCGAATATTTTAGCAATTACTCTCTTGTAGAACTGAGGATGGCAAAAGGCCAAACGGGGGCGCTCCCTACCTTCCGAATAACGGCGCGATTCATCAAACTGAAATACTCTGAAAATTTTATTAATACCGGACATGCTATACAAGATTAATGTAGAACCCCCGTAAATATTTCCCTTTTTTTAAAGGGGAATAACATTAATTACATTTTTCTTTATAGGTATTCCGGAATTTTATTACCTCCGGACTGGGAGAAACTCGAAGTGCAATGCCGGCGAGAATGTCACGGCCAAAGGTGTCCGATATATATCAACACCTCCAACTAGGTGAACAAAAACTCGGCGGGTAACTCCTGTTCTAATCAATCGCAGCCCTTTCCTAACAACGCCCCGACCTATGTTTCAAACCCAACTCGTATAGACCCTCATATTTCAAAGCGAGCTATCCAAGCCGAAACAGACAACATTGTTCCCGGACGCATTGTCGACATTTTTCAATTCCCGAACCGTCAGTGGTTTTATAAACAATCAACAGTGCATAGATAGGTAACTAGGGACAAAAATATCGGATGCCAGATAGACTCTTTACATATAAAAATATAAGACATTGTATGGAAGCATTTAGGCGAGTTTAAGAGAGACTGTAAGAGAAATGGCTTTCATCCGTAGCACTGTGATACAGAAATGCTACTGAGGGCGGCGAGAAGCAATTCTTTTTCGTGGACGTACAGTACTAACGGAGAGATGTAAAACGAAGAAATTTAATTCAAAATTCCGCATCAGTTATTTTGTTCGCTACCTCCTGAAAATCTTTTGCCTTCTCGCCTCCACCCACCGATCCGTTTGTAAAATGGCGCTCTCAATGGGAATATCTCTCGGTTGACACCAAATAACCCGGAACTCTATTTTTCGATCTCAATAGACTAGGCAAATTGCGATTCCGAATACGCCCAGCGATTTAGCGAACGTCCTTTCGTCCGAAATGGCACAGCGCGATATCTTCCGACGGTCGAACTGGGGCGGTTTAGGGAGGTTGAACGGGGTGGGGGTGGGGTGAAATTTGTCGAAAAAAAATATTTTCCCTTTGAAAAGGATCCGAACCCTGGGAAAGGGGAGTGGGGAACTGGAGAGAAAAGCGATCGAGAATGTCACCGGCACTGGGGCTGATATATTAACTGCCATTGCGGGGGACCCCGACGGGTATGGCCTCTCCCTCTCACCCTCCCTCGCTCCCTCTCACTCTCCCTCCACTTACTATAGACCCGGCCGAGGGCAAAAAGTCCATCGCGGTTGTCTTATTCCAGACTGGACTTCGGTCAAAATAACAAACACCGTAATATTTCCCACTATATTTCGGGCGAATACAATTTTAATTTAACATTATTATATATAAACATTTGTTTAGAAGCCCCCAATGCGAAGTATATTTTTAAAATCGGTCAAACTACATTCAAGTAACTGGATTAAACAATTCTTTTAAATTATCCCCAACCGGCCGTGCGCTACTGACGGCGGCGAGAAGGCGAAGCCGACATTCTGGAGGGGTCAGAAACGAGTTATAACTCGAATTAAGCCTAGAATATATTCTGTATAGCGGAGATTTTAAACTTCTTAAACTTTCAATTATTCGGGAGGTAAAGAAAAAATAGAAAAAGAATAGAAATGTTGAACGCCCAAACTATAAAACAGCTGTTCGCCTCCAGCCAGTCTGCGGTTAAAAAATATATATATATGTATAATCGAAGCAACGACCGGTTAAATGATTTATAGGGAAAGCATCGGTGGTAGAGATGGTGGAGAGATAGGGGATGGATATTGCACAATCTGGAGTGTGAACAGTGGTTGTGAAATGAGGCTCGGGGAGGACTGCTGGATGCCGGTAAATAACTGATGACAGCGACCCCCCTCATGGGGGTGGTGGAACCTCCGACCAACAATTAAACATTTCAAACCATCACGAACGCGCCCCCTCCCACCCCCGTGTCAATCACCACTCAAAGTAAATAAACAACCAAACCACCCCTCTCTCTCTACACTGACGCTCACGGGCACACTCGCGTCAACCAAGTCCCGCCATTCGAACAGGACTACAATTTGTCAAACTTCGTTCGTCTCGTCTCGGCGTCGTACCGATATCGGCGTCCAGATCTTGAAAAAAAAGTTCTGTACAACGATCAAAATTAAAAGCGACTTAAGACACCTTCTTGGACGGGAGAGAATTTTTGAAACGTGAAATAATTGAATGGGATACTGAGCTGAACACGTTGTCAACCTGTTTTTTGTTAACGTTTAATAATTTAATCGTTGAATTCGTCGATATTTCCTTAATTTAGGAGTCCATCGAAATGATAAAAGAGCTTTGACATTACCGCACAACGAATACCAACTGACACACTTCACTTTACTCGTCAAAAGCGTCATGACCTACATCCGACAGTCACGACGGCCCAAACGCAGCAATTTATTATGATTATTATCCTCGATGAATGTTATTCGGCGGATAAATGAATCGAAATCGACCTTTACACCCCCCCCCCCCCCCCGTCGAACCTTCGAGTGAAAACATAAAAAACAAAAATGGCATAATGCAAACTATAGGCAACCTGAACTCTGGCAGAATGCTGTTTTGTAAATGAATGAAGGAATGGGGGGGGGAGGGAGAGAGGTTGGCGGTATAAAGTGCGGCTCGATATCGAAATCGCAAATTCGAGCGCTTTATTTATTTATTTTTTACTATTCACGTTCGGCCGAACGTGAGGGAATAAGATGAGCCGGGATCGTCAAACTCTGTTCTGAGTCTAGTTTAATTACAATTTACTAACCTGCAGCCTTCTTTGCGGCGTAAAGGTTGGCCTCCTCTTGCGCCTTTCCTATATTCTTCTTATACCTAATTCTCTTGTTTCCGAACCAATTGGACACCTGGAAGCAAAAAGTCGGAGAGCACGTTTTAAGGTATGAAACATCCGGAACGGTACGCCCTCTTGGTACCGAAATTTCAAGCAAATTTTTATTTACTTCTTTAAATACTTTACAACTGTACAATACTGTACAAAGTAGCACTAATAAGAAATATAACATAATGAAGGAGAATCCAGCCGTCTTTATTTAATAATTTATTTTTCTGGTAGGTTTACGTGGTCACATCCCGTTTTCCTTTTCAGAACTCAGTAAGGAACGTTCGGGATGCTATATTTCATTCGGGATCTCGATATTTCATTGGTCTTAGGCATATTCTGTGCGAGTGAAAATTAAAAATGTTACCTGGGAAACAGTGATACTGCATTTCCTTGCCAACTCCTCCTTGGCCTCTTCCGACGGGTAGGGGTTGCTTAAATGCGAATAGAAATATTCGTTCAATATTTCCGATGCCTGCTTACTGAAGTTACGCCTTTTTCTTCTGAAAACAACATTTTGTTAAATGGCAACAAAGAATTTTCTTTTCGGCTTATAGATTAACTCAAATCGGGAGTTCATAACATCTATATATAATAATTCGTATTGTGGTACTTGAACGGAAACAGGAGTAAATAATAGACTCGAACGATTCGCAATTAAAGTCCGGACAGTTGAGCGGGACGATTTAAATAAATTACTGCCTCATAATTATTCAGGCGTACATTTCTGCCAGCAATTGCTCATTCAAATGAGTATAACGCACGAAGGGCTAAAATCTGCGTATAACGTTACACTTAGGACCAGGCGTTATTGCAATATAATCGGCCGCGCCAAATAATAAACTGAACGAGGTTTTTTAAAAAACAGAAAAAAAATTTATGCTACGATAAAACATCGAAAAAATATCCGAAGAACTAGCCTAGAACCGAACGGTCATATTTTTTCGTATCACATTTCAGTTGGGCACAATGCATTTTTTCTATTAAAAAATTCATGACTGTATAATTAAAATTATCCGAGGATAGCATCCAAGAACAAGAAAATCATTTTGGTGAGATCGTATCAAGTTGAAATGATGCTATGTTGAGCTGTAATTAGTGCAAACAGTAGAGTCAACATTTATTTTTTCTAGTAGTTTTTTAAGGATGCAATATAAAAAATATATAATAATACGTTATAAGACAATTCTGTACAATTGTACAGTGCCCATACACCAATAGCCCGGGGGGAATAGGCGTGTTGAGGCAGAAAAAATCGTAAGCGTGGCGATAATTCAAAAACCCTCGAGGGCAACTGATTACGCGTATCTGTACCCAGTAAACGCAGTCAACGACTACACAGTATACGCCGTTTCGGGGAATGCTTTCTCTTTCACTTTTCCACGTTTTTTTTTGGGAAATCATCCAGTCTGATTCTCGAAGACGAGTATCCACTTTTCGAAAACCGTTATTCTTTACTTCTTCAGGGGTACTACTGAAGTTCGGTCGAGAGGCCGTTTTATATCACTCAAGCACAGGATAAAATTAAAGAAATACAACATTCCAAACAGTCGCTAACGGCAATAAATTTTCGTCCGTATTTTAATTCTTTTTTAAAAATTTTTTCACAGTAAATTGGGCGAGTAATTGTTCCGGAGGCGGGCGCCAGAAAACGCCCCTCCTCCTCCCACCCCCGCCCCCTCGAGTCGAATGACAAATTATCGCGAAACCCGAGAATAAATTCGACTGTCCCAAATTATGAATAGAAACTCTTTGTCGGAAATTAGCGGCGAGATAAAAAAAAACAGATTTGCAGATACGATTTATCGACACGCTGTGAAATACCGAATATCGGTCAGACTTCCGCCCTCCGCCGCTTCCGGTCCGGAAATCGACCCGCCCCCCGACTGATTTATATTATTATATATAAAAAAAGTAAATTTATTTCAAATCTACCGTGTAATTGTAGCAGATTTCAACCCCGCAGATGAAATATGTCCCGGGGAGGAGCATAAATCCTTGCCGTCCGCCCAGAGATATTATAAATAATTCCTTGGCTAGCGCGCGATGTGCTCGCCGTTTCGGACGTATTTTTTAAAAAGAAAAGAAGAAGCTAAATTTCCATAAATTACTGTACAAATCCGATACATTTTGCTCAATTCGAATTGTACACACTCGGAGCGTTTCAAACCGTCTGCAGCAAGAAAAGAGATCGGGGGTGGGGGGTTATGATATAGAGAAATATATTGTTTGGCAAACGGGCCGCAATTTTGGAAGCTGGACAAATTTTTAACATTTGCTAACGTCAGGTTTCCCCCCCCCCTCCCTCCCGGAGGATTAACGAGAGAAAATCATTTTCCCGTCACAACACAATTAAACCCGACCGAGTATATTCGAATGACTCTATTAGGTGCCCCCACCCCCCACAAACCCCCAATTAAGAAAATTTATTACGCGGAGAAATTACATTTGGAAGCGGTACAAACTATTAATTTCGGAACTTCAAAGTTGTTGTCGGACGCATATATCCAGGTCTTGTTGGGTATTTTCGGTGGATCCGAAGCGATTCAGAGTTACATACAGAACGGGAATTATTATTTTTTAAATACTATATTATTTTATGCAGTAATCTTATAAAAAAAATGGCATTGTTGTTAACACATAATTTGCGGAAAACTATTTACGGGGACGTTAATTAGGTAAAATAAGAAGAATTAGGTAAGTGCCCCGTTTGCCTCCTATATTTAAAGTCCAGGACGTGGGAATGAGAATTAAATATGCTATCGGAATTATAATATTTCCTCCGCCTCAGGATGAGGGGGCCGCCGTACTGAAAAAATTACGAACCCGGGAGAAAGGATTGCGAGGCCAATATTTCAGAGCGGTGTTAAAATTCTGTCTCGGACAAAATTCGGACTGGAGAGGAACCACCCCCCCTCGGTCATGAGAAGAGAAGGGGCACGAGAAAGGACGGGGTTAATGTTGTATGCCGAGGGGAGGTTTAGGGGGAGGCGGAGGGTGCGCGTTGGGGTTGGAAACGGTCCGCGGGGACCACACTGCCCGCCTGTGGCTCTGAATTATACAGAAATGCACTCAGTACACCTGCCAGGTACGCGCAGATGTTTTACCGACCCGCATACCCCTTGCTCCGGACACGCGGGGGTGGACGGGGGTCGTAAAACCCGGCCGGGGGTCGAAAAGGACGGTGTGATGAGCGCCCTCTCAAAACCGCTACTGATGACAACTTATCGTTTCTTTTTATCTGGCCTCGCGTCGAATTAATTACCTATTAATTAGACTACACATTTCAGACGGTAATTAAGAGGCACACACATGTATAAAGTTCTACTTTTACAAACTGTAATATATTTATCAGTACCGTCTGTCTCCTCTCGCTAGACCGGTTTCGGCCGTTCGCCATCTTCAGTAGCGTCGTTACTCACCAAAACTGACTAGACCGGTCTAGTGGAAAAGACCAAACCGGAGAGAGGAGACAGAAACACAGGAAATCTACGGTATTCCAACCCCTCGCAAACCACAAAACAGGTATTCTAAACTAGTTACAGCCAATATTTACCGGTATTTTCATATTTTAGTAGGTGTGACAATTTTAATTACCCGGATTGTTAACCTCAATTTACGTTCCTGAAATTTAAATTGAGTTTCTTAAATTGCAATTCAGCACACATATGCAGTTTAAGGGGGTATAGGCCATAAGTAGGCTTTTGGATCAGGACCGAAATTGAAATCGACTGAATCACCCCCTAATTGGCCTAGCCGCAAGGGGTGGTACTCCGGGAAGGCGGAAAAGGGCAGATAAAGCCAGAAGGGGGCGGCTTTGGGCTAGGTGTTAAGCCGGCACCGCGGGGGATGATGCCGGGCTATTTATCAAAACCCCGGGGCCTTAATAAAACCGCGGGGGGGCCCCGCTACCATCAAATCACCGCCCCCGCCCCTAACTCCGAAACCACTCCGTAATGATATTTCACGAAAAGAGACAGACAGCTCTCAACTTCGAGGAAAACACAGAGCTGTAAGCTATCCGAAAGAAATCCAATCGTAATCCGCGTCGATTTCAAACCCGTAATAGTTTCATCAAAATATTATTTCTCTTCTTCATTCAGCGCTATTTAGAAAAAAACACCGGGGATCTCACACCGGGAGCTGTGCAATTTTCATTCAATCACGAATGAACCCGAGAGTACCCTCATTAAAATTTTTCACATCTGAATGTTCTCAATACAAGTGTAATCGCATAATAAGCCGATAAATATTCATCCTTGAAATTTAACAATAGTTTAGGGCATTCAAAATAATTGTCTTTTTGCCCGAGTGAAGTAAAATGAACCACTCTCAAGTAACGACGATCCAAATAAATCCCAGAAACAGGGCTTGAAATATATTGTGAAATATATCTGAGGCGTACTAATAAAGTATATATTTAATTTTCAAACTGGTGGGTGAGCTGCGGAAGCGGGCGTGTGCGTGTGTGTGTGTGTGTGTGTGTGTGTACAGGGCGCTAAGGGGCCAGAACGTTATTGACTCTGATTCGGTGCCAATATTTATTCAACCGACAGGGCAAACATTCCTGCCGACCCCGCGTGCCCGTTTCTCATGGCACATATCTCTTAGAGCTTCTCCTCGTCTGTTGGCCACTGATAGAGGGCCCACCAGACGCTTTTATTTGGGGCGTTACGCGTTCCGTTTGGAAGACGGATAAATATATATTTATACCAGAAAATACTATGATTTATATTGTCTGGACTTCCTTTTAATTTTTGAGTTCTTTTTTGTAACCGTAGCGAAATATTGCTACACCACCGATGGCATCCGTCCAATCCCACAAATGCAGTGTTTGAATAATACAGCATTTTAGCTACTCATCCGAGACACTATCATACTTCAGTTTAATACGATACATTGCGTTATATTGTTATTGAATTGTTTTCATATTTGCAATAGAAGCAAATGATGACGCCCGCGAGTTAACCGCCGACTCGGATTACTGACCCGACAATTGGGCAGTTTTATAAAACGGGATCAGCGACAGTTTCTCTTATACAGATCTCGTATACGAGTCTGTATACGAGGAGATGACTGGGCCGGGACAGAGTAAGTTCTTAAAAAGTACTTAAGGATCGATGACCGCCTGCTGAAGCGTGAATGGGATGCGACTGAATGGTCCCCTCATCGTTACACAACGTTGTGTAACACATAATTAAAGGACGAAAATTATATTCCCCCTGGAAAAATAATATTCCGGCTTGAAAGTTTTTTTTTAATTAAAAAAAGTGGATTTTTAAAATAACTCCTTTATTGGCTATTAGTAGGGAGGCCCAGTTTTACAACATTAATTCTGAAATAATTTACGAAGTGAAGATATCCTCTATGAGGTTCAAATCTCCTGTATGCATTAACATTTTCAATTTCTGATCTACTTGGGCGTCCTCCCCCAACGGGATGAAACAGATAAATCAAACGGGAGACTTGTTTTTATTCACGTCCTGTTTTTATTTCCATCTTAAATACCCCATTTTTATAATGCGGACGTAATTAATTTGTGGGTCATTAGGGATTCTTACGATCCATTTAAACGGCCCGTATAATTACTTAATGCGTTGTTTTATAATGAGTGCATTTTGTGAGCGGTGAGGAGGGGTGGGATCAATCGTGAATGATTAAACTTTTATATTCGCCCGAAGCTACGATTTAATTATATACTATGTTTTATTTAACTCTCGCTCGGTTCAACATTATTTAGATACGTTATTTAATTATTAATGCATCGATAATGGGTTTTTTCTCGAAACCAGAAACGTTAACTGTCACTACTGAAACAGATCTGGTGGACGATTTACACTATTTAAAGACCGAATAGTGCTGTTACATGTTGAAAATATTGAATTTCGGTTTGAGAGAGTTAGAGAAATAGTCAGACTATGGTCTCTAATCGGGGTTTACCTTGCGTCCAAAAACCTGGACCTGAGGATCATGACCGCTTCGCATGTGCTCTGTTTAAGCTGCATCTGTATCGACGAGAACTTTTTGTGGATGATTTGGACCATGCGCTCTATCTCTTTGGGCGTTATGGGCCGTGTGCGCGACTGCTCCCTTAACAGGTTCATCACGTGTGTCGTGAACTCGTTGCACGCCTGAAAAAATTGAAAAAAAAATTATTAATTAATTAATCAAGGAAGGATAAATAGATCTAATAAACTCGTAGGCGAGAGGTCTCGCATGTTGAATTTATATTCGAATTTAAACATTGCCTAAGCATATCCGGTAAATGTCCACGCGGAAAATTTAAATATATTATTTACAAAATATAGGACAAAACTTGAATAACTAAGGGCCGAAATGTACGGGCGAAGTCGGAGGACGTGTAAGCTGGAAATTTATTTAAAGGCTCCAACGTTGATAAATTTACAAGGAACCGGTTTGATAATAGAACGACCAGAATTGGGTCGCTTCGCTCCCTGTTATGTGGGTCGCAAATTTAGATTTAGCAATCTCCACAAATGTGAAATTACAATTGCTAATTCTACGCCCAAGGATAAGACGAGCGTTCGAAATCGACACACACAGTTCTCTTGGGCCACAAGAGAAATTGGTTTAGGGTATTCGCTGGATGTTTTTCTCCATTTTTTTTTATTTCTCGGCATCCTCAGTAGCATTCCGTTCAAAGTCGGCTTTCCTTATGAATTCTTCAGTGTTATTTTTGTTCGACACACTTCACCTCAAACCAAATGCTATCGGGAACGGTGATAAGCTGAAAACAAGTACAGCCGGGTACCTAACGGTCGAGGGAAAATAACACGGCTGACAAAATCGTATTTTCGTTTTTCAACCAGAAAACGAGAAAGTTATCTAGGCTAAAAGGGCCTGGAAAAACAATATCGTAATTGGGTCCCAATGAGCCATAAATCTTTCGAAAAGGAGAGCGGGTTCAATTAAACGGGACCGACACAATGATTGAGCGGATCAACAAGTTGAAATATACGGCATTTATTCCCGGGTAAGAGAGAGAGAGCTGCCGATGCCATTATAATATCGGCAATATATTATAGATAATCCAAAAGGCAGTGGGGGGCCTCGATTAAAAACTGAAGTGGTTTGTTTATAACAGCGAATCCCACTCAAAAAACTTTATCCGCAGTAAGGCGGCTCATTTTCCGATCGTTCCACATAAACGAGTCCAAAATTGAACTTATTAAGCAAAGAAAGATAAACGAAAAAAATGGAATATAGAGATACTGCGAGAGAGGTGCTTAATATCTGCATATACTTTATAATAATAAAAAGATCACGCCGTTATAATAGATTTGAACTCTGTTATTACGACTCATCGGTGAATTTTATTTTTGTGTCATAAAATATTCCCCCATAATTTCTTGTAGAACGATTTCTTGTTTACTATCGTTTTATATTTTATATATTTGACCAAAAACAGATTAAATAGTATAGAGACGACAGTAACGCGTAACGTGTACGAACTGAAGGTAACGACCGGGTACAAAATGGGGGGAATTAAAATGAAATAAAAAATATATATAAATATACGGGGTAGTTGAAGAGGTAACGGGACATTTAGCCGGACTTAAACCGGTAGTGGATGAGGAAGGTAGGTGGATATTTATTGGAGGAGGCCTGGTGTAGAAGGGGCGGGTCGCAAGAGGCGATACCATCGGGGATCGTGCCCGGCCTCCTCTCTCCTCCCTCCCTCCCTCTTACTCCCGGCATCGACCGCAACGCCCGAAAAGTGAAAGGACACGTTCGCTCCCGAATTCCGGAAGCGGCTCCGGGGCGTAGATTTACGGCGGGAGGCCGCCGGGAGCTTTTTCGGAAAATCGTAAATATCTGCGGAGGAGGTCACGGGTAGGAGACAGGGGGCCGGAGAGGACAGAACCGGGCACTTGGGCCTAAACGATGTCGGGGATAACAAAAATATGTTCGGGGGATTTTTTTTTTACGGAATAGGAGATATATTGGTCATGAAACTAGTGACAATGGCGCTTGCGAATTCTCCTCTATTTTAAATTGATACTCAAAATAAAGAGCCAACTTATTTCTGGGGAATTACAAGATTTTAAGGTCAGTATAAACCGATAATATTATTGAAAACTCCTGCACTTCTAAATATTCTTCCCACAGAAAATGATGAAACTGATTAAAGTTAGGGCTAAAAATGAATACTTATTTTCATGAATTTTTGGTGTAAAAATATGTTTAGAATTCAAATCTGGTCTTCATTTTCCATGGCTAGTTTTAAATTCAAAATCAGTCAGTAATCGTTTTTTCTTATTCATCCCGGGTGTTTAACACATACGTGTCTCCTTCGGTAGTGTATTAAACCCCCCTACACCCCCTAGATCAACTTATGAACGATAAGTTATGCGGGAAAAATTATGTCCCGCGCTAGTAGGGACGTTTAAAACGATGAAAAATTATTCAATTTAACGGCATAAGCGCGTGAGACGAATCGGAATATTAAACGCGCGGCTGACCTACGCGTCCCGACCGACCGTATCTTAATCGCCTTTCATTAATTCAGGATCGGATGAAACCGGAAAAATTCATCCATCGCCCACGCCCACGGCCAAGAGAACAAGAAGCGTTTTATCTCGGGTTTATGGCGAAAAATTGACTTTCCGCGGAAAAAAAAATAACCGGCCGAAGAAGCTAATGCACGACATCAGACTTGAGCGTAAGTACAGTTTATTTAGAGCAAACATTAATTGCGTTTATCGCGTCGGGAAGAACGAATCTAATTTGGGCCATAAATTGCGAATTGCTAATGTACATTCCGTGTTCTTTAAAAGTCCTTAAAGTCTTGTTTTGTTATCCGACAGGGGGCGGGGGACTTATCTGGGCCAAACGCTCGGTTTTCCCGGGTAAAAAGCTAAGCCTCATTTTCATATTATTTCTGCCCGGTTTGCTAGAGACTTCATGTTTTCTGGCTCCCAGAGAGGTCCGTGTTCACTTCGCCGCGACCCGTTTCAGATACATATTATTCCGTGACCCAGCCCCACCCCCCGCCAATGTTCATTATATAAAGCGAGTTCTGAGATTTTCCCCGTCAATTTTTCATTTAAAAATGAAAATATTCATCTATTACCGGAATTCCTATCACGAAATCGTACAGTATATGTAGCCCGATCAATAACGAATTAACCTCGCAATTTCTTTACTAAATTACGCCAAGAATGGAATAATTTCAAATTTTTCCTAATTTTGAAATAGTTTCCTATCTCAGTTTACTACTAAATGAGGAATTCTTAAACAATTACAAGGACTAAGGATCGGTGCCACCCAGAATTAATTATTTTATTTTGCAGTTAGGGCCGTGGTTTCTAACCTAAGTTCTACACTGCCGAGCAGTACTGTAGGTCCTACCCCATCGAGTCCACCATATTGGAATAGCCGACTTCTGCGAAGACATTTCGTTGCATAATTCACCCAACAAAAATGGCCAGCCTGAGATTTATCGTCCGATAATAAAATTAGTCCGGGACAGAGGCGGTCGGACGAGATCGAGGGCCGAGAGCAAGAAGGAGAGGGGGGGGGAGAGAGAAAAAAGAATAGGAAATATGACAAAGAGCGGGGTAAAGAAGAAGCGGTGGGCTCAATTGCCTAACGACTGTGGTTAGAGGGCGAGGAACCCTCCACAACAACAGTAATTTGGTGGCCGGCCGAGCTATTACTCTATTAGATAGGGCCCAGGTAGGTGCCTCCGTCCTAGCCTATAATTTGTCCACTCCCGTCATCCCCCACAATCCTTTTACTTACTCCCTTCAATTAAATCTGTCAGAACGAGTTGCCGGCCTCTCTCGTTGTTATCTACCGGCGGCGGCTTTTCTTCTCCTTCAACCCGCCATTTTATATTCACTCCCGGCTTTATTATTACATTCGGCGTTGTGTTCGCGAACCGAACGCGCGCGATCGGGATCTGTAATTTAATCGGTTCGGTATTCGAGGCGCAGTTTCACGCCACGTGAAACGCGAACCGGAATTCCAAAAATCTGGGTTACCGACGGTGACATTATGCACAAACGGACACACGCATAACAGGCGCTGTGAATTGAAATTGGTGGCGCGGATCTAGATCAAATCACAGTTCTCCCGGCGACCCGAAAATCACTACGAATAAAAACTTTAAAACATAAAATCGCAGCTATAATTTAATGATTTTTAATTATACTGTAATTATTTCTGTCCAAAATGAGGCGCGGCAGAAAGAACTGTTCGTAACAAAGAAATTTTAATTTTCTAGGCTTAGTGGGACTATCAAAGGTATGACTCTGGGAAGCGATGAAAAGTGTCCCTAATGAATATTCCTGGGGAGGAACCGAAGCCAAGAATGAGTCCACGGTGAAGAGTAATAAATTAAGTTCAGAATTAAAAATATAAAAACCGGTTGCTAGACCGGAGTATTAAGAGCAAAACGTTGACACATTCTCACCCCAAAAGAGAATCATAAATCGTAAAAAAAAATTTGTCCACTCCAACTACCGCCTTAGCAGGAAATAGGAAATGGATTGCGCATAATAATTAAACTCAGTACATTCCTTAACAATTGTGCGAAACTGTGATAGATCATGGCCCGGAAAGGTTGATATACACAGGGAGCAGTCATATCGCCTTCAATTGAGGTAATGGCAGGGGTTAAATCAACTGGGGAGACAGATTCTCCGGTTTAAAACTGTCCGTACTAAGCACCTCGGTGAGCCCGCCACCAAACCCTATAATTTCCCGCCTCCCGGAGGTCTCCAGTGGACGCGCCTCCCCTTCAATTAGATCTGTCCCTGTCAGGTTGTGCTCTCAGGAACGGGAAAGGTAAATTTTTTCGTCCCACCCCCCCCCGCGTCAAGCGGGCAAAAAAAAACAATCCCGGATAATTAAACGACGTGCGAAGGCCATCGGGCGCTAATTACAAGGGCGGTTACCTCCGTCGGTTATTGTTGTTGCGTAGGTCGGAGTCGAGGGGGCGAGAGTTCTTTAAGAGTTCGGGGGGTCCATCCAAGTGGCGCTGTAAAAACGCCCCCAACCCCTCGCTGAGCAAGTTTACGACTTTTTTACGTCCCCCTTCCATCGCTTACCGCCTACTACCGCTCACTTACCCCAGACGACCCCTCATCGCTCATCCCTTATAACAATTGTTTATACTGATTTGACCTCAGACACCTCCTCAGAGTCCGATTTCTGACAGGAGGGCCGACAACATTTAACCAAAATTGTTTATTTTTTATGTTGTTTTTTATGTACAATGTTTTCTTAAGTACAATTGATACATGTATATTTTCGCGTGTTTGTCTCGATAAACCCAATGACGGCACTCTTTGACACGTTTTGACTACTGTCCGAGGTGATCACTGGGACAGTGGGGCATTTAAACCGTCCTGGTGGGGATAATGGACCGGTAATAGAGGACAATGACTGAAAGAGTAAGTTAGGACGAGGAGTAAGCGGGAATGGAACTTAAGGAACCGGGATTTCGCGACTTCGTCGACTGTCGGTGCGTTGAGGTCATTATGAATGGTGTGATTTGAAACACCGGGCAGCATAAAGGATGGTTCGAAGAACTTTCGATTGGAACCCCATAAGTCCTATACCCTATGTCCATGTCGGTTTTAATACGGCTTTGTATATTGTGAGTTTGTTACTTAAGGTCAATATTGATGTCCGTTTTAGTAACGGTTTTAGATGTCCAAATTTGCGGTTCAAGTCGATTCTTTTGAGCGGGGATTCCACGTAATTTTATATCGTAATTGTAATTGTTTTTAATATCTTTCTGACACGGCCCTCAAAATAAAGAAATAAACCACTAGTGACACATTCTTGACTTGTTATTATTAGGACTAATGTTGATCTCTGAGTTACCTAGGTATGTTCCGACAGGAAGGAGGAATATTCTCCGCACTATTCTAAATATATTCACGGGTATATTCGTTTTCACTAAAAACAATTAAGGATAGACGCGAAAGGCACGGCACAAAATATAATGAAAACTGATTACTAACTGGGATATCCCCGAAGGACTAACCGCGCTTAAGATTCGTAAACGGTTCGGCTTCGGATTGCCGCCTATCGGGGCCGGGACCCTAGTCCGGGCCAGCGTTATCTGTTTCAGGTGGTTTATAAAGGTTTGCTTTACCGACAGGTGCAATAGTGTATAAGAGAGGAGCGTGTGCAGGCAATACGATAACAGGTGGTGGAGTGGAAATAGGAGCGGGTGGCGGAGGGTGTGGAGAACAGATTTCTGATAACGCGGCATAATTTGCAATAGCGCATACCTTCCTAAAAAGATAAGGCCTTTTTATACGCAAGTGTGTGTGTGTGTGTGTGTCCCACCATTTATGTACAGGAGATAAACTTCAAACGGTGGGGGCCATAATATGATAGGGGTAAAACAAACGAGGACGGGCGTTAAATGTCTTACAAAAATTGATAAAAATGCGAATCAAAGAAATTTATATTTGTACGAAATACTATACTAGAAAAAAGAGGAAAACCGAATTTCTATTTTTCAATATTTTAATTAAATAGCGCGGTTATTTCGTTGTCGAAACTGGTTTTGCACTATTTTCGCCCTACACCGACTTATACCTGTCTGCCCTAGACTGATATCGGCTTTATGACAATACGAGGATTCAACACAGTACAAACAGGAAAAAATCTATAATAATTTAATATTTATAATACTGAATCCGATGATAATTTATGCAGTAGAACAGTTGTTTTTATTGTTTGGTAAAAATCACACGGTCTAAAAATTGTTTCAGTAACGGAAGGTCACAAAATTATCAAAGCGAAACAGGTCGGCAACTTCAAACTGAAGTCACGGAATCGCGTTTTTGAAAAGTGGATTAATTAAAAGAGTGTAGCGATAATTTAAAAAAGATCCCCCGACATCGATAAATTGAGGGGTGTGCGGGTTGAGAGGGGGGGGGTGATACAACACTGATTCTTGAATCGATAATGCGTTTAATTCAATTTTTAAATTAAGAACACTTAAGTCAGATAATGTCGAACCCACAAAGGATAGCGTGGACGTAGTTTTACTTAAATTCAAATCAGGAAACCACAAATTTAAAAGAAAAAACGAACGGCCAAGTTGAGTTTACAGATTATTTCAGATTGGAATGAGGTCCGGATATTTTTTACACAAATCAAAGATAGTTTATGATTTGATCAACGCGAGAAATATATATATGCCATATTAGGCCCCAGTTGGATTGTCCCGAATATATGAAACAATTTACATATTAAAAGTATTAACAATGGTCTGTTTTTCCGCCTTGTCAAAAGCAGGCCCACAGCAATACTAATGTAACACGCTTATTACATGAACTTACTAAAGTAGGAGAGCCGACGAAGCACAAAATTATTATGTAATATACAAAATTAAGAAGCCATATTAGATTCCGCGAATACAGTCTTTGGATGAGTAACTAATTTTAAACGCAATTTAATTTCAAGCAGGGCAACTCGGGGGGCACCTTTCATCCGCAGACAAATTCGCCGGGGATTTAAACCGAAATTGAATTCCCAGAATCCCTCCCCTCGGCTTGAGCGTATCTCCAATATTCAAAGGCGCAGTTCGTTTTTATTTATAGACGGGATAAATCGGCGAATAAGGAAAAACTGCGAAATAAAATAGAAATAAGATGCAAATTAAGTGTGAAGGACAAGCGCGGCGGGTTGAGATTTAATTGGAAATAGATTAAAATCATCATCATCATTAGGCAAACTGAATTAAAGATGAACCCGACCCCACGGGGACCATTATCCCACCCTCCGCGGGCCTTAATTCTATTTCTTCGCCCTACGCTCGAAACTTCTTTTCTTCACTCCAGATAAGATAAAGGCCACCCCCTCCCACACCCAAAAAAAAGGCGCAGGAACGAGGAGGATAGGGGAGGATTTCAAGTCTGAATTCAGTTCCTATTTAAAATTAAAAGGAATAAGATCCGGGGGACGAAAGGTGGAGGGGGGATTTGGTAAACGAGCTCCGTGTACCGGAAAGGTGAAAATGGTCCCGGTCTTATAATAAGCCCTATACGATAGGCTTTGGGATATAATTGTAATCAAAATATCGCCTAAAAACTATTAAATTAATTACCCAAAACATGTTGATCACACGACGTATTCGGGGGTAGAGTAAGAAATGGATAAATTGTAGGGCCGTTTACAGCCGCGGGTATAAGAACATGTCACACTTCCTCCTAACTATTTAAGGAGTGTCGAGTTACTATGGCAACGCGAGATATTTTTCTGAAATAAAACAGGAACTCAACGCACGGCACCCAGGTTTATTGCTATTAGTGTTGACACAAAAGAAAGCTTCCGTGGACCCGCCGCGGAACCATTAGAACAATGTAAATGGACAAATTCGGTAAACAATTAATTAAATTTAAGCTCATATCATGCGTTACGGTAATGGGGGTTATCCAATTTTCCCCTTCATGTTCTCCTCGCGGTTTTCCTAATTAACTCCGGTTTTTCCGCCGGCCGTGTGTTTTCGCAGACTCGGTTAATCGGCTTTACACAGCGGGATGAATTAGAAAAGGGACTCTCCCTCTCCCTCCCTCCCTTTATCCCTCTCTCTCTCTCTCTCTCTCCTATTGGTTTCCTTCGTGTTGGGTGTATGCGGTGGCCAAACCCCCAATATTTACGATTCGTGCCCGGACATACCTAGGCCGCGTAATTACCCCTCTCTTGGCTCGCCCCTCCCTCCCCCCCTGGTCTAAATTATGGTATTTGAGAGCGGGGGCGACCACTTTAGTCCCGAAGTAGGAAAACCCGGGGAAAATCGCACTTGCGGTTTCCAAAAGTTGAGGGGGGGGCAATTAAATTGAACTCAACATCCCTGGGAAACGAGCGGTTAAAGCGGAAGGTATCTCATTAAAACCGTCCGTCATTAATTTTTGAATGCTAAAACTAAGATAAATTGATGGGAGATGATCTAGAAGGAGGATTATCAGACCGGTTTCGGCTTTTCCCCGACTACAGTAACAAGTTTCTATACTTTAACTGCTTACACGTTTTTCGAAGCGAGTAGAATTGGGTAGAAGAAATAACGAAACCGTGTCGTGGTACTTTATCATAGTCCGTTATTGTTTATGACAAAATTACCAGTATATTTATTACAATCGTCCTACGAACCAGGAAACGTAATATCGGAGAAGGAAATATGAGATGTTGAACGGAAAACGTTACTTTTGTCACACGAAACAATTACGAAATTCGAAACCAAGAAAAAAGGCATTAAAAATAGCTAACATCCACAACTGACGTTAGTTGAAGTAGACACACTTGAAAAAAGTGTATCACAAGTCGACTGTCACTATATAAATTTATGCGACTTGATTCCGTGATCAAATAGAGCTATTGAAATTTAAATATTTCACCTAGTACATCCAGCTTTTCACAGATTTATATCGGGTGCTCCTTTAATAGGACCGGAGGAAAAATAGGCCCGCCGTACTTGAAAAAGCGATTTTCATTACGCGAAGGAGAATCGGGCACGGTACTTTCCGAAAAAAATCAAAAATGTACGACCGGTTGTTCCGGATATTATAATTTCCTGTAATTTGGGTATTCAATTAAACCTGGGGTCTCGATACCATCCGTTTCCAATTTACTTTACAAGGACCCAATAAAAGTTGAACAACTCTACAACACTCAACTCTTATACTAATTGAGGCGGGGCCGTTCTCACAGATTTCAATCGCGGGCAGCGACGGGGGTTCATTGTACCCGAAATTTTGTATTTTCTTTAACGTAAATAATATTGGGTGCAAGAAAAAAATCGTAAGGCCGAACAAATCGTATGTAGCGGGCATAGAAAAAGAATTAACCCGTATACCGAAAATTGTGAATATGTTGTGCACGTATGGTCAATTGAAAATTACAGGGTAAATGTGTGCAGGCCTAAAATTAAAAATTATATATATATAGCTTGCATGGATTTCCATAACGATTTCCATAGTGATTAATATAGCATATAGTAGACCGTATGGTCGATAACCATCTTGAAATAGATTCAAACTGGATATTGGCCCGGGAATGACTATCGAGAGGCGTTCTTGAGATATAATTTCTCGATACCGTAGAAATGCACATGGCTATCCAATGAGGGCTGAAATTTTAGTTACCGGTCAGATATACGGGATAGTGCTGAAGGGATTCACATATGCTTTAGAGTCAATAAAATAAAATACGAGGGCGATAATAGATCAAACACTATGGGAGGGGAGGGGGCCCCAATTTTCGAAATCCGGTTTCAGTTTTAGAACCGTTTCGAGTCCCCTCAAAAGTGGTGCCGAGTGGGAGGCCTGTATAAGCCATCGATATAAACGCTGAAAGGGCTCGTGTAATGAGCACTGTTTTGAGTCCGACCAGGGCCGTTTTAAAGTGGAAACAACAGCGGGGCGGGCTTTTCAAGAGCCTTCGGGGGGAGTCGGGAGGCCGATATTAAATATGCCACTCCACTATAGGGGCGACAAGTGCACCCCGCGCTCTTATTAATGTAGCTCATCCCCCATCAGGCCGTGCAACGGGACACCCCACTTCACACGATTGCTACTAAAGACTAGAGGCTTCGGCCCGCCGTTCGATACACGAGGCCCGAAATTAATTTCAAAACACACTCGTAAATCTCCTAATACACGCCGTACTGAATCCGCTCCCGTTTAAAAGGCTGAAAATTAGCAATCGGAGGAAAAGTCGGTCCGCCGCCGGGATTCGAACGCTAGCGTCATCACGACTGTACTTTTAGGTTAGGAACCTGGGAATATACTACTGAATTTGTCGTCAAATCCAACTTTTAATTAGTAAATACTCAGTTTCCAAAAATTTCATCGCTACCAGTACAAACTGGGTAAGGCCAATCTAGGCCGCTTTGAATAAAACGAAGTTATTAGATAATATGTTCCGTAGAGTTTACGCCTGAAAGAGGATGAAGGTCGATTTATTCACAATGTAAATTTATGTTCGACACAATTGAATAATTCTGTTTAATAACCTATTTGTAACAGACTCATAATTGTTAATGTTCGGTGCAATAAAAGTTATCCGAGACGGCGACTCGTAAAAATACAGATAGAAGAATATCGCCAATAGCGACGTGGCAGTGTCTCATTTGAAGTGCTAATGAGACGAGAGCGTGTGCTTCGTCCGGTACGCGGAAACTCGAGGCGAATAATTGAAAACTCATTGGAACACGAGATGGAAACCTGTCGTAAATTAGCGAACATAATTGGGGCCTATTGCGAGATCGGAGGGAAGCCCCGTGATGCAATCGCGTCGGACACCGCTTTGTGGGCTCCCAGTGAAAAATGTCACAACATTTATTTTTAGTCCCACTACAAATTAGCCGCACACAACTTTAAGTGCCACGCCTCTTTCGTTATTCAAGAACGCGAATAATATATTTCTAGAATTGTAGGTCAATATACATGAATACAAGTGGACCCGCTTGGGAGAACTACCTGTTACATAAAAAGAACTATCGCTCCGTTCATCTATATGTATATAAGTTCAAGTTTATTTCTCGAATAATTCAGCGGCAACCAGTATCACGTTTAAAGTATCTCTTTCCTCATTCAGGATAGCACTATCTTAAATCTCGTCTAATAGAAGTTTTATTATTTAACCCCGACATCTGCGGTTGTGTTTAATTTAACTTATGGATGAAATATTTTCCTACAAGTTCTACAGCGCAATAAGCTTGTACTACTATGGTACTGTAATTCCAGAGAATACAGACACACTCGTAACCTCCAGAACGCGCTGTAGACTTCAGTCTTAGGCCTTTCATGAACAATAATACGACTGGAGGAGAAAAAAGAGAGAGAAAGTCTATTCGAGCTTTCCGGCCGACTTACGGCCGGGGACGTCGCGAACGGAAAAAAAATTATTTATATTGTAGTTGTAAATAACGCCGGAAAGAAAGCGGCGGGGTGCTAAAATTATTAAAGCAGGAGACGGAGAAAAGGTAAAAACAATTTTGGACCCGAGCCAATCCTGTGCCCGTGGATGCAAGTCATGGTACCGTGTTCTGGGAACAGTGCCTGAATTTTGACAGACCGCGTCATCTAGATAGATGATGACGCAAAACAGAAGATAGGGTCCCAAAGATAATATATCCGATTTTTTTTTTAATTTAAGGCATAACATTAGGAATTCTACATTATGTTAATTTTTTTGTATAAACTCTAACTGTAAATTGTAACGGATTTGTGCCCACCGCCTTTAATTATCGGCCCTCTCATCCGGGCAGAAATATTTCAGGAATGAAACAATAATCTGAAGATTGTAACACGCATTTATCGCTAAATTAGACACGCTACTCGGGGTCTGATGGATTGGGAGGATTATGTAGGAACGGTACCATTGGGGCTATCGCACAATGTACAACTTATAACGTTAATTGGCCATTTGCCGGTCTTCTATTTTGCGACACTAACCGCGCGCGGTTTTCGTCGGTCTTATATTATATTACAGTCATTGCGTCGAACGGCCGATAAAGTTTTATTTCGGCAATTTGTGCCCGAAATTCGCGTTCAACAACGGCCTCATCGGATTTGTCATCCGCCTCGGGCCGGTGCCAAAATATTCACCGGCCCATTTACCGACGACAGTGCCGCCCCTCCCCCAACCGCAGGCTAATAAGAAATATTAAAATGAAGGACTATATTTCATACACGAGTATAAAAGAAAAAATAAAGAAGCGAAACAAAGAATGCAGGTGAGGTTATTAATATTTTGTGACCCGACTTCAGGTTCGGTGTGATTCATAAAGACGAAAAATATTGGGCTGCCATAAAATCTCACATTTCACATTCTTGGACCGCTTGCATTTGTTTGTCGATTCGATGGCCGAAAACAGAACATAGGCAAATATTAAATAGCAAATAAAAATAATTCCACGCAACATCGAATATTTGTGTGATTACAAATTGCATTTACTTGCATTTAAATATAAAATATTGATTCTTATTAATTTATAATATATAATCCCAAAAAATAGAAGTATTTCTCCAAGCTCATCCCAAAAAAGTTGGGGTTTTCCTATTGAGGTTTCCTAGGGTCGCCTAAATCAGAACGTTTTTACAATAATATACGGGGCACGGAATCCATTAAATTGATGGATCAACGCAGCGTAAGCTGATTGTTGATTTCAGCTTTAATTAGAATCAGGGCCGGTATCTAATCGAACAACGTCTGGCTCGTACGTCCGCTCGAATCAACTCAGACAAGGGACGGAGACTAATATTACTAATTCCATTGGGGCGGCGTTCAAACTTCCAGCCGGCATCCAGGCATCCGGCCAAATTAGTATTACTAACCCCGGTTGACGACTTCGGCAGTCGCGCTTCCGAAACGCATTGTTGAGGCGTAAATATTCGAAATGTGTTTGAAGCGATTACGACTGGTCGGGCGGTGGATTGAAGAATTAAAAGCCAGCGAACACATGTAAATAATGTTATTAAAATTTAAGTTTACATACTAAAATAAAGCTATAAAATTGAAAGAGAAAGTCTCAGTACAAAAATATATTAATTACGATGCCCAAACAAATTATGGAACAGAATAGTTTCAAACGTTCTTTAAAATGCAATTTAACTTATTTATTTCTAGTTAAAATCAGTATACTGAAACCTCAAAGAAACTATACTGTTATTACGATCTGTCTCGGCCTTTCCCAAGAGTTACTAATACAATTAAACGTTCGCGGGACAATTTTTCCACGAAATATTTGTCCTTACCAATCTAAATTTCGGTGGTGCACAAAAATGCAAAGAATAAATTATTTCCACCTGTTTGCGGTACATCACTCATACAGAATATGAAACGGCGCTCCTATTAGTCGCACGTTAGCGACACCGTTCATGCTGAGTAAATATAATGAGAGACAGGTGAAAAAAAGAAAAGAAAACCGCCATTAAACTTAAAATATTCGTTCCCAAATGGCAGACAATTAGTAGAGCGTTGTGTATTGGCGCGTATTGCAGTTATTTTTTGCCCTCCAACCGCCTCTTATCGACTCCCTCCCTCCCCCCGGCCACGGCCATTCCTGCCATTATCTAAAACTAATTTCGCTAATTGGAAACATACTCCGTGTAATACTTTTTTTACATTTCGCGTTTTTGTTTTTCTTTTTTTAACAAACTAATCGTGAGAACGGGTAACAACGAAGCGAAAGTAGATAGACAACTTTTAACTTGTTATTGTCATCTTGGAAAATGACACGAAAACGGTTTCGGCGGTCGTAAATCTAACCGAAGTACGTGCTTAGGAAATGGATAAAAAAAAGCCTGCAGATAACGCGTGGCAGTTCACCGTGACCGAAAATAAATTCAGAGCGTATGTAAGTAAAAATGTATGTTGGCATTCAATATAAAAATTTCGGAAATATTCATTATGAAATTTTGGGTCTTATTTAAAATTTAATGAAATATCTGAGTCTGACAATTTTTTAGAACTGCTAGGTCGCATTTATCATAAATCTGAATTTATCTTCTATAAGTACCCTTATTGCGCTTTTGACATCTCTGGAAAATTATTTAGTTAATGACCTTAAAATGTATTGACTTAAACACCATGTAGTTGGGCGGATTAAATCGCTAATTTGAACTAGAATACGTTTATTTTTCGTCCGCCCTAGATATTCCAGCGAATATTTTTTATAGACCCGAAAGAGCTTACACAATTTACCTTCGATTTCGAAAGGAAGAATAAATTATTCAAACGAAAAGCAATGAGAACTGCCGGCCGACTGATGGTACTGGACGATTACACGACAGTGACTATAAATAAGGGCCTATTAGCATTCGGAGGTAGCAATAACGCATATATATAGTTGTAGGTTTGTTTCGGAAGCCAAAAATTATTGGGTATGGAAGGCACGTTGTAGACACTTCGATGCCAACGTTTTATAACTCAGCAATTAGAACCATTTTAATGCTACCCGGATATTCCCGTATCGTTCAATTAAAATTAATACGAAAATTAGTTAACCCGGTGCCTTATACAGACGGAATATACATCCTTATTCCATGGATTGAAACCGGCCATTATAACTAGGGGCCGCTTTGTTTTCACCGCTATGAGAACTCTAATTTTTCCTGCGATCGACAATCTGTTTTTATCACTCGGCCATTAAGGGGGCACCCCCAGAACAATGTACTAATGGAAATCAACGGCGCTATTCATACACCGGACCATTATAATTCAATTAGGGAAAAACCGTAACGCGCCACACAGGAAACCGAGCGTATAATTCTGTAGGCCTTTCTTTTCAAAGAATCGACTTGCCAATTTCAGTGACTCGAAACAATAGCTTTCTTAACATAACAAAATATATATAGACTGATTGGCTGCGTTGAAATCCTAATCTAAAAGAGGACAAGCGCGGCACAATGAATGTAAAGGATAGGAAAAACGGACATAATAGTCATAATAGACCGACCATTCGATTACAAATTACAATTTAAACAAATTAGCCTTAAATTATCCCAGGAATCTGCTCCCCTCGTGGACAGAGGCATCTGCTATAGCTGCACAGTTTACGAGCTCGTCTCGTTCGAATCAACCGAAACAGACGAATCTTTTATAACAATTTCTTTTTCTGGTGCTCTCGTGCTTTATTGTGCGCCTGAAGTGTTCGGGCAGTTAATATATAGTGGACAATCGGATGCCGCGGTGAATAAAGCCGCGGTCGCCGAATAGCTTTTAGCCGGAGGCCCTCCCTCCGGCTGGCCGCCGCGAGATAAGGGACAGCCGGCCCCATTATACCAACTGCGCTAATCCTTCCCCCAGTCAACCCCTTTACTCTCCTATCATATTCGAGCGGGCCCAAAATCCCTCTTCCCCGTTCGGTAATTTAAACCGGGGCAACTCCCCTTCCGGGGGGTGACTTCTGGACGGAACATTAAATGAGAAAATTACCTATGCGCCTAAACGCGGGAATTGAGACATTGTCTAGAAGTACAAAATAATTGTAGGTAGCGATAAATTAACACCATGACCCGCCCCTTATTGCTTTAAGGTTGAACATATTTTATGTGATCTCCTCTTTTAGAAATGTCATACTAATACTTCTATACGTCGCAAGGAGAATAAAACTGACGAAACCTGCGCACTCAAGAATGTTTTCCTAGCATCGATAATTTAATTCGCCGGCGCACGCGGCGGTCAGAAGTTTCACATAAAAGGTCGTATTTAATTTAAGCAATAGAAGGACATCGTTGCGCAACCTATATTTACGCAAATGGGCGAAGAAAAAGAAATAACAAAAACTGTGTGCTATAGTGTAAAATAGAATGTGTTTCAAGTACGCAGAAACGACTACGGTAAATAACTCCTATTACAACAGTTGCGTGACGCGACGTTACGAGAGGAGTTACATAACTAAATGTTGAGGCCTGACAGTGACCAGGAGGCGCAGGAGTTCGCTCATTGTTATCCCAATGTGGGTTGTCGAAAAAAAATTTTAAAAAACCAAAACAGCGTTTTTATTAAAACTACAGAGTCACTAATGCCGACTGGGGGAAAAAACCGTTCGCGAGCTATAATCACTTCGCGGTTGTTTCATCGAGAGCCCACACGTTCTAACGGTTTTAAACCCCCCACAAAAAAAAAAAAAAAAAAAAAAAAAAAAAAAAAAAAAAAAAAAAAAAAAAAAAAAAAAAAAGGAAAAAAAAAAAAACAAACAAAAAAAGACAGAAATAATGGAAAGGACGAAATGTAAATTAAAGCCCCCCCCCCCCACAAAAAAAAAAACTAGGCGAAGATTAGAAAACAAACAAAAAAAAGACAGAAATAATGGAAAGGACGAAATGTAAATTAAAGCACGAATTAGAAAGATATGGAGAGAGAGAGAGAGAGTTAGAGAGTGGAGTAGATAAGAGTCTTTTTTAAAAACGCGGGCAGATAGGTATCCGCGAGCGAGGTGCATTTACACAAGGCCCATTAAAATAAGTACGTGGTTGAAAACCTTTTTCCATTTATGTAATTGGACTAAGAGCCGGAGCGGGGGCTCTCACTCTTCTTGTCCACGCCGGCAGACCTGCCCGCATCCGTCTCTACTAGATGCGTACCTCCCTACTACCTTCAAATGCGGAGGACTTTACACCATTTTATTACTAGCCATTTGCCAAACGTATAAAATGGAAATCTTTATAAAAAGAGCGGGGGAAAAAGGAGAATTTTAAGAGTTGGCAGATCTAAAATATATAGATAGCCGACAAGACAAAAAGATTTCAAATTTGTATTGTCACGTTTAAAGTCAGTTTTCCTTTACGAAATTTCGCGAAGGTATAAGAAACAATATGGGCCTGCACATAAATAAAAAAAAATCGGCGATAAAATAATTAAAGGTATGAAAATTTATAACCTATGTACAGTAACATTGTATACATTATCCAGATAAGAAATTACTATCCCGATTATGGGCTGCATAGATCATATTTGCCCTGGGTGTTTGACGAACTATTGGTTAGAAAATAAACGGTAAGGCAGAAAGCGTTTTATCAACACAGTAAAAGCGATTATATTGGGCTGTCGTACGTCATTCGAATCGTTACGTAAGGAAGGTTTGTTTGAAAAGAAGGTCGAGATAAAAATGAGATTAGGGCAATGAAAATCTCGGTCTACCATCTTATACGTTCTTGACAAATACCGCTACTTCTGCGTGATATGATTAAGTTTAACTTGAAGTATGATAATTTGTGGGCTTACCTGTTCGTATTTCTCCAACTCCTGGTGGTATATCTGTCTGATCTGTGCCAGTTTGGCCCTGTAGTCGGAGTGCTCGATGGCGTTGTCCTGTGCCCCGGAGGCGGCCGCCGCGTTGGCCGCCGCCGCCGCGCTCACGCCGCCCCCCTTCTCGGGGCCGGCCACACCCTCGGCGATCAGCATGTTGTCCAACCTCATCAGCTGGGGGTCGGGCGGCTCCTCTTCTTGTGTGTTCCTCAAGCTAAGCACTGAAAAAGTGGAAAAGCGGCTGATTAGACGACGGCCTATTCTCTGTAGACGTAGGGTCCGACAAGGGCATCTGCACGATGTAGAATGGGAGGAGAGCCCTCAGGAGAGCTATAAAAATCAAATCTATAGTTTACGATTGGGGAAGCCCATTAAAGTATGGATGAGGACCTCATATTTTTCGCACAGACACGAAACAAAGTATCCCGAACGAAAAGTACCAATCTACAGTTTAACATACCTGTTTTGTGGTCTGCGAGAGATTGGAATTTTCGTGTGTTTCTGTCTCCTCTCGGTGGTTTGGTCTTTTCCTAGACCGGTTTCGGCCGCTCGCCATCTTCAGTAGCGGTGTCAGTCACTTTTGGCACTTTGGATGTTTTTCGGGCATCCTCACTGCACTGTCACTGCCACTTGTACTGTTTCACAGTACTGACACCGCTACTGAAGATGGCGAACGGCCGAAACCGGTCTGGCAAAAGACCAAACCACCGAGAGGAGACAGAAACACACGAAATCTACGGTATGCCAATCTACAGTAACAGAGGTGGAATACCCCGAAGAAAAGTCCTGGAGGAAGAGGAAAAATCACCGAGAAGAAGTTAACCTCATTTTGAATCTGTTTTAAAGTACAGATATTGAGGTCTTGATGCCTGAAGTAAAGTTGTCCTGCTTTCCGGACTTTCATATAAAAAAAATGACACGTACAATGCCTACAATTTACGGTTAATATGATTAGTATGCGGCGTGCATGTATATGAGCTCTTTCTAGAGATGGAACAGGCCGGCCCTGTTTTTGAAAAATGACTCCCCACCAACCAAATCTTCGAGTGCCGGCTAATCTCGGTAAGTCCGCGTGAAATACGACGCCGAGGCCCACTTTTACTGTATTTTTCAACTTTGTAGGCCGAATTCGAAAATCTTTTCGTCATACAACCGTGGCACGGTCACGTCCGGATCGCCTAAAATATACATGGTCCGATATCGAGTCCAGAAACTGTTCGATCTATTGAGAATTTCGAGGCAGGTTTTCCTTCTTGCCGATAAAGGTAGTGTATGAGGCCAAACATAATAATAACTAAAAAATAAAAGAAATAACAAGTAACAATATTAAGACTAGGGGTTTGCGAAGAATATTCTAGACGTTTTTTTTATTACATAAAAGCCTATCAAAGTAGGATCGAAACATGTAGTCTTTCCATAGACACGTTTATTATAGACACTTTCGTTTTTCAAAGATTATCAAATGATTGGAACACGCATTCAGGATACTGTGACCTTCTCTCACATTATGATAACAAGACATAATGATTAAGGTTATTTCGCTCCAAGGAATAGAAGTAAAACCCTAGTGGACATAATTCAAGTTGCAGTATATACTTTAAGGCGTAGTATACTCCAAGCTCCTTAAATTCTCCAAGCGGTAAGTCACTTAACTCCTACATTGGACGTAGTCCAGTGATTCGAATCTAGTCCCGAGGGTGTATGCGTTTGTGTGTGCATGTGTGTGTTTTTCTCGAAGGGATTTGTACTTCCAAACCTTTCCGGAGATCTCTGGGAGCAGGAGCAAAAAAGAAGGAGGAAGGTGGGCTCGCGTAAGGCAAAAACCCAGGAAAAGGGCCATTTCCGTGGGAACTATCGCCCATTATTACGTATCCCACGATAAAACTTAGCCCTCCCCCCCCCCACCACATGCTCGACCGACGACCTCGGCACAACTCTTTTTATCACATTACTTTTTATTTACGCGAGGGCGAAATACAAGAATTTGTACGAGGGCTTAGAAAGAAGCTGCAGATTGCAATTATAAATGTTTGACATCTAATGGTAGAGCGGCCATCTCGGTATTTTTTAATTAATAAAATATAAAATGTAAACTGTATTTTGTCCTTAAAGTGTTCGAAGTGTTGTTCTTACTAAACTATCCGAGGAATAAGAAACTTAAGATTAGCCAAAATACTTCGTTATTTTCAATCAAACAACACTTTCAACATTTAACAGTTTCCTCTACTAGGGTTTTACTGTTCTCACAGTCAGAGCTCTAAAACTAAGGTTTGAGATTGGATTCCCACTGCAGGCATTAAAACCTGGCGTCTGTGTGGGCGTACAAACTGCTGAATACCTCTCTTATAACACTAACGAAAGCGATAAAGAGTTGCGAACCAACCTGCATTTTAAATAAACGAATCGCTAGTTCGACTATAAAATTGAACAGAAGATTGAATCCCCTCACCGCCCCGCTAAAAAAATTACTAAACGGCCGAAACCGGTCCAGAAAAAGGCCTAAGCAAAATGGAAATAAAAAAATTATTATAATAAATATTTTATGTGTTACGGTGGTTAACTGGTATGGGATATCATGACCCCACTTAAATCCCAATCGTTCTACCGAAACCCGACAAACAGAGGAAAATCTGTTTTAAGCCGCGGGCAAATTTATAGAAACAAAACCTTATCTCCTCCCACACGAATCAGTCGAAACGACAAATATTGTTGGTGGGTTTAGCGGCAAAGAGCGCGAGCGCGTATACTCCTTATCGCGGTGACATGGTCCGGGGGGGGGCGTAATCTTTTAAATTGGTAGCGGCGGGATTACGCAGCCGGCGGCTGGCTAATTGGCCCCGGGGCCCGTTTTGTCGGATTGTTAAGAGAGATGCCACGGCGGACCCCCCCCCGATACACCAATTAAAACTTGCACCGCCGGTTATGCGGCGGCCGTCTCAATTTTCGACCGCAGACAAAAAAAAAGCCAAAAAAAAACCCGCCGCGGACCGAGGATGCCTTTCCAACGCCTGTTTTTCTGGTCGAGAAACCAGGCGCATCAACGCAAAAGCGTTCGGCGGCTCGCCTCCGACACGAATTAGAGCCCACTCCAACACGATACGCTCATCCTCAGAAGATAATGTGCCACCCAGCCACAATATGAAATACATCTCGTATAGTTCAGAATACCTGTTTTGTGGTCTACGACGGGTTGGAATGCCTTAGATGCGTGTTTCTCTGTCTCCTCTCGCCGGTTTGGTCTTTTGCCAGACCGGTTTCGGCCGCTCGCCATCTTCAGTAGCGGTGTCAGTCACTTTTGGCACTTATTGTACTTTGTCCCTGTCACTTGTACTGTGCGTACGTCACTTGTCGTCACGCAATACAAGTGACAGTGACAGTGCAGTGAGGATGCCCGAAAAACATCCAAAGACACCGCTACTGAAGATGTCGAGCGTCCGAAACCGGTCTAGCAAAAGACCAAACCAGTGAGAGGAGACAGAAGAACACTACGAAATGTACGGTATTCCGACCCCTCGCAGACCGCCGAACAGGGATTCTAAACTGGATATCTATGGTATTTTCCATGCTTCTGTCTTATGCTTGCTTATTAATGGATGCGGGAATAAAATCGAGGGGACCTCGGAATTCAGCACAGGCACGAAAAGTGCGGGCGAAAAGCAGTGACCGGATGGTAAACTACAGTAACAGTGCGAACTGAGTGCTTCGCAATTTTAAAAAGGGCTAGCTTCTGACCACACGCCCCTTTGGAACTGTTACTAAGCTAACGGGAGTCAGTAACACCGCGAATGATGAACTGTACAACGCATATCTTCTCTGCGACGATAAAACAGTTCTTTGAACTGGGGACCGGGTAGGACGGCTCTCGAAGAGTTACGTTAGGTTTTGACCAATAGACGATTGTGCTATCGTCGTGGGAAAAGACCGTCTGGGAAAATGCACGGGAGAATCGCAGACTCCACGTCTCTATGTCTGAGACACGGTAGAAAGTCTGGGATCAAATACAGCCGTAGAGATACTGCGCCATTCAACCGTTAGCAGAGAAAACGAATGTTCCGGCAACTCTCATCGGCTTGTGCGACATCAAGCCAGTTAATAAAACGGCAAATCGAGGAATTGGATTACCGAAGAAATATTGATGCAAATCCCAATATTCCATGGTCTAAATCCTACTATATCCTGACAAACATACCGGAAAAATAGGAAAATAAATAAAAAACTTTTAAAAAATGACGAATGCCACTGGGGTGTTCTTTAACATCAATATACCTGATTGTATTTTACAGTTGTTGCAATAAAATACATTGAATTTAATACCGCTGGTTCCGGTATCACAATTTCTTGCTCAACAATTTGACCCATTTTCTTTTTTCCTTCCTAATTTTTTTAATAATTATAATTTTAATATATTTCGATATAATTTTTTCCAGACTCTCGCCCGCCCTTTCCCGAAAAATGAAGCCCGTCTCATCTGAAATTAAAATGAGGCCGGCGTCAGATGACCCAAATATCCTCTCTCTCTCTCTCTCTCTCTCTCTCTGCCCCCGGCCTTTGGGAAAAGTATTACTCCTCCTACCCGGCCCCTAATTGTACGAATGGCCCCGGAGGCTGCACTTTAATTCCACCCCCCGCACCCCTTGACTACGCAGAAATGTTTTTCCAGTGCTCGAGAGCTCCCGAAACTAGGAATGAAATTGAAATTAATTATTCATTCAATTACGCCAGCCCCCGATATCTCTGCGGCGGGATGCAAAAATAAAAACCTAGATGAACCTCGTCATAAATATTTGTCGGATTCCTCTCTCTCTCTCTCTCTCGCCTGGTAATTTCATTTTCAGCCTCTGTACTTACTGCCGGCTGTTCAAGGCGTTATTTTAATACCGCTCTATCCAGCCCCCCTCCCCCTCCCCCGTCGGCCTATTTTCTTCTTTACATCGGATATATAAACGTGGACAGCTATTACGAACTTGTTAACGCTCGTTGCCCGAATTTTCTTCGAAACAAAAACTTACAGAAGGTAATATCCGAGCCAACTTCTTGAAAATCGCAAGACTGATGAAACGGAAGTTAAATATACTGCGGTCTTTGTTTACCGACATTTCAGCACCGAAGCCTGAAGCTGTAATTAACAGCTCGCGAATTTACGATTGCGAATCGTGGCGAATGAGCAGTGGGGTTATAATCCGAGAGTTGCGATTTCGTTACTCGAGCTGAGGGAAGTGCAGATTCAGAGGAGCCATGTTACACAACGCGGTCACGAGTCCGGGACACCTGTAGGCGGAGGCGGGTTCGATCCTTTAAGTTCCAGAGAGAGAGAGAGAGAGAGGGGGGAGGGGTTCAGTGTACCAGACTGCGGTTTGACGTCACAGGAGGGGCATGTGAGGGGAGGGGTATGCGGAGGGGGCTATACATAGGGCCCGTCTGGAGATATATAATAGTTGACATATAGTAAACAAGGCCGGCCCGAAGCGACCAGATGCCCGTTACGGGCCGAGATTTATCGGGGAGCAGCCACACACGTGTCGCACCACCACCAAACCTCAAATCCCACCCACAAGCACCCAGTTTATACATCCAAAATAACCATTATTACCAAACTATTTTGCAATAGTTCCGTCAAAGAGATGAGATCTATATGACACTTATACTGCTAGAAAGCAGCTGTCATTAATTCGTTGCCATCGGAGCGCAAACCCAAAGATCTAAAAGTTCGAATCCTCCCCTTTGTTATGTTCCTCTTAACTAAACGTTAATAGGTATTTCAGCTAGCTTTGCGCGCAAGTAATTTGAACCGCGTCCAATAAATCACCTCAATCACATCAATACTATAATTATGCCAACAGCCACTCATTACCGCCGTTGGACGGTGGCAGATATTAGGAGAGTCCGCAGTTTCACAGATTGGTCGCTTATTAAATTTTAGTGGCTGAAGTAGGGCTGAATTTAGGGTCTCGACGAATATAGGCAGAAGAGAGGCCTGTGAAATCAATCGATGACTTGGCCTATGGGAGGGGCCGAAGGTTGACTGTGGGTTTTGTTTTATTGCCTACCGTGAAAGCGCCATTAGAAAAAGCGGTCGCTCTGCTCTACCCGGCTTCCAACTCCAGGTTTTTACCTTAAAAGTAGCCCCCTTCACCTCCCCCGTTCGCAGCCATTTTTACGAGTATCAGAGAAACGGGGGCTTAAAAATACTTTTACAATGTTAATGGTCCTTAATGGACGAATCCGTTGGGGAGGGCTCGGCCGCCTACCCCGGAGTTAATGGTCACCGCAACTATCCCCAAAGTGGCCGATGAAATTTTTATTATTCCATTTTATTATTTATCTGTTTCTTCGTATTTACTGTCGGCCGTGATCGAGCATTCAACCGGTATAAGTATAAGAAAACGTCCGTATAAAGTGTTACTTAATGCGTATTTTTTCCTGACCATGTTTTTCTACAATTATACAATGAAAAGGATTTCAATACAGGTACGCCTCCGCTCGACGATCTGTTTTCATCCTAAAGCCAATGATATTATTCCAAAGAAATAATTACTAATATAATAATTCGTAATATATTCAGCGACTCCTCCATATTGTATTTATGCGATGCAAAATGTGGGGGCAAAACGCCGCCTTTATGGCGGGCGTTTACGACGCTAAGCTAGCGTGGAGATAAATAAAAAACTCTCGAAAAGATAAATAAAAAATTAAAAAAAAAAAGAAGGAAGGGCCATTGTGAGGAGAGGAGGCGTTACGCAAGGGACCCCGCTAATCGTGGTCTGCTGTTATCACGGCAGCCGTGGATATACGTCAAATATTTTGCCAGCATATTGACACAGAGCCAATAAAATAATTAGCAACCGTTTCAACCTGAAATTGATGTCATCTCGCCGCTCGTAAATTACACCCACACGCTGAGAGCACTTTACTTATTTTCGCGCCTTTCGGTAGGCTGTACAGTCAGGTATAATTACGCTCCAACAGCGAGGCACGAATAACTAAATTAAATTTCGAGTTTTCCCGGAGTCTAAGAAGTTCCAGAAGGGTTGGTTGGCGTAAATTTTAATTGCCCGAAAATTTGGTCCGCCGCATTAATTATTTCTTCGAAAGACCACTTGTCTGTAAGTAGAGTTTAGAAGGGAAGCAGTTGTTTAAGGCCACAACTACAGAACTGAATTATATTTCGAGTTACCCTCGAGTTTATTCGCTCAATTGGTTAATACAAATTATCATTGAAATGACGCCGCTCAAAAATAAACTACTTAACGGACTTTCGATTTGAATCTCTGGTTGCGAGCGATGCTGGACGTCTTGCTGGAACCCCACACTAACGGTCTCAGTAGTCCGAAAGGAATTCTACCTACGATACATCACATTTAAAACACGATTTTTTTCCCTACTTAAAAATACTGGGACAACCTCTCGGTAATTCGAGCGTCAGACACAAAACGACGCCGATGAATTACGGATTTAACGGAGTGCTCGATCCTTTTGAATTAAATCCTCAGAAATCATCGGACAGGTTTCTGTCGTCCGAAAAAAACATGATGCGGTATCGAATTGGCATAAATTGAGCGGCGAATAAATACGAAAAATTCGAGTTGGCCCGACCGAAATTGTTTTTAACGGACGCCGCAATATATGTTCCCCCGTTCACCTTTTATTCCTCTCCTTTTATTTTCCACTTCGTCTTCTCTTCGTAGTCGTTGAATTACGGGTCTGTACGCGGCCTGAGCGTGTGTGTACGCGGGCTCGAGATCGAGACGCAGTTTGAAACGCCGCCGTAATTATACGGGTCCGGGCCCTGTGATACATTGCGCCTACTACCCCCACCAACACTCCCACCAACTTAAATGGGACTTCTCAAATAAATGCTTTACTCTTTTCGGTCACTATAACTTGGCCGGAAATTACTTCGCCGCTCGGATACTTCGGAACAACTAACGACTGTGGGCTTTCGGAGCCGAGATTCTTTGGATTTCGCTCTACGCACTTCTACAACTTCGAGGGCCTTAAACGCTAAGTTTATTCCAGCTAGGTGCGAGTTAAATGGAAGAATTTATAATTTGTATAGGCTAAATAAACCGGGCGTTCAGCCATAAAAACATAAAATTTACGTTGTAGGCCGTTTCGTACTCTCGTCATCATCAGTACAGCTGCCGATGAAGCTTCTTATTACAAACGCATACATTAAAAAAAATTATTATGGAGAACTAGTATGATACCAGGATTAAAAATTCATTGACTAAATCTCAAATTGATATTTCTAACTTCCCTGAAATATTTGTTATTAAAAATTAATAACAGAAAACTATAAACTTAAAAACAATTACACCGCGATACATATCTAACCGCGCGGATATTAAATATTATGAGATGAGGTCATTAATCATTTTCAACTTTGCCCCGAAGGAAAAAGTATTGATTCCCCCCAGTGGGTGGGTGGGGGGAGGTTTCGTCTCCACGATTTCGGTTTATTTTAAGCCCGGCTCAAAATTAGACCTCGACTTATGTAATAAGAAACATTATTAAAGAATAAAACTTGGTACAAACCGAAATCCGAAGCCAAGACAAATACTCAACAGCATATACTGTTTCGAAGGGACAGAATATGGGTCCATTTTCTCGGACATTGAAAAAACGTCCACACGTACGTAATGTATAGTACGTTCGCCAGCGCATTGTGTGAAGTTCTTATTTATTTGATCCAAACCGGTTTCGGCTTTACAGAAATTCCAGGCTAAAAATTATCTCCCTGCATTGTGTACCTGTATATATATATATATATATATATATATATATATATATATATATATATATAAAGGTTAAGTTATACGTTGTAGAGTGGCGCAATTTAAACGGTATCGCAATTATATAAGCGGTGATACATATCCTGGTTGGAGGGAGGGTCGGTCGTATTATTGGTGAACCCCCCCTCACACCATGGCCGAACCCGCAGAAGTTTACGATGGCCGAGTGAGATGGAGGGGGCGGGGAGCGGGGTGGCAGGATTACAAAACCAAATAGGGGGGGGGCCCCCCATAATCCGCACCTGTGCCGTGTGGGGGGGGTGCCATTAGCCCCCCCGGAGCCCGGCACCGCCGGCATTATCAATGCGGAGTTGATGTGGTAAATCGTGGTCCCGGACCCGGAGAGAGCCGGGCGTAAATTTCTGTGGGTGGGGGCGACGGGGTAGAAACTTGAAGAGGCGGCACGCCGAGGACTTTCGGAGAAACGGCCTCACTTTTTTTAAAAAAAAAAGCTCCCACAGGTATCCCATTACGCCGAGTGTGACCAACACCTCCAAAACTGCATTATTTGTCTCAACTATTTAACGTTATCTGTTCGTTCATGCTATGGTTATCATCAGAATTGCGATCAATCGTCACAGCTGCGTTATTTGGTCCTACTCTGTAAGGAATCACAGAACACAATGTCCCCCCTCCCACCCACCACACCAGTTAGGCATAAACAATCCAGAATTCGAGGAAAAAATCGGAATTAAAGTGAAACTATTTTCATGAAAAAGAATTCAAATTTAAGCCCGTTCATTACCATATAAACAGAAATAATGATAAAATAACGCAATAATAAGTATTTCACGTCATACTTTTGTTTATGGGGTAAGCTATGGTTATCGTCGGAATTGACAGGATTGAGCGATATTTGGTCCTAGTCTGTAAGGAATCTGTGCGAAAAATACACTGAACCATAGAATACGAAAAATCTAATAAAACCTACCTTTTTTGTTATCATTGCAATATGGAGGTCTACGGTTTTTCTAAGAGATTAGATAGGCACGCCGAGGACTTTCTAAAACGAAGTACTTTTTAAAAAAAGCTCCCACAGGTATCCCATTACTCCGAGTGTGACCAACTCCAAAACGGTGAGCGTTGACCCGTTCGTCCGGCATTTTTTCGTTACAACATACTCCGAGACAAACATTCGCTAACGAATCCGATTACTAGAGGAAGGTGTCAGTAATCGCTACCGCATAATTTTTCTGAGGAATTAAATTTTCTCTAAATGTTTTGTAAAAAGTTACAATCCTTCTATTTAGTGACAATTACGGCAGTCCAAGGTGTTCTCAGACCGTTATATTAATATTGATTTTATATTATACTCCAAAATTCTCCCCTCGTTTTATTTATCTATTAATACACCTAAAATAGTCACTGTCTATCGTGAATGAGGTCTCCCGATTCATCAAAGGATAACTAAAATTAAAAAATTAACATATCCTGCTGTAAAATGTAATATATTGTAGGCGGCATGAAATTTTCGGATTCGAGCGTTCAATTAATTGGAGCGGACAAAAAAAAAGAGAGGAGTCCTAACAATTCGAAAGCGTCAAACAATTATTTTTATCGCGAACCGAAATTAAAAAAAAGAAAAAACGTGTTGAAACTCAAATTCCAATTAAGCCCCCCCACCAGTTCCAATTAAACTAAACTCCCCCCCGCCGGTCTGCAGGAATATAAGCGGGAGACCGGAAGCAGCTGCCTCCGAGGTGACAGATTAATGAAGAATTTTTAGCATTGTCCTACAACTTTTTTTCGCCCGGTTATAGGGCCAGGGTTTTATAAAAAGTAATTACGCATCGACGATAATACCGCCGGCAGTGGAGTGACACGGAAATTACAACAGAATGACCCCCGGGCAATTAGGCATAAACAATCCAGAATTCGAGGAAAATGTCGGAATTAAAGTGAAACTATTTTCATGAAAACGAATACAAATTTAAGCCGACCCGGTCTTTATTACCATACAAACAGAAATAAAGATAAAATAACGCAATAATTCCAAAGTATTTTACGTTATATGTTCATGTGGCAAGCTATGGTTATCGTCTGAATTGACAGGATTGAGCGATATTTGGTACTAGTCTGTAAGGAATCTGTGCGAAAGTGGTCTATACCAAGACCGCTCATAAAGTAATCTTCCCGATATTCGTAAACGGACAATGTACAAAAGCAACAATAATAGAGGAAATATATTATTGCAACAATCTATAAGGCGGCGCATAAAAGAAGTGACATTAATCGGAATAGCATTAATAATAAATTTTCACTTCCCTCTTTGTATCGTCAGAGCTGTATTGAAGCCGGAAAATGAATAATGGACCCCCCCGCCTTTTATTACCGCAGCCAACCCCTTCCCGCGTGTACAGTATTATACAGGAGAAAGATGTACATACATCTAAAAGAAAAAAATAATGTATTGTATATATCCGAGAAATAATTTATACGGGAAGGGTATATCTATTGTCGAATCGAGACGTTATCGGTTGGTCGTGAAAGAAACACAATTGCTTGGCAGAGAATAGAAGCATCTTTCTGAATCGGTCTTTCTGAAAAGTAACTAAATTTAACCCCAATGAAATGGCCACTTGTATAGATACGAATAGATGTTTGGAGAGCAATATATTGAAGAGCACAGGTATGACATTTACCTGTCAACTATTACAACCAACGATTAAAGTTGGCCTGGTACAATTGGAACAAAATTATAATGAAATTAATATGTAAGAAGGCAACTGTAGACGTTTACAGTAATACACAGGTACACTGATATGGATAGTCAAGTACCAGCAGGTCAGAAGGGTTTACACGTAGTTGTGAGTGCGACAAAGGGCACGGGGTAGGCAATGAGATTCGTATATAAATTGAAAAAGGAGGAAAGTTAAAAGGGAGACCAAGGAAAGAGAGAGAGAGACAGAGAGATTCTGGTAGGAAGTTTAAAAGGAAGAGGGGGGGGGGAGGAAAGAGGTAGGCGAGACGGTCGCGGGCTATTAGCCGTAACGGTAACTGAGTGCCAACTCTCATTGCCGCCCCCGGGGCCTGCCTTACGGCCTGTAATTCCGTATCAATTGTAGTCCGACAGAGAAAGAGAGAGAGAGAGGAGAGAGAGATGGAAGGAGAGAGCGAGAAGGAGAAGAGTGGAGGGCGGAGGGGGAAGAGTTCGCATGGCTAAGCACGAGAGAGGGGAATCGCCACAATTCATTTAAGGGGGCGGCAGCAGGGAGGGGGTTCCTCCCTCCCTCCCTCTCTCACTCTCTCTCTACCTCTTCCCCTCCAGAGGTAATTAATGCCAGCCAGGAATTCCAATTTAAAGTCTTTCACTCCCTACCCCCCCCCCCCCTTCGAAACCAGCGGGGGCCGAGTTCTCGCGCTCAATCAATTTAAACCCGGAGAAATGCGATTTGCATTCGGTAACTCGCAACTCCCGCCGGCTCCTCGCCCCCGCGACTTTAATTCCTTTCCGGACTCCCGGTTTTCGGATTGAACGGTTGTTGTAACGGGGGGTGCGGGGTAGGGGAGGGCGACGTTTCGAATGGACCACTTTTGCGGTACTCTCTCCGCCACTCTCACCAACTGTTGTCCAGCAATTAACACGTTCGGATCGGAGAAGTATTTATTGCGATCGGCACCGATAATAGTAGTAGTTGACTGCAGGGGTTGGGAAACCGTCGATGGGATAGTTTTATGTTGGTCGAAAATTGAAACCCACCTATACTACCAAACTTTAAAAATTTGTTAAACCCAACAAATTACGCATGTGTAGGATATATATATCCTACAGCTTATAAGCTTCAGAAGTCGGAGGAGACGTGTGGTAAGCAGCACAATTTTGTAATGGCTCGAGAAATATAAAGCGAGCTTCGTGGTGATGCGACCGCAGCGTAACCGATCGCTTTAACCGCTAAAACTAAGCGGTGTTGCCCATTTAAATTTAGAGAGAACTGAGGGATTTTACACGACGTATTACGTAGTTTAACATACCTGTTTTGTGGTCTGCGAGGGGTTGGAATACCGTAGATTTCATGTGTCACCTCTCGCTGGTTTGGTCTTTTGTTAGACCGGGTTCGGCCGCTCGCCATCTTCAGTAGCGGCGTTATTCACCAAACCAGCGAGAGGAGATAGAAACACACGAAATATACGGTACGACGTACTACGATTTTGTTACAGCGAAGTGGAAAACCGGGGAGTGTGTGTATTGGGAAAACGTATTCTAATATACAAAAGTATTTTTTCAACTGTTTTCCGCGGCCCTTTCATTTCCCGCTGTTCCTTTTGATTCCCACTCGGGGCGAGGCCTAATGCCGAACCCTCCCCCCCCCCGGAATGCAATAAATACGACGGGCGCAATAAGAAAGTCCAATATACGTATATTGAAAGGACCTCAGAATGTCTGTCCTATAGCGTCTGTCAACGCAATGAAGAGGCATAATGAATTCTGACAGAAAAATCCCTCAAGATCGCCATTTTCTGAAAATTTTCGCCGTCTCATATAAGCGAGCTGTGCGTCATAACTGGAGGGGGTGGGGGCCTAAGAGCCTAGCCACGGCCCCCCCGAGTTATGCCCCGGTTTTATTGAGTCCTTGCACTCGAATAAAGTAATAACGGAAAATTAAAATGTTTACGACGTGCCGTAAACCCGCGCCACGACCGCGTATAAAATCGATGCGAACCTCTTACCGCTCGAACCGGGCTCGTTAAAACGCCGTGATTCTCCGCCATTTTATCCCTTGGCAATAATTTATGTAATAATAGAAAAATCGAACCTCCACACGTCCACATTTGTTAACCTACATATCGAGATCATTTTCTTCATACAATACGAAAAGGTATTATTCCAATATGTGCTCCAGCCTCAATCTTAACACAATACGACTGTAAGATCTAAAATTTTATCGTTCGATCGACTAGGAAAATATAATATAAACAAATAAACAACCTTAACAATCTGTGTCAGAACTAGTACTGAAATATCACCTTTTATCTCACTGGGTCAATCATTACTAAAACCACCGACGTGCAATAGTCAAAAACATAATGTTATGGTTTCCGAGAAAAAAATAAAGCATTAGGCTAACTAGACTACATGAATATACAATAGACAAAGACGAATGTATCGTGATTACAAGGGCAAATAAAAAAATTTAAAGATTAAAGGATCGATCCGAAAACGTTCTGCGTACCCTAATATGGCTCCATCGTTCTACCCAACATATGTATTGAAAGTAAAAAATTGGAATATTTAATCGGACGCAGAAAATATCGAATGTCTCTCTCGAGAAGAAGAAGAAGGACTGCGGAACTAATTTTTATTTTGATCGTGCGCTCAAACACATATGTGTTTTTCTGACTCCAAAATCTGAAAATTACAGGAGTCTGATAGCGACATTGATGTATACTGTACCGAATTAAGCGTCTCCGATTTGAAGCCACTGTTATTATAATGTTCATGGACTATAAACATTAGCGATAATTTTCAAAATGAGTACCGCACTAAATATGGTGCTGCGAATCGACAACCAAGAATCGTAAGAGTATTCTGTTAATACGTTAAGAAGGGACATTATTTAATATTTACTAACAATTATTCCGGCTAAGTTTCATTTAGAGTACTTAACAGGAGCTGGACAATAATCGACTTATTTAGAAGACACGCGAAGGACTGAGTACAAATTGAGGTCGACTGGAAACGACCTAGGGGACTCATCGAAACGTCATAACTCACGCTTTTTCCCCGGTCCCATTAGCGAGGCGCAGCGACCAAATCACAAAAATAAAAGCAAAAAACAATGGAAAACAGAGGCCGGCCGTTGATGAATTTTAATTGACCAATTTTTCATTCCCAAGACGCTGGCTAGCGGTGTGTAAACTGGCCACATAAATACCGAAAGGCGTTTCAGACCGACATGATCGGACCGCGTTTTGATGCGGGCCGTGGGGGAATTATTTAAACGCGGTAAATTTATATTTCTGCGGGGAGCCCTCGCAGTAATGTTTTCGTTTTTTTTTCTCTACTCGACAGATATTACTAAAAAAAAAATATTGTCCGAATTGTTTTTCGAGAGCCCGGCTAATTCAAAGAAGGAAATCTCCCCGTGCGGCCGAAAGCGGAACGCCGGGCCGTAATTCAAACGTGGAAGCCAATAACTCAGATTTCTCCTTCTTCGGGGAGGCCACGAGAATGTGGTCAACTGTGGTACCGCGTACACCCGCGGTAATATATTACTGCACAGCGTCGGCTTCAAAGTTTCTAGTTTCCCATCCCCATCCCGACGGAAAAGAACAATGTACCGGACCGAAGAATAATGGAAGGAGTTGAATCCTGCGTTAAACTGTGTTTAAAGACGGCCTACGAATTCGAATTAGGCCGGTTTGTACGCGGTCTCTCACGCGACACTAAATAAAGGCCGGCCATGCGATGGTTCCGCAATCGGACGTCTCCGGGGATCTGTCACGCTTAAGAGTCTCGACCCCGTCATCGGTGCAGGGTTTTAAATCGAGGTTCTCAACGCCAGGAGTCATGTCGCAGAGAGTTGAGACTCAATACGAGTATATTGGGTTATGCTACACAGAAATGGATATAGGGACTTCGGCCGAAGCATCAAACATTAACAAAATTCAATACATATACAACGTAAGTCCTGTTTGTACGTGGCCAAATTTAACTGGTATTTTCTGAAATTGGTACATATCCTAATTGTACAGCAAATACGGCAAAACTAATTATAAACGGAAGAACAATTATGCGAAGATTCGAAACTACAACTGTGGTTGCGCTTTGCAACGAAGCGTCGTCTAGACACTTCAATAACCTCACTACTGTGACAGGTTACCGGATTGGGACCTGTTAGGGTAAACCCATCCTCGTACACAAGTCGGTCCACGACTCGTCATTAATACGATAGTTTGGTTGATAACCGAGACAGTTGGTTTGTTAGTAACGGAATGCTAGTAAAAATGAAGTTTGAGAAGGGGAGACGACGCAGGAGGATAGCGAACCCAATCGGCCGGAATACGGAATGCCGAAAGAAATAACAATATAATTGAAGCAAATACAGCGTTATGAGACTGTAAAGAAAGGGGCAAAGAAAAATCAAAGCGGTGTTGGGAAATGGACTCCCGCCGTGAGGATAACGGCCGAAATAGGAAATCGATCCCGGTCACCGTTTCGTCCTTTCTTCTTTGCCGGAAAATCGTAAAGAAAAATCGGCCGAGATGACCCTCTGTGAAGAAACTGTGAGCCGCCGGGGTTAAAAATGACAATTGGAACCAATCGAAAATGGAGCGGGACAAAGGGGCCAATTTATGATTGGCCCAGTTCAAAAATACAGTCAATTACAACACTCTGTTTGAATACACTCGCCCGCTCAAATAACTGTCTCGGACAAAGACAAGTTCAATATACTAAATATTAAGCGTTCAATCAGCGCCTTCTAAATAAGATACGTTTTAAAATCTGATACTCCGTTCTATCACGGACTCCCCCTTCTCGCGTAGGCGGCGGCTTAGCTTTTGGAAATAAAACAAACAGAAACTTAAATCGGCCTAAACGTACATGAGTATCAGAAATCGCAGAAAACACATTTATCTGTAGATATTTTCGTCGTTTGGAAAGGTTCGTTAAGAGCCTCGACGGCGGGACTAGAAATTTGAATCTTGTCATTTAATTCAATGCGGGACACAATTAGGGGAAGTCAACCCGAGCCGAACGGTCCAAGGAAGGAATGATATAAACCGAACCTGGACTGCCCGTTCACGTCATGCCGGGTTATTATCTCCCAAGTGACAATTGGAACAAATCGGAAATGGTTCGGGGACGCGGCACAATTAATGACCGCCGGCCAACGATTACTGAAATACGCGGCCATGACTGATGTCTTCGGGAGCAAGTCTAAGCACCGCTTTCCAAACGACTCAAATGACGCTCCATTTATTTCACCGATCCAGAACAGTATTATGTCGTGGAACAACCTCTACTAATATTACAGGCAATTGTACTTTTTTTTTGATCATGTGAAATTGAGCTCCGTTCCATATTTATTTTCTCCAAAGCGGGTACCAAACCTATAATTTAATATTTTTCGGAAAAAACGGCTCAAACCGTGTTAATTCAAACTGAAAAGATGAACGACTCGATGCCACTGAAAAATGATCTTTTGCAACTGCTGGGGAATTTTAAATGCGGCGGTTATCCGCGGTTAACGCCTACAATAGGAAGTGAACTGAAATAAAACCGAACAAATGATTCGGACCGCCTATCCGATCTTCTATATTAGGAACGTACGCATATCATGCGGTAAAAATTAATTCAGCCGCGATCAAGATCAAGCGAATCAGATCCGAGTAATGTTCAATTTTTCGCTGGCCACGCAACTGAAATACGCTAAAATAACACGGCCATCTACAATCTCCTTTTTGCGCTGTACGTTGCGTGTTTTATTGCTGAAACCCCCAAATCTCATATTAAAACCACCACAATAATTATTCACCACCAACTAAACAACAGTGCTAGAAATTACTAGGGAATTAACAAACCTCAGTGTTGCAGAGGTCCCGAGATCCTTTCGTCTGAGGTTACTAACGCCACCTTTTCGGGTAAATATGGGAAGACAAGGAAAAGCTGTAAATTACAGCCGCCCGTCTTTTTTTCTAAAAATGATACTGTCGGCGTTTTAGTTCTTTTTAAAGGGAATTCGGAGAAATGAAATTAGTATACAAAGGCCTATTCATATTTTGTTCCGTATGATTTTCCGTCCGCTTTTTACCGCCGTCGGAAGTCGGCCGAGGAAGAAAAACCGACGACCGTTTCATCAACGGACAAAAGAGCCGAGAAAACCCAACAGGCCGAAAACTGACAATTGGAACAAATTGCAAATCGTCCCGTACAACAGACGGCCGAGTTATGATTGCGAACCGCTCCCCTCAATAAAATGGTCCTCCGGTTTGGTTTAATTCGGTCAACGCCGCAGAATGCAAAGGGACGCATTACACGCTCCCATTATAGTGCATAATCCGATAACACTTGAGGCGTTCTCGTGCCCCGGGTGAAATAGAAATGTATCTCTGCGACGAGTAGAAACATGCTTCATATTATACACCGAGTTAAGACGACAAGAGGAAACAATTATTAATAATGTTATAACATAAAACTGTATATATCAGTTGAAATTTGCAATTTATAAAAAATTCAATCCGGGATATTGACCCGCGCCTCTTTAAGCCGGGCCCCAATTCCTTCTCCGACTGATGATTATACTCATCAAAAATACATTTTTCTTGAAAGACCGTTTTTTTTACATTACAAATGGTTCGAAGGACGGCAAAATCCCAGTTCATTTTTTTCTCTAATTTTTCAACTGTTTCAACGTTTCTTAGTTATTCTGTAAAGACAGCGTTTTCATTGCACACTTATAGATTATTATCTGTCTCAAATAATGATGTCGACACAATACCATGTTCTTCGTTAAAAGAAAAGTATAAATAAGGAAAACGCGTAAACCCTCTCAATTCGGGTGGTGTTTCAACCATATACCGTGTTTCAATTAATTTGGACCTACAGAATAAAACTATAAATAGGAATGCCAGTAAATAGAAATAAAACACCCGAGGAAACGGTTGAGTGACACCACGTGGGAAGAAACTATTACAGTCTATAGTACACTAGTAGCGGAAACAATAAAATATCGAAAACCAGATAATGGCCTCGGGAATGCTGTTTCGCGTCAAGAGCATCCTAGAATTATCAAATCAAAAGCATTTAAGTCTTCCATTGTCTCGTCTGACGGACATGTACAAACTACGCTCGGATCGGGCATTATTAATGGCCAGGCGTTATTCGTTATTCGTCAATTCTTAACCGTTTGGCCCAATTTGAATAAGGAATTTTTTTTCCTTCGACCGAGTCGATCAATCATTCGCGCGAAACTAAATCATTCAGACACGAGCCCGACGTGAAACGGTCAACTATTATAACTATTAGAAAAAAAAAACAAACTACTCACGCCTCAGTGATCCCTCTGAGGGCAGAATGATGAACGGTTTTACTCACCTGAAACAGATAAATATTTATATAAGTCGGGGGTTTAACACAATTTATGTACACAGAGGCGGGATAATAAATAAACGCGTTGAAAACATTAGGACGGGGCGAGAGCGGCGGATGACAGTGCACGGAAGAGTAATTTTCATAAAATGTTTCCGAAATTCGCGGCCAGTATTCAAATTTTCGGGGCCCGACGATTTCGGATTCGTTTTTTCTCTGCAGGGGAAATATAATTGTCTTCTCCGAAAAACGCATCTCGCGCGTCCAAGAGAAAAAGCTCGGGGCTAATTTATACACGTCAGAAATCGGGGCCCAGGAGCCCCCTATAGAAAACAAAACGAGCGTCGGACTCAAATTTAAAATTAGCCCCTATTAAAAGCCAAAACAAAAAATTAAAAGAAGAATTAAAACAAAAATGCTGGACGGCCGGTCCCTGCGTGGGGGCCCAATTACGAATGTTAAACCTTTCATTAGGGAGCGGTTCAACCCTCCCGATAATTGCGCGACTAGCGCAGGCACTGATTCTAAATAATTACACCGACCCAAGGGTGACGGGGGGGGGAGGGGAACGGAATGGAGGTTTACTGAACCCACGGCCGCCCGATCTGAAGCCCAGCGCGATAGGTGACCGGCCACTTAGGCGGACAACAGTCGCCGCTAGGTGCTCCTTCCGAAGTATTGAACTAATTACAGAACAGAAGAAAAGTTACAAAAAACAATACCGCCATAACCAGGCCTGTGCCTGTGGTCGCGTTACATTGAGTCAAAGTTATGGCATGAAATAAAACGTCCCCGATATTGTAATACAAATATTTCTAACATATGGCGTATATAATTATATTATTTCTCCTAGTTACTTTGGCAAAAATTACAACGGACCGAATGATTGACGACCAAAGTTCATAGAAACAGTTTCCTGTTAAAATTCAACCAATAACCGACTTCCGGAACCTCAGATGGTAAGAGCGCCATCTTATAATAAACCAGCGAATATGACTCAGAAGCATTCCGCAGTTCGTAGCGTATTTGTAAGATTAATCTGAGAAAACCGTGACAACTTGATTGACGTAGGAACAGCGTTGCAATCATAAATTATTCATTATCGATTTTGCAAATTAAAATATTCAAATTGAATTAATAATTCAAAATTCAGCTGTAATAATTTACCGGCGAGTTTTTCTCGAATGCAATTCTCGTTTTTTTTCGATACTTTAAAATGGGTTTCGCTGAAACGTACGCGAGGGAATTTTGGAAGAAATTTCTTGTAGGCAGTTGGGCTGTACACAAATCTGGATATAGGACCGGTGTTACGGGTGAAAACTCTTTTTCACCGGAGGATTAACGCTCCGACATGTTTTCAATCTGTTTGAATTTGTCGGCCATGACTCGGCGGAGCGTGTGGAACAGGAGGAGGAGGAGGCGGCGGCCGCGTCATGTGAACCCCGGGACCGGGGGGCTTCTTAACACGGGATGCGCTCACCCACCTCCTCCTCCTCCTCCTGCTCCACCAAGGAGCGGTGTAAGGACCCCCGAGGAATGCCGCTTAAGTGCGCGAGAGACCACAGGCCATATGCGTGTGTTCGCCTCCACGTCCGGGCCCGACCGCTAGCTAGAACCTTTCACGTCTCCACCGTGACCAAACTAACCCCTCCCGCCACCTCCAAAGGGGATGGAGAGCGAGGGGATCCTAATTCGACTCGCGACTGACGATTCAATCCCCATCCCCGTGTACTCCTCGACGCCTGGATTCGCCATTCTACGGGAGAAGCGTGCAAGAATCGAACAGTATTGATTTTACGGTAAACAGAGATCAATGCCGAACGGACTCAACAACAGGTCTTATATCTGTTTGTGTTATTTTTCTCTTAATATAAAGGTATTTCGCAATTTATAAATAGGTATTGCAAGGCGCGAGAACGCGTAAGAAATTAATTAAACAAAAATGTATATATATATATATATATATATATATATATATATATATATATATATATATATATAAGCTCCGTAAAATTTCGATCAACTGTCATTTTTATCCCCGAAATCTTTTGTCACTGTACTAACCGCTAATCGGACAAGCTCACAGCTGGGTGACTGTGAACACCCTACGAGTTATTCAAAACACAAAGGGCCTTAAATCTATTAAATTCTCCAGAAGACAGATCCGAACTGTAGCGTTTTTACGACTCCCCGGCCGGCGGTAATATATTAACGGACAGTATCATCATTCTAATGGCGTTATAAATAAAGGCGCCCACCGCCCGGGCCCTTTCATATTTCCGTTATTTTGCTCCGAACTGCACCCCAGGAATGCGAACGGAGGGACTCCCGAAACGCGCCCGCTTCTCGTCTCACGGCCATTTCGTTATTTCACTTTTTTTTTATCTTTCTGTAATTCTTCCCCGCGGAGCGGCACATCGTAATTTAGGAAATCCGTCGCGGCCCGGCGTTAAAATGAGCTATAAAGCCCCGAGAGTGGCTTTTGATTTAGAGCTTTAGCATATGTATAAGCGTTTCACGCTGGAGGTCACGCACGGGCCACCCTCGTCGCCTCCGTATGCATTCGTTTAATTCGGACGCTAAACCAGAGACATTAATGCTACCCAGAAGCTTATAACTAGAAAGTCAATCATTAATATCCAACTCAAGAAGCAGAGTTTGCTAGTGACAGTAAGGAAAACCACTCCAAGAATTTCAAATTGAATGAAGCTTCCGTAACTTCCTTCAATTATCGTTGTCCAAATATTCAAAAACCAAAATATTCATTCGGCGACATTCTAGGCCGGTCAAACACAGCCCAGCTGACAGGATATTAAAAGACTGTATGACTTACAGTCAGTGGTATGCGGTGAAAAGCAAAGGCATTCCCCGAAACAGAAGCGTACCCCCAAATACCTAATTGTTCATCCTACAGCCGCGTTGACGCTATTCGAGTCTCGGGTCGTGCTATTTTCTTCTTCTCGGGAAATTAGATTACGCTTTGTAAGTATTTCTAGACATTGTTGAGGGATACTGGAAATTAATTTGCAATGTTAATACTCCTAATATCCTAGCTTGTATTCGCGATGACATTAGCTCGAAGAACAGAAACTATGTCGAGATACTAAATCGATTATTTCTCGTTAATTGATGAAATATAATAATAGCGACTACGAATATTCGTCGTGGTCTTCATTTCTATATCGGTCTATCTGTCGATAGACCATCGGGTAGATAGACTGCTGTGACTTCCCCGTCCGGCTTTGAGCGAGGCCGCCCCTTAAGCGGGCTAATTGGCGCTACGGTGAATCCATTAATGAGTTAACGTTGGGCTATCTGGGTCCGGGCATCTTGCTTTACAACTGAACTTATCGGGACCACTCCACCTCCCCCTTCCGACCCCCGACGCCGGCTAATGCCAATCCGCCCCTATCTCCGTCCGACCATCGCCCATTAAATATATCCGCTCGGCTTTAAAAAAATAAGAAAAAACACAGGAATAATTAATAGAATTAATGCCTGTTTACAGTCGTCGGGACTCGGAAATTAATCTCCCTCGGCGCCGAATCATAATCAAATAGGGGGCCCGCAGGTCAAAAGTGACGCTAACGAAAGTTATTTCGGAAAGTATTGAAGTTTAGCCGGCTATAAGCTTGAAAGGTGGCAGAAATAAACCCGTCAATTTACGAGTGTTACGACTTATAGCTATAAGAGAGAGTTTTCAGTCAAAACTTAAAGCACACAATATTATTAACTTCAGAATTCGAATACCTTCTGCGTTAGAATTCTCCTCTTTCGCAACACCGCAAAGGCAGGCACGAGTCGTCGGCTGACAGAGAAGACGATGAATGACGAGGACGAAAGTAAAATACGAGGGGGCGCAGGGGACGGACGTAATATGGGGCCCTAAACGCGTTAACAGTCCTATAAACGTCCAAGAGCGTGTGGTTAGTGGCAAACAACAGAAATCAACGCACAGTAAACTCGAAAAATTATACACACAACGGAATTACAAATACCTTTAAAGGCACGGACGGGGTGGGATATAAATTTGAAACCCTGTTTCTGGACACAAAAGTTGGAAGTCGTTTCTAAAATGCGTTTTTAACGTCCAAAAGGAGAATTGTACACATTTTTTAAAGGTGGAGGGATGAGGGATTTTAATGACAGAAAAACGTATAATCGTAAATCTTCTGAGATTATTGTTTTTGTTGATGCTCGTTATATTTAGAACATAATTTAATTCGTCTATACGCCGTCTATTTTATTGCCCCCCGCGGTGGGAAAGAATAACACTTTTATAACCCCTTAAATGTCTTTTCTTAAACTGTCACCTGTTCGAACCGGCGGCCCGAGGTCGGAGGAATTTCGACTTCCCCAAGTCATTACGAAAGATCAAGATTCTAAACGACTTGAGCCTAATGAACTGAGCACATTTTGTCGGATGTATAAGCAAATTCTCTCGTTAGGGTAGCGGATCATTTTCATTCTTTAAAATTAATGAGAACGATCCTTTATATTGGCAAATAAATCATTTATAATAAGGACACGGAACCTAAATTAAATTTAGTTACGGTTAAGTTAATTTTAGGGTAATTCAAGCACGAGTTATTTTGAAAATCCGTAATCGAAGGAAATGATGCTTTCCAATTTCATTTCATTAAGGTACAAAATATTACAACAGCATCCTCTTATAGGAATCAAAATATCGTTTATAGCATTATACATCTAGTAATCTAATTATGTATAACCTAATTAAAGTACACGGTGGATGAGATTCGTTTGGGAAAGTTATAGAGGAGTATTTGAGAGTGATTAATAGTATTGCATGATACGACGTTAAAAGAGACTGCCGCCGTAGTAACCGAATGCTACAATATAACGAAACCCTCACCATTTTGATATTTAGACTGAAATAAGTGAACTCCAATAACATATGAACAAATTTACCAATAGCACCCCTCGAAGCCTCTCGTTATGACCACATCCCTTCCTAGTGTCAGGACTCTCCTCGTACATAAAAAAAAGTAAATTGAAAGCACGAGTTAGGGAACACGCTACAGCTAAAATAATAAGATTTTTTTCCATTATTCCGGTTAATTGAACGCGGTTGTAAATTACCGGGTGAGCCCGACCGCATGTCAGAGCCGAGATCGAGAACGTCAGTAGTAAAACTGTTTACCACAACCGTATGTAATTTCGCCGATCTTCCGAAACCCGATAAACCCCTCTCCCCTGCCCGCCCCTTTCACAACAACGAAAGGTTACAAGAAAAAAAAATTAAAACAAAAAACAAAGTCGGAATTGAAAAAAAAACTTTCAACTCGGGGGTAGGATATAAACTAAAAATGGAAGAACCAAATTAAACCCTCAATTAATTCCTGAGCCCCGGAGAGAGAGGAAGAGATAGGTAGGCCTCTAATTACGGTAGGTAGAAGGTGGACTGGCGTATGATTTTTCATTTGACAACTGTAATCAACCTCTGACTGGCGGCGAACATCCTGCATTCGGAGTTACTGTTACTTCTTCTTTTCAGGAGTTTTTTTTCTTCCCAGCTCAGGAATCCTCTGACTCCCATCTTTTCCTTTTTTTCTGCTCGGAGCCGGAATGAGGTCAGCTTTCGGAATTGGCTCGTGGAGCAACGGTCGAAGGGGCGTATGAGGCTCCGCCGTGGATTGCGATTGGGCGGTGACTCGTGTTGAAAAAAATGTGTAAATAATAAATAATAGGAAAACGTATTCGTTAGATTTCCGATAAGGGTGGGGCAGGAAATAACAGATGTGGTCCTAAGCTAGACGGATTACAGACTATTGCCATCCTCAGTAGCATTCAGTCAATGGTACTCTTACTGTCAATGGGGTGATTGAGTTTTCACGTTAAACGCTTTCGCTTTAAACGATTGGACACTGTATTGGGTATTATCCCAAAAAAAAAATCGTTCCCGCTATCTCCAACCCCTCTAATTTCATCATCCTCCACAGAAGAGGATTCTTCAGGTTGATAACTCAGCTCGTAGTAATAACGTTCGAAACAGGAAACGGACATTCCCGAAACCTGTAATCTCTGGGGCCGTAAGGACTATAATACCGGATGGGAGGGGGAGAGAGAGTTTTCTGTATTTTAACGCCCTGTTAAGATAAAAAACACAGCTCTCTCTGGAAGTTTTATTGGAGTTAAAAAGGTATGCAATGTAAACAAGGCCGCGACTGACTGTTATTAAGGCAGCCGTCACTCCGAAGGCACTGATTCGGAGATAATGGGCACTACCACAACCCTGAAAAACGGGTTAATGTAATTAAATGAACGCGAACAAATGTATCCGCAGTAATGGGTATTAATTAGCGCTCTTCTGACGGCCAAATTTTTTCAATTTTGGAAAGACCAACCTTTAAAGGCGTTCGACACCTCATGAAAAATAGGTCGGGACGAAATTGGAGTCTCGCGGTATGTATAAACATTAAACATTATCAGAAATTTTTTCATTAATTTTAAATCCTCCTAAAGTTTTCCTTTACATTTTTCGCCTAAAACTGTTCGGCCGTAAACTGCTCATGTGAAAAAAGTGCCATAATTGGGTGGTCTCTTTTATCGAGACATTCACGTGAAAGGAAAACACTCAACACTTGTAACAATAACTTTATGTAGTTGATTGTACAAAAATAAAAAGGTTTAAAAAAAACCTGTTCATTTGACGGTAATATGAAAAAAATAAACATACCCGATGTAACACGAACTTCTACCTTCTTATAATAATTTTAGGTCAAGTATCAAACAATACAAGCATATAAACAAGAAGAGAGATAGAGTTTCATGTTAGTTAATGTTTCGCATGAAGGAAGCGATGATTGCGTTACTTCCCAATTTAAAATCGTCCAATAAATTGTTTTCCGCCCACCGTCGGCGAGGTGGACTGGAAACAGCCCGACGACTTCCTTAGGGAATTGTTACGACGCCAACTGTGAGTTTCGCATGCGACGAGTCGGCCCATTTTTCAATTTCGCTGAGCGCGCTGGAAATTTCGTACACGCCGCAGCGTCACGCATAGACCGCAGGGCGGAGCTTTTAACGAAACTTTAAATTAAAAATCGTACCCCGGGGAACGGCCGGGATCGTTCCGTGGCCGGGCGACGACAGCCACTCACGCCAACCCTGCAGGGCCCGATATACCGCCAGCGGTATGGCCCCCACTCACGTATGGGCATTAAACAGAAATGTGTTACAAAAATTAGTCTCATCTCGCCTGTTCTAAACCCGGATAGATTTCGTCTTACCCCCACTGTCGGTAGTTTACTGATCGATAAATCTCAACCTCTAACAATAAATCTTATACATAGTTTTATAAAATCAGTATTTTAATAAAAATCAATAATATAATGCTGTGCAATATAACTATGTTTTTCGTTTGATAACTGACTTTCAATGTAGACGTAATTATTAACAATAATTACCAGAGCATTGCTACCATGAGACTACTGCAGTCTTACCGTAGATTTCGTGTGTTTCTGTCTCCTCTCGCAGGTTTGGTCTTTTGCTAGCGGTGTTAGTCACTTTGGCAGTTTGGGTATTTTTTGGGCACCCTCACTGCACTGTCACTGTCACTTGTACGGTGGTTGTTGTCTGTTTTAGGGATGTTGTTAGTCTTCTTTGGGTTGGGAGGGATTTTGTTAATCTGCCTAAGTCTTTGTCGGATTATCGGTCAAAACATTTTTTAGTTTAATAACTGACTTTCACTGTAGAAGTTATTATTAACAATAATAACCAGAGTATCATGAGACTAATACAGCCCTACTTTCATCCACCAACCAGTTGTTATTAGATGAAACACCATTAGAGAGACTTCAACATTTTAAAACTGTTAAATTCGTATTTCGAAAAAAAAATTTTCTCATAAAAACGTTCCTCTATTTACCTCGAGCGTTAATTGCCTGCACGAAGAGCGGACTAAGACGAGAGTTAATAATTGTAGGAAAGGGGGATAATAAAAATGACTCCCCTCCCCCACCCGACAAGCCGATTATAAAGCGGTTTACGATTCAGTGACTGACGAGTAAAACACAACCGTATTTTTACAACAACAAACAAAACAGAAGGAAACAGACTGTCGATTGTAAAAAGCCTATACAATACCACCGTTTGTGATTTACGAGCGGGCAATATAAGATTTTCTGATTTTTTTTTCTGGGAGGGGGGATAAAGCGTGAGTTGCCGCCCCCGGTAGAGGGGGCGGGGGAAACAATAACGCTCATGTGCCGGCCCCGGGTCTGGCACTATAAATTTAATGGCCGCACCCCCAAAACCAGACCAGCACGCGATTCAATCCGCAGAAGAATTCACGGTTTCCGTATTACGTCCATATCGTCCCCCCCGTCTTGTTGGAAAGAGGCACGGGGGTTGATATTCAAAACCAGGACAAAACCAGCAAGCCACCTTCCGACATCGAAAGGGTGGCAATTTCAATGAGAATATTAATCGGTAAATGAACGCAGGAAGGCCCGCATAAACATTCAGGATTTGGATAAATTAAATGATGTGGAACCGGTTAGAAAATTGTAAGAGAATCGCCGAATCCGAGTGGCCATTTTTCGGTCCATTACGTGCCGAGTAACAAATATCCAGCCACCGAAATAAATTCAATTCAAAACAAACATTTCGTATAATTCCTAGGCAAAACATTATTCTGTAACTGATAGAATAAACCCGCATATCCCGGATACGCGGTTTGGAGAGAATGACGCCTCCCTCCGGTCGCATATATGACCGCGGTCAATATTATAAGTAAATACGGACAGACTCTCTGTTCGTTTCTACTAATAACGAACGGTGGGGGGGGGTCATCAACGCACGGCTGTAACTGCCCAAATTACTCTCCGGCGCATAATATGTGCGAGTAAACATAATTTGCCACTTGGCCGAGACTTCATTATTCGGAAGCACGTCCGAAATTAATAAACCCGGCGAACGAACGAACACAGTGAAAGGGGTGGCGGGGTGCCGCCCCCAGTCAATATATCCGTCAAAGAGATATCGAATTATAGTAATGTCCCAAACTGGCGCGGCGTAATTACTGTCATATTTGTGCTGACAGCACGAACGAGTCTGCAATTATGCGTATTTGCTTAGCGTAGAGATAAATAAAAAAAAACGGTTTTTTTTCTACACCGCGTTCAATACGGGGTAAAATACGTCCATAGGACTACCAAAATTAAATATAATAAATGTTCAATATATTTATATTCAAATATAATGATAAGAGTTACGCCGGGAGTAATGGTGGAATAAACCGACTGGCCCCCAATAGGGGTGTTTCATGTTTCGATGAAGGCGACGACTCAATTAATTCTAACGTGTCCAATCGGAATTACACCGCCGAAGAATTCAGCTGCCGATCGGCAAACAAAAGTAACAATCTAAAAAAGACCGAACGTATAATCGAGCCGGAGAGGCGGAGCGACGGGGAGATTTAAAACTGGGGCATTTGACTCTCGAACCGACTAATGGAAATACAAAATCGGCCGGGCCGATCTTAACGATTTAAAATCGCATGATGAGAGTGTATAAATAATGTTTTTAAAATTCATAGCGGCGCCCCCTCCCACCCCCCGGACCCCGTTTCCGCCGCGATACCATCTGCCCGTTTCGTTAATTATGTTGTAAAACCCGCGCAAAACAAACCGTCGCTATATTTATGGCGGACCCGGTCCGAAACCAGGGTTCGGTGAAAAATGTATTTGGCCAGAAAATTATAGAGTTATACAATTACGAGGGGCGGAGTGTATCGTTGCCTGAACTTTATAACTTTGGGGGGATGCAAGACGTTTTGGATAGCTCGAGGAGGGGTCGTTTTGATGTATCGTTGAATATAACCCCCACCCCCATTCAACTCAATCTACTTTAAAGTATAAAATTAACTGCCTACTGCCTTTGAAAGGCACTGTCATTGTTCAAAATGAAAATTCAGCGTTCACAAATCTAGAGTTACTGAATTTCGCGAAATTCAGTAATTGAGACCGCCAGGAGAACGTATAAACAAAACGAGCAATTGGCCACGGGAATGTTTCTCTGATATAAATAATGGAGGGCTTTCAATCATTTTCTAGAAGCAAACTTTTTATTACTGGAATTAAGTCTCTTGTTTAATCAACTAAAAAATTCTATTTGATTTATTAACAAGTAATTGAAAAGAAATTCCAAATTAATCGTTGACAGCAGTCGGGTATGTTTTACAGATTACATTATTCCAGTATTCCCGATTATTATAACAATATTGTACTCATCAAGCAAAATCAGCCCTAATATCTCCATATATATTTTGTTTAATATAAAAATATCCTACGTATATATTTAAAGAAACTAAGGTGTTACGGTTGAAGCAGATAACATGGAGTACAACGCCGTACAATGTTCTTTCAGAGTTACGCACCTATGAAATTACGAATTTCCAGAGTGTTAATTAAAATAGGTGAGCTCCTCTAGACTTTGTTTTCCATTAACTAATTGCTTTGCACGCCAATCATCACTATAGCGGTCTTTTTGAAATACAGGCTTCTAATGCTAGTCTTTATTCAAATTTTATTAGAAAGAAGAAAAAATACTGGACACTCATAACGGAGCGATCGGCCTCCAAACTAATATTGCCTTCAATAAATATGAATTATCATTAGTCGGGTACTGTTACGGAAGATGATAGTTACATAGGCAAGTTTTATAACCGCACTCAAGGGGTCAGTTAGTTCACGGAGGAATGAATAGCGCATTTTCCATCAGAATCAAAGGCCGAGGCTATAGTTTTATGATATGTCCGCATTTGCTAGAGAAAATACTTGAGCTTTATCGACTCAAACGAAATGGTAATTTATCCGTTGTAATGCGGAATAGGAGGCTATCATCTTCTACACACAGAGGAGTGACGGGAGGTTTAAGTATCTCGTTGTGCTACTAACGTATTGCCATTATGTCAACGCACTATTACTGTAGGTTATCGCCAGATTGGCGAGTGGAAATTAGGGGGAAAAAAACTGTTTTCCCCTGAAATAACTCGGTCCCGGAGCTCATTTCTCAATAGGTACAATTTGGGTCGGCCGCCAGGGGCTTTTCGATTAGAGGGATCGACGCCTCTAATGTATGGGGGTGGAGGAGGGAGGAAAAACCCTCCCCGCCGGAGATTGGGCGTCTCTCCCACTCCGTGGATTTTTTTTTGTCGGCCGGGAGGAAATACTGGAAACTATCCAATTCCGCGGGTCTTATTAACTTAAAATACAATGCAAATGCGGAAGGGGCTTAAAGGGGTGTGGGCTAGCCGGTGAATTTATGGCTGCGTCGCAGAGCGGGCCGCTTCGGAGAGCTCGCATTTTCTCCACTTTCATTAATACACTTTCCTCCACTCCTATCCGACCGGCCGGGGGGAGATACTCCTGAAAAGTTTCCCCCTCCGCCCGATTAGATTATTACGACGATTTTCTCATTTAGTAATAGAAACTTGGGGACAGGCTTAATGGACGGGTGGGGTTAATTAATTTCGAGGGGTTACATATCGCAAATACTTATTACAAACAGGTACCCGTAAGGTTGTAAAGTGTTGACGTGAAATTGTGCTTAGATGTCGATTACATTAAAAAGGAAAAAAATAATTGTTGAAATACATGAAACCTGTTTTCAGGTGAAATATTCCAAGCCCCTCCACCATCTATTTGTTCGAGAATAAATAAAAGCGTATATTATTGAAGTCCGATTTCAAGAATTCACAGAAGGTTGGCTTTTAAAAAAAATAAATAAAATCCGAGTATCTAGAGTCGAGGCATGGAACAGGACCAAAACGACGTCAGCCCGAGCCAAATACACACAACGCTCTTCATATACCACAATGTCCACCACGTTTGACGTCCCGGCGGACTAAATCCGTCACGAGAAAAATAGAACACATCCCTCGAAAGCTACACGATAATACAAGAGACGCAATTACCGCCAACAACCAGTTGTTCGTATTTCATAAGTGGGCTTCACCGAAATTCAAAAACAAAAGGAGTCGTCGGGTCAACATATATGTTAGGGCTAATGTCACTAACACACGGGTCTACAGTTAATTTGAATTGAATTAATAACTCCACTCCTCTCGGCTTAATAGTTCTGGCAATATTCGCACCAGAGAAAAGGAGTTTAAATGCTATATTTAAAATTATCCATAAGGAGTAGTACAAAGATATTAAGATATAATTATTACAGCTTGAATAAGCGCGCATCGTTCTGAAATATTAACGCAGTTATTCTCATAAGGGCTTCAATCTAACACGAAGTCTGAACCCCCTTAACCGAACCCAAGTCCCTTCTGGCGCCATCACATAGGCGATGGTCACGTAATACTCGATCCCTTTCCTCGAGTTATTCGCACGTCCGTACGATTTTATAAACCTAAATAGACAGGCGAATAGGAATATCTATAAAATCCAGTGGGTTCACTCGATGCATACGCAAAGGAGCGTCTATAGTGTCGGGAATTTAAGAGGAAGCCTAACATCCCGTTATGCAGTATAAATGCTTAATTAGTTACCGGATTGGGCAACTAGGTAGGTTTCGGTTTTGTTTCCTTTTCGAGAGGCCGCATTTCAAATTGGACCGTTCAAGTGCGAACAATGTCGCAATCCCTTCAAGGGCTTTCGAAAACCGATTATCTCCTGTGTGCCCTATGTTGGTTGGTTGGTCAGAAGCGATACCCATTTGATGGACCGCCCATTACCCGGCGATGGCAAATCCCCGTCCCCCCTTTCATTAAACAAGATGACTTGCCTCATCTGACATTTCCGTTTAACCCCGAGCGCCGGGGTTAAACCGAGAGAGCCCCGCATCAGCTTTTATTACGAGTCCTTATATTAAACTTTCGCTTTCTGCCGTTTTATTGTTTCTTTTTTTTGTAAGTCCCAATTATCCGCTGCACAGTAGAAGGAGTTGTTCCCGGAATCGCAGGGTAATTCATGTGGCAGAAAAATTTCAGAAATGAAAGTTCTAACCCCCAATAATCTCACGACATTATTCAATCCACGAAATATAGACGGTTGCCAAGAATATTGGGAAGTACGGCGACAGACGTCCTAATATTAAACATAAAATGGCAACGACCTATTGAAATGACACTCACTACATAGGCAAATTAAATATAAAAATAAATCATCCATTAAAAGAGAAAAGTATATTCAAATAAGATAGAAAAAAGTTTCTTTGGACCTAACGGTTGCGACATAAGCTGACAGAATTTCGCATTATGCGTATTCCGACGATACTCATTTATATCTCAGATAACCTGAATATATACATGCATGTATTCAGGTCACACGGTGGGGTCGTGTATTAGTTAATCCGAGGGAAGAACGCCAAGACACATGGCACACTGCTCATATATTTCGGTAATAGATTTGATCGCGCATTTATTTATATAATTTCGCAAAGTCGGGCGGACGTCCGTGACGCTAAATTATACCGGGATCACTGACGGTCTCCAGAAATGAAGGGACATCGAAAATGTGTACTCATTATTCGATTTTTTTGTTTACGTCACCAAATTTTAATTGTTCCTTTACGTTGATAGATAGAAGTCTGTTCAGGTATATTGATGATTGAAACCTAGGGGAGGAAAGGGGGACAAAACGAGAATGAGCTCAATCGTTACATCGCGAAAGTTTCGTAGAGCGGACAAGGATGAGATTGTTCTCTAATATATTTATAACAAAAATAACTAGTTTATAGTATTTTCTTTTCACACGTGTTCTGAATTCGTTCGGAAAAATTTATTTCACGCCCCAAGGTCTAGTTTTATCCCGAGATCTAATGTTTTTCACTGGGACCGTCCGTTGTTTGTTAGGGAAGAATGGGACCCGAATGAATCGCACCCCCCCCCCTGTCGGAATTCGGGGTCGGGACACGTACCCTGGGAAGGAGGGGAGGGTTTGGGGAATAAAAAGCTGGCGGGGCTTGAAGTAAAACCCGGGACTTTATCTGGCGATACAAGTGCGCCACCGCCGATCGGACTTAACCCCCGCCCCGCCATTCCGAGGTTTCCCACTCCTGCGGAAAAAAGGGGACCGGGTTTTCAAAACGTTGTTAGGCCCCGAGCTCTCGGGGTCCCAATCATATCCGAGTATTGGTATGGAATCGAAATAGGTCCTCCAGTATTCTCTGGGTTTTCCGCTCTCGGATAGCGGCACGTTCCGTCCGCAATATTGTCCGCCACTAAACCTTTTCCCAAATTTTCAAAAAAAAAAAATTATTTTACGTCTAACAAATATTATGAGCGTGAAAATTACAAATCAACTCTGTACAGTGTTCCCTGAGTTATTCGAAATGCATTTCATAATCACAGAAAAGCGTAAGAGTTAAAATTGATTCAGAAGGTTAATGAACCAATCACCAGAGAAGAGAATCAACGAAAAAACAAAAATAATATTCAAATATCTGACTCATTTTGTAACTAAAACCGTGTTATAAATTTCCATAATTTTATCCCTTTTATCACAGCAAACAGTTTCGAATCCAGACTAACTGACAATTACTTCCAATTTTCAAGAAATTAATAGATGAATGTGGCACTTTTATAACCAAAACCGTTTTTCAGCTGTCAATTACTTCTGCCTATTGTACAGTTATCGAAATAAATTGGGGGCCGTCATAAATTCGCAGGATAGAAATTATAAGAGATGGTAATATGCGCACCACCTGTCCAATTAGGGATAAATTTCGTACGAGGCAAAAATTTTGTAACAATCTCCATGTTTTGTATCTCCAGATTTTCGTCCAGTTTTGATGTCGCACCTGTTCCGCTTACACTTATCGTATATCTTTCAAAGATCGCTATTCCGACTAAAACATTGTTTCCGGATGTTGGCCCGTGTTTTATAATAAATGTCTCAGGAGGCCCCATTAGTTGTATTTATTATTCAATGAACCAAAAAAGTACAACTTTGGCAACTTGGCTGAATCTAATCTTGAGAGCAGAATTATTCTATGGAACAAAAAAATTTCTATTTCCAAATGTATTCCTATTAAAAAAAAAAATTAGTTGTTCCCAAGTATTAAAAAATTACTTGCAAGTTTTACATTTCCATCTGTAGAGCCCTTCTGTTAGATGGCTTCCGGCAGCACACAAAGCTGAAGGATAAGCTGTCAGTTCTTACACGGCCCATTACATCGTTCAGTATTGTACACACACTTTACGCGGTTTTCAAGCCCATTATACTTGACCTCTTAAGCGAGCCTCTTAATTTTTATTTACTACACACGACACATCGAGAGCGCGTGCCGACCAGAAGTGAGAATGAATTTCAGACCAATGAACCCCATAATAATCTCCACCGGAATATGGTTCCTTTCCTCCATTACCAGGACACATTTTTACATTCCAAGATGCCTCAATACACCTGCCCTGTATCAGACACGTAACACCAGCCTGGAATGAGATGACCTTGTTCAAGAAAAAGGCCAATTTAAAAAAATATATAAATTGTCCGATGCGAGATATTTTTTGGCATTTTATCCGGCTCAAATTTAGAAGGGCCGTTTCGGGGCAACAAAGCCATGGGGTGGGGGACAAGAGAAATAATTGGCGCCCGTTATTAATTCTAAATTATTGCTAACATCCAGAGACGGGGGACTGTCCCCGCCCGAACCAGGTGTCGCCGAAAGTTAACGGTATAAACGCCGTTGAATTTATTCACGCCTTAATACGCCGGACAATTATCTCAACATTAATTACGGCCAGGTTTTAATAAACATTGTGAAAATTATTGTACTTAAATCGTACGGATGAAGGTGTTGAAATAAGATGATGCATTCAATCGGGCGTTTTATCGGGTATATACATCCAGGAGTGGACGGCTGTTTAGAACGCCGCTCTCAAAGGAATTAATTAAATTTCGCTGATGTTAATCGTGGGTCACCGAAACTGCACTGACACTCGCAGACCGCCTCACTAATCAACAGACGGAACGCTACTGAAGACGGCGAAAACGACCGAGTGGACGAAAACGGGGAAAAATAAGATAAAAATCGATGATTAGAGACACATTTCCAAGGATTCCGAGCACTCCGGTAATGCTTAAATGACAGGTAACAGAGTACATATTCAAAAGTAATACTATAAAAATATAATTGGAATAAAGGAAGGATGCAATCTTCCTCCGGGATACAAGGGTAAAATGCACAATTATGATGCATCTACATCTAGGATATCGAAAAAAGCAGTAAATTAAACAAGAGAGAAGGGGTAATTTCGAAGAGGTTAAAAAGGTAATAGAAACCGCTTATTTTCCGGCTTGTTTCCTCGCAACGGGAAGCGCTTTTGTCGCAAGCCCCGTCGGTGATTTTCTTCTTGCGATTTTCAACGCCGGCTCACGGAGATCGGGAGCTCGGATATCATATCGCAACGGAGTCGTCCCGTCTGACGGCTCCCCCGGGGAGTGTTTCATAATTGGAGCAATTAGGGAGGAAATCGCGCACGCCATAATTAAAATATGGACACCCGCTGTCGGAAAAGATGAAAATAATACGGCCGTTTAATTGGCCGGGTCTGGGCGAGGATAACGGGGAAACGGAGGCAGCGGTAAATGGAAACTGTAAATAGATTTACAGCGATGGATTCGACGAAATCCTAATCAAGCAACAAAACCGTCCGCATCATTATACAGGGGTTCAACATGGCGGAAGCCTCGCTATATAATCAATCACGAATCAAAATAAATAATAAGGTTTTTATTGTTACCGTTTACTATTTTACTGCGTGCTGCACGTCCATTAAATCAGGTGTCTAAACTTCAACAGGTACAAAAATAAAAATTACTACCGCTGTAGTACTGTATACCATTAACTTGGATTTAACAATTCTGTATTTTTGGATCTAGTTTTTTATTAATTCAAAGTAAGATCTTCGTTTCTTCCTGCGCTCTTCTACCTTTTTTAAAAAAATGTAATTTAAATAAGAATATCGCGGATGAATGTGACAGGAGAGCACTCATGAAATATTAGCGTTTTTTGGTAACAAAAACGTAGGTGTGGCCTCTCGTATGCAAATTATGAACGTATCATATATATGCATATATTCAATATACTTTTCCTTCTTTTCCTCTTTAAAAAAAAGTCATTTTTGGTCGGTCTCTTAAAGGGCTGGCAGGCAGGTGGTACGTCCGCACCCTCGACCGCCCCCGTCTCGCTTTCCCTTCACAAAAGTCCCTTCGCTTTTTTTTCCTTTTTCTCCGTCTCTTTCCCTCTCGCTGAGCCAGACCGAACTAGAGAGGGAGAGGGAGAAAGAGAGAGGGAATGGGTAAGGGGGGAGGGAGGGGGAGATGCCACAAAAAATACGCTTTTGTGCGCTATCCGTGCGAGTGCGTGCACTGCCAGCATGGGCCGGGGGCGAGGGCGGGGGCCGTTTTTTTGTCGGAGGGATGGAAGGGGGGCAGGCGTCCAGGCCTGCCCGAGAGAGATAGAGCCAACGAGATAGAGCGTGAGTGCGAGCGAAAGAGAGGAGAGAGAGGGAGAGGGAGAGAGAGAGAGCAGTGACGTCACGGGGGAGTGGAGAGAGGGGAGATAGAGGAAAAACGGGTTGGGAAATGTAAGGCCGGTTGGGGGAGGGAGGGGGGTGCGAGAGAGAGCGAGCACTTTGAATTATTCATGCGCCAAATGAAGCAGGATAAACCGTGGCCGGGAGGGGGTAAGAGAGAGAGAGAGAGAGAGAGAGGGAGCGTGAGAGGGATAGAGCGAGGGGGTGGAACGGCGCTCGAGAGAGAGTGAGGGAGAGGGAGAGAGTTAGAGGGAGAGCCCAGGAGCCGCTCCGCCCCCCGCCACTCCCTCTCATCGCTCCCTCCCAATTAGGCAGGACAATTATTAACTTGGCGCAACACCGCCCCCCGCCCTACCAGCCGGTGGTACGGTGTTGCCCCTCCCCCTCATGTTATTTTAATTAATAATTAAATCCTCCTCCTCTCTCTGTCCCTCTCGCTCTCGGCCTGGCCGGCCCGCTCGCTCTCTCGCTCCCTGCCGGCGGGCGGCAAGATGCTGGCTGGACCGGGCATAACTTCTCTTACCTGTCCCGGGGAGGGGCCCCCATTAACTCCCCCTGGACGCGCCTAATGCTCCCTCCCCCCACTCCGCTCACTCGCTACATTACAATTTTCCTATTGGCACTCTTAACTTCTGGATTGTTTCTCATAAATCAAACCTCCGCCCCCCCGGGGGCTTTTTTAAATGCCCTTCCTCTTTTCCTCCTATTTTTTCGTCCCGGCGCTTCGTAATGTCGTGCGCCTACTTACGACACGAAGGCTCCAAATTTCGCCTCGTATAATTTATAATTCCGACGAAATTAATTATTAACCTATACGCTTCATTATCCTAGCCAATATATTTTATGTATTGAAAGTAATATTTAACCACATAAATGAACCACCAATTAAAATATAAACCTGTGTAAGATACAGAAGAAATGAATTGAATGAAAATACTCCAAAGAATGAAATAGGAATGTCTATTTTATGGAAGCTATCCGTTTTAATAACCAGCAAGTTCAATTCATGCCTGATAGTTTTTTTCTTAACCAATCCATATATGCACATAACGTTGTTCCTTGTGATGTTCCTATTCTATTGAACACGAATTGAATATGATTTATTTTCCAGTGAGGGACAGAAGTGATGAACTATCACCAGATTTAGTCATCTCTATATTTGGGCCAATAGAATATTTGGGCAAAAGCTACATAATCGCGTGCAGACAGAGAGTTTAAGATAACATAATAATAGCTACGAATAGGGCAACTTGGGAGGACCACTTTAACTCGCATTTAGGTTCATTGCAAATCAAAAATACCCCTGTGACTTCGTTTTCGTGGAAAAGTCAACGACTAGATAACTGATAGTGTTCGGCGAAAATATTCTGTTGAAAAGTTATTCCGTTTTATTTCCTCTTCCGTGTTGGCAAATTTCAGCCTTGATCTTCGTTAGGGATACCTCGCTGTCTACTTGCCGTGGGGTGAACTTCGCGAAGGGTTGAAGGGACAATTAATAACTGGGCTGGTTAATGCGGGCTCACGGTGTCACTAGTCGATTATACTCAGCGCCTCTAACCCCTGTCACGCCTCAACAGGAGGGTTTTCAGTCCGCATGCGAGCCCATTAATGGGCTGACCGCGCCAAGTATATTTTTCTTCGCCAAAACCCCGTTATAGGAAAATATAAAAATGATCAGCACAAGCCAATGCAAATCTCGTCTCAGTTCGACAAGTTCAACCACTTTCTTTACCTGCTTAAAATATTGGTATCCAGAGATTTTCAGTCTCCGAAAAAACCGAACAGAACTGCCAAGAAGTCCCTGAAATGAACAATAAGTCTGGTTTCGAATTAAAGCATCCGCGTACATTATAGTGTTTCTGTCAAGGTGGGCCGTAGGAATTGTTTGTCGTTCGTCAACACGCTACTACGTTGTTGGCAGTTATAGGATAGTAACTCGTCATTTACTTGCATGTAAACATGTGACGCATACGATACCTAACAAGCCTACGCATTAATCAATACGATATAAGTCAAAAATAATTTTCTATTAAAAGAGAAATAAAAAAACGTCGCAGTTGATCATCCAGAGACGAATGTACGGACGTATGGCCGTAAAAATGTACTATTAACATTCAATATATAATGAATATGGTACGGATGAAATATTTACCTCGTATGGTAATATATATGGAACAAATTGGACGAACCCCAAAACCTCGTAGCTATTGGAGTATTGAATACTCCGCGAGTAATGAACCCCTCGGGCCCACAACCTATGATTTACCGTTTACAAATTAACATTTAAAACTACCGATACCCGAGACATTATCTATGGTTGCTAAACAGGCGATACCTATATAAATTCGGAATTAGTTAGTGTATTATTCCGGATATCTCATACAGTGCATGATTATAATTATAATCTAAAGCACAACGTTGAGTCAAAACTCTGTATCCAATTTTATAGAACGTCCAAAATATTCAGCAATTCCGGGAAAACATTGCCAAACCGTTACCTTATCCGCACCGCGTTCGACAATTAAATTAACACGCGATCGCTTTACACTGCCGAAACGGAATTAAATTGCACTATTGGAGATTAATACAATAGCGGATGTTTAACCCGTTCCGAGAATCTGGAACGAGCGTGTGTGCCCCGACAAAGGGAATAATAACTAATCCCCCCGGCGAATCCGGACAAGTGGCATTAATAATCATCACAACCAGTCGGCAGTTTCGAGCCTCCGAACGGGCTTTGGACCGCGCGTTTCATCTCCCGACAGTCGATAAACGCGGGAATTGTCAAATCGAAGAATTTCAACGACCAAAACCGGTCGTTGGGGCAGATTTAACTCTCGAATGTTGAAACTATACAAAAGTCAATAGGTTTCATTAATTTAAAATGGCCTCGACAATTCTGTGTGTGGTTAGGGGGGAGCTCCAGTCGTACAATTGGATCTACAAAATATGACGGGGAAATTAAAATATGCGTCTCAATCACTACTAATGGCCAAACTGATATTTATCCATATCGGGAGCGTATATTTATCATTTCAGAAGGTATTTTATCCTGGCCGATCATAGGACTAAATAGTAGATCGATGTTACTGAATAAAATCAGTATGTATTGACCCACCAGCCCAAACGCCGAGGCAAGGAATTTATATAATTGTGCAGTGGGAATTTGGTGAATTAAGTACATACACCAGTACATAATTGATACATGGCAGTAAACAAAATCAAAAGGGATATATTAGAAGCATACTGATGTCATATCAATAAGACTAATTCATAAAACTATGGAGGACTGGACGGGGACAGTGGTTAACAGTCAAATTTAAATTTAAGATCATTCTAAACTGGACAGGCCACCGCGATTTATGCGACCGGCAGCCGAACGGACAAGCGCGAACCTCTCGCTGAAGCCGGAAATGCAAAGTTCCAGCGTAAGAGAGGTCGGCGCAAATAAAACGAGGATGAATGGAGGAGCCTCCTCTGCGGAGGTAGAGAGGGCGTAGTACCGGCGGTATGCTTATAATGGACCCGGGGGACACGTAGGTAGAGTGCAGACCAACCACAGCCATGTACGTATATTATTATTGTAATTTATTGGCGGGTCAGCATCGGCTATTGTCTGGCGTCATTGTTGAGATCATTGTGTCAACGGCGGATCGGGCCCTCCCTCTCTCTCTCTCTCTTCTCGCTCTCTCCTACTTAATGGTATTGTTCTCACTTAATAAATTATGCCCCACCGCCGGACCATTGTTGCGTAATAAGCACTTGTTGTCTCTGTTAGCTCTCGATACGCCCTCCCCCTCCCCCCATTCCTTCCAATCGCGAGGTTAATGTATTAATTTGCGAAACGATCTATTGATTTTAACGGCGGTTCTGTCGCTCTATATCCCCGTTATCACTATACAATGACTACAAAATTGGGATTAGGTTTTAAGGATTGAATCTAAAGTGTAAACAGTAGGCATTACTAAGCATTATAACTATTAAAAACTGTCAAATTAGGCCGCTAACATAAAAATTATGGCCCCATTTAAAACTTTAGCATTTTAAAAAATAAGTAGACATTAGGTATTATTCTGTTGTATAAAAATGAAAAATGTAGTAAATATAAGCGTAAGTAAATATATATAAATGAAGTGGACTTCCGCCGGATTGGGCGGCATTAAGTAAATGGTTTTCGAGTGCTTAGGACCTCGGAAAGTTAATTTACAACAATTCCTGCCTTACAATAGGCCGGTTACCGGCTTCTCGCTATTTTCAGTTCCGTCAGTATGTACCGAAACCGGTTTAGCGTGAAGATCGTATTGCAAACTCTGGCGGACATAAATCACTAATATACTGCGAAATTCTACCTTAAACTACTTAAATTGCAAGCTATCCACATTAATAACAATATTTTATATATGTTTTAGTCAATTTTTAAAGAGTAAATGTGCTGTGCAGGTAAGCGCTTCGTGTATTTTATTTTGTATAGTTTTAATGAGAACCACGAACACATTTCTTACAATGATCTCTAGGCGTGATAATCGTTTCGGTGCTCGAGCTGTTGGACACGTTATTATTACAAAAAAATTACAGCCGTTCAAAAGGAACAGAGTGCTGACGCTAAACCCAGAAATAAACCGCGTTTTAACCCCCCGAGGTCCTGAACCCATAAGTCTGGGGACGTCAAAGGTGCGAAAGCCGGCGACATTTATTGAGGCGTCCTCGCGTGCGGGCGGAGAACTGGCCGTCGGTAATATCGCCTACATTTTAAGCCGGCCATAAATCTCTGGACGCGGGAACGGGGCTGAGGAGAGGCCGCGGAGACGTTTTTAAACGCGACCGGGCTTCAGAAATATTCCCGGCCCGAGAAAAAATAAAAACACCGCTCCGGCAACGCCAATCGACAAATATATAATTTGTAATTCGAAAGAACGCCGCAATAACTATTTCCCATAATACCGGTTTGCGCGTCCCGCTAGTATGTCGAGTATACACCACCGTGGGAAACCTATGGATTGTCGGTCGGTAGCGCCTTTTTGGAGTTCCCACAAATATAGATAGATACGAGTAACTTTCATCACTGTAATGAACTATTGCACAAGTTCGGCTACACGGCGAGAATCCTGAATTTGTCCAGGATTATTTTTCTACAACAATAATCCGTGTGGTTTTCTCGATCTTCTGTATCTTTCCCAACGCCGGTTTGGTCTATGGTTGGGAAAATCTCGTAGTCACATAAAAAGTATTCCAAACTATTCTATCACTTCTTAGAACAAAGTTCAGAAATGCCAGACCGCCATTAGGCCAGGGCAGAAGGGGGACATTAGGCCCCGGGTAATGAACCCGCTCAAGTGGCAGCGAATTAAAATAATACACTCGGTTAAGCGTCAGAAGCTAAGTCTTGAAATAAGTTGTCGAGCGCCTCTAAGTACGAAGGAAAAGCTGTAATCACTGTGCGTTATCATTGGGTAAGGTTGATCAAAGGGCGGAAGCTGAAGGGGCCTCCCCGGCTATGATATATTAAGTGTTGAAATGCGCATTAATCGCGGTCGCACTCCTCCTCCTTCTCAGCCGCGCGTCTTCATCTCCCTTCTTCAACTTCGGTTTGGCTCCGGTCCACCGGCCCATAAATTTCGCCTTTTTAAAAGTACTTCCGCCGCCCCCGTCCCTCTCCTCTTTCTTGGCCCGAACGTCGTCCGCGGTCCGACCAGAACCGCCCCGTCCGGGGACGGATAATAATTTTATTCGCGCAATGGTCCTCAGCGGACGAAAATGGAAAGCTTTCTCGTAATTCAAACTTTATGGACAGACGATTAAATTATGGGAAGAGGCATTGCCGGCGTTTCCGAGCCCGAGTGAAATTTAATCATCACGGAGGAGGGGGCACACAATGAGTTCCTGGAGATAATTTCTAAGCCCCATTCATCAAATTACAACGGGCCCCTCGCTTCTTCTGTTCTTCCGGAACAGTCCAAAAACAGTTAATAACAAAATATCCGATTCCTCGTTCCTCGGAGATTTTATTATTATAGTCTAACACGGAAGACTGTCCCTGTGGTATTTAACTGATTTAATCTATTGTGATTTTCCGTTGCTTGGTTCAATTCCGCTGTACAAATGCACGTCCAAATATCCTGTGCGTGCATTTTACAAATTGTCGAATTTCCGAAGTAGTGGGAAAATTCTTCGTCCGTTTCATCATCTAAACTGGTGGGATCTACTTAGCGAAATCAGTAACGACAGCCTTGTCTGTTCATCCATTAAAAGGAAACAACGTAAGCAATTACACAGTAATCAATCGGAACCAGAATATAATTTTTTGATAACCTATACTTCGGGTTAAATTATATCTACTGTATTAAATATTCGGTTATTAAGTTAGACATAATATATACATTCGAAATTATTCTATAATAATAGTAATATATAATAATAATAAAAAGAATAAGAGACAAAACAAATAACCCGCCTAGTGAGATAAATATAGGTAAACATATCGGTTTGCCGTAAGTAGGATTTTTATCCTGAGACAGAAGGATTTTCGGTGTCGGTAAGTTTTTTTTTTAGTGCGGTAGGGTCCAGGCAATAAAAGAAAAAGGAGTCCCCCCGAAGGAGGAGCAAGAGGGAGGGAGGGTGGTCTTTATCGGGTCGGGACAAGCCGTTCAATTAGGATGATGGGCCGCCCGGCAGGCCGAGCGCTGCACTTCAACAAAGAGTGGGTGTCAATGGAGATTAAACTGCCGTCGAGTGCATGCCATAAAACGAGGGCTCGTAAAACCCCCGGGCCGGGGCCCCGCCGGCGCTTTTACGAGGCATCAACCTCAAGTCTCTCTATTACACGCAGATTTGGTCCTTTCCCCGGGTCAAACGGGAGCCCATTACATTCAATTACACAGCTCGGGAGCCGCCGCTACGACCGCCCCCGCAGCCAACCGCCCCCCCATTTTACCGCCCCCGCCCCGTCACTACAGGGTTAGCCCGTTATAAAAATGCGCTCTTATTTCTCTTCACCACTCGTCCCGGAGCCGGACCACCGACGTTTCGACCGCCACCTCCCAACCATCACCGAGCTCACAATTTATGGGCATTTCTAAAAACAGTCATGAGCGAGAAATAATACGCACTAAGCGATGCTATTAATTATATCCCCCTTTCCCTCTTTTAGTCCTACAAAAGACCGCTTCATATATACAGGTTATAACTGCCGAATAGTGCTGTACAAGAGAGACTGTTACAAGAATTATTTCCTAGTCAATTAGCCCGCGGATTCAAAATTCAAACGGCTCGCTGTTGCCGGTAGGGAGCACCGGATAGTGGTGCCGGCTTCCCTGGGGTCACGAAAAAAAAAGTGAAATACAAATCCGAGACGGGTGGAGTGCCGTCACTAATCGGGAAGGTGAGAGCCGGGTGTTAAGAAGAAGAAGAAGAAGACGTCCGTCGTGTAAGTTGACGGCCGACCGCTGGTTTCGTGCCCGGTATCGACCCGGACACAACCGATAATTAACTCTTTTGACTTTCATGAGCTTTCTTCCGAACCCCCGACTTCCTCTCGTTACCCCGCCGGCCGAGATTCGGCCCCCGCGAAGCCCACTCGACAAGACAAGCGCGAGATACGCCCACAACGATTGCAGAGCTCAAAATACCTGAAATATAGATTTTTCAAATAAGGTCAGTTTCCCAGCTATTCGCCCCATGTTAAACAGAACAGAGAGTGAAATATATCCGCGCAAAATTACTACAATCGGAAATTTTCGGATATGTGAACGGAGAAATTTTGGAATTATAAGTGTCTATTATAAGTCTCTCATTATTAGTATAATTGTGGGAATAACGTAATTTTATATAATAATATTACAATGTTCTCAACTGTACGGTGTTTCCTTTTAATTAAATTCGCAGGTCAGACCACTATTATTAGTATCTTAAAGGCATTTAATCCTTCCGCAGGGCAAATTATGATGATTTGAGTTACAAGTGTAGTAGGATAGTACAAGTGACAGTAACAGTGCAGTGAGGATGCCCAAAGTGCCAGAACTGACTAAAACCGCTACTGAAGATGTCGAGCAGCCGAAACCGGTCCAAACCAGCGAGAGGAGACAGAAATACGCAAGGCGAATGATGATTTGAGCTGCATCGAGAGTAGGAAAGCTCGACCAGAAAGGAGCGACCATTCCCTCGTCGAAATGTCCCAGCAACTTTCGCCTAACCTTAAGAGGTTTTTTCGTATTCGTATTCGGACAGATGTTTCGGAAGAGTCCTTTTCAAGAATCGACTTCCCTGAACGGTTGCGACAACGCGGTCTCGGAGAGAGCTCTCGTCGTCGCGGTCCCTTTAGAATTCCTCCTTTTTGAATCGGCCGTATTATATCGTGGGAGGGTTGGGGTGGGGGTGGGGGGTCGACAATGGCCGGCACCTGGCTGGGCCCCGTCCAGGTAGGGGCGGCCCCCACAGCTCGGGCACAAAACTTCCTAAATTACAGGCTTAACATCTTAGGAAAGAAGCCTGATTGTCCCCTGCCGGCCGGGGGCCCTTTCCCGATCGCGGAGATAATCCTGCTTATTATTCCCCCTCCCGTCCTTTTCCCGTTACCGGGAACGGGGGGACCATTGTTACGGGGATCCCGAGATGCTCCCGAGGGCGACATAAATCAAGACGGGAAAGGATAAAAAATATATATAACTAATGCAAAGAGACTTGGGGATCAATTAAAGTTTATTGAGTAAACCGTCCGAAGCAGCAGTTATAAAAAGCCCAGGATTTCGGCCATTAGGTACTAACAGTACCGACAAAAATCCTATTAAACGTTAATGATGATTTATTTTAACTCCATAAAACTCTGAAGTATTTCGGCCGGAATTCGGACAATTGTCCCTTTAAGTAATTTCAGAAATTCCCGAATGGAAGTTATTTTTACATTCTCCTTTAATATACGCTTATACGACGAGGGTCGACCGCCTCATAAAAATCGAAATATGCCGAGAAAATATTAATCATCTATAGTACTTTTGCCGTGTCGGTTTTAAAAACCATAGGCAACCTAACAAGATAACAGAAAATAACAAAAATGGACGATGAATAAGTAATTTCAAGATGTATGAATGCAGTATCCAATACATCTCTTTTAGAGTTTCTTTTCAACTTTACAATAAGTAAAACAAATAAAATAAAATTCTATTTATTTCCTCGTGCGCTATAATTTTAATTCTGTATATAAAACCGCCAAACAGTTGAATTGTTACAACAAATAATCCTAGAGTTATGGGGCCGTAACAGATTCAGCTGACTAACAAGATTCCCTGTACAGTTGAGACGTGAAGTTAACGAGATGTGTCTATAATTACGTCTAGCGACATTTCCCAAATAGAGAGACGTCTCCACGGCCCATAAACATGTGATCTGAGATAAGAGGTCGTAGAACCGTGGGACAGTTTCTTTTTTTTTCTTCCTTGTCACAATTTCATGCCCGCGGTGAGTGCTCACGGCGGAACGTCACACTAGTTGTAAACCAGAATAAATCAACCGAAATAATAACACTATATAGGAAAATATCATTGAATGCAGCACTATCAATTAGATTTTCAAGAAAATGTCAAGATTTTACGATTCCCCGCCTACAATGGAGCTACAAATAATGTTTCTTATTATTACAAGGCGATAACCTCATTGCGCTATATAAAATAATGGGTAAACATTTTCTATATTAAGTATTCAGTTCTGTCCAGCCGATAAGAATGTGGTACAACCACACAATGTGGTATAAAACAAGTTTAGAATTATACTATTAATTTGTTCTTATCAATATAAGAATTCAGGCCACAGTAACATGGATATAAATTTTTTTACGTGTAAAAATTCCAAAAAGCGTCCAATGAGGTATGTTTCAATAGTTAAGGAAGGATGCTTCACTGACTGAAATGACTGTGGGCCACCAATTTAAAAGTGTTCCAATCCGCTTTCACGCCTTACGTCGGTTGCGGTAGGTGGTTTCGCCCGAATTCTCGAATTGACCTCGTCGGCGGCGGCGGCGGCTGTAAGACACAACTTTACGGATCCGATAGGCGCGCTGTCTGGAAATAAATTAGAGTGAAGCGCTCGAGAAGACAGCCGGAGAGAGCGCCCTTGTAAATCAGGGGGGAGGGAGCCGGGCCTCGCGTAAACAGAACCGGCCTGCTGTTTGCTCACCCGCCCCGGGGGAGGGCCACGGTATAATTAATCGGTTCTTCGGATACGTGCCGAGGGGGTGCGGGGGCGCCCGTAAATATTTAAGTTGGAGGCGACGGAAGGAAAGTATCAACCCCGCGACGGGGGAGGGGGAGATCTTCCGCCGGCGTTTGAGAGTGAACACTCCGAACCAGGGATAGTTTAGTGTACCGGTTGTAAACAATTCGGAGATTTATTACTTTTTATATGGGTCAGCGAGACGGGAATAGACAATATCTGGAACACCGTTAGGCCTCGTCATAGCGCCAGAGCGCGGTTTCGGCTCTTCTCAAATTTATAACCTAAATGCGACGATATTAAATTTTCTTAAAGCATTTACACTGCACAGTCAGAGTGACACAAACAGAGTAGAAGATCGCAAGACAGTACAGTTTTTCTCCGTTCTGTAATTCTTAATATCGTTTAATTAATATCGTTAATTGTTATCTCCTGTCACAGTGCAGAAATAACCGATATATTGAAGGGTACATCAACACTCGTATTGGGCCAGAGACAACACCGATGATAATGCAAATAAACTTAGCAACGCGTCAACACTGTATACCTTTTCCTCTTTCTTGGCCTATACCGGTAGAGAATAGCGGACAAACGAAATCCTCGAAAACCAGTCTCCACTCGTATACTTTATTTCTACCTCCAACCCTACACCAATGAGCCGTAGTGGACCGTTTATGAAAACACTAAACAGTATGAAAATTAACAGCAAAGTGTACCTGTTTTTCCACTACAGGATGGTTACGAAATTAATACGCAATTACGCGAGAAACATATACAGCTGGGTTCAAAATACGTTGTACAGATTTCCGGAAGGATTACAGCGTCAACGGATAAATAAACCGAGGGGCCGAATTATCCGTTTAATTCGGGTTTAATCGGGCTGGCTCCGGTTTCAGATTCTGGCGCCCGGTCGAACGATATTCGACCGGAATTTCACCGACGATTATAATAAAACCCCGGCGAATATCAAATGTTGAAATTTAGTGCTACCGCCACAAATGCTCCTAATTTATACCGGCCGTTTTTTTTTTAAATTCTATCTCGGCGCCCGGAAAACCGGTTTTAAAAAAAAACGCGGGGAGAGAAAATAAAATTATGTAAAAACAAAATCAGCGAGCGCGCGGTTCGGCCCGCGGCAGCGATGCTATCTGAACCGGTAATAATCGTCGTTCTTACGGTGAACACCACCGGCTTTACAGGTGCAAAACTGAAACTGCCAAACACTTTTTGGGAGGCGCAAAAAAATCCTACAATTGCTCTAGCAATTTCTGATATACACGAATCCCTTCATTAGCGCGGTTAATGGATCCCGGAGTTGTACTGCATAAGTTAAAATCGCGCTAATCAAACTTAACAGGTAATGTCCATACTTATGATGAATCCAGACAAATGAACCCGATAATCATTAAAGGATATACAAGCGAACGAACTTTTTAACATTTTGAAAATTACTTTAACAATATTGTACGACTTACATATCCGTCGACCGGCTCTCCCTCTCTATAAAATGATAAGACCATACGTAAGGTACTCACCTGAAACAATACAAAAAAATAATTACTAACTGGTTACAATAAAAACAAATAATAATATATACAAATATATACAAATAACAGGTCGTAATGTAATGTTAAAATAAACAATTAAATGTATAAAATGGACTCGGATAATAAATTTGATCAGGTTTGAATTAATTTTTCGAGTATCATCATTTTCATGATGGAAAATATGTCCCTGGCAGTATTCAATAAAACAATCAACATACTTTTTGTACATCAATGTCTGGTCTACAATTAACCGATACAATACAACAGTACTTCGTTGTACACTAATTAAATAAGATTTTCAGATATCAGGGGCATTGCTGGCTGAATATTCATCATATGCGCTCCCGACCGACGAACTGATACGTAAGAAGAGCTGTTGTATTTAACTTTTTTCAGTAAATATGTATATTCTGTTTTGCATATTCTATTTCCTGTGTGTGTATAACTATTCCTCAGGAATTGAACATTCAACATTAATTATTCAACAAGGGCTTAACCATTGTATGTCTTTCTATATGAACTACAAAACTTACAGTCCGAATTTCAGTATAATTGGTCGTAATAAATTCGACTGAATTAAATTTTCAGTTTTATATCTTAGGCACTCAGGACAAAAATTCAAAATTATATCTTTAATTATTTATCACTAACGGTGTACAAACGAATATAAATTTGAAGCGTCAGCAGGGGCTTTTGACGCTTAAATAAGAAGTTTCACAGCCTGCCAAACATTTGACGACAGGGTGGATCGCCCTTTGAGGTCATGTCGAATCTCGAGCCGCGGAGATCATGACTCAGGATAGTATTCTTCTTGTGAGAAGAGGAATACTTCAACCGAGGCAACCTCGGACATGCGACGTGAACAGGGGGATTACGAATATACACAACAGGCTTCGGTCACGACATCCTGGTTTTGCACCGCAATTGTCTATATAAAGTTCCAGGCAAGAGATGCGCAGTAGGGCGATCGACGGTAGAGTTAATTTAATTTTTCTTATGCGCAACATTTTTATTTATTTCAAGTAGAAAATATTTATTGGGGTTCCGCTGATCAAAACAGCGGGATAAGAAAAAAACTAAATTTTTTTCAAGTTATTTTCTCTTCTGGGTATGAAAGTCTCCGACCAGTCCTTTTTAAATTGAGAGGCTGTCACCGATTTCAAACTGGGCGGTCGAAAATACCAAGAAATATAACATACAGACGGTTGAAGTCCCTTTCGTCCGCCACCCTGCTGTACTAAAATAAATTCCAGTTAGAAATTACACATCACCGTAATTCTTCGGACCAAGCCCAAACTTACTCCCGACAACCAACACGTGCGCAACAGACCCCTCAAAAGGAAGTGACCAAATAAATTAATTTTTATTAAATTGGGATTTCATCATTCGTATTCTCTTACTCGTTACTCGAACATTTTTTTTCACTCTTTTATTGTTACAACTGTAAAATTATACAACAAGCAACATTGATATACTAGCTACAATAGGCAACAATTAGAGGAGAAACCCACTGGTCCCCCCCTTTTTTTATTACTTTATTTATTTATTTATTTTTTTATTAATTTTATTTTATTTATTTAAACATTTAGGTCGCGTGGCCACTTCCTTATCAGGCGTCTGTAAGGAACGTTTGGGATGTCGGGAGACAGTAGGGTTTGGACTAGTGGATTAAGGTGATTGGTGGAGTCGTGAGTGGAAATTTCTGTATCGTTGTATGATGAAACAGTTTAACCGTAAAGGGCCATGGTATTATTAATTCACTATGATAGTTCTGTAATGGAATCTTGGCGACAATAGGGGTAGTGCGCGGCCTATGTATCGTGTAAGGCCTTCGGAATCCGATTTAACATTTTTAAAGCGGGATGAAGGCCCGTCGGCGTCGGCCTCCGCGGCCCGTTTTTGCGCCGGAGTCCTCCGGAGTGAGGACGGTGGGTCCCGGAGGCCGGTGCATATCTGTGAACGCGGCCGTAAACTGTGCTAATTGCCGGCCGTTAAGATTGCCCCGGGCTGAAAAACAGGGCCCCGCCAAGAGAGGAGGAGAAGGCCCCTGATTGAGTCACTAACAGGGGACCGGAATGCTCCCTCTCTCTCTCTCTCTCTCTCTCTCTCTCTCTCTCTCTCTCTCTCTCTCTCTCTCTCTCTCTCTCTCTCTCTCTCCGGCAAGGCCCGACGCCCCGCATAATAATTAGTCCCCGGCAAGCACAAGTCGCGAAAACCCCGCCGATTTTGTCACTTTTTCACTCCCTCTCGCTCTCTCACCCGCCGTTCATTAACCGGTCACCGGCGGACGTTATATCTTCCTCGACAGGTTTCCGATATCACTACCCGGATATTCTCTCCGCCAAATATGATAAAAGGACATCGTTGTAGAAACTGTGCTTCATTCTAATTTGGCTCCCCTCCACATATTATAATGAAATAAATAATGTCGGACCTAAAAAACGTTCTACGTATCTACTAAAAATATTCTATATAGAATCGTACTTTTCTAGTTAAACAGTCGTTGGGTTTTTCCATAATCGTACGAAAATAAATTATTCGAAATATCTATGGGCATGCGGATTACGATATCTGCCAGCAGATATCGCGAACTCGGAATACAGGAAAAGTACGCCTACCGAGTATTTACGGATGTTCTGAAGAACATTAACACGTATCTATCTACTAAACATATTTTATTAAACGTCTACAATATAATTCGAAAACAGAGTAGAAATATAGATAGAATCCTTTTGTAGTTATGCAGTCGTTGTGTTTCTATAATCATTCGTAAATAAATTATTTGTAATATCATCATCTTTTTTTCCAACCATCCAATCATCCGACATCCAATTTCGACCGAATTTCTCATCACTCGCTAATTGATTAGAGATCTCCGTCCACGCGGACGTCTTCCTAGAAGACGTCGCGTACTCGGAATAGAGGAAAAGTATGCCTACAGAAAATTCACGGTGAGAAACCGACGGTATGAATGTCGACGAAGAGGAATAAAGTTAAAAGAAGAAACTAAAAATTAGAACGACAGTATCGACATTCAAGAACAAACAGCACGTATACGCGAATTTGCCCGAGCAATTTATAACACTTGAACAGGGCAGAAGAGTACGAGGCGTGCGTTCTTCCGGCAAAGGTAAACAGCAATTGAACGTGTCATCCTTAATTTCTCATCTGATAATCTGCGCCCCGGGGCCGGCAACGTGTAATTATTCGGTGTGTCCCGCCCTGAGGCTAATAATGATAAAACAGCCCGCCTTGTTTTAATGCAGGCCGCCACGGCCGATAACCACGTCCGGTTTCAACAATAATTTGTCCGATTAAAAACCGAATTATCGACGGGGGGAAAAACGCGGGGCCCAGTCATCGACAGAAAACGACAAACGGTCGATGCCCGCTATCTCGCCTATCTGTTTTGCCAGTAGACCTGTTTACTCTTTCGTAAAAACGCCGTTTATATGTTCACCGGCCTTGAGGAGGAGAGGGACCTCTCTGTTGCCGCTATTTTATAGAGCGAGAAAACTGCGCTGTCTGGGCGATAAGCATTTTTGCCGATAACGATCTGTAAGTACGAACACATTAATAAAAGCAGCGGCCGTTCAAAACTTCGTTTCACCTACAGAATAGGAGCCGAAAAGGGATAACGCCGCTTTACGAACGATCATTAACGATTTTCATCGAGAAAAACTACGTTGCTAATAATGGGTTCATTAGATTTCCTAGCACGGCTCCGTGATTACAATTTGAGGGAACGTTGGGAACATATCGTCACGAGATGAGACCGGTGCAATGAAAAAGAGATGTTTTAATACACTTTGCGAGGTTCCCCGGACCGTCAGTGGACATAGGGAACGAGAATTCGGGGGGCTGAGAGACCAACGACAAAAACGAGCCCAAGATGATTAGGAATACATTAGTTCAGATATCAGTTTTAAAAAATTAGTCGCAAGGCCGTTTAGAAAGCAAAACTATCAAACATGTAACCAAGAGAATACGAACTATAGAAACCTAAAGGTTGCATTGCTAAAATTAACTGCATTTTAGTCAATTCCTTTTATTAAAACCACCATCATTTTTACGGACATTTGGTTTTTTTCTTGCTACAGACAAAAATTCTGTTTGAATGTTATATTTACAAATACATAGCAAATAATGCAGCCGGCTGATTAGGCAAACCCGCATGACCGCGCCTCTAATTGTACATCCAATGATAGCGAGAGGATAAAGCTCTTCCATTTATGTTTTCACAAGTCTATAAACATTCTATCATTAAGTGAAGAACTCTCCAGGCTTAATACGACGGGATTTTGTAATATAAAATAATTTTGAGCACTGAAATAAAGAGGGAAAGGTAAACTGACTCACTACATGAAGGCGTACACACACTTCGACTGCCCCAAACCCGGTACTCTAAATAATGACTCTTGTAGGCCGATTACGTTTTTACGACGTGCGAACATGATGAACGCCTATCGACAATTAATTCCGGGCGGCGTTATGTGTGTATATATAAAAAATACGTTGTTACCCCGGCTCGGGGCAGGATCCGGGTATTTAAAATGAGAGGAGGTGGAAAAAAAAGTGAAACCCGCAAGAAAGAGGGGCGGGCAAAGTGTATTAGATAAAAAAGAGAGAGAGAGAGAGAAAGGGAGGCCGAGACGCAATTAAGAGGCTTCAAATTAATATGAATGGAGAAGAGTGGACTGGGGAAGAGGGAGAGAGGGAGAGGGAGCGGAAGGGGTGAGGGGTGGGGGCGTGGGCAGTTGAAAAAATTACATTAGGGTTTCCAATTAGTCGAATCGCTCTGATTTACTGGCAATAATTATGAATCCCCTCTACGCCCTCGGGGCTCTCCAGGAATAACTCCTCTTCTTTACCGTCGGACATTTAATAACGGATCGGAGGGCGGTCTGCCTCGACCAGATGGCGGAATTTTCCGCCCTGTCCCCCCCGGGCTAAATTTTCGCCCGTTTCGCGACTTTCCCGGCAAGTTTGTTCGGGAGTTTAGAGAGAGGGGTGGGGGCGTTGTCGAATAATCCGGGGCGGAGGGTCAATTGTTAGACCCGATAGGTCTGGATTTAAGTTTCACTATACTCGATATTATGGAACATTATCATTATTACAGTAATTCCAGTGATTAGCACTGATCCACCATTAAAAAAGTTTTTATACCTCTTAATTTTGTGTTTTTCAAACTCAAAAGGCGACTCTATATTGGCCCCACTACGCGTTACTTAACAACAGGAAGCTGACAGTGAGAGTGCAGTGAGGATGCCCAAAAAATATCCAAAGTTGATAAACATCAAAACTTTTTTTATCTAATGCACTTTAGCTTCTCTTGCTCTGCGTTAATAAATACAGTATTAAGAGGTACAATAGTAGTACATTCGAAAACAAATGACAATAAATTTTCGCAGTCCATTAATCTTCGCTGAAATCCGTACGTTTCTGTGACATTAAAGTCGAGAGAGGGCGAGGGGACGGGGGGAAGGGGAGCTGTGACCCATACCGCCCAATTAGCCGGCGTCCCGGCCCCTCTCCTTTCAATATTCATACCGAGTCGTCGAATCCCTGTAATTACCGCTTTCCGCTTTCAACGACGCAGCGTCGGGACCGGCAGCGGCCGCAACGGGCCCGCTCAAATTACAGCCGGCGTATCGTTTTTCAGTTTTGCATAAACGAAGGAGGAGGGCGCTGCGTAAAATTTAATTTTCGGGAAATTGATTAATTAATGGCCCGCAGAAGAATTTGGGGGCGGATGGGAAGAGGGAATAGGAGGAGGGGGTCCGGGAGTTTGACTAATAGCCGTCAATTTTGCCGGGCCGGAAGGGGAAGGCTGTAAGGGGAAGGGGAATGGGAGGGGGGTGTACACACGGTAAAATAAGAATCCGGCGAACGCCCATTTATCTTTTTTCAAGATATTCCCCGGGCACCGAAAATTATGCCCCGAAAAGGCCGAATGAAATCCGGAATTATACAGGACGCGCCGGCCCGAAGTGCTGAAAGGCCTCTTTTTATTTATTGATTTTTTTTTCCTCCAATTTTATGATTTAATACGCAATATGTCTGTATTAGCGAAACGTCTCCAGTATTTCGGTCTGGACCCCGACTAAATATCCCACGAGCTGAAAGACAGGGTTCAGTTTTGATTAATCCAATAAAATATAGTTGCTACACATAACCGGCTGGGAAATACACAAAAAATGTGGTAACATCAATGAAATGCTATACCCAGAATGTCTGGTCATAGATGACTGGAACACGAAACCAAATGAGATCGTATTTTGGTGAAAACGCCGATCTATCGTAAGAACAAATAGTACAAATAGAAATTTTTATTAATTATATATCCGGTCTAACGTGCTCCAGGAATCGACAGTGCTTCGTAAAAATAAAAGAAAATAGAGATATCGAAAACACGGGAGAGTGCCAATTCATTTTCAGAATCGTAAAAGCCAATTCAAAACGGTAAAAGCCGACGAAAATATACGGCAAGTAAATATTGTGGGAGAGGGAAAGGCCATTCGTAATCGGGGAGCGTCTTTCGGGCCCCGCTGAAAGTCCCAACAAGAAACCATTCACGTCTCCGCTGTTGCTCAATTTGATAAATAAATCCTGGCCAACGGGAAAAAGGTTGGTGCGGGCTGTGTGTGTGTGTGTGTGTGTGTGTGTGTATGAGAGAGAAAGAGAGATAGAAGGTGGGGGAGAGGAGGGGGTTAGGAAGATGAAAGGGACAGTAAATCTCAACTGTTTACGCCCCCCAATATCTGGCCGCTATTTCGCTTTGTGAACTCAGAGAGGAAAACGCCTACCCCTCAACGCCGACAAACCCTTAATCGTAAATCGGTCCCTTGATATATATCGGAACACGAGAGAGAGAGCCGCTGAGAAAAGACCGGCAGTTTGGACCTCAAAACAGCCACTAATTATACTCCCCAAAATAAGACGAATCGGGTTATAACAATGGCCCCGAGTTGTTACACCGCGGTTGGGCCTACCGCGGAGTAATGCCCCGAGAGGAAAGCTGCGTTTCAAATAGCGATCAAATAAATATTCGATTAAGGACTGAGGCTGGGAAAGAGCCAAACGAATGGGCGGATGCCGCGATGGCACAGTGACAACACATAAATTGGATAAAGTGCACTTTTAAATACTCTATACATTTCGGTTTATTTAATATAATACATTGTTCTTATTTACTTGACTTACAGCTAAGATTTGCGGGGGCTAAGGTTCTTTAGGTTTAGAAAGAGTGTAATGGAGTTGGGCTCTTAAAACCCGAGGTGCATCAGTGCGATAAGTTTTAAAAACGTCTCCAAATCAGCGTTTTATATTATTCAAAATCCATTATCTCTATTACAGGACATGACGGCCGTACTATTATTATAGAATATTCCCGCGACGAGCAGGAATTATTTCAGTTCAAACCTTAATTTTTAAGACCCGTGAGACACGCTCAATCAACAGAGTGTAAGGCTTCGAAATTTCTCACATTTTTCATTTCGGGGACTGTGGACTCGATGAGGCGCGGCAACATATATACAGGAAGGTGGACGGGAGCACACTTGAAATTTATATCGGTCTTCAGCACGAAAAAACGGGGCAGGACTCAGAGAAGATTCAGTAAAAATTAAAGCACAGGCCGGGGAATGCATCTTCGAGAGGGAGAAGAGTCGACCTATAAAACGACCGTAAAAAACGAATTATTATTCTCTTCATCTCACCCCTCTCTTTCACCGAGTGGGAAGCGCATTTTTACGAGTCTTGAAACGCGCTCAATAATATAAATACGACAACGCTAGTCCGCCAGCGGTCCGCCCCGTAATGTCAAAATCAAAATGTCCATTCGAATAAAATACAGCCCTTCGGGGGCCTCGGGTTCTGTCCCGCCTCGCCGCATTTGTCGGCCTTTAACAAATATGACGTCTATATTAGCGGCACGATAGCATCTGGCTTTCGCCTGGAATATCCCGGAATGTGTTTTGCACGGGACCGCCTCCGAAGTGAGTTAACGACTTGTCTCAGAAGTCCAAACAGCATTCCTCGGCTGAGCTCTGTAACCGTGCCGACAGGATGCTTCTGAGCCGGCCGCTATGCGTACCGTCCAACTGCGGACCTAAAAGAGGAATACCGGTGTCCAACAGAGTAGGACCGAACACCAAGTTCATACAGGGGGGATTTCACCGCAATTAATAATCTAATCAAAAAAATATAATAATTCTTTTATTTCAAAAGTACAATTGGGAGTCTTGTATATAACCAGCAAGTAGCCGGAAAGTACTACTAATAGCTTTTTTCTGTTTCCCGTATTTTCGCAACCGGGTCTCACGGACCCACTTATTTGAAATTCTCAAATAAACGACCCGTTTAAAAAATTTCCAACAAAACCCTGTTACAAGTAATGCAATTGAACGGAAAAGAGACGAGGAAAATATGATTTGGGCAGAGATTCGTCCAGTACTACAGTTTAGTTTTATGATCCAGTAGATGCGGACAAAATTAGGGTTCTCTCTCTCTCTCTGTTAGGCGTCGCGAACATCCTCAGGAAGGGAGGAAAAGTGTGACGAACCACCGACGAAGTGGCCCCAAGATGAAGAGGAATTAAATTAGTTCCGAAGTAGATTAGTTAGTAGTAGATTAATTATTCTTATCGATATTAAAATATACGAAATTTCAATGTTTACAGGTTTAACCTAAAGGTAGAATTAGATCCAATACCGCCGCGGACTCAGATATTCTCGGCTAATTGATTACCGATAAGCAGCAGACCGGTAAGTGGCCGGCTAAGTTGCTTACTCCCGACGATGACGCATGTCCCCCAAGTGCCGTCTCAATTAAAACCGCTAACGATCCACCGGCTCTAAAAGAAAAAAAATCCCCGACGGGAGTTATTCGATATCTGCCGCTCGCCCTTCACAGCGCGCGCACCACATTATAGTGGCTATAATAATTATCCGAGCGAGAGTTGTAAAACTTGAAAATTCCTGTCGGCTGTATTTGGCCGGAGATATTTTTATTGGCGGCGTTATTACCGTCTGGAATCGTTACCGGGGGGGGGAGGACTTTTCCCTTCCCCTTTTTATTCCGCACGGCCGTAAAAGCCCGCCTTAATACGTCCGCCTACCGATTTTAATGAATTTACCTTCGATTTTATAAACCCCCGCCCCCGCCACACTTTTACCCGCTCACGATTTTATCGCCGGTTTTATGATTTACGCGCGCACACGAGCTTTCGTCGTCTCGCGTTTCGTCTTATATATATATTTTATTAACCGGTATTAAAAAAAAATAAAATAAAATATCAACCAAGTATGTCTTGTTTCACGCCTCCGTAGCGCATACTTCGAGAGATTAACGGACACAGAACGTGTCTGCGCCCCGGCTAATGAATTGAACTTCTCATTTTCATTCCGACGAATCGATTTATGGCAGGTTTGCGACGGAAAAATAGTTCAAACTTTTGAAGTAAATTCATCCCCTGCATTTGTTCTTCACTGACCAGAACTCCGTATACAGACGCATACATTCTTACACAATATAGAAAAACACATGAAGTACTATAAATGATTCTTAACCCTAATTCCCGCTGAAATAATAGTGGCTCAACTTTTCGCCCTCCCACTGGGAAAATTCGGCTACACTGCTTTACTTTCAAGAAAAAATTCTTTTTCGATTCTGCCGCCTACTCCAGGCGGACATAGGGGAATATAAAACTTCTAACCCGAATTCAAGACCATTAAGCTGCAAGTGAAAAACAAAATTCTGGGGAAGGGAAAGTTCTAACAATCAGTACCAAGTTTTAACTTCACTTAAGTCTTTCGGGCCTCCCCCTCCCCCCCGAAGCAAAACAAAAAATACTTTTCCGAACTTCGTTCATCCCTCAGTCCGGCCGATTTAAGCCACTTAGGAATTTTATGAAATTCGTCCGAAGAAGAGGAATCCCTTTAAATTGTTGTGGAAGAAGCGCGCGCGTGTTTTGCATGGTGGGGGGGGGCGGCTGGGACAGTGCCCCATAAATTTTTTAGCGGATAAGACGAGGGCGCGGGTTCCCTCCTTCCAGCGGGTACCTCTTCCATATTTATGGGGCCGTGAATTTTCAAACGGCAGCCAACACACCGAGTGTCGTCGTTATTAGGCATTAGACCCTCTCCTACCGGTACACCTCTCTCCGCCACCCGCCCAATTCCATTTTTAATATTTATTTCTTTTCCCTTTTTTTTTCTTTAGTGGACCCTAATTCCGGATTAAGAATAGTAGAAGTTAGACAACTCTTGAAGCTACTTTAAAAATTAAAAGTTAAGCTAAAATAAGTTAGGATAACTAGCGGAGTTGAAAAATCAATGAGCGGAGGAAGGAGAACTTAAGTATCAATTAAAAAATATCCCAGCCAAGTTGAATTTGACTACACCATTATTTTCACTAAATATGTATGGAATTTTATTAAATAAAATTTCGTCGAAATAAACGAAGTAAATAAAGTACTATTACTACGATATTCGCGAGTAATGGATTTCTGCTATGACCCAGAGAAAGGAGTAGCTATGACAGGCGAGAGTAATGTTCCAAAGGCTGGAACGAAAATCTGATAAAATGATGAAATACACGAGTTGCGAGTGATGAAAGTGAGAAATGGATCGCCGGGATAGAAGTAATCCCACCGACCACGGTCGGCCCATCCATAGACAGCCATAATTGCCACTGGAAACAAAGCCCGGCAGGTCTTAAACCTACAGTAATAACTGTTATTGGAAGTCTTGCTGGATATCAACTAGTGCTTCTGGGGAATTTGAAGTTTCCGAGGACACGAAGTGATGAAACGACACTTGGATGGCACAGCCTGAGTATATTTGAGAAACGCCAGGTATTTACAAAAGCCAGAATGACAAACTGTAATAAACTGGTATACGGAGTTATGTGGCACTCTAATCTTACTAAATAATAAAGTTTTTATTTTTGTTAATTCTCTCTTGAGTAAGGCGACCAATTGTATTTTTATTGACTTCCAAACCGATTTATTCCTCCGGATGGACCCTCTCAACCTCCCTTCATCTTGAGGTCCTTGTCAATCCTTCCAGGAACTGACCAAGTCCCCGTAGCCGACTAAATAATAATGAAGAAGCATGGCCGAAACATTATTCCGGCAGTTACGTGGATTATCGCGGCCGCCATACTCTCTGACGCCAATGAGATAATTTCAGTCTAAGCCCTGAGTCCTTTTATGGTTTATTCACCCCCAAAAACCAATCGGGCGGCTCAAATCCCTCCCCATCTCGCGCCACCTCATAAATGCCAAAGGGAGGAGGGCTCATAAGTATTAGCGATATAGTAGCGCGCCAACCCCAGGTTTCGGATATTAGCTCCCGAAGGGCGGGCCCCTCCGAACACTGTACACCTTACAGTGTCTGTACAAAAGAATATATATGTACGCTCCCTCTCGAGAGGTCCTGAACGTGGGCGTTGTTAAACGACACGGTTATGGAAAGGCGGTGTAAAATCCATTAGCGATAGTTTTCAAGTTGTTCGGCCGGGGTTTTCATCTCGTCAATACTTCGTTCTGGACAGGTAATCACCATTAAATATCGTGGCAGTACAAATAGTCAAATAAAAGCCGTTAATACTGCTTTATTGAATTTTAATTTTACATTTAGGTAAATAATCTTCATTTCATGCAAATATTACTTTTCCCAGTGTTCTGGTGAACTGAAATATCGCTGAAATTCGTTCACACTTTGAAATTAATCCATTCGGGCCAGGCATCGAGTGGAATCGAACTATTAACGGGACCCGTTGGTGCTACACTTACTCAGGAGGAATTTAATTAGATTCTTCAAAATTCGGTGTCCGCGCCGATGAGGCATGAGCGGTGCCCCGCTTCAACCCGGGGCAGACAATGAAGACTAGCATGTGCAAACTGAAACAAGGGCTGGTGCAGGGGTTGGGAGGGGGGTAGAAGCAATTTACTGTGGAGGAGGTGAGGACCCATGGGGGCGGGCGGAGTCTGAATTTAATTATGGAGGCGGCGGAGGCGGTGTTACGCCGCGGCCCCTGTAATTTGTGAAAGGGTGTACACAACGTCTGCGAGAGAGAGAGAGAGAGCGAGAGGGGGAGGAGAGAGAGGGAGGGAGGGAGGGAGAGGGAGCTCTCTCCGGGGGCGGCGAGGGTGGAGGCCGCGCACATGCTGCACACAATCGATATTTCATATTATGGAAACAGCGTATTTCGGCCACGTAGTGGGTGCATGCCGCGCCCCCTCACTCTCTCTCTCTCCTCTCACACTCTCTCCCTCGCTCTCTCTCTCTCTCTCCCCGGGCAGAAAGGCCCCCCCACACTAATATCCGACACTCGGGGCTGCCGCAGTGGTGGGCCGCCCCCCGCTATATTGCTAATATGTATGTGCCACTCGGCTCCTCGTGCCTCGCGCGCACTCCGAATTAGATAGCATTTATAGCCTGCGGGGACCCAAGACTCGGGGAATAAAGCACAATGGACTCCGGACCGGCTTTGGGCCATTCCCTTTTTATTTTCCCCTCCCTCGCGTTGACTACAAAATATACGGGGATATTACACTGACGACAGGCTTTTCGGACGAGGCAATGAACAGTTTTCCCTTTAGTTTAGTCCTAAGACTTTCACTGCACTCGGGAATAATACCGACATTTCTACATCGTCTAGACGATTGAATGAAAAATACCAAGGCAAAAGAATAATCTAATAACGAGGATATAGGATTTAATGTGATAGACAATTTGATAATAAGACCAAAGTGGGCAAAGTATGCCAACGTAGAGAGGCATCTTTCACGAACGCGTTATATAAATAATAAGTGCACGGTCCAGGCAATTTTCAATGAGAAGTGAAAAGTTATATTTAAATTGTAACCACCGTTAGGATACCCAATTATATTATATGAACTTCGCAATTTAAATTGAATAGAAATTACGTACCATTCCCAGCTATAACGGTCTTAAAATGACTACTGGGAATTTGCAATCTACACTATTGGAAGTATCTTATGTATTATTATTATTACCATTATGGGGAAAAAGTAGTATAATAAAATAAAAAAATGTAAACCCGTAGACAAAAATTATCGGAATATTCTTCCATAAGAAACCATGTTGACAAAGTATATTAAAAAGCAAGGAGTTCGATGTCGGAAAATGATGTATTTGTCTTTTCTGAAAGTTGATTAAAATAAATTCCAGAGCCAGAGCGGTGTAGAATTTTTGACTCGCTTCGCGTAATAAATTTTGTTTTTCACCGAGCCGAGGAGCGGATCTCGGGAAAACCGCAAAAACGCGCGCCCGCTCCTACTTTAGCCAACCGATATATTTTAAGAGACCGACTTTCCCGTGGTTTTTTCTTCGACATTTCGTTCTCTTCCGGCGGATTCGGAGGCGCAAACAGCAGCCGCCCACGGACGACGTCCTCCCTCCCCCACCCCCATCGACCTGCTCAATGACGCCTAAAACCCGGGGAAAAACTCGGAAAACTCTTAAATCAAATTCGCCGCAAATCAACACCAGTTCGCGAACAACAGTCTCGGATATTTCCCTTATGAGCTTACTAAGATGAAACGGACTTCGGGCAAACTTTATTTGCCGAAAATTATATCGGCCCCTTTATTCTTGGCTACAGTAAATTTAGAACCAGAACAAGAATTATTATCCAAGAAATATTTAAACAACACAAATTTCTAGCTCATTAATACTGATCACCTATTGTGTTTATACGTAGTCAAAAGTGTCCTAAAAAACGTTTTTAACTGTAAGAAAATGATCTACCTTTGTTTGTTCATTGAACTCAGAAAAACTGTTCGGTATTTCACACATATATCTAAATGCGTGGATTCAGGCCAAAATAACTGAGGAATATAATAAAAATTCTAAGTATTTTTTTCAATTCACATAAAGCTCGTCATTTCAGAAAATGATTTATTAATACCTTATTTATATTTAATTCTTAATATTTATAGTTTAATATTGTGGCTCCGAAAACAGGAATTATTTTATTAGATTTGAATACTTTGAATAATTTGAATACTATGAAATCCGCACAATTCTTCCTGACACGATTTAATTTGTATGTAACAGTATTTGAAGCCAATCTGTATTGCGAAACCAGAGGGGGTGGGTATTACCCCTAGATCTGACCCAGATTTTCGGGTCCGGGCGAGAGGGCCAAAAATTCAATTCAGAATTTAAGTTAATAACGGATCCGTCGGGTAAAGCCCCCGTGTAAAGCCCCGGGCGTAAGTTAGATTCCTGGAGAGGGCCGCGAGTGCCAAGAGCCCGTGCAAAATTCATGGGGGGAGGACGGCTCTCCTCCCTCGGCGGCTTCAGAAACCGAGATCAAGCTCATATTTTAGCCCGCCGACCGACACCTTATCAATCCCCGCGTTATCTCTCAATAATTGAACCGGGAAAAGTCGAAACATGTCTTCCCCAGAACATTTCTGCACAGAAAGAGTGCGGTTTAAAAAATCAAAACGTAAAAACAGAATACAGCCTTTAATTCTGGCCAAAAATGAAATTAATAAATAGTTCTATCATCACTCGCGCGATTTTCAGAAACAATGTCTCTTCTAGCTTATAAGCGGAAACAGTATTGCCAATGACATGCATAACAGAAATTTATTTCCCCAAACAATGAAACATACACTGTTACTGTAAAATACTGTAGCGAAATGTAACTGACGGGAAGTAGAAATCTGTCTAGTTCAAATATTGCGAGGAATATTGAAAAATAATGTTTAAAAAACTTACGAATTCACTGATATTGTCATCTTTCTGAATTAAAACGAATGGAAACTCACCTGGAAAAAACAAAAAAAAGAAGTCAGTTAAAAATGTTGGTTACTCTGGGTATTTCTATTAATACACTATTTATTATAATTATTTATTGTAATAAAATAAAACTGAAAGTGAAGATTTGAAAACGTAATTCGCTCTGGGAAGTTCTGACATTGTAGTTTGGCCGTAACCCAAGTCTCGAAATCGAATGCAAAGGAATTCGATCACCCGAACGAACCGAGTAACTGAATTCACGCAAATACAGCGGAGGTCTGCGGGCAATTCGAATACGAAAAACAATAAAATGTATAAACAACTCGGAACAAACGAGTACAAACAAAGGGCGGAGGAAGTTTTACACCCGCGTTGAGCAAATAAAGAATGGAAGCAAATGCCTCCGCCCCCGCCCCCCTCGTTTATAAACATTCTTTCAAAGCACCTTTTGTTTTCTAAAATAAACAGTTTCGCCGATTATTACGAACGAAAGTAAATATTGATTGCAAATGGCCCAAACAAAGGCTGGGATTGAAATCAAGTTCTCCATCCTAACAGTTTCGGCTGAGTAGCTCAATTAGTATAGCATTGGATGATTTTATCTTACGTATAAATAAACATTTTTTCCATAAAACGGAAACTTCTCCCACAAACGTATTTATCATCTTTCCCTTTGGGCGGAGTGCAGACCAAGTAGAAATCTACAACTTTAATTCTTTTGATGAAAATTCAGACGTTCCCCGTACGTCCCCGCAAGGGGCAAATTGCTCTCCTTTCCGCCGCGAGATGCAGATCGCGTTTCAGCGAGAGAGAAAGAGAAAAAAAGAATCTAGCGGCGGCCGGCTGTATAAAGCGTAGGAAAAAACCCCGCCGAGTTGAAAGGAAAAACCCGTGGACGGTAAGAACCGCTTCCATTACAGGTGTAAATCGCGACCGGTCTTGTCCAAAGGACGACGATTGAAAAATAAATCACCCCCCACCCCCTCTCAGTGACTCAAGGGGTGCTCATAGCCCTGTTTTTACACGGCAGATATATCTGCAACGCTATGGGTTAATCTCGGGGAAGGCACACCGCCGCTTTTTATGCCGATTGCTTCTTTTACCCCTGGTCGGCGGTTCAGACGAGAGCGTATTCCCTTATTCGCGAAGCCCTTCGGCCTAATGGACGGAGCCGACGAAAGAAAACTCTCCCTCAAGGTGTACGGCGCTTTCGAGGGATATTGTCGAGAAACATCTGTCCGGCAGAAATTTCGCAAGCGACATAATCTCCCGTCGACAAATGGAAAAGGTCGATGGCCGTTTTCGGTCGGTTTGGACTCACTTGGAGTCCGCATTAAATTATATCAAAAATTGTTAAGACTCCTAGACTTTCACAAAATCTAATAATATACAACTAGTCAGTTCCACGCGTTTATATATACTGGAAGTGGTCGAAATGAATACAAAAATAGCGGACATTTTTAAGTTTCACATTTCAATTATGTATAAATAGGTTCTTTCAATAGGCCTTGTCGTATTACGTGAAGTTATATGAAAATAAGATGGGACTGGTTGCAAATTTCTCGGTCTATAACAATCTAATTGTATTGTACATGTACTGCCCTCAGCCACATACGGAAAATGTAATCGGTAATTCTCACTCAGGCATAGAAAACTAATACGTGTAGTGCCTACATACATAATATATGAAGTGGGCTAGAACGGCGGGGAAGATTTTTTATCCGATTTTTTCTTAATGGTTCCTATCCTTACTTGAAAGTCTGAGTCGGGTCTTAATGTTCCAACTTAACGGGCATTCCTGTAAAATAGGCCTCTGCCGGTTTAACGACTGCAGAAGTTAATTTCAATGGCGACAAAAACATGATCATGTCCCTGCCCCGTGGAGTGTTCCACTGCATTCATGTGAAAAACAATCGAAGCGGGGAAAACAAAAAAAATCAACATCGAATGTCCACAACCGGCGTCTTGAATATTAAACATTACTTTTAATAGGGGCTAATTTGCACATAAATGTCCCGGAATACGCCGGCTAAACTTTAAAATTAAATCCGCACAATTCTGCCCGCGTATTTGATCTTATCTCACTACCGGTCGCGGGGATATAACCGCAATCCGGATCCAATCTGAAGAAATATAAAGGGGGTGCTTAATCCCGTTTGAAATGTCTGACTACACATGTTTAAACTCCCTGCCAACCCAGCGGTCGGTATAGGATAGTATATTTGTACCGATGCTGTGCGTCGTTAGCAGTATTACAGCACTGATGCTAATCCAAGACCGAGAACGGGCGGAGTACAAAAAGTAGATGAAACAGCGCGGACTATTCCACGCTTTATGAGCTTGTACAGTTAGTTTCCTGAGACAACCACTGGCGAAAAGTCAGTACTTCATTCCATCACGCAATTAGTAGTTTTTTATCCACTTTTAAATAAATTCAAACATTAATAGCAAAAAAAATGGTTTCAGCGAATGAGAGTATAAAAAAGGACTATTAGACGAACAATCGTTGTGTGAACAACAGGGGTTGTAAATCTTTATATACTAAAGATTCACAAATTGTACAAAAAATTCTACATCTCACGAAGTGGGTACACATAAGAGATTAAACAGTAACTAATGTTGTGAGAAACAACAGCATGGGCAGACGACACAATCCAAACACGATGGAGCAGAGGGGAGGAGAGGGATAAAAACGGACACTGAAAATACGTTTCGCGCTTCGGTCAACCGGTTTGTCACTAGGGAAGTGTTTAAGATGCTCTCTCTCTCTCTCTCTCTCTCTCTCTCTCTCTCTCTCTCTCTCTCTCTCTCTCTCTCTCTCTCTCTCTCTCTCTCTCTCTCTCTCTCTCTCTCTCTCTCTCTCTTGGGGCAAGGCAGGGATGAAGAGTGGGAGGGAGGGAGATGGAGATGCCGGGATAAATAGGAGGCGGAGAGAGACGGCGAGATAAAGGTTCGGGGGCGGCAGAGTGAGAGGATAGAGAGGGAGGGTACAAATGTCATGAATCAATCAACCCCTTCACCCGCCCCCCTCCTCGTGCCCTTAGCCTTGGCGCTGTCATTCCTGATTGAAACTGGCTCTCTCTCTCTCTCTCACTCTCTCTCTCTCTCTCTCTCTCTCTCTCTCCTCTCTCCTCTCCCGTCACCCGAGTCTCGTTCTCGCCACCGTACCCCCGGCTCTTATTCTCCGCGGAGCTCTTATTCTCCCCCGCCCCGGTGACTCATTTGGCCTCTCCTCGCCGGCGGTCATATTTCTCAATCCGCTTCCCGGGTACTGCCCGCGATCAGTCATCTCGGCCGGCGCTATTACAGGCGCCCCCCCTCTCCCCTCTATCTCTCTCTCTCAGCGGGAGACCGAGCCCCAACCACCGAGCCGTATAAGCGTTGACACCCCCAATGCTGTTACTGTACTCTGTCACGTTCCGTTATGTCCTTTCCTCTCTTTTTTTTTCTTTTCGAGAGATCCCACCAGCGGATCTCCTGACCCGGTTCGGTAGTTCATGACTGCGTGATTTATCGGTGCAGCCCCTCTGTTCCATCCGACTTTTTTTAACTCCTGAACATCGTCTCGAAACTAAAATTTCAGTCCACTTTTCTAAATCGTCCCAGGAGCGAGGCAAAATATTTTTAATTTTTTTCTAATTAGTTAAGGAGAAGCACATTATTTGAGGCATTATTATTGTATTAACCGTACGTCATATATTCGAAGACTGACCAATACTGGACCACTACTGTAGGGCAGATATGCGACCAATGTTTTTCTCGAAATATATAGGAATATTCTGCTATATTTAAATGTCCTAATTTATGCCGATTAATAAGAAATGGAATTAATTACTGACCAAATAACGCTCTGTCTACCCTCTCTAAACTAGAAAACTATATACAGGTCGACTGTACCCTCAACCCCACTCGAATATCCAATTTTCTCTAAATGAAATTGCTATAAAAGTACTATATACAGTGCACGATATGTGATGCTTATTTAATGAAGCACGCGAGCACGAACTGACGGCCGGCGTATAAACCGTTTTGGGATAAGTTCCGACTTTTGAAAGTTGTTGTGCCGGGGCTTTGAAAAGGTCACGATTCTGCACGATTATCTCTATGACCCCGGATGATGGACGGGGCGGCGGGGGCGGCTTTTCGTTGGATTAAATGAGCGATTATACATGAGGCAACAGCGGCTTCAGAAAAATCGGTTCGGACGAACGATCGAAAAAAAAAGAAAAACCACGGTTTTTATCTAAACAACGCTTATAAAAGAGCCTGTGTGAGTGGAGCCTGGGTTGACTGCACCTCTTTGTTGCCTGCCGGCCAAGAACCAGGGTCCTTGGTGCCCGATTCATTTATAGTTCAACGAGACCGTGTTACACACAGTGGCATTCCACCCACTGTTCACCACTTCGGATACCGTCTAGGTCTGTATAAAGGGAGTCGATATTGAATCCCAGTGTGACGCAGGTGAGAGAACCCCCGGAGCAATCGAATTTTCTGCCTATTTACTTTTCCCCGCCTACCCAATCAGGATCTGTTGTCCCGGACGACGCACCGAACTAAAAGTCTTGGCACTCGTTATTACTCAAAAAAGAGAGCGTGGCAATTAATTAAATTCCAACACTTTCTATAACACTCGGGTTTTTTATTACAATTTATTGATAATTGGTTATCTCCTCGTCAATCGAACAACAGGAAAACTACGCTGACAAAAATACTTAATAAACTCCACAAATATCAAAATATAATGTTCTTTAAAAATATGATTTACTGGAATTTTTCTTGAATTCTAGTACTCGAGAGTAAATAGCTCACGGGAGACCGCGGCAGCTTAAAGCCCTCTTATCCCCGGCCCTCGTTCATATTTGGCGAGTGACTCATTTGGCCTCATTCCACCGAGATCGGGGAAGAGCTCATATTTCTCAATCCAGCGGAGGGGGAGCCCTCCTCCTCGCTGCGCTGAGGGCATCCCTCATCTCTAGCACGGCATCACAACTGCCGATGACGACCTCAACCCTCTTACTGTTGTCTCCGGTCCGTTTAACGCCGGTACCCTTTCTTTAATGCCGGCCCGACGAAAGCTATTAATTGACATCAAATTTGCTTGTACTCAACAGTATTCATTCATCACCCCAACAGCAACTTTATCCTGATTGATCGATCGGCCCTGCAAAATCCTCCCAGCCGACTAAGTGGCTTAATTCTCGAATTTTTTAAAACGATAATCAAATGAGAATTTTTAGTATTCCCAAGGTTTCAGAGTAATTTCGAATTACGTACTACTATGTTGTATTGAACGAATTATCTGGAGTTAGTATCCTACAAACACTACATGAAGGAATAGGTTCGGTTTTTCCACTCATTTCATTCACTACCCTAGTAAGGGTAGGAGCAGGAGTACCATTAATGTTGATTCTCCATCAAGCGTATATTCATGTTATCAAATCCCAAAATTCCACATTTTAAGGAAATTGTTTACAATTTGAACAATTAGCCCACTATTTACGACAAGAACTGTTTCACCGTTCACACAGCAAGCGAAACAGTACGATCTCCACTCGTAAAAACATTTTTTTTTGTTAAGCCTCAGACTACCCCCAAAAGCGTAGCATGTAAAACGGTTACCAGGGCGTCAATATGCGACCAGAAATAGGGAGATACGAAATCACATTTTCCTGTAACGCAATGTGTCGAGCGAATCGATCGCCGCCCCCCCGCCCCCTCCGCTTAAGCATCATTCTAATGCAGGGCGTCCAGCCGCCTCCCCCTCAACCCACGAAATGCAATGCGTTGTTTCCCAAACAGTAGAACACGTTTCGACTGTACGTAACATATGCAAAATGAAAGCCGTGCGTCGATCGGATTTTTGAATAAGGGTTAAACCTGTCCTATTTTACAACGCGAAACGTTGAATGGCGGCAGTACTTTATACTTTCAATCTCTCCAAGTAGAAAATCAATCTTTAATTACCAAATTTTAGAGTATATTTCGATACTATCCAAATTAGAGATTTTTATAAGTATACATTAATCACATCACAGAAAAATTCTTTCATTATGTTGTAACTTTAGACAACGGGAACGGGAATTTCAAGTCCCGGTTGATACAAATTTCACAGCAGAACATTCCGATCTGTTACGCCCACCGAAAAAAAAACGAGAGGGGGGGAGAGAGAGAGAGAGAGAGAGAGAGAGGAGAGGAGAGAGAGAGAGAGAGAGAGAGAGAGAGAGAGAGAGAGAGAGAGAGAGAGAGAGAGAGAGAGAGAGAGAACACATGCACCAGATGAAATAAAAAACCCAATTTTATCCGTTACCGTGGATTATAAGGCCCCAATTTAAAAGTGTTTCACGTCACGCGCGCTTTCCGCATGCGATTAATAATTAAGCGCGCCCACAGCCGGACACGACACAGCTCCCACACTTAAAACCGAAAAAAAATAATGGTAATAATAAAGCCCTTTCAACGGCTCAATCTCACAGAAAGGCTTTTATTTTAATAAAAGACAAAAACAAATTACGAAACGATAAAAAACAAAAAACAATGAACTCTCGACGCGATACATCCCGCCGTAACTACGCCCACAGTTCAAAATATTATCTTCCTATTACATTTCCAGTTAATTAAAAAATGAACAAAAGAGTATCTCCGTAAGTCTAAACTAATAGTTGCGACACATGAAAACGACGTGATATGCGCGTAATAAATTTAATTTGTATTTCCAGCATCTTCAGTATTTTCTGTCCGATCGACATTTTTAGTGTTTTTGAACATCTTTCCGTACAGAATTATATTGGGTTTATCTGGAGTTTCGTTTAATTAGTTACAAATTTTTATCATTAATAGTTTATATATTGTCAACCATAAACTATTTCCATATTAACAGAGTACACATGCAGATCCTGGATGTACCTTCAATTAGAATTTGTACCTATTATTAACCACAGTACCGATTCCAAGTGGGAGGAATAAACGGTATAGGGTTTTTTTAAATTACAGGAAGGGCGGTCTCTTTGGCCGCGTTCGGACTCTAAATGTTCCCCCATTCGTTTGCATATCGGCCTGTTTTCGCGCCGCACTATATCTTTTTTTGTCCGTTCCAGGGATACCGCAGGTTCGTTTTAAAAAAAAAAGGAAAAACCACCACCCCCGCACCGACAACAACGAAAAAAAGTCTCCCCCTCGACGCAAAACACGGATAAGGGCCTTTACCCCCGGCGCTGGGCCCCAGGAGGGAGGAACAGGAGGCTCTCGCTAATCCCCGGGTAATATTTCACCGGGGCTAATACAGTCGGCGGGATTACCGGACACACAGGCACCGCATCCCCCTTCAAAAAACATAAACATCTTTATGCTCCTCGCGGTCCGCTATAGTAATCTTCGGACTGCGGTGAACACGGTTTCTCGACCGGCATCGATACCCCGTTGGAATTATAGGCCCGAATAAATTAACGCCGGCAATTTTGTGTGCCATTTTCATGATTACCGAGTATGCCCAACATAAGGCTTCAGTAGGGTACCGGTAAAAACGTACATATTATTAAAATGTACACGACTGTTTAAGCCAATATTTCATTTGTGGGTGGTTAGAAATGAGTTCAATCTTACAACCTTCAATATTACTATACCATCGTTGTAAGTATCTCTAGTAAAACGTATAATATCTATTTTATAAACACAGAACAAAATTATTCAGGACAGTGTCATTTCGTCGCTAATTTTTCACGACTAAATTCGTTAACGCGCAGAAGAAAATGTGCAGAACAGTCATCGCACGACAATTATACGAAAGGATGTACTGTTGATGGCTATAATTGTGATAGTGTGTTCCCCCACGGTAATATTAACATAAACATGGGGATCGCTAGACCGGGGGGGGCAAAGGTGTACTAATTGCGGCGCTAAATTATACTAACCGATGCGAAGGATAAAAAAATTAACTCACGAGATCCTTCTAATAAGTTCCTTATGAAATGGATAAAATACAGCGGGCGCGGACAAATTAAAAAATTATATGTATATAAAAAAAAAGGAAGAAAACTTTCGGTATTAACGAGCGCTCAAACGATAGTGTTGCCTTCATTACAGAGGCGGCCTTTTGGTAACGGCCCGAATAATTGGTTCCACGCAGAGGGAATGATATACGCCCCAAACACGAGCTGCGGGATCGCCCGGCACTAGACACAAATAACAAGGAAAGAGAGGAATGAAAAAATGCGTCTCCGACGGTCCTCGTTATGTAAATACCCTTCGGCCCAATTACACCGCCATGTAACGTATATCTCTCTTAAGAGAAATCCTGATCCGATACATTACAAAGCCTGTATACACTGCAATAAGCCTTAGTTAGTAACGAAACTTTCAGTAATAGTAGTAAAGTACCGACTGACAGGAGTTTTGAAATATATTACCTCTAATTCATCCCATCCTCCAGGCGACTGGTTCTTTAAAATTAACGTCCGAATTAATTCATTTACCCTTCGCCGGGTAATTTTCGCAGCCTGTTCTTCCCTGCGAAATCTTCGTTTCCCGTCACTTGGGTCGGGAGAAACCCCCCCGCAATTGGATAGGGACGGGAGGAGTTTCGGCAAAAAAAAATAAATTAGACCGACCCCATCTCCGGTATCGGGGGAGTTCTTGTCGGGGGCCGAGAGAGCCGAGACGGACGGAAAGGAGACCGTTTGATAAAAAAAAAAGAAAGACCGCGGCAAAAAGAGAAATTGAAAAAACGGAAGAACTTGAAAAACTCAAGCGACGAAGCCCGCGCTCAGAGAAAAAAAAACGCGAGAATGGGCAGAGGGAAGAGCGGTAAAGAAAGAAAGGGGTTTAAACGGAGGCGAGGATGATTATTCGAGACACGTAAGTCACGCACGCGCACCCGCCTAGAGAAATCCACCGCCGTGGAGCAATGAAATATTTTCAATGACCGGGGTAAAACAAAAGAAAAATTGATGGGGTGAAAATGGAAAGGAGGGAGAAAAAATTATATCAAATTAATTCGGTAAAATTATTAAAGTTAACTCGTACTTCATAAATGACTATGATTCACTTCCATTGGACAATGACCGTTGTTAGTATTACATACATTTTTTTTACAATTTTATATATTTCTGTTCTGGTTTTGTGTGTATTAACTCCACCATATATATGTTCTTTGAAAATAGAGTCTGCGATTAAATAAATAAAAATACGTCCATTATCCAGTATGTACTGATTTCCAATTAGACTTATGCCAACGTTGTCTGCTTTCAAAAGAGATCTCTGAATTTAACTGAGCCCGACACAGAAACGGAGAGAGAGAGAGAGGGATGATATTGGGAAAGTTCAAAATAATCGAATCGTTAGGTTTCAATTAAGTTCAACAATTTCCCAGTCCAGTCCGCTGCACTTTGACAGCCGGGAAAACCATTACCGGGAATACACGACGGGACGCGTTCAACACGTATGCACAGACATGTATCAAAATACGTATCGGTAAAGGGACATAACCCGTATTTGAGGCGTGTCGAACTGAATCCGTGCAAACGGCCACTTTACACGCACAGAAGGAATGGCGCCAATAACGTGTCTGGAGCGATGGGTCCACAATTATGAGTCCGGCCTAGATACTAATTTCGAATGACAATAATTGCAAGTGCCTTAAAAAAACTGTTAACAGGAAAGAATATTATTAAGTTGACAGCATGAATCGGGTTTATTAGGGTATTGTTTCAACTGAATGTGAATGTGTGTCTCGACGTTGCGGTACACTGGTTCGATTCCCGTTTAGTCCGAGGCTAAGTTAATGGTAAATTGGTACAATATTACGGCTTAATTGGAGGCACTAGAAATCTTTTTATTGACGACGACCGGACTGGGGAGGACAGAAGCTTTCTTTTTTTTTAATAAAAAAAAACACAATTCCGGGCCGTTAACTCGCGCAATTGAAACAATAGCGACGCCAGTCTTCCTTCATTTGAAATCTTAATAGACTTAAAACCGTCTCTCGGAGCTGAACGGGAGATAAAAAAATTGACCTCGAGGCTCAAAACGGCGGAACGGGAAGATTATTCGAGACACGTAAGACGCGGAGGGAACGCGCATTCGCCAGCGCCATCCCCGCGCCTAAGTATGAAATATTTTACCGGTTGAAGCGAACGGGGGAGGGAAAGGGGAAAGAATGGACGGGGAAGAAAAAGATGAGAAAAAAATCTTGGGTTAAAGAAAAAGCCCGATATGCCGCTCGGGTTGAGGAGAAGCCGGTAGCATCGCAACGCCCGATCTCTATTCGACTGAACCTCTTTTATATATATCCAAAATATATAACAGCCGGCAGAATGGAAAATAATTTATTTGATTTAACCACTTCAGTTCATCAGATATGCCGCTCACTAGTCAAAAGCATAATTCAGCAGTTTGAGCCTTTTTTAGTAAATTACAAAGTTATTACTTAGTCAAGTCCGGGCGAAGTACATCCGACAAGAATGAGTATACAGGAAAAAACAACGCTTTGAAATATTATAACACTTATAAAACAATTAAAACTTAAGCCGAAAATTGCTTCTTTTACCTACAAACAAAGTAGAAGTTGTGTACAACAATAATCTGATACATAATGCATATAAATCTGAACATCAAGACGTAGCTATAGAAATTATAATATTACTAAGCTCTCAAAACGCGGAATAGAAATGCTCATAAAAACCGAATGACACAATTTATGAGTAGAAACAGCACTTTTACGAGGCCTATAGAATTGTTTTATTGGTCATTAAACTGGCATGGATTCGGCCTTTTTTTCTGAAGTAGTCGCGGAAAGAATTTCTTTCAGGAATTTAATGACCGCTCTCTCGGACCCGGGGACCGAGCTGTCCACTGTGTTCAGGGCCGATATTATCCTTCTCACAGAATTACGCTTCGTACAAATTGATCGAATTCTAATTTACATTCATCTATTAATTTTTCCGATTCAGCTGATAGCCCCTCAGAATATAAATTAGTGGGACCAATTACGAGAATGGGGAACAGCGGTGTTTGTCGAGCTATCTGAATTCTGATCGCCCAAGTGACCCTTCGAACGGGAGGGATTATACTCAATTTATGAACTAAGGGCACTTTCGGCAGCACCCCAGGGTTAGTCAGTTTATCAATCAAACCCTCCCCCCTCCCCTCCAGAAGTAATAGTTCTGTGATGGTAGCTTGCATACTCTAACTTGAAACTTAAAGTACAAAGTAAGGCTGCTGTCCCTGAAGCAATGTCAACAAATAATAAATTCGAAACGTAGAGCTGGTCCGTAAGAGGCGTTATACGGGGCAGGGTTAATGGGGCCGATAGGGGCACAACGTCCCCCGCTCCGCCCCCTATATATAACAGACTGCATCCTAATTGAAGAATGGCCGAGGTGAGAACTATAAATCAGAAGAGCGGGCGGAGAGGTGCAATTAACAGTACACCGGCGAACGGTACAGGTCATTTCGCAGATATCGAATTTAGCGCGCCCAGCGGTGGTTGACCGTCGGCTCATCGGTGAAAAATCCGCTCGAATGTCTCACAACTGTCGAACTGTCGAAAGCGTCTATCAGGCACTCGGCACACCGAGATATGTGTGGGATTGATCTAACCGCGCAGAAATGAAAGCGACTTAACCAATCAACACCTTTCAATCCGAACCAGTATCAGATTGATTCTACGGTTGCGGACCGAATTAAAATAGATCACTTAATTCAATAAATGGGTAAACGATAAAATTTTCATGCCTGTTTTGTGGTCTGCGACGGGTTGGAATACCGTAGATTTCGTGTGTTTCTTCTGTCTCCTCTCGCTGGTTTGGGCTTTTGCCAGACCGGTTTCGGCTGCTCGCCATCTTCAGTACAAGTGAGAGTGAGGATGCCCAAAAAACATTCAAAGTGCCAAAAAAGTGACTAACACCGCTACTGAAGATGGCGGGCGGCCGAAACCGGTCTGGTAAACGACCAAACCGGCGAGAGGAACAGAAGCACACGAAATATACAATAAAATTTTCTTTTAAAAGGGTCATATGGTGGTAAAACCCTTCCTACCGAGGTTCTTCCCACGGTATCACGCGATCCTACCCGAAGTTCCGGTCGCAGAAACCTTTCGCCCATTAATCAGAATTATGTTAATTAGAATATTATTAATACAAGAGTGAAATTATACAATGTAAATTGTTTATTACACTATTTTACAGATCAAACTTCACCGTTACAGTGCGGTTGACGGAATAAAAAGGACAGGGGCGTATATAAAAACAGGATATTTTATGCTGTGTGTAAAGAAATATTTAGAGGAATAAAGATTATCGCGGAGCCGTAAAACGGGGGCTCAAGAGGCGGCCGCGGCTAGTCGATATGGGCGACAAAAAAAAAAAAAAATTCCGCTCGGACAAATGGCCCCTGCCGGGTTTAAAATGCGCTTCGAGAGGGGGGCCCCACCACCACCACCACTCGAGGGCCGGCGGTACACACAATGCCGGGGGTCGGGGCTAATGGGCTAATGGGTCGTGGGGTGTGGGGGAGATGGGGCGAAACGAATATGGGGCCCGCTCACATAATTCGGGGACGAAAATCGGTCGCCGCCTCCGCCGCAAACTATAAATCAGAGCGGCGAGGAGACCGCCGACACAACGCCCAGAACGCCCCCCATAATCGGTTTTAGGGTCAAAAACACCGGAAAAACTGGGATTTCAAAACAAGTCCCAAGGTAAACATCGGTCGAGCAAAACTTGATTCGGCACTTGAACCCCTCCCCCCAAAAAAAAATAAAAAAAACAACTAAAAACCCAATCCTCCAGATGAATAGGTTTTCGGTACTACCGTATTTTGTATACTCGAGCAAATATTTATCAATCCTTTGAATCCAAACATATCAGATTTGCGATATTGAAGAATTAACACAGTATAATGTTAAATTATTATATTATTGTTTACGGGGTTTGAGAAACAAATTTGGGAGTCAGAAATAGTGCATTTTTAACTACTAGTAATTATTATCTCATTTAATCCAATGTATTTTTACAACTGTTTTTTTGGAATAATGAAAGAATAATTTATTATTATATTGTTAACGTAAGTAAACTGAATACGTTGAGAAGAAAAATAGAAAATATTAAACATCGACTGAGAGGAACACGCTCGGGTGAGTTTCTAAGCGTGAATATAATAATAATTTTTCAAAAGCGAAATTGGCCTCTATATTTTTATTGGGGCCGAAATATTAAAATAGCGTTATACTCCCTCTGAAAACAAAAATTAAAAAAAAATCTGAACAAACGTAGAGAAGGGCTTGGTGGAGGTAATTCTCGGTTTTGAAGTATGAAGAGGGTGGGGGGCGTCAAAGTCCGGGGGTCGCCTGAAATATGAGCGATGGCCCGGGGACTTCACTCCGGCCAATTGTCGGCCTCCTTTGAGCCCCGTCGGGAATTTTTTTTTTGTTCAGAATTTTTTCCCGTAGTTTTTTCGTTCTATATTTTTTTTTTGTGCGCGCGTTGTGTAAGCCGCCAAAATATATTGCGTCGCTCCCTCCGGAATTTCTATAGCGCCCGGAATTCTGCCGGGTAATTGACAAGTGAAATTCCCTCCAGCATTTCGCCGTAACCAACGACATTTAGATGCGCAATATGGAATATTTAAAAAGTGCTCTTCGCAGGGGTGAAATGAAATTCTGTTGGACATTAAATTCGCTAGGAAAAGCGAATTCCACCAAGAATTACAATTATTAACTTAACCCGATTCTGTCTCTCTGTAAATAGAATTGCGCATTTATTATAAAAATAATCTACGATCTGACACATTCATATGTTTCATTGCAGTTTCTTCCAGGAAATTTACGCGATTAAAAATATTGTTCGGGCGCCGATATTCATCGGAATATTGGAGCGCCATTGAACGGGCAAAACGGGGGCCTTCTTCTTTTTAGAATGGGCGATAAAAAGGGACAGTGCGAAAGGGGCGGATCCGAAGGAGACCCTTTTTTGGGCGGGGGGAGGGGAAGGGTGTAAACGCGTTTTGCGATTTACAGAGCGTGGAAGGGACTCGGGTCCCGACAGCCGGGGCGAGTTATCGAGCCCGATAACGCGAGTGCCGCCGGAAACTTGAAGCCCTGAGCGGCCAGAGACAATGGCCGCTAATAAAAAAGCGATAAATTGCCAGACGGGGAGAAACTAAGAGGTACAGGAGGGGGCCGGAGCATCTGCAGTCAACGCCGCCACTGACGCTTAAATCTGCCCGTGTCCCGGCCACCGGCTGCGGAAATAATTCCAAAACATTTTATTTTACAATTTAAATTGAATGGGGCTTGAGGGCGGGTGGATTCCGAAGGATAACAGGTAGGAGACGCCTAGCCCCCTATTTGGCGTTTTATTATTCCCATCTAACGGTTTCAAATTCAGCCCCATTGAGCCACCAATTCTCCCTCTCATAATAACACAAATCACATCCTGAATTGTGAGGGTGGATAACTACCTTCAGATTTTACTTTTGCCTCTTGTTTTGTTCCGGGTAGCTCGTGTGAGAATCTCAATACTGGCTGGTCACTGTTCCTCAACTCCTTTTGAACTGGAACCATTCCAGCTGTCCTTTTCTGTCCACGATCTAATACTTATGAGTGAAAACATTTATTTTCAACCCGGTTTTGCTGCAGCTAGTCTTCGGACAAGCATATCGCTCTATTAATCCTTAGTAGAAGCGAAATGTTGAAAATCAAAACTAGGTTTCGGATAACGCGTTCAACTTGAGTTTACGGTTCAGGATCTGAAACTGGGCTCAATTTTGCGCCATGGAACGATGTCGCCGGCGAAGTCGACGGCAGTTCGAAACGGGTACAAGTGCTGAGTTAGAAATCGTCTAGAACGTGCTTAGAGCGGCTGTGAACAAAGCGTGTTACTAGCTCACGGGCCGTGACACCGTCCCGCGGCTGTGTAGGGCCGCATTCCGGCGGGACGTTGGGGGCGTTTCCTGAGTCGGCGGAACGTGCCTGTGCCAGGCTCCCGGGCCCTCCCGTGTTTTGACTATCCGCCATTCTCACAGCTCCCCAGGATGAGAGAAGAGTCCCGTGCCACCCCGGCTATGAGGGATGGGCGGGCAGCTGTTTCCGCGCTACCTTTCATCGGCGAAAGCCTTTGTTTCTTCGCCCAACAAAAGACCCTTTTCATTCCATTTCCTCGGCCGCAAGCTTTGCACGAACGAATTTAATTCGTTCACCAGCCCGTGGTTTATTATATCTCCGTATTGTCATCGTTCGTGCGCACACACGGGTGTACGTTTGAACCCTCCTTTGCTTTCTACCGCCGGCGAAGCATCCTGTCGGCACACTCAATTCACTTTTTCTTTCCGAATATCATAAAATTGCCAAGATTATAGGCATTAAGCTGGATCTGAGCACAGTATTAACCGAAACCTAATGTAACCAGAAAAAAATTCGCACAACCGTACTAAAATATAGTATTTAATATATTAGTTACTCTAAATCAATAGAAAAACTATAAAAATATTGAAGCTATAAACATCCGATTGAAGAGCGGACAGAGAAATAGCGGATATGAAAATATTTTTCTGTTGCTAGCGCGTTTTTGTCTTCATTGCTGGCCCTCACTTCTTGGATAATAATCTGCAATTCCAAAGCAATATTTCAATTTGCGAGTCCCCTATACGCCCGCCATCCGGGAATTTCATATGCACAGTATGTGTATAATACAGAGTGTCACATTCGATTTCGACCGGCGCGAACTATATATTTTCTGGGAGGGAGAGCGCGCTCAAATGAGATGTGACAGCGTTCCGAAGGAAGAAGAAACGCACTGATTTTTTTTTGGGCCTCGAATATATATTGCACATAAGGCATATTATTCTGTCTCACATATGTACCCAACCTAATATAGAACGTTGTCAGAAAACAACTTACTGAAAATGTGCCGAAATAATACTTATCACGGAATAAGCTCTTGATGAAACCATACTGGTGTGAATGTTGATCGATAGCGTGCGCACTTTGTAGAGGACAGAAAAAAATTCACGAGGTCATCAGGCCTTTTCATGTGGTTTCTCTTGAGAAGAATTCGTTCGTTTGATACCCAGAATTGTAAACTGGGGACATGCATACACTTACGGGCATAAATTTCCAATAGGACACTCGAGAACGACATCTGAAGCCATAATTCCGAACAATGCTTCAATATTTCTATGGGAGGGCGTGTAGGGTGTTTTGATTATCCCGACACGAGACAACTACAATTCTCATCGTTTGTGTCGCCGCCATGATTGATTGCCGCTACAACAATGTCTCCGATCCATTGTGTCCTCTCTTCCCTAATCAAATCAACGAAATAACATTATCAATTATAATTAAGGGAAAGAAGGAGAAACGGAGGATACCTGGGGGCCTATCTAGCAATTAGAACGAATTTTTAGTTGTTTAAATTCGTTGGCATAACCTCCGACTGGCATATTTTATTTTAGAATATTTTAAATAGATATAAAATAAAAGAAAAACTAATTTTTACCTACATCCTTAATGAAAACATTACGCCATAATACGATGAATAATAGTTAGAAAGTACAACTATCCCTGGTCAAGACGAATAGACCTTTCAAGATGAGACGAACATTACTCTTATGTTACATCTCCACAGTGAAAATCCTTCACAGAACGATACTTAATCTGGAATAAGCTGATAAAAATTTAAAAAAAATTAGAGCGACTTATCGTTCTTTAATTGGACGTTCGTAACAGTAGAGTCAAACGAATGGCTACTAGTACATATTCTTGTAGATTATTTTCTATTTATGGCGTTCCGTTGTCTACCGACGTTGGGAGGAACCGCGCTCACAAAATAAACCGGGTACCGCGGGTCTATTTGTAGCCGTATAATTGTCGCCTCGAAAAGTGACGCACGGCCGAATTAGTTTCTCGGCGGTGCAAGCGCCAAGAGGCGATACATCATTTTTAATTGAGCGCATAATTACAAGGCTTTCCACGACGTGTCATGTCTCTGTGTGTCGGGGGGAGAGGAGTGAACAACCGAAATCGGGGACAGTGGACGAGGTGCGGGCTGTCTTGTATGAAGAATGGGACACGGGGGCAAATTGGAAGAGGCCGGCGCGTATATAGATTCGCGTCTTGGGTCGGCCCCCAGGAGGCCGCCCTTTAAAAAACAGACCAATTCCCGTCAAGCGGATGAGATCATCGGGGCCGGCGGCGGCCTCAAATTAATGATTAATTGACCCCGCTTAGTTAGCCATGCTTGCTGCGACAGCAACAATCTTAAGACCGGTCGAAAGAAAACGGGCAGAAAGATGGCTGTATGTAACCTATTTCCCTTGAACGGGTTTTTCCCCACTATCTCAGCAGAACTGTATTAAGATTTTCCCTCCGTTAGGTTAGGTTAGCACATCGGAACGAAAAAAGTGTCCCTAACGATAATTCTCGTGGAGAAACCAACGGCAAGAATGATAAGGCAATAGGAATAAGGCTCAGAATTAAAAGTCGAGGAACCAGTCGCCAGGCATCGTTACCAGCAAAACAGCTAATTAAGTTCGCGGATACCATTTCGCGCACACCTCATAAGTGTCGAGCTGACCGACGCTCATATACGGCTTTCCCGACCCTCACAGTTGGGGCGCAAAAAAAAAGAAATTATACGGGCTGATAAGCGGTGGGGAAAATTCTGTCTTCCGTTTGTCCCCTCTCTTTACGGCCGAATAATCGGGATTTTATTCTCCCATAATACGGTTCGGGGGGAAACGAAATAAAAAAATTAGGCGGAAATAGTCTAAAAATAAGCCGCCACGGCGGATGACCAATCTGGCTTGAAAGAGAACAGAAAAAAAAACAGTAGTATATAACCGAGGGAGCATAGAATTCCGAACTTTATGGCCTCGTGAGTGTCGGCTCATTTTATTTTTTATTCTTTTTTATGAGTTACGACCGCCACACGTACCCAGGATCATACATACACGGGCGTCTGAAAGCATGTAATACCGTAATTCGAGTTATTGGACACAGTAACACAGTAGTGAAGCATTCCGGCACACATAAACCGATAGGAATCGATTGGAACGCGCACTTTTAATAACTACATTACCGTGCAGTGGGTTATTCATTCCTAGTGATAACATCAGCGAATTACTATTGAATTATGTGTTTTCTGCCGGTTAAATATCAGTTCATGGGTCAAACTCAGGGTTTAACCACAGAATTAAGATTAGTTTTAAAAACATGGAAGGGAAGCGGATTTACAGAACAAGATTATTTGGAATAAAGTAAATGATTTCTAAAATTAGTTTCGCAGTTTAGATTGAACTGAATAAGAAATTAGTACAGATCTTAATTTTTAATGTCGCTAGTAAGAGAAAAAAAACTCTCCAAGATATCAAACTCCCTTATATTGTTTGATAACCGTATTAATACCCCGAGTTTCGTGGTACAGCGGTCGAATAATTTTATGAGTTCGTCAGACAAAATGGGGCCAAAACAAAAAAATCATTTCGCATACCTAATTATTGAGATAGGGGCAGAAAATTCCGAACCGAACCTCCCCTCGACACGAGTTCATGAATTAATTACATCTTGAATTTTACGCGTGCACCGACCCAGTTGTTTATTGCTCGTTGAAAATCGCGTTATAAACAATTGAAGCAGCGCAGACTGTTACTGTTATCGTCCGCGCGCCGATAGCGGGTTTAAGAACCGTAAAACATGTTCCGCGAAACGTTGTATCAATTAATGTGTTCGGGTTGTGTTTGTTTCTAGTTTATTTCCCCGCCCTCCCTCTCTCTCTCTCTCTCTCTCTCTCTCTCTCTCTCTCTCACTCTCTCTCTTTCTCCTAACGCTACTTTTCGTTCGTCACGCGTGGGTAAATAAAAGGTTAACAACTGAAATATGAGGCGGTGCGATAATGCGGAACTGCGGTACACAACACGAACTTAATTTCGACCCTCACTGGTGGGGGGGGGGGAAATACGCAGGATATTTTTCATGTCTTGGTTCAAGAGTTAAATTGAGAAATAGCACAGTATTATAATTGCTATATCGAAAGTACAAGTATCTCACGGGAGGGAAATACAAATTATTTTCAAGCTCGTATACATCATGAAATGGATTCATAGTGTGAATGAATTCAAATACATTATGTGAAAACAGCGCAGAAACCAAAAATTAAAACCTTTTGCCGTCGTGGGGGCCGGCGATTCATATATCGAAGAGATACGAATTTATTACTGTTATTTGATATTGTGAAAAGTGGAGATAATACAACAGCTACGTAATTTAATTCTCGACATAATTAATTAATAATATATAAACGCATATATTACACACTACATACATGTGTATCGTACATATACCTAGCTATAATCCAGCTCTCACTTAATCGACCCGGCAAACTAGCTGTCGATGACAGCTGGCGGGAAACTACTGACAGGTTTAATTACCGCGGTGAATTTCCAATTTAACTGTTCCCATACCTTTATTTCAATTTAATTTCAATATAACATGCTAACATTGGGGATGAGAATGAGTTAAAGTATTTTTGTATTCTTGGTTGTGTTCGTAACTATCATAGAATTTTAAAAGCTTTCACGATTTCTGTCATTCTGTCGAAAACATCGAACGAGGGACACACTGCACAGAGGTCTGCGATATGCCGGAAACCATTGCTGCGTCCTTCTCCATTTCCTTCGGCCCTGTGAAATATGGACTAGATACACGTAGCAGATCCCACAGCGGTGCCGGCGTGTGTGTGTGTGTGTGTACGCGTGTGTTAGGGCTAGGGCTCTAGGCAGCCCTCATCCCCCCACCGAGCCCCTTCTGAGTTAGCACAAACACATACACACAGTGCCAGAGAGGGCACCGACCACACTGCGCACGAAAAGAAATCAATGGGGGCAATGCCGGCGCGTATCTCCGGCCCCGGGGATGCCTCAAAATTTGGCACGTGGAGCTATTTATTTCACGAGGTCATGTGCATTCTTCCGCTTTTTAGAAACCGTCCCTACCTCCCTCCCTCCTCCTCTTCACGACCAATAAAAGCCGGTCCCAGATATTTCGGATCAGATTAACCTACTAAACGGAACAATAGAGGGTAATAAATTTCAGGCCACATTAAACGCGAATATGGCGCTGTGAAGAGGCCATCTTTCGTGGGCGCACGTATGACTACCCCCGTCAAATTTTATTTCATATTTACTTAAATACGATTGTTATCAAGCAACATTCTTACAAAATTCTTCCGGGTTTCCACAATGTTGCGTAAGCCCGAATGGCGCTATTTGGGCATTATTGTATATTTGTAAACTGGAGGATTCGGCCATTAAAATATGACTATCGGCTTCGGGACAGGTCCTGCCGGTTCGTTTACCGTATCCGAGGGGGAAAATTAATCGCCCCTATTATTGCCATTAATAAGGCGACCAGATCAGTCGTCGTCTTGGCCGGTATCTGAGGACAATATCTGGGGGCTGGATGTTCCTGGGTGCAGATATACTGCCCGGCCCAGGCTCCGTATATCGGTTAATGGGTTTAATTAACGAGGTCCCTCTCTCCATCCCCCATGGGGTGGGGGAAGTCGCTAAGGGCGGACCGAGGATTTCAGCCGGACACTGGCCGAGGGGGGCGGCAAGGGGCGGGGTGTCCTCCCTCTCTCTCTCTCTAACTCTCACTCTCACTCTCTCTCTCTCTCTCTCTCTCTCTCTCTCTCTCTCTCTCTCTCTCTCTCTCTCTCTCTCTCCCTTTTCCCGGTACAGTCCCGCCCAAAACCTAGCAGCCCTGAGGGAGAGAGAAAGAGAGAGAGAGCTGGGGGAGAGAGGAGAGAGAGAATCCGGCCCCCTTCAGCCTCTTACAGTCAATAATACGGCTCGTTTTGTCCTCCCTGTTAACTCTTGGGAGAGTTATATATACGCCGCATATACCGTGTCTCTCTATATAAAATGCTTATAGAAATTTGACCACGAGTCATTTCAATATTTCACTTTCGTAATGGCGAACGCCATCTCGCCGATTTGGTCCTACGCCAGACCGGTTTTGGTGGCTCGTCAGTAGTGTCCGGTCAATAAATTAGCGAAGCATCTGCATTTCAAATGTCGCAGCGGCTTCGTCACTAATTTCCCCTAATGCTGACTAAAACGGTGTGTTTCGTAGCATACTACCTAATCGGCATAAACGAAATATTGCGAAAGTCCAACCCAGTATTTCAAACCTTCACCCAGTGCCAAAAACGTATCCCAATGTTAGCGTAAGTAATCAAATATCGTGAGGAATGAAATGGAATACTAATTCTCCAATTAGAGTAACGCTTATTAAGTTTTATACTGAGTGAAAGTTCAAATCTGTAATTGAAGGAATGTGGATGCAGCGCAAAAGCGGTACGATTATAATGGTATCAGCGACGAATGAAACATTACAGTATAAAAACTACTGAGAATGGTGGGCTTTGATCGTAGAAGAGCGGGGCTTACCGCATCGGGCTGATGCAAATTCAAAGAACGCCACATCAAACTAAATATCGTCGCTTTATGTAGCCGACCTTAACAGGGTTATTAAGGATGCGGCCTAAACAAATTTAAACAACAGAGTATTGAACAAATTTCTTGTGAGTAACTGTGTATTTAGAAAATGATGGAAAATAAATTCCGACTCGATTTCCATCAACTGTTTATGATATAACCATTGAAAACATTTAATCTTCAGTAATGAGTATTGAAGGGTGGAATAAATTATGCGAGTTCGCGAATGTCATTATTGTAAAAATGTTATTATTTCTTCTAGTAATAAACGGGAAGAATTCCGATTTTTCATTCCGTTTATTTTTGTTACATTTCCCCGTGTTACTAATGAAAATGCTTTCCCCGTAAATAACTTAGCGCAGTGTAAGTATCCTTTATTTGTGACTGTCACATCGAACGAAATAAAACACCGATGGGGTACTCAATCATTCTGAAGTAGCATCTACATGAATGTGACCTCCTCCCCACACCCGCCCTCCGCCATTATTATCCGCACGGGCGCCGCGTATTGTGGAACTACCGGAGTGTTTTATTGGTTATCGTTAAAACGGTGTAATAAACGTTGGTTGAACTATGATGAATATACAAGTCGGGTGTACTGCCGGTCGGGAAGTTATTAGGTTCCGATTCACGTCGGTGGAAAATCGATAGGTTTTTCCTATCCGCCGAATCGAGTTCGAGCGATTCTGAAGAGCGTTCGCTTTCATGCGACGGACGGGGCTTTTTCTGACCTTTCGCTCAGAGGCGGACACACAGCGATTTGGAGGTCAAAAAAGGCTGGCCAAGGTCCCCCCCCTCAAGACTGAGTAAGTCCGAGATGTGAGCTTAGCGTATAGTCTCACTATGTACTAATAGTCACCTGGATTTCATATCTTATCTTTTGATTTCGTACAGGATGCCTAAAATTAAAGAAATAATTTGTAAAAAACTTTTCTATAGAGAAAAAATTATTATCTTTCATTATGCGTCAAATTAAATACTACGCCGAGATAAAACTCAGGATATGAAATTGTATAAAATTGTCCGCGTTATATTTATGTTAGGGTGGTATTTTATTTAAAAGGCAGATTTTTAATTAATGGTCCAACAATATTAGTGCGTTTAATGTAAACTACTCAATGGCGGTGTTATAGAGAAGCATTTTGGTATTTAAGTAGATGTGTAAAAAGATTTATTGATGCTACAGATTGTATGGTGCCGGCGGGGGCGGGGGGGTAAAATTGAACTATAAAAATAAATATGGGAACTGTATTACTAAAATTAAGTTGGAAACCGCGACAAGACAAGGGTAGAAGGAGATCGCGGAAGATAAACAAGAAATTTTATGGGACCAATCAATCAGGCTGGCGGTAGGAAAGCGGCGGCGGTTGGTTTTGGCAGGGAGTGTACTGTAGTGTAGAGCGTGTCTGGTGCGTGGGGCGAGTGTACCGGGGAGGGGAGGGAGGGGCGGCCCCGGGGCGGCAGGGGGCCAACTGAGCAACACAGAATGGAATGAGAATTTATCGATATAGCGCTCTCTGCCGCCCCACCCGGCCCAGAGCCCCTGTCCCAGTGTGAGTGGCACAGTGGCCCGTGTGAGTGCCCGCCTCCCCCTCCCTCCCTCCCTCCCTCACTCACTCTCTCTCTCACTCCCGCACAACCCGCCTCCCTATCACTCCCTCTCTGTCGGCCTCGCTCTTCCATCTCTACCCCTCTACGTTTCTCCCCTCCTTCTCCGACCAACCGCCTCCTCCTACTCCTCCTCTCACCCACTTACTCCCTCGCATCGGCTTTCTCTCTCTCTCTCTCTCTCTTCGACTCCCTCCCTTCCACTATCCTCCATCTCCCTTTACCACTCCTCCACCTCCTCCTCTGGCTCACGGTTAAACCACAAATACACACACAGAGCCCCGCTGCTGCCTCCGCTCCTCCTCTTGCCAAATATATATGCCGTATTGACGCTCTGCCCTGCCTACCCCATCCACCCCCCCAGGCACTATCCTCGGTTGAACGAAAACCGAGGCTCCCCCACCGATCCCGAAACGTATATATATATTTCTAATTGGAAGACTTAAATAAGGGCCGTTTAAAAGTTTGGTCTCTCTCTCCTTCTCTCCCTTCTCTGTAGCTCAACCGCAGAAAAGGACGAGGTCAATCAATAAATGAATACTCCGACCGGGCATTTTGAACAGACTTAAAGCTTATGCTAAGATAAATTATAAGTTATTACCAGATACACGAGGACTAAATCATTCGAGATAGACTAATCAATTCGATCCTGTGCTTTAGTCGTCGATGGGTAGATTTTAACCAGCCATATACTGAAACAAGGTTCTACCACCATGACAATATCACACGGGTTATAAATGGACCTATTTCGGTTTGGTTGATATTTAATACAAGCAGAAGCAATAGTAAGAACTTAAGAACAGATAAAGATATGTAGTCAGAAATAAGATCAAGAATGCGAGTTGAATTTATCCGATTTAGAAATGGTTAGTTATATAACATCTGTTCACCTTTGGTGAATGAAACACAGAAGTAGAGTTCTGGTGCAGCAGGTTATCAAGCAAGCGAAGAAAACTGAAATAACATTATATATATGGTGTGTGCAAGAAATAAAATTTAATATCACCAATTTAATCGATTTTATTTACCGCTCTCCTTGAAACAAAGCGCTGTACATTGACGTTACGAACACCAGGAACAAGGAAGGAGTCGTGGTGTAATGCCACTACAAAATATTATATTTCCTCCGATTGTCAATGCGGCCATCTATTGCGAAATGAAACCATTGTAACAAGTCACTTGAACCGTTCACACACAGCCGAGGACATTACAAGAAACACTGAACATTCTTCGACGGCCAATAGACGTTAAACTGAAAATGTATTTTCCAAACAGGTCGAAACGTCTCAAATGGAGTCATTTGAAAGTCAAGTGAAATTTCACTTGACTCACTGTCGTAAATCACTCTTGACAAGTTTACGATGCCTTTACTACGCTTTCTTTAGTCCGGTCGCAGAGATTAGGTGTCAAAACGTTATTAATTTCTATATGAACAAATTAAAATAACACGGATTTTACCCGAGGGCAGAGTTCAATTAACAGTTACAATATTCAAACGAAATCTGACAAAGCGAGTCGCAAAAACAGACATGACTGTTAGTAAAATTAATACTACCAACGATGGCGAGAAACATAAACCTGCAATAACTGGTGATGTTAATAACTGAAAGATACATTTGGACGAATTAATTTATCTTCTGTCCGATAGCGAGGTTTTGAGAATTAACTGTCACGATACGATTCAATATCCGAGCGAGTCAACAAAAGTCACGCTTACCGCCGATCCTGCTGATAGCACTGAAGTCCCTCCTCTTAATAATCGTTAGCTCGATAAATTCAGGACCGCTATTCATATCCTTAATGTTTGAACGGGCGGGGAGCCGTTGAAATATTTAATGCACCGGAGAGAAGACGATTGCGTTCATCGATCTCGAGGCTAAACCCACCCCATAAACGGGCGTCTCGAGCTCAAACTGGGTGAACTTCCAGAAAGCGTACTTCCAATTGTAAGACAAATTATAAGATACTATCATCGGTTTACTTCGGATAAATCGAATAAATAACAATTATAACCTGGACGAATTCGCGCCGATAAGGTCTCCTTAACTTCTCCTTCTTCTTTTTCATTCAGAAGACTGCCTTTCATTTTTTTTATTGCCTTAATATGGGAGCGAGTTTATCCGACGAAAGAACAAAAATAGAATCGTACGATGAGGAATGTTTAGATAATTCTTTATACTTTACACAGGCTTAGGTGCAGCTCTGAAACACGTATTTTGCATCTACTATCATAAATAATAAGCACACACAGTTGGTATAAACTTTCATTACGTTTGCCAGGTGCACTCGTCACATTTACAAATGTACGACTATAACAAAGTCGGAGTAAATAAATACCGGTGAAAAAAGTAAAACAAAAAAAACTTGAATTTGAATTTGGTATCGTAAGATTTTTACTCGATTTATCCCCATTAAAATTTAAAAGGAGATCATGTCACAATGGTTTAATCAATACTTGGAACACCGATAATATATAAAAATTGAAATAAAAAATAGCTCAGTGTCTTAGCAATCATTGCACGAAGGTTGCATAAACTAGACCCAGGTTTTATTTCTCAGTAGCTTCCTGAGTGCATTAATCAAGCAAGTATTATTACAACACAGTATACATATATCTTTTAATTTTATTATTTAAACTGAATATCTCCATAATAGGAGTTTCTTTCTTCTATCGACGTAAATTTCTTATTATGACAAGGAAAAATAATGCTACTAGACTAACAGAAGTCGAGTCCAAACCCGGGGGTTCACAGCATTCTGAAAAACCAACAACCGCCCCAAAATCTAAACAGTCAAAACACGATCTTCCACATCACCCAACGAAAGTTATTTATCTTTGGAGGGCACACACAACACACGCTTCTGGTTAATTATGAAGCCGGGGCCCAACTCATAATTTCTCTCGCTAATGGTTTCAACGGGCGTTTTTTCTATATACACTGTCCCGCATTAAAGGCAGAGGTTTTCCAGGACTAAAACCCATTAGAAGTGATCGCAGGGTACAACCCAAGACATTCCTGCCGGCCCTTGTGGCATCGGCAGACACAGCTCCGAAGGAACTCCAGATCCTTATCTCTCCCGAACGGCCCTTAAACTCACCGAAACTCCCGGCGCGTCAACGCTTCAGTGACGGGGGGGGGGTCACGGATACCTTTGATATCCTATCTCTAAAAACGTCCTCAACAAATAACTCCCCGAGGGGACGTCGATTTTTTATTTTCATTATTTATCGGGAGACGAAAAATATCGGAGACGTTATTCACGTTGCGACACGTCCGTCCGCCGCCCATAATGTCTGGCTCGTTTATAAAATCTGACAAGTTTATTATTTCCTTTAAATACCGTTTAGCCTCTCCCCCCCCCACAGTAGACCCCGAATAGGATCCTAAACGGAATGAGCATCAACTCCAGTCGAGTGTACCTTAAATAATCGGATTACTGGTCAAATTATTTTATATTACCGAGCAGGTAGTTCACTTGACGCTAAAAATGTTGGCTCAAGTTTTTTGTCAATGTTTATGATTAGGTTGTAAATACACTTTGCGTAATTTTCCTCTAAGATAGGTTCACGCCGTCACCAGTAGCATACTTCAGCTTCCAACGAATAACCCAGTAGGATAATAAGTCTCCGTTCTGATTGCTGAAATGTTTTACGTCGACCAAAATCAGAAACAGAAATAATCTCTGAGGTTTATATTAAAAAACGTAAATTATAAAGTGAGATTTCCTGCGTTGCTTCAACTCCTCGAATAGATTGGAAGGTTTAACTAAAATATAATACTGATTTTGAGAGTTATCAACGTCCTTGATCCCGATTTTAAGTACGGCAATCGAATAGGAGACCGTGAGAATGGGCAGGGGGGATCCCACGGGTCGAAAGAGCTCTCGTACGGTCGGAAGTCGCTCTGCGCCGCAGGAAAGAGGATCTTACATCGAAAAGCGCGTGTAATCCAATTCCGAAGTAAAAGAGGACGAGACAGGTGGTATATAATAGGAGGGCCGGAGGGGGTTGAAAGAGGGAGGGCGGCCGATTAATGAATGGAAGAAGCCCGATGAAAAGGGCACAAAAACGGCCCTACTTCAGAGACTGGGCCCCGTCGGTAAGGGTTTGCAGAGACCCCGTCTTATAGATCCAATAATTTATAAAAGCACAAAGGAATTCAAAACCCTGGAGTTGTAAACATTTTTATAACTCGTTGCGCATCGACGGCCAAATAATTTCGCAAAAAGCGGCTCGATAATTCTCAAACAAAAAATTGGAGGACGCACGTGCAATCTGAGAATATGTCCTAACTAAATATCCGGGAAACTGCACCATTATCATTACAGCGCCTCGCAAACTTCAGAGGTCTGCGAAAGCCTATCAGATAATTATGAATAAATGGCTAAACCGTTGATTTATTACAAAAGCTCTTCAGTTAAGGACTCCCCCCGAAGGCTCAATAAAAAGAGAAATGAACGTCGACACTTATGCGCTTTCGACTATATGGGCCTGTCGTACACACCGTTGGAAACATTAGATATGGAAACAGAGGGGGGAGGCGGTTATCGCGGTTTAAACCAGGCGATGAATGTTAGATAAATAGTCCGAGGGGATGGGGCGGGGGCGGGACGAATTTTGCCGCGTTTATAGGCTACCGGTTGCTCCCCGACGCCTATATCGCTTTAAAGCGGGGGCGGCGGCGGAGGCAGCGGTTGACGAGCAATGACGTGAGGCGGCGCCCGCCCGCCCCCGGCACAAATTCAATTGGCTCGGTAACAATCTGAAGGCGGGGGCGGCAGCGTGGGGGCAGTAAAAAGCTCCCGGTTTTCCGGCCACCCACTTACACGCTCGGCTGTGCACCGGGCGGCATAGACGGTGCCAGCGCACAGAAACCAGTAACCAAAAACACCCTCCCCCCACCACACCCCTTACCCTTAACCTTCTTACCCTTACAGCCTCCTACAAAACTTCAAACCGACGCTCACTTAGGAGGACGTCGACATGAAACTAAAGTCCACAAAACACTTATTCTTTCCCGACCACAAGAACAACTCTAAGCATACAAGAGTTCAATTCGAATTTTTGCTACAAACGCGATATACAAATTAGAAGTTTGGAACTAATTACAAAGAAAAATATTTTTTTATGCTTTTCAGTAAGCAAGGAACTTTATCTTTCTCAGGATTAAGTATGGACCAAAGAATTAGTACCGCATGTAATTCGCGGGTGCAATTTCTTGTATACGACAATCTAAACAGTTTTCTCTAAATAACAACATATTTCTATTTTTCCGATTTAGATCACGTGACCACTTCCTTTTCAGGACTTGAAGGACCAAAAACTTTCAATGTGATTAAAATTGAAGCTGATAAATACGACCAATTCAAAGGGTAATTATTACCGATTGTATTAGATACTGCACTCACAAAACCGTTGGCGCCAAAAGGAAACTTCTCTGGCAAGAGCACTCTTGTACCCGCATAATTGGTCCGATCAAAAACCGAGATCAACATCGGTGCATTTTTCGGCGGACCTCACGTACGCGGGTCAGACCTAAATGCGTACGGTCCGTAATGTTTATTTAAAGCGAGTAAAGAAGGAAAAAAAAAGAATTATCAGACGTGATAGGTCAGTGTAAACAAGTAGTGAGAACTCGCAGTGAGCGAAACGACTCATTCGGACTAATGTACTACTATAAAGTCTTGAGCGAGAGTTTTTGACGGACAGAGATAAACTACCAAAAACTGAAATCGAATGTCTCTCGATATAGTAATTTAAATTGCTTCTTGCCATAAAGGATAATCCTGTTAAACTACTGTCAGTAAGAAAGGCAAGCGAAACAAGGCAGTAGTAACCCAAACCTTTCAAGCCTAACCCCAACACTTTCAAGCAAACATTTACCAAGGGCCCCACTAGCGGTCTCATTATGAAATTAACGCCTTAGAAAACAGCTGCAGCCCCTTGTACTTCCGTAATGATCAGTATTTTACAAGCTGAAACCAATACCTTGCAGCGTGCTTACAAGCAGAAGTGTAAAGTGTAAATTGCCATAATATTCCAGATCATGTTTAAAATAAAATAAAGTATTGTTAAATTCAAGAACGTGCGGTTTAAGTAAGAGAAAAATTATAGTATCGTCCCAGCGTTTTTAAGAACATATTATAAGAGTAATTAATATTAAATTGACATTAAATCAAACTGGGGATTACATTACAAATTTTCGTGACATCATAGTTAAATAAGTGAAAATAAATCCCGATGAGGTAAATCGAAATTAAATAAATTCAATAGACGATAGAACAGGGTGGAAAGGTAAAGCCGGCAGGACAACTCTGGAAAGGGCCCAAAACGTTCCCTTACGTGTAAAAGAAGTAATGGAAATACTCAGTTTTTCTTAAATTCAGCCGGGAGACATCAATAGCATGTAAAGGGTAGATAGGCACCCACTTACACGGTCGGCTGCGCACACGGGCGCGCCCGCTCATGCACACACACACACACACACACACACACACACACACACACACACACACACACACACGCACGTACTCACACACGCGCGCCCGTTCGCGCACTGCCAGGCAAACCAGTAACCTCTGGTTGAACCCAGAGCCAACTTAAAACGAACCCACTCTGCTTAGGCAAACATCGAGGCAGGCGAGCTTCACTTCCACTTATAAGCCGGACAATGAAAGCTTTCCACATTCCTCGTATTTCGACCGAAATTGATTTAAACTCAGCTCATTTAGCGATCGTTAAATAACTTTGTTTAATACGAGTAAAGGGCTAATGTTATTTATGAAAGTTTATAGTAAAAAAGTGCCGGCACCGCTGTCGTAGAATATTTACACCGGTTTCAGGAATTTAGGGGGATGTCCGCGGTGGTGTTTGGGGCTTCATCGCTCGTGAGTTATTCTGTCGCCTTCTGGTCCTAAACTTCAATCCCGACAACCGAAAATACCAGTTGACAGTATCGATGGCGCCCGTCTCTTTTCTCCCTGCGTCACCAACGGAATGCTACTGACGACGCCGAGAAGGCCTGGCCATGACCCAAACGGGCCACTGGAGTAATATACCAAAGCGAAGAGGGCCGCAAATAAATATATTAGATTTATATAGCGCATCTCGGCTGTCCCTTAACAAAAACGTTTTCACAACTTGGAGAGTCGACCAGCGACAGAATGGACCTCAGTCTCGTATTACACCCATATATTCTTTTCAGTGACATGCTTGTCGCCCCAAAGGTCTATTTTATGAGAAATAGGGATAGATATAATTAGCGATGACAAATATATAAATTTCTAGACTAGAATCGCGTTTCTGAAACGACCTCAGAATAAAAAATTTCAACGTTTCTTCCAAACGTTCTACAGTGTCCGTAAGTGGACCAGAATTTGGACAATATGAAAATCGAGAAGATTTACAACAATCGAGATAATAATAACACGCTTAATTTGAAAACATAAAGCCTTATTGTTGGAATTAATTCAGAATCCGTTACTGAGAGGTTTGAATAACAACAGGGAGTATCCTTGAATACTAGAGCCTCGCGACAGATGTTATAATTCTCGAGAAATCCTTTCTACGAAAGCAGCAACGCGAAACCGAATAGGACCTGTCTTTTGCCCTTTATCTGTACTTAATGAGGCCATTTCCAAGGCGCCCTATAATTAATCGCGTTTATTATTATACCTGATCCCGAGTTGACGACGAGCTGGCATAACAGGAAAAATATTTCGGTATTTTTTCAGTTGTGACTGGGGGTCCAATCCCGAGGCCGAGGACAAAAAAACGTTTCAACGGATAAAAAATAAACAACGAAACAGCGGGGGGAATGATTACCGTATGGGCCGTAATGGAAGCTACCGGATGAGTATGCATGTACACGTGCGAATTTGCCCGGCAGTTTGGGCGGCCGGGAGGAGCCCGTCTACACTAATCGCTCGGAGCGACCCTCCCAAGTCGTAAATCAAATCTACCCCGCGGACCGACAATACAAATACAATAAACAACCCTCGAAAGGTGGAAACCAAAAAAAAAAACGAAAAACAAACAAACCGTACAGCCGCAGTCGGCATTTGCGCGTTATTTACGTACCGATTCGGAGAGTGCGGGCCTCGCCACCAGAACGGGATTTTGCAAAATTCCTGTCCTCACAACTCCTTCATAATTCTCATTCGGGTTTACAACCAATTCGGGTGAAATTAATTTAATTACACATAACCCGATGGTCGACGATGACCGACAAATCGTTCCAATTTGATTGCGACCGTGCGCTGTATAATTTGTTACATGTTAAAGAAAGTGTAGAAACGAACAGGGTCATGTGAACCATGTTATGGTTTTACGACTAGTTTCATAAGCATGGTAGAACAGCTGCGAGGAAACAAATTCTTGACCCGTATTTCAACATTTCCATGAAAATATATCTTGACAGATTTGTCAACTCAAATCTTTATGGCGCTGAACAAATTTAAAACCGCCAGGAACTTCCGATCGACGCTTGACTGTGTAGGCGAACTTGTTTATCATTGGTTATATTTTTTCCAATTTTTAAGTGTCAGTCATAAGGAGGACAAGGTCTTCAAAGCTCTACTTTATTAAAAAATAAATTTTCAGAAATTAACTAGAGCAGGAGCCGTGTAATGCAACTGTCTGTTAAGAAACTGTCTGTAGTGTCCATAACGGATTAAATGAGAAGGAAACCCGATGTTTGTAGCCGATTATAAGTCTACCATGTTTAACCATCCGATTTTTAGATAGTTCTTGAATGTTTTTTCCGACAAGAAATTCGAGAATATGATTTCAATTATTTAGAAAGCCCGCGGTAACTTCTCCGCACAAGACCGATACAGAAATAGAACAAACAAGCAGCAAAATACTGGCACGTCGGGTACTTAACAACGCGGACGCGACCTGTTGTTTATGGGGCAGTAAAATTTCGACGTTAACAGGGAAAAGCGAACGAACGGGTCGTCGGTCTATGCACCCTGTACCCTCCCCGCCCCGCTCCCTAATCTAAACTAGACTCATCAAGTGCTCATTATTTGAAAATTATTAGGTTCATCTGGAAGAAATGCGTAAACAAAAGAAAAATCACGCTCGCTGCACCAAATCCAAATAGAGAGCGCTCTACAGCGCCAAGAACCCAGGAGAGCGTCACAGATAAAACATTCATTAAGTTAAGAAACGGCGAGAACGAAACCGGAACAATTAGGACGATAAGAAGAGGAGGTAGGTGAAATGAAACCCGCTCGCTATGAAGTAATTCCAAGTATCAAATTATAAGTTTATCCTTTAGTTTTAATACAAATATATAGATTACTATAGAAGCATCTAAATTACTGTGCGTAAATTAATAGGGAGGATTTAATGGCTACTCAAAATATATCTCATATTGTGTTAAAATGCCGGTAATGGGATATTTTTCATTGTAAGTAAAGAACGTGTACTCACGAGCTGTTTCCCCCTGAAGCGATTGAATGTATTAATTGGGTGTATTACTCACCTGAAACAAAAAAAGGACAATACATTAATACAATTCAAAAATAAATATTTCGTCGTATATAAAATCCTTATTGTACTAAAGAATAAATAATTACACACATTGATTTTACATGTTTACATTCGGAGGTTCGTGTTACCAATTCAGTACGTACTGGTTAATTCGTCAAAACTAATTAAAGGTTACAGTGTTTTGTTTTCATCGTGTTTTGAAAGAAATGAAAAGAAAGGATTTAAACGAAACAGATATTAGTGAAATATTTCCAGTATGCTTTTTGGAACCCAATGTTATGACAGATGTTCACTAACAAATATGTACTGCTAGTTTATTTTAAATAAAATAATGGGCCTACGTTTTAACGAATTAAATGTAAATATACAGGCATTTCGTTCGTGACTGAAGTAATCGACAGAAATTATGCTCTCTCTCTCTCTCTCTCTCTCCCTCTCATTGCCTACACGAAGTTTTAGCCGCTACTAATTGTTTCGCTGTTTCAACCGAAACAATTAATCGATCCACTGACTGGCTTACAATTAACACCGCCGGTGAAGGGTGGATCGGCGGCCGGCCGAATCGGGTTTGGGTCGAACACACCCTCGAGAGCACCGCGCTACGCAGGCCCATTTATTCTTTTTCCCGGTAGTTTTAATAAACCGTAATTCGCGACCGAGGAATCGCGTTAGTCGGGAGGAGGCGGGGGATAATCGAAACTGCCGATTATTTCGGCACACATGCCCCGTTATTCGCCAATAAAGCGTTCTCCCGGCGGCCAATTAAGATCGTGCCGCGTGTGCGACATCGATAAAACTTTCATTACCGGCCGACGCCCGGGCTAAAGGGACTGGAGGGTGAGGGGGCGGAGGAAATAAAGAAGGAAAATGGGAAGCGCCGGGAAACAGAAAGAGAACGGTAGAGACAACGTGGGAGCCCCAAGCAATTAGGGAGGGAGAGAGAGAGAGTGAGAGAGAGACAGAAGGAGGGAGAGAGAGAGGGATTGAGGGTGAGGGGCGGTGGAACATCCGAGGTACAACTCCAACGCTCTCAATGGAAGGACAAACAGGAACGCGGTCAAATATCCAGAGGCGGCAGAATTTAACCCCCCCCCCACCGTTTCTATTGCACCCAAAAGACCATCTTGACCGTTAATTAACTTTAGCGTTAAACAACATTCAGGGCTGTAAGAGAGAGGGGTACCACAAAGTAGCATTGCCACTCAAAAAAAGTTTAGGCACGGACTTTGTTCACTATACTGTAAAATCAGCCGATTGGCGTACATTGATCCACAGGATGAATGGGAACAAAGAACTGAAATTATATTCGAGCATTCAGGAGGCTTAGAAGAAAAAGGCACCTTTTGTGGATATTAGGCTTAATTATTTATTAAATTATTATTACCCCGCAAACAATATCTTAGAACTGTTTGGCGTTTCAGGCAGTTTAATTATGTAATGTAAGTGTATTATAGGACCTAGACCTGTTTGGGTGTTTGACTAATAGACCTTGCTGTAATAGTAAGATCCATAAGAGTCACGTTGCAAAAAGATTCATCGCCGCGAGACCCTACTCACCGGTGTCAGTTGGCCCACCTAAACTTATTCCATCCGATTAGGAGGAAGGCGGGCCCACCCCAAAGGCAGGGTGTGCGTACTCGATAGAACTTTCATTACGGGGCGGAAAAAACGTAGTACGGTGGGAAGGAGGACGGATAGAGGGAGGGAAAGTAACGAAAAAGCGCCGAGAGCGAAAGAGAAGGTCGGAAGGGGAGAGCCGGAGGACAATTAGGGAAAGAGGGAAGAGGCGAAGGGATAAAAGGAGGGAAGAGGGGAAAACCCGCCGGGGGGTGCCTCCCTCTCTCTCTCTCTACTCTCTCTCCCATAAACCCTACGCCGTCCAAAAGCCAAACCTTCCTCTCGCATTCCTCATTTATTACATTTTTGGAACTTCATTATTCACGTTCGGGAATCCGCTCGGGCGGCGAATCGTCCACCGAAAAGAAATTAAATTCAATAACATCGTCCTCCCATCAACATTCCCCCCGTCGCACAGTACGGTTTCCACATGCCATTTTGGTTATCCCATCAGAACAGTCATATTTTGTGTTGTGGCATTATTATCTAACGTTTGATTATAATTGTTTTTCTGTACATTCTCTCATTTGGCTGGGGCAAAACCCCTTCCTGCGAATTGTCCGAGCTCTTTATAATGCTCTCGTAATGGCGTCTCGGCCATAGAGTGCGTTCTGACGCCTACTCGTCACGAGGTCTCTTCCGGCTCCACCGTGATCCCATACTTCCTCTTCAACGCAGGCGCATTCCGATAGGCCACGTCTGTGGAGAAGATCAGCATTGATCGAAACGTACCCCGTTTGCAGTAGAGTCTGATTACGATGCTGCTACAATTACATCAACGGATCACTTTCAGTCTGTAACTTTAAACGGATTTGGCCGATCGCGAATGAATTGGAAAGCCCACCTCCTGATCTAATCCTTTTCACAAGAAGAAATGAAATAATAAGTTCGCGACAGTATACCGATCCCATCTTCGGCAATAAACAACGCCGGAGTAATAAAAAATAAACGTTCGATTAGACACCAGGGCCCGACCCCGCCCGAATTAACGAAGTTGCCTACTTTGTATTCATCTGGACCCAAACTTCCGACACCGTTTCATTCCATCTTGGACGTAAATTATTCAAGTTGGGAAATCTTCCAGCCTCCGTTGGCCGCTATCTGAAATGCAATAATATCCTTCTTGTCTTTCTATAAATTCCAAAAGGGGAGAAAATTTCATCCAGCCGTTGGATGACGGGTCGGCAACTTCTTGACTTTAATAAGACACTGTAATTCGGACATTCAGTACGCCTCGAATCTGTCTCGAACTACAGCGCCTTTCGTTCTTCATTTATAACATCTATGGAATTTCATTATTCGCCCATCGGAATTCGGACAGGGAGAACGATGTCGACAGAAGGCCCGTCGACTTCCTGCCGTTTCTTATAAAATAAATTAAATTCGTTGCCGAGCGAGCTTTCGATAGAATAGTTTTTCACATATTGTCCATTCCCAGTTTCAAGATAATAAACATTTCGGCCTGTTATGATTTCGTCGGATATCTCCGTTCGAAGCAATTTCGGACGCGAGCGTCCGCTCGTCCCATCGATCACTATGAGTTTGCCTGGGAATCACACCAGGGAGTGCCACCACTGTCCCACGCTTCTAACATCATTTCTCAAAGACTTCCAACTGATGTATTCATCACATAAACGGGAGTGACAATTCGCACATAAGTCAGCTTCAGGACCTGATGGTATTTCGTAATCCGGTATAGGGACGTCACCAGTTATTGTTTCTTATGGCGCTTGACTAAATGTCGCCTATCTACTTCCATTGTTTACGTACCCAATATATTTTTCCCTTTTTCGAATTCGCTGCCATATTATTATTTTCAATATCCGAAAAAATATATGTTGGACGTTTCGGTGTCGGCTCAGAATTGGGTTCCTTCTAAATGCGCATTTTAGACTCCGGCCGAAACGCTCATTCCTTTCATCGATCACCGAGAGTTTGCTTGAGAATCACACCAGGGAGTGCCACTACTACCGTCCTTGGCTCTACCCCCATCAATTCAACTAGGCTCAACTTCAGTCATCGCTACAAGGGGTGGCGATCACTCACAGAACCCAGTCCGTTTTAATAAAGACATCAGAGGGGGCGACGCGAGGGTGGACGCGGTCGTCGGCAGCACAACTGATATTCCAGTATCACGGCAACAAACTGTATTCATGTATTGTTTTTCAACAGTACATAACAATAACAAGTTACGACCCTCCTACTTTATTTTACATACACTACGATACGACTACCTCCCACGGACCTAACCCCAATCCTACTGTCTAGTTTTGTGACAAGAAAAGAATTTTATTGAACGGGCCCCGCGGGGTTTTCGACTTCCAGCGTTTCTACCGAACATAAATAATGGCGATTACAGTGGAGGTCGATTCAAGAACCAAGAAACCAGATCTCGATTCGGGCGGTTATCCGTTACATTAGGCCCCGAAACTCCGACCCGTCGGATCCCCTCCGACTTCTCATTTATTACAGCTTTCTTTTTTCTTTCCTCATTTTTTTTTCAACTTCGTTATTCACTTTCGAAGGGGGAAGTGTGTCTGACATTGACGAGGCCCGGGGCGGCTGACCTCCGCAGGGTAATTGATCGTTTCGAGCTTGTCTTATAAAAATATTAACAAATAGAGTGAAATTCGCGGTACGAAATGCGGCACGAGTTTACAGCATATTGGACCAAGGCCGGATTGTTAAACAATAGACATACTAGGTTAGGTTCAAAATTATATTTATGGGTGCAACATAATAATAGGCCTGATTCCATACCCAATTCACCTATTTGGATGCATATTTATAAAAAAAAAATTTAATCGACAACGATAATTAATCTGGTAACATTTGTACTACTTCGGGACAATACAACATTTATATCTTAAACGTTTTGATAAATTGTATTACCGGGGTGGGCGGCAGGGTTGTCTCCGTCGGTTGGATCTTGACCAGAAAACATTCTTTCTGACACCCCTTGAAAAAAAAGAAACCAAACAGAATCTGTAGTGTTATTTGCTTGTATAAAATCTTTCAAATTAATTACTTATCATAGAAATAAAACTATGGCATGAAAATTATGACGTTGGCATTTTCTCGGTTGAGGGTTAAAACTCAGTCAGGTTGTTGGACTCGACACGGGCGTTTTGAAAGTGTGAGCATTTTGATCTCTTATTATGATGCAGGGCGTCGAATGAAAAATCAGAATTAATTCATACGATTACTACCGGTCTATCAGATTTATGATCTGTTTTGGATTCGCGCCATCGTCAGTAGCATTCCCTGCACGTCGGTCGCCGAAGAAGCGTTCTGTCGGCATTGTCATTAACGACAGTAACTACAGTAACGACCCGTGTCAACGGGACACCTTAAAGGCAGATAAAGTATCGATAAACATGTTGTTTGGGTTTTAAAACCCTAAATAATTATAATTCAAAAAAATAATTTTTAATTTATATGAAATTGCGTTCATTATCTATAACACGAGGACCGTTCATTTTTTAGAATGCAAACTAACGATCCGCTATTTCGTTAATGTACGCGACTCAAAACAAATGCGAAGCGAGGAAAGTGCAATTTATGTCGCGTTTAGACTATTTTCCAGTTTATTTATGGCGGCTTAATCCGCTATATTATTTTTATACGCACTTGCCGGCCAAGAGACTGTCGTGTCTGTTAAAGCTGCGGTAGGGAAGGAGCCACTTGCTCCCGGGGCCACCCGACCACCCCCCCCCTCGCCGCTCGGTTTAATGCCTCGGGCCCTTTTTATAAGGCCGTAAACCCGGCTAAAGTGCGACTCTTACTGGCCGTTTAAATCCGCTCCTTGTGCGGGTCGGGTCTAATTATGAATTAGGCGGATTATCGCCCCTCCGACCGAACCCCCGCAGCAGACAGTAAAAAAAAGGATTTATACCCCTACCATCGGCTTCCCCTCAGGAAGGGAGGTCCGCGGATACGTCTTCCTGAGAGCTTCCAGGATTAGACGGCGGCTAATCCAAGCCAAAGGACAGTTCCGAAGTCTTTAACGACAGAATAATTTTCGCGGGACAATTTAAAGTTGGTTTTGTAAACAGAAAGTCCGAAAAATGTACCTCACTCCGAGTGTTATTTACAATATGATTATGATTCGGTACTTTCAATCATTTTCATTTAGACTCACCCCTCGGTATATACTACATCAACATGAGTAAAAAAAACAGCAATTGAAAAATTCGAAACTCTATAGCTAGGGGATTCTAGATACCTGTTAATAGATTATTAGTGACTCGAATCGAGTTACTTCGGAAATATGGTCTCCGGTAAGCGGATACCCGTTGTGGCCGGCCTCTGGCTGTCGCTAACGAGTCTGGGAACGGAGCTTCCAGGAACTTGGAGGAAAACGCGAAGAAAACCTTAATTATCGCTATCATCTCAACGGCGATCCGCTTTGTCCAACCGCTGTGACCGACTCCGCTAACGACGCGGCGTTTAATCGCGCCCCCTTATCGCCCTAATGGGGTTATTTTTTGTTTTTACCCGCCAATTATCGAATTTGTATAAAAATTAAAAATACAAGCAAAACCGTGGCGATTAGGAGCCCGAGGCGGAATGAGGCAAGTATGACTGGAAAAACGGGGATTTTGTCTTGAGTAGATAACTAAGTCGCCACTGTTACCATTATACAGTCAGAATATGCCCACAACTGGAATTTTTAACTCCTAACAAATTATCAACGGGGAAGGAGGGAGAGATAGTTTACCTCAATAGTAGCCACCATATAAAATAATAAGGTTTAAATTATTATTATTACTACAACAAACTATAGGGCCAATCACTGGATACAGAATCTAGTGATCGAATTCTGAATATTGTAATACGAAACTTACAGTTTTTTATTTTTTAAATGAGTTTATTTAAGCTACAGGAAACGCATACGGCTTTAAGCTTATAAATATGTATATGTAAATCCGAATTCGATCAAGGAGTTGTAGCAGTGTGCATCGTCTGTTTAATGTCTCATATGCGTTCGATATAAAAAAAATGAATGAGCCTGCATAATGAAGTAATAGTGTAACCATTGTTCTTTTCTATCTCCAGGACTGGGGTTAAACTGTAAATTCATAATTATTACAGAGAATTTCAACTCTCAAATGAAACCCAACGCTACAATCTATACTATGTTGTCTCGCTACAATTTCTTTATATATTATGTATATACTATACAAAAACGTTGTAAAACCAATACGATGGACAAGGACAAGAGGTATATCCCTCAAACAGTTTTTAAATTTCCATTTGTACTTCGTAATTTATTATCAAAGGATTTTAGAAAAATGTAGTGCACACCACTGTACAACGCCCCGTATTGCGAAACAAAGATAACTTGCTGTCACAACACCCATTGTTCCCGTAAGATACGACCGTATAAAACAATTAATAATAAGAATTAGCCCGTTTTCTAGTAAACAGGGGAACGTTATCATTCAAATTCGGTAAGGAGTTTGTTATATAGGGTCTACTAACCTCGCAAAATGTCAACGGGACAATTCCAGAAGGTCTCATTCAAAAATGATAATAAGTCGTATACTCTGCTGACTAAATTGCAGCATGAAGTAATATACATGGTATGTTGAGATAATCACGGCCGTTGTTTACAGGATTTACTGTTTAAATTAACTCAAAAGTCTGTCTATCAGTCGTGAACCCCTCCGTGCAATGACACTTCCACAATTTATCTCTTACAGAATGAGACTCTCCTCCGAGTTGCAATTTATATTCGCGACCAATTTCTGATTATTACCCCAGTTGGAAATTTTAAAATTTCAAGTCCGAGGAGCTCATTGTTGGGTCGGTTAGGGCCATTACAGGGGATACACAAGACGTTACGCCCCCACTAACTCATTCCCCAGGGCGGGGGACATGATTGATGGGTAAAAAATTACACGTTAGATAATTCGGCCGATCTCTGCCTACTCCTGCTTCTTCAACCCCGGCACACTCGAACCCCAGAGTTGGCACACGTTCACAATGATTTATACACTTAAGACCGGCCACACGAATGTCAAGATTTATTTTGTGTACATTCGTTCCTTCTTATTTTACGGGGGGAAAGGAGAAAAAAAGAAGAAATTACGGATGATAACCGCCAGATATTATTATTGAAATATAAAACAGGAAGTCTCCGAGGCAGGTACAAGGGAATAAAAATTATATTGCTCCGACCGTCGGGAATCATCACGCGATGAAAACGTCTATTGCGCAAGCAATAATAAAAAAAGTACAATAAAAACCGGAATTCGAAAAATATTCGGCATTCTCGTTCTGTGAAACCCGGGCAGGCGTCACGCCACTGGAATCCCGAAGAGGCTAGCGCTATCTTCATTAATGGATTTTTTCCACCGTTTTAATTCGGACCCGACTTCGGGCACTATCTCAGGTACTTACAACTCAATGCTTAGTTCCGCATATATTTGCGCAACGCCGAAACCGGTCTACGATTGGACCGAAAACGCGAGCGGTGACAGACAATCTTTGATAATCCCACTAGAGTCCTTAAAAAAACTAACAATTAAACTATCGATTCCTGAGACATTCCAATTCAACCGACATCTGTCCCATTCCCCTCTTGAATAACATTTAGGCCTCACTATGAAACAAAGGATACAACTTTTTTTTTCACGGCGTCAGGGGGGAATTCATTAGCATGCTCATTATTATTCATGATCTTTTAATTTTACCGTGGACCTTATCAGAATGGAAAGGCATTCCCTTTTTTCTCGGTTATTTGCCGAGCACTTTCGGTTAAACGGCCGAAATTTGTTGGTACCAGAGTTCACAAAATTTCAATAGATTCTTTTTTAAGGATCAAATAGCCAGGCGGAGAGAGAACTCCGCTGCTGAGTTTCAGAATCCGAAATACGAACTGTTTTGTTTATTGGTACATCGATTAGAAACAAACAAATAAATTCGGAAGATACATCATTGGGATAAGGGGGATACAAGAAAAAAATCTAACATAAAGCGTCCGGTGGCGTCTGCCAGTCTGCCGTAAAACCGGTCTGTCGTTTTCTCCTACTGGTTTAAAATACCGCCGGTTCAGTTTGTACACACACGGACCTTATAAACATTTCTCCTTTGGGCCCTGAGAGGGAGGAGAAAAAGCTAGGGGGCGGAGGGGGTGATAGGGGGCAAAACGAGTAAAAAATAGTGGGAGAAAACCGGGCAAACATCCTCCCCAATAAAACGGGTCCGGGTAGGTCTCTTCCCCGGCAGACACCTTAAAATCCCGGCCTCGACACTCACCCAAGTATAAATCCTTCATAAAATCGCCCTTCTCGCCCCTCTAAATACAGTATACAAATCGTACCGGCAGTAAACGGATTTTATACCGAGGCGACTAAAAGAGAAGTGAAGTCATAAATTGAATTGATCTCCCTGCAGGAATCATAAAAAGGATTTAGTTTTTTTTATAAACAGAATACAATCGACAATATTCTCACGATCTAAAAACTTCAAATGCCAACACTGTACACTGCCTATTCGACAAATTGAAATCCGATTTGTACAGGACAGCCTATAGGTTCCATTCCTAAGATTCAATATAAGCTAATTATTAAATTATTGTTTCGGTTTCAATAAAGAAAGCAATATGTACAATAATTTTTGAAATATTTCAAAATAAGAGGAAACCTATTCCAACTGTAAATTCTTCGTTCTTAGTTCCGAGGCAGGATATTCAACTACAATCACGCTACACTACTCATGGAAATGGTGTTTCCTCATTTATTACGACATATGTGAAATGTACATTGCAATTAGATTGAGAGGATAGCACAAGCCAACAATACAAATGGAAATGAGGGTTTCGTTAGATCAAAGCAGGTTTTTACAAATTGAGGCATCAATTTCCGATAACGATAGGGATTCACCGGCACCCAGAATATTTCTGGAACCACTGAAATTTTGTGTGTTTCTGTCTCCTATCGCTGGAGTGGTCTTTTGCAAGACAGGTTTCGGTCGCTCGCCATCTTCAGTAGCGGTGTTAGTCACTTTGAATGTTTTTGGGCATCCTCACTGTACTGTCACTTGTAAGCGGTCTAGCAAAAGGCCAAACCAGCGAGGGGAGACAAGAAACACACGAAATCTACGGTATTCTAACGGTTCTAAACTCTCAAATTTTATTTCCTTCCCCCTTCATTGCCCCGGGATCGATACCCACGAATTATAAAATCATGAATACACTCAACAATAAGAAGGGCGGCCGAGGACAAATGTCGGTTGAACGGTAATGGGGGGGGGACCGGGCGAACGTTGGAGGAAACGACACGGCCATAAATCCGGGCGGCAATTACGGCATCAAATTTGAGATGTTTATCTCGGGCGTCTGTTGCACTGACCAGGAGGCCGAGGAGGGCATACGGGGTGGGGGAAACGGAGTCAGATAAAAAAGGAATTATAAGTCTGGGGCAGAACGGGAGGGCGGGCAGGGCCTAGTTTAAATACGATAATTGTAAACGAAACGTGGAAGCGGCCGCCATTAATCAAATCCACTCGACAAGTGCACTGGTCCACGGTTGAATTAATTGAGCCCGCATGGGGACGGGGCGCGCACACACGGGTGCCCCTCGTCCTAAACCACGACACGTAACGGAAATTAATAAATTGAAGAAACAAATTAAGCATCGGGCCCGGTCGGGGTTCGGCTCGGCTTTCATAAATTAGGTCCTCCTACCCTACGGGCGAGATTAGCTCCTCGAATTTGAATTCGGGCTGCACGCGAGTGACCGGGGGACAGCAATTTTTCGGCCGCTAGTTGTGCTACAAAGGGTTACCAACGAGAAAGAAAAAACGGTCCCTCTAGCCGCCTGTCCGCTCATTAACTTGGAGAGATGATAATCAATTTTACTTATACGCCTTATATTTCAAGTTCCGGTAGGCCTCCTGGAGCATTTTCGCGAGAGCACGGGATTGAAGGCTACAACAAAATTTAATTTTTTATACAATTAATTCCTCTTTAAAAGTTAAATTTAAAAGAAGTAAAAGGTCGTGAGCATTATCCTACGAACTAGAATCGTAGTATAATCGTAGAGAATCGTGGCTATGTCGGTCTTAAAAAGACGTATAAAACTTAGCGCTAGCAGGGAGAAAGTCGTAGATCTCTTCCCCCTCGCCGGTAACTTATTTTCGACTCGGTTAACAGGTGCTCTCTCAAATCTATTCTCACGAGCCATTTTTTTCCACGCCGAGTGTGTCATTAAATCATAAAAAAAACCGCGTATCAATTTGTAGCCGAGCGGTTTGTGGGCAGCGGGGTCCGCCCCCGCCACAGCGCCGCAACAACTCCAATTTGACTTCTCCGAGGCTTATCATTACCGAAATAAACCACAATCACGTAAAGCGTGTGGCGCTCTTTGTTCGGCCCCGGGGCCTATAATTTAGACGCCGGGAAGAGGGGGGGGGGGAGGGAGGCACCGCCCTCAATGAATGGACTCGACGGAAAGAAAAAATACCGGTCTACTTTTCATTGTCCTACGCGACTTCAATTTCAATCGCGTTTCCGGCCCGAGGACCGGAATTTCCTCCGCCACATTCCGTGTTTCTAAAAAAAAACCCCTGTCTTTACCTAGACCGGTATCTTGTCAGTAGAAGCGAGGCGTGAGTGCGGACAGAACACCCCGCAGGCAACCGACCGATTCAGATATGAACAATTTATCGAATTTATGAATGCAATATCGTTTCATCGTTAAGCATTATTTTGTCATAATATGGGATAAACTCCCAATTCATTTCTTCAATAATTATTATGTTATATTTGTGCCTTCGAAAATTATACAGTTCAGGATATCATAGATTCCGTGTGTTTCTGTGTCCTCTCGCTTGTTTGGTCTTTTGCTAGAGTTTTAGCTGGAGACAGAAACACAGGAAATCTACGGTATTCCAACCCCCACGCAGACCACAGAACAGGTATTCTAAACTAGTACAGGATATGTTGTGTATTGAGAGAGAAATGAAATATTGAAGCATATGGGCGCGTTTAACATTCATAAGATTCACGGGGCAGGTTTTCGTCGTAAGGACATATTCATCCGGTTATTTTAAGTCGCGTCGTAAGCCCGGGTACTTAGGGCCAGGTGAGAGACGGCTCGAAGGGACAATTTATGATGAATACGATTACCGGGGGATTGGGGAGGAGAGAGAGAGAGAGGAATCGAATTCGAAATCGGAATATTCATAAGGAGATTCGGAAGCGGCGCGGTCTGCGGGAGCCGGATCCATAACGCTAAAAGCCGATTTGAAGCCGGTAGCGATTTTTAAACTCCTGTATCGCTCTCGATAAAACGGGCCCCGCACACAAGGCAGATTGAAAGGGGTACAACCCGATTGTCAACTCTCTCAGTTAAAATAACACAATTTGTACAATATGGATATTTGTCTTACAAAAACATATTTTATTTTCACTATATCTTAAGTAGTATGAATAGTCGATATCCAATAATAAAATTTGGAGGCATAATGCACTTTCATTCCTGATTAACTATGCGAATTCGCATATTAATTGATTGAAATATTTTTAGCTCTACCAAATGAAACAGGGAATAGCCAAACTCGGCCGGTTGAATGTAAGGAAATCTCCAAAAAAATAAAATAAAAAAGTATTGAATGGATTCATTGTCGGGCACGGAATGCGGCAATAAACAGAAGACTCGTTTTAACAATATTTACGGCCTTTACTCCCCTCCCCCCCGCCAGCCCACCGACCGCAAACACCCGGGGGGAGGGGGGGATTTGATTTACGCGAGTCAAAACTAACAGTCTATAAATCAAACGGTTCAACTTGTTGACACACAGAGAATGCAATTTAGCGTTATTAATGTTCGAATCAATCAGACCGAAAGGCCGCCGCGGCCCCATTAAGAAATGTTAGATTTTTATATGTGCGAGGGCGGCGGAGGGGGAGCGGGTAATTAATTCGGAATCGGCCGAACCGGTTCTCGGATATAATTGGTTCGAAAAATAGGCGAAGCATTTCCCGAATTTGGAGAACGAAAGGGAAGCCCGGAGCCAGCTCTTAATTTCTCCCACAACTTATACTGCGACTTTGCTGCCTCATAAAAACGCTTTGCGATATCTACCTAAGATTGATCACAACAAAAAGTGCAATATACTACCATGTTCTCACATGTTTCCTCTATAGGACAGAGGTTAGCAAAGGTTTCACAACTGAGTGTACTGGATTAAATATTGAAACAGTGACTGTAAAACAAACTGTGAGCTTAATCATTTCAATGATTATTTTTTTAGTTTTTAAAACTATTTCAGCGTAAAACTCGAAGCACGTAAAAGCTCGTGCCGACTGAATCCGAATCTGAAAAAAACTTATTCAGAAACGGCGCTACACTCTCCAGGAATTATACTGGAACGGATCCAAAGCTAATCGGAATTGATAAATAAATTGACGTGGATGTATTCAATTAGAAATGTAAATGCCGCCGAGGCAAGTGGGAGGTACCGCGCGTCTCATTACTGTATAATCGGGGGGACACCTGAAACTTAATTCCGGAATATATTTGCAACCAGTTATAATTATTCATGTAGGAAATAAAGTGACAAATAAAATTAAATTGGGCCTTAATTAAATTGCATACCGTGACCTTTATATTAATAAGCCTGATTGCCGTTGAGGAATAACAACGGCGATATTATTCATCGATCGCCGGTAATTATTTTACGGCGGTGAGTGGACAAATCTCAACGTTATAAGACTTCTTCAGGACAACTGAATACAAACATTCATTGAAGAAAATATTCACAAACATTACATACTAAATTCACAGTATGTTAAATGGCTACAAACGAATTTTCACTACAGACGATGTTTGTAATTATTTCTTAAGGACTTGTTAAAGGAAGTAGTTCACTTGACTTAAAAGAATGTTCGGATCAAACAGTTTGCATTCTAAACTACAATTTCTTTTAAAGATTAAAGATCCACGCGCAAAATAGACACTCGGTAATCAACGAAAGTGGATCTCCCCGTTTTGTCGAGTCATCGGCATTGATTAACCGCCAGGGCGTTATGCTTGCCCATTAACCTGAACCCGCAGTTAAGTTGACGGGCCCCCTTACTTAATATATTGCCTGCTTCGGGTTCAAAACAGTCAGCAGCGGTTGTAACGCCCTTAAAAAGTAATACCGATATACTACTTTTCGATCGCAAGGCACGAAACACCAAAAAAAAAGAGACTCCGAATAACGCTATTACCCGGAGCCGTACGAATTATTCATCCGTTTGCTGGGGGCCGCGGAATTGATATAGGGACAATCATTAGCGTGGCACAAAGTGAACCCGGAGGGCTAATGGAGCTAATGTCCCATTAATTAGTGCAATTTGGAACACCCGACCATATCGGGTTTTTCAACCGGGCGAAGCCATGAAAAGGTAATTTCGCGTCTTTTGTCTGTTGCCAAGCTCTATTCGTGGTCCCACTAACGGGTATGAAATATTACCGGTATTTCGACAGAAATTTGTGCGTCGCTTCACAAAAGAATTGGGAAGAGGCGAGCTAAAAAAACTCAACTGAAAATTGGATTATAAAACAAAGATTCCGATTTTTTTTTAGGCGGGAATGAATGTTTTACTTTCAATACTGTCCGAAGCCCGATTTTTAAAAATATACTTCGGGTCCTTCCCGCGAATATTCGTCAGATAAAGGAGTGGGACATCCTCTCTTACATTGGAATTGGATTCAAACCGTGTTTAATAAGTCTTGTTGGTGGGGAAATATTCGTTAAAGTGGTTAGAGGTCCGACGTCGGACGGAAATGGAATGGCGCCGCCGCGTTCCATCCTGACACAAGGAATGTCGCCATATTTCTGATATTCGGTCCGACCGGAACACGACAGGATGATGGGACGATCGGTCTGATAAATGAACAGTGTATATTAAACAGCGCCAGTGTCCAGGAAACAGCCGACCGACTGCTTTGTACGTTTAAAAACGCGAAATGAACGACGCCCCCCTTTCCCTCCCATTGCCGATATCGGAAAATGAATGCTGTCCGTCATTCATTCATAAAAAAAAATTTTACTATTCAATACAGAATTATAACCACCGTCATGACTTCAATTATATCCACGAGGGGGCCGAATCACCATCATCATCATTATTATTAAAAGCTATAGTTCAATAGTGAGACGACGATGTCCTTTCATAGTTTTCATAATTAGACAACCTCTTGTTATGTTCCCTGGTAGTAAATGATGCCTGACTTATGTCCAAACGTTAATAACGAAGAAATGATTGGTTGTATACTTAATTTTTCGTTCTCAATTGTAGAAAATAACTGAAACGTTATCGGGCTCTGAACGTCGTAATGCTTATTTCTACACAGAACGAAACATTCCCTACTCGGAACTTGACTGCCGGCTACTCAACATTAAATCTAATCCTAATTATTCTCATATATTCCGGTGAATAGGAACCGGCTACGTTTTTAAAGTCATACAGGAACGTTTCTTCGGCATACAATTTTTTGAAACAATGAAAAGCCAGGTTTGAAAACGTGGACGGGACTCCAGGAAGTCGGTTAGCCGGGCTGAGAGGCGTCAGTACGAAATATGACTTGACATCGGTGCCCCCGTCCCACCATCAAATGACAAATAGTAGTCGAGGATAGTAGGGACAGAGGCGGCGGAGGCGGCAGGCGGGTGGGGCGGGGTGGTGGTAAATTGCATTTTTAATTCGCCGAGAAAGAGAGAGGGAGAATTGTATATGGCGGCGGCGACGTCGGCAGCGGTGCTGGCCACGGCTCGGAGAAAGAGAGGGAGAACGAGGGGAAAGAGTGAGGGGGAAAAGGACGGAGAATGAAAGGGAGGGAGAGCGAGAGTGGGACAGAGAATGAGAGGGAGTGAGACGGGCAAAAATCAATGGGAGGCCCCGCCCCCCGGCAAACCCACCCCTCGGCCCGCACCCCGCCAACGAACACAACCCTCGGCCTTTTTTCAAAAAAGCGTTTCCCTTCTCTCGTGTGCCGCCCACCCCCGCAAATCTTGCAAAAATAACACTCTCTTTTCCCCTCGCCCGATGTTTCCAGCGAAAAGCCCCCTGCCTGCCCTTTAGCTCTTTTTCCCTCCTCACGAAAATCCGCCTTATTACCCCCCGCCAGCGCCCTAAAGAGATATTATAACTTAAACTTAACGAGGGAAGGCCCATCCCTATAAATAAACTAGACTTCCGCCATTTCCCCTATAACTTGGGACGGATCGGCTCTGTCACTAGACCTAAAGGAAACGTCGGGTGAATTCATCAATTGTTAATAACGCGTATGATATATATGTTCCAATTAGTATATGACATTTAAAAGTTTTATTTACGATCTATATTCCAAAAGGTGAAAAACGTCAAGTAATGATATTACATCTTATTTTATTTTAACAAAAAAAGAACTAGATATAAGACAAAATAAGTCAAAACAAAGACTCAATAAACATAATTTAAGTAATGAGAGCCCACCATCCGGGAAATTTTATTTAAATAATGTTCCCTTCATATATAATACATGCACGATATTACTTCAAATGCAATTATATTAATAAGACGATATTTAAAAAGGAATGTGTATTGTGCATTAAGAAAACAATGTGGTTTTAAGAGCAATTGATTCTAAAGTTACCAGTTACTATTTCTGAAAGTGATCACAGCAGAACACTCGTAGAGACTTCAAATTCCGGATCCTTCGGGATTGGAATATCTTTTAATTTTACCGATTATAAATTAAATTAGCCAATGAACCATCCAGATCCCGACTACTGTCCCGGCTGTAATCGATACCATAAATTCAGGGACTGTAATCCTTTTCGAATCAGGCACCCTGAGCTGGAAATAACACTCCCTCTCTCTCCCTTTACCCATCGCGACTTTCCCTGCGCCTCCCCGGCCTTTTTCCATCAACGCGAAAATCCACCTTATTACCCGTCCCCCCACCGCGAAAAGCGATATTATAACTTAAACCGAAAGGCGGGGAAGCGGGGCGGGGGGTGGTTCGCCCACTAAATAAAATAGAGCCGGCTCTAAACCCGCTAAGATGGATCGGATATATGAAATTTATTTTGTTTAAATAATAAAACTATATTTTCTTAATGAAAAGAAAAACATTATATATAGGATAATAGGACCTAAATATATAGGATCCGAAGGATTACGTCTTAAGGCATTGAAGGTAGTCAAAATCCTCCCGACAGCGTAACCCTTTCTCCTTCCCCCGATGTCTGGGTCGGGCCCCGGCGGTTTTCATTACGTCGCGGATCTGTTTTACCCCCCTCAGACCGAACTCTTCCCTATTACTTGAACCCATGAAAAGGGAACATTATAACTCAAACAAGTTAACGAGGGGAGAGCCCTCGCGGTCTTATAAATAAAATAAGCTACAGCCCCCGGAGGGATGGATTCATCCGGTGGAGAGACGGGCGGATTTTTTTCAGGCAAATTATATAACGAAATTTGGCCCAAATTCGAACAAAATGTAATATCTGGTGGTTCATTTCCCAATGAATACGCCGATCCTATGTGGTTAGGGTTGATCGGAAAAATGAATATTAAAATTAATTTAGAAGAAATATCAAACATTTAAAATAACTAATTAGGGTCAATACCTACAGAAGTGAACTACGAACATCACTACATTAAATTAAAATATTTATTCCATAGATTCCACAATAATAATTATTGTTTGTAATTAGCGACTGTAACCGAATCACCTTCGTTGACCACACGTACTGAGATTGGTTAAAATATATAGTCTAAACAACCTGGAATATTAGTTCAGTTTATCCACAATTATTTTTTCTACTCTAACGAAGTTACTTAAAGGGGGAAGGAAAATTAAGCACAGAATAAACAGGACGTATCCATGGAACGGGTTCTAGGCAAGACCGCCTGCACCTGCCGCCTGACAAATGGTCGTACGGTTGTCCGAATATGAATAGAAACTTCAGAAGGCTGACGTCTCTCTCTCTCTCTCTCTCTCTCTCTCTCTCTCTCTCTCTCTCTCTCTCTCTCTCTCTCTCTCTCTCTCTCTCTCTCTCTCTCTCTCTCTCTCTCTCTCTCTCTCTCTCTCTCTCTCTCTCTCTCTCCAGTGGACAAAGGGGAGATTCGGCATGACCAATCCACACAATGGGCCGACACAAGAAACAGGACCAAACATTAGGCTAATGTCTTATTTTACACTTGGTATGAATGGGAGGGTTGGAGAAACCGTAGGGGGCTGGGTGGGGAACACAATGGAGTTTCTTCTTCGGAACCAAGTAAATCCCGCTTTTCCCCGAAAGAAAACAATTTTCTATTACCCCCCTCCCCAGAGCTGACGCAACTTTCCTTAAATTAGAAAGTATAAATTAAAATTGACGAGAAATTTAATAAATTCATTAATTGGATTACGGACTTCTTATAAAACCCATGAATTCCAGGAAAAAACAATTGGTGAGCCGATCCTATATACTAAATAAAAAATATATACTTGGAATACTCGGAAAAAATACTTGGAAAGTATGGATGTCGAGGGCGGCCAAGAGCAGAAATCAATTAAAAATAAACGTTTCAAGATCGTAAAAATGAGCAAATATACTTTTTAGAGGAAAAGCAATAGATTGAAAACTATAATCACTTCATGCATCTGCTGATTATTATAGAACGCCAATTTATCTTAATAATTTTCCGCCCCCCTCCAAGGTCTCTGCGGGATTCAAATTTGAACCGAAACACTGGTCAGTCGATGGGTCCTGAATTGCTTGAGTCATCCGCCGGCCCTGTTCCTCCTCCTCCTCGTCCCCGGGGAGAAAGAGGAGAGATAAATGATCTTTACGATCGGGAGAAAAAAAGAGGCCGGACGCGTGTCATTCCTCTTTGGCGGTCGGTCGATCTGTCAGTGAGGGGCCCGGGGGCGGGGGCGGGGGCGGCGAGGGGCGTTCATTCAGTGTTACCTTTCCCCGGGCCTATTATGAGATTGAAATCTTCTGTCGGCCGTCACTCCCGAGGCCCGCCCTAGCTAGCATACTTTTTCTCTTATTTCAACCTTATTCCTTCCCATTTTCGTTCCCCCCGATCAATTTCACCCGCCTGGATATTATTATGTAACTTAAACGGGATGGGGGACAGGCCGGTGAATAAAATAATCCGGAATGAATGCTCGAAAAGAGAATTATTTTTTATTTCCAATACTTATAGAAATACAATTTAAGTTAAACCTTGTCCAAATCTTCGACATTCATCATTTAATCTCAACTAACAATGCGCTATTCATAAAAATCGGCCCTTTTCTACTAATTTTGTATAATCACTGTGTATAAATAAAAACTAAATAATACGCTCAATTTTTATACACGACGGATGGATGAAATATGTAATACCCCCATCTTTTTTTTCTTTTTATTCCATTAAAACAACATGTTTTTACTTAAGTTTAACGACAGTGCGATTTGATAACACGAATGTACTTTTAATGGAGAAGCCATTTTCTATACTTCTGCTGCTGCCCTTACTAGGTCGTGAGAAAATCATGTGGCCATTTCCTTTAAGGAGGAGCTCCGGCCCTTTATTTTCAAAAAATATATTTGTTCATCTCGGTAACATTATATTCTACGTCAAAGGGGGACAAAACAATGACTTTTCGATAAATATCTGCTTTTATACCTTGGCCGCTTTGATTGCAACCGATAGTTTCAGCGTAAATTTCAAACTGTATCGAAATAGTGTCGGGGGAAAAAACAATCATGTTTGCCCGGCCGTTCGTCAGAGTAAGGGTAAGCTTCCCTCTAGCCCCAGGTATAAAGACATTTACAAAAGTATCATGCCCTAAACGGGCATCACGTTCGGCACGTACACCCCAACCCTTCAATACCCCACCGCCCCCGAGGCCACATATCTCTCTCCTCTTCTCCGGTCCCGCCGCCGCCCGCTTGATCCGGGCCCATGATTTTTTTATTCCCGAGGTTTATTTTATACCCCGCCCCCCGCCGGCGGTCGAGGCGCCCCGACCAACGTACACGAGAGATCCGCACGTTCGGCAACAATCATCCCTCCTCCGTTTTCAAACCAGGATTTACGTATTACCGTCCAAACGGATCTAGCAGGCTACGATTAATATTCTAAGTGTCGTCCCCCCTATCGCTGCAGCCTCGCGTCACACGGTTTTAAGATTGCTCAATCCGAATTAATTATACTTGCACAGACGCACTTGGAGATAAAATGCAAATCGGGACGGCAACCGCTGGACGCAGAGGGCAGATCGCTCAATTCGATATAGATGTGTGTGTGTGTGTGTGTGTGTGTGTGTGTGTTTATGACTCACTAAAATGTCATTAGACTCTAATTAAAAAATATATTGCGGTAAGCGCACAATTTCCGTGTAATATAAGAAACTGGGAAGTTCAGCATTTAGATGACAACATTTTCCCAACCTCCTCAAGAGGCAGGAAACTGTCAAGGTTCTGGGAAATATTATAGTCGTATGTCTAATAACGTAAAAGGAGGAGTTAAATATAGTAATTATTTTCATATAGGCGTCTCAAGTCGTCACCGTAATGAAGCACGGAGGTGGTAATCTGTATTCACTAGCGTTCTGAGAACAATTACCGGGATATCTCAGTTGTCTATTTATATACTATGTCTTGAATAAGCGTAGTCTCGTATTAGATCCGGGGTAAGGAAATGGGAATCGTACATCGTCAAAAACGCCTATATATAATGAGACAATTAGCCAGCGTCCTGTTTAATTCAAGTCTCGTTCAAATGCCGAGTGCAAATTTAATCGAATCAATTTACAAGGCGACGGGGACAGGCCGATAAAAACCCAGTTCAGAAATGACTGTCATCAATCGGGGAATCGTGCGAGGAGGCGGCCAACGCGTTAAATGCATTCAGAAAATTCAGCGTGTTTAACAACATCGATCGAAACACTGGCCGGCATAAATTGGTGGAATAGGAATCGCAATTTAACAGCGAAATAGCTTTATGAATTGAGAGAGCGGCGTTTAATGACAGAGCGAGTCTTGGAAAAGGATTAGATTTTAATGGCGGAGGCGGGGAGTGAATAGGTATTTTAGTGGCCGTGGCATAAATTAGTGTCATTGAGTGAAAAGGCACGTGCTCGTCGCCGACGTCCTGCCTCAATTGACCCGAAAGAAGGCTCCTTACACATTTATAACGAGCTGAGCGGACCCGTCTAGAACCGCCGTCAACTATGGACTAGGGAGTTCCATCTTCCAACCCGAATCCTCCGGTGCATTTGTAATCCCTACTGATTTACGCTGAGTATACCGAATTAAAATAGAGACTTTGGCTCGCGGGAACCATTGGAAGAGGGAATAATTTTAATTTTATTTATTATACCTATTTAATGTCAAGGCAGTTCGAGAACAGTCAGGGGACAGAATAACCTACAAAATAAAACTAGAAAAAACTATCAATAACCACTGGGAGTGCGCTTGCGGACTACCCGCAGATGCTGCTTAAGATGAATCCAGAGGAGATGCTATAGCCCTGGGAGAAGCTGGCAGTATGAGCCCAGACAGAATAGAAATAAATTGACGTACATTTCGTGTGTTTCTGTCTCCTCTCGCTGGTTTGGTTTTTTGCTAGACCGGCTGCTCGCCATCTTCAGTGGCGGTGTCAGTCACTTTGGACGTTTTTTGGGCATCCTCACTGTGCACTGTCACTTGTACCGTAGAGGAGACAGAGACAGACGAAATCTTACGGTATTCCAACCCCTCGCAGACCACAAAACAGGTATTCTAAACTAGAAATAACTTTCACACATGCCGTCCATGGGCTTGAAAAAATATTCAGAAGACGTTATGGACGCCGCTTGTTCAATTGGGACAGGACAAGTGTCGCTTACGTCCAAACATTTAGTCAACAGGACAGACGCGACGTAAGGGGGAATTCGGTCTATGAACAATGGGGGCGTCTCCGGACGGTCCGAGGTGGCTCGGAGAGGTCCCATCAATAATGCAGGGGATCGCAAACCGCCATTACTGATTCAACGGGGGGGGGGTGTCGCCTCCGCGAGGGCACCAATTCCATCTGCGTTCCAAATCGCGCAGAGTCCCGAGAATCACAGAGTCATGTGTTCACCCGCTGCAAATTTAAAACCGGTAGCTGATTTCCTACGGTCGTTTATTTTTCTCCTCTCTCTCTCATTTTTTTCTCCTACCGCGCGCCGTCGTAAACTGCAGGAACGAGGGTTGCGTAATGGGGAAAATTACGATCCAGCGCGTAATCCAGCGCTTGGAACCGACAATTAAACGTGGGGGGAGGCGGGGGAGGGAGGTGATTGAATTATGTATTGTAGCGCATCAGCGAGGACTGCATAACCACCGCGCTTCGCACTCCCACGTGGTTTACCGGGAGAGTCCTAGATGCTGCTGTGGACCTGATAGGATCCCAAAATATGACAATATACATTATTCTTCTTGCTCCTCTAATACGCTGTCTATTTTGAAATAATCGATTCAATATGGGTTATACCGAAACATTTTCAATATATGTGCTAATCGAAACTTTTAATCCAACATTTCTACTACTACTCTCTACCCAGGTTTTTATATAAAATTTAATACTTCTAATTAGATATGAAAACTGATTCAAGATGATTAATTACTTCTCATTTGGTTTTTTCATATTTTGACCGATTTCGAGATAATAATTTTTGTAAAATATTATTTTTAACTTATCTCACAGTAGAATTTTTATTGTTGAAGACAACAAAGTCCCCGAGTTAGGACGTGAAGAACAGTAACCGCCAGAGCCTTTCGTTCGTATAAACGGCCCATCCCGAAGTCCGCCGAGACGCCATTTTAGCCGACGATTAATCACCTGGGGCCGAGCTTTACAAACACACTGATTCCGTTGGCGACAATGGGGCTCATTAAAATGACGCGCGGGGCCCAAATAGTCGTCGATACGCGGTGCAAATTGGCTTCTTCCCGGGGTACGGCCACGGCCGTAGGATTTTATTCGTTAGGAGGGGGCGGGGGCCTCCCTCACGGTGCATGCTTTACGAGCGTGCTCCCTCCATTAGTCGCGGTCAATAGTGTGTGTTTTTAGTTTCCCCTCGGACAGGAATATTCATCATTTTCCGTTTTATTAGCGATAAAAAGGGCGACGTTCGAATGCACTCGAATCACCCCTTTTGGGGGATGCAACAGTGCGCACGGCGGGGGGGGACCGCATCCGAACCCAAGCGGAAGAATTATCCCGAGGCCCTAATTCCACAATAGGCACTAGTCAATTCATTGTAATTCAATGTTGCGAACGGTTTAACAATGCTCAAAACCTTATTTAAATGTGACAATAATTTTTAGCCTTACATTAGTTTCCGAGTTCCGAGAGAGTTTGGAATACCTTTCATTGTTATTACAGCGTCAGTAATAAATAAAGTACATCCTATCAGCACAGTTATTGTCACGGGCCGCGATGCAGTAATTACATCGATGACTTATGGCCGAAACCGGTCTAGCTCTTTAAAAATCACAGTGTCGAGCCCAATTAAACGTCGAGCCTGAGACGTAACTCTTAACCGAGAAAATGTCCAAACCTTATTTTTCACGCTATAGTTTCATTTCCGGGACAAACAAAATGGAAAATATAACTTTTGTTTGCATTAAAAAAAATGGTTTTCCGTATTGAAAATTCGTACTGAATCCCCGAAATCTGACCGTTGCATGCGATAATCCCTTTCCCAATATGGAACTATTTTCTGTACAGAATATTCCCGCGATTTACTTGCGCGGTTTCGAAACAAATCGTAACGTTAACAACCTTACGGAACGTTATCATTCCGGTCTTCTAAAGCTGAGGAAAACTACGTAAAGTCTACTTACGTTTATCGGGTTCACTAATAGCCTAAGTCAAGAAGCTTTACTCACCTGGAACAAAGGAATCAATTTGTTATTGTTTGAATACTGAAAATCGCATATACTGAATTCTGTAGGATTGAGAATCTGAATAAAAATGATTGAGAGTAGAGAGTGTTAACTCGCCGTAGTTATTCTGTGTTGCGATCGTTTGTCTATTGTCGGTAATTTCTTAACCTCTAATTTAGATTAGGCCCCTAATTTAAACCATAAGTTTGCACAACAAATAACAGGAATTAAGGAAAATCATACTTCCGTGGGTCTCATAAGTGCCACTGTCCAGGCACTTTGAATGCAAGAGAAATATCTTTTAGTGTCCTTATGTTAAATGGAATGAACGTTTTCATTGCGAAAATTTCCCCAGAAACTAAATTACCATATCAGTCACTCAACCGAGCATCCATATTATTACCGTTTCATTAGCGCGAAGCGTTCCCTTCGCTCGAAGGGAAAAAAAAGAATTGTTAAAAACCGCATTAATTTTGATGAACTAATTTTGACTCTGTTCCGAAAACAGACCGAGCGTTAAACACGGCTCTTAAAAGTCAAAAGCCCAAACGTGTACAAGGGACTATCGTAATTACAGCGAGGTTCGGGAGACCGACTTCCACTTCAATTAAGTCGTGAATTAATTTTCGAATTAGTATCGTAACCGAGGAAAGGAGAAGGGGGGGGGATACATGAGAAGAAGAATAACGAAATAACCGATAGCGGGAGTTCGAAATAGCGACTCCGAACCATAATCATTACACTATCGTTCCCACCGTAAAGGGTTTTCTACAAGTAAAATTACGTTTTCTCATAAACATACTGAGGCAGAAAAAAAGAGGTGAATTAAACGAAGTTTATCATATTTAATTACGAACAATCATTTTTGTTACGACTATGCAACTCTATGGAATTATCTTGCGAAGGATATTATTTTGTTTAATTTTCAACGGTCCTAACTTTGCGATAAGCCCACCATTATGAGTAGATCAAAATAATTATGTAATCAATGCCGTTCCCTGTACAAAACACATAGCTTTGCGGCCGCAAAATTCGTAAAGGAATTCCAGTTTTTCACTACTGCGATTAAGCAGAACACGGGACTTAGGTAAATAATCCATTAACCAGCGGTACAGAGGTACGTTATCAAGAGACTCAACAAATAAAAGAAACAACTGTTCTGAATTACACAAAAGAACGAAATAAGCAGCGGTAATAGGGGTATGCATCGCATACCTAATCACAATCAGATTGGTACGGTAAAAAAATATGCGAAATATACCCCGAATGAATCCGGATTGTTTACTGGAATTTGAATTAGAAGAATTACTGATGCTGATGATTTATCCCCGTTCGGATGGTTATATCGGCTCAATGGCTGATGAGGTCCGTCAAAGTCCTTTTTTCTTCTCAGTGAGGCCGTAGCCCTCGGGGAAACAATTACAGAACGACCTCACTCGATCGTTATTGGATCCGATCCAAATCCGTCGCCCCCCCCGCCCCACGCCGGACGAAATAACTAATGCACGGAAATAATCGATAGCCGTTGTATGTTAGAAGCACTCGGCGCTTCCCCCTTCAGCGGTCCGGCTATCGGCAGTCCTTCGACGGGCGCACTATCAAACTACCATTACGTAATTCGCCGTTTACTCCGTAAATAACGTCGGTCGAAGAAGTTAAGTGGTGGCAGGAGGGGAGTGGGAGGGGGCAAAAAAAGAAACTTAATGAAACAACGCACAAACAAGCTGCAAACACGCGAAAAAAATACGGGGAATAATGCCGGCGCTGAAGAAAAAACAGTTCGAGCGACAGCCGATCAATTCGATTCATATTTATTTTTTACGGCGGAAACAAATAAATAATCGCGCGAAATAACGCGGAACAGAATGTCGTTGGACATTAAAGCAGTTTAAGTACCACGAAAGTTGTCCTAACGTATACAAATATATTCTAGGAGAAAGTTGTTTATAGAAAACAAAACAAAAAGTGAATGTATAAGGACGTATAACTATAACCGTATAAAGAATAGTATATAATGATAGAGATTTATATGCTAAGTAACATGGCAGTTGTACTGACTGTATGCCTATAAAGAAAAAAAAAAGAGGAGATATTCCTGCGCTCAGTCCACCTCGTTTTATTTGCAGAAACGCGCTTCATTTAGAATTCAAAGCGCGAGATCAAAAGCCGACCGACATTTGAAGAACAATTCACGATTCGCCTCGGACAAATTGGAAGCGTTCCAAACTGATGATATAAATTTGCCCATTACGTTTTTAATATAGCACCCGATTTTATGACAAACGTTGGAATAAACGCGGTGAAAGGAAGTCGGTGGGGGTGGAAAGTGGGAAGTTTACCCCCGTATCGGTTCCGCACAATTTCAGCCACATTAACGTTCGGAGTATGAGAAAATACAATTCGGAAATGAAATGGGGTACTTGTAGTTTAAATACTGCAGTAGAAGATTGTAATTTTTCCTGTTTTTAAGTCAAATTTCAAAATTTTAACAACGGTATAGAAGTAAAAATAGGTATTCATTGAAATTATTCAAAAAAAGCGAAGTTGTTGTTCAAGTAGAATACAATGTTTAGCAATATATAAAATTTTCACCAGGTAACAAGTACCGACATTATGAAAGAATTAGTAATTATATTAATTCAATATATGAGAGGTACCTTTTTGAACTACTCCTTGTTTAATACCTGATCTACCATTCTATGAGTGATCTACAATCTTGTTATATAATAGACCAGGATAAGAATTAAGAAAAGTACGGTATGAAATGAGTATTTTGCAACGTTCAAAAAATTAGCATATAAATCTTGAGATATTCGTCAAGTGGTATCTCTCGTCTTTCGTAATACTTTCATAAATATAAACCTACGTAAGAGTATGATGATGTAACTATATTTTTAAAAAAGAATGTTGATATTTAGGCGGCACATTTAAAACAATTCTTTTTATACAATACCCGTTAGTTATACGAAACAGACGGTAAAAGCATTTAAGCCCAGTTTAATAGCTAAATGTTACTTCGAAATTAAATTTTATTAGCGCTCCGGGAGACAGGTCCGTTACCGGGAGGAGTAGCAATATTGTCGGCATAATTTTTGCCGAGAGAACAAATACACGGGCCGACTCCTCAACAATGAAGTATCCAGGGAAGACGGGCCCCATAAAACACGATTGCCACTTAATCACACCCGTGGGGCGTCATAAAATCGCGCTTAAAGCCAAGTGACAACTTAAGCCACTTCAGACTCCGGGCCCGTATAGATCCTGAAATTATTCCCCGAGGAGTCCGGGACATTAAAAATAATTTATTCCTACGGCGTGCCTCCTGTTTAAGATTTTTTCCCCGGGTCATATTTTCGCCGAGTAGAACAGAAAACGTGGAATAAAACAAAAGGCTAGTCAATTTAGGCTATTTTTTTATTTAATTTTCTATAATAGTCGGCATGTGTGAGTGAGATTTAATGCTCTCAAGACTAATCCATAAATATTTCGTTCTGAACTGAATTTCGTCAGAGTTAAATTGGGATACTGAAAAAACGGCTTTACTCGGAAAAATTTGGCATGCGAATATTGCAATTCGTCCCTCTCTGAAATAAAAAACCGGACTCGCGTTGCTCTTAACAGCAAACACTGATAGCTATTGGAACAACAAAGAGGGATCGGGGGAAAGTCCGTTAAAGCGAATCTGTCATTCCTCCAGTTCTGGTTCAATGATGATATATATATATATATATATATATATTTAAATATATTTTAATCTGATAGTTATAATGTGTCGTCTTTCTCCCAAAGGTCTTAACAATCGAAACGAAACTCGACCAATGTTGACCAGCGATAGCGTGTCGCATAGATGTCATCCATTTATATTTAAACACAACCAAGGAAACTTGATAATGCAAGCGCTCTACCCGTCAAGCTACAAACAATTACGTTTCAATGAGAAATATTAAATTAAATTAATAAATAATTTATTTAAATTATTTTTTATTCGAGCTTCAATTAGCGTATCCAATCAAAAGCGTATTTAGAAATCAACTTTACAGCGCACTTTAACAGGATTAAAGTCAGTGGACATCAGAGCACGGCCCTAATGCATTTAAGCAACTGTTCAAGAAACTCGAGACACTAACTAAGTCTGTGACGAGGTAGACTTTAAATTCAGAAGTGAAATTTAATTTTTTCGAATTATAAAAGTTGTAGAAATGAAATTTTACCGATTCGCTTATAAGCGGTCCAACTATTTGATGTTTCAGACAGCTACTGTCGCCGTAGTGGGAATTTTGAATATTTTCAACAAAGTGGCCGGTTTCAATAAAAAAACAAGAATTCGAAAGTAATACATAAATAAGTACCTGCAATATAGTAACATTGCAGGATTTTGTTTTTCACGTTTTACTGACGCTAAAGAGAGCTGGAGGAACTGCAGCATTAGAAAAAAAACGGGGCAATTAGAAAAAATAACATAAAGATACGATTATAATGGCTGAACTGATGGCCGGTTCGCAATAATGAGGGGAAAAAATATAATTAAAATAATTACAGCGGGATTTTTATTGTTTTCTTCCTCCATTTTGCACAACTTTCGCAATGGTCCGGTGGCTAGAGGAGTGGGTTTTGAACCTTCGAGATAAGTGTTTTGAACAGAAATATTCCCAAAAGTGACTAGGAGCTTTCAGTGAGATTAAATATAATGTACGACCTATAATAAGAATGGATTGTGGAAAAACACAAACTGGATATTTTTAAGTGCATTTCGCGGGACTAATACAATTCTAAGGTCTGCGAGGGGTTGGAATACCGTCGATTTCGTGTGTTTCTGTCTCCTGTCGCTGGTTTGCTCTTTTACGAGACCCGTTTCGACCGCTCGCCAGCTTCAGTAGCGGTGTTAGCCACTTTTGGCACTTTGAATGTTTTTTGGGGGAATCCTCACTCTGCACTGTCACTTGTAATGTGTACCAACAACGCTACTGAAGATGGCGAGCGGCCGAAACCGGTCTAGCTAAAGACCGATCCCCAGCGAGAGGAGACAGAAACACACGAAATCTACGGAATTGTAAGGCTGTTTAAAGGAATTCAAAAGTGACTACTGAAGATGACGGGGGTGGAGGGAATTTCATAATGGTATAAGCCGGAAGGCGGCGGTAGGGAGGCGGCAGATGTAGCTAAATCTGAGTGCGCCGGATAGGAGATGGGATAGGGGATGGAAAAGGGAGTTGCATTAGAGATATTGGGGTGGCTTTCCCCCTGTCTCCGCGGGAAACCCACCCCCCAGACTCGACCAACAATTATTCACACCGCAATCGGCTAAGTGCCGCCGCCCCCGCCGCCACCGCCCCCGCACCGACCTTTTCCCCGGGTCTTCGACAACACCCCGAGGACTGTCCGACCGAGGCCAATTTCCGAGTACCGAGCCAGGGAATACCGTACAAACAATAACACTCGGGACCCGTTCGAAAAATATATTTTTCCATCCCCTCGCCAAGGACACTGTACCTAATTTTAAACAAAAATTGAAATCACATGATGACCGAATATTATATATGTATATACCGGGTACATGGTGAGAAACAGCACATTAAGACCAGTATTAACATTTCGCGCACCTATAAAACAATCGTAAATGTACAGGGAAAAAAAATTGCAAAAATATGAGAATATTATAGCCCATATCTTTAATGATATCGTCCTACTAATCGCACCCAACCCCCCGAAATGTCGAATTTCCTACCTGCTTTCAGGGTAGAAGTCCGAACGTGATAACCGTGCCGATTGGGGCGGGTCATCCTTCAACACCCTCCCCTCTCACCCCCTGGACTGAATTGCTATCGGAAAAGCGCGGGGACCTAGGGGCCATTATACCGCCCCGCTTATAATTCGGACACCTAATGCAACTCCCATTAAGGCGCTCTATCTCACTGCTGGGCGTCCGTAACCCGCCCCCCCCCCACTTACCACCCTTAGAAAATATTCCGATATTCGGGGCGAGTTCTGCCACGTAATAATGAACCGATCGCCCGCCCCCCCGGCTCGATACGTGCCCGACCCCATGGAACGCTGTTCCGTACCGCTACCAAATAATTCCATCGGACATGTTTAACACTCCCAACTATTCGTAATCGACCGAATTTTTGAACAGTAGAACGTTTTTCACTCATAACCTTCAAGCATACGACGTGCAAGTCCCAAAAACGTGAGGAATTGGAGAAGTGACTGAGACATTATACGGATAAACTATTATAATTAAGAGAATTTGAGTAGAACAACCCGATTTCATTAATGCTGCGGTCTGACCTGGCGATAAAGAAGAATGACAGAAAAAGAGGGTGCGATGGTTAAAAATGAAAATTAATTATTATATTGATAAACAGTCACGGGTTCGAATCCCACGTCCGGCTCAATTTTTCTCAAAATGTACCTACACATTATGGAAATTTGGAAGGCCGAATTTAAATTTATACGTTCGCCGTTTCCTCGATATAAAAAAACCAGAAATATAAACGACTCGCTTTACGAAACCGGATCGTTAAATTTAACGCGGACTAATTTTTTTATCAGTCCTACACGCTATCCGGTTCAAAACCGATTCAAATTTGATTTGCCCGCGTAAATCAGCGGCCAAAAGAAAAACGAAACAAAACGGAGCGCCGACTCCGAAAAGAACCGAGTTCGGAATTAATCACTGAAGACGAGCGTACAAACAAAATCGTGTACGGGACATGAGGAAAAAACCGATGTCAATTATCCCGGAATATCATTCTCCCCATTTCAATGTCCAATTATCTGGGGCAAAAAAAAGGGAAATTACGGCCCGAGTCATTTTAAAAATTAACGGCTCAATTAAAACAGTCGTTAATTTATACCGGTCGGATTTATACTTAATTAAGCAAATTTAATAATTGGCGCAGTCAATTAGCCGAACGTTTTCCGGACATTCTCCACACGTTTCTATGATATGATTTCATTTTCCGTTCGAAAAACACACGATGTTCTGACAATAATAAATGTTCGTGCTGTCTGAAATTAGACTGCAATTAAAGTAAATATGAGATAATTCTGATCCAACATGTAAATTACACCCTAAATATTCTTCTTTCGGTATAGATTAGTATTGAATATTTTTATTCCTCGTTCTAAAGCCAATATGGATTTGTTAAAACAGCCTAGAAAAAGCATAAATTCACCTTATTTGTTTAAGGTTCATCCGGAACATCGATGACGGAACGCTACCGACGACAAGGAGAAGCTGAAAACGGTTCAGCTCAATTGGAAATAGGCGAGCGGAGAAAATCGTACAGGCTTTCCAGTCGGCCCCATAAATGTTAATTTACGCCAATTTTTTCGGCGAGGACCGCGAGAAAACATTCGTACCAAATTACAGACAAAGGTCGGTTTTACTATAAATATTTTTGTTGAGGGACTGAGGCGCAGTGTTAGAATTGTCCCGGTGTTGAAATAGCGTAAACGATTCAGACAGGAGGTGAGAATGAGTTGGACAGCAGTTGGACATTAGAGTTGCACCCCCCGAAGGCTCCGAAGAGACCGGTTCCGTCATCAATAATGGCGGCGGGGGAGAGAACTCGAACTTAGTATTCAACGTGGATATCCACTATCAGTTGGCCTACAGTTAAACCCTCCCCGAACTCTGGCCCCGTGCATAATTTTGAGGCACCGAGTTTCAATAAACCATCTCCCGCACTACGGTATTCCCTTTTAAAAGCGCCTTTATTCCGGTGAATAAAATCTTGGCCGAGACTTCTCTCCCTCGGATAAAAGTGAAAACTTCTTAAAATACAAACTCGAGACGGCATTCCCATATATTAAGCCGATAGAATACGTCATAGGCCGGATACGTCGTGTACGACAGATGACCGGTGCATCCCTAAAATAAAAAACGAATATAAACCATAGAAAACAACTTTCTGTCCAGCGTCCGAATAAATAAACAATATCGAACATGTCTATCTAATTTTTAAATAAGTTTATTGTCCACTATACAATGGGAGAATTTATGACATTAAATAAATTTCACCATCATATACTTGTTGTTAATGAAATATTCCCCGGGTTCCAAAAAAATCGACACTATAATCGTAATGGATCGGTTCAATAATAAAATGCACGCATATCTAAGAGTAGTAAAAATGTCGACACTCCAGGGGACATAAAATCCGACAAAAACTGTGTTCAAAGAGTTGTTTATTGATTTATGCCACATACTTATATTGTGCGATATATAAAAAAATCTCATGTTTATAATTTTAGTGTCAGCTAATAATAACTTCACCGCATGATCCATTCCGATTTGAAAGTCTTCGTTTCTTTCACAAATTAACAGGCTTCCCGACATAAATATCCTTCAATTCAAAACTGTCCCACCTCTCCAATCCTTTGATTGGACAGCTCTCCTCCTCCCGTCACCTTGCTGAAAATCCCGAGTTTTACTTAAGAGGAAATGGCTGTGCGATTTCCTCACTGTCTAGTATGGACACAACCAGGAATACCATCAATGGGACGCGCTGTCACTAAATATAGGTTTAAAAATTCAATTTCACATTTCTCTAGAACAGATTTAAAATTTGATGTTTCATAATTGGGATAGTTGGGATATCGTTCGACCCGGTAAAATCAGTGCTGACCTACAGTGGTGAACCAACAGGAAGAAAAGGAAGGGGGAAAGGAGAAGAAAAAATAGTGTGCCGGAAAATGCAATTGGTGAGGGGGGGGGCCTCTCCTCAGAAGAGTTAAAGCGTAATAAACACGACCGTAATTGGCCACTTGAAGACACAGACAGATAATAGGCCAGGGCCCCCCCACCCTAGATCTTGTCAACCGCACCGCTCACTTAATACGGTAAACCTAACATATAATCAACGCACGCACGGGCGCCTACACACAAAGCCAGTCAGTACAAAGAGCAATAGTAATCTCTGGGTTGGGCGAATTTGCAAATTGTGAATACAGCTTACGGCGTTTCGTTTATCGCACTTGTTATTCATCATTGTAGGTTTACCGGAGTGGCACAGTAAGGATAATAGTTCTATACGAATAGTGGTTAGTAACATAGGCTTGTATAATACATCGAAAGTACAATGAACTCTACTGAAACCTGGTTTGGCTGCATTGTACGGAAAATGTATTATACATATTGGTATTATTTTATAACAGACCAGTAAATATTTGAAAATTAATCTGTAAAAGAATTTCTAATTCAATACACAATTATAAGAATGGCGCTGAGAAGAAAATAGATCATTTGTTTTCCCCGTGTCCCTTTCTGGGCTCTTTCGCGGATAAAAGGACGAGGAAAGGAGCCGGCGAAGAAAAGGTCCGCAGGGAGTTAACGAACGGTTAGCTTTAAAGGGAAGACTGCTAAACGGGCGTTTAAGTATTCGTCTCAAATTAGGCCGTTATAGTTAAAATATCTGGCCCTGGGGAATGGCGTGCCTGTTCTCCCGGTGTGCAGCCCTTTCGCCAGCGACCCGCTCCAATATCTGTTTGGAGGAATTTCGTTTTGAATTCTCCATTGTTAAAACTCACCACGAAATTTAAATCATGCGACTTTAGCCCTAACAATACAGGACGTTTATTGCTAAAAGGAAATTTTATTATCATTCTTGCCAATAGAAGGTACCTTCTTACATGTTATATGAATATAACGGAGCTGACGTAAGGGGAAAAATGAGGTTTTCTGAAGACGGAAATCATGAACAGCCCCGTACTTACGGGGAGAAAAGTATATGAAAATTATGATGAAAATTGGCTAAATAATAGCGCGAGGGCGGTTTGGAGAAAAGGAGGAGAGCTGCCATGCCGGCCGCCGCCATGCAGAACAGGGTACATTACAAGCACTATTTAACTCCTCGAGTTGACAACAAAGAGGATTTACGATATAATAAACTATAAAACGGCGGTGTTTAGTGGCATCGAGAAAATTGATGTTCCGAGGGGGCGTTCATAACCGAGAGAGGGGGAGTGGGGTAGGACCCAGGGGGCCTTACCGCTTACCGTACCCCCAACAATATTATACCTCATTAAACCCACAATTTTCGGACGCTCTTACTCTTTTTAATTTTCCTCCCTTTATGCGCAGACTGTTATTTTACTCGGTATCATTTTTCAAGAGAGTGACTCCAAATAAAAACATGAGAAAAATTTCTCATTAATTGAAAATCTTAGCAATCGATTAACCGAAACGGAGGGTTCATTACGTTGTAAAGCACCAACGTAAGCCGAAAAACAGGTTGTAACACTACGATTGCAATATTGGTCTAATAATAAAAGCCACTACAAGCCGTTGCCCCCAATATGTATTTAGAAGGGTGTCAAGGTGAAAATAACTAAAATAAACGTTTCTGTTCCAGAAAGTTGCTTCGTTATCAATGAAACTGTCGCTAGTTTTTGCCCCAAATGTACTACAAATTACATCTATCAGTAACAACCTGTTCCCTAATGAATGTACTCCGTATTCTAGTATAAATGTTCAGTACTCACGGACATTGAGATTGCCTTAAAGTCTACTTGATAGATTGTCTCACTCACCTGGAACAGAAAAAAAATTAATTAAAACCAATTTGAAACATACGGTACTGAAATAATTACAACAATTACACATTGGTCGGGGAAGGGCGGGAGTGAGAGAAAAAGGGGACGGGTTAAACGACGATTTCAAACTCCAATGCGGTAAAATAATAACGAATAAATACATTCGAAATGACTCCACGATATGTCCCTTACTTCTGTATAACTTAAGAGGCGGGGCGTGGCGGGGTAGGGAGGAGGGAGGATTAACCGTCAATTTATTCAAAACTTAATTTCCACAGCACGGAACGATCCAACGACAATTGTCTGTGCATGAAAACTCGGTTTTTCTTTTAAAATTTTCCCGCTTGTGCACGAACGGCAGGCTTCAAAGCGATCAAAGGGTGCAGTAATTTTTGAATTCTTCCGCGGTTGAGACCAATTTAACGCACTGTACATTTGCATGCAAATTACCGAGCGTGCTTACTATGATTGAAAACGGGAATCACTTAAATTCTTTAATATATGCATCAATTTGTTATTATACGCATTGGTGTCATTCAGTTTCATTAACTGAAGTGTAAGGAAAACATAAAATCCGATTAGGATGAGAGGATAAGATCAAACATTTATTATTCCATGATTTTAATAAGCATCCTTCCTCTCATTTCAACCTGTCTGTCAGTCTTGCGTACCATTACTATGACTCATACAAATTTTATATTTATATGTCTAAATTATACGTAAGTTCAGCTTCAAACTTGTTGTGTATCCCCCAATGATTCTCGTGGATAGCTGGTTACGATAACGGTTTCCTACGTTTTAATTAACGTTTTCAATATGTATCTACAGATGTTCTAAACATCTAAAGATGTACAAACTAGGCAAGCCGATGCAGTACAGTAATGTAAAATTATTTGCAGGCAGAAATAAATTTATACCGGCCAGGTCACCCTTCAAGTTTTCGTTTTCGATTCCACTCGAAATGAGAACCGACGATTTGAAAAAAAAAAAGAGAACTAGAAACGCGGAGCAATTTGCGTCGGAAATTGTCAAAGGCGGACGGGAAACTGGCACGACCAATGCGGCAAAAAACGAAAACGCGGCATCGAATAAATGCATTCGAAATGAACGGGCCCCGGTTGAATTCTTAATTTGCCTCCTACCGTTGGTATAACTCAAGGGAGGCTAGGATAACCGCCAATTATGAGCGCTCATTTATTCAAAACTTAATTTCCAAGTACCAAATGAATTATCCAATAAACATTATCCGGGCATCTTTCTTGTTTTGCTAGGGGCCGTCTCACTTCAGCAGGCGTCGGCGATGCTCCATATTTCCTGCCGCCCGTTCTATTTCTTCTTCTTTATTTTTTTCAACGACTATTTATTAATCGGCCTTTGTTATTGGGCAGAATAATACCAGGAAGAGGTAGACCGTTTTATCATATTTCAGCTATCAATCGGTGTTGACACTTCTATAGGTATTTGGTTAGAAATGAATTTTCGTTTTAATTACAAACAATTAGATCTGTCATTCGAAACCTTCCTTGGGGAAAAGCAACAGGCGTTAGAAATATACTAATCGACATAGTTCGATTGGGTAATGATAATAAATTTCCGATCACTGGCCATAGTGGATTGAGGAAAAAAATTATATTTCTAGATCCTATGGTAATTAAAACGGTATTTACTTTATATATATTCTTTAATAAAGGATAATAAGAGTCCCACAATACTACGAATTTTATTTTGGTAGGCGTTCTTCGTGCTTTATGCCGTTTCTAAATCATCGCCATGCAACAACGGAAGTTATTGGGGTTCGGTACATCAAAACTGGATACGTTCCGGCCTTAAGACTCCCGGCTCCCGGGACGTTTAAATTACTTTTACCGCGTAATAAACTTAAGAGCGTCGTAATTTTTACTGCATCCCAAGTAACAGCCGTAAAAACCTCGCAGTAAACATGTTCTGGACAACAGTGTCGCATCAACATAAAGCACGAGGTGAATCACAATCTACAGTTATTATTAAAACTCTAATTACCGGCCATTGGCCAGATGTTTTTTCTCTGACTTCTTTTTACTGTGCGAATCTGTACAAACTGCCTCTTTATACTCGGCATCGAGCGGTGCACCGTTTCAACTTTCTTAATTCGGCTGGGGAACAGGTACAATGGCAATTCCTGGAATTTATTGGGAACGCCGAAGGGGCAATAATGAATGGCGAGTAATGGGAATCCACTCCATAAGAGGACTAACATCACGCTCCAATTAAGGCAGTACGGGCCGATTCGAAGCACAATCTCGAAACATAAACCACTTATTTGTTCTGTTAACGGTTGGAATTTACAATTCCGGCTTCCTGGAATATGAGTAATTGACGATGAAGTCCCGATGACAGAGATTTTTACTTCAATTTCGAATATCATCCGATTAAGAGGGGGCAGGGTGCTTTGCTCGGAAAAGAGTCGAAGTATTCCTGAAGAAGATTCGCCAAGAGGAACTAACGGCACCAATGAAGAGAAAATTACCAAACAGACGAGGGAATGTAAAAGGTCCTTATGAAGGTCTATTTCTACGGGTCAGGTTCAATTCGTCTCACGCCCATATCGGTCTCGGAATCAAAGTGCCGGTCTGACAACTATTCTAAGTATCGACATATCTTTAATTTCACATAGCGTTTTACTTCATATTGTGATACTATTCCTCGATTCGGAGCAAAGTATACTACCCCCGGAACCAACGGGGGTTGTGAGACCGGCAGCCACTATTGGTTTAAGTGGACTGAGATTAGTCCGCGCAATCAAACGAGGGAAATACAAGTGAAATAAAGAGCCGCCGACCGTGTAAAATGAATGCGCCGGCCGTAATCACAAATAGGGGCGGGGGGTGGTAATGTGACGCTGACACCAATAGCGGCAATAAATAGGGACTCGACCAGCTCCTAATTACAATTCCACGCCTTCAATTTACGACTCCCTTTAAGATATAAATACCCCCGGGGGCATTATCCGGGGCTAAGGAGATATACCCCGGCCGAGAACTCGTTCCTGCGCGAGTTCTCCCACCGAAAAACAGATCCATCCTCCGCACAGTCCGCAATAATTATTCGACGGGCGTATGATATTTACCGTCCCGAACAAGACATATCCATTTGAAAAAGAGTACTAAAAAACGAAAAAAAATCTCGAAAGGGGATAAAAAAGAGAGGAGCGGTAAAAGAATGATAAGGGGAAAAAAGGTAAAAAACCGTCCTCTTTTCTGAAACGTGTCGACGCGAAGAGACAAAGAACCGCCCGGGCCAGTATATAAGTGACTGCGCGGGGCCTTATTGATATGTATCAGGGCCCCGTGTAACTGGATATACCTGTCTCACGGATACATGAGTTTTTATAAGAAAAAAAAGAGAAAAAGTAGGAGGAAGACTGGTAAAAAGAAGAAAGTGGTAGATTCCGTTTTTATTTTTTTCCCTTCCTCGACCCCCCCCCCCCCCAACAACTCGGAGTTTTTGGTTCGGGGGACCCCGAGGGCCGATTGTCGGGAAGAGACGGGAATGAACTTTTCGGAACCCGAATAATTATTGCAACGCGACTGGCGCTCTGGTAGAATTAAATTCTCCCTGTTTGCACACAACTAACTAATCCCTGATAGTTGTAACAAATGCCCCATAGTTCTTGCCTCTGGACAAGGTGGCGAAAAGTCCAAACCTACACGAAACTATACGCGTTTTATAACTCCCAGTGCCTTAAGGAACATAATGGTGATATCTGCACTCTGAGAAAAAAGCCGAATGAGCCCAAAGTTGGATACAGTTAATGAGGTAACTGCGGCAGGATCGATATACGATGAGCATCGATCGGAATATCTCGGGAATCGTGTTGAAAGGAAAAGGTCAGGTTAACTGGGTTAAATGCCTCATCCTCGTCCTAATAAGCATAAGGCGACCTCCTGGTAACGAGATCAATCAACATAAGCACAAATACCAAAGTCAGCAACTGGAAACGAAGTTCTCAGAAACTAGGAACTTATTTATTAGGTCTATTCAGATAGTAATTATTCCTCTCCGATAGTATAAATCTTAATTCAAGTAAGGAAATTTTAATATACAGGATGTAACAGTCGCAAGATCAAACTTGTTTAAACGCGTTCATTTAAATTATAATATGTGAAATATTTCAGTTATATCATTATAAACGGTTAGTAAAATTATTTATAGAAGCATTCGATCGTTTAAATCGTACAATATTCATTAGATGATCACAAGCACGTGTATTCGTGTAACTACTTGTAAGTCTAATCTAAATAATAACGAACAATAAGTACAATTAGGTAGTGGTGGAAATACCAAACGTATTTTATATACTGTACAAACATAATGTGAAAAAAAGGTTTTTAAAGAAAACCCCGTTCAATAATTCAGCTATATCGCTAAAATTGAGTCTCCCTTGATCGAGTTTAACATTTATTTAAACATCGCGATCAATAACGCCAATAAATTGAAGTGTACCATCGGCAGAAGAATCGAAAGAAGAAAGTCGGCTATTCAAACAGAAAAAAAGAAAATACAACGAGCAATTAAAATAACCGTCTTTGCCCCGATGAAACTTGTATGAGAAGAACGGCTTTTGTCTTTCGCCTTTTACCGCCCGGTATTTTGTATTTTTCTTCAAACGCCGGTCCCAAAAGGAAACGGCCGTTGAATTACAAAACCTCTCAATTAAAGAACGAGTTGGGTAATTGCGCCGATACTGGATCGAACTAATTGTTGTTGTAAGGCGACGCCTTCTTCTGGGCCGCCTCAAGTCTTTGAGTTGCCTTACCTTAAAACCTTAAAGTATCCCCCCTTCTCAGCCTTGTTACTTATACTAAATTAGAAATATAAATTGCCCAATCGGATACTAAAGTAAAGTACAATTACGTAAGGTGAACCCGGTTATAATGATGACCAAATAGAATCTTGAAATCAACAAACTTGAAACAATCTGAATGAAGTCCGATACAACGCTGCAAACCAATTTAGTTGGGAATTTAAATTGGATAAAACAGGCAAATACCGAATACCTAATGTCTATTAAACAGAAAAAACTGTACTCATTATCCTTGCAGTCTCCAGTAGATGTTTGACCTAATAATTGGTATTCTTAAGGTTTGTATCAGCCTAAGTATACACCTTTAGGTCACGTACATTACTACATTTTACTACATAGACAAACTGTAAATATTCCTATCTTCTTATAATTAAAAAAGAGTTTATACTTTTTATTTGTAACAAAAAATAAATATGTTAATTCTTCGGCTTGAGGTCACTATCCGCAATTAAACCCTCATTTTACAACAAGCAAATGTGAACTGTTCCGAAAATCATTAGGGAACGGATTAGCCACAGAGCGTTAACAATAAATTACAAATCTAAAAAGGATCAGTTCTCAGAATGAGAACTTGGTTCAGCGTTTCTAATGCAGGTTGCTGTCAAAATTTGATTGTCAGATTTTGATGGATGGGCCATAATAATATATTTTTTCCGTCGCGGTTCTCGCGTTCTTCGCATCTATTTACATAGACGAACGGCGGGCCGGTGTTTTATTTCTGTTGTTACTGGGCTGTAAAAATTACATTGTTTCGTTTTCAATTTTTCGATCGTCGAAACAGAAATTTAAAAAAGCTACAGGGCTGATTTCGACAATAATTTGTTCTCAACCGAGAGCATAGTTGTATTAAGATGTGGTATACTTTTCTTTACTTCAAAGGAAAAATGATGCAATAAAAGATATATCCACGGATGGAAGTGAAAAAGACGTCCTGAATCGATTTTCAGGAGCGATCCAGCTGCGACTGAAGAGTAGCTGTAGGGGCGTTGTGCAGAACCCATTTATCAAATTAGTCCTTGATCCCCTTTCTAGTCCGCAGCCTTCCTAATCGCAGATCGGCTTCCCGCCCTGAAATATCCAACTCGTTCCTACGGCAGATTTCTTCGGACTTTCATCGGCTTTCATTCGACAGGCGTCCCGACGACGTCCGACGATTATGCGTCTTGATCGTCACCCTCGTGATTTACCGTTATTGCGCCAAACTCGAATTTCAGCCTGACGGCACTGTAACCTAATATCTTGTATACCGCGGGAAATACACTGTCACAGAACTGTGTTTATGACAAACAATACAGAAACAAATTCGACTCAGAAAGCCTAAAATAAACCTACAAATTCCTCAATTAATTGTTTCAACGCGGACGAATGAAGGATAGTCTTCCTCTACATTAATACTCACAATGCAGCTCAGAACAATAAGCCTAACTATACTCCCCATAACCTGAAAGAACCCCAAAAAATAAAACTTATTAAATTATTAAACCACCAAACTTCAAAAGAAAACAGATCCGTTAAAATTCCCAGAGTTTATATTCTATAGTAATAAAAAATGCATTTATATTAGACCCGTACAATGTTGGACACCAACAATGTTGTAATATTTTAATGCGGCCGATCAACATATAAAAATTATATATTGCCTCAGATTATCATCGTAATAGATACAGTGACAGGCAACATTTGCACAAGCTTCTTTGAAAAAATTTCGACACGGACCTTTCTAAAAAAAAATTATTTGTCAACGAAAAGAAGAAATTATTTTGTATTCGCATTCGAAATTATCATATTGTTAAAACTTGCCAAGTATTGCGAAGCTTTCGTGAATCGCGCTCGCCCACGCGCCGCGAACGCCTGGGAAGGGTCTTTTTCTCAATTTCTTTTTTTCGTTTTAATCCAAACGGAATTCGCACTCGCAAATTGCCCAAGGCCGTATATTTCATTAGCCCCCCCCCCCCATGAAACCGGAACGGGCAAAATGATGGCTATCGGGTAAAACGTTATTAACGTCAAGAGTTCTTCTCTCTTCAGTATTCATTACGTCGGACAGGTACGCCGACTGTATTCGTGAATCGGAATGAGGCAACTATATACGTAAGAAATTTGCAATTTTATTTTGCAATATACCGACTGTGTGTGTGTGTGTGTGTGTGTGTGTGTGTGTGTGTGCGGTTTCACACCGTGCGCACGGCATTTCATAATTCATAAATAGCAGGAACGATAATTCAGGACATTACATCTGACACTCCTCCTATTAGCTTATCTTTAAAAGCGTCACATACAACAATGTGTTATATCTGGTGTACGTTAAAAAAAGGGAGACCGACGGGGCCAAATTGTATATGGAACTAAGCGGAGCAGTTTTAGCATTCAGGTCAGGGGAAGATGATTGGCGGAAGGCGGTCGGATCGAACGCCATGTTGCGCTAAACATGGGCCAATAGCGGACAGGTTTTATCAACAGGTTTTCGCGGAATGCCGAGCCAGCCTTCCAATTGGGCCGTATTGTATTCTACAGCTGGAGAGATGATTTACCTCCTCAGTAAAAAAAAAGAGAAACATATTTCTTTTTTCCTTTCGAACTGTGTCCTTTATTGCCTTCCTAAGAATCGGCGGGGGCTCGACAGACAAATGACTGGGGGCCCCAACCACCGTTCATTCTGTCAATGGCGGAACTGAGAACGTGCGCAAGACGAATGTTGGCATAAAACGCCTTAATTTATACGGTCTTTATCACTACTTCTAAGACTAACACCGAGTAGAGATATAATTTAATCGGTAGGCATTGTCTGAGCCCGGAATGGAACCCTGAGCTGACCAAATGTATCCAAATATTATCCTTGAATGGTAAATTTCAATTATATTATTGTAATTAAAATGTATACTGCGTATCTTACTAATATAGACAAATTATATTGTAAGGAATTACAAGAATGAACATTCGCATAATATTTTGTTTGGTGTTTAAATTGTCGGTTAGTAGTAGTATATAAAACTTTTGTTTCTTGCGCTTTCAATATTTCACCGGAAAGATGTGTTTACGAGTGGCATATCGCATGAATTCCCTGAAAATGCCCCCAGAAACGGCCGAAGGGAGAAAACAAACGGGCCTTTTCCAAAATTGGACAGAATCAAGGAGGGAATTTTTAAGGGCCGCTTAGAAAGCAGTCAATGTCGCTACTCGGGTTTTGTTTAATTCAACAGAAAGTCCCCCGGGCAAGGTAAATTATTCATTTGTCGAAAGACGCCCGTGGTGGGCCCGCGGGGCCACGGCGGTTTGAAGGCGGTCCAAAGCGAAAAACGTCAAGCGGTTATTAATGAAGTCAAATAACACACGCCAATTGAGGCGGATGGCCCTTCGCTCCCGGCGTCCTTAACCCTTAACTCCACATGCCACCTATGCCGACTGCGTCGAAGCCGTAAACAAAACACGCTTTCTTATCTAATCTTATATAATCCCCTTTATTTAGAAGTTTAGGATGATGAAAGTCAAAGAACCACAATATACATTTTGACGATTCAAATCATAAAATAGTGACATTGAATTTTTCATTGAGTAAACTTTTTATTATAAGAAAAAAACGCGTATATTATATTCAGATAGTAGCCAAGAAAGTGTAGATGACACGATAATATTTTTTTAAGAATTAGAAACATATGAGGTTTGATTTTCGATATGATTTTTAATTCTACTGAATCCGTTATTGCTTTTCGCAGAGGGTAAACCAACAAGAAACAATAGTATCTCCCGTGTTTAATTAGAGCAACGCGTCAAACTGGAAATAAATCGCACCTTAATTTAGATGGCGGAACGATCAGTTTAAGCACGGTAAAGCTTAGCTGAAGGACGTAACACAGCGGAATAGTTTCGGCGAAGACACCGTTCCGAGTCCCCACAGTCGTTGGGACCCGATGTCTGCGTCCAGGATAAATCGTCTACAGCATTGGGCCGGTATGAATATTTATTAGAAAACGGAAACCGCGAGTATTGTTCCTATATACGCCCTCGTCGCAGAGTGAATGCAAATCTCGGGAGCGATCCGGTCGGACACCGCCTATCGGTCTCCGGTGGGACCGGGGCCTTTTTCAGGGACGACGGAAGGGGAAAAAAACGAAAACAAAAGAAAAATAACGAAAGACAAGTAGACAAGGATCGTCCGAATCCGGAGCCTTCTATACTCCTGCGCCTTGGACACACAACCTTCGGCCGAATTATATAACTAACCCCGAAAGCGATACAGGGCGGCTGCTTAGTATTTCGACGGGGCCGAGCCTCATTTGAAAGTGAAATCGTGAGACAATAGCGGGCAGAGCGGGCCCACAAGTGAATGTTAAATACGCAGGCGAAGTGGTGGAGGGGGGTGGTGGCGGCTCTATGTATATATTGGCAACGCCGAGAGAGAATTTTAGCTCCCACCCTACCACACCCCTTACTTACAATCGCCACAAACAACACCATCTTCTCACTTGCCTCTAATCTTGAAGAAACTAGCAATTAGACCGGTCTAATGAAGACAAAGTACCTATTTGGTGGTCCGCAAGAGGTTCTTTGTACCACTATTCCGGCAATCTTTAATATCCACTAGCCGATTTTGTCTGATTTCACCTTCAGTATAAATATGACATACGGCTTTCTCAACGAATAACAAATACAATTAGAAATTGTTAAACAGTATGTTGTATTTGAGTTTTTGTAGAACCCGCTTAATTATCTGTGAAGTAGTACTTATGCTGAGAGACAGCAGCAAGTGATTCAGCCACAAAGTGAATGTTAAATGCATCGGATGGGGGACGGTCCTCTATGTATATATTGGCAACAGAGAACTCCCGTTCTCCCCACCTCGCTCCATTCTACTCCCCGATTTAATTCTAAGGGCGGACCAAATTAGTCAAGGGAGCCCTCTCGGGGAGGACAATATATGGCCTTCTGCGAGAGTAATTAAGATAGCGCGGGATAAGGAGAGGGAAAGGGTTGGGAGATAGCGGCGGAAGGGTCGAAATACAACACTTGTGGATGGGGGACGAATTTTCTTTTTTCCACCCACCCCCCGGGGGATAACAGGACGGCGCTCGTGACAAGACGTGAAATCCTCTGACTCCTCCTTAACTAAGGCCTATTATAATGTGGGGGTGGGCCTCCTCTGTTCCGGCCTTTTGTTGCTGCGGCACTGTCCGGGGCCTCCCATTATGAATATGAAACGCGAACGCTTAATTAGAATGGGCCAGAAATAACAAGGCCCTCGTAATTCGAGCCGTGTGCCTCCTGTTGATCGAGAAATTTATATTCTCCAATCGCCAACATTGTCTACAAATTAAACTCGTTACACACGTACCTATCTATATCTATGGATAAAAAAATAGCATAAATATTTTCCAAACTATCAGAGTAGATTAAAAATATAACCGTACAACTCTCGAGTATGTTGCTGTATACAAAATTAGATTATTTTTTCCAATACTATAATGGAACTCCAAATCAAAATTCAAACAGCATTTAGCTTTAGCGGTTCCCTTTATTGTTGTCCGGCCCAAAGACCGCAAGGATCTCTTAGAGCCTTCCCGCATTTCCGGTATATACCATTGGGAAAGTCATACTTTACGGTTGTGTGGGGTGAACGAAACGGCCGAACGATTTAATACGAACCGGGAGGTGGGATGGAAATGTGGAAGCGGGATGGCTATGGAAAAAAAAGACAGAAACGCAGACGAGACGGAAAGGACAAAACGAGAATACCAAGGACAGAATGAACCGGGGAGAGAGTGAGATAGGGGATGGGGGCGGCATGCCGGCAATATATTCGAGGGTGGAGAGGAACGCAGAGGGAGAGGAAGGACGAAAGACAGAGAAAGAGATACAGGGAGATATAAAGGGAGAAGGAGAAAGAGAGGGAGAGAGGGAGGGAGTGAGCGTGTGTGTGCTGCATACGGGGCCCGTGTAGTTATGAAAAACAAGAGGGTCGCCATGGCAACGGGGAACATGGGTCGTGGTAACAGACTGCAACCCCGGGCAACCGAGGGGGGGGCCGCACGGACGGGCGCACTCGCCCCCCAGCCAGCCAGCATCCCCATCCCCATCCCCATCCCCATCCCCTATCCACAGCCATCGAGGCGCAACTTACCCCCCCCCCACAAGGCAAAAACTCCCTTCTCCAAACTGTTAACACATGTTCACTGTCACAGACTCCCGGCGAAACGGTTAACGTTTCAATCCGAGCTCCGTTGATAAAAGGAAAAGTTCGACTGGAGACGTCGCCCCCCCCCCTCACAGAAAGGTTCCCGTATCCATCACCGACTCGGGAGTTTGCACTACGAAAACAAAGGGCGCGGACGCTATAATCGACAGCTAAATAAACCTACGATGTAGTGGCGGACGATAGTGCTGACAGGATGCATTATCATTTTTCATAATCATAAATCACAAATGGAGTTCGAACGAACGGTCTTAAATTGTGCCCTGGAGAACAATAATGAAATAGATTAGCGCCAGAAAACAAATAGTCAAATAGTGGAGAGAGAAGACGGTACCCCAATTCAACCCCCCCGATGGGCCACTGCCAAAGACAAACGACCCGTTTATTTCCCCCGCGGATTTAATCCGAAAAATGAAAATTTATTCCGCTATCACACCGGACGAGTTTCGGTAAAATCTGTTGGCGGCAACTGTTGGCGAAAACCGTCTGCTTTATATATTAAGTCCTTTAATCATAAAATAAAACACAAAAAAAAAGCTACAAAAGCTAGCTGTAGCTTTATAATAAAGTTACTCTTGAATTGATGTACCAAAAAGGTTTGTGTTCCATAAATAAAAGTGGTGTTAGCGCAGAACAACATACCTCAGTCTACTGACAGTAGGCTACTAAATATCCCATTAACAATAGTAATAATAAAGCAAACTAAGTAGGCCTGTTTAATTTCGTCAGCAAAAGTTAAATTGCTTCACTGGAAGAAACTTTTTTAGTTGAAAAACATACGTAAAGTCCTTTAAGTAATAGTTTATGCCAAAAAGTAGCGTACGACCTTGGTTGTTCGGGCACGCCGGGGCGAAACCACCGAAGGATAAGGAACAGGATCCAAGATTGGATGGGAAGCACGATCAATTATTCATATGTGGAGGAGTCTGGTTCCCCTCGGAAACACGGCCGGGGGTTCTACCGCCAACCTCCGACTGGCAAAAACCCTTTAAACGTTAACACATGTTGAACCGCCTTCCGAGCGCGGTTCCTTCTTCGAGTCGGACGGGCCGACTTCGCGCTTCGGAGTTCCGGGCGCCACGCGGAAGATGAACAGCAAAAAATGTCAACCTCTCTAGGGCTGTTCTAAGTTAACATAATGTCGACGTAACGAGTACGAAGAAACATCCAAAAAACAAAAACGGTCGGAGTACTACAATCGTATCCCATCGATGTAAAAACTTAAACAAGGAAAACCACCGTTTTGGCATTAGTGTGTATTTACCCTGAGATAATTAACGAAAACGAAAAAAATGGCCTATTTCTACTCTTTAATGATATGATGATTTGGGGTAATGCTCCCAACGTACTCAACAAATGTAATATTCGGATTTTCTTTATAGTTCTTCACTTGGATGTAAATATACAACTAGTAAAGTATAAAAAATCAGCAACACTTCCGCATACAGACCACTGAATGTGATCTCATTATGATTAAACTATTTTACTTAATGGATGCCCGGTATCTGGGCTCATGCGATATTCATGAACACTTATCGGTATTTTAAAAATAAGGTATTTAACTACGGCCGCTCTTTCTGTAATATTAAAGACCGGATTCCCGCATCGATAAACCACTCCGATACCCGGTGTGCCCACAAGTGATCGTTTTGCGGAGTTTCTGAATTATTAAACCTCTACTGAGCCGTGCAATTTTAAATCTCAAAACTCAGTATAAACATTTATTTAAAAAACAAAAACGACGCAGCGTCGTATATAATCGTAAAAGAAAAATGCATCCGTAAATGACTATATAATAATACAAATTCGACGTAATATGTGTCTCTGATTGTCGGGTCGCCATGCAAATGTGCAATTTTCGATTGGCGAAAAAAAATGATGGAAGAAGAACCAGAGAACATAAATCCATCCGGCGGAATTATTCATCGAATTCAACGCGGACAAAATAAGAAATATTTAATATTGAAATCTTTTTTAAAATTACACGGCCGGTAATGGGGGGGAGGGGGAACGCGAGGAAACCAGTTTTTGGGACGGACTCAAAAAAATTCCAATTATATATTCCAATCTGAACTGTTTTTCCCAAAGAATTAAGTCCAATACTGCGCTCAAACAAATTAGGCGAGAAAATTGAGCGCTTTCTCTTATTAAAGTTTGCACAACCGTCGCCGCTGCGACAGACCGATTACGGGGCGAAGTGAACGTCGGCGGTTTGAAGGTGTAATATACTGTTATTCGACGAGTTGGACGTCCGAACGTCGTCGGCGTTAGGGGGAGAAGGGACGGACAAGACAAATCAATAAACCTAGAAGGGAGCCGGGGGAGTGATTAAACTTGGCAGTGTACCCTCTCGAAACCATTGTATTTTTACTTTCGATATTGCCACAACCACGAAACTAACAGAAATATAAAAAAAACCGATACAAGTCATGAAGGGAACAAATTCTGCTTTACACAAACTGATTATTAATTTAAATTAATAATTTTATTTTCACGACGAATTATAAAATTCAGATTTTTGTTCATTTGGGAAAATATAGCTGTAATAGCCGCATTGCGATCATTACTGCGATAAAAGTAAAATAAAAACTGATGTATTGATTGCGTCGTTTAAGTCCTACTTTTACTTACGTACGCTAATGGATGAAAGCTCGATGAATGCAAAGTTTATAATTAATAATGAACAAATATAATTACGGGCGGTAACTCTTCAGACGAGGCGCCTGGGCGGCGCTCATACAATATTTCAGACTCAGTATTGGCATAACGAAATTGCCAATTTTCAATCTATCATCCGCCGAACAAGCGATACTATATCAAAAAGCGCTTAAATACCGACCGTATATCGCGTTCAGCTTAAAACAAACAAGAAACAGGTAAAGTTTATTTCTTCATCGACTAAATGTCCGCACAGTTCTTGCCGTTAATTCGAAATGTGTTCACCCACATACTGGCCGAAATCGCCGATCGCTTTTGAATACCGGACGGAAATCGATTCGTGTGATACGAACGACACGAATACGGGTAAAAAAAGGAGAGAGACATTCATATGCTAATTGGCGAGGGGGCGACGAGAATTGAGTTGGGGGGAAAAAAGGTAAATAAAATGTCGAACAGCGGTGGGTTCGAAGGCGAAGGGCAAAAGCGCCGATTAAAAGGGAACGTGTAAACGGCCGTGTAATAAACATCTAATTAAGAGGGGGGACTTTGACGGAGGCGGCCGATTGGTTATTCATTGGGCGCGCGGCCCCACTAATCGACGACATCCCGAATTCCCGAATTAAGAGGATGGGAACTATCTTCTTAACAGCGGGTGGGGGACAGTTCTTGTCCAGGACGACTTCCAAACTGGAGAATCGGCCCGTTGTTCCTGGGTAACAGGAGACCATAGCGCGCCTGCGGGGAAGGGGAAGAATGGGACCTCTTGCAGGCGCAATTCGAACCCGTGACGCTATTGAGGCATAATTTTTCCAAAGATCGGACAATTCCAGAGAACCCACGCCGAATAAGCGTATGAAGGTCTTCCCAGAGGACAGTAGACAAGTGTCAAAACACACGAGTGACAAGTCAAACTAGTCGCCAGGGTGATACCAAACAGACGAGGGAATGAACTAAAGAATATCCTTTTATGTAAGGCCGTATAAAGTAATATTAAATAAGAAAAAAAAAATATATATATATATATATATATATATATATATACAAATATAAGCGGCGGCTAACACCTGTCGCATTCCCGGCATTAGATCGACGATTTTTCACAGGCATCGCGTTCCAAACACGATTTCCGGATCGTGCGCTTCCCAGTCGGGATAATATCGGCTGTCGGAATAGATCAAAATTCGTTAATAATCTATTTATAAATTAAAAACGCTCCCAACACACGCCGCCCGCTGTCACACACTTTTCAGACCATAAATACTCCTCTCGTATAATGGAGGTTCGGACCGCGGCCAACGCTCTACGTCCCAAACGCTCAATCAGACTGTTAATTATTTCATTCGGCGTATTGAACGAGGCTCGAAACTTATTGGACGGCTGGACGGAAGAAAAAAGGGGAGAGGCAATCGCCGTAAATATTGAAAGCGAGCGCTATAAATAATTCCCGGGCGGAAGATGGCGCTTTTCTCTCTCTAGCGCGCGCCCCGTCCACGGCGCTAATTGTCCCCCGCCGACAGGCAGCGCACAACAATCTACGACTAATAACTGTTATTACCAATCAATATCGTATTGCGGATATTACCAATCACCATACATTACCATATATATGGGTCCCGGGCTCTGGATGAAGGAGGGGGGAGGGTGGAGCGCGTGAAATATTGCGCGGTCTCCGAAACCCGGTCGTTTGTCACTTGGGTGGGGGGAATGAATTTTTGTAATTTGTAAAGAAAGTAGAGGTTATTAGGAGACAATTAGGCGATCCGGGGAGTTATCTCGGGCAGGAAATTAATCCCTAAGAAAACGGAGGCGATCGAGAACAATTTAAAAAAAAAGTTTTCGTTAATTACTTCTGGGACCGGGTTTTTCTTGTTTTGGATAGGAATTAAATTCCCATTAAGGGAAGGAACTTAGCGCCTTTTATGTTAACCCTCCGCGATATTTTTAATCTTTCTTTTTTCCCGACCTCCCCCCACCCCAAACCAACCCCCTTTCAAAACTACATAATAATATTCTTGTCCCATTAATTGCATAAAGTCCGGAAGCTCTGAATAAGAATTTCATTATTCGATAAGGCATATAATAAACTATATTTTACTCTTTTGCTGGTTGTACTAAGTAAAAGATTCAGAAATATTCCTCTACTTTAGTCCTATCTCTCCATACGTGATTTTATTATCGCAACTCAACCGATTAGTACAAACACCCCCCCCCCGTTTACGGAGTAAACAAAATCACAAATACTAAACGCCGGGGCGATATGCACGGATTATCTTTATCCAAGCGAATCTAACGCCCAAAAGCGACCGAGCAAACAGTTTGCCTAAGGGGGTGGTACGTGGAGTTATCGGCACCCCGCTAGGGTTTCCCTGGAGCCACGAATTTTTTTTTTTTTAAATAAAGGAGTTCAAGGGGCTCTGTGGGGGCGTCGTCATTCAATTCCCGAAAAGCGACCAATTCCGCCGAACGCATCCAAAAGGGGCTGGCGAAATGAAATAGGAACTCAACAAGAAAGGGAAATAACACGCTAAGGGAAGAGGCGGGGGGGGGAGGTGAAAGGATGAGGGACAGAGCGGAAATTAAATTGTTTTCAATTCGAGACTGTTTTCCTTTTTATCATTTAATATATAAAAGGGGCTTCGAGGGGACGCCTCAGATTAAAAAAAACCGTAGGAGAAATACAATGCGAAGGCAATTTATATACGATAATATTTATCTGAAAAGCAGAAACGTGGGAAAAAACAGAAGAATTTAAGGTAAAAGAAGCCCTAAGAACTATTTAAGCCTATTTATAGGCTGATTTTTCAGTCCTTGTTAATTATTCTCGGACAGAATCCAACATCGTCACAAAATTAGTTGATGTTTAGATTTCGTTGACATTTAGGGACTACAATGCTGCCAACTAAAACACTACTTATGTTGAACCGCCGAAGAATCTCCGAACGTCATAAATTAAATTGAATTACCGCTCGCTCCTAATAAGCCAGACCATATATAAATTTATCATGGTAATTTCATCGCCGTGACACTATAAAATATCGCTTTAATTAAATTTTCATCTTAAAGGAAGAAAATGTAAATATTTTGGTAATAAAAGTGAGAAAATTACAATTTATATAATTTTCTTTTATACTTATTTCAGTTTCAACGCATTCTATATTTTAAAATGCCACTATTTTCATTTTGTTGACTGACCGCACGCATAATTTACATTCCTTCACGTAAATGTATTATCTTAAAATACATCCAATTTAGAGCCAACGATGTTACATAACGACTACATAAACGGACTGAATATGTTCTGTACGCAGTGGTAATACACGTATATACATGAATGTAACACTTAATTACTGCTCACCCTTTAATTATGCTCATTCTGTTACGAGTCATCATATTTTTCTCAGGTAACTCAGTTGGAAGAGAACGGAATCAAGTAGAGAAAAAAATATGCGAAGTGCAAAGTTGGAAGCAATGTCCCACACGCTTCGTGTGGGACTTGTTATTGTACACTCGTACAGTGAACTAGAAATGTTAATAAGCGTATATTGGAACGGAATCACACGGATTCCACTTCACGAGAACGGACTATGCGTATTCATGGCATTCGGAATTTTTTCCCTTTCGTAAACAATTCAAAATCAAAACTACGTGCAAATTATAAAGCCGAGTCAGTGAATCAAAACATTTGGAAGGGGAGAGAGACTGGAATTTTCGTTTTCAACCGAGAGCTTCCGAGTACTGAGCTATTCCCCGCCGTTTCAGCAGTACCGTCACGAGTTACCTAAACGGAGAATAACAAACGATTGGGTGAACATTACAAAGGCGCCGGGGGCTGTAATCGAGCCAAAACGTCGACGCCTGACGGCCGTCGGATTTCCGAGAAATCGTCCGGGGACGGAATCGAACGCGCGCCCTATCGGAATGTCTCCGTCTGTAATTTTCACAATTTACGCGGTAATGCAAGTAAACTAGCGCGATTTACAATCTGAAACGCCATCCAAGCTCGCGTTAACCTGCAGCCTGCACGCAGAACAGAGCGATTTCACACCCGAATATAAATCTAAACCAGTACTAACATGTCCCATGATGAGGTCCTCAGAATTATTTGAAGACGCTAAATATAATTGAGTGAGTACAGAACCACTCGTCTATTTGATCATTATCTAGACAGGTTTCGATTACATTAATACGCTGGTAATAATATACTGTTACTCACTTATCCTTATAAAGTAAGGACAATATTGAGTATTAATCTAGGTGGAGGGTTTTGTGGATGAAAAAATCTTTTTACAAGTCCTATACAAGCCCGACTGAATATAACATTTCTGTCCGTATACAACATGTACGTACGGTCCAATGAATAACACTGTTATTTTCCACAATTAAAGCAAAAATTGAATAAACCCCCGCCCCCCCATATCGGACCCCTTTGAAGCTGTTCAATCTCCCCCCTTCCCCTCCCCCCAGTACATTTTCCAGTCTTGCGTTGTATTACACAATTAGTTTACCCAGTCAACTGCGAATTTGATATTGCAATTAATTAGAGTGTACAATAACGGGGGAATAAATATTGCGGTTGATTGAAGTCACAAAAGCTGGAATTGTAATAACGAATTAATTTAAAACGCGTTCAACAATGTGCCCCAATACGTCGCAATAATACATTCCCGGAAACGATATAATAGATTACGAGCCGAGAATTTGCCCGACAAATGCATGAAACGAGCCAACCAAAGTGATGGGATACTTATTTCCAATTAATTTTAATGTAGGAAGAGTTTGTTCGTTTAATTTTAACGAGAATTAATTTCCGCTATATTTCAGTATTTTACAAAAAATGATTTGGACGGACTTCCTCAAAAAAAAAATCGCTGAAAAGAAAACGGAAGTCCACACAGTTGAAAAACGAAAGGAGAGCGAAACAATAATTTTACGACTACCGTCATAAACCGGGCCGAAACAGCCATTAAATTCAAGGGGAACAGGATTTTTTCCCTGCCGCCGGCAGCTCGCTGTTAATATTACTACTGTTATTATTGTTATTACTAACTACACCGAAAATATTCGCCGAGCGTGAAGACAACCCGAGCCACGGCTCCAATAAAAAGAACAATTAGACCGGATGTAAAGTTATATTCCTCTCACTTGTTCCCCAGATGGCTATCGGGTTTCGAAAAAAAAATGCTCGAAGCCACTAGAAGTTATTAGTTTATATAACTATTCCGCGTGTTCTCTCCCTTTCCCTCTTATTTTTAATTCAAACGACCGCATCGTTTACATAATAAGGAAGCGCCCGTCTCGAAATCGTACACCGTCTCGAAAAAGACAATTAATGTCCGGCCGATGAGGGTTATAACTCTTAGGAATGGTGAATTAAAAACAAAAAAAAATGTTAAAACTTCCGACAAATTGGTTTCGGACTCAGTCCGGGGCGCGATGAAAGCGGAATGGACGACCTTCGAGGAACATCCGAACGTTAATTGGAGGTGGCGGCGGGGAGGTGTCTGCATGGTAATTTGGAAAGCTTTTAAACATTTTTAATTGCAGCCGGAATAGAAAAACGTGGCCCTCGCCTCAAAAAACAAAACGATGTTTCCACATATCGTTGAGGAACGATTAATCGCGTCTGCGATCAGACGCGATCCGCATTGGCGCCACAATAGCTTCATTAAAGGCGACACCGGCACTATAAATTTCGTCGGGGATTTGGGCCTGACAAGCGTAGAACCGCTGAAACTGGTTTCTTTCTATTCTCTACATGTTCACCGCAGCGTATGAAAATTTAAGGAATCGTGCGTTTCAATTTTAATTTCATCGAGTACGCTATTTCGGAAAACATACTTCGCAATATCCCGAGGCGTTGTGTCCCAGGAAATAAAGTCAGCAATTCTCCTACAAAGTTAACATCAATGTACTCCTGTAAGACTTATTTTTATCTATTGGGGGTCCGTGTAGGATTGAAATAAGAACATTAGCATTAATGTGTCTAAGCATCGCTATTACTCTAACTATGTAGACATGTCTCCAGGATTGGATTGATACATTGGGTGTTGTTCGATAAAGTTATCACAATTTTATTAATTCGCGACCGAACGTTAAGAGTATATGGATCAGTGATGTTATACGAGAAGCCACAGCAGATAAAACGGTAAGATTAACTGGTTTAATTCGACAGGCGAACGTTCCTAATGTCCGGTTCGGGGGACGGGAGACGGAAGAAAAAGGACCTCTTTCCATAAATTGATTCATTTCCGCGAACGGTAAAGTTCAACTGAAAAGATAGTGGGGCTCTCGAGACTCCTCTCAAGATAAACTTGTCCGATTCCATTACTCATATCAGTTCGCGCCCCACTCCTTCTTTTTTATCCCTTTCTTCTTCTACTCCCATGGACCGAAGGGGGACGGAGAGAATACGAGCGGAGGACGCGGGAAGAGAGTTGGAAATCGTAAAAGTTTTACCGGAGTCCGAAGGGGTCAGACGGGGCGGGGGGGAAGGATATAAGTCAAAGGCGGAAAAGCCCCAGCGGCAATAAATAGGTGAAAACGAGCGAACGAGGTTTTTCACGCCCGCCAGGAAAAAGGAGGGGGAAAAGCGAGCTGTCGGAAAATTTTAAGGCACTCGAAAGTTAAAGGACGTGTCCACTCAACCTAAATACCCCTTTTCCGCAGCCCTACTTGAGACGGTTGTCGCAAAACACAAAGTTGAACTAATTTCACACACAACATATTTTAAGCTACAAGGTAAATTAATAATAAATTGAAAACAAAATTATTAAACGAAACTATATAACATTTCATTGACCGAAGGTGTGGACTCTAAATTCAACATTTTCCAGCTGTCCAAAAGTCTGAGTTACACAAAACTCTCCTTGAAATTTTACTGTTATATTCCTCAACGATAACAAAATTATAAATTTCGCCCATAGTTGTATTTATTAGGAGAAAATTGGGATTACTACAAAATAGCCGAACCCGAGGGGAGTCTTAATTTGAACAGGATAGGTGTTTCACAGATTCGAATTTAGAAAATAATTTTTAAAAACGATGCCTTGCGAATTGCGTAAAAATTAAATACGCATTGGCCCAAAAGGAATGAAAAATAATTACATAAAAGTATAAAATAAGGGAGTGTGGCTACAATATACCTGCGATTGGCCGTTGTTATTGATGAAGTGGATTAATTAATCAATGTTGTTCCCGGTTGATATCAGTACAGAGAATCGAACTTATATATTGAATTAAGAAGTTTAAACATGGTTTCACGAAATAGGCGCTTTTCCATTAGCCTCGTACAGGGCGGACGGTATAATCTTATTCGCGCTCAGTATTCACCATTGTTGGGGGTTCTGGAGAAGCGCGTTTCCCGACGCGAAAGTTTCAGCAGCAATTGTCCTCTCTTCTCTCCTCGAGGGACACGCGAATTAATCTTGCATGGTCCGCATTTGGCCAGAAGGCCAGAGAAAACCGACGGGGCCCGCGCGGCGCCCGTGGGGGTTTCCGTAATCGAGATATTTATTATTCATGAGAAAGGCGACTACAAACACTATGAAAAACTCATTCCTTTTGCCCAAACAACGGGCCTTTTCCCTTTTCGGGATCAATTCGACTGTCGCGAGAAAATTTCATAATAACTTCAGTGTAACGCATGGACAGCAGCCACGATCCGGATGGACGTCTTCGCCGGTTCCCACGAGAGGCCCACAGACGTTGATTTTAAATACATTTAAAATGGCTACTAGTGAACAATATTACTCCAGAAAAACAAAAACATCAATAACCCGAATATGTTTTCCAATAATTGGAAATCAAATCGCGATGAACAAACCAATACTCAACCGCTCGCTGTTGTTAACAGCCGGACGCGCGTTTCGATAAGTTTCGATTCGCCCGGAAAAAATATCTCCCGATTGGTAAAGATTAAAATCCATTAAACCGTGTAATTGGGTTTCAATCTGCGGGCGATTTCGTGCGAGAGGCCGCTCACGAGGAATATTGCGGGGGAAGAGAGTCCAAATTTGAAAAACGTGACCGATCAGTCGGTCAAACAATAAAGTGGGAACGGCCGACGTAACAAGCTAATGCGGCCACTGCATAGACACAATTTCCACGATTATTATTAATCGCACGTTTTCCTTTGCTTTGGTTACTATGGATTCTATTTAAAAAAAAAACTTTATTTCAATATTACGCTCCTATTTACTTGATGGCAGAGCATTCAAGGAAGTTGCAGGCCATAAAAAATATCCACTATCCAATATATTTTATGTCCAATCAAATTTCTTTCGTTCAAATACCCATATGTACATATCAATATTGTCCGTTAATAGTACATACAGAAATGTATATTGTCCTTATCTACTGTAGAACTTACAGCACAAAATTCTGGTTGAAACCAGAGACACCCTCCCCCTCAACAAAATTCGATAAAAGTCATGAGTCGAAAATCGTTCGACTGGGGAAGTGATATTAGTTCTGGAAAATTTCCGATCGCCCGAAAAAGCAAGCGGATTATCTGCGGTTTCGGATCTGTAGAAAACCGAAGTTTCGATTTGGAAAGCGCGGAGGGGGAGGGGTGGCGGGGAGGAGCAAAACTTTAATCTTGATTTATGGCTTGTTCTCTTAAGGAGGGGACCGACCAAAAATGATCTCCAGATAACTGTGTCCGCCGCTATCAACTTCAAACTCAAAAAGAAGCATTTGAAATGGCTTTATCTGTTCTCGAACCGCCCGAGGGGGAGGGTGTAATCTTCTGTTTAAGCTGCGACGTCCAAACGCCGTATTATTACCTGTAAAGTTTTTTTTCTTCTATAGGCGCTAATTTTTAATTTTCAAAGAAAAGACCCCATAAATAGGAACGACATGGAAGTCGTGTACCCTTCCGATAACCCCAACGAACGCAGTCCCAAGGCTGAATGCACCCCCTACATGCATAACAATTAGACAGCGACATAAAACGCCCCCCACAAGTACTAACGCATTAACAGTACAAACCTCATGGCCCCCAACCCTTTGTTTATAGGTATAAATGTGCGGTCATGCGATTCGATGAGCCGGAACAGAAAGCAGACAAAAAATAGAAACATGAAACTTTAGTAACGATGGGTGACACCTAAAAATAAGCTGAGATGCCAACTAGTTTATATTCTCTCTGGAGAAAAATTGTATATTATCGTGTGTATAGATTACACAACAACAGTACAAGGTTAAAAGGTACAGTATATGCATGTTAATCACGTACGCATGGCTACGTGAATATGTGGCAGTATCCGTCAGTCAATAGAGGTCGAGACAGGATAAAATACGCGTATCTTTACCAATATTTTCCGATAACAACCGTATGTTTTTAGAAACTAAAGTCGACCACTTAGTGACACTTTTCCGCATTTGTAATCCAAAGAAAATTGAAACATTATGCAGAAATAATCAGGGCAGCCATATGAACAAGAATTAAAACTTACCGAAACCAAAAGCAGTACTAAGGCTTCAATATCGATAGAATTTCAAATTAATATTAATTGCCTCATTACAACGGAATAAGATTGAACAAGAACCTTAACTATAATCGACCATTTATAAAAAAAATCAGTATGCGCGGACACGAATTGAAAATTTCAAACGGCCGTTTATTCCAGTAGATTAATAAAATCATCATTTCGACAATCAGACTGCCCCATCAGGAATGGACAAATCTCCCTAACGGAATACGCTTCGATAAATCGAAATTCGCCGCTATCAGATTGCTGAAAATCTCGAAAACGTATTAAATTATTAACCGAGCGTACGGAGCGTAGCATGTACAAAACGGGGGAAGAGGGGGTTCTTATCTTTGCCGGCGATCGGCCCGTTACTGGAGTCGACACCACGTTTCGAAAATCATTGTGTAATCATTACAGATTATTATATGTAATAATAATTCCCGGGCGTAATAAAACTTCGGGGTTTAAAGCAGAGGAATAAAGGAAAGGTAAGAGGGATAAATATTCGCGCATTAATTAAAAATTTACGATGCACCGCATTAAACGTCCGGCTCTAATTGCATTCGAACTCTCGGACTCTGACGTCCCCATTACTTTTTATACTTTTCTTTTTCCTCCACTCATCCTCCGTTATTTTTCCTTTTTCATTTTTATTTTCTCGGGGCCTTTCTTTAAGCCTAGGTCGGTGTGCAAGTCATCGAAGACCGAATAAGCGGTAGAGGTTTTTACGACTAGATTCCACCCTCCCCCCCCGCCGGCGGGCTCGTAATTCATTCTAATTGACCGTTCGCAGACGACGGTCACGCCGCGCTCTTATACACGTATTTATTTTTTGAATAGACTTCCAGCTAAACAGCCCAACGCTCTCACACATATATATATTTTTTAATATGCAGGACATTATTCTGAATATCATCGCATGATGGCGAGTTTTCTATCGGGGCCTAAGAAACTTTTTCTTACGTCACTTTCGATGCTCTCAAGTACAGTTTTTGCCTTCCCACTCCAGAATCCATTGCTATCGAACGCTGCTACTGAAGCTGGCGAGAAACCGAGACCGTCTGAGCACGGGTTCCCATAAATATAATCAATTATCCCCAATACCGAGGGGTACACCGCTTCACTACCTTAATAAGGCCGAAGACTTTATAGCTCCGGCGCGGTGAGGGGTAAGTCGTAAAATTGATTTTTTTCTTACCCCGTCCCTAACAATGTTGGTTTTTTCCCGACCCCGAATCGGCGTCCCACACTCCAATTAAGCACGGCCAGGCCTAGAACAACGTTTATGTTAATCGGATTCGTCCATCGCGGCGAACCCGGTAACAATACGTTTACTTTGATAGCGACCATCACCGGCACACAGTTCCCACAGCGAATACACGTTTCGTCCGTCCGTTTACACGAGTTTCCGGATAGAATTAAAACGAATAATTCGGTCTAAATTGAGGCTAACGGTCATGGGGGGGGGGGGGTTGAAACACACCGGGGAGGTCCAATACCGAGCAGCGCCTCAAAAGGAAGCAACCGACGTAAGACCATTAATGAAAGCCAGTTAAGGAGTTTCGCTCCTAACCGAATTCGGTTAACGACGACATCCGGTGTCGCCCCCGCCTCGCTGTCGCGGCCGCCTCCACTGTCGGGCCCAAATCTCAAAATCAACGCCCGGATCAAACAACAAAATCACAGCTCCTTCTTACAATTCCGAACAAGAAAGTGCGGAACAGAAATATAAGAATTAGGACCGGGTTGTATAAGATGGATGATATGAATCCAACTATGCAATCTGTACTATCATCGTTCCCTTCTCTTGTATAAAAAACCAAAAAGAAAAATACTTTTAATCCGAAACCCCAACGCCGAAAACCAGATGACACTCCATGATAACTCAGAAAATCGTTATTCACGATCTGATGGCTGACAACACTCCAGTAATGAAGAATGTGGCATGAACCATTATATAAAATCTATTTCCAGACAACGGACACGACGGAGATCTGAATCCGCTGGACTGATATTTATGGAAAACTTTTTTTCGAACAGACCGTGAATAATTCATGAGCCCACGTCATTAATATTATTCTAATGTCTAAGGTCCGCATTTTTCTCGGCGATCTCAAAAATAGGGAAGTAGGCTTAATTAAAACCTATATATGCAATACCTGTGGTACTAAATAGATACCTGTATATAGATTGCAGTTATGCGAGAACAGAGTATAGTACAGAGAAAATGATAAAGACAGAAGGAGAGAGTCCTAAAACCGGTCTAGTATAAATCTTTAAAAGGCGATTGATGAATCTTTTGCCAGAAACCGGAATAGAAACGACAGTACACAAGTACTACTCAACAGATATTTACATCGAAGCAGATGTTTATCGCCGAGATGAAACGGGACAGTTATCGCTCATATTACCCGGTTGTTTTATACTTTACGACCGGCATAAATTCTTAAGGGCAGACAATAAAGGCTGAAGGAGGGGGCAAGCGGTAATGATATAATTAATCCGAAGGGTTCCCTACCGAAGCAGGTCGAAGGAAGGGAAGATGACGAGGGCAGATAGGAGAAGAAGGATTTCATTTTCGTGGCTAACTGATTCCGAAAATTCCTTTTCGAAGAATAAAGAGGAATGAAGAGGAGGAGGAGGAGGAGGAGTTGGAAAAGGAACCTCCCTTTTATTCCGGTAGGCTATAATCAACGTTAACGTCGTTTTTGAAATCCACCCCCTGATTTAAGACCCCGACAGGGGAAAACCCCCATAAGAAACTCCGTAGTCCTCTCCCGGCGAGTGCTCCATTGTAATTCACCCGATGAAATAAACCACGCAATTAGAGCCGACAATTTGCCAACCCGGTCCTTTAGCGTCGCGATTACACGTTCAGCCTAGATCTACTTCATGGCTAAGTGACTCGAACATTGGGCCATTCTACGGGATGAAATATTCTACAGCCGTCGGGAATTTAAACGGACCGCCATCACTGGATATATAAACGGTAAATCCCGAAATACACTGAATTAAGACGTTTCAAACGCTCTGCATTTACGATATACACACCAGTTATTTATATAGAGTTCATAGATAAAACGTTTTGTTGGTGGCCAATAAAAATAGTGAAATTCTAACGCGACAAGCTTATTCTTCGCCTCCTAGCTAGAAAATTCCAACGGTTCTTCGTTAAGACCAGGAAACGTCGTTATCAATTGACAACCCGCATGTGTCAACGTCGTTACTCGATTTCCTGACACTTTGTTCGGGGCTTCGCCGTCGTCAGTACGAATGCGTTATTAAAAAATACTTAAGCCTATTACGTAAGATAAGGTTAACTACTCACGTAGCAACGATTCTTCTAGTCAGAGGGCACTATGATATAAATCAGTGTATTCACTCACCTGAAACAAAAAAAAGACCCGAATTAAAAACATTTACGCACAACAAATACTGTAAATCAGGAGGATAAAATTTAATTAACCCCGGCGCACAGTTTGCTGCCGTCAGTCTTATTAGCCCCATCTATAATGGACGTGTGGGAACTGATGGGCTGTTGGTGGAATGAAATTTTCCGAAAATGGTTCCAGCCCCTCTGTTGCTGGGACGGCGGGATGGTCGGAGATGGGGCGCAATCTCTGAGCTATGCCCGGGGTCCGATCCGGGGCGCACTTTATATCCAATTAAAGATAAAGACTCGTCTGTCGGCCACCGCTATCAATTAGGCGAGAGGCGAAGCCGAGGGCCGGTAATTTCGATTGACGGGGTGCGGGGGGGGGTGTGGGTCGGACCTATCGATACGGCGAAGGAAAAAAAACGTTCACCGACCGTGGGATTTAAGTAACTGCTACGAATCATGTGCCTATCACAGTAACGATTCTGTTATTACGCTAGAACGGCCGGATATTTCGGGACCCAACAAAATCGAAAAAATAATTACTGATAAAACGGGGTTCAACCGAGCATAATTTTGCTTGTTTCCATAATTCATAAACACCCAATTTATCATTCGGTTCTATTTCCCACGTGCCGCGCATAATATTTCGGATAATAGATTCAGTCGCGGGTTTGAGTGCTTCACTTTTACAAATATGTTATTAGGGACAGAATTTCGTATACCGTGAAGGCCGGTGGTAACAACATCTCAGAGTGTGGTTTAGAACACTGGTTTTGTGGTCTGCGAGGGGTTGGAATACCATAGGTTTCGGCTGCTTGCCATCTTCAGTAGCGGTGTTAGTCACTTTGGATGTTTTTTGGGCGTCCTCACTGCACTGTCACTGTCACTTGTACTGTAGTGAATAACACCGCTACTGAAGATGGCGAGCAGCCGAAACCAGTCTAGAAAAAAACCAAACCAGCGAGAGGAGATAGAAACACACGAAATCTACGGTCTCAGAGAGTTGTTATAAATAGGTTATAAATCAATCATAATTCTACGTAGGTACATTTTTCATTATAATGAATACTATTGGTATACACGCGCTAAAATTTACATTCAGTATATTGCATCGATTGCAGACCAACTTGTTAGAAAACGGGACGTGTTGTAAGGCGAGAATTTATTTGTAGAGCGTTGAGAACTGCTTTCGGGAAACAGTAAAGTGTCGAGCGCAATTGGTACCGGCAGACAGAGCGATAATCCCGTCATAAATAATCGAAGCGGTTCACACACAGTCAGAAAGACACAAACACATTCGCACGCACGAGGGAGGGAGGCTTCCTCAAAGAGAACGGTTTCTGAAGGGCGGCCGACGGCTATTTCGGACTTTTAAAACTCCCGGGAGGAGGACCGTTCGAAAGAGCTCGTAAATCTCCTCTACCCATTTCATAAACAACCGACTTTTAACAGAGGTCTCGGAGGAAGGCAAAAGTTTAAAACGGCTCAGATCCGCCCTCCGAAAATCGCTTTCGCTCTATAAGCGGCGATTTTCACGATCGTAAAAGCCAAACCGGACGAGTCTGAAAACGAGGCGCGGGAACAAAAGAAATTCTCTCTATCTCTTCACGAAATAGCCCGCCTTTCATATATCTCGGATTTATCGGTTTACAGAATAAGCTTTTAATAACTTTTTAACGGCCCCCAGCCGTGTAAAGGAATCTCCTCGGCGGGTCGGCAGCAGAGAGGCGTACCAGAATGTGCACGGGTGAGAAAAAAATGCGCGCTGGGGAGTGCGTGCCTCGAACATCTCGAGAATGTCACACCGGTGAAGGGCCAAGTAGGGACTAATTGCTCGACTGTGGTGTCGCACAACAATCTCTCTCCTGCAGCAGGAACTCTCTTTTCTCTGACTCGGTATGTCTCCGCCAAAAGTAATATTAAAATCACTCCGACTCTATCACCTGAAGTAGTTCTGGAGACAAAGAGCAAACCCATCTAGAAATAATAAAACGCGAGAGGAACCTCAGGACGAAATCTACTCTATTCTATTGTCATGGTAAATGCATGTTGCATTTATAGTATTTATAATTAATAATTAATAGTAAAATGCTATAATTTTCTCACCGGATAAAAGCAATCGATGGAATGGAAATATGTAATTAAGACGTTCGAAATGAATGATTCTACGATAGTAAGGAGCATGGACCATTTTAAATATAACTGGTAGGTAAATAGTCGTTTCTGAGTAATACATGTTTGCCCTTGTATACTCCGGGATACCATATGACCTCACGCCCGATATCCAAGAATGCCGTCTTATCGTTTCCAGACAAAGCAGAAGAAATGAAGGAATAGAGACCGTTCGGGGAATGGAACAACGGGCGGAGATAACTATTCCGGGACAGCGGTGGAAAACATTGCGCGATGTTATCAATAATATCTTATTATTCTTATCGTCAAGGGGCGGGAGAATACAATCTCGTCGGAGGGATCGGATTTCCATTCGGTCCCACCCGGGTAAGAATCGAATCGAGCAGGGAATCCTCCATCTGTAAACTGAAGAATTTATACTTTTCCGACGCCATTTTTAGAATTTCTACCGTTTCCCTCTTTCGATTACCCGGTATTGATTCGGAGTTATAATTGGACTCCGGTATAATGCTTATTCGATGACTGGTCACTTGGAGAACATACGGCCGTACTTACATACAAAATAGTCTACTTATTTTCCAGCCGACTACTTAATCAGAGCAACCCAAAAAATCTATAAATCTATTAGGTTAAAAAGTTGCAATATTATCTACATCAATATTTCACAGCTTTATGACACCACGACAGTGGACAGTGGATGAGTAAGATTAAAAAAATTATTTAATTTATATTACAACAAAAAATGAAAATATTTCGCAATCGCGTCGTGATAATTCACGACCGAAGATCTGAAGGACTTTGGTATTCCAAACAAACGCGCATAATATTCAGCTGACACATAAGATGAAATCGTCTTTACTGTATAGGGCCGACACGGCGTCAAAGGAGAAAACCATTAGGGGTTGACCCCCCGTCATTCAGAAAAAAAGTTTAACCCTGTCGCGGCAAAACGGGTAAAGAGCGAAACGGAAGCCCGCGACGGCGGCGGCAAATCCGGCGTGACCGGTAATTTCCATGGGCGCTCCCCCGACAGTTTTTCCCATCCGGGATACGGTTTTCTTTAAGGGCCCGTTGAATGGAGCCACAGACCGAGGGGCTAAGTGGACTGTTGAACCCCGGGCTCGGTTGACGCCCGGGCTTTAACGTCGTTACATGCTCCGCCTCTATTCACGTCGTCGGCGTCGGAGGGGGGCGGGGTGAAAAAAAACAGTAAAGAAAAGACGCGAAAATTGGACTGGAAACTCGTGGTGGACCTCGCGGGTTATTCAGATTTTCCACGGTGCGAATCCACCGGCACTAATTACGGTAAATTGTCGGTGGCACCGTAGTCGCTCATCTCCCCCTTGTTTAGGCTCCTTATCCCTGTCAACAATGTAGTTTAACCTTTTTTTCTTTTTTCAAAGCTTCTTCTCAGGCAGGAGCATTCAATCTTCTTCGACACAGCGGTCCCACAGCTGCTGGACGGCGAAAAGGGTAATTCGAATTCTACACGCGACGGTATATCCCCGTAATATATTTATGTACCTATGTATTGTTACAAACATTAACACATTTGGCCACTAAATTTTATTTAAATTCGAAAGTCGAAAATTCACGACGATCATTTGAGATATCAAAACATATTGCAAGAAATTAGTAGAAGAAATCAAGTTTTTAGACAATGCAATTTGTTACTGCAAGAATTTGCAATCTTTAGAAAGTAAAAAAATTAATTACGAAAAACATTTTTTGCATTTTGTAAAAAATAATTTCCGTTTCAAATCAAAAGATTTGAATTTAATAACGGTGTTTTATTTATTGACAGAATTTTTTTAACTAACTAGCATTTGTTGTATGTATTTATTTCCACCTCCAGTCTGGATGCTGGGGGAACCGATTACTTCCCCAGTTATTGCTGTAAGCAAGATTTCATCTTAAAAGAAGCGAAAAAGGCCGATTATCCTGACATAAATATATGTATTTTAAAGGCTTATAAAGCAACTCAGCGCTAAGTTGGCCAGGGCTGAATTGTTGAGCAGGCCGACATAAACTCTAAATGACTTTCAATTTAGCTCCGCCTGGCCAATTGAGGCTCCTCATTTGCATGAGCAAAATGTTAGCACTCTTAACACTTTCAAGCGGGGAATTTTGAGAAAATGAAAAGACCCGTGTTTATGAGTTTAACAGAGTAGCGGTTTAATTATTAGGCGGATTTATATTACATAAAATGAAAAAAGTAGAAACGATTTATGTATTTAATTATAGGGCGTTTATAAATGGTACTTGATGTTAATGGTACTATATTAAATACCTAAACCGCTGCGCTTCGAGTAACTTTAATTTTTCGAGGCGGTATAAAAATATATCCAACTGTATTTATAAATGAGAGAAGGTTTCCGCGCAGAACTTGAATTATCGCTAAGTACCGGTAGGATCGCGTGATGTGGGAAGAACCTCGGTCGGCAGGGGTGGCCCCCTGCTGTTCCACGATTTTCGTTGTGTTGGGAAACTGTTTCCATCGGAAGGCTTTTTGCCTCTGGGACCCTCTCGGGTGTTGCGTCTTATTCCAGCGTTTCGGAACTCTTACCAGTTCCGTCGCCAGGGTCCGACTGACAGGCTATTGACAGTGCGATGCCTCGAAGAGTTAAAATGTTGAAATACGCTTCAGTTTCCTCGGAGTCCTCACTCCCAGAGCAAACTATCCCTATTGAGTTACCTCGAGCCGCAAATATTTCCCCCCTAGTGAATCCTTCAACAAATAACCCAGTTCTCTGACCGCCACTACAACGTCCACACTGTTTGTGACTGGTGGAAAACGCAGGCCGAACCGACCAGTCGACTTGTCGACGACCTATCAAGATTTTCTTGTCACTGATTCATCTTCATCTGGATTAATTAGAGCGACATCTGGGAAGATGTACTGGGGTCAATAAATAACTGAAGTCGAGTGGGCCAAAGTAGTCACTAATGCGATATGAGTAACGTCGACAATTCAATCCCGCTATATTTTCATGTGACGCAGACATATTCGTTTCCTTCGGAGCGTTTTAAATATAAATTTGTCAAACTCGGGCCGCGAATTTTATTATCAATTGCGTCGAGTCGAAAGAATTATTTCTGTCGAAGCCTCAGGTGAAACACCGAGACCCGAGATTAAACATATGCGAGGCTATTACATACCAATCGACAACATCGCACATGCGTCCGAAGCGATGCCGATGTCGCGGCTATAAAGCGCCAAACAAATGGCCCCCCCATAATTATTATTTATGTTTCCTTGCGTTCGTATAGACGTTCATAAACATCACTCAATGTCCCCGTGTATCGCATTACTGTTATGACCAGATATCAAAATAATCCCGTGCTGACGGATCACGGCACTTGAAAGTGTTATATTATGGCAGGCCAAGAGGCTTCGGAATATATCACCGGTCGGATGTTACATCATGTCTCTCGCTAGTATATGTAACTGCGAACCGTACTGAATGACGTCGTGCACAAGTCACGATGAGTTCTAGCCGAGAAGCTTCGCGAGATATATTTAAATTAGTAAATAATATATAGTAAATATATTCAGTAGAATTGATAACAGATGTGCGCTACGATAGAGCACTTCTAATTGAACTCTAACTAATTTTTTTCTTGTTCCTCTATTACAGAAAAAGCCTAATTATTCAAACTACTTGAACGGCAGTATTCACATATTTGATTTATGAAAATTAGTGCGATAACAAAGTACGAAATAAAAATGTATTTCGCGTAGTAAAGAAAAATAACGTGATTTCAACATAAGTGGCAATTACAGTATCTAGTAAACATAATAAACTAGAGCGAACGAAAAATTAGAAACGCTCAGTTATAATGGAAAGGACAATTTTATTCGTGTTGTACGCAGAGAAGTCGGTTAGACAAAAGATATATCGGCCGGAGGTGTGCCAAATGCAATACCGTTTTAAAGGGGAGGGGGGCAACTTAGCCGGGAGAAGAGAAACGGAGGGGACGCCTCTGAAGACATGATGAACTGCACGGATGGGGGACTCAGGGGACCGAGACGCGAATAATGGGGTCCGCGGTCCTATTTAATTCTATTTTTTTTTCGGCGTTTCAAAAAACTTTGATCATGTTCCACGGGCCGGTCGTAGGCGCTAATCGTTTCTCCGCGTTGGCAAGCGTTGCGCACTTCCCGTTCGAAATCCTATCCATCCTCTCCCAACGGCCGACCATTTGTCCACGGCTTGGCGTTTTCTCGCTTTCTATTCACCTGTCCGGAGGGTTCCGACTAACGACCCCCCCCCCCGGTCTCAGATACCTCGAAGACTCCATCGGCGATTAATCGGTTGAATCTCGGCTGCGCCCAATTTTAACGAGGCGTTGCCAAAATAAAATATTAGCGACATATGTCAGTCAATTCTTTTAACAGTTGTTAAACTACATTGTACTGTCTTCGCGTTGCCAAAAATTGTGAGGACGCGCATTCCTCCCTGGAAGACACACCGAGCAAAATGATTTTTTCATTCCATTCATTGATTCTTGTGTATGCAGCTGTGATTGTGGATAATAAAAAAAAACCCAAGCTACGCGCCAGTAAAAACTCGTGGCAACTCATACAAAGGGATGAGACGACAATTTTATAATTTTTCACTTAAAATTCTACAATTGGGCATTCATAGATGATGCCTGTTTGCAAGATATAACTGGAAAATCGACGAGAGATGTATTACTCTTCGGCAGATATTTTGCACAGAGAAAATTTAAAACTAAGTTTGCAGCGGATAATAAAAGAAGCCTGACCTCTGTAGCCGGCCATCGACAAAAAGGATAATTCTCGGTACGCAGTTAAGACCCGTAGTAAGTGTGCTGACTCGGGCCGGAACATACCTTCGCGCAATCAAAGCCAGTTTCTAAGCCCGCAAGCCCTTACCGGGAGGAACGCGGCCGGAGTTATGCATGAAATTATAGCGCGGACAAGTGCGAGAAGTGCGAACGGAGACGCGGCTCAGCGCCAGGCGGTAAATAGACCGCTGAAAAGGGGATTACCGAAGCGGAAGGTCGTAAACTTGTCCTTTCGTCTGCAGTTTCCAGATCTAGATTCCATTATCAAACCGCAATTAAAGTTTCTCCGAGTTTCGTGAGCTCATTCGGTCCGGGGTCCGTTTTTGCGTTCAACTGACGACGCGTTCCCACTAAATTTAGGAGAAGCGTTTCCGGACAAATGTCCACGTTTACGAGAGTGAATTAAATGCTCGAATTGAAACCGGATGAATAAGTAAGACTGCAGTTATGAGTCCGCGCAAGTGCTTACACCACAAGAAAAAGTTTGAGGAAACTCGTTTTACTTGTATCCCCCCAGAACACAAAGGACACGGTCTGAAAACTAGATACGCTTCCCGACGCGTTAATAAAAGGAATAGCCAACTACTTGTTACTCCGAGGGGAGATGATTTTAAGTGGTTTCGATCGTGGAGAATGATTTTTTCGCGGACTGGACAAAATATCTTCACGGATAAAAACAAATCACTTCTAGTAAATGCGCTTAATATATAAGATACCGGGACCAAAGCATTAGGCATTAAGTGCAGTAAGCTATGTGACAGAAAGAAGTAACTTTAAAGTCGTCACATTGTTATCTTTCTGTTAGCTGGATCCTCCGGACACGCCCGAACGTGCGCATCCGAACCCGAGCGGCAGGTTTAGACGAAAGGGGCGCGAGATATTATGTTGTTTTTTTTCTACCTACTCATACATACATAATTTTTTTTTTCACCGAAGGCACAACTCCGGGTGTGAAGTCCCCGACTAATTGTATCGGTCGCCCCCGGACCCAGGTCGACAAAAGAGGGAAAGAATTTTCCTGTGAGAGACGGGAGGGTGGACCCGCTCGCTCGAGGGGTGTCATTGGGCCCCGCCCAGGGGTAGAACCGACCCACAACCCCCCTCCTTTACAATGGATACAGTCGGGTTTCGCAAAAATTACGACCGAGACACCGGTTATAAATTAAACCTGAAAAACCGACAATAAGCGTTAAATATCGGATGAACATCCCTACTGAAAACACAACATTTATAAACCATTTTTCAAATCGTCAAAATTTAATGAGCAGGGAAAACATATTAATACACTTTTTAAATACAAGATTTGTCTCAAAATTTCTCCCACTTTAAAGTTAATTAAAATTAATACCCTAATTTCTGATGCTTAGAATTAACTTCTTTAAATAATATTGAAGTATTAGTGGCAGGATGCTTAATTGACGGACAACGTGTCTCTATTACTAATGAAATGAATATATAACGACATGGGGACTCGGGACTATTATTTTAATTTCGTGCTAATAATGTCTCCAATTAATCCGAGATCTTCTTAATCACATTCAATAATTTATACAGGTATTGCCGACTCAATGAAACTTTTGTGTCGTATTCAATGTGCGAAAACTGTTCAAGCTCCAAGAAAAGAATAGTGGGCTATGAAAATAAGCATTCACGGCCATATTTGTCAACCGCACCGGCTATTTATCATTAGGGACACATTTGTCCAAACTGGAAGGGAGGCGGCGGCGGGGGACACATGTGTCTCACGGCCTTCGAAGGTTAAAAATCAATGGAAATTATGAATCGGGGAGAACGAAACCTGTTGTTATGACGGACTCGACCCCCCTGGCGCTGCCTGGGGCAATTTTATGAAGGATGGCACCGCCAACTATACGTCAGAACAGACTGTACCGTAGGGGGGTTTTCGAAAAGGGGCCTTTTTCACCCTCCTCCAGTTTTAGGGGCGGTCGCGGACCCCCTAGAGGTACCGGTTCTAGGTATTGAGGACGAAACATTCGAAACGACCCTTTTGTAGGGAGGTTCGAAAATGCAAGTGCAAAGACCGCACACATACACAAACACATGTCCGGCCGTGGAACGGTTTTAATTCGTCATACCTGCACACACAAACGGACTCGGTGAACAGAAAAAAAAACCAAAAGAAAAAGAATCCGCTCGGTTAATGAGCTCTATTTGTACATAGGCGGCCTACCGTGAAGCCCTCCATTGTGTGTGTGTTACTCCTGGGAAAAAAATGAATAATTTATTTAAGAACGGTGGTCGGAGCTCATCGAACGACTCCTCGGCTATTCAATCCGAACTGACAGTAAAAATGTTCGTAATCCTAATCGACGTTAAGGACCTACGGTAATTAAAATGTTTTTTTTATTTATTAATAACGAATTCACAAACTAAAATAATAATATATGATTTTCCTATTAGGCTGTGCACGAACATCATTCTCTCTTTTTTTGTTCTTTCGTAACAAACAAATTCTTAATCAATTTTGAAGGCTTAATAGAAGGGAAATTGCAGAACTAGGAGTTAACTTATCGGCTTAACCATTGTTTCAATCGAATTATTTTAGTTCGAGATACGTTGCGACATCTTGCCTGGCTTTTCGCCGGTTTTAAACTCCTTGCACATTTTAATTTACCATCGACTACAAGTCTCTCTTGTCAAGTGTCCGGAAACAGACACGTCGAACATACGCCCCCTATTGACACTATTAACGCATTACACTGACACAGGTCACGGAACCGCTTAAGGCTAATTGGGTGAGTTTGGAGGGGGGGGGGAGGGATGTCCGGAAACTAATTGGCCGATGAACAGCGCTCCCGCGCCGAAGACGGAAGTGGAAAGAGAAAGGCGGGGGAGGGAAACACCTGGTATAACGAACGCCAATTATTCCGCTGCAAGGGCTATTATTGCCGCGAAACAACGAGTTTACAGCTCTGAGAAATGTAAAACGATAGAACACAATTAACATACTCAAAGCGGTCCAAACCCATCCGACCCCCCTTCCCCCCAACTTCCTACCTTCTCTTTTCTTCCTCGACCGTTCGAACGTGGCGCCTTTTTCCAACTACAAAATCGTGGCGTTTAATTGTTCCAGAGCATTTATTGCTAGAATAATGTCAGGGTTTTGCGATTCCGTTTTTCCCATTGTTTTCAAATCTGCAACTGGTTTTATTTCTTCAATGCATACCTTCTCCGACGGCGAAGTTGGAAATATAATTATTATAAATTATTGTGAATTCAAAAAGGGTTATATAATACAAAGAACTTTAGGAGTAGAATAAAAATATAGATTTAAACCAATTTCTATGCCAATGTATGGAAAGAAAATATCTGTCATATATATGATGTCGGCTGTTACTGTCTCTCAGTCAGAAACAAAGCGCAATATAAACAATTATTAATTTGGAGAATTAAACGCTTTAAAAATTATGCAGCCGCTCTGTATAGATGGAAATCGAACTACATTAGACAGGCAGACGGCATTGAGGCCATTTTGTTTTTTCACCCAACGGACCTTGGATACCCGACCATTTTTTTTTTGGCAACGCGGCTGAGGTAACAACAAAAACCGTAGGAACAGAAGGAGAGGATTTTCTTTTTGTCCTGTCCAATTCCATTCTGTTTTGAGTGTCCCCAGTCCTTCGCCTATTAATCCTGATTCCTCAGCGTTTTAAGACCACGCGCCTGACGAAGGTTGTCAGTGTCAGGGGCTCTGAGGTGTGTACTGTTATGATGTACTGTGCAATGGTGGAGTTAACGTGAGCCCGATTCGATTCCCTCTATTAAAATGAGTCCCTTTTTATCGACCGGCAGTTAAGTCACGTTACACGTGTTAAACGTAGCGGAACAGATTTTTTGTCGGCCTCTCCCGTTTTCTTTAAATTAACGGTATATCTCTTAATTGGGAATTAAAGTCGGATTTTAAAATATACTAAAGTTCTTCTCTTTTTTTTCTCTCTCTCTTCTGCGAGGGCCTTAAATAAAAGTTGCCCCCTACGACCCGCCCGTAAAAGGCGCCCCCCTCCCTCACTCCCTCTTCCCAACCCGTCAAACGGTGACACACATCGGAGCAGGTTTTCAACCGAGAGCCCGATTCAAAAATCGAGTTCACAGTTGGAGTCGGCTTGGCTTTCGACTTTTCAAAACACATAAAGTCGAATTTATTAAAAATAACTAACCGAACAAAACAAGTTTCTTGCGATTACTCACTCCTTTGAGTTTCAGTTTTCTGTCTGAGATTCAGACGTGTCCGGCGAAATTCAGATATGAACGCTGCGCTACAGAATATTCAGGCGTGTAAACACAGAATAACCGACATATTGCCCTATATTCAAGCTGAACGTATTTTTATCCAATTGTATGAGGGGTATTACCACCAAGGTGAAATGTATTAGTCCGGGAGACAAATTTTTGATATAGTTATTTTAAATATTAAATACTAACTATAGTTTCAGTGACACTATCATAGCACCGTACAGGAACAAAATTGTTAATTTCCTAAGTTTGCGCTAGCGCCTATTGTTATTGCAAAATCAGAATAACGAATAAATTGATAATACATAATGTCTATACAACTGGGCATAACAAAGAGCATAGATTGGCTACTCACAATGGTCTAGACAACGTACAGGAACCTCTCATTGCGAAATCCATTACAATTAATGAGACAACAAAAGAACACGTAACGTAATAGATACCCGGGGACAGAATACTGTTATTATAAACACGAGACCAAAAACGCGAAATGAAACAGCGGACTGGAGAAGCACTGAAACTGATGTTTATTTAAATTGAAATTTGCAATTAGAGAGGAAAACAGAGCGTTAACAGGGCTCGAAGCCGTGCCCCGCGGATTTCTAGCCGGGCGTTCTATCGCCGGAATTGAATTTCACCGCGCCCAGCGGATATCGAAATAACTCAATTACCTTTTGCCTGTCGGTACAAATATATCTTTCCTCGATTTCGCCGAAATTGTATAGCGCGGGACAAACAACATTCCCACTTTTCACGGGCTATCGGGCAAAGTCCATTCGGTCCACCTCTTTTTGGAAATAAAGAACACGATTGAATTAGGACAAAAGGGATTTTTATTTATTTAAATGATAATTCCACCTATTTTGGTTTTCAGTTTTTTTAAAATAGTGCCATACCATTTCTTTATGAACATTACATATGAAAATATGAAACTACTTTTCATTCAATTCGAACCAAGCGAATTCCGCGATCCGTTTATATAATTAAGCCCGCGAACCAATTTGACTGGACTTGGAGCCGGAGCAAGGGCGAGTTTTTATTGGGCGAGAACCACTCGGAAGTTGGTCTAGAAACACACGAAAGCACTAGGCCCCAAGTGCTATTCTCCCTCCCTTCCACGCCAACTTCCACCGAGTATGTATTCTCGTTTCCTGACAATTTATAAACCTTTGAAATGCCCGACCCTTGAGAGAGAGAGAGGGAGAGAGAGAGAGAGAGAGAGAGAGAGAGAGAGAGAGAGAGAGTTCCCAGTTTTGGACTAACACCTAATACACGGCGGGGAATTATTATCGGAGTTTATTGTCGGGCCGAAACTTTAACTCGGGAGCTTCTACAATCCCCCGGCCCAAGAGACCTATCACTATTAATTAAGCCAAGGTTATATGCACAGTTTCGACAATCGGTTAGTTTTTTTCTAATTCTCTTAACAGAAATACGTAATTAATTGGACGGTGGGAAATCCGAAGATTAATTGGGACTCCGGGCGTCATCCATACGGGGACAGTGTATAGAGGCCGATGCCGGCATGCGACAAGTGTGCCACTGTTCTACTTTCGGCGGGGTGCAACAGTACGCCTGGGGAATATTCCGTTATATGAATGAAGCGTATTTATGCAGAGGACACCGGAGAGGGGGGGATCCGATTAAACTTTTGATGAATATGGCGGAATGGTCGGCGTTTAAGTGAACTTAAAGTGTGCCAGGACTGGGCGAAACGTCTTTGATCCGGGATTTCGGGAGCGCGGTCATTTCTTTCTGAGGGAATCGAGCGTAAAATTCTGCACCCAACTGAAATAGCCCGCGCCGAGGAGTCGCTTAAATTGTCGCTCAACGCCCTTCCTCAACAGTCCGCAAATAGGGGCGTTAAAATAACCCAAGATTCTAAACCAAGGTGCGCGTGAAGGGGGGGTGGTGGGAGGGGATCACCGACGAAAAGTGGCGGGATGCGAGTATCGCCGCTTAAAATGCTTTTAAGTGACGCCACAGGCGGGAATGATATATTTAGCCTTTATGGGACCGAGAGGGGGCGGGGGCTGCCAGTCTGCGCTTTACCTAAGGGAGGGCAAAAAGTTTCGTAAACTTTAACCCCATACCGCGCCCCGCTTTTACCGTTAGTTTTATCCCGAACTCCCGTCGTCACGGTAAATTTCACGTTCAGAATTTATATTGGACGGAGCCGAAAGGTCTCCTCGGACGGGCAAATAGAATTCAGAATCTCTCTCTCTCTCTGGCCACCATAATTATTATAGTGAACTGTCCATCAACGCTTGGTATAATAACCGTTCTTCGGCCTGACGTATATCATTCTTCCTTTTATCGGATTAGTCGACAGTAATTATGCACTTCGCCTTATCAGTGACCGCGGTCAGTGAAATTTTATAATTCCACGTTAGAAATTAGTTTTCAGTATATTACGTGAGTACACTCCTAACATAAATCAAATACTAACTAGCACACGTAAGAAACGGAGTTAAACATCTGAGGAATTAACAAATTTAAGGAATTTCTTTGTACTCAAATCAACTATGAAGATGTATACATACAAGAAAAGAGCGTAAAATGATAAAATAAAAACAAGGCTTAAATTCTTCTAGGAGGTATAAAATAACTACGATGGTATTACCCGGCCGTTGGATAAAAATAATTTTTCTCAACGATTTTAAATTGAAAGGCTCATTACGGCTACGGACCACGACGATATTATTTACATTTTGAAATATAATTATTCCCGGTCACGCGCATTTAAAAACCAAATGTCCTACGGTCGAAAGAGCAAATAGAGAGGGGACGGCTAAGCCGACGATTTAAAGTGGCCCCGGAGCGCCCACAATTGACTCATTACCGGGGCCCGGTAACGAGGATCTCATTAAAATGAATTAAACGCCATAAATTCGAACGGCGACCGACGGGAATACTGAAGACAGAATTTGATGCCGGGGAACTGAAACTGGCGAGGAAATAAAAAACGCATATTACTTTTTTTTTGTAATGCGTTAAGGACGCTAAAAGGAGAATGGGGTTCTTAATTTATAAAGGTCGCAGGAGGATCGGGCGAGTAATCGCGCCAGTGCAGCGGAGGATTTCCATCAACGCGGTTTTCATCCACATCTATTTTTTTTACATACCTTTTATTGGAATTTCATCGAAAAAAGAGGAGTATTTGAAGTAATAAACGGAGATATAAATATCAAGATAATTAGACGTCCTGTTGATCCAAGCAATAAAAGGCTAAACTCGCAACAATACTAACCGTAAATAAGTACTCGGAATTAATGAAGGCAGAAAAATTACGTGAATTACATTAAAAATTAGATTATGTATTTCGACTTTCCCAATTTGGCAACATACTTTCGCATCAATATTTTAGCGTAGTATGAATATTTTTTTATTGACAAAATTTTGAAGCTTAAGGGGGATTGATATATTGCGCAAACAGCATGAGTGATCATTCTTATTTAAATTATTTTAAAGTACAAAATTATTGAAGGCTTGCTTATAACCACAAAAACATTTCATGAGATGCCTCCAGAAGTGCCAAACTTGTGTTTTTATAAATTTAAATATACATCATTCAATATAATTAAGTAGTTATTGTTGTTACAAATTGAAAATTGTTGTTTTTAAAATATATACATACATATATAATTCGGCCTTCAACTTAATTTAAAATATCATGAATGTAAAATCTGGCATTTGGCTTACGGTGAAAACAATTTGACGCAACACTGAGCTGCGGATTTAGAGGTTTCCGCTGCAACAAATCCATGCAACAATTCCAGTTACGCTTTTACTTGGGCGTCTCATAAAAAATACATTCCTAAGGGAAATTATTCACAAACGGGCAATAAAACGGGGTTTTATACCCAGCAGAAATTAAACTATAAATGATTCCCCCCCCACCAGCCCGCCAAATAACCACCTCCTCTGCTCAAATTGACGCTTTATAACTTATTTCACGAAATAATGTAGTTGGCGTTTTACTGAAGTATAAATCTTATCAAGGTATAAGAATGATTTGTAAGCAAATAATATATTTCGTATTAAAAAAAGTCGATGCTTTCCTAAGATCACGGCGATAATAGCGTAATTAATATGAACCCTATTTGCACGTATATCATCAAGTTTTATAGATAAATAATAATAAACCGATAGTTTAACATGATCCGATTGTTGTATTTGGAAGAAAATAAACTCGAAAGTCTTAACTTCATTGGTTGATTAACCATAATACATATAAGGGTTATGTAAATTATATCCAGAAATTTTTAATACACAAATTATATGGGATCAGTAATGAAACCGTATTTCACATCGGGACGAATAAAAATACAAATAATTCTCGGGTCTCACCGCTCGCCGGGCTGATTTATTTCACAGGAAGGTAATTTAGGGTCGGTAAGAGAGAAAAGTAATTCCATCAGGACTCGTGTCCGCCCCAGCCCCAGCTACCTCGCCCCGCTCACCGCCACATCGAACAGTCGGTAGAAGTAAACCTTGTTTTACCCTTATTATTACCGAAACTTCCGCTGTCCCGAACTTTCCTTGCGCTGCATACAAAAGTTTTAACGGGCGGTAGGTAGGGCGGCAGCGGGGGAGGCAGCGCCAATGCGGTAAATATTTAATTGGCAATGCGGATAAATACGAGAAGGGGGAAACGACAACAACACCACGCGGCGGCGGGGTGGAAGGGGGAAAAAGAAAATTACTCCGTCCATTTAAAAGAAATAACAAGCCCAAAACAAACAAGGTAAAGAGAGAACGCGGCCGGACAAACGAATAAGGAAAGTTTTATTGGAACGCGCTTTGAAAATGACTCGTTCTTTTTTTTTTGTTAACAGCAGAAAAACGGTTCGAAATGAGTCCAATCATAGTACACCAGCGGGTGAAAAAATAACTGCAAAAAATGTGTATTTATAGTGTTTGTACAATAAAACCACTGAATTAATTCAATAACTCTTTCATGACACACTTTCGTGAGTTTAAAGAATATTATTTTCCACAAAATATTGTTTAAGTTATTTTATAGAAGTATCAAAATAAATTATATGTACATAATTATATGTCTATAAAACACGCACACATTTATGAGTGTGACACTCGAGTTTCGAAACTCTCACCGGTGTCCCATTGTCGACCGACGTCAACACCTCTCCCGGGCCGAAATAAGGAGAAAGTCAAAACTACAATAACCGAAAATTTCAAAAAGAATTTTTTTTACGCCCCACCATCCCCCCCCCCCGGGTTTCCAAGAAGAGCCTTCACTTAAAGGCCGGAGAGTCAAACGGTATGAAGGAGGGGGGTTGGGAGGTAGGGGGATTACTATAATAGGATTTAGGGCCGAGAAAGAGGGAGGGGAGAGGATGGGAAAAATTCTTTTGTCCCCGCCAATAGAAGAGAGAGAGAGAGAGAGAAAGAGAGGGAGAAGGGGAGGGAAAAAGGGTCCGAATTCCGACCGGCCACCAGCCCCCCATTGTGTCCCCCATAGGGCAAAATTTCCCCACTCGCCCGGCCCCAAAGGAAATACGAGAAACCCGTCCCTGTGAGAAAGTGGGCCTCTCGCATAAATCCAATCTTGATTATACGCTTTAAAAAAATAAAATAAAATAAAAAATAAAAACTCCGCACTGCATTTATCCGACGACACGCGCCGCTGACAACTGTCGTCCGGGCCTAGATGGTATCGACAATGGCGGGGCAGGTACGGAGTCGGTGGGTCCATAACAGGAACCGAAACGTCGATACATCAAAAACCTTCCTAAGGTGAACCCCGCCGCAGGCAACTTGTCTCGTAAATCGGGGACGCGATTATAACTTTTTAAGCCAACTTGTAACTAGTTGGCACAGATGCAACTCCTCAGGCCCTGTGTGCACAGCTTGCCTTACTATTAAACCGCATGCACGTGGCATTCGAGTTTACCGTTATTCAAAACCTTCAGGAGAGATCCAAAAATGCAACTGAGGTACTGAAAAAAAATATTCTCTTTGACGTCGATCTTTAAACGGGATAATTAAAATCGGGTAAATTCCGATTCTGGAAACACTGCGATTTTAATTAGTCCGACTAACGGTGGTCTGATGCGGGTTAAATTAGCACGTTTTAATAATAATTGCAAACAGTCGACTGCAGCGCTAAATTAATTATACAATTTCTAAAGACTCTAGATAATGTGAAATGTTATAAACCGCACCATTAATTCCAATTATACATTCCGAGAATTCATATAAGCGAAGCAGACATCCGTTCTTTTCCGTTGGGCAATTACCAAATTGTCCGAGTGAATTCTTTACTCGAGACGAAAAACAAAATATATAAACATAATCAATGCGGGCATGAAATTACGGACCATGTCCGATAATTCTGACACTTGAACATGTCACAGAATAAAAACAGTATAGAAGCCATAAAAGCGAATCAATATAGGGAGATGTATACACAAGAGATCGAAATACCAAAAAGGGTTTTACTACGGCATACAACAAAATATATAACTTAGGCGTAATCTATCTCTTAATCTAGAACGTGGCGTATTTCAGGGCATATTTTCACAAATTGAATTGGGATAAAGCCTTATGTCATCGCTAATTACAGTTACAAACTAGTAAATTATGGTACTTGCGAAGTCACTTTCATTATGTCTATTCAAATCGTAATATAGAGTACATAGATATACTCTGCAAGGTAATTACGGTATATATTTATGGTCAATCAGTATTATCACTGCAAAATTCACACACAGCGCTCGAGTTCGTAACTCAAGAGAAAATTCGGTGCGATCCCTATGAAAACTCGAGCGGTTCGACGCTTTTCACGATTGGGAAACTTTAGCCCCCGGCCCCCCGACCACTATCGCCGGGAGAACTGACACTACCAACTTTCCTTCACTCCCCGCTCGTTAAATCCTCAGAACAGGATCAATTCGGTAACATCTTACGCCCAACTGAGTCCGGGGTCGAGAGAGAAAACGCAGCCATAGAAAAACATGCAATTTACTATCCACTTGCAGCGATACTGGTAGTAACTTCAATCTGAACGGTTGTAAATTATACTTAAATATATCGATTAATTTTATAATCTTCACTCATTCGATATTCGAAATCATCAAGTATTAACCACAATCTCTCAAAGTTACCAAGCATACTTGAAGCAAATGTCTCACTGGAATGTTGTTTCCATTGAAGTTTAAGAAACATCGACCGAACTACGATACGAAATTATGTATGAAACTTTCGACATTTTCCAGCGTCTCTTATATCACTTAAATACACTCGCTTGTGCTCACCGAGTATCATAACCGGTCATGATGTGACCTTAATGGAAGGACCCGCCCCCCAAGTCCTGGACTATGCCCCCACCCACAGGTACGCTCCCCCGGCCCAGCTTTTATAAGCCCCATCAGCCGGTAAAGTTATATAGAACCAACCCCTCTAACGGGGGATCTACCCTTTTACTTCCTTTGACCTCTCCGTCTTATTCACCCTTTGCAAATCCTTTCGTTGATAGGTTGAAATTTGCAAACGAAGGAAAATTCGGCCCCCTCACCGGGATTTGAACTCGGGACACCGCGTTTGCTACTAAGTTCCTTATTAACAAACGTACATGATTTAATCTCAAGTTGCGATAATTGAAACCGGCAGTAATTGCTTCTGTAATTGAGATTTTTGTACAAAATGAATGCTCGACTAAACTGTTAATTGCATTGCGTGTTCAAATAATTTTTAATATGGCAAATTAAAAACGCATTCTTACTAATAACTGCACACCAATGAATAATTGTCCTCAAGTCGATTTCTAAGAGTTAGTTCACCCACATTTTTCTTCACTGATTCTGTTGAGTTTTCGAATTATGTGAAAAATGGCCTCTTATATAGAAATTGTATCGTCAAGTACACACAAAACTTTCAATATTCATATAGGTGATATGTACAGAAAATTTTGACGACCCAAATAATTATTATTTCATTTATTGAGTCAATAATTTTTACTCAATTCCGTCACTTCAATTTTCATTTTGTTCCTAAACTTTAACTCAATTAACTCCGAAACGTCTTCACGAAGTTTCGCTCGCTTTCTTCCAGACGAGTGGAAAATTGCAGAGAGATACTATAATAAAATTTCAGTACTGTACGAACGTTATTGCGACGTTGTCATAATTTTAATAAAAAAATAAATTTAATAATTATAATTTTCCAACCCAATCATATTTTTATTTGCACTGCTCGGACACCAAGTATTATCAGCGTTAGTCTCGTCATCGTTTAGATACTTCAGATAATTTTGTTGGTTGTTTTCAGTTCATTCTCTCTTCTGTGCGGCATATGTGCTCGTTTTGCATTACACAGTGCCCGGGGACATGTTCTTCAACCTTAAGTTCTGAACTATATATATTCTTTACCTCGTTACCACCGCGCGGAGGTTTTTTCGAAACAGATATTTTCGAATCGGAATCTGTAGGGGATGGAATAAACTGATGATTTATGATGATATGGGCCGAGTAACATTTGTTTATCCTCCGTCTTTCAGCGTCTAATCGGCCACGATTCTGTCCGTCTCCAGTTGCGGGCCTCTGGACGCCCTTTCGCCGCCAGAAATTGAAACTGTACTCTTTTTGGAAGCGCTCCCGGGAACCGGCCTGTGTCCATTCAACCCAAGGCGAACTATTCGGGACGCCGGGAGGGGAAAAAGGGATATTAAAATACTACGGAATGAACCGAGAGGAGGATGGAAGAGAAGAAGCAGAAGTGTATAAATAGTGGGCCCGTGGCCGCACACGCGGCACCGCCCTCGTAAATTAGCCGCAACGGTGACGGGAGAGAGAGAGAGATAGAGAGAGGGCCTCCGTTACTTTCATCGACTTTTGTTGCGAGCGGTTTTTGGCTCCGGCCGTAAGTACCGCTCTTATTTAGTTTTTCTTCTTCCTCCTCTTCTTCTTCTCCTCCTCCCTGAATTCATATAATTAATGGCGTCCCAGTGTAAGGCCCGAGCATTGTGCCGGCAGCCGGAACTTTAAATGGACCGTGTTATTTAACAGTTCTGGACATTTCCAAAAAGTTCTGTATTTCAATTCTCGGAACTTCATTTTAAACGGCCTACATACATAATAATTATACGGACAAATAGGCGATTTCTATCTGTACAAATACTTATTTATTTGTATAAGGCCTTGAAAATTGTATTTGTTATACGAAATAAAAAAAATATTAACCTATGGCTGAGCGGACATCATCGGGGGTAGGTAATCTTGCACACTGCCACATGCTACTAAACGGGCGAAACCACAATGCCGAACAGACCCAACAATAAGACATATAATAACAGATTGTCGGCAGTACGGAGAACGAGCGCAAATATTGGAACAGGCCATACGGCGACAAGCAAACACGAATCTGACTGATAAAATACAAACCTACTACCATAGCGCCTAGCGGCTGCAACAGGAGAATTGCGTATACGCCCAACTGCCTACTGTTAGGATCTAAAGATAGCAATGAGCCCAATTGACTGCTTGAGGTTCACTGAATACTGTAGCTAAAAGGAAAATGCATAAAACGGTGTGTGGACGTATAATGTTCCCTACTCGGGATAAGTATACGAGTATATGTGGGACTAATAACGCTAAAATGATAATATAATAGACATCTCATCAAAGATTCATATCCAATTCGTTAGAAGAGCATTGAGCTAGCTCGGTTCTCATTTTCATTTCCTGTCTTCTCCCAGCTTCTAAACATAGGCCGGACAACACGCATGGAGGAAAGTCGTCGGACGAACGAAAGTCCCCCTCCCCTCCCTCCCCAATTAGATCCGAGCGGGGAGATAAATATTTTAATCGGGCCATTAATTACCTCAGGAGTTTGAGCCCCGACCTCTCAGCCGGGGGCCCCCGTTTTTGACGTGTCCTCCCCCACCTCCGGACACGGGTTACACCCCGCCAGCCGATACAACGCCCCGCGTTTTTTTTGTTTTTTAAATAATTGACCCTTATGAATTATTAAAAACGGTTCCGACTGTCCGCTTCTCTTTCTTTCCGGCGGGCACAGTCCGAGCCGATATCGCTGTTTATTAAGTCCGAATAATACCGGGCAATTAGGAATTGACGACGCCAAAAAATTCGATGATTTACGGCCGGTGAAAAAAGAAAAAGCCGACCGAGTCATGGGACGGCCATAATTCCTGACCGTTTTCGAGAGACGATAATTACACCTTAATGACAACTAGCCCTATAAGTTGATCCCCGTTGCCAATTCTAGGACGGAGTATGACATAATAGTAATTTTTAAAATTAATGGCCGGGGGAGGGATGTTAAATTCTCTCCGATTACTATTTTTATTACCAGAAAAAACCACAGACGTTTCACTGCAGTTTTACAGAATACATTGACCGGGCCATTCAGAACCAATCCCAGCGACACACTCATTTGTCATCGTTTTAGATGAAAAGCTACGGGTGCTGACAAGGAATGATTTAAAAATGAGTCTGATACTGAAGAACAGATACGCACACTTTCCACAATGAACCCAGCTAAGACAAATACTGATAATATGAAGTCCATTCTTGCAAATTGTAAAATTGTCCCCCACACTGATATATATATATATATATATATATATACATACACACCTAAGAGGATGGCACTCCCCTCCCCCCGGGTCGATGTGTAGCTTCTATAAAGTGTTATAATTGAGGCGCTAAGTCGAGTCCACGCCCGGCGGTTAATGAAGACATTCGGCATGGTCCAGTGCAGTTGTGCCCGCAATTAGTGCCTTATCTACATTGTAATTTCAAAATTTACCCTAAAGCGAGCCTGTTCAAGCAATGGAACCGGTAATTACGAGCGGCGAGCACACGTTTGCAAAAGCCCATCCATCGACGGCGTCCAGAGAAGGTCGCGGGGCAAGCTTATAAAAAATAGCTTTAAAATATAATCACATCGAAACCGCAGTTTCACCATTACCGGGTTCGGTTTTTAATTGTCCGAAAGTCGGCGGGAGGCCGAAACCGGTAGGGGGCCGGGGAGAGAACACGCGAGCCCGAATGATACGGGGGGTTGCCCCGGTTGATTTACGCCGAGGCGGCCGACCGAAAGAACTCCCGTTTACAAACCGGCGGCGGTTGAGCACGTTCGCGCTACGAGGGGTCCGACCGATGGCCGTTCTTTTACCTGAAGTCGCCAGTGTAAAAGAAGCCGGGGCGGAAAACATGCCGAGTGGCCCGAGTGGAAGAAGAACAAGAAGGAGGTGTTATAATTGGTGTGTTTAGGGGGGCGGGGTCCGGCCGGTGTAATGAAGTCATGTTGCATGGTCCAGTGCAGTTGTAAGACCTCCCCCACCAGGGCTGATTACAGGCCGGCCTTATCTCCTCCTTATTAACCCCACTTTACTACCCCTATAAACTCCCGGCACCCCCAGTACGTGTATACGCGTCGCTCTCCTGTTGCTGGCCGGTTATATCGTCGCCAGGAATTTTTCTTCATTTCCACTGTTTCCCCTCCCACCACCCCTCATTCTTCCGTGCCTCTTTTCCATCTTTACGGCCGATTCTCGTGCCCGCCCCCGTTTTCGTGATCCGGCGCCGAGAGCTCTCGACGGCCGCCCCCGCACCCACCCTCACGAGAGATAACGAAATAGGAATAAATATGTCCGCATCTAAATTGGATTTTACAGGAATTAACTCCCCGTACCGGTAGGAAAAAAATAAAAGAGAGAGAAAGGAGAAAAAGAGAAAAGAAATTCGAGCCCGACGACGGGTCGACACGATTTCGAGGGGCTCTGCGTCTACTTCCGAGGCGTCGACTGCGAAAACTGTGGAGAGACACGAATTTTTTCGTTTGCGACGGATAACCGAGTTATACAAGACCAGAAACTAACAGCAATAGCATTAAAAGCTCAAACTTATAGTCTGGTAAGACAAAAGAAAAATAAACGACATAAAAATCGAAACAGAATTTGTTCTGTTTCCAGATTTAGTAGTAAAAAAATAATTACAGTTGTCATCTATTATTGTTCCTACTTTTCATACGTAAAATAACCCTGGATAATTTGCAATCACATCTTGCCTAATTGACTGTGTTAATTACAGTCTCCGTGTTGTGACAAACCCCGTAAACAACGAGTAATATTGATGAGGGTCGTTAATTAAATACAAATAAATTAATTGAACGTAAATTAAATTCTATTCACGCCACAATATATAATATAAACAATCTGTAGTAATCAACGTATCCCTGTTTTATTTGGTGCATTCAGAATTGGACGACTTTTATAACTACAAACGCGAACGGCTTTCGCGGAGACGCCCCATAAGGAGCAAATTGGATTCAATGGGGTTCTAACGGAACTTAAAAGAGAAATAATTGATTGCGCACAGTCAGGCCTATTATATAAACTCGTTTTCAACTCCCTTTTATCGCCCGTCGGGCCTCTACAATAATGTAAACGAAATATGATTTTTCCGAGTACAAAATTTCCAATCCAAAATTTCGATCCCCGAAGATCCCGCGGCACGCCCGGTAACGAACGATGAGTAATAATTTCCAAATTATCCGAAACCCCCGTTCGATTTCGGGATAAGAAAGCAGTGTTTTTTGTACCTGCCTATCGACAGAGAGTCACTACGTCTCGACATCAAATATGAACGGGCCGCGAATGGATTACCGGTGTGACTCGAGAAGCGGAAGGGAATTTCGTATTATGCGGCGTGACATATTCATGAGGCACGAGAGAAGTCAAAAAACCGGTACGAAAATCACTGGATATTTCGTTTACATCGCCCTAAAGAAAAACTCATCCGTAGTGAATGACGGTAAGACGGGAAATTTTAGACAGTTTGATATCTTTTAAGAGAAAATTATAATGTTATAAGGAAACATGTTGCATTTATTGTTGAAGATTCCCCAAATAAGGCGCGGATGCTTTAATACCTGGTGCAACTGATGGGATTCATAAATTTATGTAAATAATTAAGAGGTAGAATATCTCTTCCACCATTGGAATATATGCTTACGGTTTTACTAACAGCATGAGAAAGATCTTAAATATTATTCGGTACATTTTCTCCTTGAAATTTATACTAAAAAAAAACTGTACATTAACTTAATTTAATTCTGCCAGTTTCATACCTGCGCTATGCTTCTTGAAAATACGATAGCTGCAGTGATAGCGGTCGTGTAAATTGGTTTGGAATAAGTAATTCGACTGGAAACCATTCTAGGTTTTTCTGTATTCAATTTACACACACTCTCTCTCCCTGTTTCTGGAGTCCCTTTCTTATTTTTCCACGGTCGATTCCGATTGGTGGAAGCGTCACGAAGACTGGGGGGAGCGCGGCGGTGCGTAATGCCACAACCGCCATTACCCTAATTACCCGCATTCGCCTTTTGAGATATGATGCTCCACACCACCGTGATACTGCTGCCCAGGGCCGAGAAACCCGGTTCGACACGGAACGGTCCCCTGTCCAATGGGAACGGAACAGGCGTACGCTGAACTGGGCGCGCGGAATTCCCACTTTTTATATTTGTTCCGAAGCCCGCGGACGGCAACCACGGCCATATATATTTCATCGCGTGTTTAAATAATATGGTGCCCCATTCCAAGATGTTGCCCCACGGAGAAGATCCGATCTACCATTTTATGACAGTTATCTACAGTTTTACAGGATAAAAGACAATGTTGGACAAAGGTTTGGTTGGATTTTTTTAAGGATGTAGGATTTGGAAATAGGAGGTACATCGTGTGTCTCTATTCCTTCCAAATATATAGGTAAAGAGAAGTTTATTTACTAATTTAAAAACCTGGCCAATTGTCTATTGCAAAGGGATGGAGTACTCTAAAATTCTCAAAATGATTGATATTGGCGATCCCACTGGATAATGTGGCAGCAATTACCTAAAAATTACAATTTTAATTGCCAATTGTCAAAAGGCACACACGTTTGTGACGGAATATTTTAATAAATACGAAGGTGCCATTTGACAATATTTAATTCGGCTAGTAGGCCGTAAATCCGGTGATAAATTGTGTCTAATCAAAACCAAAATTTGACGTAAATTAAGTGGAGAATTTGCGAAACCGTAAATACGGACCCGTTTATTTCACGAAATACTTTCCACATTCTTAAATCCTATTTGCTGTATAATACATTAGAAACATTCGTAGTGTTACTATCCACGACGACAGTAAAGATAAAAAAAAATCGCGTTTCTTGAAGAACGTAACTTGCAACTTTATTTATGTCTCATAACATACGTCCGAGCACGTTCCACGTATACAACCGGGAGAGATAACCGTAAAGTGCAACTTGTAATCAAGTTGTTGGCGGACAAATACGCGGCGGAGAAATCAAAACCCGTGTGTGCGTATGTCACCGGCTCTTAACCAGTATTTTCCAGGCGCCCACTTCGAGCGCAGGCGAGCTTGTGACACCGCCATATCTCCAGTTTTTAATCGGCCCCAAAAACGGCGGTCGCAGAACGGATTACTTTGTGCAAGCGGAATGGCGAAAAGTGTCCCGAGGATTGAAGTGGTGTCGGCCCCGAGTATAGAAAATCTTACTTGAATAACAATATAATTGTGGCGGTTAGGGTTATCGTCCGAAAATGTTTAAAAAGGACAGCATTTTATTCTAGTACCACTTTCTAAAACCGCTCGGAAATCAGGAAATTGCATTGTAAACACGAAGGCGTAATTTTAAGGTTTAAGTGAACTGTGGGAGTGCGATATAATTATTCCGTAACGTTTTATTACCCCCCCCCCTCTGATTATGCCAACCCAAGTCACGGACTAACCGGCTTCAAGAAGCGCGGACATAATTTTCACCGCACCGAGCCATTTAATGTTTTAAGAGATTAATAAATAATCGTAAAATTATTATCTGTGTAATTGGCCACGGTTTATTATCCCGTTCGCATGCGGCGCGAACAGACAGACAACCGACGTCGTTTCCCCGGCCGCGGTCGTCTCGGACTATTTTTTCATAATTGATTCAAACGAGTTTGTTTCTCGGAAAAATGCAACGACTCGTTAGCGGCGTCGGGGTCGTAAAACGGTGAGGAGTGGGGGGGGGGGTGGCGGATGACTCGAAACAAATTACGTTATCGAAAGCCTGAATAATTCGTAGCGACACCAGGGGGTTTGAATACCCCCCGCCCGACCCGAGCGATCGGACAATGCGACAATGGTGGCGACCAGCGGACTGTAAAATCTGACACTTTATTCTTTTGAATTAAATATATCGTCGGGCCCGGTCGACAGCCGCCACAGACACAATGAAACGTACGCATCACTTCACACCATATACCTGGCGGTAACGTGACAGCCGTCTGTCGGGTTGCCATGGCTACCCCCACTAACCCCCTCACCCCCAAGCGTTAACAGGCTCTAATTATTCCCCGGGCTAATAGTTCAGTATAACCAGACGCCTCTACGACTAGTTGCACAGGGAAATTGCAACGGAAATGCGCTGTCTTCGACCGATAAATCAGGGCTGGAATAACGTGAAATTGAATGTTGTGAAAAATCAGATTTCCCGAGCGAACACGGCGAAAAATTGATATCGCAAAATAAATAATATGAAGAATCAACTCCGGTCCGGTTTACCTTCAACAGTTTTTTCAAGATTCCAACCAAAATATTATTTTCCGATTTTGTACGACGGGCGGAAAAGAGAGCTAAATTCAACAGATTATTAATGTACAATGCCCTGAAAATCGAAATTAACGATAGCAATACTACAGGACCGAAAAGGTATTCTCTCGGAACGGTATTAATTTCAAGTCGTGGCTGTGCTCCAGTTTGGAGATACCTCTAGGTATTCGACCGTGTAGCTCCCCGGAGGGGGCCGTAAGTGAATAATGGTAGATTGGAGGCACCATTTAATCAAATGCGTTTAAAGGGAGTAATTTTTTTTCATTCCCCCCTCCCCCTTGTAACATATGGCTGATGATAGAAGTCGGAGAAAACGCCGGTACGGAAAAAATCTAACTATGAGATATGATTACCTTTTCATCACTAACATACACGGTCGACTGAGCGGCGAACCTGTTTTTCTTCGGGCTCATATCGTGCAGCAAAACATGCCCTGATTAGGTGAACGAATATATAGTTATATACAAACCGTCGCGGAAGTTGGTTATCTAGTGCAGTTCACACACAAATATATATCTGAATTAACTAATATTTTCCAGTAAGGGAGTAGAAATAAAATAATGGGGTACAAATAGGTACCTGAATTTATAATATAATAATTATAATTTATAATATAATTACAATCAAACTTAATAACAAATAAGACTATTCCAAACCCTCGCGGACCACAAAAACAGATAAACAATCCTCCCATGTTGAACTGAGTTGTACTTACAATCTTGTAAAAGCTCTATAATTCGAATTTAGCTCATAAATGTATACAGCTGGAGGTCTCTCGGAAATCCGGAAAAACAAGCTCGGGGTACATTAAAATCGGCCCAGTGATCAATTTGTCAATATCAAAATTCCTGAGAGCAGAGAGCCCATTTTAATTCCCTCACCAGGCCGGCAACTTTGGCAGAAGGGCGAAAAATAGCGAAAAATACAAACTTTTGTGCCGAAGTTTCAGTTTTGTTGGTGAAAGAGAGAGAGAGAGAGAGAGCAAGAGGGAGGGAGGAGGGAGCAATTTATGCCGACGCGGAGGGACAAATGGCAGCCAACTTGAGCCGGCCTTAATGGCCACCGCCTCATGACCCCAAGTTAAGTTATGCCGCCCGAATTCACCCGGATATCGATCTTTCTCAATTATTCGGCGTGTTAAGAAACGCCCACTGTGTCCACTTCCGGTTGGATAGAACCGTTGTACTGCCCGTAAAACGGCCTCCTAAATAAATCATTTCCAGCCCCAAATAATGGATCCTCTTCCAAATAGGGACGCGGTTTTGGTCTCAGCCAATCCTATTACTCGAAAGGATTACTCGAAAGGATTTATTTTTGTTTACAGTAATGTCTGAAAATTCGAAATACATTATTTTTCAGACTTAATTTTCCGCAGTTTTATTTTGGTGAGTATATTGTTGCCGCCATAGCAACCGAAAACAGGGTTTACACGGCGGGGCGGCGAAGGTGAATCACCCAAGAGTTGTTCCGTAGCAACGAACAAGCGCGATCAACCCCAAACAACAAACAACGCGGTAACGGGAGCTCTGTACGGACTGTCCATTTGTAAACGTAACCCGCCCAGTCCGAGTCCGATTGCTTTTGTCCCAGCGCGTTCCGACCCCAGTGTACATATTAGACGAATCCCCATTCAAATCTAACACTAATACTAACACTAACTGGTTTCTATATTGTCTGTGGAGAGGAATGCTAGGCGATACATGAATAATTGAATTTTAAGAGAATATGTTTCGCAAATATGAAATGTTGACAAATTGCAGTAGCATCAGTTAATTTCGTATCTCACGAGTCGTTCAACCGCAATTTTAATCGCGAAAAAGTGCCGCCCTCGATTCGCTATCATGCGAGACGTTAAAGAAATGTTTGAGAAAAGGAGGACTGGGGGGTGGGGGGCGACTAAAATCCCTATCTACCAATTAATAATATATAATTCCATGCAATAATTCGTGGCAATAAATCATTTCTTAATTGACCGTTGACAAGATAATTTCGCGCCGTTTATAAACAATCCCTTGTTAATGCAAGTTTGTTTTAATTACAGTCTCCGGAGTTACGTCCCGAAATTGTCGAGCCCGAGACAAGAACTTACGGCCGTTAAACGCAGGCAATAAACCCCCCCCCCCCACCAGTACCCCCAGCAACACCCGGTGGGGGGAGTTATTAAATAATTATATTTTGAAGTGTTCACATTGGGATGTTTGCAATAAATGAACCGTTTAGGGGCCAATTAGTCGAGTTAATTGACGGAATCGGACACTTCGCTTCGGAGATGAGAGCGGAAAAAATGTCCCAATTCGTCGAAAACAATTTCGAAACAATTTCCAAGGTTTATTTTGCCTCGGAAAAATTATGGGGGAATAATGTTACAGACAATGCCCCCGGTCTACGAACCGGAATCATATCGCGACTGAAAAGAGCACACGACCGAGGTATATATACCAAATGGACTATCTATTTGTCGCTACCAAGTTCCAAGAAAACCCATTATCGCCGGCATAAATTGTTACGCCGGGCGCATTTCAAGTGTATTATTCAAGTTTGTAATCACAATGGACTTACTGCTAGCGGAGTGTTTTTCCCATTCGGCCGGCCCGTATATAAATCGTGTTACTCACCTGAAACAAAAGATAAATAAAGAACGTCATTAGAATGTAAAAAAAAGAAATAAGATAAGAATAATTAATACAAAGGACCGTGGGGAGGTATAAGAATTAAATCAAAAATGTTCGGAATGTCTTACTTTTCTCAAACTTCCCTTGTTGAGTATAACGTAATCATTATATTTGTAAAATGGTACACAAGAAATAAGTTATAAAACTATAACCTAATTCTTATTTCAAACATTTTCATTCTTATAGTTCATTCGATTTCGTCATCTTCTGTAACTTTTATTGTCAGCAGCATGGTCAGTCGCTTGTAAATATTGGTTGTAGGTGGAGTATCCTGTTTGAAGTTTTACTGTTGAACATAGCGAAAGACCAAACCAGTAGAACATTAGTGACAGTGCAGGAAGCAACTATCAATGTGCCCAAGAGTCTGACAAAATGTTAACTGAAAGTGGCGAACAGCCGAAACCGCTTTAGCAAAAGGCCGAACAGGCGAGAGTAGACAGAAGCTCGAAAGTGCTATAATTTTGGAATATTATCGTAATTTTGTGCCATTATGCTATAATTACGCCAATTTATATTGTACATTAAAAGTAGTAATGTCATTCATCATAGCAACCATTCATTATACAATACCGCCTTGCAATTACCAATGAATGCTAGAGCTGGTTACCTATTACGAAAACATTTCGACGTCATTCGTAGGAATGTAAATTTTTTTCTCTAATCATTAACGGGCTAAGCATATCATCTTCATTAAGACAGAAACGAACACAATAATCAGTCTGAATGAGCCTGAAAAGATGACAAATGATTTATTCTGATGTCATAAAACTGAGGGCCTGAAAACTCAATAAATTTACCTCATAAATTCAATCTAATACGAATAGACAAATTCGATTACGGGAAAAACAAGATGACGACTAAATGTCAGTGTTTAAAGGCGATCGATCAAAACCGAAACGTTAATTACACACAGATACCGATGAAATTTAACACCTATTATAAAGTAAGTAAAACGTAATTTCAATAAATGATTGATTTCAGTCAAAGCTTTATGGGCCTTTTTTTCAGACAGAGCGATAACATAGTGCGAGTACTGCCGAAGAGCAAACGATAATTGGACCATTTGATTACCGGGCTTTTAAATTCCATCAAACAGAAACTCGATTTTTATTAGGGCATAGGGGCAATTTGGAACGATAAAAGTTTATTAAGTCATTACCAAGTGAGTTGTTGTCCTTTTTTCACGTGAGTTTAAGCCAATGCATACTACTACGATTTTTTTCACCCTCTTTTAAATGAAAGTTGTCTTTTCATCTATTTTGAAGTTTCAAGATCTTTGGTTCGTCTTGGCACAAAATTTATAAAAGTATCGTCGTATTCTACATGTAGAAGTTGACTTCGCTAATTTTACATTTAATAGGAAAAGAAAATTCAAATACTCCATCCTCCCTTGTACATTTGTAAAGCAAAGAGCCTACAATGCGCGACTTCTGAAAGAACAGATTTATTCATAAAAGGAAACGGCACAAAGCGGAGTCCAAGATTTGTGTAGTTTGTTTTTTCTTAATTAAAACAAATAATGAATTTTGTGGATAACGTAGCTACTAATTGTATCTGTTTTAACGAACAGTACAACTGGGATAACCGCGCTGATCGTGATGTACCAATTGATCTGAATTATATCAGATTTCTTTAGGGTAAAAGTAATTGCAATGGCTAATTAACTCTATGATAATGAAATAATAGTAGGGCCATCCGCTGAAATTGCGAAAACAGACTTTGTCATTCCAAGGTGCGGTCGGGGTCAGATTGGGTAAACGAGTGCATAGCATGTACGCTTACAGTGCCTCAAAAATTAGTTGTCGTATTGACGTATAGCATAGCCATTCCATTCCTATAAGTACTGTTTACGAGGTTGTAAAAATGAAACAGGTCTCGGGTACGTCACGCTTGGTTTTATCTGACGACGCAATTCAATTAATTCAGTATAGCGGATCACAATGTTTGCCATTTGACTATAGAAGCAAAATAACAGCCTTCTAAGTGTTACTGCGTCTAACGATAGGTATGACACACATTGGGCCTGCCTTATCGGCCGCATAAATACTGAGACGTCACAACGGATGATGACCCGTCATCGCCGAGTCACGAGCGATATCATTTTGACTAACCCGTGCCCGAGAACTGTGGAGGGGTGTGGGGGGTATTCGTTTACCTTCGCGATATTGACGCTTTACGCAGCTGATAAGGCCGCCGAAGCAGCCGATATGGATGTACGTACGCTGGATGTACTAACGGAATAAGTATGAGCTCAGTGAATGCCACGCGAAGAGACGAGCTAAAGAGTTTTTGGATTAAAATATAATTATTTTAAGCGATACTCTAAGCTTTTTAGCTCCATCAGAGCCATTACATTACGTCAATGCACTTCAACGTCCTGCTTAAGAAGGGAAGTTTTTTCTTTTTATAGTTCATCCTTTCATCTAGTCGGCATGTCTGAATGTCTCCTCTCAATACAGCCTGGCGACAGGTTCTTTAACCTTCCGAACTAATTTATCTTCATCATAGTGGTCTCATTCTTGCCTTTCGTTTCACTCTGCGAATGTTCGTTAAGGACATTTTTCCCCGTTTCCCAGCAATGCACCCAATCCAATTTTCCCCCCGACCGATTATGCGAAAATGAAAAACACCAATCGGACGATTACAACTGTCCGAAAATTGGTTTTCCTGAAAACTGCCGGACGACGGTCGATTGAAGAAAGACCGACCCCTCCCCCACTTCATCCCGCCCCCAGGACTAATGACCGTTCGGCGGCCGCCCCATGAATGGCAAGTGCCGCCCCTCAAATCTACTTAGGGCCCAGACGACTCTCACAATGAATAATTAGCGGGGCCTCCGCTGTCTGAGTCACTCCCTCTATCCCACAACAACCCTTTCCCTTCCGCCCTCCCGCTAACGGCGTTTTCCCCGTCGGACGGACAGCTGCGTGTTCGAATGACGTCCCAACGAAATTAACTTATTCCCAAAGGAGGTGGTGGTGGGAGGGGAAAGCGACTGAAGCCTGTGAAGGAAGGAAAGCGACCGACAATCGTTGAAACCTCCACAGACCCTGCACACGGCGCATGCATAATCAATTTATAGACAACAGCCATATAGAATATATGAAGGCCATAGAATATTTTCAGCTTTAACTGTATCTTAATGTCCTATCTGCCGTTAAGCCAATCAAGATATCAAGCGAAAATTTCCTTTTTAAATTAAAACAAGCATTACAGGTGTGGTTCGTCTTATTTCACTATACCGTGATTCTAATTATATGAGACCAACGCTGACGGTGATCGCATAATTCATATTTATATTTCTATTCAATTATTTTAAGACGCCATAATACTGTAATTGACGCCGCTCAATGCGTATTTTATATATTTTTTATATTCACTATTTAGATTCCTGGGTAAGAAAACAATAATGAAAGGGGCCCTCAAGTTTAAATCACTGAGACTCTTATCTGAAGCTCACCCGAAAATGTATTCAAAAACAAAACCTTTTGCCGCCGCCTTTATGACTCGGCACAACTCCCCGTGAGCCTTTACAGGGAGGCGAACTTCAGGAGATAAGCTCCAGTGGGCGCGCTTAAGGGGGGGGGGGTGGAGAGAGAGAAACCAAGCGCTAAGCCCGAGCTGAACAGAGTTCAATTACGGGCAGAATGCTCGGCTACACTTCAATACAATGTAAATACGCTTCACAGTTCGCATAATCTTTTCAGATACTGAACAATTGCAATTATGCAGCATTAAAGACACCATCGCGGTCAAAAACCAAGGTAATCGCAATTGAAATAATCGCATTACCTTTAATTGTAATTGAATTACAATTACAGTCCCCAGATTTTGGTGGGGTACTTAATATCGTGACATGATGGAGGACTGTCGATCAAGAATCCAGACGCAGAAACTAGACCCGATATTCAGGGACATATAGTTTTATTAACATCCACTGCATACGGACGGATTCGAATCGTTGTCCCGTAGACATGGAATACACATGATTTCCATTTAATTCACGTTAACCCAAACATTTTCGAAAAAAAATTCATACGTTGTCTATTCATAGAGAGCTGTCGATCCTCTCTATGTTACTGACAGCTAGGCCAAGAAGTAGGGGCCCCAGTACTAAGGTAGGCCCGGGGGCGGCGTAGCGGGCCCTCTAATCTCGAGCTACGGCATAATTAATAACGTAATGGGTGCTGGGAGGGGGTGCTAGGGATCACCCGACAATTAAACAGGCCGACGGGGAGAAACGTGAACACTAAATAACGCACAATTCATAATCCCAAACAGAATTGCAGTCTACTACCAGACTTCATCCACGGCGTATTTAAACGCACAGAGATTTTGTACTTAAGCCCGGCCCATTATACTAGAAATAAACTGGATTGGAATTGGTAACTACTAATAGTCACAAAATTAAATCATTTCAGTAAGAGAAACAACACAATTTTAAAAATTAAGCGTCAACAAATTAGAAAGTATAGACTCTATATAAATGTAAATATAAATTACTTATAAAAGCAATGCAGAAATATTCTCATTAGTGGAAATCAGAAAGAGAGGTGTCAAATTAAAGTTTGGCCCCGGGTACAAAATGCTATCTAAACTTCGGTATATTTCTAATTAGCGCGTCCGCATATTTCCAGTCTGACCTGGCAAATAGATCCAACTTTCCAACGGGCTTCCAAGAAACACTATTCTAGCGCAAATCACCTTTACAAATAAGCACAATTAGGCGGCATTAGGACAGTCCCCTTTTAGAGCAGGAAACCAAAGTAAAACGGGGGAAGGTCCATATTTTCGGTTTCAAATTGGATCCGCTGGAACCGCCATTAACACGAACCATTAGGTTTTCACAGCCCACTCAGACCGTTCACCTTGCCGAGAGAGGAGGTCTCTCTGGCAGACTTTCATGGCGCTGCCATTATCACTGCCCTAATCAAACCGCCGACGACGAAGTTACAACGTTACCGAGTTTAAAGTTGACTGATACGGAAAGCCAGGAGGCTAGTTTATAGTCAAAAGACGAATTATCAGGAGATGAAGTTAACAATCATTCATAAACGCGCCTCGTCACTTCATCAAATTGAATTTACAATTGAAACCGTTCAACACAAAAATAAAGCTAGGCTATTTCAATCTTCAACCGAATTCTTTATCGGTAGCCCACTTCATTATATTTGGCGAGAAGCCGAACATGCCGACTGTGACAGACAATCGCACCTAAATTTAAAACAGGAAATCTGGAATGCCGTTATCGGGCCCCGTCCCCTCTACCTGGATGGCTGGCGGGGGGCAGGGGCGACAGTCGTAAAACTCATTATTTCTAATTGCATTATAAATAATATCCCTGGACGTCTGAGAAAACGGATACCGTTATGCATGTGGGCTAGGGGGCTTAGACGGACCCTAAACAGGAATTATCTCGACCATAGAGGAATCCGTTACAGGCTGTCTAACGGCGTCCCTGCTAATGTTGGGCTGAATTCCAATATACGACCGGTAATTGGTATCGAACAGGATGTTTAATAAGTTGATGGGTTTCACCGCTGTTCGGTTTTGCGTCCTGAGTAAAATATAAATTTATTGGCCAATGAGATTTTCTATGCATTAAAAACTCGTCACCCCGACGTCTCAGTTGGAGAAATTCAAACTAATACTGATTCTTTTGATTTGGACAATTTTAAACTAAAAATCAGTTCATAGATTTTTCTGCCATTATAATTTTATATAGATCCAAAATGATGTAATCGCTGGGCAATTATGCTAAGTTTGTAATTCAAATGAAACAGACGATTTCCTTGACTTATGTTGGAGATACAGATGGTGAAATATTGCCGCACAGAATCGTTATTACCAAAGTGAAATTGAAAAACCGAGTTTTTTTGTAAAATGTTAAGTGAGCCGTAGAGTAAATTGAATTGCCTTGTATTCACTTCTCATTTAAACACATCAGATATTTTTAGACCACAGTGTATTTATATATACATTATTATAATAGTTATTAGAAGATAATAAGCTTTTTAAAATATAAAACAGATTTCATCCATCCGAATGCTATCGATAGTATTACAGATGGCAACCGACCGCCCACGCGAATTAGCCGGCGAAGCCCAGCCATTATTCAACCGGCTAAAACCGCCATAAATAAAATAAATTCCCAGCAGCCGCGCGCTCCATGTTGAGCAATGCAAAACAACAATGTGATTCGACTAATTGAAAAATATCGCGATACTGTTCATCGCCCGGATGAATCTCCTTTCGGCTTGTCCGCCGGCCGGTGTACAATGCAAGTCGTAATTTCGGCTCCTAATCAGACCCCAAGTTGTTGAACACGTGCTGAACCCTGACTTGAGATAATACACCGGCGAGTAATTAATTTTTTATATACTCTTTATGACAAGTTTCAATTAAAAAAAAATAAGGGCAAATGACAAATGAATCCCCGGAATGATAAATAAAAAATCCACTCCACGATTAGCGCGTGATTATATCTGATCAAGCCGGTTCGGCCAATGAGATACGACCAGTTGATTACGGTCGTGCACGGCGACTTTCCACGCTTGCGACACCATCTGAGTTGCTACCGGGCCGAGGTTAAACAACAAACTTACGGCTGTTGAATCGAGGCGTAATCAATCCGGTTAAAAATATTCTGCAAAATTAATTCTGGAAGACTTGAAATAAAATCACGCCTCGCAGTATAAGACCAGATCAGCGTGATTAAACGAATACGATGACTGGTAGAAGTCGAAATCTAACCCAGAGAAACTTTCCAGGTATATATTTTAACATAAATTCGGAAGAGTTCGAAAAACGTCCACGAAAATTATATTCGAGTATTTTCAAATAATTTCAACAACCAGTAACTTCCTAAACCTATGGACAATCTGGTTGTTTGGGAGGTTTCTCAGCCTTAATTTGCCTATCGCGGACACCCCCCACCTCCCATTATTCTTTCTAAAAGTCGCGTGCGGGGGCGCAGATGGAATTTTTTTTCCCTCGTTTTAAGCCAAACCTCGGGAGGAAATACTCGAAATGTTTACACGGGCCACTCCCCTTTCTGTTTACACAGGATGTTTACAAGACCGGGGGGGGGCCGCCGCCTCAGCATGCCTCCGACTCCGGACCCGGGGCCACAGCCCCCCTCCTCTGAAACCCTTTTGATAGACTGATCTATAGAGCGTTTTTGTTTTACGGATAGATTATTGTTGATATCGAAAACAAACATTTCAAACGACCGTTTGGAAGGAAAATTGGCGCGGGCCTCTGGCGACGGAGGAACATAAAATAGGGCTCCGAGAGTGGTCCATTTTCCGGAGATGAATAGCAACGTTTAATCGGAATTATAATACAGGAAAAAATATATAAAACTTAATTATCAAGTTGACAGGTCCTATATTCTATGTATACAAAAAAAATCTATCTGGCGGTTGTATTTCTGGAACGGTAGCTTGCCCAATTGTAACACAGAGTCAGTAAAATTGGTAACTGAATATGTTTTCATATACATATTTAAAAAAAATCGCATATTCATTGCGGACCGTCAACAACGGCGGGGGAAACGAGTGGACGGAAATTGTAATATCAATAACGAGCGAGGTAACTGAGCCGTAACCCGGCACCTATTATGAAAATATATCCGCCCTTTGCAGAAGTGGGCAGCGAGTGAGCGGCAATTAATTGGCTAAAAAAGGGGTTGGTAGGAAAAACTAGTATTTCAGAACCCGACAACAGAATATCACCGTGTAATGTATATAGGGACTGTATAAATAAGCATAGGAGTCTGCTGGGATACTTTTTCTTTTACTGCACTCGTACACACCTGCCCGTTTCAAAACTGCCTCCCTCGAGTGGATTATTCTTTGGAATAACTGTTGAAGTTTTAATTCAGTACTCGGCGATGAGGCAGGATGAAAATGTGTACAATGGCGTCCGGACAACCGGTCTTGTACCGGAGGGGAAATAAATACTCGAGAGCAGCTGGCGCTCGCAAAACTGTATTCGGAAGAGTTTGTACGGAGCAGAACCTTTTTTTCATTGTACAATGAAGAGAACATACCTCCCAATTAGAAATACATCGTATTTTTCGAGAGGATTACCAATGGCTTTTCCAGGTTCATATTGTTATTATCAATCTTAGTTCCGCCTACAGCGAAGTTAGTCTGAGATTCTACGAGTGAGCGAAGCGACAACTAACCCAAACAAAGCGTACTACGAAATTCAGAACGATCTGGGCAAAAGAAATAAAAACTTAAATCAACATTCAATAATGTTTAATGCCCTGAATCTTATTTTCTCGTATTATATGAAATTTCAGTAAAAGGAGTGAAGGGCCCATCATAAAGAGTTGGCAAAAACAAGAGACAATGACGATGATATAGATACTAAAAACAATACAAAGCTTTCAAGTTCCTTTAGCCGCACACTACGTTAGAACAATAAGAGTACGAAGTCACTTAAAAGTAATTTGTACTACCTAAGCTCGACTAGTACGGATAAACGCCGAAATGACTTACAGTCGCTTTATATAAATCTTGGGCATTCGTGAATTACATCCAGCACTAAAACACAGTCCCCTGACGCTCTTACAACTCTGGCCACAATTTGCCAAGTGCCGCTAAAATATAGTTAGTTAAGCGGTTTTTAATTTTTCATTTTTGCCAGTTACAACCGAAATTAATACGAACAGCAAATGACCAGTGTTCGCACACGGTGTAACGCTCGAAAGATATTTTCCACTTTTTCTTCAATTTATTTCCAACTTTTTATTTTTCATTTGTTGAAAGTAATTAGAGTTTTCTTAATTAGAATTCTAACTGGCCCTTTTCGAATATTTTACCCGCAGCCCCTAGACGAGACTAGACAACGCCTGGTTTGTTTTCGTTATTACCATATTGTTTGGGATTTATAATAACTGGATAATTTTGAATAATGACAATAACGATATTCTGAAACCTGAAATTACGCAATTTTCAAATTATAATAATTTTAAATATAATTTCGAAATAAATTTTCTCCAATATAAAGCGACTGTTAAGAAAGTTTAATTTTACTTAAGAACGTTCATGAGCCTAGAATATAGCGCATTCTGCGGAATGCTCCGACAGATTAGTATCTAGTCCCGACGTTTCTCGATTGTATCGAAAGACCGGCTCTCGGGTTTCTCTTTACGAAATGGGAGAAAATCATCCGAACTCAGTCCCAGAAACGCTCGCAACGGGTTTTAAAGTTACAAATCCTAATTGAAGGGAAATTCGGAAACCTGGATTCAAACCTTTCACGAGTATATTATTTTCTTTGACTGTATCCAATTTTCCAACTACGGGATTACGACGAGTTCCCGACAGTCCAAGGACTTTATATTGACATTTGATAAAAATAAGAGCAATACGTTTTTGAGAGACTCGGACGGGTTCCTCTTGAAAGGCGGCTGTCGAGAAATGAAAGGAGTAGGAAAACGGCAGATAAAACGTCCCTTTGGAAGAACGGCCCAGAGCGACTGGGAAATGACCGGAGAACACGCGAAAACCCGAAATAGGCAAATCATTACGCGGAATTTCGCGAGAGAGAGAGACGGAGAGGGCCGTCCGCATTTAAAAACCCTGTTGGTTCTCAACGTACTGAATAATAAACAGAGCCGAAACCTGTCGGGCCAAATTTTAATTGAAATAAATGACCGCCGACGATTGTTCAGTCGGGCCCAATATATAAGGAATATTATGAATAATAATTAAAATTAGGGCCGGGGGAAAAATGAATTTGGATCCAGTTACGTTAATACTTCAAAATGCGAAATTTGCATAATTACTTCAATTAACCGATTGGTGATATTTGTACTGAAGGTAGTATATTTGAGGAAACCGACTATCGATGATTCAAATTCATGATTTAGGCACTCCCTAATCTACGTAAGCTAACTATTCTGCATAATTCCTTTATTTTATCTCAATGTAATTTCTTTGCAAGTACTATTCACTGTAAAAACGAAACAGTTTTAATCAAAATGTATTTACCAGGTTACAGTACAATCTGAGAGAAAATTGTTATCGTACATTAAAAAAGTAATGCGTTGAAAGCGAACTGAATATTAGTAGAAACGAACGAAAAAAAATTCAAGGATGATGTAACTAAAGGTGTACCAATGTTCAGTTCCTACTTAACATAGGAATAATTACCTAATTGCTCAGGGGACCACCTCCGCTTTTTTTTCAGGCATTACTTGTGAATAAATTGAATGAAACATTTTAAAGTGGCGTTTAACGTCCAAAGGAAACGGGCGAAAAAAATGCTTAATTCGTTCCTAATACGAATTAAATATACAATTTTATTGCCGCCACCGGGCATAAATAACTATCGGGACGGGTGAAGCTTTCGTCGTCCGACCGACCAATTAGTTACCTGAGGGCTCCACGACCAATTATACAGTCGATACAGCTCCACTTTCGAGTGTTTCGATTTCGACAGATGTTTCCGAAATTTCTATGGGTTTCCAGACGCCCAAAGTGACACTAATGCGACGTTTTAGTGCCCGACAAAGACGCCGGCACTATTTAAAAGTGAATAAAAAGACTAATGAAATTTTTTTCTCAATTTTTTGAATGGAATTAGTTTAACTGGTACCGGACGCGATGCGATCGAAATTCGACACCGCAACAAACGGTTGATTAAATAATAATATGCCCGACATGGTCCCTATTACAGGGCATTGAAAATGAGTTAATAATGAAACTATGAGAGATATATTATTAAAGTGAATGGAATATGCCTATTCAGCATCAGCTTGGTATCGAGCACGACAGCGGCTCAAATTCTTCACCTTGACACGGAATCCTGACACAGTTCGCTTAAGTGAACCGGTCGCCGAGAGACATTTTTATTTGGGGTAACTTTTTTCTTTCGTCACGAAGGTTCAGAAAATGACGAACCAGATTTTATCGCAAACGATATTTACAGGTTTCTTTGGCAGGATGAGCTTATCCGAACTTCTTCCTTTTTTTCCGGCGGTATTCCCGACGACGTTCAAGAATATCCCGCCCTTTCATGATAAAAATTAATGGGTCGACGCTATCGGGGCGCCCCCATGTCCGATGGCAATAACCGAGAGTCATTACCGATGGATATTTTTAACGCAGAGTCGGGGGCCCGGAAGCGCCGTCCTAATAAAGCCATTGTTGGAAAGGTGCAGTATTTCTTCTTCGGGGGGCACCACCGGGAGACAGCGCACGTTGAATACCAAACAAAAGTTAACAATACTCGGGTCTTCAAACTGATCGCACCCCAATAGGATCTGAATATAATAAGGAACGCCCTTTAAATACCAATTGTCCTAATGACCGATCAGTCACACGTTGCAATCAAAATAATCAGGAACCGATACAAGCTGTTAGCTCATAAGGAACAGTGGATATCATTTAGCACGAAATTATGAGGAAATTCATAAAAAATTAATCTATTAGCATCGTTTAACACGGATAAATATTTCGGTCCCACGTGGTTCCACTGTACATGACTTCCAAAACCCTACGACGAGAATGTCAATGGTTCCAGCTTTAGCTACTGTGACGAAAGGCCGACGGGTGTTTGGCCTGTCACGGAAAAGAAAATCATACAAGGTGTAGAAACACAAACAGCAAAAGACCGGTTAATGGAGACAACCGCCGCTGACTGAAGAAACCAAGACACAAAAAAAGGTAGTTGTCGAGGTGATTACATTAAACAATCTGGCGTAAGCGTTATACGCCTTAAAGCCCTAAGGCATATGAACCTACAGTGTTACTTCTGTAGTTTTCTTTAGACATTTTTTTCCGTCCTGTCCCACCTGTCAGAAATGTCATGTCACTGTCACGGGTATATTAAAGCCCTTAATTTATCTTATTTTTTATATTTTCCCCATTGCGCAAGTATACCCCTTTTGTAAAAAGAAATTTAAAAATGTACTTTGAATACCGTCAGTCTTGTGGAGCGCCACTGAGAATGGCGAGCAGCCGAAAACGTTCTCGTGGAAGACCAGACCAACGGTAGAGACAGATCACAGTAATCATGGTATTTCCACCAAACGAAAAATACATATTTCATTCCATTCCAAGTGTAGAGACAATGTTCTCCAGAGTTCCAATGTTCCTGCAGCTCTAAGAAATCTCATCACGAGTTTACACCTCGTTCTGAGGTGTGAAAAACGAATTAACGAGCCACCGAGTTCGGAAACACCGGCCGGCCGGTCATTACCGATTTATTACAACAATCCCCCAATAAATTGTTACGACAATGAAATTAAAGTATTCCATGTCCCATAATCTCGACGTGTCACGGTTCACTAATCGACCCACGGGGGACACTTCCTCTAAACTGGATTCGTGTACGGAATAGGTTGGACGAAATTAACAACTGAAGCACGTACCAAACAGGCATAGAATGTCATATTCAATGTCAACTAATTCAAAACTACTATGTACAAGTAGAAATAGGATGCGTGACCCAGCTAACCAAACGACGTCTTAATAACTAGACACAAGATTCTATACGTTTTCCACCATTCAATCAATGAATGTTTCATTTTAATTAACACGTTAATATTAAATATACCTTTTGCAGGACTAAACATTTAACAGTCATTTCTTTTGTATCCGTAGATAGCAGTGTTGGTACTTACCCCTTTATACAATAAAAAGACCCTTGCACTTCTATATACATATACGCGTCCATTCAGCAAATGAGATTCCTTTCAGTTACAACTTTTGTAATCGAACCCGATTTTATAGACACCCCGATTTCTATTTTGCCGCTTAATACGGTCGGAAAATGTGTAATGTGCCCGTCTATCACACTCGGAAAGAAATGGACGTACCAATAAAAACCGGAGTGGAGTGATAATAATACACTTCTGAAAATAACCCGGAGTGTGCACCGGAGCGTGTGCGCGTGTTGGGGAATCATCATCCTCATCCTCCAACTCCAACTCAAACACTCCCCACCAAACTGACTCGCATCTAAACGTCACTTCCAAGTAAAGGGCAATAAATATTTCCTTCACCGGCTGTCGAAACGGGCGCAAGTTTTAAATCAACTCCAGTGGGCGACAGCTATATGGAGAGAGAGAGAGGCTCTTGTATTAGCCAAGATTCAGGATATTCAGGATAAAATAAAAACGGTTAAGTCCTTATTAATAATTCAAAGTATTGGGGCGCCCTTTAAACCATTGAACTACTTATAATTTGTTTTATAAATTTTAAAAAATTAGAAGAAATATTAGTATTTCACTAATTACGCGTCCTGATTTCTGGGACCACTTTTACTTCCGCGTTACGCGACATCGATTATCACTCAGCGCTTTATCGGGAGGAAGCTGTTGTTCTGGTTAAAAAGAGAGGAGACCGTAGAGAACTCCCCTCCGGGCCTCGCAATTTTTACCCCGTTTAGAATGTAAAAGAAATAACTATTTTTTCTATCGAATTTCATTAATGCCATTAAAGCGAGCCGGCACATTCCTCAACTCTATTGTCTATTTCAAAACTGAAATCCGCCAGGAGGCCGGAAACACCTTCTACATTGGTACAGATATATTTCAATAATATTTTTAAAAATTACACGAAACATCCTAGAATTACGCAATTTTGAAACCCAACCGCAAGTATGTTACAACAATTATGTAATATCATAGACTAGGCAGTTGCCAAGTTTACGGCGGATAAATTAATTTTTTCCCAACAATTGATTATGGCATTGTATTAAATTCTTAGCGCAACGCTTATGTGGTAATAAAAAAGCCCGAATCAATATTTATGACAGAAATTCTGACAAAATTCTAGGTATAGGATATATAGGGTTATTTCTTAACGTTCTATAACAACATTCTAGATAGATACTTTCCCTTCTACTTCGTTATTATTAGGAGAATTATTAAAGCAACAATAATTTCAATTCGTTATGGGTGTAAAGAATATTTTTTGGTCGTAGAAAATCTACCGGCTATGGTATCAATGTCTGTGAAGAAATCAAATGAAATGGGTGTCTACCTTTTCCGTGAACGGGGTGGCACGGGATGGGGGTCGTATAAGATTTCATGGGTAATTGACAAAAGGGGTAAGGGCTGAGGAGGAGCAATGTCAAGGGGGTCTCGTGTAAATTCGGTGCAATTGGTCACTGACGGGGTCGGGGGGCGGTGAAGGTACCTGTTGCTCCCTCGGCAACGGTTATCGCCGCGCATAGCTCATAGAGAGACCGGCGGGGGACGGTAGAAGGAGGGAGGGAGGGAGTGAGAGAGATAGAGTGAGAGAGGGGAGGTGGAGGGGTACAACCGTAAAAACACCCCCTAAACTGCCCCAGCCGTCAAGGCGGCATCAAATCCCGCTCTCGCCGCCGCCCCACCGGCATTTGCAAACAATAAACCCGCCCCCGTTTTGCGGTTTATAGCAACAAGAGAGAGAGAGAGAGAGAGGGGGGGAGGGATATGGAGAGAGTGGGAGGGAGAGAGAGAGAGGCCTTGAGCCGGGGTGAGCGGATGGGAAACCGGCCGGAAATAACTGCCGGACCCGACGGCGTCTTCGACCCAACCCCCGGCTGCAAACTGTCTCATCCACTTAGCGCCCGATTTTTCCCCCCGCCCTTTATACGGCTGTAAATTTTAGTGCATCTTAAGATTCTGTTTTTATAATCTCTTTATTTGCTTCCACAAGTAGTTAGCCGGATCATAAAGCTCTGCTCCAATTATCGGCTTACACGGACATTACAGGGACCACAGCGAGCAAATACTGTAAAAATGTTTACAGAAAGAATCCTGTTCTTAAACCCCTATCTTATTACACCGACTGATATCTATAGTGGGAGACGTTCATCAACATCCATCCGATACCAACAGAATGGATGTACTTAGTTACGGCGTTTCACCTGTTTTACGTTGACCCGACCATTAGAGTGACTTTTTTTTTCTCCGAGTCATAACTAAATACGGCTTTCAAATAGCCATCAATTCCGATCGATAATTATAACGTTCGGTCGTGAAAAATTAATCAACCCGAACGCACGAATTGCACAAATCGAGACGTCGCCCCTCACAACCGACGATCAAATAAATAATAATTATAACATACAATAATCAATTAGGGAGAACGTTGCAAAAAAAAGTTCTGAAAATACGGCTTGCGCCGTTAATTGTTCGAAAAACAGGTTCGTTCGTGGATTAGAGGTTGTCAGATGTGCTGGTTTACGGACATTTATTACCATTTGTCAACATCCCGACAACGTTTTTCAAGTGATGCGTGTAATGGAAATATATTAACGTACGGACTAATATTAAAATAAAATACTTAATTTTGTCGAAACTTAAGAAAGGGAGATCACTGAATTTTTCACACAGAAAAAACATACATAAAAAAGACTAACGTCTTCCTACGCACCTAATTTTTTTCTCTCTCTCAGCCTTGTTAATGCCCGAGTGTCCCACCAAATGGAGCGTTCAGCCGGGCCTTAGACAAAAAACCTAGACACCCCGACACTTATTACGGTTTCAACGTCTATATTTCACTTAGATTTCGATAACCCGAAGAGACTATGGAATCAAGAGTGACAAGTGAGAGCTGGGAAAAACCGTTTCATGATGAGCAGGATAAATTTAACTCGTAAGTAGTTAAGAGGAATAGTTAACCACCATCCGCCTTAGCCTAGTATTCTCTAGAACTAATAATATCCTATAAGTTGTTATAAACTTAAGTAGAACTAACGGGAACTTTCAAATAAACTTTCTAAGGAGGATAATTAACTGATTTTTCTATTTGCAAAAGAAAAAATGGCAGCGAAAAAAGTCGGACAGCGTTGCTCTAAACTATGTCATTGATTTGAGTGATTACTCTAGATTACAGATTAAGCGAATACTCCGTACTTATTATGCGATTCTATATTTCGTAAATACAACGTTTTAGTGATCAGGATCTATACTAGAGGCAAATAGTAAAACCTCCAACGGTTCTATTCGGTTATTCGACCGTTCTCATGGCATTCATTAAAAGTATCGAACACGGATTGCCGGTCGTGAAAATTTCAACCAAAGATTTATTCGAAGCCTCATTGAAGGGAGGATGGGGGGGAAGGCCTCCCCCCCAGCCAGAAAAGGCGTGTTCACCCGTACTCGGATAATCGACCGGTTCAACGGGGAACCTTTTAAGTTTTACGCACTCCTAATGAACGGATCATAAACTAAATATCAGGCGATAAATCGTAAATGCCCACCCTTCGCGCGTCGCGGCGACGCCTCGAGCGCCCCTAGCTCATTTCGACACCTCGGCAACAACCGGCGTACGAAGGGGGGGGCTTCGCCCTACGTCACCGGTTGGCATCCGCCGATGATTAACGTTAATGGGCACCGCAGTATGGAGGCCAGCGAATAATTTTCGATGCCCCAAATTCTTTCAGGAGAATCCCAAACTACGTACGTATTTGCAGGTTAATAAAGAACTCGATTGTGAAGTAATGACGTTTGAAACAGCAAGCCGACATCAAAGTGGCCAACTGGATCGCGACATTCCAAAATGTTCATCCTGTTCGATCACATTTTTAAAAATTCTTTATATTTATTTAAAGCCTTTTGTATCAAGCTACATTAGTCCATCTTACTTTATTCTTCAGATTATTTGTTTAATATAAGAAAGAGTTTAAGTTTAAGAGACGAAAGATCTGCTGAAGATGGCGAACAGCCGAACAGCCGGTCTAGCAAAGGACCAAACCGGCGGGAGTAGATAAAAAATGGTATGGCCCAAAGCAGGTATTTACGGCGTATACGATTATATTCCTCAATGTTGGTCACCGGAACGGAACTGCAGAAAGAGGCTGCCGACCGGGGCCAGGACCAGCGTTCGCCGAGGGATTTATGACAATTTTACGAACGGAATGTTTCCCACGGAGGCGGCTCCGTTTCCCCCGCGCCTGGGAATCAACAGTTAATTATCAATTTGAGAAAAACTCGCCGGCGACTCGTTAAAACGGAAAGGTTAAACCCGAGGGCCGACGCAATTCAACATTTATGCGACCGTTAAGAGCGAAATAAAATATATTTTACGCCAATTATCCGTACACAAAAGGCCCAAACGCACAAATTTCATAATTTATACCCGGCTTGAATTCTAGGCGTCCCGGCTTCCAATTACATGACACCGCGCCCATAAGGAGTTACAACGGTTATACGTGCATCGGCTGTAGTGTTTCTGTGTGTTTTCGCTACCCCGAAGAAGCACTTTCTCTATTTCATTAACCAACACAGCAACGTTCATCATTACCGAAAGCAGCTAAAGCCTGAACCGTGGAATATTTAGCTGTTAGAGATCCCGTACGAATTGAAAATATGAGGTATAAATGATGATAATAATAAACAAAAACTACTGGCATAGAACCCTATACAATTTTTACAAAGTAATTATGTTTGTGGCCCTCCATTGTAATTCTCAATTTCTGATTACACACAAAAAGAAAGAAATTGAGAAGTTTATTAGGCAGGCCTCAAAACCAAACGAGCGTATCGTACATAGGAAAGTTAGTTGATAACAAAAAGAGGGCGAGAGATTTGGGCTGTCCGCCATCTTCAGTAAGGCCCGAGCCACCTAAAAAAAAGTACTAATACCGTACGCTATTAGTACTAAATTAAAGCGGGCCGACACCGGGCCTAACTCATCTCACCCGTCTAATGACTCGAGGCGTCCGGGGAAGGCAAAAAAAAATTAAGTCGGGGAGATTGAAAAAAAGGAAAAAGTTCAACACGGCACACAGAACATTAATGTTAAACGGACCCCTCCTCGAAGACGCCACGAATGAAAATGAAGTTATTAAGTAATTGAAGTCCGGCACGACAGCGTCGTTCCTCCAGAGCGCGCGGGCCGGGCAACAGCGTATCCCGGGGCTCGCGTGGAACAGCCGCATTACCGCGTTTACGCCCTGCGTTTTTTCGTTTTGCGCGCTCTCCTCCTCCCTCCCCCCCCCCGGGGGGGCCGCAAAAGGAATTTAACGGCCGAAGATAATTAAACCGACGAAACGCTTCGAGATTTAAGCGGAGGCCGGGCAATTTGTTGTCGGGGCCCGTCCGGCGTTCGTTACCGCACTTAACGGCTTCGGCTTAACCCTGTCCCGGGGCAGCATTACTTTCACCCTCGGCTCCCAGTCCCGGTTATTGGTTGCCCATCTTATCTTGCCGAATAGCGTTAATATTATAACAATGAGTTGGGATTTACTTCAACCGAAAATTATATACCTGTTATACTTTCTTTTCATTCAAGTTTAATCATATTGCCAGTAATTAATCCTGTTCCAAAAAAAGCAGACACACTCTCAGAGCTATAACCCCGAGACGCCTACCGTTAATACTTTAGCGCTTAGGAGAGGTGTTATAAGTCGGTTTGTAATTATACTGTACTGTAGGCTGCGGTTAATGTTAGCTGTGAATGGACCTCCACTGTGGGTGAGGTATCTTGAATGAAAGAGGTAGACATTTTTAATATCTCAATGCCAGCTATTTCTGAATGCTTTGTTGCCAAAAATATAATATTAACGGGTTCTACTAGGGGACTATTGTGGAACGCGGGAAAATGCTGAGTCACGGTAATTTTATTTCTAAATCAATCACTAAATTATGAACTCATTTGATAATCACCAGTGATGTGATAATTATGTTTCTACATACTTTTTGGGTTAATCGTAAGACTTTTTTTAAGCGATCTGACCACTACTGTACAAGACCAAGTTAGTGCCTCGAGGACGAGTACGGCAGTGTTACGGCCCAATTAACCTGAAACCTTCCTCCAGACCAACGGCGACTTTAATGCCGTCGCATGCCGTTGCTTCACTGTGCCGACACCGATTTCGAAATATACGGGGAAAACTTTATACAGACACCGTGTAAAACCGTGATTGGGGTGACTCCCGGTGAAAATTAAAAGCGGTCAATCCCGACTTGTGGATATTGAAAGCCCCGGTTTGAGGGAAACGAGGGCGTGCAGGGAGGAGGCTGATGGCGAGGGGTAGTGCGGAGGGAGGGGACGGCCTAGCGTCACGAGCCTTGTCCCTAATTCGTTTCTCCGAGCCGACTCCGAACAATAAATCACCGGACGGGGAGAAGGCGACCACGACGGGAGCCAATTTCGCGATCCGCTCTCCTAAAAGGAATTCTGGGAAAGAAAAGGAAAAAAAGAGAAAAAGATAAAAAAAGAAATAGACGAGCGAGAGGCGGGGAGAGGCCAGGGCGGTGCCTCGTAAATTGAAGCGTCATTGAACCGGGGGTTATGTTCCGGTCGTCGGTTCCAGAAACTTTCTTGGCCACCGCATTCCCCCGGCTGGGATCTCCTCTTTCGCAGATAATTTCAATGACAAATATACGCCCGCATTTTCCTCCCCTTTACGTCAAATTCCAAACCAACCCCCCTCTCCCACCACTGGTCCGTTTATCCGAGAACAATTTTCTCGGACACAAGTAGTTTATTATAACATCCTTCCATTGCGTAGTGAAAAATCGAACTTCTTCCTTTAAAGGCAAATTAACGGACGTTAGCGATTCCACGCCTTGAAATTACACCTCGCAAAATTCAGATACCCCGACCAAATATGCGTGTATTACTCTATCCGTTATGAGTAGCTTAATTAAGAATCGGCGCCAAAAAAATGTACCTTATCGGACCCGATTGCGTGACTGACTGAAATTTGTTCTGCAAATGGTTTTTTACTGTAAATTTCTTTTCGCGCGTAGTGACGTGAAATGAAACCTAGCGCCGGAATCAGAGAAATTGAAAACCCTCCACACCGTAAAGACCTCAAGGGAATGCAATCATATTTATCCAGAAAACTCTTAAACAGGTGACCAGTCATCAGATAATATTGTTTTCGGTAAACTGTGGTTGAAAACAGGAGTGGGACGGTATAATTTAAAGACAGCATAGATGGTCGACTGCGGTGTGAGTCAAGTACCTCGAAAATGCGAGTAGTCTCGAAAATGTTTCACGTAACCCGAAATTACGCCCGAAAATAAATAGAGCCATAATAAGCCAATTTAGGAGAGGCGCTGCACTCACTGTGCCCGTTTAACCCGGCGTTCCATAACCGGGTGCTGGATTTCGGCTCCGAAGTGTAAAAGGGATCGTGGGAGATCCCCCAGGAGAGAGCCGACCTCTCTGGGAGTATTAATGCCTCAATTTGAGGCATTGATTGGTGGCCGTGGGGCGGGGGCGGCTGGCGTAGGGGGCGGGGGGAATGGAGAGGCGAGGTGGAGAAATTACGATTTACATAATGCCGGCTCAATCTCGTTTGAACCCAATTTACGATTGGCTTTTAGACGTCATCATAAACGCATTATCCTATTAAAGTCAATTACACTATTATTGTTTCCGTCCCTTCGCGGCCCCTCCCCCCACCCCACAATCAACGGAGTCGGGCCCAAGGTAATAATTGATGTCTCGTCGGGTGAAGGGGGAGGGAGGATATATAAGAGAAATTAAAAACAATTTTGTTCCCCAATTTGATTTCCGATTGACTTATTCATTAAAAACCCGTTCCCAATTTCCGAACCCAAAGAAAATTATACATTCTCGGACGGGGTTTTGGACCCAGAAAAACTCCCTCCTCCTGACCCGACTATTATTTTGATTGCTCTTAATGGGTTTCTACACATCTGAGAAAAAGAGGAATGCGTACGACTTGCTTCGTTTTAATTGTACTTTTTTTTGACCGGCGTTCTTTCGTTCCAAATTAGAAAAAGGGTTTGGCCTCGAATGAAATTAATGAGGACTAGTGAACGAGTAATTCAATAGATATGTTCCGTTTCTCACAATAAGGGCGACAATTTGCTCCGGTATCATATACTGTGTGTAATAAGATATAGTTCAAAACATACATAAGATAAGATTGTTCCCCTACTCTACTGCTACGAATTAAAAATATTAATGTGGGTCCGAAAAGATAACAGAACAAAAAACACGCTTGGCGCTCCACATCCAAAAACTCCAGGAGTGTGTATGAAGACACTGTAGGAGGAGCGGGGCGCAAACAGTTTTTCTTTTTTATAAGAATCCTTTTTTCTCAATTTCGTTTCTATCGTACAAATTATATATTCTCCCCTCGGGGAGCGAGGATCGACGATTATTTTGATTGCATTTAATAGTCTTTAGACAACACCCAACGGCGCAAAAAGACATCCTCCGAAAGTATGCATAACTCGATTCGTTTAATTGCCCCGTTTTTTTTGTTTTCTTTGCCGTCTCATTCTTGTTTGCGCCGCAAAAGGAACGGGGCCCGCGCCAAGGGGATAAATAAAATACGCCGACCCTGAGACTACACACAATTCCTTTTCGCCCGGCGTTGCGAATTCATTTTAATTGGCCGTCGAGAGAGGAGCGGAACAACGAGTAAAGGGAATATAAAATGGTGGAGGGGGAAAAAGAACCAACCCGGAGCAATACGAAAATCCAATATCCCGCCAAAGTTATATTGGCGCTGGGAAATGCGAACAGTCGGAAAGGAGCAGTTTAATTACTCGGCCGGTTGACAGAGGAGGCCTCCAGGAGCCGATTAAGGTTGTACCCTAACAGCCATTAACCGGGGTTTTCGCCCGGACTTTTGTACCTGCCAATTTTTTTTCTCCCGCTTATTTTTCCATTTTCTTTATTCTTTTCCGCCTACGAAGGTAAAGGACACCAAAAAAAAAATGAAGTGGCGACCGTGAAGGACCACCCGAACGAGAGGACGGGGGGGGGGCAAGGTTTCAGCAACCGAGGGCTCCGACCAGCCCTCGGACCATAAATATTTGCATAAATTACAAAGACACCAGATGTCGGAAAACCAGATGTCCTACCTGGTAACAACAATCTGGAGAGATGTTGATATAATAGCACAAGACCTCATATGCGCTCTTAATCCCATATTAATAAATATTTTAATGTATTTCCAGAGCGGTACTTGGACAGAAGACTCGCATACAGCGCCCCAACGTACCGAAACGAAACGATGTTACACAGCTGTTACTACACAAAACACCTCGGATAACAGATCTAAATTATTACTTTCGAACAAACTGATAATTTACAACTGAATATTGAATCGGTTTCTGGGGAGGCCAATTCAATTCCCATAAAATCCAACCGCACAATTCATAATGATTTAAAAGTCGCCGGGTTCGTTCACGAACCGGTAGCTTCCAGATGTAAATCACTTCAATTCTAAACTATCCCATCATTCCAATCCTTATGATTTCTTCACTACCTGAGTAAGGACAAGGGCAGGAGCACAACTACTAAAACAGATGGGTGGCTTCTTCCTAAACTTCTTCTGTTTGATAGTAAAAGTGTAGTTTTAACTAAAATAGTATATTTGTTCATACTTAAATATAAAACATGTAAATCCAATTTGTATTTTCGTAATTGTGTAGCGTTCGCATGATCTACAGACAGTGGAGTACACTTCGCGTAGATATAGCGTCCAAGTTTAGACAGACAGTGGTTCCTAAATTTTCTTTGCCTGGGGGCGAACGAAATTTGGGTTTTCTGTAAAATCTACGCCGGCCACACAATTCTTTTGGATCCAGACGAGACATTCGAACGCGAAATGGCCATCTTGAATTACAGGTGTGTCACGCTTCCAGGTCCGCAACACCACCAGGAAATTCCGAGTAATCGGAACACTGAGAGGCAACAGAAAGGAAATTCATTCAGCGGCCGGCAATAATGAAGGCGGGAGAAACAGAGGGGGAGGGGGGAGGAGGGCGGCATTGTGCCTGAGAAACCAAGCCTAACCGAACCCGGCCTTTGAAAATCCTCGATCGTTAACACCATTAAAGAGTCCCCGAACCTTTATAATCCCTCTCGAAACGGTCCGTCTCTCCTTCATTTGCATATAAAGTAAAACGGGAACCGAATCCATTTTTCCGGAGAGGAAACCGTTTTTATTTATTTATTTATTTTTTAATTAGCCGAGAGCAGACAACAGAAAATTAAAAACTCTCGTACGCCTTTCGAAAGAAAAAATATACTGGGTCGCCATCAAAGTCGTTGCGGGGGAATTAATACACGGACCAGAACAAATAAGATTCTCCCACCTTCCTCGACTAATTACATTGAGACCGGCGTCGGGTGGGGGTCAGAAGCTTTTTATCTCGGACAAATTATCTACCGAACATTGGAAGTATTAATTAATTTTCCGTAATGGGAAATAAGGCGGCGGGCGTAAGTGGCTGTCGGGCTAAATTACTCAGAATAATAGTAAACAGTTACGAAGTATTATTAGTATTGGACCGAAATTCTAAGTAAAATAATAGAATAACTTACGAATCCAACCCCAATCTCTCTGTATACAAGTCATGTCACTTACCTGAAAACAAAAAGAAAAAGAAGTGTTAATAGCAGAAAGAATATTTTCAGATTGTCTACAATTTATACATTTAACTGAACCGAGGCCGCGATCCGGAATTGAATCTACAGCCTAGTCTGGTCAAAGACCGTTTTGTCTTAACAGTTTACGCTGTAAAAATTTTTAATAAATGATGCTTCATGCCCAGCGTCTCCACATCTCCCTCGCAGTATAAGCCGTTAAAATATGAATATAAAGGAGAAGCGAGACGCTAAAAATGAGTAAGTTATGCCGTTAGTAGAAGAACTAATAGGCCGAAAGGAGGGACGGTCACGTTCGAGTGACCGCCGCCACTCTCGGGGACCGGGGCTCGAGTTGGGCGAAAATTAATGTACTGCGGGGAGCATCCTCAGTAGCGCTGTGAAAAATTATACAAATAAACCCCGGCACACGGACGGACGCACACGGGCACACGAACGGCCCAGGATGTTGGTACGGGGCCAACGGATTTCTGAGAAGCCGACTGCCCTGCCCTCCGAGAGCCCCCACCCGGCGGCGCGTCCGTTTCGGTTTTTTCAGCGTCAAAACGGCTCCTTTCGAACGGGGTCAATTAAACGACGCCTCCGGGGCCAAGGGAGGATCGATAGCCCGGAAGGAGGGGGTGATCCCCGCGAAACCGGGGTTGGGGGTCCAACATGTGGCGTTTTAGCGCAAAGAAATATCTGGAACGGACGATTGAATCGCGATCTGAACATTCCCAAAGAATGTAGAGGTTCAGCCAATTGTCAGTTCCACCCACAAGTGCCAACAAACTCCTTTGCTTCAATATGTGTAACACGATTATTTATAATGGCCTCCTTGTTTCTATACACAGGTCATTTCATGAAACCATAAACAAAGTGCAGATACCATTTTAAATTAGTAAGAAATAGTTATCATTATAAACTGCCGGTAAGATCGCGTAATACATTGGGGAGGACCTCGGGCAGCAGGTTTAGAACCCCTTGGCCGCCCGAGGTTCTTCCTGTTTTTGGAAAGGTTTATTCCCACTATTTATTTCAGGGTCCGGCCCTGACGACAATGGCGTCTGCAACTACTGGAGCTGGCTCGAGTGCCCCCCAAAAAACTGGAAGAATTTCGGACAGCGTCTGCATCCGGATCTTACCGGGGATTATAACACAGTAATAATCCGGATTCTGATCGGGGATGACTTAAAGAAATATCCTGAAACGTACTATAGAAAATGGCTACTCCACACACACAGACAGACACGCGCGCGCGCGTTTTCTAAAAGCGGGTCAGAAACGACACCCGGGACGGGCGTCCAATTTCGGACAGGCGTCGCATCATGCCCTTGCCCATAATTAAAACTCTCGCTGGATGTGTGCACGAATCCACTATTAAATTCTCAGGGCGTCCCGCATACAAATTTGTAACATTTGTGCTGAGAGTTATAAACGACGACAAAAAACAAGAGTAAGACCCAACATTGCTCAATATGTTGTGAATAGAATTTATGTCTCAGTCGTATAAAATAACGCGGTAATATTGCAGTATTCATAGCATAAATGTTTGGAATGTAAATTTGTGGTACGGATTTTGTTCGGACTCGTTCTTACAATTTAGACGGTTCCCGGTGTTTAGAGAGACGACTGTGGGGCCTAGGCGCGGGGCTCAGAAATAGACACGGGTTCGGGGCGGGGGGCTTCACAACAGAATTAGCGGCCCCACCACCCGGCTCACACAAGCACACGCCCAGAAGAACACATAAACAGAGAGAGAAACACTCGGTCACGTGACCGAACCGAGTGGGTAGGCGTCCCGTTTTCAATTTCTGTCCCAGTATCGAATGCTGGAGTCAAATGCCAGGTCTAAAAGCGATGGGCGCCATTAAAAAATAATGAATACGCCTATGAAATAATTCTTTCTTACGAGGAAAACATTAGCAAAATCGCACGAGTGAAATTAAAAGAATATATTATATTCGTTCTATAGAAACATGATAAAATATTTAGAAGAAAAACTGTTACTAAGGCTTTGAATCTGCCACCCGTTTCTTAGGACAGGCTTCCGCGTTCATAATTTTCTAAACGAGATTCAACTGTCACTTTCTGTTTTCCCCCGAAGGCGGACACAAGACACGGTGCGTACGCTCGGTCTCGCAACTTTCAAAAACATACACTCGGAGCGGTGACATAACAATAATGCACGTGTGTTATGCACGCGTCACCGTCACGATTCCGAGTTGCAAAACCCCGTGAGCTGCGTATACATACAACGGAGGTGCTTCGAGATGTATCGCCGCGCTTCGCTACGTCTTATTCCAAATTCGCTTATATTACATATAACATTACAGAATAAGAAGTATATAAGGCAAAGCACAAGCTACAAGACACATAGACACATTACGTAACTTCTTATTGTCGGTAATATGCCTACGAATTTATTGGTCCAACAAACTAATCAATAAACATACCACTGAACATATAAACATAATACATCCTGTATTAAATATTGTGCTTTTTCATATTCCTATTGGTGGGGTGTCGGGAATATAGCCAATTAATTGTAGAACAATCATTTTACTGTTAATTACATTCTGTTGTTAACCGAACAACTGAACAGAACTGCGAACTGCTAATGAAGCTATTATTGCTTAAGAGCCAAGCGTGTGCAGCCCCCATTATTTCATGGGCCGACACATTTAATGAAAAACAAAAATCGGGGCTAATGCGGAACGTTCGTTCAACAAAGAAAATTGAAAATGACGTGGCCATGACATGAGTTACTTCGGAATCCATACAACCCTAGAAGATTAATACCATAACATGGTAATTGCCACACTAGTAATTAAATGTTTCTGGTCTTCTCCGGATTGGTAGTTAGTAATAATAGTACGTGATAACGAAAACACCCCCATAATAATCGGTCTAGGTGAGAACCGAGGATTGATTTAAATATGGCAACGTGTTCCCAATTATTGAAACAAATACGATACGAACATTCCTAAACTTATCATACTCAAATAAAATTTTATAAAATCCATTAGCCATTTTAGCTTAGGTGGGGGGAGAAACATACCTGAACACATAAAAACTAAATTGAATGCGTTCTCTGAGGTCGCGTATAAAAAGGAAGCTGATCACAGGGGAGGATTTTATGGCGCATTTTTATGACTGATCAAACATAAGAGGGTCGAGAGTAATTCACTAGGCCAACCCCCATCAATCTTGAGCTGGGCCGCAGGGGGCGGCTCGCTTTCTACCCCACTTCCACAAACAGACGACGTCACCGTATTAATCTCAATTTTATACGAATTGCCTTTTATCTTTCGGCCGCATTTTAAAAGCCCATAACGCACGCGAAAGACGGCCATTTTAAATTCGGAAAAATTCTACACTTCGTTAGCGGTGTCTTTCAACGTTAACAAAATTTGAGGAGCCAATTCAAACTTTCTAAAATTTTGGATGAAATCCGATCCAAGGCAAAGTTGTGCTATCGAACAACATAAAAAATGGTAAACATTTCTTGCAGTGTTTAAGTTCAACTAAAATAACTGTTCATTAGGAAAAAAACTGGTAAGGAATCAACATGTACAACGTTTAAAAGGGGAGATTCCCCATTAACGTAGGGAAATGGAAAGGTAAACCTGCGAAGTTTGAAATGCAAAGACCAATTCAGTAATACCATTATTTAAAGACAAAGCCCCATTATTGTTCGGAAGCCAAAAGCGAAACGGGGTGGGGAGTCGGTCGGACCGTAATAAGCCAATTGGACGACTTCATTCCGTCTCGAAAAGCGGCCTCTCCGCGAAACCATTTGTAATTTCCCCTTCCTCGGCCGTGCGCCGGCCAGTGCCGGCACAGTTATGTAAAATATCCCGCGGCACAGTCTACGACGGGGACGATTATCACGTGACCCGGCCGTATATGTCCGACGGGGCCGAACTCTAATAAATAAATACATTAGGGGGTTCAATTTAAGTTCGGGGACCCGGAGCGGGCACGCAACGCCAAAAGACGGGTATAATTCGCCTCGAGAGCAGTACGACCCCCGGCCACGGTGCCCCTCGGCAAGCTTGTGCTATTACTCCGACACGATAACGCTGAAAAACGCTTTCAAAGAAAACCCCCCTCTTTCCCATTCGGCTTTTTATCTTCGCCCGCAGTCACGGAAGTATATACGCGGACCCGGGGTATCGGGCAACGCCTGAGTGAATGGATGACACCTAGAAACGGTAATACAATCATATACATTTCGGCGACTCCACAGATAACGACTGTCTTGGTATAACTTAAAAAAATGCCGTATTTGTCAGCAGTATTGTTTGCGTAATACAATTATTTGAGGGGCCAGTCGTAAGTAAATAACGCCCATGTACGGTATGACTACAGGGTATTATTTTCACTTTTTTTCTGTTAAATTTGTAATATGATATCGTTGAATTCGATGTTCGGAGTCCCCGTCTGTTGAGCCCATTCGTCCAACGCTCAGTAATAATTTAACAAGTGTTATCGTTATGAATGATGTATATAAAAATTAATAACGACCGCTCTGGTGTTCAACAGTTTAATATACGGGCAGATATATATTTTCCTTTAGTAGAACACGAGGCGAATTTCATTTTTAGAAACGGAGCCTCTCACCGAACCTCGTTGGGCTGCCAACCAAAAGTCAGCCTTACACATGTGTCAGTGAATCCCGACTACCGAACACAACTCTAGAGTACAGTGGAAATCGTTTAACACGAAACCATGCCGAGGGCTGAAATATTTATTATTCGCGTTAAAAGAATTCGCTAAACGATGCATGCAAAACAAACTCACGAGTGTTTTCGATGCCGTAATAACAGAGTTCATGTTAAGATTTATTAGTCGTACGTACATTGTCAAATACATCACATTACGTACAGCATTAACACGTCAGATATTTAATACATTTAAACGAAAATTTTCATGAATATTGTAACGAATGAAAAATTTGATCAAACCATCAAATTGTCGGACTTACAGTCCTGTGGGATCTCCTACGGAAGTTCGTAAATCGAAGCCTAATTGTCATTTCGTGCTAAAATCAAACAGACCTATGAAATTACATGGTATTTTGTCGCGACTAGAATATTATTTTGTGTTAACCGATTTTTCACGGTTAAACAACGTTTTCGTGTCGGCCATATTTTTCTGCCACTCGTTAAATCCTTAAACGCTCGTAAATTGCACAAACCGAAGTTCAACACTCCTTCCACATTCAAAGCCCCCCCTTATCTTTAAATTTGCTTTATGTTAGACCAGTTTCGTCTAGTACTATAGTGAGGCACCTACCTCTGTCGTTGGGTCATCCTTGCGGTTTTGGTTTTTTCCTCTACAAACGAATCTGTGTACCGCCCGTTATTCTTCAAGTTAGTAACGATAGAGGAAAGAACAAATGCACGGTATAGTATTTTTGAAGGACGGGAATATTATATTGTATTATTCGATTTTTCTTGTTATAAGTTGTCTTGTTGAATGATTTGCCGCCGCACTAGCCGTACTGCCCGAATAAGTGCAATAAACTTGGACTGTGGCCGCATGAAAAAGGCCGGGTCAATTTCACCGGTCTTTGAGACAATTCAAGCTCCGGGGCGTATAGCCGGGAGCGACCAATAGCCTACTTTGTAGGCGAGGCACCGAGTACAAAAAGGTGAGGCACGGGGAGAGAGGGAGAGAGAGAAAGGAGGGAGGGGAGGGAGAAAGGAGTGAGATAGTAGACGGGGGGGGGTAACAATCGCTCGGGGCGGACAGTCAGTGACCCAAGCAGGGGGACCCGTCATCGCTGCGGCACCCCCCTCAGTCGGCACCGACAGAACGACAACAATAACAACCGGATAAAGACCGGAACCGCGCCCGCCTCGACACCCGGGCCCCCTCGCAGGAATTCCAACCGGTCCACGGGCGCGCAAAAAAAAGGACACAAAACGGGATCAATCCCGCCCGAGCATTTATCTCGAAGGGCATTTTTCACTATGGGACGCACGCGACTTCAATATATATTTAAAACATCAACGGACAATCGCCCACTAAAAAATAAAAACCTAGGCGGAAGATGCTACAGAATTTGTTGAATATAATACCTGTGATTAGTAATTTTTTAACTATATTTAACGCAGTAGATTTCATGTGTTTTTGTCTCCTCTCGCTGGTTTTGTCTTTTGCTAGACCGGTTTCGGTTGCCCACCATCTTCAGTAGCGGTGTTAGTCAGAAGTGACTTGTTAGTCACACAGTAACTAACAAAAAAAGGTACCTACGTATCTAACGAACGAAATCTACGGTATTCCAACCTCTCGCAGACCACAAAACATGTATTCTAAACTATATTTAAGTTTCCCAAAAAAATGCATATTTATGTAGTACGTGCCGACAGAATCGTCTTCAAAGTCTTCGACTTTGTAGTAGCTTATATCGACATCGGGCTATTTTCTCGGGGCTAGGAGATTGAAATGTATTTTGTTTTTAAGACTCTTAGTATTCCAAAATTATTGTATTCAAACGATTCGAATATAAAACTGCGACATATCTCATAAAACGACGATGTCATTAATCACGAAAAGCGGCGAGGTTGTTGGGAAGGACAAAAGAAAGCTTAAACACAGAGAATGGAGCGGCTTCGATGGGGGGAAAGCGAAGCATGAAAAGTCTTTAATTGGTATTCAAGCCTCTTTAACCGGAAAATTTACGACCGACCTCCGATAATCGGACATGTTTCCCACTCCCCGTCCATATAATGATAGAGACGCCGAGGTACAAAGCAACAGGGAGATAAAAGAAAAGCGCGAGACCCGAAAGCGAATGATAACAGTCGGAATTATCAGTCCGCGACTGATAATTTATGTGTCCTTTAGATTGGACCATCTGTTTTGTAAATCATTCAGGCCGTTGCTTTCAATAAAATATAAGTAATAAGGAATTGAGAAGCGCGCGCGAATCGCAGTCTGGAATCTCTCTACTCGGGGTGATTTGTAGGCCCCCCATCAGACAAAGCATCGGGTCCAAAGGAGACAAACAATTCCGGTTTAAGTATATATACACATATATCAACGAATAAGGCTCTGGCGGACACTAAAGTCTATTACAAACATATTGTAAATTAAATATATTAATACACTACGCCAGAAGGAACATATGGAATTCCACAATAAATTGGTGTTATATTTTTTTATGATATACTAGAGTAGGATTTACGCCCACATACTCCGTGTCCGGCACCGGCCGAATGGACTTTAATAGCCTAACATAACCGAAAAGGTGTCACGCATATTCATGTTTGCCGACGCGTAGGCATAACGCGGTAATTTAAGCATTAATAAATTAAGGATTAGAGCGTATTTATTTTATTTTACGTTAGTGCAGCCCTTACTTCGGTTACCGCCTCGGCCTACATCGGGCTTTAAATACGCCCGCTGACCATCTTCCTACCGAGAATATATTAAATAAGGCGCACATGTACGACTTAATTGTTTCCTAGATCTTTGAATTTCATATTTAAGAGCCGATCGCCAGGTGGTATGAATGAAAAAATAGGCAACCCTGTATAGATCCAGGACAGTCTTTAATGTCCCTTATTCTTCGAGTACAAAAAGGTATCCGCTCGAAGGTACGCTTCTTACGTACTGCCGGTTTATCATAATGAAATTAGAAACGTGCTTCCGGCCGAACAACTTAATGTTTTTCCAATACTACGCGGTAATGTCCCCCAGCATTCGTAAACGGCTTAATTCAAAGCGTTGCCGAACGTGTTCAAGCTCGAAGCTTAAGGGGGGGGCGAGATAAGGGGGCCTCTCCCAGGGGTTCGCCCCGCGAAATACAATCCGCAAAAAGGAAAGTTTTTCCAGAAAGGAGCCGAAGAGCCGAGAGAGAATGGGCGAGAAAAGTCCGGGGAAACAAAACGAGGAATCGAAAAAGCGAAACTAAAAAAACAACACGAAAAAGAATGAGTTGGCAAGAGATAGGCCGAGCTATGAGAGAGGCTAACCTGTTGTATTTAAGAGCATTGTAATATGTAAATGCCAAGACGGCCGAGAATGTTGTTCGCCTTGGCGAGTGCCTCCACCGCCCCTGCCCCTCACACAGCTCGGCCTCTCACACTCATAACCGAATAAAAGCCGGCGAGCACAACTAAAATTACCCGAATATACGAGCGGACGGGGCTAAGGGCGGCGGCTCAAAATACGAGCGATTGCTCGGGGGGGACGGGTGACTCGAGGGGGATATCGGGTGTTGTCAGGGGGGAACCACCCCACACCCCGCATACACCTATCGGCCATCGCGGCCGCGTCACCCGCCCGGTTCAACGTATGCATTAAGCCCGACACTGGCCACTCGACGCCTTACCGGGCGGCCTGCATCCGATAAATGGATACAACAAAGAGCGCTGTCCCCCCCCCCGCCCGTTTTAACAACTCGACTGGGTCCGATAACACCGGTACGAAAAGCTTAACGGGGGCGGGGGACAGCGCGCGCTTTTACGGTTAACGTAACGGGCCTAGCATAACTGACACCTCGCATATTGCCCAGAAATCTCTCTCGTTTCGGTTTCCGGCCGTCGTCAGTGACATCCCATTGGTGATACAGCGAGTTACTACATTATCGTAATTGTTCGACCTAATTCTGAAACCGGGAAATTGAAAGCGACGAATCTAATTTAATCTTAATGTTACTGCAGCGTGCCCTTGTAAAGACTTAGCAAGTTGGGAGCTGTTTTAGCGGTTCCTTTTATCGTGATTGATTTCAATAATCCCGGCCATTTCTCCGCCCCGAATTATAAGTCGGAAGGCGGCATCTTTGAAATCGCTTAGTCTAACAAATTTACGGTGAGAGGAACCGATAGCTTCGGGGAGGGAGGGCCCCGAACAGAGGGCGGACCCGGGGACACAAGTGAAAACTCGAGTCCACCGGTTAAAAGGTTAATGTTGAGCATTAACGGGCCGTCATTTATACGTCGGGGAACGGGAGATTGGGGAGGGGGGGTGGGTCGCCCCGGGGCCCCGACAAGAAACTGCATTTACCGGACATTACAAAGGTCGGGGGGTAGGGGGGTAGGGTGAGCCGTAAAATATTATTTAGAATATGCTAATGAACCCGGGAATTCTCCGCTCGGTCCCCCGTTTGATTACCTGCGGGTCCTCCCAATAAAACACGCTCCTACAACGAGAACTCATTAAATATTCAAGCCAGGGAAGAGCCGAGGGAAAAAACGAAGCCAATAATATCTTAACATGATAGATTGAACTGTTTTTATGATTCCCCAACCCCCTCAGCACCACAACTTCCAACAACCACCGTCACAGTCACTCTCAGCACGAACACACAGATTCCGTATAATGTAACATTTTTTTTTTCGAGAGTACGTACGCCGTAGATAGATTTTATGCATTCATTTGCATAATTCAAAACTTCTTGAATTGCTAAGAAAATAATTTATACAACTGGCTCTTCCCCCCCTCCATCATTCGGGCGTTATACCGGTATGCCTCGTTTGAAACGGCCGACTGGAGGCTGGTATCTGAGAATTATTATTAGTTCTAATTTGTTTATTTTATTTTGCCGACATTACGATGCCAGAAATATGAAGTATAAGATGCCGTTTTTATTGTTATTATTCAACAGGAAAAACAAAGTATAGATAACCCGATATTGCCGCAAGAACGACTAACAATTACGCCTGTAACTCCATGCATAAATAAATTAAATCATTTTTGTTTTTATTTTACATTTATGAAATTATATAGTTAGTGACCAATTAAGACCCTTTATTCAACCTTCCCATACTACTGAATTATTGTAGCGATTTATCAATTTATTTATTGTCGATATTCCAACCTGAATGGTCGAGGTTGGTATAAAGCAACTATTATATTTGTATTATTATCTCGTAGCCCTAAGCATATTATGGTTATACTATAAAGTATAGCATGATAAATAAACAGTGACGATTATGATTAATACCTTGAGCCTTCCAATAAAAAGAACATCTACCACCTGAGAGTACGAGACGATCAATTTCAAATTACGAAATGACATCGGAGCGGTCACAAGAATTCAGGACGTTTGAAAGCCGGACGTGAAATTAAATGTAATTATTTTAAATGTTAAGGTCAATTTTCTAATGGCATAAATTTCTATACAACACACAGTAGATAAGGCTAATGTTTTATACATCAGAAAATTCATACGCAGAAATTTTAGTATTAATTTTCTCGCCCTCAACCGTGGCGTCGTGTCAATTAGTGATAATTTCTAAATTGTAACCTATCCAGCGATAACGTTATTTTATTGTCCCCCTTTTTTCTCTTCTCGGAACCGTTTATCGCCGGCATTATGCGAGGCGGGATATTTGCAATTCAATTCAATTAAACGGAGCCCCCTCATCGATTAATTAAAGCATCGATTAAATTTCATACGGAGATAAGTTTGAAAGTTATGCCGCGGGCGGCGTTCATTAGGGGGTGGAAACGGTTCTATCGCGGCGGAGAGACTATTATCAGCGGGGCCCTCTGTCATCCTCCCTGTTCCTGGCACACGACCGGACCCGGGAGGTTTTCGCGATGCCGGGAAATGGGAAAACGCGAGCGGCTGGTAAAATGAAGCCGATACTGTTGGCCGTAAACGCGAGGAAATTTACAACATGAGCCCTTAAAACCGCTTCCCTTTTCTTTTTTCTTATAGGCTTTATCGCTTTATAACATCATCGAAAACTAAGTCAATACAATACAGGCGTTGTATTATCAGCAGGGCGATAACACCACATTGGCGCTAGACTAAATCGTTCAACTGCCGTTCCAGAAATACTACTAGTATGAGTACAATACGACCGAACGAACTAAAATACGGATTTTGTCGCCAAGCCAAAAACTGATCTTTGAGCGAAAAAGGACTATTAATCATACATTAAAGCGAGTGGGAACCCATTATGTGTTTTGGATTCCATAAATTTATCTTAAATCTAGCTCAGTACAAGATGACCTGGTTCACAAAATTAACAATTTAAATGTTCGTCTACTGCACTCTCATGAACACCGTTATGTGACACTCTTGGCAAATAACTTTTGAATTTTATACACTATATTTATAGGCGAGTAATCTTAATATAATTTTCTGTAACAAGGTGCAAAAATGTTATTACAGAAGTGTACATGATTATGTTATCATTTCCATACACTCCAGATCAGCAGGTGGCCGAGAGTCGATTTCATTACTTTCGCCGATCGTGGGGGCCGGCCGAATCGTCCCACTGAAACCAATACGGACGTCCAACCGAAGAGAGTGATATATCACCACAGCAGGAGTCCGAGTCAATAGCTGCGGGAGGCCTTCGTGGACGGGAGCGGACGGGGGGGAGGGGAACTATCTCCGGCTAAATGAATTCTTTTTTGTCCTCGGCGTCGTCCCGGTTTCAATCCAATATCGCCGACCGGGCGGCGTTTCGTACCTGCCCGACGCTAAGCTAAACCGGTTACGAGCAAAAAATAAAACCCGAAGGGAGATATTCGCTCGGCGCGATGGAAAAAAAAAGGAAATATTCCCCATAAGGCCTCCCTCTCGGCCTTTCGCCGGCCGAACGGTCGGAAGAAGAGACGAGGGGGGAATGAGGAGTATAAGTAGCGGAGGAGAGAAAAAAGAATCCAGACACAAAATACAAGTTAATTAAGAAAAGAAGGAGGCGGAGGAGTCCCCCCCTTTCCCTCTGAACTCATTAACGGTCACGCAGAGTTCTCGAAGGGCGACAAAGCGGAAAGAAGTTATTATCAGAGGTTTATAATTTAAGATATTGATAGGGATAAAATTCTACCATAAGTACAAAAAAAATCATATACGTAGAAATAATGACTGTGCCCTCTCGACAAAAACTAATGTAAAGCTATAAACACAGAGACAAGACCGGCTTCGCAAACAACTGTTGTATCTCTCATTTATAGCGCCGCTATAATATTCATTAAAGTGAAATTAGGAGTTCCACAGCTAAAAATTAGATTAGCTTTCACTAATCGACCGACATTCCTACTAATCGACAGTCCACTGTTTTAAATTAAAACGCTTATCAACGGTTACTATTAGAATTTCTGAAGGCTCCTACCCTAGACCGGTTTCCGCCTGTCTCAGCGGTATCCCGTTAGTAATAACAGTGAGAGACTTGAGAGTGTGTCGGTCGGATCGGCCCGTCAGCACAATCGCTACACTAACGGGATCCCGCTGACCATAGTGAGAAGCCGAAACCGGTCTAGCATGGGACCAAACAAACGACGGGACAAAATAACAAGCGAGGAAAAGGAATACCTAAGCGGACCTGGTGTCAACAATAATAAATAGTACTACTGAAAAAATTCTAATTGTATATTAACAATCAAACACAAATTATATATTCAGATCATTCACCACAAATTTTTAAAATAAATCACACGATATCCGTCCGTTCTGTAGATCTCAACTGTGAACTGGGACTCTAGGCATCGTGCGCTAAAACAACAAGACCATAGGCTCTCGAATTTTCCCCGTTTTCATTTCCTATCCTTTTTTTTGTAATCCCATCACAATACTTTTCCAGTATATAAAGATTCGGGTTCGGGAGGACGAAAGGAAGAAAGAGGAAAGGAAAAAAAATAAGAACGCCGAGCCAAGTAATCTGATATTGCCACGAATTCCACACCGAGAGGGAGAGAGAGAAAGAAAGAATGAGAAAGAGAGGGAAAATGAGATACGAAGGAGCAGAAGGAAAGAGAGAGATGGAGAGAGAGTTCTTCCTGTGGGCCTCAATTCTAGTTTAGATGGAAGAAGAGGAAAGGAAGGAGGTAGAGGGGGGGGGTTGAGAAAATATGGCACCTCCCCGGCTCTATCCCTCGGCCCAATCTTAATTGTAGTATAGGGCTCCTGCCTCCACGAGCTTTTATTTTTATTTTTTTCTTCTCCTCCTTCCTTTTTACTTTTATTTTCTCTTTTTTTTCTTCTTCTTCTTCTTCTGATATTCCTTTTCGGTTTCGGTCTTCCTTTTTTCTTCTTATTTTCTCGACCTCTCGAAACGCAAGGAGTAGCGTCATCAATAACGGGTTTAAAAAGATGGTTTCAATTCTTGTGGGCTCGATCTCGCCGGAGAGTACGATTAATAATCCGAACGCGTTGAGAGTGAGAGAGAGGGAGAGAGAGATATAGGGAGAACGAGAAGTGGACCGGAATGTCCTGCGATCGGATCTTCTGGGCTTAGAGGACTGTATCAGGTTTCGTTTAAGTATCAAATTCGCGGTTGTTACGAACAATATACAAATATTAGGCCAATACTGAAATGCGCACATTATCTACTGATATTGAAATATGTGCGCACAAAAATTTATTTTTACAGACTATTCTTAATACCTCAGCGTCGTAGGCTAATTAAAAATATGTTCGAATTTGTGCTGAATGACACCAGGTATCATAAAATCGCATCAGTCTAATGTAAACATGGTGTTACCATAAAAATAATTAACGACTAGTAATAATGACCTTACACATTATGAATTAATAATTGTTGTAATTATGCATACGGAAGAGAATGTTTCCTATCAAAGAATTCTTACACGATTCAATACCCTACTAATTATTTAAAACAGAAGTAGTACTAGCATCCCAAGTGGAGAAGATATATTTCTAAATACCTATCGGGTACATGGCCGTGGGCCGAACTGCCACCATAATGAATATATAAATCTCTTTATTCCCCCACCGGACCTAGCCGGAATCGAACCAGCGTCTCCCGACCCCCGAGGCAGTTATAACCACGGCCACCGTTCTTATCATTAGTGCAAAGGCCGTGTCGATAATTCAATCGTGAGCCAGGGCATTTACTTAACCGCCGCATCATTATCCTGGCCACGCTTTGTCAATAACACGTCCACTTAAACCAAAAAGCGGGCTTCCAAAGTGCCCGTACAATTAATACCGGCGTATTTAGAACGAGGGCATAAAATCACAAAAGGTAAACAAGATTGGGACTCGAGTTTCCGTCCAAGGCGGTTGTCTAAGAACATCATTTGCCGGCGACTCATAACCGTAAACAGACTCAAGAGGGGGCGAAGCAGTATAAAAACTGGAGTATAAACCGGGGCGGGCGTCCTCAGTGGATTATTGGGTCGAAAATGGGGGATAAAAATAAAATTTTAAAATAAATAAAGCTCTTTGGAACTGGCTGAGTTATGTTTTACGAAGGAATAAAGTGTCAACTGGAATTACGCCGTTCTATCTTGCTCCTTCTTTACTGTGGTCATTCTTTTTGCCTTCGCCGTCCCCCTTTTTCCTCGCACACTTTTGTACCGCTCCGATGGCGTGTTGAACCGCCGTAACAACGCCTTTACGAATGAACGGAATTCGTTCCCGATATCGTCTATTAGCAGCCATCCCGAAGAAGAAAAATTATTTAAATATTCGCGGCGTTAAAAGTTTTACAGCGGCGAGCATGAGAGCGTTTTACGACACTCGGTCGGCGGGGCGGAGGTGTATCGCAAGGGCGGCTCTCCCCCCCTAAACACCATTCACGTCCCGAAGAGTAAGGAATACCTTTTATTTTTTTTTCTTGTACTACCTTCATTCTAAAAAAAATGCGGGAGGCGCAGAATATTGTTAAGCGGGTCGTAGAGGTATTTTAGTACGTGTAAAAATGATAGGGCAAATCTTTATGCGGCGGCGTTATCGCCAATACGGTGGAACTAGTTGGGCCGTAAAGATAACAGGAAAAATCTGATGTCCCCGTACATAAATTTGAAACGCTTACGCGCCTTCAGACACCGGTTGCGGTTCGCCTACGGTTATACGGGGGCCGTTCCAACACTTGGATAAACATTTTTTTTTATGGTTCGCGCGATATCATGGCTCATTAACCATAATCTGCCAATGGTCAGTTGTGTTTCTTAGACCGATTTCGGTACAAAGTTATCCCCGATATAATAAAAAAGAATAAAAGGGCCGCTACTGACGGGGAATACATATCACATGTCAGAGACGCTTCCTTCTTAAAATGGCAATACTAAAATTAACTGTCTAATAACTAAGCCTCCGTGATCAGTCAATAATAAGCATAAATAAGAATTAACTCACTCATCAACCAACAGTTCCCATAGCGGCACAGGTATAAATAATGTCACTCACCTGAAACAAAAAAAAAATTATATTAAACACAGATATTCTCGCCTATAGAATAATGTTATTAAAATAAATCCACAATGTATTCGCCTAACCCACTGTAAATAAAAGATTACCAAAAGCATCAAATGCTTCAGAGTATTGAAGACTAAGGTGCATACTAGTTTCTGTCACAACACCATCTTCGAATTCTGATAACCTTTATAGATAGTCGTTTAACTGGTACGATTATTTATGATCCTTGTCAATAACTAACTGTATGGCTATATGGAACCTCGGGGGATTATTGCAGTGACAATGACCGGTTTGCGCCAGGAACAAGCGAAAGGAAGAATGACTGATAGTACGATCGAGTGAACCTCAGCGATGAAATTCGTACGTACGTGATCCTGATCGCTATCTGATTAGATGAATGTCCGCATATGAAGCGCACCTTGTGGAAAGGCACGGCCGCTACGACGGTAATTATTTATTATACGCCGGGTGATCGTTCAAAAATTTCACCTCCGACCTCAATGCGCGCGAGGTTCGAACAACTGAACAGTTATCGTCACCACTTGGTTTTAGATATTCGTTTTACTACTTCTTTTAAAAGTTCCAGATACTCAGCTATGCAAATTCAATTGAAATTAATACATTTTCTTGCGGACAATTGGCCGTTTAACACGAAACCATTGAGACCAAAATAATTTTTCGCGTTAAACGATGAATGCAAACAAACTCAATAATATTTTTGATGTAATAACAGAATTTACGTTAAACTTTATACTCTTGTGTACTATATCAGTCCATACAATGTTAAACGAATCACACTAAGTACAGAATTAAGTCTTCATATACCAAAATTTAATAAACTAAAAAAAAAATAAAATGAAAGAATATAATTTTTAAGTTTCTGGTACAGTGGGAAAAGTAACTGCGAAACTTATTTCATTAACCATTTCATCATCACTATCTACAGCGGTGGGACCTACTTTCGATGAATGTACGACATTCAAGTTTATTCATCCCAGATACGCAATTTTATCCCATTGATTGATTTTTGTTTCGAGTTAAAGGAAAATAAACTTGTGAAATTACGCAGTATTACCAGAATATTTTGCACTGATTCACCTTAAACAACGTTTTCGTATCACTCATTAAATCCCAAACCGCCGGGAAAATCCACAACCGAAGTTCGACTTTCAGTTGAAAGAAACATTTCGATTTTCAATTACTCTCGCCGTATATATACTGGCTCGTTAATTTGCCCACCTATTGGGGCCAGTTTCGGTTAATAAACTAGTGAGGCGCCTACGCACGTCTTAGAGACACATCCTGTTACTTTTCTTTTTAAATGAACCCGAGTATAGCCTCTCCTATTCCCCGCCATGGCTTCGGACAAGTCGGTATAACATTAACCGTAATATTTCAAACCGATTATTGTGAAACCGACACAACTGCGGCACCCCCAGAAATAAGTATATTCCTTTGAGAGCGGAGCTGCCGCTAGGGCGACAAGTGCCCGGACGGGGGATTCGGTGTGGGCGCCCGCGCTCGGCATTTACATTTCGCTTTCCCCACAAACCGGAACCGACCGAAGCAGCTTTCGCTTTTGGCGGGACGCCTTCCAATCAATCCCGCATCGGTGTTCATTTTATAAGCCCTGTTGATAATTAGGTGTAAATCCGGGAGGAGTTCAAGGACTAGATGAGCTAAGGTACTTCAGAACTCAGTATCACTGTTCGTAGAACACCTCCATATATTTTTTTTCATTATAGTCACTAATTTGGAACCACATTCTGACTTGGGTGAACAGAGATCCTGTAATCCCATATAACAATGAAGAACTCCTCTGGTAATCACCGAAGCACTAACCCCATGTAACCATCTGTTATAGCAGGATTGCAGTATAGGTTGGAACCTCGGTAGGTGCCGAATATAACTGTCGTTGTGGGTCATCAAAGAATTCTCCGTGTTGAACTCATTCGATTCGACGGTATACCGAAATTTTCGTGTACAGTGAAGTCGATCGTCTGCCATATGGTCCACAAGCGGCGGCGACAGAAAGTCGGTTCACGACAATGTTGCGAGTCATCGCGCTTTCAACATAATCGCTTCGATATTAAAACAAACGCGACCAAATGATACCCGCAGCGGTGAAAAAAGAAGAAAACGGAGGCCAACAAGAAATTAGATTGACGCCAATGATGAAAACAGGCCCGACATTAGATCCCCTTTCAATCAGGTAATTTACTCGGGATTTGAAACTGAATTTAAAATTTCCATAGTGAATACACTGGCGGATAATATAACTCCGAACCGACCGCGGAGTTTCATCGTTTGTCCACCATATTATTGAGTTTATAACGTCCAATAAATTAATAGGTCTATTTCATTGTATGAACACTGAACTATGACAAGACAGGCGTATAATTAGAACTAGAAATTGCAGTTCGAGTCTATCACAAATCTCGGTGTTTAGGATAAGTTTTGGAATTGAAAAAGAAGAGGACGTAAACACAATATTTAACTAAAATATTAATCTTTGTAAATGCAAATGAGGTAAAGTTTTTGTAATCTATTTACCAACCCCCCCTAATTTGCTCAGATATTATATTTTTCCCAATTGCCACTAGCGTAAGTTAACCCCAATAGGGCGGTGATAATTCTTCCGGCCCTGCCAGTGCGAGAATACTAGGACTGGTCCTGCGGACAGTGTGTATAAAAGGTTCTTGAATATCGTGAAAATGGAGGCGAGGGACTCGGAGAAACACGGGACAAGGAGGAGGCCGGGCGGGTGAAACTGATGGCCTTGCCGGCCGGAACAAAGAGACCGAAACACATCGGGCCAATTACCCCCCGAGCGGCGGCCCAACACCCGACCTCAGCCGGCGGAGAGAGAGAGAGAGAGAGAGAGAGAGAGAGAGAGAGAGAGAGAGAGAGAGAGAGAGAGAGAGAGAGAGAGAGAGAGAGAGAGAGAGAGAGAGTGAGGGGGGCGCCCCCCTCCGGCCACCGCTTTCAAAATGAATCGCGCGGCCCCAACGTGAATTAGGATCTGCGGCACCGACGCCTCAATGAACCGGACAATGCCCGCGGCGGCCACAGCTCAACTTATTCCACAACTTGAAATTCCCCCGACCGTGCCGATAACTCGCCGATATACTTTTATGCACGCAGAACTGTAACGCAATCGGGGATAAGAAATAAAAAAATAGGTGTTATTCGTGACTAATGGATTGTGAAAGTAACGCATTCGTAACCTTTATATCGTGGACCGGAGCAACACTTCTAATGTTACGTTCGAGAATAGACTCAACGAATGGACCGAACTAAATTACTTTCGGTTGGCCGAAAAATATTACTATTTCGGGAATAGCGACATATACCGCCCGATAGTATGGACCGCAGTGCTGACTGGAACGTTAATGGGAAACAGAAAACAGTCCGAAACAAACAAACGAAAGGAGCACGAAGAATATTCCACTACCATTCCCATTAAAAATCAAATTAAATAGTGAGGGATATTTTAATAACGCTATTTCAGAAGTTTCAAAGTTGACTCAACACTTTCTTAACTCCAGATCCAAATTATAATTGAAGGAAATCCGGTCTTATCTTAAGGTTGGCGCCCTGATGATTTCAATGCCGGCCCCCAATCACCGGTTTCCAGTCTGTGACTGGGAGGACCCTGTATAGCTCAGTGGTTAAATTAAGGTGAAAATAAGGAACCCATAATTCCAGAAAAACACGAAGAAACTTATTACTAAATTTGTTATTCCTTAAGACCACTGCTGATGTAAATGAACTGTTAGGGGCCTAACAAATAGCCCCGAAAGAACTGAATTCCAACATCCGCAGGTACAGTAGGATGCTTGTTCGGGAGCCCCCCCATCCTTAAGTACCCTCAAATCACGCCCTCTCTACCGGTACTTGTGTAGTTATACAAGAAAATAAAGGGCGAGCTAATTTATTGCTCCTGTTATATTAGATCCGAGGACATAAATAAGCCTAATGAAATGGCTCACAATGGTACATCGGACAATCAATTCTATGACTGGCGGACATGCGGGTTTTTAAAATTAACAGATCCCTCGCACCGGTTTTTGAAAATTCGATCGTAAAAAGCCGAAGGCGGAGTCGCGGGTTCCTTTTAAGATAATTAACCGGTCGGTAGTCTTTTTCTATTTTCAATTTTTATTTTAATAACTACGAGGTAGGTTTCGTTACGGGGGCCAAACGGTTCTCCACCCTACCCCCACCCCTCATCACGGGGCCGATCCCCCAACCAATCCTCCCAATCATTTCGGGTTCCACTCATCGGCTTACCTCTCCCTCTCTGGGAGCCGTTCTTCACTCTCTGTGAGGTTTTTTATTTTTATTTTTTTCTTTTAATTTCTTTCTTCTGGGTCCCGCAGCGGGTGGGGCGCGGGACAGAAAACGAAGAGAGAGATAGAGAGAGAGAGAGGTAGGGGCCGACAAGGAGCGAGAGAGAGAGCTAGTGAGAGCGAGTGGAAGGGAGTAAGAGCGGCCCATTATTAAAAGATTGGAAAGCCTTCCCCGCCTCGAGAGCCGAAAAGGCCGGGGCATTAAATTACCATACATTTTGGTGGGCTCCGTGGCCGGACGTGATAAGCCACTCGGTGGGGGGAGAGCGAGAGAGCCGGAGAGAACGTGAGGGAGAGAGAGAGAAAGAGAGAACCGGAGGAGTGTGTGAGCGACAAAGAGCGAGATACGAAAAAAGGAGGAAAGCCAGTCAGCTAATAAGGCACCGGTAGTGTTTGGTGGGACGGCAACCCCTACATGTTTTATTCATGTCCCGTACCAGGTGTATATATATATATATATATATATATATATATATATATATATATATACGTGTGCGCGAGTATATACACATAAATACATAAAAAAAATGCAGAATGCTCCAAATATAAGAATGTAGCAGAAAGTACACCTAGCACATATTCAAAGCAGAGTCAAACTCATAAATGTTTGGCCTTATGGTGTATCAGATCTGGTTTCAGGATTATCAATTATAATTCCCGTTAATAATAATATGTATATCCATACTTTCTGTTAGAAAATTCAGAAGAGAAACAATCTGATTTTAACGAAATCCGGTTGATCTCTGATCGCCCGAAAGGGCTCTTCATCGGTAGCCGAGGTAGGAAATTACCTGATGGTCTTATTGATGAAATGTTACTGGCGATGGCGAGACGCCAAAACTGGCTTAGCACAGGACCAAAGGAGCAGGAGGACGGTATCCAGACCCGTTCCTAAATTCATCCTAAGGCGTTCATACACCGACTGCACACGAAATTATCACGGGAAGTAAAAATATGATTGTGTACTGGCATAAATTCAAAACGGGCATAAAAACTCGACAAATCACTTAATTAAAGTCTACGCCCTCTTAATGATGGGCAATCGAATATGAATTGAATTGCTTTTCCTTTCTTTTTTTTTGAGATTACAATTAAGCGCCGGCATTCACGACGATATGAATGCATAATGAAATTCAAAACGGTGGAAAAACGAGACTAATAAATCACATTTCTACATACAATACTTTCGCTTTTTAAGCCATACGACTGAATGGAAAAAAATTGGTTACGGCATGACTCACTCCACGCATCGGTGTGACTCTCGACGACACAGAGGTCCCCCCCCTCGGTATGTAGGAGTCACGTTCCGTAAAAGCACAACTGACTTATATGATGTAAGGAAAAATATATTATTCTAAAGGCTTACGAAGGCCTCGGAATAAGATTGAATGATATAAGTCGACACTTCAACGAGTCAACACGGGGATAACAATTGAATGATTAACTACGGGGTACAGATTTTTTTCTATACGCACTGACATGATATATTTCATTAATACAATGCATGTATGCGCGTGTGTCGCAGACACTCCTCAACTATCCGGTAATCTAAAATGAATTTTTTGTCACTGAAAAAAATGTGAATTTGTTTGCGCAAAGAACTGCTATATATTTACAGGTGAGTGATCCGAATAAATTTGTACTAGACAGGTTAGTAAACAAGTGCAGGTATAATGAGACAGGTATAATAAACATCGATTCCCGGTACTCTGTGCCAACTTGTACTTTTCACAACTGAATATTGTTTAATCCATATCGATCTATGACCGTCATTCCGGACGTTCCCTTATCAGGTCCCATCGTAGATATATTACAGACATATATTTTTATAGACGTATAAGAATTGATGTAAAATTAATTAAACAATATATAAATGTGACCGTGTATATAAACACATAAATGTTACTCGAAGATATATGCATATGTAAAGGGAATGGATGTGAGAGCGTGAATGGATCACCGCACGATTACTCAACGAATTAGGCAAAAGAATCCCTAATGATAGTGTATAGTGAGCAACATAATTAAGGGGACTAGGGCATGGCTATGGTCGGGAAGGTGGGAGGGGGGAGGAGTGGAGCGGGTTTGAGAGAACCGCTCGATTTTCAACAGCTGTTCTGAATTATAGTTTCCAGGGAAACGCCATTCGAGACAAGTATAAACCCCTCCCACTTTTCGAAGGGCTGGCAAAAGCCCGACGGACGGTTCTACAACCATGTCATTACCTATCTGGATATCCTGCCACCGGCGTAAATTACTTCATTTTCTCGTTGTTCCGATGTTTTTTCTGTTTTGTCGTTCTGTTTTTTTTTATACTCTTCACGAATCAGCTTTCACAGGGACCATTACCCGCAGCTCCGGTCACAAAACGAAAGCCGCCCCCGTTGTTCGAAGCTAGGCGAAAATTGTGCAACAAATTTTAAGCCTACGTGGAATTAGGTAAATTCTGAACTCCGCCAGACCAAATTCCAACAGACCCCACAGAGTGTACAGGCTAGTGTGAAAAATATTGTCCATGATTGGCCAACGAGAATTTACAAGTTTTGCGACCAATTACTTAACCTGATACTGCAAATGTAAAACAAAGTTCGGTAAAAGGTGTGCATTTAATTAATAGTAACCAAGGTAACCGAGTATAAACAGTTAGTCCACCAACAATGCACTATTCCGTTTCAAAAGAGCTCCCACGATCGGATTATATTTTTAACTATCACAGGGCAAAAAAGCACCTCCCCGTAAACCGCTCCAGCTTTTATGACCGCCGTTGAGTCATAAAAGTCCGCCGCTGCGCGAGCCCGTAGACGGATCATTTTTCCCTTTTATTTTCCCGTTCGCTCTTCTTATTTCAAAGACGCGATAATAAAATGGGTTTTATTTAATTTCGCGTGTTGAGGAAATTAAGACCGGCCCTATCCTGGCGGGCTATCGCAGATAAAACGCCCGGATTCGACGTTTAATTGTCAGCGATCGGGGACTAGTTTTTATGGGCGCCAATGCACTCTTTTATTGCGACGTTATGCCTAGAAAGGACCCCCCCTGCTTTTTTTGCGCATCGACATAATATAAACCGAGGCTTAGAAGCACGCGTCAAAAATGGACGCCATTAAACTCGAAACTGGAAAACAGAGCCGTCCACAACGCCAAACATCATTCCTGGGGATTACAAAAGCCGGCTCTCATTGATTTAAAAAAGGCAATTATCCTACTGTGGAAGGATTAACTGCTTTTCTCTCTCGCCGGCGAGATCTTCATTACGATTTGTCGGGCTCCCTCATAAACAAGGAGCGAGCGGTCTGTCAGGTACTTCAATGCCCCGTCTTTAATTACCGAATCGGAATGAAATGTGACACGCTCTTTAATGCCGCTCCCGGTCGTAAAACGAGACCGCAAACTATTTCGTTCAAATCGCCGCAGTCTCATCAAGCCGGCCGTATAAACAAGCCAAAACAGTACAATCAATCAAACGGAGAACTACATTAATATCGAGAACACTGATTGGTCCACTAGCTTAAATAAAATTATTCAACCGGTCGCACGATGAATTCATCAGGATACTGAACGGATGACTAAATAATAACAGGGGTTACAATACTGTATTAGCTTGTTATATAGCACGATCGTTTCACCTTTTGCTAGACGTTTTTTAACCGCAAAAGTACAGTGTCAGTGCGCTTCACTTTCCTCTTGACACGACTCATGAATCCGGCGTAGTAAAAGGCAAAAAGTTTTAAGTGTCTTCATTTTCCCGCAGAATGTTCAATCAAACTTAATCAGAGTAAAACAGTAAAGATGATTACTTCCTTCCGTTATTTATGTACATTCCTCCTTCTCCTGTGATCTCCTTATATATACACTTCATGTACTGTAGAACGTCTCCGCGTCCGGGCCACGTCAGTCATGTCCAAGGTTCCTCCGCCGGAATGAACTCCCACCTTTCACGTGAACAAGACAATTGGCGTTTTTATTTTGTCCCCCTTTCCTCTTCCGTTCCACTCTTCCCCCCCGCCTCCCGCCCAATTTGCCAGTCTCCCGTGTAGCCGCTTCGTGACGCCCCCGGCCCCCCCATCAAAAGTTCAAACGCTCAATTACACCCCTTTTTCATTTGGCCGGACCCCGGGCATTATATATTTTCGCTCTCTCGCGTGAGCCGGGAAGAGAGACCCGAGGAGCCGTGCGGCCGGCCCGTGAAGTCGGAGGTACGAATTTCATCATAACCAAAACGCCTTGTCCCGCCGCTTGTATACGCGGACGTGACATCATCCCACCATTAATTACCCCCCGGTGTAGGGGGGAGGGAAGGGGAGGAGAAGGAGAAAGACCCGTTAAGACGACAAATATTGGGTATTGTGTTTAACGGACGTTCCATTATAAGTGTCAATCCCCTGTCCAATATAAGACGGTGGATACCACGGGTCGCCCGGCAACATCCCTCCCATCAATTTACCGGATGAATACGAGCCGCGGTATTAACTCCCCGGTTAACTAGTCGCTTCCTCCACGGCGTCGGTTTAATTACTGTAAGTTACAGTTTACACGCGCCCAACAATCTCCGGAGATTTAACGGAGTGAGTAAATTAAGCTGTTATCAAAAAAGAGAAAAAAAGTGATGACAGCTCAAGAAGCTAAAACGTCCACTGTGTACGATAATGCAGTAGTTTTTTGAGGGGGCATATACGGAAGAGATTTATAGAGAAATGTGCCATCAAATTCTAAAATAGGAAATCTCTAAGGCCACGGATACATTTTGAGTTAATTTACCGACTCTGATACTAACGGCTATCCCAATTAGGAGTCTGACCTAGGAAAACTTCCCTCGCTCCGACCGCCCTACAGGAGCATTGCCTTGTCGCTGCTGGTAACAGGTTCGTACTCGGAGTGCACTGTTCGTTCTAACATGAAGCCAGATGACGTAACAATAAAATAACTTAACTATACAAAAGCCGATATAACTGCTATCCTAAAGCCTTTCAGGTATTTAGAGTAATAACATATCATTAATTAACAATATTAACCCATTTAAAAAATAGTTTATTAAAGTACAACATGGTTTTTGAGCCGAGAGGATTGGAAAAGGCGAAAGAAATCTTCAAAAAGGCCAAGTCGGAGTCGGCACCGATATCAATAAAGTGGCGCGCGGGCCGAGTCCACCACTCCCGCAGAGCACGGTTCTCGTGTCCCGAATAAAACCTCTTGACGTACGAGCGACGTACCAAATAAAATACGTCAACGTTCGGTCGGGGAGGGAATAGGAATAGGAGGAGGAGAAGAACGACTGGGGGAGTGGAAAGAGAGAGAGAGAGAGAAGGAGCGAGGGATTGGGAGGGAGAAAAAAGAACAGAAAAACAAACGTCCGCGTGACTCGTGTCGCGCGTCCTTACACAAAATCGTGACGGATTGGAAAGCAAACAGGCCCACTTTACCACCGTCAACGGCTCCTCATGGCTTACCGGAGACGATGGAAACCAGGCTCCGGCATGTAAAGGATACCGTTAAAACAGGCCCCGGGCCGAAACCTAGACCAGATCCTCGGACCATGGAAACCCCCAATTAATCAAGGAACACAAATACGCCCCTCATTGTCAGGTTAGCTGGGAAATATTTACTGCCGCGGACCTATCCTCCTGGCGAAATCAATTTTCATCTTAAGCACTTCGCCGGAGGAAAAGGCGTGGAAAGTGGGCGGCCTGAATCGTCCCGATGGGTTTAATTGTTCGCACTTTATGAAAATATCCTTCTTGCCGCTGGTTGTATTTAAGGGCGGTTGTCCCTCGACGACGACGAAGAGGCGACCGAGGAGCAGGCGATAAAAAGGTTGAATTTACGGCCTATGTCGCTCGGTACGCCCGACTTCAACTGATTGTTGGGGATACCCCCTTCAAGCGTACCACCCCGCCAACCAACGTTTGTCCCTATCAAAATCGTTTATGACCGGTCGTAAAAACGCGGACGACTCTTCTTTTTTTGTTTTTATTTATTTTTTGCTTATTTCAGTTTTTTCCTTTTTATTTCAATGGACCGACAGACCGGTCGTAAACGCAATCTCACAATGGCACATGTTCCCCTATTAAAATCGACTGTCCGGTACCGCGGGGGATGACAATATGGTAAACAACGGATCAGAAGATACGGGAATCACGAGGAAGGAAAACCGATAAATGTGCTACACCCATTAGAACGTTGTTCCTAAGATGAGAACTGAACACTCCGTAATGCGAATAAGGGAATAAAACAATCTTATTAGCATATTTCAATAAGTAATATAACTGCTAGGCAGAATGGTACCGGACCATGAATCAAACCTACCGCTGTAGGGATAATATTACAGGATGAGTGCGTACTCGGGAGGGGGTCAATGAAAATTGGTTAAGATAGGTTACGCGCCACAAAGGCCGCACAGTGTAAATGAGAGGCGGTAAACAATGGAGTGGGCCCTGGGTGTCAATCAACGTGTTGGAAAGCGGTGATATTTTGAGCGAGCCCGAGCCCGGGCCCCCACCTGGGCGGCCCAAACAACACAATGCCAATTGTCGACAACGGCATTAATTTATAGTTGTGGGGGCCCCAGCGCCCCCGCCATCCGCCCCCCGACTTCCGCCTAACTCACGCCCACCCCTGTGATTTACTCCCGGAGCGCGGGGACACGCGCCTCCTGTTCTTCCGCCATCCTCGGCCGGCGACAACAAAAAACCTAACGACGGGGGAAACTGACACTGCGATTTTCCTACAAGAAAACTGCCCGTAGTTGTCTTTTTTGTCAACTATTAGCTTTTTGTTAGCATAACTTAGCGTAAACGGCAAGAATTGAATGGTTCGCCCAAGTTAACCTGATTAATACAACCTCTGTCGACCATTATAATGCTGCAGGATTATCTCAATATAGTCCTTTATTGCATTCTTAAATTACGCAGACCCCCGTCGTCGGATCGTCTTGAATGTTACCAAACGGCAAGAACAATTCGTTCGTGGAAAAAAATGCAAAGTCTTTATGAATAAAGACTGGTTCCATGGTAGTCTTCATTAGTGTCCGTGTTAAGTCGAGAGACGGGAATAAATAACAGACTAGGAAGTACTGACAGAACGCTTTAACGGCAACCGATACGGGTAAAAAGATCAGATAAACTGGCATAAAAATGCAAAAATAGTCTGGTAGACCTCGGCGTAAATATACTCTGATAAGGTCATTGAACTGTTAGACTTTGTACCAATGAACACAGTAATTTAATAATTTGCTAATAATACACGAATATTTAAGGAATAGTATAACTATAATAAATTATTTCCGGTTCCTCATGTCATATCTTAACGCTCATGGCAAGATAAATGTTACGATTTGAACAATGTTTCAAGTAATGAGAAAATTAAAATTATTTTCACCAGATTATGTCTTATAAAAGCCTGTCAAATGAATGATAAAATCTCTATTCTATCTGCCGAATGAGCTTGTTGACACTTAAAATATTCATACTTCAAACCTACTCATATAGTCTCCTCCAGCTTTTATACGTGATTCATACCATAAAAATATAAATCCTATGATTACAACACAGCAATATGAGTAGTAATAGAAAACAGTAAAACACAAAGGAGTTACTTCGGGAAAACGTTTTCATATCACTGTATTAGAAATATGGGGTAGTAAATTATAAGTGTCGAAGAAAGCGGAGATATAGAATTTTAAACACTAGACAAAAGATAAGTTGATGCGCGGATGTATTCACAGATGGCTATGAAACCGTAATCCGAAAGGAATGTCCTTTCTTCGCTAATTCTTCGAAGCCTCTTGTCCGTCCACGGAGGATGACGGTACCTGACAATGTATTCCAGCGGAGGAGGCATAAAATAAGTTATCACTTTGGCCGTAGCTGTGGAGCACAATTCAATAGGTGAGGGGTCGGGCCCGCCTCCGACTTCCGCGGCCGCCCGGCCAATGATTTACAGCGCGTTACCAGAGAGCCGTCGGAAAGGTCGACGCGTCTTTTCATTCACCGTTCGGCGGGGAGAGACCCGCTTCGGAAATAACATTCGGAAAAAGAGAGAAAAGAATTAATAAGAAAAAAAATATACATATACACGACAAAGGCCGCGTTTCAAAAGATGATCGCGATAAATCTGTCGGACAGAAAAAAAGAAAATTAATAAAAAATATACGCTTAAGCACGACACAGGGGACGGGACCGGCCGTATATCACCGGCGTAACAGAGTGGGACATTGTTGTGGCGATGATTTGAAGACGGTTTCGGTAACCGACTGTCTTCGCATTTTTAATAGCGCCTTTAACAACGCCGAGGCACCGTAAATGGGCAATAAATAAAATAGATATTAGCCAGAAGAAATAAGTCGAGAAGATGCTATCGACAGGTAAAGTCTGTCCCGTCAATAATTTCTGTTTTTATGGACGTTGACATGGAAAATATCTATCAAATAATACAATGAATCATTCAACACGTATTTGTAAAATATTCAATGTATAACGGCAATAGTTAAATGAAAGCAAGAAGACGGGCATACAATACTGATTAATTTTATAAACTTAATTACGGCCCTAATACCTGTACTAACGCTGAATAGACGGTTATAAATATAAAAATTTATGGGTTACGTGTAAACACTTTTTTTCGGGCATTTCTACAGAGGGGGGGCGACTAAATTACGGTACTAATATCGCCAGATATTAGGCTTAATTAGGTGTTAACTCCTTTAATGTTATTACCATTAGGAACGGCGTAATAGCGACAGGCGTACCTGCCGCTTATCCCCCTCTCCGCCTACCGGGTATACCGGCCCCGTTTAATTTTATTATACCGGCGAACGGATAGAGGAGAGACAAGGAGAGAGAAAAAAAGGGGGAGGGGGGGAGACGAAAAAGAAAAAAAAATAGAAGACGTTTAAGGCCACAATTTAGGAGATGGTTCGGAAGTGGGCAGGAGAGAAAAACAACAATGGGACTCCTAATAAAGTGGGCTCAAAGAATAAATGAATACCGATAGAGGCGGGGCGGAGGGGAACGCGAGGCCGTCGCAAGGACGGAGGAAACCCGAAATCGAATTGTTAATACACCCGAAACCGCCAGTTCAGAAACCCGTACGGGCCAAATAATATTACACGATTATTTATATTCGGTATATATAATTTTTCTTCTTAATAAACTCGGATTTACATTCCCCGGTTACGGGTGGATAAGGGAAAAAATTTGGAATCCCACCGAAACTCCTTCAGCGCCGGTAGGAGAATTTCCGAAAGCAGATTAAAATAGCGGCAACGGATAATTTTTTTTAAGCTAATCGAGAATACGTTGGTGGGAGGGGGCGACAAATCAAAAAGGATACCCGCCGAGAGTAACCAAAAAAAAAAATATATATATATACAAGGGTCCCGCATACGTAAGTAACCCCCGTGGGGAACCGTGGAGAGCTCTCTCTCTCTCTCTCCAACGTTATTGATAAATATTTAAATGCTAAAGAGCGGCAGTCGTTTGTCCGGTCGAGTGGGTTAGAGTTGGGGCGGCACCGGTTAGAAAAAAATGTTTTTCGACAGATCAAACCGACGGAGGGAAAAGGAGAGGTTATAAAAAAAAGATTTAAAAACGAAATTAGAAGTTCTGCATTAGCGGGATCCAGATTTGTTGCCCACATACCGACAAGATTAAATGTAAGGGCATCACGCGTTCGCTTTAAATGCTTTATTATAAAAATATCCAGATAGCGAAATGAAACGTAGGTTTGATTTCGATTTTTTTTTCTTTCTACCGTATTAAACCGTGTTGGGCCGTCCATGGGAAATAAACCGCGTGTGGTCGGCGCACGAAATTAAAAACCGTTTACAAAACTGTAGATCATAAATTACAACTTTAAGGGCTGCGCGCGAGATTTTCGAGAGTCGTTAAATACGTTTCAACGAACACTGCTTTTATTGCAGAGTTTAAGTTTTGGGCAGTATTTCAGTTTCGCCTTCAACAGCGCCATTTCACGGCCGCTAAAGCCCCCCCCCCTCGTGTTTGAATTCTTTCGTGCGGAATTAGCCGTGAAGATTACAATATCACTCGGTGTATTGTAATACAACATCGGACGGTTTGGGCCAATTAATCGAAGTTCGAAAACATAATATCGGGTCTATCGGCAGACGATTCAAACTTTTTCAGAAAAACGGGAATGTTGCGTGGATGGAACTATGGGAGGATGATCTTACCAGGTATGATCTTGCATGTGGTCCTATTTTTCAGTTTTTTTTTCTGGAGTTCGTGTGACACCTTCTCGGTTAATTAGTGGACAATTTTAACTAGAAATAGTTCATCTTTCGAATGCCGGTGGCGGACCAAACTTTCTCCCAATTAGGAAATCGCGTTCAAACAAATGTCAATTTGAATATAGGCTCGCATAATCATAACTGCTGTCATTAATTGTGAGAATGAAATGTTGGTCTTTATGTTTTAGCTTCATCCTTTTTATGTGTATACTATATGAATCTGAATATGAATATGAGAATTAAATTGTCTCACCTAGTATACTCGTCCCCAAGTTTGAAAATCCTAATATATGTTTACTCACTAATTCAATTTACGTTTTACACACTCATGACTCCCCCGTTTGAAAACTGCCGTTTGGTGTCTGCAGGAGGGGAGAGGGGGGTTTGGCTAATCGCGATGCCGGTGGCGCCCTAATTAATGAGGCAGTGGAAATCCAGCATCAATGGCCATTCAATTAAACACGAGACCAATAAACTGGTGGCAAACTCTCGGCGCCGCCACTCGTTTCCTTGTATAATAGCTCATAAAAGCCGGGGGTTGGGGGCGAGAACGGCGGGGGGGGGGCCCCCACAATTTTCCCCCGACATCCCCCGCTCGGGGTTTGAATTTGTTCGTTTGAAACAGACCCCTCGTTTTTAGGCACGAATAAATAACCCAAACGAGTAGTATACTACCGTTGGCAATCTGTCCCGCCGCTAATTACTTCGGCAATTATTGAAATACAACTTTAAATTACTAGCATCAGTATCTGAAATCAGAACGACTTTCAAAATCGTACCCCCCCTCTTCCGTGCGTTCATGTCCGATATTAAATCCGAGATGAAACAAGGATGTATCAAGGAACCGTCAGAATACGGGACAAGAAATATTTGAAACAAGAACCGGTAACTCCATCCAGCCAAATAAAATAATATTTAACATTTTTTACCTAATGATAAAATTCAAGTATAAAATTTCAAGATTAAAAATTTATTAGTTTATTGGAATAACGTTATTATATATATATATATATATATATATATATATATATATATATATATATATATAAAGATAAAGCTAAATGTGACTGTACGAGATAGTTTACTTCTAATGGAGAAGTTCTGTTTAAGATGGATTAATTAAAAGCATTTCATTGTTTTGAAAAAAGAACATCGCCGGGTCCGATAAAAAAGAACAATAAACAACCGAGGCCCGGAGTGATACAACAGACGCAGGCTCCGAAACAACAGATCTCCCGAGCGGCTGAATTCCCAGTTTAAACAACGTGGCACGGGGAGGGGGAGGGTCTGGGTTCTCCCCGAGGCCCAAACAACCAAAACAAATCGGAAGTCCATCCTAAAAATATCCCCCGCCACCCCTCACACCGCTGCCTCCTTTCTGTCGCTCTAAAGAAAAATTAGATAAACTAGACCACAAATCTATCGGCGAGGAGCCTCGGTAGTAGTTTACGAGGGGGCTCGCGAACACGAGGGCGCTGCGGGACGTCACTAATTAAGCGGCTAAATTAAAATGTCGCCCCGGGGGGAAATGCGACGACTGTGAAAGAAACTGTCCCGCGGCCGTGATTTACAGGCTAGCTGGGTACACTTCTGAGCGGAATGGAGGTGGGGGGGCGCCTTTAATTTAAACCGGGCCCCAAAGCCCAAATTGTAAATTGTCCCCCAGAGTATTTCCGTTTATTAATCCGGATGCAACGGACACTTCCAACTGGAAGTGGCTTGAAATTGGGCGGGAAATAAAACGCGGCCATTATTAAGAATGTCTGGGATATCGCACGGAGAGGAATCCTGTCACCCCAATGGCGTGTTGAGTACTACTTTCCAGTACTGTGGGCATCGACATCAGTTTTTTATGGGTTAACAGTGGAGGAATACCCTAACTGCGATACACCATAAATTGGACCTGTTTTACAGCGCGAACAGTGTATTTTTTCGGGGATTACATTGTAAGCATATTTTCATCGCTCTAACTTAAAATGAAGTTAACTGGCATATTCATGAAGTAACTCAAACCGTACCAAAAACTAGACGGAAGCGGTGACCTTTTCCGAGCTCTCTCGAGCTCGGGGAACGTGCCCATGGGGGCGGTTCGATAAGCCCATATTAGTTCCCGTAAGGATAGGGGAGGGAGGGAGGGGTGGCGTTAATAAAAAGTTCCATTTGCATAAAGTGCACCGTTTTAACAGTGTCCCACGGAGGGGATGCGTGCCCGCGAAAATTGGCCGTTAATTTATTCGGCTTTCGGATCGGCAATCAACCGACACGCAATATCATCATATTTCGTTGTGCCGGGGGTCGACCCTATCGCAGATCCGACGGAATACGGGGTAGAGTGGGGGCAATTTTAACCCGGGCCTTATTGGCGTTTCTCGAAGTATCTGGACGTATCAGAATGAAGAAGAGGGGTGCTAAAATACTGAAGATTCCAAACTGACTAACACTACTCCGGGCAGAATTAATAGAATTATCTTCACATACGCCAGGGGAACTAAGTTACTACATTCTCCTCAACTGGCATTAATTTACTAGAGAAGTAACAAGAGCTACCAAAATCACATTTGGAATTGGAAAAATAGGGTGTAAACAGTTATAATTTCTAAGCAATACTGGAAAGCTACGTTATTTATATAAATAATAAACAATGCGCCCCCAATATTTTCCACCAAATAATGTTCATGTATAATCGCGTTTATTTTCACCTTTTCGAAATTTTTATTTTTCAATTCAACAATATTAAACTGATGACTGAATAATTTTTCAAAATGGTCTTCATACGACCCGACACTAGAAAATGTTGCCAACATAAATACCGAACGAAGGTACACTGTTTGTAACACACGACGGGACAAACTGCCGCCCACGTTTCCAGAAATCCATTACACAACGTCTTCAGGTCATTAATGCCTGGCCACGATTCAAACGGGAGGGACGGGTGCGGGGGGGAGCCACCGGCGATTTCCTCTACACCGTAAATTTCACGGAATTACATCCCCCGTTTCCTTCTTTGCTCTTTTAGCGTTTCCATAAGGCAAGTCATTTGTCATCCCGCCGGGTAATTATTAGAGAGAGAGAGAGAGAGCCATACCCGGCCGGAGAGGTACGACGGGGAAAGTCGATAAACGGAGGCGTGGGCCGTGGGAAGGAGGTTGCCGGGAAAATAGCCGGGGTTTTTCACGGCATGAAACGGTGCCGCGTTTACGGCGCTGCACATGCGACGCTCGGATGGCGGTGGAAAAGGCGGAAAATTTATTTTCGCGTGACCCAAAACGCCTTCCACGTACGAGGTCCGAGGATGCTCTCCCCCCTCGTCTTACTTTCCGACAATTTTTTTACCCTTTGGAGGAATCGAATAAAGTCGTACCGCGACATAATGCCGTACTAAAGTACTGCACACGGTGTGCACTTTGACAAGTAGTGATGTATCTCTTTGAAATAGAGATGAAGCATCCTGTCAGCGCTGTCTCTACATAAAGCAGAATCACTTCAAATGGCGGCAACGTTAAGTGACATTCAGACAGAACATTCAAATATAAAGAAACAAAACCATCAAGTTCCGATACACTGTTTTCCAACGATAAAAATCGCAAAATAAAATTTGTACCACTCTTCAAAATAGACCACTATAAAGACTTCACTTCTGAATAAAATAAACGGTTCTTTCTTTCTACACTCGATTTTTATCCTAAAACACATTGGCTACCGTATACGGTAACCGTCTATTTTTGTAATTGCGTATTAATAAATCCATAAATCGAGGGAGACGGGCGGGCCACAGGGGCGTCACGCTAACGCGTCGGTATTTTATCAGGGGCAATAATTTAAACGAAACAACAATCCTGAATTGGCTGTTAAAACATTTGCTCCGGCACGAATGAGTTCGACCCTCGTAAAAGAAACGAGAGACGGACGGTTTTAGCCTCCGGGAATTCATAACGGAATAAAAAACAGAATAAAAAAAAAGAAAGAAGTCTTATGTTTAATGACTCCAGAAGAACTAATCGTAAACTCCTAATTGCTCATTTCAGGCGTTTTCAGAAAATTTCGTTTACTTAGGACCCTAGGAGGAAAGTGTAACAGATTAGGGGGAGGATCTTGATTGAGGCTCAATAAAAAAATCGGTTGATCTACAACGGATTGTCCAGGTAATAAGTCTCACGTTCTGTACAGACTGAATAATCAGTTAAGAGGACTCTGTTACGGCCGTTTATGAGTCCCCGGCCTATAATGGACAGGTATATCCGTTGGGAATTCACGGAAACGAAAAGATAGACCTAATCATAAAACTAACTGATATTCAACCGCAGTCACAAGAGACAGAAGAAACCGTAAAAAGATAAGGTGGAACTACTAAACTTATTCACGGGCTTCCGGGTATTATTATCCGAAATAAAATTTTTTCTTCTGTTTTCCATGAACAAAACTGAACAGGAATTGAGTAATACAATAAATAACGTCACTATTTTAATATTCAGATCCTAAGCGCCCTTTCGAAATTAAGCTGGACCTGTTTCCAGTATCTGTACAATAGCATGATGTTCTGTTACTGCAGATAATGCACATGGTAAACGCAGACGATGCTAAACCCAAACCCTCATCGAAGCACATTAATCAGTTGAATTGACAAATTTTACATTTTATATAATGTAAAACTGATGTATACAACCAATAATAAAATAAAAACATGTTCAAATTATAATATGCCCAAATTAAAACTAGAAATTAGTACGTTTCCTGAGAGATACAAATCGAATATACAGAATTTTTTTCGAAATACAAGCACTATAAAAATATAAACGTTTGTGATCGCGATAGCGGCAATACGTAATTCAAGATTCAACACAGTTTCTTGCCGTGAGCACACATAATCAACAGGAAACAGGCTCAAAAAACCTGGGCACAATTAGCGGCGTACATCCTGTCTTTCCTCCCCCCCCCCTGGTGAAGTCCAACTTTAGGAGACCGTGAAATGAGTTTAATATGATACCCCTACCCCCCCAAAGAGATCTGGCAAACCTTTATATAATTGCCGCGGCGGTTCAGAGACTCGTTTCCTGTCCGCGAGTTGATTTCGGTTTTGGGAACCATGAGAATTCGGATTACGGAATGGGGAGAATGGAAGAGAAAGAAAAATAAATGTTATCTCAATAGAAAATATAAACGCGATAGTTGAAACAAGCGCTGAACTCGTGTAAATGGTCTGACCGTTAAATACTGCCAATTCATCGTTTATGCTGAATTTTTAATTCGTTCAACGCTGCCGGCCTCGCCGGATTTTAATTGGCAGCCAGTAAAAAAAAAATAACCGCTGAATGCTAATTCAATATTTCCGTAAGACACAATTTCGCTACTGGAAAACGTGTAAAATTATTCAGGTTTTAGTTGCGGAATATTTGATAGGCGTTGAACTAGACACATCTATCATCGGTTAATTAATCGTTAGCTCCACTACAAGCGATCTTGTACGCAGCGCTACTGCACTATTACCGCACGTAGAGGAATATAATTTCATCAATACATAGACATTTTAAGGCGCATTTTGAGGTGTATTTCTAAAAAGTAGAGGGAAACACAGGGGGTGGTTAAAAAAAAGAGAAAATGCCTTCGTTAACCATTCAGAGGGAAGGCTGCGATAGGGGTAGGTCGTGCTACGGGGGAGGCTCAAAGCCCCCGGCCCATTTGTCTGTTTCATGGAATGGGTCGGGGGTGGCGGAAGGCTGACTTTCATGCTAATCTTTTGAGCGATAACGGCGGGGGCGGCAACAAGACAGATCTGTTATGAACAGGGGGACCGCCCTTCTGGCGGGGGCCCGGCTGTCAGCCTGTCTCTTAAAAACCCACCCTCCCTCTACCCTGTCCACCCCCGCTGCGTGAGCGGATATATGCATATTTTAAAACCGTTGTACATCTATATAAAAGGGGTTTTCTCTTTAGCGCCCGCTGAGACCTATACTGTTTATATTAACCGAGCGCAAAAATACAAACCGGGGAGGCATATACAACTGAAAACACAGAAGCGGCTAAAGAAAAAACCGTATTGTTATTAACTTTAATGTAAATTACAGTATATGTGTGAAAAATGAAATAAATGATTAAAATTAACTAATTATTAATTAATTATTAGGGAAATCAATATATGTAAAGAATAACACATCCCCCCTCAGTGAATCTAATCTAGATTTAACGCAACTAAAATGAGGAATACTGAAAGTCCCCCGTAAGACAACCGGACATAAATAAACTATTTATTCCCCAGGAGCACACAATTTACAGACTATCAAACCGGATATTGTCCCGAACGCCGGCGTACATACCGCTTCGTCAGTGTAAAGTAATAATATCGAAGGCGCTGCCCGTTAACCGATAACACAGATGCCGAGACGCAGCTGCCAGGGGAGTATTTTTGGCCGCCTCGTTACAAAGACTCGGGAGACAAACGGTCCACGGGCCCGAGAGAGCACAATGGGCGGATCGCCCTTAAGGGAAGGTCCCGAGGGAAGACGAGGACGTCGGGACGCAAAAACGACGTCTGAAGGAGCCGGGTTAAATACTACGTGTCAACAATGAACAAGTGCTCGTCGCCCCCCCTTCCAAAGAGAAAGAGAGAGAGATACAGGGAAGAGTAGGACCCCGGTCGGGCTTTAGTGAGAGGGAGAACAGCCACTCGTAGCGCGACACATGTTTTTGCCTATTCACAAACACACTTTGCATACGTTTTACATTACGTGGATTTTCAACCCCCTCTACCAACTACCTCCACAGCTCTTATCCGACAACAAACTCTCATGGTTATTTCATAGCCCTTCCCCGCGCCACCCCCTCGCTAGTTCGGTCTCACTCGGCTCGTTATTGGGTAATTTGGCTGGTTGGGGAAAAAGGTAATCTGTTTTCCGAGGGAGCCTGCCAAAGATAGATCCTTCAACAGGGCGTCCTTATCTCGGGATGGAGGCGACAATGTCTCCCTCTACGATTCTACACAGTGTAAACGAAATTTAACCAATGATTTTTCTGATCTTTCGTCCCCACTCGCTGATTTAGTATTTTGCTAATCCTAATTTCTTAAAGGACTACACCTCGTGAAACCTCTGTTCCACACTCAAAAACGGTCGAATAAATCAAAATAATTAGCCTACAGCACTCTGAAATTTTATACTAAAAACTGCGCCCAAATGGAAATTTTTATAGCATTTTTCAAACAGCATGAAAATATTGTATTGACCGCGCGAAATACATTCACAGGCACCTTTTCAAGAACAACACCTGTGTCAGCACAAAATGGCTATCCCACATATGCCACCGAAGAGCGTAAAACATGAACGTTAACATTCACTGCTGAAACCAGGCACTTGACGACGGGGTATCGTAAATGTTATGCCGAGCTGTCAAACGGCAGGGGAACTGACACGGCGGTTCGGAATTGAACGGGAAACCGCAAGTAATGACGAGAAATAAGGGAACAAGTTTAAATGAAAAATTTATAAAGATCGGGGCCGTGAATTTCATTTGCCTACAGGCTCCCAATTACAACCAGATCCAGTACGACAGTCGAGGCCCCGAGCGGGAAACTGGTTGGCGGCCCAAATTTAAGTGACAACCGTCTACAGGAAACAGTGTTGTTAGACAAGATCCAAGAAGGACTTCCCTACTTGACAAGCCCATTTCTAAGCCTATAACATAATTTAATGCGTCCTATAAATTAACACTTACGGCCCTCGCTTTCGGTCTCCACGTCCTTTCTTCTAAATTAAAATATCGGGTTACTCACCTGAAAAAAAAGAGAAATAAAATTAGAATTAAAATCAAACGGCATTAAAATTCATTTGGAACCCATAGACAATTATGTCCTAAGAAGCGTCAACGGAAAGAACAAAAAATCCCAATAATATAAAGGTTGAAATTGAAACTCTTTGGTGGTCAAAAAAACTCGATAGGTACATTTGTGAGCACCATATATAAGAAGATCAGAAGAACCGATATCTCGGTGGGGATAAGTAAGTGATGACATTATGAAACCAACGTACTATTTATGCGAACGGTTTTATGGTTCAAAGATTGACAGCATTGAAATATTATTGTGTTTCACCCGGGAATCCATTCGAGGAAGGAAAACACTGGACAGGGCGCATTTATTACTCGAGAGGAACCGCTAAGGACGTGTTAATAGGGACGGGCCGGCGGCACCTCTGGGGGCGGGTGAGTGACGTCTCCACGGTGACGTCACGAGCGTCGCTCCTCCCCCCCCCTCAAGCTCACTGGTGTTAGTTAATACATAACAGGGCGGCCATACTGACAGCCGGGGAATTCTAAAAACTCCCCCAGCCGCCGCCACCGCCGCCGCCGTCACGAAGGGACACAATAAAAATGCCCCGCGCCGGGAAAACGGGGAGAGAGAGAGGGAAGAGAAAAAAAAGAAGAGGAAGAACGGGATACAAACAAATAAACAAAAAGCCATAACGGAGCGGGGGGAGGGAGGAAGAGAGAAGGAGAGAGAGAGAGAAAGAGAGAAACGCTTCCAGATTAAATCCAGCGGGTGCGACCTCCGAATAGCAGGAATTCCACGGTCTGATATCCGCCCCGGCAGAAGAGCCCGTCGGCTCCATTAATACGAGAGACACTTCGTACGCGAAGGATAAACCGGTCGGAATTCAAATCCAAAAAGGTTAACCGGGCTGGGGAGAATTTCAAAATTTATCTGGGGGAAATAATCTAACCTGAAAATTGACCGCATCCGGAACAAGGATAATTGCTCTATTCAAGTCGGACGGCCGATGTCGGACAGCTCGGGGGCATACTTTCGATAACGGGGTATATTTTACTTGACAATGTGAACGTGCTAAGGGAAAGGTATTTACGATATATGACTTCTTTTCATGTTTGCGGCGAGATAATGCGATAAAAAATTTCCAAATTACGATTAATACTTAAAGGTGTCACGAAATAAGCTAAGATAAAACCATATCATGAAAGAAAAATGAGATAAAGAGCTAACAGTGTTAAGTGTAAAATGAATAAAATACCGCCTTTGTCAGTAATAAAGAATTTAATGTATAACTCGATAAACAATTTATATTTAAAGAAAAAAATTAGCAACAGGATCCCCGACAGGATGACCGGTATAGTAATGGCGGCTTAATATTAAGTATACAGCAGGGGGATGTATTCAGTTTGTAATTTGTATTAAATGCATGAAATTACAGCGTTCGAATTGGTCTATAAGACTCGGACAAGCCTGAATATGTGAATTTTTGTGATTACCGTGGCAAATTGCCCTTGTAATTCTACAGTGCTCGTTTCAGAATACTTGAGTGGATAGGACAATGTAAAAATTCTTACAGAAATAGTATAACACGAAAGGTTATAACGGGTTTTCGTACATATTACTACGGCAAAGAAGGAAGATAGGAAATGCTGGCCTTCTATTCCTTCCTTTTGCTAAAAACCCAGCAGAAATTATCTAGCCGGTCATCAGGAGTCAACTAAAGACACGATATCGCCACTGCGGAAATAGCGTTTGAAGCTTTCAACCGAGCTAATTTATCTTATTTCTTTGTCACGTTTTATTTCCATGAAATCCGTCCTACGGTCCATTTAGTAGGAAAGCGGCCGGAAACCAGGAAGTCTGGTCATCAAACGTCGATTCCGAGCCCGGAGGAGGATGCCGAGTCATTGTTTACATCACGGGGGATATAAAAAGAGACATACCAATTGGAAGGTGAATTCAAGCCTTAATGATATCTAAATTGATGGTTCGCAGCGATTAAACGAACCCAGACAAGAATAAACCGGTGATTCGGACAACGAGCTGTTACACGACAGAGCGTCGATGGCCTTGTAAACCGAGTTGATCGCTATTAATTAAAGAAAACGCCAAAGATCAATGCGAAACATTCCACATGATAGAACTTCGCTGCATCTGGACAATTTCTATTGCAGGCAGGAGTAAAACCGTATGTTGAGGACCGTAATAACGGAAAATGAGCAAGTAAGAAATAGTAAAGTAAAACTTAACGATCAGAGCGTGGCAAAGTAGCTCATGACCAAGCGAAAAATTACAATTAAAAATTCTAATAAGATTTTGCAATACTTAAATATACAATAACGGAAAAAATATAATTAAATAAATATATTAGGACTTGTAATATTTTTATAGGATAATTATTAATACTGGTCACTAGTGTAAAATTTAACCCAGGCAGTAGGGGGAAACCGTAAATATTTTTGAGGTATTAATAATTTACCCCATGTATATAAAAAATAAAATTTATATCTTAACTAAAAGACGTGAACAATTCGTTTTAATATAAAGTTTTGACACGATTTTACTCGTATTTATTCAAACCTATTAGACAGTTCCCGGTTTCTCAACGTCGCCAGTAATATAGAGAGTATACAGTCCCTGGTATGACATTCCTCACTGTACTACTTTCATTTCTAGCGTTCTAGCGTATAACATAAATGTAACTTGTGGAACGATAACAATTATTATGATTGTTATTTTCACGGTTTGATAAAACGAGTTTAAATCAGGTCCGACTGTTCGAAAAGTATAATTTTTTAAGGGTAGTTTCCTCCTCAAATATCTCCGCGTAGCTCGGAGCGGAAAATCCGGGAAAGTCGGGCGAAGAAAGTGAAGCCGAATTGAAATCTAATTGTGTTCGTGTGGGTAGGGCCCCGTGTACAGGTCTATCAGGATGCCTCCCGGTATCATCGTCCGATATTGCCTTTTATTTCTGCCTAGCAGCCCTGTCAGGTCGCGTTTACGGCAGCGGGCAGAACGCCGGATCAGATTATACGCCAACTCTCCAAGTCGGTCCCCGTAGGTGGTGAATTATGCGATGGGACAGTAACGCGGGGGAAGGAACGTTATTAATTTTACCTCTATTTATTTCCACCTCAAGGCGGAGCAATAAGAAATTTATGTTGGGCCGACTGAAAACTACGGTAGGTCGGTTCGGCGACCAACTTAATCGAAATGGGATTTTCGAATAAGGAAACAGTAAATAATATTACCATCTATATATCAATTAGGTAGTATATAATACAGGATTTAATGTGCCATCCTTATTTATCGCTCCAATCAAAAATTTTGTCAAAACTGAGGACAAGCAACGACGTCTAATGGAAAAAAAACTTCCATCCCACAGTCAATGCAACAAACTTCAGTTCAACGAAACAAATCGTGAAATAGCAAAAATTCGATTTCATAATCCGGCTTGAAGCAAAAAAATATTTAACACGAGTTTAAAACAGAAAAAAAATATTAAAGCGAATAAACAATAAGATAGATAGAGAGGGAGGGAGAGTAAGAGATAGAGAGAGAGAAGTTGCTCCGAGAAACGGATAATTTATTTTTATTTCGTTTTTCTTTTATTCTTCTAGCCCTTTTTTTTCGTTTTTGTTTTTGAATTCCTGAGCTTCAACCGCACGGCGGCCCGATTTAAATGAGGCGCCCTGTCGTTATAAACAAGGGACGTCTCTCTCACAGCGTGGGGTCACTTCTCTTCGGAATCGTAACACGGAAAGGTCTGCCCTCTCCCGTTAGACAGTTAATATTCCCATTAGATCAGATTTTTAGATATGGTCTCGGACGGGCAGTAGGAGAGGCATCGACGTTTTATTTCTCGGGGCGACATCATCCCGTTTTTAATAGAAAAATCTTAACAGCCATCAATTAACGCGGATCGTCCCCTATAAGGACAGTTAAAGGCTCTAGTTGATATTTAGTCTTGTCCGATAGTTTTGTTTGATCGATATTAATTTTTTTAAATGCTACATTTCTTACTTTCTAATATCATGGGGCTTAATCACGTTTTTATATCGTCACACCTCGATTATTTTATCTGAGGCTAATAATAGCAACAATACTGAGAACTGTTCCCGATACTCAATTGCTTTATCCGACGCCAAATAAATTATGAATTCGGCTATTATACGGTCACTTCAACGAGAGAATCATTTCAGAGTGTCTCTGAACCGAAAAAAGCGCGCCAATTCAAGATGGAGTGATCACGTGGTTAGACGAAACCCATTGAATAAATCACATGTCCCGCATAAAACTACAAACTATTAGAACAAAACAACATATATATATATATATATATATATATATATTCCTGAATTATCCGGACCATTATCAATGTTGGTACAAAAGCGCTGATATCATTGCCCTTTGCGAACATCATAAAAAATTATTACCACCATAATTGACGAAGGTTTCATATTTTCCATAACGCCACTCGCAATTAAAACGCGCCTGCGCTACCGGAAATATTTCTCTTTTCGGTTACTCTTCCATATTATTTAAAGCCGAGCACTGACACGCTTATGAACAGTAAATAAGACTCTCGTTGTTTAATTCTCGCAGTAGTGCGATGTACAGAACCCCCGTCGGATGCCGAAGACGCGTGGGAGCGGGGTGGAAATTATAACTTAAATCGTTGAATACAATTACGCATTAATTGGTGCTGAATAATAATCTGGCTATTTAAGAAAAAAATTTTCAAATGTGGTTTCTGTCGGCGGGAACACTCTTTTTTCGTTCTCATTTCGTATTAACCATTCAGTTCGTGATAATGGTATTGAATTACTAACGAGAGCGAATTAAAAACAAATTTTGCACAGGGTTTAATGACGGGGCGACGGCATGATAATTCCAATTTTAATTGATTCACAGATGTACGAAAGGAGGCGCTCGATCGAAAAATTGCTAAGCATAAGGGACAGTCCTCCAGCTTCCACGGAATTCAATACCAGCACCTCACCGCTGTAATTAAGCAATTAGGCTCCAACAATTGTAATTTCCTGGTGCCTCGGCGCCTGCAAGCTCACCGGCTATTTGTTTAAATAATTTTATGCAAGCCATTTTCTCTCTCTCTCTCTCTCCCTCGAAGCAAAGACCTCGTTTCAAGGTAAGTGAGGATGGTTTACGATAGCATTAAAACGTAAGATGAAGCCTCCCTGATAGAAAAAAAAGTGCTGGAGTACAACTTTTAACAATACCAACATGACTAACAATTAATTTTGTTTCCTGACCAGTCGAGATAACTAATCTGCGAATAGTTCAGCCGTTGACCTGGGCCGGGTTGTGCACCGTTCCCATCAAACAAAAAATATGATAATATCTGAGCCCCGAACGATGTATCTTCGAATATTGACTGGTTTCATCCCTGAAATGTGATGGTTAACAATCTCCCGAATAGTTCTCCCGTATTTCTGCTATATTTTAATCTTCAGCAAGGAGATTCCATTGAAGAATTTATAAACCAACCAAAAAATCTGAGAATACAGTCAGCTGCGAAAGATAAATAGCTGGTACAAATATAATCCACTAACGATGGTGAGAAGTCATTTTTCGGTCCGAGGAGTGACCCGCTCGGATCAGGTGGAAGAGGTAAGGGATCGCCGGTCGCGGTAATCGTTTGATGCGATTAGAAGTTCTTGACCTCCCATACCTCCGGAACATTATCAAAAGCCGACGGGGAGGGATTATCGTATTAGGGGGGGGGGGGGGGGGGCGCGGAACCATTCAAAAGACACCTGCGAGAAAGGCCCAACAGGTCCGGAGTTGAGGTCGGGAAGTCGGTACGCTCTGTGCAATATATTAACAGCACTACCAGTGAATAGAACAGTGGAAACGGAACCTATTATCTACCATGTAATTCTTCTATTACAGTCTTAACCTGACCACAATTTCGATGGCAATAACTCAAAGTATTTTTCTATACGTGTTCATGCTGACAAAATGTCACAGTTAATATATATGTTAATTAAATTGTCCGATTGATAAATAAATATTCGGTCACATATTTATCATATCAAGTTTGCGATTGACACTCTGAAACTTCGTAGATTAGAATGTTAACGCACGCACAAAGTCTCATATTATATGGGCGGGTCACTCTTCGGCCTGAAAATGAAAATCAAACCCTCTGCGATAAAGGGTGGGGAAGGTCTGTCACCGCCACGTGTCACCTCCCCCTTCAATTTCGTCCGATTCATTACGTCCTTTACTCTGGCGGAGAGTCGGCCGACCTTACAGATATGAACGTGGTCATTACACCGCGTTCACGAGCTGTCGACTGCCGCCCCGACACCCCGAAACGCGGGGCAGGGAAAGGAACTCATTTGTAAGTTAGTTGAACACAGCACACGATCTTTCAGTCACAATTGTAGTCGATCCTTCTGAAAAGATTCTACCACGCGGAAGCAATATTTTCTTATCCAACTGCTATTTGTTTCGACGCCGAATGTTCCGTTTAGTTAGACCTATTTTCTACGTATTTTAATTAGAGAGGTAGAGTTCAAAAGAAAAACAGGGAAGACGACAACAATGTTGGACATGTGAACTAGGACAAAGTACTGGGAAAACCTTAGGGAAATTCATAAGAATGGACATCTTGACGTTACCAAAAATAACAGTTATTATAACAAATTATCCCAAACTATTCGGGAATTCGCGAACGGTAAAAAGATTAAAAATGAACAGATGTCTCGGAGGGGGAGGGGACCCCGGTGGTAAAGGGAACGAGCATTACTTTCGGGGACTAGTAAGGGAGGGACCCGTGTACCTGCAACAAGTCTAATGTCGACATAAAATTCCCATAATTTATTGGGCCGACGATAAATTCCGATGTCGACTACTGCATAACTCACCTCCTACCGCGGGCACTCTATTCAGACCGTATAAGACTGGGGGAGCGGGCGCGCGACTCATTGCTTTTATAAAGGGTACGCTCCGTGTAACGGATGAAATTCAATGCAGAAGACGTGTTTAATCAGGATAATCGCGTCCTTCCCCTCCGCCGATCTAATGCGGGGCTCGTATTTCCACTCGTGCATCTCCCCAGATGGGGACAAAATTAAAACAAACGATTCCGTTACAGTTTGAACCGCGTTACACGGCCGTTCCGAAACACGTTGTCCCCGTCACACCGGGTCCGGTTCCGTCGCACAGCGAGGGGCCCAACCGGCTATATAACAGATTTAGGTTCTCTCTTTCCCTTTTTTAAATTTTTTTTCTTTTTCCCCCTTTTTTTCTCGGTTAAAGGTAAAGAGCGTCTGGCCGGGGGCGGTCGAGGGGGTGAATGATGAGTTGTCAAGAGGGATGCGAGGGTGGGGGCCCTCTCTCTCGCATGCAGGCTAGAGCCCAGGGCCCTCCACCACCGCCGCCGACGTCTCCTACTATTTTTACCCCGGGCGGAGCATCTGCATTCCAGTGCCTCGCTTACAAAACCGGTCCCTCTCGGGTCTCCCCTTCTTCCATCACGCCTCTCTCTCTCTCTCTCTCTCTCTCTCCCATTCTCTCTGTCTCTCTCTCTCCCTCTCTCCTCTTTTCTATATCTACATATCCACACACACACAGGGAGGAGTGGAGCAGCCGCCATTTACCACACTCTCGAGAGAAGAAAAGGGGCCGAGAGGAGTAGAGGAGAAGGAGGAGGATAAGTGGCCGCGCGAAAGGGGACAATGGAAAAAGGAATAAGGAGGTCTGGAAAAGGAATCTTTTAATTGGGAAAGGACTCCCGGCCCCTCGAAGACCGGGGGAATGTGTTTCGAATAGCGCTAATCAGCGATGGAACACTCGGTTTTAAACGGTTTTATGGCTTGTTTTGTGGGAGCCCCGACAGAGGGGTCGGGGTTAATTGTGTGGCCCGTCAAACAAAAGGGGACGTAAAAGTGTTTAATGCCCGCTGGAAGAATTGTTTAATAATTGGGAGCTTCTATATCCACACTGGGTCGTTTAATGACGGATGGCGGAGAGCGATATACTCCGCGGGACACTGATAATTAGCCGGAGACTCGCGGACCATAAATCATCGAAACTCGGCTGGAAAGGCCCGTTTTATATGCGACATGTAGGAAACGAGTCAATTTTTTTTAAGAGATACAGAACCCCCCGAAGACTACTCCTTTCGATTAGATTGGGGGGGATGAAACACAAGATCTGTAGGGCCTACAGTCGATCCTGAACACGGAATAATTACAAACACGGTTGTTCTCGATGGCGGCCATTTATTTTTCGGTATTCAGAAAGGACGATTTCAAAACAAGAATTCAAGTCGGGACTAGGATTTTACGTCGTGTCGTATAATCTGATTCCAATCCATCATCCCCGTATCGCGGTCATCATCTAATCTTAATCAAATCAATCATCGAGCGATATGTAAAACGGAAGGGACGGGCGCCCAGATAATATTAAGCGTCGGACGTCGATTTTTACCGGGGCAAAACGCGGTAAGAGGCGTCAATGTACTCATTAATATTACCAAGTAACTGTGTAACGACGCTACACCCCTAATTATGCCCGTACGCTTCGGCAAGACTCATAATTATCTTTAAATCGGAGTATGAAATATAGACTGCAGTATCGGGTAAATGCGGAGGCGAATTAGAAAACTGGCTTCGGCCAGTGAACGGCTTAAGCAAACGGGCCTTGTTACAGGGCGGCGGGGATACTCGTTAATAAACGAGGAATTTATACAAAACGCGGGGAACTGAGGAGTTATTCCCTGGAAGTAAGACCCTGGAAGCGGATGAGAACCGATGGTATGTCTCAATATTCAAGAAGCGAGAAAACACGCCTGCTCGTATTACACGGAACGGTTGTACGTATTTCAACGTCAATTTTACCAGCAGATGGCCACAGAAGACGGAAACAGAAGCGCAATCAATTGCTTATCGGTATTACCGCATAAATAATAAACTCCTTCACTTTTAAACTTATGAGTCGTATGTAATACATTCCTGAGCTTTTAAAAGTATAATAAAGAGACTAGTACTCACGTCAGGGATACAATTATAATCATTCGACTATACCTGTCTGCAATAATATATAGGATAGAAGCGAAAGAGATACCTCTATGATGAACGAACAAAACTATTTAATTAATGAAACTATATCTTTCGGAACCTACAATCCATTTAATTTATTACCAACTGATATCAGGTAACGCCTATTGACTAATAGGGACATTATGAATGTTTTACATGAAAATGGATAGGTCACAAAAAAGGCACCAGTCTTGTGGAATATTGATTTAACTGTTGAAATCATCATTACAACAAGAAATGTGATTTAAAGTATTTACTTACACAGGATTTAGCAAACAGATCAGCATTAGATATTCCAACGGTCGTACACTACATTAAACAGCTAGTAATGAATTGCTGTAGTATACATTGCTACATTAAAAAACAGCCCTTAAGTATACGTGATTTAAGCAAAATTAAGAGAATCGAAGGTCCCATTTTTTAATCATTAGATAAAATGAACTAATATATAAATCGATTCAAACAATTCATCGCTCAACCAACAGATAATGTATAGTGGCCTATTTCGTCAGTTAATTTTTTCCCACCGACGCAAATGTGAAACGCGTCGTTTGAACTCGTTTCAGTTGGTTGAGTAAGAAACAAAATTTGTATAAAACAAAATCGGGAATAGCCGAGGCTATATTTTACAAACGCTTCCTTCGCCCCTTCAACTACAATACCCCCGAGCCGGAATAATCCCGGGGAAAGGAGAAAAGGGAGGAAGCGGGGGGACGCCCGCTTCCATTTTCGACTTTCAAGTTCTCCATCTCTCTTTCCCTCTGGTCCTTTCCTCTTCCATCTCACTCTCTCTCTCGCTCTTTCTTTCTCCGAAAAACAGAATAACGCGCCACTCGGCTGCGGCAGAGCTCCCGGGGTTGGGGTCCGGGACCGGCTCTTCGAGGGGTGGGACTATGAAAACTTCACAACTTCGCTTCAACTTTTAAGCAACAGTCACAAAGAATTTCCCTCCTTCTTCTTCTTCTTCTTCTACGTCTCGCCCCCCTCCTTCTACCGAAACCGGGAGTTGCAAGTTTAAATTAAAGAGTTTTAGTGGGCGGCCGGAGGAAAATACCAGGGGGTGGGTAAGGGGGAATATTCTGCCTCGCTTGAGTTTCAACTTTTCCCTGAGTTCCATAGGACTCGAGGCTTTAGGGCGGGGAGATCCGCTTTATTTTTTACCGCCCTTTTCTATCTACATAAAAAAATTATAAAATTAAAAATATATAAAACAAATTATACCGTTACAACTACAAAATTCCCATGGAAGGATAGAAATGAAATGTAAACAATGGCGTAAATATTGTACTGATAAATTAAATAAAGGATAATAACCACTATCGTGGAGGGACTGTACCTACTCAGCAACAACGTAGGGACAGTGCTAACAGGACGCCTCATCGGTAGCCTACAGCTCACTCCATTACCGGTGATAACGAGGGGTGAAACAGGGTACAGAAAAAGCTTGTATATTATCGGTATAAATATCTCGAGGTATCGCGTCGATTTCAACAAGGCGTTCGGCGCACACGGGATACATTTGTACGAAATACTGAAGCGATTTGAGATTTTCGCCTTTTTCGGAATTCAACGGGACCGACATGAGAGCTCCAGTTTATTTTTTAAAGCACCATCATTTTTCCACAACGAAAAAAAAAGAAAGAAATTTAAATTATGAAAACCGGTGCGGCCGATACGAGTAGGCTCACTGGGCTATAATAAATACGCGTATTAAAATCGCCGTTTTACGTGACTCGAATAAATTCCAGGGGGGAAGTGAGGGGGGGTGGTCGGACCCGGGGAGGCCCCCCGCCGAGCAGCAGCCCGCCCCTAATGGAAATTTTAACTTTAAAAAAAAAGAAGAGGACACTGTGTATTAAGTTCAGACAGGACGGTCTAATTTTTAAGAACAGTATTTTCCGGGACAAGTTAAATTGCAAGACGACGAGAAGAAATGCGAATTTCGGGACCGTCTGTTAATATAAAACCTCGAAATTTCAATGAACGTCTATGACAACAGGATTCATTTTCACGGCCCAATCAGAACAATTTGAAATGACAAAGATAAATCTAAATAGGGAACGAAAAAACAACAATCTATTACTCAAATCGCTTTCAGGATTGCGAATCAAAGAGTCTCGAAATTGAACCAAATAATGGACTGGAATTTTCTACTGGATCAGGAGGGAAGAAAAACAAAGCTGGGGGCAAAGAGGTGTCGGCCCGGTCATACGTCAAATCTCGAAAACGGATTGGTGGCCTTCCAAGTTTTCCTATCATAACATTCCCCTTACAATTCTCACAAACTGTTCAATGTTAAATTCATGTCTCTCATTTAAATTGAAGGTGTAAACCGTTCAATGAATCGATACGCCGTTATATTCATTCCGTTTATATAAGAAAATCATAAATTATTTTAATAGTTAAGTAATTACCAGTCAGGGTGTGTCTCTATATTTTCCTGTAATGTCATATTATGATTAAAAACTAATCTGTCAAATGTTCTAAAGGACAAGTACTAAGAATAAAAATCTTTATAATATTTTAATTATACACGATAAATTTAGTTCCGTAAGGCGGCACTATGTATATAAAGGAAAGATATCTGGAGGCAGATTTCAAAATGTTAGACTCTAGATTCTGAGTTATTGCGCACTGGGGTGACGGCCCGTCGCTGGTCTCCGGTCTAGAAATAGACTGGTATTGAGGTTCTCTTTTCAACAACAGCCGGAAGGGGAGAATTAGCACGCTCGAGAGAACCGTCAGAAAACTGCTTTGGCTTAGCCCCTACACTCGGAACGAAGTCTTATTTAAATATATCGACGACAGCCAACAGCCGAGAGAGAGTGAGAGAGAGAGAGAGACCAGGCTCTATTCCAGGACCGAGAGACGCGCGTTGACACGTCCGACGCATCCGCCGTCGGGACCCTTTACGACGTCGGATTTAGAATTATGCGAAAAAATAAAACATCTACAACACTAACAAAGGGGCGGGGGGGTTGAGCGTGGAGGTTCTGAACTGTATATCTGCTGGGGTTACATTAGATCTGAAATTTATTCGTTCTCGAGGTCTAGAAAAAGGGGGTGTCCCCCTCCCTTACGTATTACACAAGCCAGAATACGGTTACAGGTACGATTATTTATTTACTTACGAAAATCTCAGAAACAGAAGGCTATTAAGAGAAGTCGAAACAAGAAACCAACGAAGGAACTCCGATCAAACTGTTAATTTGAAAATTCATTCGGAAATAAAATTTATTACATAAGCTCAATCAAATCCCATTTTTGGAATTTCAAATACACAGGAAAATTTATGCCAATTTCTCGAGAAAACGTTTATTTAGAGTTAACATCGGCGCTGCGCCTACGTTTCTCTACATCAAATGCTTTTCAGTTTCCTCTTTAGTTTGGGGATTATTTATGACCGACAGGGCCTAGCGCCAGATCGATATATCGACCCTCGTTCTCTCCCCTCGTTATTGCACTCATTCGAACTATACAATCGATACGTCGTATAAACTACATTTGTGGGCCCACCCATCATGACAGGGACATAATATCTGAATTACTACTGCCGGTTTACTGCGAGGGGGGGGGGGAGTTCGTGTCGATATTGGATTATTTACTGATTGGAATTCGACATTTTCGTGATTTTCGGAGTCCGTTTATAATCGTATTTTGTAAAAACGACATGATTAGAAAATACCAAACTACTCCAGTACAAGGTCCAAGGTACTAGCGAAAAAGAGATAATTCCCATAAATAGAACTAAGAGAAATAAAAGGATATTTCACGGTTACACCGACACCTTAACGGTTGAGTTCTGGCAGTAACTCAGTGTCAACGTGATTTAAAGGGAAAACAAACACGGAATTTTTTCTCAATCCAAACTAATCGGTGATCTCTGAAGTGTTCGATCATTTTCGTTCTTTCACCGAACTAATGAGCCGCAGATGAAAACCGACTTATGAATATTTAAACGGCGGGGGAAGCCTAAAGAAAAGCCATTGGGAACACCACTCAGACAACGACTTCCGCTCCATCTGTTGAGTTCGCGGCCGAGCCAATTTTCAAATGGTAGGCGCGCTTGAAAAACATAAGCGATAGTCTTGTTTCCGGCCCTAAGGCTAAATATAAATTAGGAATATTTATCCGACCCTTCGACTATTCTTGTAACTGATTAAAAATATCCATGCGGACTTTAAATTTATGGAATAAAAAAAGGTCACTAAAATCAATCGGACAGAATTATTGATAAATCACAATTAAATCTTTTTTTCAAAAATCTTCCAATTTTCAAAAAGTCAATCTAAAAATTGTATCCCTCATTTAAATATAAATTTAAAGAAATTTAGGCTCGCTGTAAGAAATTTTTAACAACATTCATACCGAATACATTCCGATTTTTTTAGATTACATTGTGAAATTGTAAGTTCTCTTATTAAGAGGGACAAATGATTATGATATTCACATAATGAGAGGCCATTATGTTTATGAAATAACCTAGGAGATGATACTTGGTGGCTGAAGGTTGATCGCACATGATTTTAGGTTACACCGGATTTTGGTAGGGAGCAATTTTTATTTTTTTTTGTGGGAAGGAAGGAAAACTGGCAGGAGTAGGAAGTAGACTACCAACCCCCTCTGTTCACCGTATATCAAGCCGGGCGATAAAACTCGGTCACGCAATTGTACGCCTCCCCCCCCCCCCATGGAGGCAAAGCACAATTGCTCCTCGCTGACGATCTCCCTCTCTCCTCTCCCTCTCCCTCTGCCCGGCCTCTCGAGACGTTCCGTATCGTTAAATCTATTTGCGCGGAAGCGAGAAATAGAAAGTGGCAGTTGCCCGCGTAACGGCTCCCCCAGATCACCGTGTACGTACTTTCAAGTCGCGGCGGTCTGAGCCTCCGTCTCCGGCCGACAATAAATCGCTACGTACGGAGAGACAATACAAAGCGATATCGCACTTATCTCCGCCGTGCGTAAATATAACGCTCAACATAGCCGGTATCAAATTTCCCAGATTATACGTGCTTTAATAACACGACAAAGCCCCCCCCCCCCCACGCGTGGGACATCCGAGTTGCACTTGTACTTGTACTTGTCCACATAACAGCAAACAATAACTGAGAAACTAAACCAACCAGTCTGATTTGTTCAAACTGTACGGTTATGAGACTTCAAGATTAATGACTGTCAGTCAACAGGCCAAACGGATTAGAATTGTTAACAAAGACAAGATTTTTCTGTCACCACTCGCGTTTTTGGTCCGCTGCCAGACCGGTTTCGCTATGACGCCATCGTCAGTACCCAAATGCAGCGGTTAGTTCAAAAATGAACGGTGAAGCTTGTACGTCATATTCTTCAGGGAACTATTCAAAATTCAGAATTTACTACGGGTCCTGTCGTCACTTAAAAGTCCATCTAACCGGAAATTTAGTTATTTTGTCTGTTTGTTTGTGATGACGGCAATACTGTCCACGTACTGTTAATACATCGGCGGTAAGCGCCATATACAGAGACCGTAGATGGGGCGTTATATCTGATCTGAGCAGCCAAATTGATGCGTTAATTTTGTGTCCCGATCGAAGACGGGTTATTGCAACATGTTGTGGTCTGGTTAGAGGTATTGGTGGGTGCCAAAGGGCCATACATTGTTTGACAATGCAGAATATGTTGTCGGTGTTTCAGTCGTAAATAAACAGCTATATTTGTTGGAATATCGGTTGGAATCTCGATCAACATTTCTGTACCGAGTCTACAACGAAGTTTGTAACTTTCTCCCAACAATCGTTGTTATACCCGGACAAATATAATAGTCAAATTATCCCAGCTATCCTAACCGTTGCAATTGGACGCGAATTCAGGACGAAATTTTTGTCGGTCGAACAGCGCGACCCGACATGCGAGACAAAAGGGAACGACGAGCCGAGGATTAAAGCTAAGTTCTAGTTCTACCTGTTAGGTCGGGAGGGAACCCCCCTAACAACAACTCTTGGTGGCGCGCCGAGCAAGATAACACTGTTTAAACTAAGCCTCCTAATCTGGCCGTCCCTTGTCTCAAAACGACTCCTTTGTTGTTCAAAACTCTCTCTCTCTCTCTCTCTCGCTCACTGAGCGGGGCGGGTGGGGGTTTACTGATTAATATCTTTAAAACCGGGCGAGGGTAGAAGACCTCTTTCTCGCCGGCAGTCCCATGTCCTATCTCCTCTTTCTTACCCTCGCCTACCAACACCGCTGACAACAATGACAGCGTTAGTGCGCAATAATAAACGCCGAGTCTTTTAACGACGACACTTATAACTCCGGGGTAAGGGCGTTTTGAAATGAGCGGCCCGAGCCAGAGGGGAGGGGGACGTTAACAAAGGGAATTTAAACTAGGCCTATCGGCGAGTCGCCATCTCGAGGCCCGAGCTGACACCGTCGGGAGAACGCGCCCCCCTTTCCGCCTCTCTAATGGGCTTTAGGAATTTTCATTTAATTTCGCCAACTATCCACCGGCCGCGATTATGGTCTAAAAGGTATTGAGATTATGGACGATAACGAGTGTCTGAAACGGGTATCGATGGAATCAGAATTTGGTCGAGAGGCCCACATTACACTTACATTACAATGAACGACTATTCTTGCAAATATGAACAGTTGTGCTAAAAGTAGACATTGGGAAGCCGTATTTCTTAGTAGAATAATACGAGAAATTAGAGATTAAAGGCCGGCTGTATATTCGAATCGCGATGCGAGGGCTGGAATCGAACCACAGTTCTAAAATAATCATTACTCAAATGTATGACGTCAGTCGGTACTGAGGTAATTCTTCCATCACAATCGCCGAGCCATCCAGCCGATAAATAAATTATACAACGCGCCTTCAGTGTAATGGACACTACCAAGAGTGCGGACACCACCAGGATGGGCTCGGCCCCTCCCCCCAACTTTATTAATTAATTTTACATCTTTTATTAAATGAACGCTAATGACTCCTATTTTAAGTAAATAGTCATCTTATTCGTGTAATTAGGTCGGTAAACACGCGAAACATAGGGCCTATATTTCTTCGCGGCGGCGGCCAACGGTCAAACGCTGGACGGTGGTTAATTCCGTATAAATTAATTACGGCGCGTACGGCGGCCACGGAGCGCTTCACGAAAACAAGCATTCATTAGAAAAGTCCCTAAAGATGTTTCGCTGATATAAATGCGCGGGTGTGGCCGAGTAATTTTCGCTCTTTTTTTCCCCTCCCTCCCTCCCTCTTCCCTTTGGCTGAAAGAGAGCGGGTCCCGCTTATAAATCAAGATGAGCGGAAAAGATAGGAGCGCGGGTCCTGCCCCTTCGGTACCACCCCCCCCTCCCTCATCTCGTCACTCTCCCGTATTATGTGTTCTCGCCGACCGGGGTTATTAATAATATTTAATATTACCCGCGCCCGGTCCTACCAGATACCTCCTCCTACCAGTTGTACCCACCCCGCTGACTGGGTGTAAATCATCACGACAATTGGTCTCCGCTGTTTACACCTCGCCGATCGCCTCCATAAATATAATATCCGATCGTATTTCTATCCGGCTGAAACGCCTCTGACGTATTAGTCACACGAGTCGATCTGTGCGGTGAAAATACCGACCGGATGATTGTAAATAGAAGTCGGGAATCTTTCTTCCACCCCGCAGTGTCGTGAATAAGACAACTGCACTTTTGCTAGCGGGAGCTCCATTCATGTTTCTATACGGAAGCCATGAAAAGACCCAAAGTGGCCGTAAATATTAGGCAGCCTTTAAAAAACCCCAAACGAGCGCTTAAGTACTAAAACAGACCACAGTGTAAACATGTTAACCTGACCACTGATAACTTGACAGAAATGTTATTATTATTTATTTTCTACTTTGCCATTCCACCAAATATTCATTCGAAAATAAAAATTCACCAATTAAATCATATCAAGTTATTTTCTGCAGAAAACAGCAGCTTGAATTGAAATAATATGATTATTTTACAGCGGAAGCTTCAAATACCGGTATGAGTATTCGATAGTCAATCCTTAGATTTATAACTAAAACAGAAGGTAACCGCGGATTGACCTACACTTCTAAAGGCGATAATAACGATCAGATTTACAGTTACGCGCGCCTAAGGGTAAGAATATATCATTACATCGAATGGGATTTGAAACCTACTCCATCCGGTATGTTTAAGACCTATCAATACCCTCGGAACGTAACAACAGGCATAAATAAACAGAGCTTTCGGTAGAATTAAATGGTCCGATCTGAAACGGCATGAATAAGATTCTGAACAAGATATCGCTCACCGGTCACATTTTATACAATAATTATACCCTACAACATAAAAGTAACTTATTCCCAATTGAAGTTGGCTTAATTGCAGCAATGAGGTAATAACAAATGACCGATCTGTTTTATGTATTCCCCCGTTCGAAACTCAAACCAATCGACGACGCTATCGAGTGATTCGATTAACGATACTACTGGTATTCGGTGTTACTAACTACATAACTCGCGTCGTGACTAATACTGCTGCAAAAACGTTTCTGAATATTTACGAATCGAGCGGCTCAATTTTATGTTAATTTCCAGTTTAATACCGGTGTAATAACAGGTCTAAAACGCGGCAGTAAGTCAGAGCGCTTATTCATATATTAAAGTCTGCTTTAAAACCTGTAAAGATAACGGCCACAATAATAATGCACCCAACGTCTATGCAATACTTTTGATGCAATTTAATGCTAACATATCACTTTGCACACTTAATTTTAAAACCAAATAATCCGACAGTTATATAAATGTAGACGCTAATGTGATCAAAACAATTATTATCTTCCTATATCAAATAATTTTAATAAAGCGGCCATTTTATCTCCCCCACTTTTCTGAATGAATATTACAATCTTATCATCCTTCAATTTTTGTAACACGCTAATGCGCTAAATCAAATGTCCGACGGGTGATTACCTATAACAGATGATCGCTTTAGACGTAAAGAATTTAATCTTAAAATCGCTAAGCTTGAAACTAAGATATTTCGCTCGTAAATACTCCGGGAAGCTATAAAATGCTGACTTCGCAAATTTAAGCTTCCCTAAACTGTTCTCCGAATTGTAAAACTAGTCTGGAATATTTTTGAGCGCCATTCCCTCAATCCTCTATCTCATTTTCGGGAAACTTCTTCATGAAACCTAATCTTCGAATTCCCCTTCTTCCCGTCCTCCTATCAATCGGCCAACAGGAGGATGTCTTCTATAAAACGAGCATCGAATCGATCAATCGCAGATTAATTTATTAGCCAGACTGAAATGTTATTACTATGTCTTTATATTATATAACTCGAGAGATTTGGTCATTTCCGCAATTGTAATCGGTCAAAAGTCCTGACCGTCTCGGGGATCGAACGCTGGCCGAAGTTCTTCTCGTGAATTATTACATGGGACGATGACGGCATAAAGTCAATCTGATTGGGCATTGTCCTGGGGCAGGTGAAAAGAGAGGCGGCCTGTCACCTCGACTGACTCATCTCCCGGAATGATATGCGTCATCCGACGCACCGCTTGAAAGACACCGCCGAAGAGGTAGCGGGGAAGAGAAAAAAAGGAGAAAAGAAATCCTCGGGAAAGTATTTCACCGGCCGAACGTGATTCACTCCAGTCTGCGTGTCACGAAGATCACGAAGAATGTCCGGAAAATCGAAATGAAACTCGATGCCCTGAAAATGATCGGACACTTCGCATTCATTAAATTCCTCTGCTTTATATCGCAAGCTATCTGAAAGGCCTTATCTTTCCCCCATCCGGTTTTAAATGGACTATTTCCGAGAAAGAACAATCTTATTAATTCAATTCGACAAGTCAAATTTACACTATGTTCTTTCTTGAATTATACCAAAAGTAATAGGGAATGTATTCAGGTTCGGATAGTGTTTTTGTAATCCCAAAACCGCGATCAAATTTCCGAGAGCATATTCAAATGTACGAAATCAGGAAGTGCTAAAGGGATATCATATATGCCAAGGTAGGTATAGTAAATAAATAATGAAAGTGTTAAACTGGTATTAGTTCGATATCAAATGACTTAATTACAATTGCCCGCGCATAACGGTGCGAGGCATAAATTGAGTCAAGCAAATAAAGAAAAAAATAATTGCAATATATCTGCATAAATGGAAAACTGACACTAGTTTCTGTACCAAAGAAGGTAAAAATATATTTAGCATTGATTTTTTCAAATACTTTCACTTCGACCAGGATGCACCGTGCTGATGAAATAACAAAAAAAAGGTTCCTCTCGTAACAATCACAGGATAGAATTCGGGAACTTGGCAACCGATTATATAAGGTTTCAAAATCAACTAGAGCTATTTTGAGAACTGGATACAGTTAGGTTTGGCCGGTTTCTTCTTCAAGTCCTCTCCGATTCTATCCGGGTTTCCCCGTCAAAGAGAGAGAGAGAGAGAGATCTCGAGCGGGCGAAGCCGGCTGAATTATTCATTACTTTCTCCCGAGGTTGAATTACTAAATAAGCCGCAACACCGGGAGGAGGCCCCCCCCTTCCTTCGCATAAATAAAATACTAGCGGTACCGATATAAATCAGAGATCGGCAAATAGCCGCCCCCTCGGGGGCAGCGACGCCTCCGCTCCTCGGCCCCAATTACCCACACAGGCATCTAACTAACTGGATCCGGCTTCTGAAATGAAAATAAGTCCAACAAAGACATCCGAGCAATGAAACGCTCTCCTATGTACCGTTAAGCGCAGATAACATATTTCAATCGTACGTACTTTCAAAAATTTTTCACTTGGTAAGGAAACCAATTGTATCGGACCTGGCGGGTAAGTTTGAAATAAAAACTATGATCCAGACTAGTGGAATCGTGATATTTTAACTGCGAGTTTATTTTATTTCTCAAGCTCAATTTTACACTTAAAGGATAGCAAGAACCCTAAATTTAACCACATTTAGCCTCCTGAGGCTGTCATATTTATTTTTTCTGCACAAACACGGTAATAACCTCTTCCATCCAAACAAGGGACGGGAGAATATATGACGTCAGGAACAGGCAGCCAGAAGTGTACGCTGTATTCTCTTTTCCTCGCCACTAATTGTTCATACATAAATCACTCAACCGATTGAAAATCGAATTGAAAACCTTTGGGCAGCGAGAAATAAAGAGGGGGCCGAAATATAACGAAGGGGGAGCTACGTGGGGTAAAGCCCAAAACAAATACAAAAAGGAGAAAAGTAAAAAACAATGGGCAACAGAAGCCCACGTGGGGGAGGGTGAACACAGGTAAGAGAAGTTTTATTATACGCGGTTTTATGAATGGGCGGAACGGGCGCGACCACACCGAGTGAGGGGGAGGGGCTCGCATTATTCACTCTGATGTAATACCGCATCCATCATTAAAACCGTTTTGAGTTATACCATTGGTATCGGCGGCGGCGATCTGCAATAAAGTTTAACTTTAATACGGCGCTGCGACACACCGACGTTTCGCGCCGCCCTGCTCTTCATTACTGGACCAATTATTCGCCGATTAGTACCCGCCCGTAGGAAAACTTTTAATTGTGACACCCGGCACAAACATTTTTTTATTTTCCTTCTGACAAATTTGGCCGGCGAAAAATATCCCCCTGACGCCTGTTTTGTGGACTACGAGGGGTTGGAATACCGTAAATTTCGTGTGTTTCCGTCCCCTCTCGCTGTTCTGGTCTTTTGCTAGACCGATTTCGGCTGCCGCCTTCAGGAGCGGTATTAGTCACTTTTGGAACTTTGGATGTATTTTAGGCATCCTCACTGCACTGTCACTGTCACTTGTACCGTCATGTACCGAAGATGGCGAGCAGCCGAAACAGGTCTAGCATAACCTTAAAGTAAAATCTCACTCTCGATTTATTATTTAATGTGTGGTTTTTGTTTGCAAACATGCAACCTCCGATTTGAATCTGAATTAATATTCACCATCTTCACAGGTCATTAATTTTTTAATTTAGTTTATTAAAGCAACAGCATAAAAATGTTAAAATGAGCCCATTATATTTACTATATATAAATCTAGATTTGATGTGTTCCTTTTGCGTAGTTGAGTTCTGATGTTACGGAATGTCCGTCTATATGTAGATACTGTGACGTGTTGTTTCCTCTAGGAAATAAAACACAAAATGGAGGGATTGCATTTGGATGCTTCTAGCCTCTTTCCTGATATATTACAGATATTCATACTAAACCGGCATAATTTTAGAAAAGGAATACGCGCTAATATTTGTGATAAAATTAGTGTTACTAGGTGAGACACAACATTGTTTCATTCGGTACGTCGGTTTCGTAAGTGACAGTATTTCTTTAGCTATATTATGTGAACGACTATAATTAATAACTATAGTAATTTGAACGATAACCTGGGACAGCTAAAGACATTTATAACAGTAGAAATATCTAAACGACAGCCCATAAAAACTGCAAAAAAAAATAGTATCGATACGAGGCAAGATTTTTACATGTTATTCAAACAATCCGCAATAAAGCTGTAATGTTATTAATAACGATGACATTAATCATCACCCCCTCCAACACCCGCCCCGTTTATTGCCCGGATCAATTATTCGACGATTAGACAGCCAGAAACTTTAATTATAACGCCTCAAATGACCGGGAACTTTAATTTAAAAATTACACAAGGCGAAGTCTGATTAGAAGGCGTTTCTCGACACATTGCGACTGTCCAAGGCGGTAGACCGTTGCCTAATAGCCCGGTAAATATCTTGACCGCGAGTTCTCAATTTATCGTTTGATTATTACAACACATTCCGGACTTTCACCTCCACGGGTTTTAAAAATACCGTAACAAAATATATTTGGTGATTACGTTCAGACCACAAACAATTAATTTTTAATGCAATCCAATCAACCTAAAGGTAAAACAATATTAGGATTTCAAAAACCTAACGAGAAATTATCGTTAAAAAGCGCTGCACGCAAATCAAATAACAACAGTTACAATTATTCAAATACATGGAAACATTTCAATTTGAGGACCAATATCCTGTGTTAATAAGAGTAGCAATTATTTCAGGATGAACATAATTACAACTTCTAGAAGAGAACAGAATTTCAAATTCAAAAACGGATAGAGGTTACAATTAGGCGAGCGGATTATAGAATTTTCAATCTCCTTCGGGGTAATGACTGGTGGCAAAAAATATACGTTGCAAACTTGAAAAAAAAGAACTGACGGAACCGAACTATTAAGATTTGAAGGCCGCGAATGTTTATTCATTCTGATTTAATGCCGCATCCATCATTTAAAAAACGAGGGAGTCTCCCGTATCGGCGTCTAATCGCAATAAATTCCTTCTCCCTTCCCTTCGTCCCCGCTCTGTTGTCTTTAATCGGTCATCGTTCGGTCTCGAATATAACCGCGATACCAATTATACTACAATTAAGTACCCCACTTGTAAAAGTGAACTTAATTAAAATGTTTTCAACTGGGTGGGGAACTGAATTTTAATTCGGAAATTACACAACGATTTAGAAAGTGTTTTGCTGACACCGATATTGTGATCATAGCTATCGGCGCCGAGGGATAATTCAAGAATATGTCCGGGAGTCTGTATAAGGCGGAGCTCAACACAAATGCGGTAAGGGGGAAAAAGGCGGCGCGCGTTTTGAAAAAACTCGTCGGGATTGATTTCGTTTTAATTCTGTAATAAATAATATCGCGGACATAAATTTAAACGCGAGAAATGAGGAATTACTCAGCATTAAACGGAGAGTTAGGAGTTGCGCTAATGGCGACAGGATTTTTTTTTCATCATCTGGATTATTCATTCAGTTTAACACATCTCATTTGCCACACTTCCAATTGATTGAAAGAAACAAAAACAGTAACGGCAGTTGTAGTACACAGAGCCCTCAATTTATTACTCATTCACGCCCCACATAAATCTATCATATAACATAAACGGGACACGACATTTCTCCTATACGGGAAATATGTTGTAATGCAATTATATAGAAAACTGAGTTTAAATTAAAAAAATATATATTATTCCATGCCAAAGTCAGATAAGGCGAATGTCCCGGGCATTTCAACTTTTATCCTGACATATGTCTTTTGTACCTACAATATTCCGCATTCGTGTCAAAATCCGACCTTATCGGCACGTGCGACGTAAGTATTCGCTCATACCGACTGAACTTATTTCAAAAGAATAATTAGCGGCCGCACAATAGGGAAAATTAAATATCAGTTAAGGCCATGCTGGCATTAATTACAATAATTACCAAGCTTTCTGAACATGGATTAAGTTTACTCATTCACGCCAAACGTCTGTTTTTGTTTTAAATTTTTGTTTGTATTCCACTTTATTTTGACTCATCATAAGCAGCGGTGTCGAGCAGCGCTCAACTACGACTGCCATGTTGGGTGTTCCTACCAGCTGCATTTTTTCTATTGTTAATAAAGTTAATTTTTTTTTCTGCCATGAACCATTCCGCTTTCATATTGAACTCAAAATGTATTCCCTAACAAGAAATGCTCATATATGATTAATTTTCAATTGCACGCGGTACGGGTCCCATTGTATCAAACTAGGGGCGAACGCTAGTGAAAATAATTTATAATTCGGAAAAGATTTCATTAAAATCACCCCCCCCCCTGCCGGAGGGGTTTATTATTAAGGAACAACCGTTCCGCACGACCCAAGAGAGGGGGCTAATAATTTCAAATTTAGTCGGCTAAACGCCGGCGGATATTGAATACTTGAAGTCTCGCCCCGCAATAATTAAAGTTTATAGCCAGGCGCCCGCCCAAAAAGGGGCTCATTAAATAATCCAACGTCCCTGGGATTTAATCCTTTATAAATTCAATCCCCCTCCGACCAACAACAACAATCAAGGATGAGGTGGAGAGGATGTATACGCCGCCGTATCCAGTTATTGTTTTGGCCTTTCGAGTTCTTTACGGAACTGAAGAATCAGAGGAAAAGGCAGAAGGGGCAAAAATACCTAATTTCCTTTTCTGTTTTTCCCTTTTTTTTTAATTAAAAAGCCCCCGAGTGGAGGAATTTTTTTCTCCGGCAGTTTTCAAGGGCCGAAGCGGAATACATAACGAAGCCGAATGAGACCGGGGGAAGAGAGAGGAGCCCCCCTCCCCACCCCTAACCGTTTTAATTACTTTCTCTGCAAGATTTGTTTTGGAGAATTCAACGGGCGGAAACTAAATATGCGCGGTGAAAGACAAAAATAAATAATGCAAATTGCATTTATTAGCGATAAATTCCAGATTAGTACTCTTGAGGATGGTAGCAGGAACTCTAATTACGTTCCTGAATGCTTAAATGGAAGAGGAAATGAGAGTTGAATTATTTTTACAATTCAAGTACGATACCGGTTGACGCAAAGATACTATATTTTAATTATATTAATTAAGTATGTGGGTAAGAATATTTTTGAGTATTACGCTCTAAAATAAAAATTGAAAATTCGATTTGAAAATTGTCATAATTGGCATGTTTAACGAATTTTGCAATGTTTAACTGATGGAAAAGTGTGAATTCGAAGACTAATCTGGAGTCAATTCTGACCGCCTTACAAAATAAAGGATATAAAAAGGAATAAGGGACAATTAAAAAGATAATTCAACCGATTATGTTTTACGGTAATGTGAGTCCACAGACGTACAGATAGCGGGGATCGACCACGAAACCAGCCATAAATATTTCCGAGAAAGCGATTGCGCAATGCCTTAAAATAACACTGAACCGACGACATCCCCATTGGTGTCAATTAGTTTGTTTGGGCTTTCGTCACCCGTCAGTGCTTAACTTAGAGGTCCGCACACAGGTGGGTGGCCTTTTCCTAAGAGCTAAGCGTACAATTTTCTTTAAATTCCCGTTAGGAAGATGCAATAAAATGTAAAAAGGTGAGAGACTTTTTGCCGTACATTACATAAACGCAGCTATATCGTTTGTCGAATATCAATATGTCTCTTATGTCTGCATCAATGTTTTGTGGACGTTACCCACATCTTGAACTAGACGCTAAAACTACACATTTCACCTTTGTTCGCGTGATTTTCTCATTCCCATCGGATGTAACACCGGTGACCAGTCACAACTGGAAGGAACTTTTCTGACGTACATCCGGGAGAATTGATGCAGAGTGTCATGAAGCCTACAGCAGTAAGGCCCGCACGACATAAGTAGTAGGGTGACATTACAAGGAAGCCGGGATTTAATGTATTCCCTTCTGAAACCGGGACTCGAGTCAATTATAACTCGGGGAAAAAAAATAAATTCGAGAACCAGAAAGGGCGCTCCCGGCCGATTATTCTTTCAAGAAAAACCGATCAGCAGAGTAGGGGGAGGAGCACGATGAGAAAGCGGAGAACGAAAAAGTAGAAAGAAAAAAATGAAAACGAGAAACGGGGCCGGTCGTTAAATCGCTAAAATAAGTCAAACGATATTTCTGAGTCGTCGGCACGGGGGATGTGAGGGGGGGACTAAGCGTTTCTTATTAGGTTTTTGGGCCCCCTGCTCCCCCCCGCACCGCCATGCCCGCGGGACAATGACAAGCAAATATAATTGAGTGCGTGAGCGAGCGAGCGGGAGAGAAGGAGATGGAAGATGGAAGTGAAGGAGAGAGAGAAAGAGACGGAGGACGGGTCCGGAGAGCGGGTTCGAATATTTTTTCTTTCCCGCTCCCTTCTTTTATCTTTTTTCGGGTCGGGAGCTCGGTCTGGCGAGCGGAGGGTGCGGGGGGGGCTTCGACATTTTTAAACAGATTACGAAGAAGGGGGGAAGCGAGCGGGACGCTCGGGCTTGCGCTCGGGACCCACCGACGCCGCCACTAATGATTCGGAAGGCGTCCAATTGCGGGACGTCCCTCCCCCATCCCTCCCGCCACCAACTACCACTATTTATAACACTTCAACGAGAAAGAGAGAAAGAAGAGAAGGAGAGAGCCAGAATGAGAGAAAAATGCAGTTTCTGGGATTAATTCGTCTCGGGTCTGTAACGAGACCAGCTGTTCGACTCTAAAACAGGGTGGCGGGCGGTGTAAAAAAAAACCGACTGTATGGGCCAACGACCAATAGTTCGTATCGGGGGCAGAAATATGTGACAACGCGACATCGAGAAGGATGTCACTGTGGAGAAAAGTATTCGATGACTATAATATACCCCATATAATAATTAAAATTAGACTATAGCGGGAAGCAGAAACCAGTCTAATGTCGGAGTAAACAAACCTGGAGAAATATAAAATCCCACTGGGGAATTGTTACTATATATATTAAAACAGACCACGGACTACTACCTGTAGGTTTCATATAGGTAATTAAAAAGTTTAGTTTATCTAAGATGTTTTAATCGAGTCCATTGCCTGTTAACATTTAACTGGTCTATACGATAAATTATCACGAAATAAGCGTTGGGGCCAATATTTATTACTCGTCACCAAATAACTCTCAGAATAAAGATGGTCGGCGGACACGAAACAAGAGGCGAGGCGAAATGTCAGGAAAAAATAATTTTCCACTCCGCGAACAATTCTTTGTCAACTGAACGTAAAACAAGAAGGCGGGCGGGGGGGAAGGGAAGAGAATTCCAAGGATATATTCCGTCCAAACGCATTCGCCATTAACAACACGCCTCCTCGCTTAACGCGAGGCCAGATGTCCGGCCCTAAATAGCGTGTTACAACGTCGAACAAATACTGGGGGGGGGGGAATTAACATTACACTAGCGTTAGTTATTATACTTCTCTTGGAATAATGGACGAACGAAAATGCGATCCTCGGGTAAATGGTTCTGGAGAATAAAAAGTTTTCGAAGATTTCAGAATTTCCGACCGGCCATCCTTCCACCGTGGAAACACAGGAGAAACAAATGTTTTCTTGTACACGAGTTTCGGGATGTATCAATAATTGTTTCAAAGCGCGTAACCGGTGGATGTTTTACGACAGATCCGGAGATGTCGTCGGAATAAGAATGACGTGTGGGAATGACTTCAGAACAGAAACCAAAAACTCTACATGTGGATGGATTCAATGCTTAGGCCGATTGTGTCAGCAGAAAAATAAACCATTTTAACCGTTTTAGTGCCAGGGGTTTATAAAAATCCGTGTCGGATTGTGCCATGAAGCGCGATGGCGCTTCCTTCATTTATCTGCGATAAATGCACTTTTGCATCTTAATGTGTTAAAGAGAGACAGATAATTATGCAGGTTGTTTACGATTATTTGAAAGAAAATTTGTAATTACGAGAGGAAACTCTGACAGACTCGCGACGAGATACATTCTGAACCGAGAGCGTTGCGAATTGACGATTGTGAACAAAAAGAGCGAGATGGTTCACCACAGTACGCGAACAGGGCGATCGCGCTACGTGGCACTAAAACGGTTAATAAACCAATGCCAACAATAATACTCCACTAAAATAGTAATATTTTATGAATATCAAATGCAGATCAAATTTCAAAACATCTCCTCGCCATATTCAATATCAAATTACGAGCCAAAAATGCGGCGGTATTTTTTTCCCCCCAAGAAATGGGTCAATCCAAGCGTTACACCGGCTTCCCACTATTAGATATCCTAAAAATAACCTCGAGGAATAACTTCATTAATCAGAATGCCATAAAACTTTATGGATCGTTGAAAATGAATTCTAAAGTGGAAAGGAAGGGGGGGGATAGATGTAGTATATTCATACGGGAGATGAGGAAAAGAGATAACCGTCACACGAAAACGGACACACGAATTATCTCTCCGATCTTCTTTTTGCTCCCGATAATTATTTCTAACGAAAACATAATGATAATAGAAGGCAATATATTAGTGACCGATCATAGAAAATGTTGACTAAAACCTTACTTCGTTATTTTTTCTACGAGACCAACTGACCGGTAATAAAAATTCATTTGCATCGAACAATAACCCAATTAGGGATTAACTTCGGCAGTTAATTGGCCTGAGATAATAAACGGAGGCGCCAGATATACGAAAAAGTACATAACCAATAAAAATTATGATTATTATTATTATAAATCGTATAAAAAATAATGAACATATTCTCCGCTAATTGCCGAAGAGTTGAAAACCGGGTGGGCATACAAATCGAAATTTTAATTTCCGAGCTCGAAATTTAAATCGCGCCAATTATAAATAATTCGCAGCAAATCTCGCGCCTACGACCAATTTATTCGCAGATTACTGGCGGTCACGCGCGCCGCTACTTGCTCAGATGTTATTCAATAACTTGACCAACAGGAAAAAAAAGTTCTATGCATAATATCGAAAGATATTATCTAGCCAATTATAAAAACGACTTCTCACTCACTTTTCAAACGTGAATTTATTTCACCCTATATTTAAATACGGCAGTAGGGACAGGCCTGCATTGTTGTAAACTCTGTTAAAACTTTTGTGTGTACGGGATAAGAAACACAAAAAATATTGTGGCATTGAAATACAAGCGTACCGCTGATCGGAAGTAAAATATATTTCTGGTAACACGGAGAATAAAATAATAAGTAAAATTAAATCGACCAACGCCAAAAAATATCGAAAAAATCAAATCAAATAATTACTATGCAGCATTGGAGTAACTGAAATATGAAGTGTTGAGTCAGGATTATATTTACAGGAAAAACGTTACATGGCCACAATTTACCAAATATCATCGTATCAGTTGAAAATATATTAAAATATTTTGACTATATTAAATAAATATATTAAAAGATTTTATTATGAAAGGAAGAAACAAATCATTAATATGCTTATATTTCTGTCGTATTCACGAACAAAGGGATAACGGTAATATTTTATTCATACATTCTGATACATATCCGGAGTACAATATGTTTAGCCGAAAAAGACGCCTTAAGAACTGTGTAAATATGATATTGTCTGTAAGGATTATTTAGAAATATTCCAGCCTGAGTCCAACAATATAGCATAAGTGTAAAACAAAATGCGTCGCATATACCCGTTACGGAACGGACTGCGAACTCTCAAAAACAAAGGGAGTTGGAGCTGAATCACAAAAAAAGTATCAATATCGAAATGACACAGACGGTTTGTTTGACAGTAACGAATTTTGAGTCCGAATTTCAATCGAGTAGTTGAAAGCGGACACGGACGGCGGAACGGAAACGCGTAAATAAGACATTGAGTTATTCTCGGGGGGGAAAAGCAAATTTAATTTCGCCGAGATCGAAACGCGACGGGGCGCGCTCTCCTTTAATCTCGAATATTATTATTAAACGATGACGCGCCGAAACTCGTCCGCAGATCTAGCGTCGGACTAACGAGACGGCGGGCAGCAGAAATTCTGTTTAGAATCTCATAATTAATTGGCGCGTCCCCCGCGCTCATGCGGTTTCGTCTAATTGAACAAAGCCTCATTGAAAGGGCGGCGTTGTTCGGAGCGTAACGATGTATTTTTCAGTTGGCCCCGAGTATTAGACCGGCTGAAGGGGGGGAAAGACTGTGAAACGCGCTCGGCAGCCGCTTTATTTATAAACCTTCAAAAACAAGAAGCGGCCCGACCGCCTCTGGGGAAATTTTTAGACGTGTGTCCCCCCCTCCCGCCATCGACCCACCACTCTTCTGCTTCGCCTTCTTCATCTTCTTCCCCCTTTCTTTTTTTCCTTATTTCTTATTTTCTGGCGACAAATCGACGGTGGGACGCTGAGCGTAGCGTCTGCCGAATACGCGGGTCTAGAGGCCCAGAAATGAATTATAAATTTGATACGGCGCGCTGTCGGAAAACGCGATGTTGGTTCAATACAAACTGAAATTAATCTAAACCGGGGAACTATATTTCAGTTTTGCAGTAATTTCCACATTTGCACTTTTAAGTATGTCATCTTTCAAACAATATAGTAGATTGTATAGTTCAATAATATTCGGTCTATTCATCAACGGTTTATTAAATTGTACATTAGCAAGTGGCAGCTTTGACAAGATTATTACATCACTTGCTGTATTTTGCCGCCCGTAAATAACTATTTCCGATGTGCGCGGCGCACTGCATTAGATTTTTTTTTAGATTTTGTTTATGGAAGATCTGAACTTCAAAAACAACATATCTGAAAAAAGGGGAATTTATAGTGAAATTAAATTAAGAGCATTCGCCGATTGCGACTGGTGTCGGGAACGTTTGGGTTAGGGATAAAAGATTGCTTTTCTCGAAGGTTTTCAATATTTTCAGAAGAACCCAAATAGCCCCGGGGGCTAAGAATTGGATGCTGTAAACAGACAACCGTTAGGAATTCAGTACCGAGTTAGAGCTAATCAGCACAAAGAAGCCCCAGATGCACAAACATGCCTCAGACAAAACCGCAATAGAACTTCTGTTTACAATAGCCAACTGAGTGCCACCATTATATGCGATAATTATAAGTGGAAGTTAATTATAAAACACTTATACACGTATTTATCGAAAAGTACAAATCACCGTCCTGGAGGAGAAAATAACGAGTGAGTTAAAAACCCGTCACTTCTGACGGGTGACAACCGGTTGAATTAATATTCTTTCGGCATTTCACAGCTCAATAACATCCCCCCTCCCCCTCCGTTGTATCTAACTGGTCCATTGTTCGTTGATACTCTCAATGCAACGGTTCCTGCCGGCTCGAGAGTTAAAACCCCGTACGTTCATTTGAAACGGAGCGTTATTCATGTTTCAAGATAAAACAATAACAGCGGGCTGCATTAAACTGAAATTTATTTAACCAACAACGTATTATTCCAAATGCACTTGGTAATAAAAGTCACGTAGCACGTAGGAATATTTAGGATGCCGCTATATCATTTTCTGAATGAATGTCGTTAACCTGATTCTACTGCCAATTTTAATTATGTAATTGAAATGTTGCCAATTAAATTATATCTACATAAATATTATAAATAATATACTCTATTAAGTTATATTAACGGGATTTCTCGAGGGAGACCAAGCTTTGAGATACGGAGAAGAAACGTGCATTTATCCCATTTCCTATTTAAGTTATGAAGCAAGAGCATAATAATAATAAATATGTGCAAAAATACACAGGCAACATTTTAAAACAGGGTTTTCTCAGTCCACTGAGGAGAAATTAATTCGTCCCTAGAAAAGCTATCTGCAATTCAAGCTGAAATTCAATTTAAATTACAAATTTTAATACTTATAACACAATTCGAATATACAAGGTAGTTCATGATTATTCATTACTCCTCAAACTTTGCTTACTACCATATTTTTTAAGACATAAACGCAATATTAAATATCAAATTTAAAGTGAAATCGGAATAACGGGCCTTGCAGACCGCCGTTGTTAAGTTATGGTGGTATCTAAAATAACATCCTCCTCATAACCGCTGTATTCCCGGTGTCATTATTTTCCCTCTTTTTTTCAGTTATTCATATTCGGGCCGCCGAAAATACAACAATAGGCCAACGATAAGAGACCAAAATTCACCGCAGGGTACCGCCCGTTTTTAATTTAGCCCCGGCGCAACAAGATGCACCGCCACTGCGCTACTAAGTAATAAAAAATCCGGGTTTGGGAGGAGGACGAAATTTTGCCAGACACGAAGATACCGGCTAGACCAATTAAATATCAAAAACCAGAAGAATGGGACAAACGAAAACAAAAAACAAGCGTAGGGGGCGGATGGGGGAAGAGAGAAATTTCCCTCCTACCCGAGAGTCTTTTCCCCGGGGACAATTTTTGTCCCCATCTCCTCTTTTCCGCGTCTTTCTCTTTTACTCTCTTTCACGGGACATAAAGCAAAGAGAGAAACGGAGTCAGGACGGGGAGGGGGGATGTCACGCGTCGTTAAAACGTAAACGGCGAGAGAAAACGCTAGGGCGGAGTCGAATTTGTAAAAATAACCCAGAGTGGGGAACAGGGGGGAGGCCCGCGTTCCCAAACTCCAATTTCCTAATTGAAATTTATGCTAAACAAGTTTTACCCGACGCTCGGCTGGATTCTATTAAACTTATTTTTTCCCCCGGGGGCTGGTTCCCAATTGTCTGAAGAGCGTTTTAACACTCTATCCACTGAAAAGGAATTGCAGAAATGTATCAAAGCCGTTTGTTCTAAATTCCCTCGGAGGAAGCACCGGCTTCCCAATTCAATACAGGATAAGGAGCGTTACACATTTTATAGTCAACTCGGTTTTCTCAATTCTCAGTCCCAAAAGATGGGTAATTATAGTACTAGCTTGTTTATTGAGAGACTCCTCACTAATATAGTGATGCTACTAACAGTAACAGTTGTCATAGAATAGATGCGATGGAGGAAACAGAAAATTACTCGAGTGATATAATACAATGCTTAAACATTTTTTCGACCGTAAAATCCAAAGAATAATTTCCGTGATAAATATCTGATCGAACAAATTCTAATGTAAAAATCGTTAACAATTAAAAGCTTAGACATTATTTTTGCGTCCATCGGAGCCACCTACGGCACTAATTTCATGAAGTGTAAATGCAAGCATGAATCATTGCACGGCTCATGGGTGGTTTCTATTTCTGTAATAGTCAAAGGTGAAGTTCTAAGAAAAATACTAATATATTTTTAAGCGATACAGGAGAATATTGAAATGCCTGTTGTTACGCCTACGTCATTTATACAAGAGCTTACCGTAACTTTTATGGGGTTTACTCATATGATTGGCGAATGTAAATTTAAAACTAGGTGAGAACATAGTGCGGAAAACTCCACATTTCGTTATTCCTAATCGCGAGCTTAATTAGGTTATTCGGCATGTCTGCTAGAGGGCTACAGACAACAATTCTGAACAACAATTCAGGAGTTATTTTGAACAACGCCAAAAAGGTGTTATTTTATGTATCTGAATAAAATATTTAAAATCGTCCTTACGGACAAAATTATTTGTTCAAGCGATAGCTAATATTCTCCCGGCGAAACAGTATTATTTTCACTAATTCAAGCTAGTGTACCGCATTCATACTACTGCCCATATCTCAAAAGGAGGGATATGCCTTCAGAAGTACTGGTTGCAAGAGCATGCGATCATTTATTATTTACGTTTACAAAACGGGACTCTTGACATATCGGTGTAATTTTTCAACTCGTAACACGAAGAGTACATAAAAAAAAATTGAAATTTTCCGCTTTCACTCGACGGCTAGGTTTCAAGACCAGTGGCTTTTCGGATTAACCTCCCGCGGTCAATTTCCAGACGTTCAAATGACACGAAAAATGTATCTATTAATAATAGTTTAAAATTTTCCTAGAATATGAAGAAAGGACATTGCGCGTAATAACCATAGCAAATTATCATAGTAAAATTATTCCGGGTTCTCTATTCCTAAATTAAAAATGCTTATTTTTCTTATACAAATATGTAATTTAATAAACTGTCGCACATTTTATTATTAAATTAATTAATTTATTTACTTAAACTTAAATATATTGGAAGTCTTTTCAACACCAAAATTCTCGTAGTTCAACAACCGATCCCCCTATTAATTTCCCTCTTGAACTATGACTACTATTATTATAAAATCTCCTTCAATTGAAATTTACAAAGAAGGCGCGGGTGAACAGGCCGCAAATAACACAAAAACAGAAAGAACAAGAACGACATAGTGAACGGTTGAAGCGTTCAATCATTATTTTTTTTAGCCCACTAGAAGCAATTCATTGAACATAAGAAAACTATGAAAGCTCGGACCGCTGTAAAAAAAGGTTACGAATATTGTTTTTACGCTTCATAAACAGAACCTTCATAAACTTTAGGAACACCTTTTTTTATATATATCCGATGTATAATAATTCTTGGGTGGCTCGAGTCGTTTTGTATTACGAGCATTTTCAGAGTGTCAACGGTATAAGGTCGATGCAAACCACAAGCGGTTATATTAAATTTTACGAATGACAAAAGAAAAGCCGGAGGTGGGCGGAATTTATTTTCCAAAAATTGAAAAATGCTTTCCGATTGCCACACTAGGGGGGGGGAGGGGCGGACAAATAGCACGGTGGCGTTGCGCCTTATTAAATGAAACTTAGATCTTTTATTCAGAAGTCCCGTGCCAAAAGCCATACGTTAAAACTTCTTAATTTTTCATGAGGCAATAAATTAAACAGTAAAACGGTTGCATTCCTCAAAAACCCGGAGGAGGACCGCCATATTTTTTTCGAGCGAACCGGGCGTTGCGCGAAGCCACAAAAGCCGCCAGAAAACCTTACTGTTTAGCTGGATTACCTTACTGTAATCCATCTTGATTACACGGAGAAAGTGAACTGTCAAAAGATTATTTATATGCGATTTACTGTAGGTAATAAAATACCCACTGTTTTTTGAAATTGTGGAACATTTTAAAGTGCGTATAGTAGTGATATTTTGGTGGTAAAGAATTACTCCTATTTATAATAAATATAAAATCTAAATATTTCTAATTAAATAAAATCCAAAGAAATAACAATTCTATACAAATATAACGGGGTTAAACACATATAACAAGATTAATCGAGACACTTGAAAATTCTCTGTACCTGTTCTATTGTACATGCCCTGCTATTTTCCTATCCCCAGAGCGCTCTTGTATAATAGCTATCGGACGATCCGGCGTACATTACATGAATGTAATTACCATTCAATTATAACATTAAACGCCACGGTGTAATATATAAAACTGGAATTTGTTGGAAGTTTTTCTATCAGCTGTACGGGATCTCTTGGCTCGAGTATTTTTTTTGCCAATGAAGACGCGAGCGGTCGTCGCATCGACGCCAACTATGTTTCTAGAGAAATCGGGGGACATTACCTTCTGGTGGAAATAAATTAACGCGTATTTAATTGAATCGGGCCAAGATGCAAATAAAAAGCCCGTTGTGTTCCGAATAAAACTTGCCGGATAATCTTTTTTGCAGTCTCGGGGTGGAGGGGAGGGGAGGGGGAGCGGAGCGAGAAAACAATTACATTTTTTGATCAAATTACAAAGATCTGTAAAAACCGACGAGCCGCCGCCGCCACCGGATCGTAAACAACTCTCGGTTATATTTATTTTTCTATCCTTTTTTTTTCGTTTTTTGTACGTTTCTTTTTAATATAGCCGGCTGAATAATTTAATCCGCTCTCGCACGCACAGACACGGGGGCGCACAAGGCCGTATGTACGGACGGAGCGAGGAGCAATAGGCGAGAAAGGGAAATGAAAACCCGCGGAGGGACTGCAGTAATGAGAAACACAACTGAAATACACACACGCTCGCGCGGTGTCAAGGTTTAAAACGGCCCGGGCGTCGGGAATAATCACGATTTAGTGGCACGTCTGTGGGAAACCTGTTAATTTTCCAGAACAAACTGGAAACGGTCGCCGCCGGCGGGGAAGAAAACTCGGGCAATCGAGTTTTGATACTTCCATTCGCGAGTTCATTAACTCTGAGAAGATTCGAATTTCTAGGAGGCAGAAAACTGTATGGGGAAAATACTCTGCTTTGCGATATTCAACAATCGGGAGTGGAAGGTTCGGATGTTTGAAATGTTTCAGAAATGAAATATGCGCTGTCGAGTTTTCCATTTACCGGAATTGCCACTCGCGTACTAGATCCGGACGCATCCGCTGAAACGCTAACTGATGATCGGTCACACACAAACAGTTTTGGAATTAAGTTCACCTAAGACTAAAGTTCGGTTTCGATTTTTCTTGATACTGAACAGATTATCGATATTTTTCATTCGATTCTCCATTCTGGTCGGCATCCTCTCTCGAATCTCGTAGAGGCGGAGGGTCATCCGACCGCGGAGGGAATGCCTCGCCGTTCCGGAGGCGGCGGACAGCTGGGGAAAAAACCCTTCCCGAAAACGGGTTATCGATAATCGTTTTCGACGAGAGAAATCGATACACAGCAGTTCCGACCGAGCTGTCGGTGTTTATTTCCCGTTAATTTGGCGGCAAATAGCCGATAAAACGGGGACGATTTCGGGCAACAATATCGCCGGTCGGTTTCAAACGGGGGTGGGGGGGTGGCAGGGGGTGTTCAATTATTTTCGGGGCGCGCGATGCCCGTCATCAATCAGGCGGCCCGCAGAGGAGGAATATGGCCGGTGCCCACTGGCGTTGATGATGATCAACTTCATCTGCTCTGGCCCAGGTGTAAATTGAATACGAGGCCCGGGTCCCGGTGTTACGGGCAGTACGCCTCTTTCCGCCCGAATTGACCCAACGACAATCCCGATTCCGGTTCAGTTATTTCGGACGAATATTCCCCGATCGCGGCCCTCTGTCCAATTCCGTTTTACAGTTCTAAACAAATATTTAAAGGATCATAATATTTTCTATACTTTGTAATGAAATAGGGGCGAATTTTTGTTTATTCTTTCCACAAAGTTTGCCGCCCCCAGAATCTTGCCTAAGCCCGCTCCAACAATCAGATTAATAAAAACAAATTCGACCTCAGAAACAGATGCATTGTAAGGGATGTTTTTAATATTAATAGCTAATAAAATATATGTTGTGATCCATAATCAGTGCCACCCAGGGCTTGGTTTATTCCTGAATCTTCAGGTTTTCAAATTAACCCCAACATACCTGACTTATTTCACCCACCAAAAGGCTAAGAAACTGAATAATGGCGCCAAAATAGCGTTAAAATCTAAATAAGTGTATTATTTCTTAAAACGGTCTAATTCTGCGGTAGTCTTTACCTATTATTTTATATTGTAAAAAACGGGTAAACACCTGTGTTTAGAGGTAAAAATGCTCTTCTCTTAATAAAGTTTTAATGAATTTAATATATACTATGTTATGCACTGCCGGACTACACTTCGTCTTTGATGTGGGCCCTTTGAGCAGGGCCGTTTAATACAGCGCTCAGTCGACAAATTGTTCGTCAACGAATTACTGAATAATTTCAAAAAATGAATAATACACACGGCGGAAATGTAAAGCGAAGAAACCTACGGTATAGTGGCCACCTTGACTGGGCCCGCACCGCTTAACACGGGATCCGGGTCTCGGGAGCCCCCGCACATCCTGAAATTCTCTTTTCCCATTTCGCAAAAATACTCGGACGTGAAACTGTAATATGTAAAGTTTTGTTGGCCACTGGTTTAGAAACACCGGTCTATTTTCAACGGACCGTTTGTTAGGGAACGGCCTGCCGGCAGGTATCCGGCATCGTTACCCCCGGGGTCCCAAAGGTACGGGACCTGCGGGTGAGGGAAAACCCTGAAATTCGGAGGGGGATTCAATACACGCTTGCCCCTCTGCCTGCTGCCCCCGGTCCGTTCCACACACGTTTTGATTTTTAACTTTTACTACCTCCTTGTAAAAGGCTGACAATGCTTTCTGAAATGGAACATCTCGTGTCCCACCCCCCGCCTCCAACCAACAGGTATTATAATAGCACTAACAGCGTTTTGACTAAAAATTCTTGAAACCTAAAACTGAAGTTCAAAATTCAACGCCGTCTCACGTTAGCAGGAGAATAATGAACAAATACAAATTTTCATTAAATCAAAAGAAGATCCATAAACTCCCCAAAAAACCCAAAAACTGCCTCAATACACGTTAGGTAATGCTTTCTTATATATAATATTCTTATAATATTTCTGCACTATATATTCAGTTTGTTTACTGGCGGTATACACCAGTTTAATAAGGATTACTCTCTCGGAATCAATCAGGCCACGAAACTTTACAATTCCGAAACAACATTTTATTAAATTTAAAACAGAGGTGACTGCGCGACGCAACGTATACACCTCGGACGAAAAGAAAATATGGCCGCCGTCTGTGTTACACCGGTTGGGTCCATATTATGGACTCTGGATACAATTCGAAATAGGTCCGATAATAAATCAAAACATTGCACGACAATGCCGACCACGATGGGGGGAACGCATGATAGACAGTTACACAACGGACTTCTGTTCTTCCCATAAATGTCGATGATATATTGAAGATAGAGCCCGGGCAATTTACAGCCGCTTAATCACGAACCACCAGCAATGAATGACATTTAAAGGTTAATTCTTGATTTAATATGCACTTACTTTTCTCTTGGCCCTTTCCATTGCTATTACTTTCCACGTAATTTGGTAAAATTCTTTCGTAGATGCCCCAAAAAAATATAGTTCGACATGCCGCAATACCACAATCAAAACATTGTGGCAAACCTATATTTGTATTCACTATATTTTGTTAAAACATTGAACTTTTGAGATATTTATAATTTAAAAAATTAACATTACCGCTTTTGTTGGAAGGGCAACACTTCGTTTTGATTTGCAGCAAAACACTTTAAGAACGGTATGAATAAATCTAATTTTCACTCAAATAAGGCAATGAATAAATCATTTATTTTTCTTTCAATAATAGGTAGTAATATATCATTTGTAAATCTCAACTAATTAATCCGCAAATTGAAATATTTTTTTACCGCAATAAATAAAAACTTTTTTTAAATGTTATAGTCACTACGTTGACAGTTCAGAATTAAAGAAGAGAAACACTCCTTTTTGCAAATTGACTCTCTACTACTGTTTCTATACTAAAAATACTTTTCTAATAATATATTGCCTTTAAGAACGGAGTTCTGCCTGAATTTGAGACGAAAAACGGTAATTATGGGAAGTCAATTGCACATCAGATATTCGAACGCCCCCTGAGACACCAAGAACTGCTGAGGGCGTCCAGAGTTTCGGTAGTTCGACCCGATGGGAGTTGATGGTCCAGTAAATAAAGCAAAACCGAGGGATCGAAATAAAATAAAAATAATAATAATAAAGTAAGGCATAAAAACGTGAGGACTGTCGGGAGTCCAGGCTGTGTTTTGTGGCCGTCCGACAGGGTGGGAAATATGTTGATGGCCGACTCCTAATCTGGTGGCCGCCCCGTATAGATAGACCGTATTGCCAGTAAAACTGTAATGACCCCGAGAGAGGGGCCCCACTTCTCCTCTCATTTATGTCCCGGCAGGTCCTGTACTCTCTTCCCCTCAGCCGGTTCCCTCCGCACAACGAGGCAGTGTGTGTCTGTCTGTCTGTGTTTTACCCACTCATGAGCCCATGCTCAGCCACACAGACGATAGTAAAACAATTTATTACGGATTTTTAATGCCATTCCACCCTCCCCCCCCCACCATTATATACCAGAACGTGGGGAAGCTTCGAATACCGAGGTGGAACCGTGGAAAGCCAAGGTATGACGTATACCATCCTCAAAACTGAATGGGGTCCTTAACAGAGGTATATGCAATACCTGAAGCACAGGAGACTTGAAATTCATTCTTAGTAATAAAATATTTTATTAAACAATTTGGATAATTTTTCTTTTGTTTAATACTTTAAGATATTCTGCAAGTTATTCTGTTTAGTCCTACTTCATTATTGCAGTTGGCAATAGTTTTGGAACAACCAGCCCTAAAGCAAAATTCAAGATAATAATTTCTACGCAAAAAAAGTCATTCCATTCGACTTCGGTAAAAAAAAAATGTCTCGGCCATTACAGGCCAAACACCAAGTTTCATTTTAATGCTCCCCCCCACAACAAAAAAAAAAAATAAAATTCTTGGATCAAATCTTTTAGAACATATTTCTAGCCTGTGCACATACCTTCTCTTTTAAACTTCATATGTATGAAAATGTAGGCCACATTTTTCGTCCACCTCTTTAGCGAAAGATCCATCCGGAAGTTGGCTAAGGGTTTCCAACAACAAATATGCTACGGCCGGGCGTTTTAAATTCGAGTATTTCTCAAATAGCCCCGCGGCATCAGGAATTTCGGTCGTTCGGGTGCCGCTAATTAGGAACAATTCCAAAACCGCGGTCGCAAACCCTACACGTTTTATATAAATCAGGGTTTCTGAGAGACGATTTACGAAAAAAATATATATATCCTATCCCGAGATATGGCTTGGAAATGACTAACTGAGTAGGACTAGCAACGGAATAATACTGGATGGGGTAAAACACAAGGTTTCTGTTTGTCTCAGGATTCTATTCTAACATTAGTCACAGCAGCCTATTATGTATCCATTCATTAGACAGTCAAATGTAAAATGACCTAGAACGCTATAGTCCTCCAGACAGTTCAAATACAGCTTTGCCAACATTTTCTTTAGTTTATAATTGCTTTATTATGAATTGTTATTTGGTGGCACTGTCCTCAAAGCATAACCAGCTCGAAACATTAAACACAAAGTTAAAATAAAGACAGAATGTAGACCGTTGATATATACATCAACAGTCAATAATTCCAAATATTTCAAGTTTCCTAACAAAGAACTGGTAAAATAAGCCGCATAAAGATAACCATGCCAACTACACATCAATTCATGCAGCTATGCTATTATTAAAGATAGCATCGTTAAATTACCCCCGGCGCAAACAGCCATTTATACAAAAGACCGAAAGACTAAACCCGTGCTGATCTTATGGCCATGATTTCAATTATAAATGAAGTTATTAGTATTTCAGAAGAGAATTATGTTACATTTTCGTGCTCCTTTCTGCATCCATCTCAACATCTCACCGTCGGCTGAAGCATCCCAAGTCGCTAACGGTAAGAGCGACAGTGACGCAATTCACTATACTTCCAATGTAATGCTACTAACTCTTCACAAGTTTGAAATAAAAACAAATTTAACGCTACGAAAGTATCCCGAATTCTATAATTCAATCCCCGCTGGGTAAAAATTCTAGAATGACCGGACCGGTTGAACGTTTTTTTTCCTCTCTTATAATGGGGCCCGCTTGAAGAAAGAAAATAAAAAGGTTAGCCCGAGGGGACCTCACATGAGACTGGTTCGTCCGTCCGCGGCCGGACTAGGCAGCGAACCACACACAAAATACGAAGGGCCCAAGTTGAAGGGACTCGTAAAAACTATAGGGCCGAAAAACTGCGAACCGGAGCATGTGAGAGACCGATTAGAGACGGACAATTTTCCTGATGATAGCGGCCGGGTCCTCAACTAAATGGGCCCTCATCCTCTTCCTCTTAGGAGAGCCGAGGAGAGAGAGAGAGAGAGGGAAGGAGAGAGAGACAGCTAGCTTCAATTAAATTATTAACTATGATTGGCGACACAGCACACCTGGGGGCCCCGGCGGCGTAACTCAATTATTGTCAGTTGGTTTAGTTGAAACCGACAACCGGTAATTAAAAACTGATTATGACCATTATCCCCGTGAAACGGTTTTCTTATATTGGGCCCCCTGTGTAAGAGGTTCGGTCATTTTATTACACAGTTCGGACAATCGATGACCCGATAGTGACACGCTTATTTGTAAAAGAAATTAACCTACTTGTCCCCTAGATGCAATCCAGTTTCACCCTATGTTATTCAAATGGCCGGAATGCGGGCTAATTACTATTATTATTTTATTTAGTTTGTTTGTTTCTTCGCCGGATAGAGCATCACTTTCTTGAAGAAACCCCCCCACCCGCCAGGGGGTAATTATCCCGCCCTTATTTTAATCCTGATTTGAAGCACAAATTATGATCCAGTTATAAAATGTCAAACCGAATTATAAACCTAACTTTCTCTGTCATATCACTAAAGGAATCGATATTCTTTTATAGGAATTACGACGATTGAAATCGAGGACTGACTTCGCAAAATATAGTTCCGAAGTATTTTCCAATTTTTTTCTCACGTCGAACTAAAAGAAAATACTAAATATAGCACTATTTTAAGTTCCAATGTTGTGGCTCAGAAAATATAAATTATTTATTGAGTCTGGAATAATTTAATACGAAATCCGCAAGGGCAAGAATCAGAATAGCGGTTCAATTATTACAGTTTCACTGGACTACTCAACCTGAATTTCAGTAGATTACTTCCTGGTTTTAAGTTCAATATTCGGAATTTCTATATAACAATATTTTAAGCCAAGTTTCAATACAACCGCGCCGGTAAAGGCATTCTTCCACACTTCCATTCCGTCCACATACACCGGCATAAATATACAGAGGAATATGTAACGCCGTATTGTTTTTCGCTTAATATTCCAGTCAGGCTTTTCATTTCATCAATACCTAAGTACTGGGGGTACTACTGGGGACTTAAAAAAATATGCCGCTCACGAACACCCTATTCCGGTCACCGCGGGACTTGATCCTAGCCGGAAATCAAGAGCTTAACCCCGCCGGCAGTACATAATCTCAACTTCGTCTCCACTCTTATCCACCCCGGCCGCAACCAACGGAATTGGGACGAATTAAAATAAACTTTCTAATCTGCGGGATAAACCTTGTCAACGATTCCACGGAACATAATTGGGTACGCTGGCTGCAGCGCCTCAAACGAGCTCCCAACGCAGGATTGAATAGATAAGTCCTTGTTTATTCTATTTATCTAACTTTCTCTCGAATCGATCAATTTTTAATCCTTCCTTTTTGGTCGTAACTTTTTAACTCGCCGATAATTAGACCTACATTCGCAGTGCGAAATGAATGAATGGACGAAATCGATCAGCTTGTACAGATTTATTAAACGTAGTTATGTATGATATTAATATGTGGCAATGTATAATCTGCCAATGTACCTACAAGTATAAATTTCAACATGAACTCCGCTACATTGATGACTTTTTTGCATGCGTCGTTCAACACTGCATGCTATTTGGGCGTCCCTGTTTTATATTCAAATCTATGACCATCGTGTATGGTAATAAAAAAGGAAATATTTTATCGAGATAAAATGTCACTTTAAAGAAAATGTACAGGAGCGAAAACACCGGGATAGTATTAAACAAACGACAAAAATGAATACCCGTTAGCCGATTGGAGAATTCCAAAACACCGTATTTTGAAACCATTCTGGTTTGAACCATTCGTGTCTAACAGCGCAAGGACAATTCATAACTGACAATTAAATGAACTCGAGGTAGAGAAATGAACGTAAGAAAACGCACAATGCAAAAGGAACCAGGTGGACGGCTAACGTTTCCCACATCTTTAGCCCGGCGGTGAAACGCTATGAATTACCCGCATGCGTGAATTTCATTCTGTGTACACTTACAATTCCGCGTGACTGTAGTGCACACACAAATATCCACAGCAATTAACAAATAAATATTGACAACGTGGCCGCCGTATAATGAGCGTTCGGGCGCAATTCAAGGATGAAATTTACATTCCCATCATGCACACAGTAAGACGGGATGTTCTAAAATGTTGGAAAAAGAAACAGCCGAGTAAGTAATGCCATTTTCTCTTGATCTCTACGTGCACAAAAAAATCAACAAAATACATATTCGAACAGAAGTGCCACCTATAGGAGCTCAAAAATTAGCCAAATAGGGTGCTTATATATAATTAGGGTGAACTAAAAAAATTTAGTGTCTAGAGTCGAATTCACGTTTCGACAGAAATACTGGGAAGAATTTCAGTTTATATCTAGTAACTTTATTGAGAGTTATAAGAATTTCTTTGACGGCAATCTCACATAAGACGGGTACAAAATTGGTAGGTATTTTGTCATAAGAAAGTGTTCACTTTTGGAATTGCACATCGGTTTATGGGCACTTTAAGTACACTTGAGCTGTGCTGAAATATAGTTTACAGTCGCGAACGTTTTCACCGATATCTGTCCTCTTTTGAGCGGCACATCATATGTGAATGTCCTAAAGTGTTTCTCCGCTCTATACTTGGCCGCCGCAACTTGTTTTTTCACATATTACCCAAGGAATAGAGCCTATTAAAAATTCATCACTGAGAAAAGCCCCGATGAATCAGCCCGAGGCTTTTAGCATTAAAAGCGGGTCTAGGGGCGCTAGCCGGTTGAAACGCCGTTCCTAACTCAAAGTAGGGTCTGTCTATTTCGTGCGATAGGTAACTTTTATTGATACAAAACAAACATTCAATCACGCCTATCTTATATCTGGAAGGCCTAAGGAAGATAAGAATATTATTTGAACAGTAAATCGAGTTTATTCAAAGGAATAAATTCATCTACTCATAGAACAGGAGACAACCTATTTTACATATAAAAAAAATGTGTAAAAAAATAATGATATAAATTACCTTAAGAACAATTTGACATTATAAGACCATAGTATAGTTCAAGATAAGTTCAGAATCGCATAAAAGGAAACATTTTAATAAGGGCCTACATGGAGGTAATAAACAGTTCAGCCATTAAAAATAAATAAATAAAATTTAAAATTAATCTATTTAAAAGTGAGGACATTGGCATTTATTACTGAAAACCGTTTTGCTCCGAAGGCAAAACTCATTGCCCACCTCAGTTAAGGACGCACTGGTAGAATATGTGCTTATGATAAAGGAAAATATGCCTCTCAAAGCTTAAATAGGAAATTGTACCGCACTGTTTACAATTAAACCCTTGAAATTCAAAACCTAAAGTCCCAAAGAAAGTTACGGACAAAAGAATCGGCTAAACAAGAATGAAATTGCAGTCTAAGTTACTGAAAACATAGATACTGAGAAACTAACCAAACTAAATCAAAACTGAGTAGATGAGCACAAAAAACAACAAATGTTCTTACATTTTAAAACTTTATGGATTATACACAGGCTGTTTACAATCCATCCAATTTATAATTATCAAGTATAAATAATAATATCAAGGGCGTATAATAATATAATACTCTTCAAAGAAGGGTACAAGATTCTACCGAGGCTTTCATTATTACTTTTTTTTTTAAATTATAAATATATTTAGTCGCTAATAAACACAATATTGTTATGCTTTTTATCGATCAGAATTTTGAAAACGTCTTGCGGCAAATTCTCCGAAATCTAAGTTTCCGGATCGGAGCGAATTTAACCAACACCAACATGCCCCGAGGACAAGATGCGAGCGGAGGCAGCATACAAGATTCAGCGGAGTTAATGGAGCCCGGCCGATGCCTCCTTCCCTCCCTCCCTCTCAACCCCGTGTGATACTCCCTTCTATATAAACCCCCATCTCCCGTCCGATCGATGATACCAAACGATATCTGACACATTGTTATGCGTCACCGACCTCCGAGACACACGATTCTCCCCCCCCCCCCGCGTTCCCCGATCACCATAGCGATGGAGATTGTCGGAAGCGAGAGAGTCGTTAATCCTTCAGACATTCGGCCGGCGGAAATACGGCGGAAACTACCAAATTATCCCTGACTATAATAATTATCTGGCCGGGAAATTTAAAAATAATTCGGGCGCCCAAACTGAAGACAAATTCTAGACAAATTCATTTTTCTCCCGACCCGACTCCGCCAATATTAATAGTGCGCGGACGGCTGGGTTCTCTGCAGTTATTTCCAAGGCTGGACAAATTGTTACATATTTCACCGCGTTACAAAAGTAGACGGAAATTCGATTTTCACATATATAAATCCGAAAATAAAGGACGTCGCCGTCTGCAACAATATTGGCAATGCGTTTCAGTTTTTTGCCACACAAAATCAGCTCTATATTGGTTTCAAAAACACTATAACGGAATAAATTATGCGCAATAAAAATAATTCGCTTCATACAAAAATATTCCGAGATTCCGCTTGTCTTCAAATAAGTAATAACCAATAACATTTTGGAAAGTCACAACCTCACAGAAAAAAGGTTTGTCAACACAAATTGTTTTGTAAATGCAATGTATTCGTACAAAATAGGATAAATTTTTATTAATAGTATCATCCTAATTACGTGATTAAAATTAATCCCCAGGTACTAATAATTATCTGGCTGACAAATTTTACATACAAAATAATTATTCTACAAAACTATGCACTTCAATTACTGAGTTAACTTCGGCAGTGAATATGAACAGATGATATGAGGTTTAATGATATACTTCAAATATTGTCAGAATAATGATTCCTGTAAATTGATAATTTCAGACATTCAAACACATATTGTAATTAAATCCGGCACGAGGTTGCGTTCAATTTTCTTATTTTCGATGGTAAAAATTATAAGCGGAGAGTAATAAGAATTAACATTTAATCCCAAGCTCCATTTTCAACGCGGGCGGAGCACGGCAATTACAAAGCAATAAGTCAGTTGCCGACCTCTGAAGGCGCGAGTAAATTATCTTAATAGTCGGCTGTCAATTCAATTAGTTTTTGGAGAAAAAATATAATCTTTTTACCGTCTGAATATGCGGCAAAATGATGAAAGTGGCCGGGGCGCCGGCCGGAGCGAGTTGGCGGCTAACGAGGCCTCGTCGGCCGACAACTATCTCTGCGCTTGCCCCTGACTCACGGAACTGATATTACCCAACATTCGTATAGAATTTGACTAAATATATACTTTCAGAAATTAATATGGAACACTTTAGTATTACTTTTAAAGTAAAAATACAATAAACACCTACAACAGGGCAAATTTTATGATTGAACCGGGTGCTCGGTTTAAGAATTAGTTTTTAAAATATCGGTGGCATTTTTGTATTTTATTTTCGGGCTACTTAGTGCAACAAAAATTTGCATAATCTTTAATTCAAGCATGCAGTTTTAAATTCATAATGAACTGTATTCAACGGGGAAACGATACCCCAAGAAAACACCAGAGAACTTATGGGAAAGACACTGTAGAAATCAACCTTGACTCTATTATGTCAAAACTTCTAATCCATTCAAAAATGTGTTGAAATGAAGTTAACAGGAAATTCGGCAAACGACAAAATCATTTCATTATTCCTTGTGGAGCCCATTAGTCAAATGCAGAAACCGTCTATCATGGGGCACTCGGTGGACGAGGCCGCAATTTATCTTCGGTTCGGAATTCGGTTAAATGCACGCCAAAAATTTAGCAGAGCCGAAAAACGAGTTCGCGCAGAAGGAAAAGGGTTTTCGCGGGGTAAAAAATTCCCAACACTCACCGGGACACGGGTGAATAAACATTAGAGGTTTTTTTCCCCCCTGTTTTTCATATGTCCCTCTCTCTCTCTCTCTTTGTGCCTATTGACAACTCAATGATTTATGGTCTTCACTCGAGAATGAAGGCAATTTACCATTCAATGCCGGTGGAGATAAAGGCGAGCAAACAAATTTTACTTCCCCAACAGAACCGATCTTAAGTTGAACTACAATACAGGAGAAGCCAAGTGGCCTACCGGTTTCCATGAATTGTGCTGAATAGAACCTTTAGATTCTAATTTTCCACAAAGGAGAAATATAGTTTTCATCAATATTCGTAGAGGACAGAATCAATATTACCAACAACGGAAAGCTATTTTCGACCCCAATAGAAGATTGTAGAAAAGCAATTTTTAAAATATTCCCTTTTTCTTACAGAGATCTCAATTTATAAAACTAAAAATCCCCCATTTTTATCCTTAAATTGTTTAAAACCTCCAATGGCAAGAAATTAACTATTTTCGAAGCTTATAACTAATATTTTATGTATCATTTTACACATACCTAATATTCAGTAATAAATATTAAACAATAATGAATAAGTCATAATATATGAAGCTAATTATGGCAAATATATTCCAAATGCTTATATACATAAAAAATGATTATAATAAATAAATCGTGAAAACTTGCAAAAGGTATAATAAAATAATACCATGTGATATAGGAGGTATTACTAACATTCAAGGGTGTATGTATTTATGTTTTATTTGAACTGAATGCTGTTGGAACACAAGCACAAACAATCTTAAGTGACTAAACGGCAGGAGGAAAAAATGCGGGTTTCTTATTTGCCAGTTAAAAGAAATTAGTGTCAAAGTAGATTTGAAAAAAATCCACAATTGAATCCCCGAAGGAATGAAAACGACCCGAAAATTCGTCAACCTTAAAATACCGCACAATTAAATCCAGAGGGCATAAAACACTCGGGCCGAACAAAAAGTTGAAGGGAAGCGGAGAAACTATATTTCCGACTGCCAGACACGAATACCTCACAATGATGTATCATCCCAAACAAAACATTAGCAACATGTTACAACATTTCATGAGCCCGTAGTTCATAAACCAAGTCGGACACAAAGGGGGGACGGGAAGACCACAAATCTAACCGCTCAGACATGAAAGACTTTACAATGGAAAATAAATACGGACAGGTTGAAATCAGGAGTCAAATCCAAGGAGAATATGAGCCTCGAAATAGGTACTCCAGTTTCATTCATAACTGGGTAGTATAAAACCTTTACTCTTGCTGAAAATTCAGGACGAATCAAATTTATCTTTTCACAGCACTTGCAAGGTTAAGCGGACAATTTCATCTAAACATTGTTTCCAGTCTTAAGAAAGAATATAATGACAACATACTGTTCAGTATTAAATTTGATATGTGATTGATTTCGAAACAAACTCCATAGTCATATCCTCTTATGTAAATACTTTTCATTAGCATTCCAATTGCCTTCCGCCAAGCACAAATTGGCTCTTCGAATACTATTGGGATAAATTAGTTTTAAAAATGACCCGTTTCCTTTTTTTCCCCCCAATAGAGGGGCTAATTGAAGAAGGACAAATTGCTGACTTAATTCTATCGCAAATGGCCACTTTGAGTTCAAAACTATGCCTGTATTCCGATAAAAAGAAGGGAAATGTTTGACTGAAAATTGCCATAAATTTTCTGGCGTTTAAATTTGATAATAACGGATGATGTAATATAATCCATCCGATATATTCAAAAGCCCACTCGAATTTGAAGAAGCTTCACTATCGGTCTGATCCGACATAACAATGAAACGACAAATTGAGTTTCAATTTGTACTACAGGCAAAAAAATTGCGTTATCTCAGTATATTAATACTAACAACGCGACCCCGAATAGTAGAGAGTGGGAGACAAAAGAGATAATCCCGTATCAATTCTGTTTGTATTGATACGTACATATTAATTTCTCGAGTGTTCCCCCGCAGGCGTATTTGCCTTAACATGTTAATTTCTCGGATATTAAACAAACGGGGAAAATAAACGCGTTAAGATAACAGAACATAAGGTCACTATCCTCACCAAGCCCTGTTTTGACCACTAGAAATGGAATCAAGAGAACTTCTTCAAAGCGGGAAACTGAAGACAATAAGTCCCCTAACAATTTACGATTCAAAACAAAGGCAAACAAAAAAAAAGAACTAAGAGTAATATCGGCCATTAAATTTTAATTGGGCGTATACATGAATGGCCCTACAATTTATGTCCCTGCGCGCCCCCCGTCCGGGCTTGAATTATTTACGAATTGCGAAACGAAAACACGGACGAAAAAAAAGGGAAAAAGAAGAGAAGAATAATAACAATAATAAATAAATTCTTAAAAACTATGAATGAAAATACCGGTTAGAAGGACCGAGGTTTTGGGAATCGATCGAAAAGCCCACATGTCCCCGTCATGACTTCCATTTACACAGAACTTAACTGACACAGATTATCCGCCCTAATGACAATGCGACACGATAATTAACGGGGCACAAGTTTAGTATATTGTGATGCCGGTCATTCATGACTCATCGCTACCTTTTATTAGGGCCGGCCGAGTCGCGGCCATGTCTTTTACAGCCATTATCGCAATTATAAGAATTAAAATACATACGGGTGACTCGTTTTGGTGTGTTTTACACATATTATACATGTATTTCCCTTATTTGGTCCCGAAATAGGTGTTGAACGCATTTTTTCATTGTGTCGGAAAGTTCAATGCATATGCATCCATAATGGCTTCCGAGCGTAGAGCCTTGTTAGATAGCTTTACGGCAGACATTTTTTTCTAAATGCATTAATACTCATACCAATTAGAACTCAATTTTACATTTAAAATCCTCAGTATTATCGTAAACCGGGGCAAACCTCGTCCTCATTTACTCAGAAGCCTAAATATACCCGCTGTAGTAACATGCAGTAATATTATAAGAATTTAAATCCCCGTTAAAATCACCGATTTCTAGCTCTGAAAAATTTTAGGAATTAGAGCCCTCAAAACTTAGTTCTAGTAAAACAAGACTGCAAGTACTTCATTAAAGGCAAGAAATTGACACAAGTAGGTCAGGAAAAGTTTTTTTAAAAGGCCCATTTCCGAACTGCAAATTCGGCTTTGGGATGAACTTGCCCTTCCAGCTCGGCGTCCATCTTGGTTTTTGGACCCCGTTACAAAGAACGCTAAATTTAATCATGCGAGAAAACATAACTTTTAACGAACATTCTACTTTCGTCATCGTCCTTACCTTTGGATGACTGCCAATTCACAATTACTCTACCCGCTATCGCAGAATTGTGAGAATTAACTGGAAAACACTTTCCCGGCCGAACAGAAAAAATGAGCCCCGACGGTGGATAAAATTGCACTGCCATCTCAATTAAACGCTCCCCCGAAATTAATTCTGCCGACTTTCATTTTGACTTAATTAAATTTTATGTCGACAATGTTCGTTTTTCTTCCCTTCTTATTCCTTTTTTTTAACTGCCGAGGATTTTGCCCGTTTTGTGAATATTACACGAGAATATTAAATTAAAACTGAAAAAAAAATGGTACACACACCCCTAACCATTGTGCCACTACTGTTATGAACTTTATTCCATTGTACAATGTTCATTAAAGCTATTTACAACACAATTCAATATTGTAATAATACTGATTGAACTGTAATTCGAAATGAATGGAATATTTGTTCAGTTTAAACCCACTGTTTAATTATAAGGAGTACAACAATTCACATATAAATCCATTTGTTATTTACTCCTTACAATGTGCCACTTACATAGGGCAAAATGAAATCAATATCACATTATAAATCACCTCTTTATCACTAATCTAGTATTAAATGATCGCATTAATAATAATGTTCATTAAAATACAGGATTGATAAACAGGGTTGATGAAAACAAGTGAAAGTTTGTATACCTATCTGTAAAACTGTTTTCACAGGGAATCATAACTCAAAAGGGACTGTAACATAAAAGAAATGAAATATTGGCTCCGTTATGATTATTGGTTGGGTAGATAATTGTTCTGTTCATTATGTAGAAGAAGTTTGTTAACAACAGAGGAATTATAATTAGTCCACAATAGGTGTCAGAGACATGAGAAGCGCGTGCCGCTCCTATACAATCATTGTTTCCCGCCAATCCAAACACTTTCTCAATCAGGTTATAATTTGTAATTCTGTTTCTAAAATTAAATAAACATCGTCGATCAACGTAGGGAAATGAATTGCGCCCTTCGAGATAACTCCAAACTCCTAATTTGAAAGCATAAATCCGGTTTTCGAAAGTTTTTTATTTCCTTTCAGGAAGGCGGAAGCAACAATTAATTGCAGTTTAAGGGTCAAATACCCCTTTAAGGGTCTTCGCACAGAAAGACGTATAATCCGAAAGAAAGCCCGGTAAATTAAAAACAGAACCTGTCAAAAAGTTAATTATAACTGTCCAATAAGTGTCACATCTTATCTGGGCCACAACCCCTTTTAATCCCGAGAGATAATCTCTGTTTGATTTCGATTCTAAAGTGCCTAACCAAGATGATAAACACGTGCTAACCGAGAGAATATCAATGTAAAAAATGGTTTATAATGAACTCCAAACCCGGGTAATCGGTAGGGGATAACTGAAACCAACCATAAAACTGACAAGCTCATCCTATGTATTTTATTTTCTGTACAGCTTTAATGGTTTTAAAAATTACGTTCATAATAGGTCAGGATCAAATAGAATTGATAGCAACGCGGTTATTAATCAGTCTCAGGTCCGGTTAACGGGCACAGGATAACCTAGAACTTCACCACTTAGGGGCTAATAATAAGAATAAAGATTTTACTCACCAGTCTTCTCTTTGATTTCACATAAAACACTAAATAAAGATGGCTTCATTCGGTGACAGTTCAGTGTGTGTTTCCTGAAAACAAGTACACATTTCAGTATAGCCAGATGTAAACAAAGCGGTAGGTACGGTAGGCTTCGAATTGGGAGTCGGAAAAGCCGTCGGAAAAGCGATAAAATTCAAAAAGAGAGCGTTAACGGACGGGTAAACAGCGGGGGAAGGGTCGAGGGTTAGGTTATGTTTCCCACCGGTTTGTTTACCTGGCTTGGGCCTCGTCCAACGACTGGTCGGTGATGTTCATTATCTGCTGGAGTATTTCACCGATGTCCTGCTTCCTGGACTCCTGATCCGGGGTCGCCGGAGCCCCGTGGTTGGGGTCGACCGGCGGCATCGCGTATCCCTGAGGCAACATTCCCACTTGACCCGGCACAGGATGCATCATCCGGTTCTGCTCGTCCATGCTGCACTCACTAACAACACTCAACACCCACCGCCCATCGACCGCACCGCCCGCACCGACCGAAGGGCGAGCGACGTCACTGACTAGGAGGGAAAATCGGAAAAAAAAAACTAACGGGTAAAAAACCGAAAAAAACCCCGCGCGTATCGGCCCCGGTCCGCACCGTTTCGCCCGTCTCTCTCTCCGGTCTCTACGTTCGCGATAGAACCTCCACGGCCATTAAGGGGAAGTGAGCCGAGCTCGGCCGGCCAATCGGGTGGCGGCCCGACGCGCCTGCCCCCGGCGCCACCTAGCGGCAAAACCAACTTAACGATCCCTCGCACAAACCTACGGGAAAGGCCCTCCCGAAACGCCTCCGGGAGTCGTGAGCGATCCCTCGGGCCGACGTTCACAGTAGGACCAGGACGCCTCCCTGGGGCAGGGTCCCGGGCCCGGCTTAGAGGCGCCGGCTACCGCCCGGGGACCGGTGTCGGGCCGCCGACCCGGACATCGTTCCCCAAAATCCGCGTCGCCTCCGGACTCGCGATTTCCCACCCGGAAAACTCGAAAGATGGTCGTCCGGAAATGCGCACCCCCCCCTAGAAAAACCTACCGTCTGTTGAGGCACCTTTGCGCTCTATCGTCGCCCCTTAGAACTATAGCTTGCATCTTATCTGTGAAACTCTATATAAACTGATCTTACCATTAAAAAAATACATGAAAAAATAAATTGCGAAATTATATACATTTTTTATTAATTATTATTATATCGTTAGCTTTAATATGTAGTTCGATATATGAATATCGCTATTACTTCCGAATGAAATTGTTAGATATAAAATGAAACCTGTAAATTTTGAGGAACGACAACAAAAGAAAAACCTACTTGAAATGATAAAAGATTGAAGTTTTTACACTTATAATAAATTTTAGTTACCAAGGATTAAAAGAAAGAATTTTCAAATAATAACCATTTGATTTAGAGGTTATTTCAAAAATAGTAAATGTATAAGCTTAATGCACTTTTTTCGTAGGCAGCACTAAACATCATTAGTAGGAATAGGAAATGAATATCGTGAAAAATGTTTGAAACATATTTTTACAATTTTTGAAATTTACATTGTAGGATATAGCAGTTTGGATGAACCTATTATACCTTATTTTCTGGATAATGCTTGATGGCAGGTTATTTAATCTCATCAGGTCACCTATCTTTAATAGATATAACACAAGTTTCTTATTGAAATTTTAATTATTCGTGCTATTTATCATTGAAGATGATTTCAAGAATTAAATAAACATGCACTGAAAAATTCCAAATATTTGAGATGTTAATTAAAAAAAAATTTCAATTATAAGCTCATTGTAGATTAGGGAAGAAAATGATTACAGTAATGATAATTGTTCATGCAAATGAATTGAATAAACAAACTTGAAAATATTGCAATCACAAAAACATTCTGCAAGATAGTGATATTTATGATCTAATTTTTTAAGATGATATAAAAAACCTATAGAGTATTATCTGGCTAACATTTATATGACATTCAACTAACAATAAGGAAAATAAGGATACTATGTAAGAACAAGGACATATATATATAAACTGACATGATAAGTTTGCAATATTATTTTAATACATTTTTTTAATTTATTTCAAATGCATAATTATGGAATTGATTTTCATACTAATTTGTATCTAAACAGTAAAAAAATATATAAACAAATATGCAAATCTCAATGTGCCTACTGCAAAATCAAGCATCTACCATTGTAGGCTTTTACAAAATTCATTTTAAATAACAAAGTTGCATTAAGTACTTGTATTCAGGTTTAAACAAGATACAGATCTAATTTAGAAAGATTAATCTATACTCCACTGCTATAGGAGAGAAAAATTATAATGATTTTTGTTGAGAGTAAGACTGGAATTCAATTAATTTAAAACTATTGGCAAACATCCTCTTGTAATAATACTACTGGTAATGGTTGTGGAGTCTTGTGGAAAGCAACATTTTCTTTAAAATCTAGTTTTTTAATTCACTAAAAAAATAAATTGATTCGTGGTAATTTAGTAAAATACAAATGCAGTCTCATTGTGACCCAGTGCTCATGTGCTACAACCAAAATATTTAATGGCTGAAACAAAATACAAAATTTTTAATTATTTGTTATACCAATAATAAACAAGTATATAAAAGAACAAACCTAAATAAAAACGTCAATTTAATTTTCTTTTAGAATTGAACTGAAATAATCAGATGCTTTACTATACTTAGAATTTGTACCTCAGTTTTATATTGCGCCTACTGTATGTTGTATGCTGATATTTCAGCAACTAAAGGCGTTTCCAACTAAAATCTGAAAAAAACATTACAGAATGACATTCTGTTCAATGAAATGAATTGGAGGATAAGCCTGATAGCAAGTGATACTGAAATGAATATTTCAGAATATTGTGCTGAAGTTTCCACACTCTATGCAGACTGTTGAGGGCATTGTTCCCTGCTCTTGACAAGATTTTATTCCACTACCAAATTTTAATTGTTTAAAATAATAACTACCCTAATAATGACTATGCTATTAAGAAATAACAAATAAAACATTGAAGGAGGTAAAAAATGTATGTGTTTTACAAAATTATAACCACTTTAACAAAATAGATTACCTGGAATTTTGCGATTAAAAACAGCTCTAGTTGGAAACTATTACTTTTGCACTGCCAATTTCTTCAAAACAGACCATTACAGCAGCTAGAACTTTGTTGAGCCTTCGGTCCAATGCATTGTAATGTTCAGGCATGAGTAAATCATTCAATTTGTGAACACTAAGTAATTTTATCAGCCAGGAGCTTAAGGCACCATTTTGTAATGAAACTAAAATCGAAAGGAATTCTTTGCGCAATCTGAAACACATAAAAACTGTTCAATAAATCTATTCCATGCCCAAACAAATATGTAATGTATATGTATTTTCACAATTTACATTTCAGAATTTGGTTTCCACAATTAGTTAATTGTTTGTTGTATGACAAAAATAATATGTGAATATTTATTAGTGTATTCAATTTATATAATCATAAATAATTTTCATTTTTCCAATTGAGAAATATGGAATGTTATCCATTTGTAATGTTATGTCAACTTAGTTCAACCTGATGACAAGTGTACTAAATGAAAAAAAATCTTAAATGGTCTACAATGGCTATAATTTTTTATTAAATTTGTTTCAGGATTGTTTCAGCGAACAAAAGTAAATACTTCACTATATTATTATTGATAGACTACTGTTGATGACCAGAAAAACTAAAACCAATCTAGCTAAGGACCAAATTATAATACACATTATAATTACATTATTATTATATATGTGAACATTCTCTCTCTCTCTCTCTGATGTAAGAAATACAATGTATTTGAGTTAATTACTCCACATGAGTCATTTTTCTAATATTGAAAAACAAATTCAGAAGACTAGGAATGATTTTGAACATTTATGGCAATATTTTGCCTTGTAAATAATAATTGTAAATGACATCTTTTCTTTCTTGCACATATTCAATTAAATCTTTTGAAATCAGAAATATTTAAAAACTAACTTCACCATTATATTTATATCGTAATTTACAGTAAAAATAATGTACACTATTGCATTTCAAATGTTAAATTAAACCAAGACTTCCTTAACTTGCTACTAAATTTGAATACTCGTAATAAGCTTTGTTTTCTAATAAAAATAACATTTTGACATACAATTTTATCTGAACTCGTTCAAGTTATCTGAATCAACCTATATATTGTATCCACCTCTAACATACATATATAAGAGATATGAGAGGAAAGGAAGCAAATATTTCTACTCACCTACAGCACTGATAAAGAGGTGCCAAAATGTCAATATGATCCACATAAGGATTACCAAAGCTAAAACAGAAATTGAATAATTATATACATATTTATTTAATAACAATAGGTTGGAATCCCCTCAGTACTGTCATTCGACAGTAATGTGTCCCATTTGTGAAACTTATCATGATAAGTAATTTTAAGGTAGTTGGTTCTCAACAGAATTACAAATTACAATTGTTGTATGCAATTTGATAAAATGAAAATATTGAACTGTTGTATTGTGGTCTTCACTTCCAATTGTAATTATTATTGTAAGCATATCAACAAGAAGCTACATTATCCATTTTTAGGCATTCTTCTCAGTTTACTTTCCTCTGTTCTAATTATAAAAATTATCTAAACAATATATTAAATTTATATTAACTTCATTGATGTTGTACGTCTACAACTTAGTCCAACCAACAAAACCCTATTTGTTGACTAACAATTATATGAAATTCACCAAAAGTAGTATGCAAATACCTTTTAGCATTATCTATCAACAAGACTTTTGAGTCCTGTATTGAAAAAAATTCATAATGGTGACGGTCACCATTATCAATTAAAAAATCAAAAATGCTTGTTTCTACAAGGTCGAGCAGTCGGTTCTCATTGTTGTATATTTTAGAATTCTGCACTGCCTGACAATATTCAGCATTTGTTTCCCACCTGCAACAAAATAAAAACATGAATTTAACTGGTTATTTAAATGAATTACCAACAAGAAATTTTCAAGTGTGACTCAAATACTCTCGTGTTCTTAAGTTATCAGTTAAACATTCTATAATTTTTCAAACACATTTTTGGAAGCTGCAGTTAGCTCCAGTGTTATCAAATTATCACTGCCAATATTTTCCTATTTGCCACACATATTTGAATGCCACAATTTAAAAAAATAAAAACACTTTGGTTTGCTAGTTTTAATGACATTCAAGCTCAAACATAATATGTTATTAAAATTGTAATTTAAAAGGCATTCTAATTGAAAACTATAAAGAAGCAAATCCAATCAATGAATTAACGTAGGACTAGAGGTGAAATAAATGTAAAATAATATATATATCCTCCTAGAAGATTGTTTATAATTCCAACAATGCAGGAAACAAACTTCTGAAAACAAAACTATTATAAATACAAAACTGAAATAAAGTTTACATTGCTGGTTTGTCCGAGTATGATCTCTGCCAAGGGTGTCTCGCCTTCTTGAGGGACATCTCATCTGGCAACCAGAGCGATATCGACCCTTCCAGCATTTCACCATTTGCACAGATGCTGTCCTCCTTTTTGCAATAGAGGCAAACACCATAAAAACAAATTTTTCCATCTGAAAAATACACATAATTTTCAATAGAAAATACATATCATTTTCTTGTTATTAGTTACTAAGATTAGAATAGTGGTAACTTAGGCAAAGAACTAGATTAAGCTAGGTTAGAACCAGGCTTAATGGGACCACTAAGCATTTGTTAATATTTAATGAAAGAGAACTTGTTCCTTTTTTTATTTATGTTATTTTCATTTTGTCAACATATTTTTGCTGCCTTTACCAATTTCACATTGCATATAACGTTATGCCTGGGCAGGTCATATCAAGGAAATATGTAAAGAGTGGTTGTTCTACTTATATAACCTTGTTTCTTCTAGATGTTTCAACAGTTGTTTCATAAATTATTATAGTCTAGTGTTTGCTCATTTTTTCTTTGGATATTTGCCTATATTAAAATTATTTACACTGTATGAGAAGGTAGGTGTGTCTTCCTAATATTGCCTGTACAGTGTTTATTTATGATAACTACTTTGTGTCTTTTTATGTAAATGGCGGTTATCTAGAGATGGAACTCTAGTTTTATTTGTCTTAGTTTGTTAGTGGTTTCATGAGTCCGTATTTTATATATCATTGCCATCAGTATTCCTTTTTTGAGTCTATCTGTATATTCTTTACCTGTAATTCCAATATGTGACAGCCCACTATTTATTTATATTTTATTGCCAATATTTATGGTCAATGAAATGGGATTTGAAGACAGAGTTTGAAGTGACATGATTAATGAACTCATGTTACCACGACTTTATAAAAAAATTGACATTATATGTTCATATAAAATTAGTATTTCCTCAAAATACTATGTGTGTACAAATTCAAAGAAAGAAGGTGATACAGAATAACTTAAAGTGACCAATTTCACCATTTCACTTAATATTGTCATACTTCTAATATTAAGGATATTAATAGCTTGTTGGATAATATGTGAGAGTCTGGAAACACAAGTAGTGACTGCAGTTGAACATTGATATCTTCTCTTGAACATTTTTCCATAATGAACTTAGCAGACAAGTCTAGTTCAAAATAGAAAATTGAATGTGTAGTTGGATAACTACTAAAATATATTAATTCATTGTCCATGGTGCTGTGTTTCACACACAACACTGTGATTGGTGAGATACAATGACGAAGCCACTCACAATCTATTTGTGAAATAGACAATAGGTGAACGCTGTTCACCTTTAAGGCAGTTGTTTCCTCATTATTTAAATACTCTAGAAGTTACCTTTGGTATGAAAAGTGTCTTTGAGTGGAGCAGTAGCCACTGGCAATATTTCAGTCCTTAAATTCAAAACTCTTTTGGTGACAATCGGTGCCCTATTTGTGCCCAGGAGCCTTGCCAAATGGAGAGAAACTATTTCACCACTATGCCTATCCTTGCCCGCATAAACACTGCCCTCTATTATGTTGCTAGCTTCGTACCTGAGAAAATGTAGATATCAGAAATATATTCAGATTACAATGCAAGTAAATATATAAAGGTAAATATTTGATATTCATATCTTATGATTTCATTGTAAGATATTTTATAAAGTGCCGATAAGAACAAAATAAATATTTTAATACAACTGTATTATAAGTGACTTAAATTGAAGAATATTCATAAATGTATTACCACTTTGGTTTAAATAATGCTTTCTGACCCCCTTCTAAAGTCAGAAGGATTTTCAACTGAGTTCCTCTTGAAGATATATCTGCACTGAGTATTTTGCATTCAGATAAATATTCCAATACAGTATGAAGAAATGGAGCATATCTGGGTATTATATGGTCTTTTGTAACCCACTGAAACAAACATGATTTCTTACTTTACAATAATCATTCATATTAAACAACTTAACTCATACAAATAATGTATTTCCTTTGTTATTCAGGTATTGTAAGGTTCAATTTACCTTCGATGCCACATTCCAGATTTTTTCATTCTTGGGAAAATATTTGGATGTGAGTAGCAAGTGCAACTGATCATTTTGCACAATGGGTATTTTGAAGGATTCAAAAAAGGTGGTAACAGTGTTTAAGTGTTCGTTAATCTTCTGAGAGGCTAATAGTGTTGTGTTTGTTATCACTTTCTTCTTAAGGATTTTCGATGCGTTTTCATGAGTAGGAGAAGGTTTTGCAGTGTATTCCTGTAACATTCAATACGTCGACCTCGAAAATAACTGTAAGGAGTCAATTCATCGTTGGAATGATACCTCCATTACGAAAATGTATGGACCTCGAGTATTTCTTTCGTACTTACCAGAGCCACTATATCACCGAAAGAAGTATTGGCGATAGAATAAATGAAATATACATTGATTAATACCACACATAATGTGCACGCTGCAACAAATTTGTACAACTTATTTAGCTTCTGACAACAAAACATTTAAAATAAAAACCATTTATCATAATCCTTATTTTAAATAATAGTCATATCGTAAATAACAACAGTATAACAGCCGAGTAAACCTACCTGTCCGCAGGGTGGCCAACGGTTTAATACATATGATCGGGAAATCTGTTCATAATTGTACACTGTACAAACGCTTATATTCGTTCGTTAATAGCCCAGAAGAAGCGGATATATTTTAATGTCTATTTAGGAACGAAATCAGTTTTCGAAAGTATATAGTTCAGATCGGTTCGAGATTAGTAACCTTATTTCATCGATATTAATTTCAAGTGCTCCAATGGAAAAAGGCTTCTTTAATCCGATATGGCAGCAGTCGACGGCTGCTCGCCGCTGTCAAATACTAGTTTAATTATCGAGCCTTCTTTTAGTCTTCTAGATGAAGTAGGTAATAACGGTATCGATTATTAAGAATTTTAAGGAAAGTTAAGTGTTAAATTAGTTTACAAAAAGTTTTCAAGATGTCTTCGGATTTCGACGAAGTGGATACTTTAGAAGACGAACTCAGGAACATACAAAGTGTAATTCATTTAACTAGGGAAAATATCGACGCTCTGAACGCCAAATTCGCGGGATTTCAGCATCCGCCCCCCATGTATCTGTCGGAATACCAAGAATTGACGAGTAAACTCCACGAATTGGAGACTAAGGAGCAACAGTTGATCGAACAGATCGGTAACCGGCAGAGCTCGACTCAGGAGACTTGCGACAGCGACCACGGCGCCTATCAGAGTGCGGGGACACAGCGGGCGAGCGGAGTGCAGGCCTCCCTCAAATGCGTCGTCAGAGCCCACCTACCCAACCAGCAGAGGACCAGTGTCCAGGTCAAGCAGGGGCAGACCGTCCGCGACGCACTCGCCAAAGCCATGAAACTCAGAAACCTCACCCCAGAAATGTGCATTGTCTACGCCGCCAACACGGACACCCAGATCCCGTGGGATGTCGACATATCTACGATAGACACTGAAGAGATACGGGTCGAGATCATCGACAAATTCCCGGTCACCACCAGCATATCGCACAACTACGTAAGGAAGACTTTCTTCTCGCTCGCTTTCTGCGAGTGCTGCAGGCGTTTATTGTTCCAGGGTTTCTATTGTCGCACCTGCGGCTATAAATTCCACCAGAGGTGTGCGGCGGGGGTGCCGGCCCTCTGCCAACAGGTGCGGATGATGGATACCTATTACCAGATGCTGCTGGCTCAAAACCCGGAGACCTCGACGGGCATACTGCACGTGCCCAACTATGGGATGAGGACGACGGCCAGAAGGCACCCCAGGTCACTCGGGCACGGGGAAAGGTCCAGTTCGGCTCCCAATGTCTGCTACAACCTGGTGAACAATGCGGGGGTCAGTGAGGTCACTTCGCTGGAAGAGTTGAACAGCACGGTTGAAGGAGGCGTAGCCGGAGGCGCCAGCAACAGACTGCCGCACTCGCAGAGTGCTCAGGCATCGCCGACCAATGCGCTGAGGCCGTGGAGGCCGAGGGCCAGATCGGCGGACGAGAGCGCCAACAAGAAGATCCACAAGGACGCTCCCAGAGAGTCCATCGAAGACTGGGAAATACCTGCCGACGAGATACTCACCGGACAGAGGATTGGCTCTGGCTCATTCGGGACCGTTTACAAGGGCCACTGGCATGGCTCCGTCGCTGTCAAGACGTTGAACGTTAAAGACCCCACCTCGGCTCAGCTGCAGGCTTTTAAAAACGAAGTGGCTGTTCTCAGAAAGACCCGCCATGTCAATATACTCCTCTTCATGGGCTATGTCAGTAAGCCCCAGTTGGCGATAGTCACTCAGTGGTGCGAAGGTTCCAGTATCTATCGCCATTTGCACGTCCAGGAAATGAAATTCGATCTTTTGACGACCATAGACATAGCCAGACAGACGGCCCAAGGTATGGATTATCTCCATGCCAAGAATATAATCCATAGGGATTTGAAGAGCAACAACATATTTTTGCATGACATGGTGGTTAAAATTGGTGATTTTGGGCTGGCTACGGTGAAGACGAGGTGGTCGGGAGCACAGCAGTTCCAGCAGCCTTCCGGCTCTATCCTGTGGATGGCTCCGGAGGTGATTCGCATGCAGGAAGAGAGTCCCTACAGTTTTCAGTCAGATGTTTATGCTTACGGTATTGTCCTCTATGAGGTGCTTACGGGCCAGCTGCCTTACAGTAATATCAATAATAAGGATCAAATATTATTTATGGTCGGACGAGGCTTGTTGTGTCCCGACATGAACAAGTTGCCTCCTGAAGCTCCCAAACAGCTGCGGAGGCTGTCCGTAGATTGTATAAAGTTCAATCGTGATGAGAGACCTCTGTTCAGGCAAATACTTTCCTCGTTGGAAATCCTGCTTCAGTCGCTGCCTAAAATTCACCGGTCGACGTCCGAGCCCGTTCTGAACAGGACCCAACTCCAATCAGATGACCTGCTTCTCTGCGCTTCTCCAAAGACCCCTGTCAATACGCAATTTGGTGCTTTTCCATTCTATTCGGTGGGAGGAATATAAACGCGTTAGTTTCAGTCCACTTTACATTCCTCTCTATCTACTTTATCTTTGAAATCTAATTAAGATAGATTTTAAAGTTTATTAATATGCAGTGTTATCGTTGTATAACTTGCAGTAGGTGGGTGATAGGTAATTTCTTAATTATCTTAAAGAGACATAAGTTTGGAATAATTTTTGTGTACAAATACATTGAGTGAACTGACCAAAATACATTGGTTGTATTTTACTTATTGTATTCTGGAAATAGCTAATGGCCAATTAGAAGATTCATTCAGTTTGAAAGTTCTTACCTTGGCCTGGTATTATAGACACCTTGCTGATTTTTTTCCATTAAAACAATATGTGCAAAATTGTATGAACAATTTATTCTGAAATTTATTTTTATTTTATAGATTATTCACCTCACCTTTGTGTTTATACCTACATATTCATTTTATTAGTTCAATTTGCTGACTTGTCCAAACTTTTTAGTTCACAACTTAAATATCTTTATCTTGTGAGTTATCAGTTTTTTGAGTTATTCTCATATTTCATGTGCTGATTGAAGGATGTTCTACAATATTTAGTTTACTATTTAGTGAACTGTTGGTTGTGACACTTGTGCTTGGTTTATTTTATAACTCAAGTTACAAGTAGGTATTATTTTATTCTACAAAATCTTAGCTTCCTCATCATAACTACCCCACCTCCTCCTCCTTTCATATATGTTGTAGTCACTGTTAAGTATGTTTATGTTCAAATTATTTCTGGGCCATTGTTTTATCAAATTGTAAGACACAAAATGCATATGTTTGGAGATGAATGAATGTATTGAAATTAGTATCTAGTTGATAATTGAACCTGATGTTTGTACGAGTAAAATGATTAATTGTTTTCAATTTTCTCTGTAAATTGGAGAATTAGACTGAAATCATTGTATGTAAAATGAACAAATATACCACTACTAGGGCATAGAAAAGTCAGCTGGTGTTATTTGAAGTATAACGTCAGCTAACCTTATTATTATTATGTACACAATTCATTTGGTCGATACATTTGTTCATCAAATTGTTGATGCCTTTTCAGTTGTTGGCATACGAATATTTTTTGGTTCGTATAAAAGTTTGTTTTTATTTCTTTTATTATATATTTTATTCGCTTTCAACAGGAGCTGCGAGTTATCTAGTATTTGTAATAATATTTAATCAAATTATTGGGATTAATGTGTGTGTGAATGACAAGTGATCCATGTTTGTTTTTTTGTGTGAATGTGCGTTTATGGACAAAAAAAGTGTTCGCGTCCAATTGGAATGCGGCGAATTTTTAGCAATAATGAGATGGTTATACGTACCTGGTACAATTTTCTTGAGGCTTAGGTTCTATTTTAAATGGATATAACATCACTTTACCATCTTATGTTAGTGCAATAATCAGTGTTGTTGGCCCTGTCCCCCTTCCCCATTGCACTACTACTACTTTTGTAGTTTTTGCTTCCACTCCGAGTGGGGCGTAAAATGAAAAAAAGTGATAATTATTTAAACGTGATAAATGTTCGGAAGTGACAATATATATCTGACAAAATATGTATTTATGTATTAAAAAAATGTTTAATGGATTTAAGGTTATATTTTTTAATTGATGTTTTTCTGTTATTCATTGTGTGATTCAACAAGTCCTTTGTAATGGCTCCCTGATTTTGGAAAAACTGTTAGTGAGTTGTGTAGCTTTTGTTTTGGGCTTGAACTTTATAAACAGTATTATACTGTTGATGCGGCAGGGAAAGCCTACTTGTTGCAACACCCACATGAGTTCCAGATAAAGAATTCACATAGACTAAAATTTAAAAAAATGGCCACGAAATAGGAGAAATATTAAAAATAATAATGCGAAAAATTGTCATTTTCTGAGTTCTTATTGTTATATTTTGAGGCTGTATTTAAGCAGGAAAATGAAGTTTTGCCTAAGGTTTTTATAGATTTTAATGCACTAGACTTATGTAATTTTGTGCACAACAAATACATTTGGCAGTGTCTCTTCTCAAAAAAATAAAAAAAATAAAAAAACAGTATATAGTAGGTTGAATCAGGTGTAATATTGTTAACAAATATGGAACTTTTTAATTTTGAAATCGAAAGATAAATATAAATATGTAGCTAAGCGAAGAAAAATGTACGAGGATAAACTTTGACATGATACTCAAGAAAAGTGTGATAATATTGAGTCACTGTATTTAGATACAATATTTAGATTAAAGTTAAAAAAAATTATGTGAACAGAATTGATGAGAGTGCTCCTTCTCTTAGAATTTATATTATTAGTGCCAACTACAGGTCCAGAATTATAGCTGACTGTTTCGTTGTGAGCATAACTACATTGTCATTGCAGTATATCCTGTTATAAATCAAAGGTTAAACATGTACATTTTTACAATTTTACCTATGAAACTGATTATTATTATTGTACTTGTTACTAACTTGCAATATTGTATTTATTGTTTAAAAAAAGTTGGTGAATCAAGACTGCGCCATTATAATTGTAAATAAAACTTTCTAATTATTTATGCCAATTCCTAGAATTTGCCTCAATAAATTACAATTGTTTTAAATATTTTTTTATTTATTGCCAAATAATTGATATTTCTTATACAATTCAGAAGTCAATAGCTTGATATGGAATGTAATAACGCTAATTATTTATGCCTATAAAGTTTTGGATATCATTTTGTAGTTATTGGAGAATCAGTTTTTTGTGAATGTTTAAAGTTTAGACAAATTAATTTGATATAAATCGTCGCTAGTTAATTTTTTTGTCGCACCCATAAGGTTGGCCTGCATTTTTTCAAAATAATTTATAAAAGTAAATGCATAGTTTGTAGTGTAGAGATTCGTGAATTAAGAAACAATTGCAGATGCAGCCTTTGGGAGCTGCTCGGCTGTGAATATTTACAGCAGATGATTTTAATGTTACTGTATAATCATTACATTTATCCACTGGTAATTTTTAAAATGTTAAATTGTATAAGCCTCGTGTGGTTTATTAAGAACTGATTTCGTTCTCTGATCTGACGAATTGCTTGATTATTTTAGAAATGCTGAATGCTATAGAAAATTGATCTCAAAACAGAATGATTTTTTGTGGGTTCTCTGGTTAAAATTGTTGGAAGGATTATGAAATTTAATTAATTTGGATGTTGGTTAGCTTATTTACTAAGTAGTATGTTCAAATGTATTGGTGATAATTGGCAGAGAAACGTTGATTGCAACTGAAAAAAATGTTATAAAGTATAGTTTTTTCCATTCGGTATGTGTTGTCTTAAAAATAGCATAAAAAGTTGTAATTAAAATATGGATAATTAAGTACCTAACCATTAAATATGATGTCATTGTTATACCTTTTATGGAAATAATGATAAGTTCTTTTTAATTTTTATCCTTCCTTTTTATCAATTAAATTCTTTCGGGACAACAATATTTCATTATTATAAATTCATAGTTGAAACATTTCTCAAATAATGTGCTATTTCACTGAATATAATAAGAAAAGAATATACTTATGGTATATTGAATTGTAAGTTTCCTCCTAACATGGTTTCAGTACTATATGTGTATATATATATATATATAGAAATGAAACTTGGAAATGGTATTGGTTATGCTATGTGACAGATTTTCTTTTTAAGTTAGAGTTTACCATATAATTAATTTAATGTTTCACCAGACATGCAAATCCTATTTTATGTTTTAAAACAAAAGTGTTATTATCAGGTAACTTGTAAAATAAATGCTGTTTTCAGTGTTTTTATTTGAAAGAGTGTACTCTTTGTGGGCTTATTTATAAAATGATACCATTTCAAGCAATCAGTTTATCAAATAAAAATTCAAAAATCATTGAAAATTCGTTAATGATGTTAGTACAATGGTTACAGTTGCTGGAGTTTGGATTTTAACCAATATGTACAGAAATTTGTCTATAGTTATACTAATTTATTAATAAATTAATTATTGAAAGCCAATTAATAAAGAAACTGTTCTCTTTCAGCCAAATTTCTTTAAACTTCACTAATCAGTGTATAACCAGATTAACAGCTTTGTTCAAATTGAACAGATTTCTTCTTAATTTTATATTTGATTGCTTCTTTCTTTCTTTTTATTTAAACATTTTAAGATAATATTTATAATTTCTGTGCATGCTCAAATTTATTCTATAGTTTAATTAACAAAAAATATTTACATTAGTTTAAGAGATTTTATCTACAATGAGTTTCTAATTCCCCATGAGTTTTTAAATTAATTAATATGTATTGGTTTTCAACATATTCACCCATATTTCTATTGTGGCAATATAAACAATGCACAAATATATTATTACAGAAATGTTGAGAATATTTTGATTTTTTTCTATCAGGAAGATACATTAAGATCTACACAAATGTACAATGGAGACACATAACTTAAATACATTTTAAATTAAAATAACTATATAATAAAATCACATCAATCACAAAATCAACACAGTAAACACACATATAGGATAGTATCACATATTTATATATCTATTATGATAGAGATAAGTAAAAAAACAGGTTTTTTATTCTATAGAGTAAAAGAAGTGAGTATTAAAAAGCTCTTGAAAAAAGCATGTTGTATTGTTTACCTTTGAAACATCATTGCCCTTTTCCTTGAATTTTCAGACTACAACCTGAAACAAAGCAAGACAATAATAATTTCTATTTATTAATATGCATATCTCTAATTGGAAAGAATATACCAAGATCCATATTTCTAGTACTTGAAAATGAATCAACTTTATTATTTATTAGTTTTGGAGGATTGAATATATATATATATATATATATATATATATATATATATATATATATATATATATATATATATATATATATATATTGAATCCATACAGATTGAATATTTAGTTCAGGATATGAAACATTGTACAGTTCAATAAATTCAAGCACAATAATAGTCTTAATTTACTTACCAAACTTTATGTTATGTATTTGTGTTTGTAGTAGATACAATCCAATGTGTTTAGGGAAGTAATATTATCAATGTCAACTATACTCTGTTTTTGATTTGATTATGAAATGCCACACAATAGTCACATCAAACAGTTAGATACAAATATTTATAATGTACTAATACTAATACTGCTATTTAATGTTGAGGTTATGATTGGTTATAGTACAAAATAGTAACTGTGAATGTGTCTACCACTTGAATCATTACAATGATACAGTTACTTACAATAATTATACCAATCGCATATAATCACACATTTGACCTAATTTGAGTTTTAAATGTGATTGGAATTGAGAAATGTAATCTAAGTGAAATGCACTTGGATAATAAAAGTAGTTATTTGAGTTACCTAATTTTCATACATTCATTTCCATTTTTGGCCCACCAATACAACTTTATCTGTAATTTGGGTTTTATTGGATCCTATAGAAAATATATAGAATTACTATAGAAAAGAGAATAAATTTGAAATTTCTGTTAGATTAGGTTAGGAGTGTGTTTGTTCTTGGAATTAGATTACCATTCAAACAATTTCATTCTGAAAAGTAAATACTATACTAGGAGTAAAGTTCTTATATTTACAAATAATCTTTATTTTTTAACAAATCTTAGTTTTATTTTTAAAATTAAGGTCCATTTTATACAAATGAAGTATTTGTTATGGGGTACACAAAATATAGTGGGTACAACTTTTAAATATTGTTATTTGCCAAAATTTAATTTTATTCTTATAATTTATTTTCCATCATTTTATTAATTTCAAGTACTTAAGAAAAGAATGATATAAATGAGGATAATTTTTTTTATTATCAAACATAGTATGATAAGAGTGATTGATTGTTTAAGGTGAATCTACTGTCATAACTGTTTATAGCTTGTTAGGCCATTTATTCTTTAATCTTTAGAATGCAAAACTTTATTTATATACAGAAATTGTATTTCATAGTTTTGATTTTACTTCAGATAATTTAAATTTTTAAGATTCCTTCTTCATTTAATTTGTTTTTCTTATTTCTTTGTTTTCATTTAAAAAATCATTAAAAAGATAATATTTATAATTTCTGTGCATCCTCAAATATATTATGTACTTTTACTTCTATACTACTGTGCAATATGAATAATGCACAGAATTTATTCACCCATATTTCTATTTTGGCAATATAAACAATGAACAAATATATTATTACAGAAATATCGAGAATATTTTGATTTTTTCTATCAGGAAGATACTTTAAGAACTTAAGACAATGGAGACACATAACTTAAATACATTTTAAATTACAATAACTATATAATATAATCACGTCAATAAAAATAATAATATTAAAAAATAATTCAACACCTATCACAAAAAACATGCATATAAGATAATGTTATATATTTACATATCTATTATGATAAATATAAATAAGAAACAGGCTTTTTATTCTATAGAGTAAAAGAATTGAGTGTTAAAAAGCTCTTAAAGAAAGCATGTTGTATTGTTCACATTTGAAACATCATTGCCCTTTTCTTTGCATTTTCAGAATATTACCTGAAACAAAACAAGACAATAATCATTTTTATTTATTAATATACACATCTCTAATTGGAAGGAATATACTAAGATCAATTTTTCTACGAGTTGAAAATGAATCAACTATATTATTACTTGGTACAATTTGTTAGTTTTGGAGGTTATCTATATAGATTGAATATAGATTTAGTTCAGGAAATGAAACATTGTTCAGTTTAATAAATTAAAACACAATAATAGTCTTATAATTTTCTTACAATATTCTGTGTTATGTATGTGTGTTTTATGCTATGTTTGTTATTTACCTATGTATGTATTGTAATAGATAAGTGGTTTTTGGTATCGCTCGCGCCATCTTGCGGAAAACTTCTGAACTACAATCCTGATAAAGCTTAAATAGGTAAATAAAAAACATTTATTATTATATAATTACAGTCTATTTTTATCTTAAACTTAATTTATATTGAAAAAAGAAATACAAATAGCAATATTATATAATAATACATGCATTTTTATTTACCTCTTTAAGCTTTATTTATGAAGCAAAAAGAACCTTATAGGATTGTTTATTATTATTATTATTTCCTTCATAAGTTTCATTTACATAGCTCAATGAGCAACACAGGATTATTTCTTATTTGATCATTTTACATTTCGTATAGTGATCTAGTATTATATAACAATAATAGCATTGTTATTTACCTTTTGAAGCTATATTTATGAAGCTAAAAGAGCCATATAGCATTGTTTATTATTACATCCTTTAAATTTTATAACTGTGGTGGATTAATTTATATTAAATGAAGAAATACAAATAGTAATATTATATGATAATAAATGTATTGTTATTTACCTTTTTAACCTTTATTTATGTATGAAAAAGAGCCATATAGCATTGTTTTGTTATTACATTCATTAAATTTTATAACTGTGGTGGATTAATTTATATTAAATGAAGAAATACAAATAGCAATATTATATAATAATAAATGTATTGTTATTTACCTGTTTAACCTTTATTTATATTGCATAATGAGCCAAGCATCATTATTGTTGTTTACATAATTTTGGGTCTAATATTGGGATTGCATACTTAAGTTTAAGATAAAATAGTAATATTATATGATAATAAATGTATTGTTATTTACCTTTTTAACCTTTATTTATGTATGAAAAAGAGCCATATAGTATTGTTTTGTTATTTTTTTGCAATTTGTTTGTATTGTAATAGATAAGTGGTTTTTGGTATCGCTCGCGCCATCTTGCGGAAACTTGAACTACATCCCGATAAGTTAAATAGGTAAATAAAAAACATTTATTATTATATAATTACAGTCTATTTTTTTTATCTTAAACTTAATTATGCAATGTAATAATAAAAAAACCTATATGGCTCTCTTTCCTACATTAATAAAGGTTAAAATGGTAAATAACAATACATTCATTATTATATAATATGGCAATTTGTACTTCCCATTTTAATATAAATTAATCCACCATAGTTATAACATTTGAAGGATGTAATAATAAACCATGCTATATGTCTCTTTTTGATACATAAATAAAGCCTAAAAGTGTAAATAAGAATGCATTTATTAATATATAATATAAGAGCTTATTTTTTTATCTTAAACTTAATTATGCAATCACAATATTAGACACAAAATTATGTAAATAACAATGTTCATGTATGTCTCATTATGCTATATAAATGAAGCTTAAAGAGGTAAATAACAATATATTTATTATCATATAATATTGCTATTTGTATTTCTTCATTTAATATAAATTAATCCACCACAGTTATAAAATTTAAAGGATGTAATAATAAACAATGCTATATGGCTCTTTTTGATACATAAATAAAGGTTAAAAAGGTGAATAACAATGCATTTATTAATATATAATATTAGAGTTCATTATTTTATCTTAAACTTAAGTATGCAATCCCAATATTAGACCCAAAATTATGTAAACAACAATAATGATGCTTGGCTCATTATGCAATATAAATAAAGGTTAAACAGGTAAATAACAATACATTTATTATTATATAATATTGCTATTTGTATTTCTTCATTTAATATAAATTAATCCACCACAGTTATAAAATTTAATGAATGTAATAACAAAACAATGCTATATGGCTCTTTTTCATACATTATTACATCCTTCAAATGTTATAACTATGGTGGATTAATTTATATTAAAATGGGAAGTACAAATTGCCATATTATATAATAATGAATGTATTGTTATTTACCATTTTAACCTTTATTAATGTAGGAAAGAGAGCCATATAGGTTTTTTTATTATTACATTGCATAATTAAGTTTAAGATAAAAAAAATAGACTGTAATTATATAATAATAAATGTTTTTTATTTACCTATTTAAGCTTTATCAGGATTGTAGTTCAGAAGTTTTCCGCAAGATGGCGCGAGCGATACCAAAAACCACTTATCTATTACAATACAAACAAATTGCAAAAAAATAACAAAACAATACTATATGGCTCTTTTTCATACATAAATAAAGGTTAAAAAGGTAAATAACAATACATTTATTATCATATAATATTACTATTTTATCTTAAACTTAAGTATGCAATCCCAATATTAGACCCAAAATTATGTAAACAACAATAATGATGCTTGGCTCATTATGCAATATAAATAAAGGTTAAACAGGTAAATAACAATACATTTATTATTATATAATATTGCTATTTGTATTTCTTCATTTAATATAAATTAATCCACCACAGTTATAAAATTTAATGAATGTAATAACAAACAATGCTATATGGCTCTTTTCATACATAAATAAAGGTTAAAAAGGTAAATAACAATACATTTATTATCATATAATATTACTATTTGTATTTCTTCATTTAATATAAATTAATCCACCACAGTTATAAAATTTAAAGGATGTAATAATAAACAATGCTATATGGCTCTTTTAGCTTCATAAATATAGCTTCAAAAGGTAAATAACAATGCTATTATTGTTATATAATACTAGATCACTATACGAAATGTAAAATGATCAAATAAGAAATAATCCTGTGTTGCTCATTGAGCTATGTAAATGAAACTTAAGAAGGAAATAATAATAATAATAAACAATCCTATAAGGTTCTTTTTGCTTCATAAATAAAGCTTAAAGAGGTAAATAAAAATGCATGTATTATTATATAATATTGCTATTTGTATTTCTTTTTTCAATATAAATTAAGTTTAAGATAAAAAAATAGACTGTAATTATATAATAATAAATGTTTTTTATTTACCTATTTAAGCTTTATCAGGATTGTAGTTCAGAAGTTTTCCGCAAGATGGCGCGAGCGGTACCAAAAACCACTTATCTATTACAATACAAACAAATTGCAATATTATATTATAATAGTTACTTTGTTATTTACCTTCTTAAGTTTCATTTATATAGCTCAATGAGAAACTCAGGATTATAATATTTGTTTGTATTTCTTATTTTAATATAAATTAATGAACAACAGTTTTACAATTTAAAGTATGTAATAATAAACAATTCTATATGGCTCTTTTCGGTACATAAATAAGGCCTAAAAAGGTAAATAACAATACATTTACTATTATATAATATTACAATTTGTATTTTTCCTACTGATCTTAATTAAGGAATAACAATATTAAATGTGAAATGATGTAATAATAAATAATCATCTGTGGCATTGTCCCACAATGAAGCTTACATAGGTAAATAACAAACATAGCATAAAACACACATACATAACACAGAATATTGTAAGAAAATTATAAGACTATTATTGTGTTTTAATTTATTAAACTGAACAATGTTTCATTTCCAGAACTAAATCTATATTCAATCTATATAGATAACCTCCAAAACTAACAAATTATACCAAGTAATAATATAGTTGATTCATTTCCAACTCGTAGAAAAATTGGATCTTAGTATAGTCCTTCCAATTAGAGATGTGTATATTAATAAATAAAAATTATTCTTGTCTTGTTTTGTTTCAGGTAATATTCTGAAAATGCAAAGAAAAGAGCAATGATGCTTCAAATGTGAACAATACAACATGCTTTCTTCAAGAGCTTTTGAAGCTTCATTTACATAGCTCAATGAGCAACACAGGATTATTTCTTATTTGATCATTTTAGTTTTAACATAGTGATCTAGTATTATACAATCCTAACTGTATTGTTATTTACCTTTTTAAGCTTTATTTATGTAGCAAAAAGAGCCATATAGGATTGTTTATTGTTATATCTTTTAAATTTTAAAACTGTTGTTGTTTAATTTAATTAAAATAAACAATAGAAATTGGCATATTATATAATAATAAATGCATTGTTATTTACATTTTTATGCTACTTAGCTTATGTTTTTAGCAATATGTAGCTATATAACTACTCCAATAGAATTACTGTGAATAAAACATTATTTTATTGAGGCAAATCTGTTGGAGTAGTTACCTTATTTACATTAGTTTAAGAGATTTTATCTACAATGAGTTTCTAATTCCCCATGAGTTTTTAAATTAATTGATATGTATTGGCTTTCAACATATTCACTCATATTTCTATTGTGGCAATATAAATAATGCACAAATTAATTATTTTCATTCAATCATTTCAATTTTTGGTGAATGTGTTCTGATTGATTTTTTAACAGGTTAGAATTGTGTTCGCTCTTGGAACTGGATTACCATTTATACAATTTCATTCTGAACAGTAAATAATTCTTTAATTTACAGATACCCTTAATGTGATTTAAAAAATCTTATTGGCTTTATTTTCAAAATTAAGGTCCATTTTATATAAATGAAGTATTTGTTATGGGGTACACAACTTTATTTATATACAGACATTTTGTTCCATAGTTTTGATTTTACTTCAGATATAATTTAAATGTAGCAAGTTACTAGTTAATTATTGAGGTAATTATGGTTATTTATTCGTTAATAGCTGGAATAAGGCATACAATTAATTGTGCAAACATTTTTAGATTAACTCATAGTAATGAGATTTAGGAATTTGGGAAATCTAGGCGATCCCAGAATAATATTTAATTGTAATTTTATTTTAATTGGCTCAATTTCTCATCCAAGTGCAGAAATGGTTGAATTAAATTAATTGGAAATATAGTCCAGGTATAATCTTGAAATAAATCTTTATCTGGAACTTTCCGAATGCTACCAAATTTATAATTTGATTGTTAAATTTCGTAAAAAGAGGTTGAACAAATGGGGAAATAATTATTTTGTCCTGCAGCTTGCTTCTGCATACTAATGATGGCCTTATTGCAATATACTAGCTGCTGGTTTTTAAATGTAATTATTATTGAGATAACTATTCCATGCCGTTTGTCCCGTTCTAATCTTATTACTTGTCTTAATAATTCTTCTCTAGAAATTATTTTAACGATTTCTTTTTTAAATTTGAATGAGTTTTTCTCGTGTTTTAGTTCAATCGGAAGGCGTTATTTGGCTGCACTGGCTGGGAGTGATCTACTGTAACTCTAGGTGGCAGTGCAGTCGCGGATAAGGGACGCTAGATTGTGTGAAAAAAGATTAGTTTTCATTCAGTAAGTACACAGTTTTATTGCTAGCTATATTAAGGGAATGAACTACCAAAAATTCTCTGGATATAATGAAATATGGATTACATATATACGTGTTGAGGAATCGATCAAGTTATTAACAATTTTCATACTTTCAAATACCTTCGTTTGGGACGACAAAAGTTTATTGTTATTACAAATTAAAACTTGAAAAATGTCTTAAATAATGTGTTATTTCAAAGAAAATGATAAGAAACGAATATACTTATGGTATATTTAATTGTAAGATTCCTCCTAATATGGATTTAGGACTGTATTTATATGTACATATATATATATATATATATATATATATATATATATATATATATATATATATAAATGAAACATGAAAATGGTATTTGTTATGCTAAATGTTTTTGGCAAAATTCTGTTTTATGTTAGAGTTTACCATGTAATTAATTTAATATTTCACCAGTCATATAAATCCTATTTTATGTTTTTAAATAAAGTGTTATTATCAGGTAACTTGTAATGCTGTTTTCAGTGTTTTTATTTGAAAGATTTTACTTTTTGTGGGTTTGTTTATAAAAAGATACCATTTCAAGCAATCAGTTTATTAAATAAAAATTCAAAAATCATTGAAAATTCGTTAATGATTATTTTAGTACAATGGTTACAGTTGCTGGAGTCTGGATTTTTACCGATATGTACAGAAATTTGTCCATAGTTATACTAATTTATTAATAAATTAATTGTTGAAAGCCAATAAATAAGGAAAATGTTCTTTCTCAGCCAAATTTCTTGAAACTTCACTAATCAGTATGTAACCAGATTAACAGCTCTGTTCAATTTGAACAGATTCTTCTTCATTTTATTTTTGATTGCTTCTTTCTTTCTCATTTAAAAAGTTTAAGATAATATTTATAATTTTCGTGCATGCTCAAATTTATTCTATACTTTATTTAAACAAAAAATATTTACATTAGTTTAAGAGATTTTATCTACAATGAGTTTCTAATTCCCCATGAGTTTTTAAATTAATTAATATGTATTGGCTTTCAACATATTCACTCATATTTCTATTGTGGCAATATAAATAATGCACAAAATATATTATTACAGAAATATCGAGAATATTTTGATTTTTTTTCTATCAGGAAGATACTTTAAGATCTACACAAATATACAATGGAGACACATAACTTAAATACATTTTAAATTACAATAACTATATAATACAATCACGTCAATAAAAATAATAATACTAAAAAATAATTCAACACTTATCACAGAAAACACACATATAAGATAATATTATATATTTATATATCTATTATGATAAATATAAATAAAAAAACAGGTTTTTTATTCTATAGAGTAAAAGAAGTGAGTATTAAAAAGCTCTTGAAGAAAGCATGTTGTATTGTTCACATTTGAAACGTCATTGCCCTTTTCTTTGCATTTTCAGAATATTACCTGAAACAAAACAAAACAATAATAATTTCTATTTATTAATATGCACATCTCTAATTGGAAGGAAAATACTAAGATCCATTTTTCTAGGAGTTGAAAATGAATCAACTTTATTATTTGTTAGTTTTGGAGGATTGAATATATATATTTTGAATCTATATAGATTGAATATTTAGTTCAGGAAATGAAACATTGTTCAGTTTAATAAATTCAAGGACAATAATCGTCTTAATTTTCTTACAATATTTTACACTCTATTAATTACAGTAATTAATTGTTGCAGCAATGAATGATTACCTGAAGCTACTGATTGAGGAGGGTATTGGTCACCTGAGAGATGGACAACAGAGGACTCCCGTCCTGTTTATCTGTGGATATCCGCACTCCCCTCCCGGTCTGTATGAACAACATATAGGAATAAATGTAGTATTCTTTTAATTTCCAATTTTTCATAATGATTAATGCCCACTATATAACTTTACACGTCTTCATACTTACATATAATTCATTGTTATATTGCTATCACTCTTTTCTTCGTACATGAACAAATATACAAAAAATGATCAAATATTACAGGAATTTATGTTTTGGACTGACTGAAGAAAAGAAGGGCTTGTGTGATGGTGATGGTGCAGGTTATGATTTGTATTGGTTAACCTCTTCTTTTTTCAAATTGCCCTTACTAGATTTTTCATATTTCTGATTGTATGAAATAATTGGATATTATATGTCAACACTGATGAATGCTTGATGGAAATTATTAATAGGAAATTAGGGTAAGAACAAAATTACATTATATTAGGTTTTGTTACATGTTCCTATTAATAGGTTTTCAGTGAACATTTTTGAATCACTAGATGAACTATTCTTTATACAAGATACATATATATATATTGAACAATGAGCATGTGCGGGCGTGAAGTGCATAGACAGATAAAATAAGCAAGCTTATTATAATACTCTTAGGAGGGATAAATTCAGCCAAGGTGGAAGCTGAGTTTTTTTAGCAAATAATAAACACTCGTTACTGAAATAGTATACTATCTAGGAAGGGAAGTTCACAAAAGCTAGGGATGCTTCGCATTTTTCCTCTCGAGGAAAACTATGTAAATACATATTAAATCTATGTGCGCAGGTCTCATACCATGCAAAATACTAAATAACGAGGATGATATTCAAAATACTATTCATTATCAAATAAAGTTACTTCTTTAATATTATAATTTTTCTAAATGGAACACAATTTCTGAACCATTTTAAAAAATATTTTAGAAAATATTAGGTAGTAAAATTATTGATAATAAACTATTAAATTTATATACGCTAGCCCAAACAGAGAGCCCACATTTATAGTATTTTGAGTTCATACTTACTGGCGCATTGTAGATATCCCATACTAGATTTTTATTAATTATATTCTTCTATAACCGATATTACGTATTATAGACAAGTTAAATATTTCCAGTTAGTAGTACATACAAACGTAACTTTCCCGTAATTTTCATCGCGAACATTAAAAGTAATTATATCGTAATTCGTATATCAAACTGACGCGTTAGTTCAACAAAGACGCGTTAACGGTAAGAAAATATATGGCTAATTAAATTTCCGGTTAAAAAATACGGATGAGTTAATAACGCGATTGTAAAGGTGGAGGCGGGACCGGAAGCGGGCGAGTGGGCTCTCCGTCCGGTATTTCGAAATAAAAGTCAAAATCCTACCGGGTGTAAAAGACAAAGTGACTCACTGGTGGTAAGGATAGATCTGGTGAGGCCATACCTCTTGGCCATGCTCACTATACTGATAGTGGCTGTACTTGGGGCTGGGGACGTGGGGGGGCGTCTCGGGCTTCCACTTGTTCTCGGCGAGGCCGTTCATTTCGGCGAGGGACTTGAGCGGGTCGCCGAACTTCTTGTCTTGGTAGGCGGGGGGGACGACGCCCGGTGAGCCGCCCTGGGGGGACCTGCTGTTGGAGGAGGACGTGGGGGTGTGGCCCCCGGCGGCCCCGCCCCGCCACCGCCCCCGCCTCCGCCCCGCGCCCCGCCACTGCCCCACATCAACACCGTCTGCCTGGGGGTCGCTCTGGCCCGGCGAGTAGTGCTGCTGGAGCATGCCCACCTCCTTCATGTCCTCCAGCTTGGGCGTGACCAGGCCGTTGACGCCGGCGGGGAGGAGGCCGCCGAGTTGGAGGAGGAGAGGTTGTCCAGGGACTTGGCACTCTTCTTGTGGGCGCCCATGTCGCAGAGGGGGACGGCGACGACGCCCTGGAGGGGGGGCGGGGGAGGCACCGGGTGGTAGCCTCCCACCTCCAGGCACTTGTTGTAGCGCGAGTTGTCCACGACGGTGGCGTACTTCTGCTCCAGCGGCTGGTAGAGCTTGTCGCAGTCGGCCTTGGCCAGTTGGTGGGCGGTCTCGTAGGCGGGCAGGCAGGGGGGCCCGCCCCGCCCGGAGACGTCGATGAACCCGTTGGAGACGGCGTACGGCGCCGTCCCCGGGTGGTACTCGGTGTAGTAGGCCCCCAGCGGCCTGTACTGGTGGAACAGGTTCTCCGTGGTCGAGGTCAAGAACCTGTTGTCGTAGAGGCTCTGGTGGAAATTGCCCGAGTGGCCCATGTAGGTGTCCGGGGGCGGGGGGGCCGCGCTCGGGTAGGAGCCGCTGTAGACGTTCAGGTTGGTGTAGGCCGCCGCGGCCGCCACCGCCGCCGCCGACTCCGCCGGCACTATGTACTCCGGGGGCGGCTGGCTGTTGCCGACCACTACGGGGCCGCTGTGGTGGTTGTTGGACAGTTTGCGCTTGGTCCTGCAGGTGGAGAGGAAGTCCCTCAGCTGGGTCTTGTAGCGCCTGTTGACCCGCTGCGGGGTGGAGGTCTGGCTCCCGCTCGACTGGCTCGGCGTGCCCACCAGCTCGCTGTCCGAGAAGTAGCTGTTGGTCAGACCCGCGTCCAAGTAGCTCACTTTGAAGTCCATCGTCCTCTTTCCCAGAAGGTCCCGGCCTTCCTCCTCCCTGAAAACGAACACGCCTTATTATGGATACACTTCCCGATAATAGAATCTCTCGATAATAGAGTTTCCAGATTCTAACTCGTGCAACTAAAGAAAATAGCGCGTATTAATTAAATTTATATATACGTATTACATTATAAGCGATTCAATTTAAAGCCTTAATTATAGCTACCGTGTTGCCGTCTTTGTACTCGATAACATAATTAATTATTGTTATAAGACTAGTAACACATTAATAACGTACATGAGGGGTCGATGAGTGCTGATGACGAAATCCGGTTTTGAATTTTTGTATACCAGCCTGGAACTGGTCTGCAACCATTGCCACTGGCCCTCTTTGCTCTGGTACCTGTACGCTATCATGCCTGAGGCACCCGTTTTCAAAACTGCAACATAAAATAAAGTTATATAATAATAACTATAATTCTGTTATTGCCCTTTCGCATTCATATAAAGCGTTAGATTTTCCAAATTACTGATATTTTTGCATGTGTTCGATTTTTATTTGAAGGTTATATCCAGTCTGTCCAATACCGATATGATGAGTTCTTCCCGATAGGAAAAGTATATATTAAAAAAATATAAACTAAAATCTTTTGCTCGACCAATTTAACTGTTTTCATTGACTAGATTAATTATATATTCACTCACGTTCTTGATGTGCGCTTGCAACGTAAGCGAGATCATCGTAATGGACTAGATCGTAGCCTCCCATGTCGGCCAACTCGGCGTCTGAGTATCCAAGGAGCATTTTACCTCTGAAAAAATAAAAATTAAGCGATACAAAAATACATCGCGCAAATCAGAGTTCATAAACAGAAACAATTGCAAAACTTGCCGCCCGATTCTGAGGAGGGCTGAATAGAATGTTAAGCTCTCAATACCAAGAGATTTAAATAAATTGCTCTGTTTGAATAGGTTTTAAAATGAACTTAACCTAGGTAATGAACCTAGGTGAATTAAAAAAATATATTAGTTTCTTGTTATTTCCACTTAGTTGTTGTTATTAGAACCAACCAGTACGATGAAATAGCGATCCATTTTGAAATATCTTACCATCGCTCGTGATATTTTCTGTCTCCTCTCAACCAAAATTATACCAGATTCGCCTCTTTGGCCAAATTAAATTAATATTTAGTTAGGTGGTATCTCATTTTTTTAACCTTTCCGTACAGAGATATATTCTATACAATTCAATGGCGTCAATGTGTCTTTTAGTAAATGATCGACGGCATTCAAGAAATTTATAGTACTTGCCTATACGTGATAGGGCAAATTCATAGTTATTCGTGGTCATGGGTGAGCCCGCGATGAATAAGAAAAAATATTCAGAATAACGTTCAGAAGAATGTAACGTTAAAGAACCAGTCACCGGGTCTTGAGAGCAAAACTGTCACACATACATAAAAGAGGACTATTAATTGACTCCAGTACTTGATCAATCGGATCAATGGAGGACCATCCGAAGAGAGGAAACAAAGTATTAAGACTGTTGGGAATCTGTTTACCTTTGGTCCATGGAGACTAGGGTGAGGTCGAGCTTGTGCTTGCTCTTGAACATGACCTCTTTGTGTGGTATCTCGAGCAGCGAGGGCGGCCCGAACGGCGTGCAGAGTGCGAACAGCGCCAGCGGCGGTTCTTCCGTCTTCCTGTTTTGACCGTGTAGCACCTTGATGCGACCCCGTATGTCCAGTCTCTGGAAATTTAAAAACAAAAAACGAATTTATTGGGCTATTCCGAGGTTCTTAATGTGTTTCTATTAGATACAATCCAATTGAAAAATGAAGTAACTCTAAGTAAGTCATTTTTGGCCCATGTGTTTGGTAAAGTAATGTTATCTATATAGATTGAATATTTAGTTCAGTAAATGAAACATTGTTCAGTTTAATAAATTCAAGCACACTAATATTCTTTTAATTTTCTTACAATATTTTATGTTATGTATTTGTGTTTGTATTAGATACAATCCAATTGAAAAATGAAGTAACTACTACAATAGAATTGCTATGAATTAAACATTATTTTATTGAAGCAAATCTGTCGGAGTAGTTATCTCATTTAGATTCAATAATTTCAATTTTTGTGAATGTTTTTGGGGAAATAATGTTATCTATATAGATTGAATATTTAGTTCAGTTAATAAAACATTGTTCAGTTTAATAAATTCAAACACAATAATATTCTTACAATATTTTATGTTATGTACTTGTGTATGTATTAGATACAATCCAATGTGTTTAGTGAAGTAATGTTATCAATGTTTACTACACTCTTGATTGCTGATTGATTATGAAATGCCATACAATAGTCACATCAAACAGTTAGATACAAATATTTATAATGTACTAATACTAATACTGCTATTTAATGTAGGGGTTATGATTGGTTATAGTACAAAATAGTAACTGTGAATGTGTGTTCCACTTAAATCATTATAATGGTACAGTTACTTACAATTATTACACCTGACACATATAATCACACATCTGACCTAATTGAGTCAAATGCATTTGAATAATAAAAGCAGTTTCAAAAGATTTAAGCAAAAGATTACTGCTGTGTTCGACAAAATGTGTTTGTATTAGATGCAATCCAATTGAAAAATGAAGTAACTACTCCAGCAGAGTTACTGTGAATAATATGTACTTATTTTATTGATTTTAGTTACTTTATTTTAGTTAACTCATTTTCATTCATTCATTTCAATTTTTGGCCCACCAATACAACTTTCTCTGTAATTTGGGTTTTATTGGATCCTATAGAAAATATATAGAATTACTATAGAAAAGAGAATAAATTTGAAATTTCTGTTAGATTTTTTAACAGGTTTGAATTGTATTTGTTCTTGGTACTAGAGTACCATTCATACAATTTCATTCTGAACAGTAAATAATATATTTGGAGTAAATTTCTTTAATTTACAACTACTCTTAATTATTTAACACATATTATTAGTTTTATTTTTAAAATTAAGGTCCATTTTATATGAATGAAGTATTTGTTATAGGGTACACAAAATATAGTGGGTACAACTTTTTAAATATTGTTATTTGCCAAAATTTAATTTTATTCTTATAATTTAATTTCCATAATTTTATTAATTTCCAGTACTTCAGAAAAGAAATAATATAAATGAGGATAAATTTTTTTATTATCAAACATAATATGATAAGAGTGATTGATTGTTTCAGGTTAATCTCCTGTCATAACTGTTTATAGTTTGTTAGGCCATTTATTCTTAAATCATAAGAATGCAAAACTTACTTATATACAGAATACTTTATTATTTATATACTCATTTATATACAGAAATTGTATTTAATAGATTTGATTTTACTTCAGATATAATTTAAATGTAGCAAGTTAATAGTTAATTATCAAGCTAATTATTGTTGGTTCTTAGTTAATTGCTGGAATGAGACATGAAATTAATTGTGAAAACATGTTTTGATTAACTCATAGTAATAAGATTTAGGAATATAGGAAATCTGGGTGATCCCAGAATAGTATATTGTAATTGTAATTTATTTTAATTGGCTCAATTTCTCTTCCAAGTACAGAAATGGGTGGAGTAAATTAATTTGAAATATAGTCCAGGTATAATCTTGAAATAAATCTTTAACTGGAACATTTCGAATGCTACCTATATTTATAATTTGATTGTTGAATTTGGTAAAAAGAGATTTTACAAATGGGGAAATAATTATTTTGTTCTGCGGCTTGTTTCTGCATACTAATGATGGCCTTATTGCAATCTACTAGCCTCTGGTTTTTAAATGTAATTATTATTGAGATAACTATTCCATGCCGTTTGTCCCGTTCTAATCTTATTACTTGTCTTAATAATTCTTTTATAATTCTTCTCTAGAAATTATTTTAAGGATTTCTTTTTTAAATATTGAGTGAGTTTTTCTTGTGTTTTAGTTCAATCGGAAGGCGTTATTTGGCTGCACTGGCTGGGAGTGATCTACTGTAACTCTAGGTGGCAGTGCAGTCGCGGATAAGGGACGCTAGATTGTGTGAAAAAAACGATCACTTTTCAATCAGTAAGTATAAAGATTTATTGCTAGCTATATTAAGAAAATGAACCTCCAAACATTCTCTAGACATATTGAAATATGGATAACATATGTACGTGTTGAAAAATCGATTAACTTATTAACAATTTCCATACTTTCGGATACCTGAATACGGCTCCCGGACGCCATTAAAACTAGGACATTTTTCATTGATTATTTCGGCTGCACTAATAACCTTTCTATTGATTTAACCGACTCATTTAGTAGTTCCTGTTCTAAATTTTAACAATATTACGAGTATGCAAGCTAATCAGGATTAATAATGGAAATATTTATATTGGATAAATTTCATATTAGGCACTCAAGGTCATATCTAGTTCAATGGAATTAGACTGATACAATTTGAGAGATGCATTTCAATTACCACTTTGGCATTGAATCTGTTTCACCTATTGAATTCTAATTAAATTGAAGTAGGTTGATAGGCTGTTTGATGATGAATTCTTATTCGTGCAAAAAATTTAGATAATGTATTCCTAACAATGGAGAATACAACCCAATTCGCATTGAATCACCACATCAACGATTTAATAACGATTTGATATAACTTTGAGTTTAACTATTTAATCAATGGATGATATTAATACATTAATAACAATGTATGGCTAGGCATTTAAAAGCCTAATTAATTAATAAAAGCCCAAAATATTCGAGTCAAGGGCCGGTATGACTGCCGATACAAAACTCGAAAGGTTAACGAGGCCCGGTTTTCTGAACCAAAAAGCGTTATTATTGGTTCTGCTTTTCCTGAAAAATTGTTGGTACGAAACTTAATTGGCCAATGATTATTGTAAATTGTTTTCGATCGGTACGGTATCGGTTTATTCGTATCGCAAATTCCCAATCGACGGCCATTAGCAAAGGTAGGCCCCGCCCCGTCGCCACATATATGTATATGTATTTTGCATCAATTAACGGTTTTTTTTACATGTCTTTTTCAATATCCAGTACTCTGTAATTTTCCGGCCCTTTTGTCTCTGTTTTTTTTTCTGTTTTCTCTGCAGTTCCACTCGGGAAGTTATTTGCGCCGGCTAATAGTTGTAATCAGAAAGGCCGAATACAGCGGCTCCTGGTATCCATAAAAGATTTATTGCTATTACCCAAACATTTCCTTTATTTAAATACGATGGTCATTCAGTCGTCGTTTACTATCATGAGCCCCGATTTTCTAAGGAATTTACCCAATAAAATACGGTTTTAAATTATGTAAATTGTGGGTATAATTTCGATTTAACCGCTTGCACTTCGTCCACTGACATTCAATGACACAGACAGTGCTGACAGGATGCTTCATCGGTAAAAATAGATTTACTATCCCCCAGTATGCAACCCTCGGGGACATTATTCTCCGAGTTATCTTCAGTATTTAAGATCAAAAATTATATTCACTCTTACATTAATTATTGTTGGTTAATGATGGTATATTAGGTTACATTCTTACTACGATGCTTTTTCTTTTTGTTTTGCTTCAGTTTTTTAATTTATTAAGGCATTGACGTTTATTTTCGGTAACTCCTACCAACTCCTCCTTGTGGCTCTAAGATGAAGTCAATTGGATTTACATGTTATACATTAACATTCTATTATAATGAAAACAATGTAGGGGCAGTACAGAGTTACAGCCTTTACAGTCAGAATTTTGTTTGTAGATTACATAATAAACTAATATGTCAGGAAAACTGATAGAAATAAGTTAATCTGAAATGTTGATGTTAGCGACTATGAGGCCTCCCTGATGCTGTCCATGTAGGAAGTCGCCAAGTACTATGATTTATATCAAACCTTGGATTTACCCCAGATTACAAATATTACTGATGCAGATTCGTATAATAATATGGTGAATCTGGTAGTATAAGCCAAAAATGAAAAGAAATGAAACATGATTTGTGGACTAGGATTATGGATAGGATTTTTTTGTTTCATATTTGTAAAATGTGAAGCGTACAGACACAACACACCCGTGGTGAGTGGTCCGTTCAGTGTTTACATCAGGGTGGTCCGGACGTTCTCACGCACGAGCACTGACGTACAGACGGGCTCAGACTTAGTGGAATGGGTTAAAGGCGGCATTTTTCTGACTAATTGAAAAGAATGCCGAAATGGGCAGAGAGAGAGAGAGAGAGAGAGAGAGAGAGAGAGAGAGAGAGAGGGAGGGAGGGAGGGAGGAGGGGCTCCAAGCTGCCGCCGTCACTGCAATTAGCCCGCTGGCGCAGTTTGGAGGAGGAGTGTGCTCCACGCCAATTAGATGATATCACACGTAGACAACACCAGTCACAGGCTTCCTCTACTGCCTCCCTGGATGTCCAAGTATGCTCGTCTGTCGAGGTGGCGGGACACCGCCCTAGTCGTGCCAGATGTCCGAAAAGGAATTCCGGGAACGTTATGACCGCATTGGGCCTAATTAGGGGGCTAAACACAAATTGTGATGTTAGATCTATACAAAATATAGACGTTTAGCATTCGATGAATACCCAGGCTTGAAATACCCAGATCCGGGTAATGTTGTCAGCGGAATCGGGGGGGGGGGGGGGGGTAATACAGCATTCATAAAGTTCATTACAATTTATTACATAGACGAGGTTGAAAATGATTAAGTCGAATTGCAGGTAACATTTGACGAACAACCTACTGACTAACATAGAATACCTGTTTTGTGGTCTGCGATGGGTTGGAATACCGTAGATTTCGTGTGTTTCTGTCTCCTCTCGCTGGTTTGGTCTTTTGCTAGACCGGTTTCTTCATATTCTTCAGTAGCGGTGTTAGTCACTTTGGCACTTTTTTTTGGGGGGGGGGGGTTACAAGTACTGTCACTTGTACTGTGGTATTTGTCTGTGTGTCAAACAGAAACATCCCAAAAAAACATCCAACGTGCCAAAGTGAGTAACACCGCTACTGAAGAAGATGGCGAGCGGCCGAAACCGGTCTAGGAAAAGACCAAACCGGCGAGAGGGGACAGAAACAGACGAAATCTACGGTTTAATATATTTGTTATACGTACAATCGGTATATAGTTGGCATTTGTGCCGAATATGAGGTTTTTTTTCGGTTCTCTGGGGGGTGATCCACCTGTGCTGGTCGTTTTGGCCTGATTTCTCGGCCTTTTATATGTCAGGTTGGCGCCAGGGCCGGTTAGCTGAACGCTCATCACCCAATTGAATGAATCCCCGCCTCAATTTGCGAGTTGTCGTCGGCTTTGTCGCCGCCGCCGCCGCCGCTGCCGCCGCCGCGCCCCCGCACAAACCTAATCTGCTAAATACTATAAGCCTATAGGTCTGTGTGTACCGGCCTAAGTGTATACTGTACAGAAGATTGAGGGATTTCGTACGATTTATACCAATTGAAGGTGAAATTAGAGGCCCCGTATCCCTTTCAACCCCTATAAGGTTGACCGGACATGAATCATAGAATAAATGCCAGGACACGATAATAATGAAATAAAATTAACATTTTATGGTACAATGCAAGAGGTGGAATAAAGTATGTAACAACAAACACATAAAAAAAATACTAAATTATGAGGAAAGAAACTATTTTTTTTCTTCACTCTTTTATCGTTGCAACAGTGGAACGATGAGTGTTATTCGAAGCCGCTACTGGCATTAAACGAAGTTGCAGTAACCGAGCGATTCTTACCGGTCGTTGAACAGCCTCCGTTCAACGGATCAAAGGTGGTATTTACTGAAGGCAACTCCGGCCGAATTTCCTCGGGCTTTTCCTCAGAGTTTCCCTGCGGGCTGCCCGGCCCTGTCATTAGCGACGAAATTAGTGTAATGAAACTCCCGCGGGGTTTTCCTCAGACTTATAATTTTTGGACGAAAATAAAAAAAAAATCCCGGCCGGCGAAATTGAAGGGAAAATTCGACTGGAATAATTATCGGAGGTTATGGGTTAGTAATCCAAGGGGGGATTTGGGGGGTAAATGGGCTTCCAATAAAGTATGTGTATAACAATTATTTTTAATATTATATAAAGCATCTGATAGTTTGTCCAATATTATTCTTATATATATATATATATATATATATATATATATATATATATATATATATATATATAATGGTGACTTCTTTACCTATGTTGGTATTCTAGATGGCGTTAATATGAACTTATGCGAATGGATTTCTAATCGAATTATACAAGGGATTCATGTATATAATTTGTAATGAATAATGTATGTACTCGTATAATAAATTAGTGCAATTTTATAACTAATTTTTCTGTTTCAGGTACTTTGGGATGCAGCGTTACGGGAAGAATCAGTTTTAGTCAGTATTAAAGTCAGTGTTAGAGTCAGTGTTAGAGTCAGTGTTAGAGTCAGTGTTAGAGTCAGTGTTAGAGTCAGTGTTAGAGTCAGTGTTAGAGTCAGTGTTAGAGTCAGTGTTAGAGTCAGTGTTAGAGTCAGTGTTAGAGTCAGTGTTAAAGTCAGTGATGGTGCCAGCAGTAACCGAAAAGTGGCGTCTAAGCGGCAGTATCGACGGGCGATACGTAAGTACAGAGCTATTTCTTTTAGCCCCCACTGCATGATATGCCACAAAATTTAATCACAAAGAAAATAAAACACTAATATAGGGTAGGAAACAAGTAAGATTAATTTCTTTTTGAGTGAGATATATACAATGTCACAGTGTGATAAACATTCATAGGAATACATTTTGTGCAAAAAACTAAGCATTTGGCGAAACTCTAAAACAACGTACAACAATTATTATACAGGCATTATTTTTTAATGCATGTCTCCTCTTAAATTTCGCTTTTTCGATATTAAAAAGTGCATCCAGCACTATCACAATACAATGCTAAGGTTTTTGAGTGAATGCTTATCGAAATCTGCGAGTTCACGTTGTCGATTTCAGTAAATGGCAACCGAAGTGCCAGAATTTCGCTCACTTCCTGTATCGACCGCCCCACGTGAAACACAATGCGATTGTTGAAGGACTTTTCGGGACACGAAAAGGAGCATTTAAAAATTAGAACCTCCGTTCGTAGTGGGTGGGGGTTGAAAGGGAGGGGAAATCCCGAATGATATTTTCTCGGAAGCCAATTGGGCAATTAAAGTCTCTGGACTCCGCCCTAGGCGAATTATCGCCGGCTGCATTCCCCAAAGGCGAATTGTGCATTTGGCGTGCCGGGGGGGCCGAAAATTAGACAGGGAGAACAAAAAAAACCACCCGCTACTGAAGATTTTATCGGAATTTTAAAAGAAATAAAAAACGACCCTTGCCCGATAGCCCGAAAAAGGAGTTTAATTCTAATCACCTTTCGGCGGCCGAATGGCCGTCAGTTTCAAGAAAATTGAAACCGCTAGTAAGTAATGTCTATGTGTCTATTTTTGGCTCTATTTCGAGACCGTTGGCCACGTAGTGACTGTATTAGGACACGGTGAGAAACCGACAGACTTTCAGGAGAATCCCTGCGGACCATGAAAAATTATCCTTATTTGGATCTCTCTCTATGCTTACAAATTTTTCATTTCAATAAATGAAATTTAAAATGTAATAATTAGCTGACAAACGGATTCAAATTTATCTTATTTCACTAACAACATAATGCAATTTTTCTTAATTAATATTTCTGATAAAACAATTAACAAACCTTCAGCATTGTCATTTATCTACGATATTATATTTGAAATGCATATCTATAGAAGGCGAATGTACACCATGGCACGTTCCAATATGTCTGATTAAACTCCTTGTCGTGGCACAATTTTCATATTTTTGCAGCGGCGGCAACGCCGGTAATTACATCTAATTGCGAATAGGCCGCGGGTCGGTGTTTGTCCACTCGGAATCCAAATAACAATTACATTTGGCCCCAATTAGGAAAATGACAAGTTGGTCGTGTGGGCGGCCCGCGGATGACGTCCCCGGCGTAGAATTTAGTAATTAACCGACGACGAAAAAACCATAAAAGCCAGTTACTCCGGACTCTCGTCCTTGGCAATGTCGGTTATACAGAAAAAAACAAGTTTTATGTCAGTTCGTATTCATACGTTTATATGATGTATAATCGAATTGTGAGTCCCTAAAATTCGGAACAGTATGAACGTTCCCCTCCTTAGCACAGTACCCAGTATCTGGATAATAGGGAACGCGGAATAAGTTGGTTGGACAGAAACCCACTGGTTTCCTCCCTTTTTTAGATATTTCATTTTTTTTAACATTTAGGTCGCGTGGCCACATCCTTTTCAGGGGTCTGTAAGGAACGTTTGGGATATCGGAAGATAGTAGGGTTTGGACTAGTGGATTAGAGTGATCGGTGAGTCTTGAGTGGAATTTGTTGTATATTTGCATGGCGAGGTCTCGGACAAACGGTACTTTAAGATCTGTGTGTAGGTTGAGGTTGGAGAAATAGTAAGGGTGCACTAGTTATTGTCCTTAATATTTGCGACTGTAAAGTTTGGATTCTGTCGATATTTGTCGGTTTGGCCGAATACGCAAATAGAATTTATTTCCATTAATTTTACTTTCGATCGAATTGAACGTTCACACAAAGGACACGTTCGGCAGGATTCTGGGCACAACTGGAACAAGGTTTCGGTCAACGTCTGGCCGCTGGGGGTTTTAACTTTTAAAAAAAATATGAAATTACGGCCAAATTCACTGAAGCCTTGATAATGGGTGCATTGGCACACTCGAGGGACACCTCCGTCCAAGAGTTCTTCGACCCGCGCGCGCTATTTTAAGAGTAAGAACGCCCAAACATAAACAGGACTCTTCACCCTTAATTGTACCGCTAGCCGGTATAATAATATCGCCTCTCCCCCTCCTCAAGGGAACGAGTGTTAACCGTGAAATAGGTTTCGTGTTTCGTATATTTAGCGTTTTGTTAACAATTTGAAATGCAAACAGCCCGATGGCGCCACGCTCCGATTCACAACCGTGTAACGGTCGCACAATTATGCTCCGATTTATGTCGAGGCGGGGGCAATTCTCGAATTTCCGCCGATATCTCAGGGGGCCCCCTATATCTCCTGTATCCTCTATATACCCCTCTTTATATTTCATTTTCTCTTTTGGTTGGCAATGAAACTTTTCATTACCGCCTGGCTATTGGTTCTCAATACTATCCATATCGTAATGTTATACTTAACAGTGGTTATTACATATTAATTTCTGAATTAATTTATTCCTCTTTATCGTGAGCTCAATCTTGCCGCGTTGGTTTCAGAGTAGGAGGCGTTCGCGTTGTCCACCGACGGTGGGAGAACCTCTCACAGTGAAAACTATAATCCGTTTTTCCGAACATAAAAACTAGATAGAATGGATGCATAAAATTCAAAATTGTCGTTTTCATCCCGCGAATTCAAGCAGTCGGTAATTCACTATTGACCTAAAGTAACGTCGTTTTATTGATGAAAATAGAGCAATTATTGGTCATAAAATTATGAATTATCCTAAGGTTGTGCAACTGCATCGGGTTTACTCTGTTAATGTACACTCGAAACGGAATCTTTCTACCACCATTGAAGCAAGGGGCGTGTAATTTAGCGTTTGTGTATAATTCCACCTACGCGAATTCCTCATTTGTTGATTTCCTAATTTTCTCGTCATTCCGACAGACGGACCCCCCTCCCCCCCAGCTCCGCGTTGGGAAAAACGGCTTCGCAACAGGAAATACCAAACGTTATGCCTTTAAATACGGCATTCGACGTTTTGTAATTGCTCTTGTAGTTGCACTTTCACGCGTGTTGTACTTTCGCAAAGGGGGGAAAGGATAGAAGCATAAAAGTGAAAATCGGGCCGAGCGAAAATGACAGCAAGACGAGTACGATCGATATCGTCGATAATCGCAAATAGGAAATAAATCGGTTTGATAGCGCTTATCGCGAAAACGTAGTGCGCCTTAGACCTGCGTGCCCGATAGAATCGCTCTTTTTTCATCGACAATTGTAAGGCCTCGTACGTATTTGCCTTTATGTAAATGAGCGTCGGACGTTTTAGCATCCGGCAGTTCAAATTGATAATTTAATTAAAGTATCTTTTAATTATTTACCGTGTTCAACGTACTGAACGCCGCTATCAGATTGGCCCGACAGAAAAAGAGAGGTTTGGGTGAAGGATTTCTCTCTGCGGATTTAAATATTAATAATCTTCAATTCAGTTCCCTCCGGAAGTTTGGAAGATCATCTGCTTCCGTTAGCCCGTTTGGTTCTGTTTACGGACCTGTTTCCCAGTCGTCCGTAGCATTTCGTTAGTAGTAAGTCGAGGTATGTCGATAAAATACAGACATTCTGACATTAAATCATCGTAAACGTTTGATTAAATTAAATTAAATGATAGCACAAGGAAGGTAAAAATACTTGCACTGTTAAGCCGTGTCCATTATTCTCATCCACACTATAGTTTTAAAACAATGTGGAAGTCAATGAAGATATTTCCAAATTTAACGTAAGCACCATCGCCAAATATACATTTTATTCAATTGTGTTGCACATACGATCTTGTCGTGACATCGCGAATCAAGAACTTGATCATTTAGCAGCAGAAGTCTCCTGAAGGACTTTGACGTAGATAAGGTGAAATAAGTATCAGAAAAATAATAACTTCATAAATTAGTGAACTACTGAAGTTTTTGATGAACAAAATACAGATTTTTATTTTCTGTAGCCCTTTCTGTATTTTATTAATTTCAAGCCTTTAACACTCGAGAGCTCGATACCTGTGTGTTTAACAATAGGAGTCAAATTGTTTTCCACCTGGGACCAAGAAGCGTAACTCGAAATGTTAAACACACACAAAGAACGCCCGTTTCTTGAGCAATTTACGTTTTCTACCTGGTAATATCCTAATAAAGATTGGGCCCGATATAATAATGAATATTCAACCAGATATAAATGATTTGCGCCCCCGTGTAGTGTAATGTACTCCAGCTGAGCGGGCACACTCTTTAATAATAATATCTCCCAGCGATCGCCTCTGTTCCTTTTTCCGGAACGTTATTCCTTCCCTCCCACCGCCACGTAATAAAAATATATCGCCGCTTAATTGTCTATAAGATCCATTTGTGTGAATCCCCAACAAGGGGCCATTTCCCGCTCCCCTGGGCTGTCTGTCGGTCGTCGACTCAGGGCCCCGCCAAGTGAAACCCTCTTGTAATTCATTGCGGGCCTAACTAAATTGGAATCAAGAATTCGCGGGACGATCCGACCGGCACATTTTTACCCATCGTATATTTTATTTACAGCTCTTGAAATTCAATTAGAACCTCCCAGACAGCCTACAATTTGGACGGTGAAATGTGGTCTCTGCACATTTACTTCGGGGTGCTATGAAAGCCTAATGAAAGGGCGATAACATTTCTTTCGGCTCCTCCTCTCTCGGGTTTTTTCAATTATTATGTTACGTTGTCGACGAATATACTAATTTAAATTTAAAAACCAAAATGACGTAATTTCAAACGTCAGTTTTCGAAACGTATCTATTCCTTCGAAATATTATTCGGTACGTCCGCTCTCGATTGTTGGCTCCTGCGGTATTCTATCGCTTACACGCTGTTAAACCTGAAGGTATAGAAAATATGAAAATGTCTTCTGTATTTTCTGAATTGTTAGGTCCCGCCCGATTAGTATCTGGTGAAGTCCAATTTCTAGACCGTTGTCGTGTTTCTTCTGAGGTAGTGTAGTTTAAATTATCTATCACGAAATCTACGGTATGTTATAACATTTTGCCGAAAAAGGAGGGATATGAACTCGTTCGCGTCGATCAGACACATTGAATTACCTCAGGTAGGTAATTAATAGGTAAAGTTTCAATATTCGGGACTGTCCATGGTAAATCTTAGTAATTGCTATTATCATAATTAATAAATATGAAATAAGTTTCTTCAAATCTGTATTATTGTCCATCTTTAGATCTGGAGGATGTCATAAAAATGAATGAAAGTCTGCAAAATATCTCCAGCTGCGTTAAATCATTCCGCCCGTTGACCCTTTTGCCGGGAATCGTCACGCGATCGTCCTTCGTTTTCCGACTTGTATATTGTTATTGTTTTTATTGTTATTATTATTGCATTTATTGGGCCAACGGGTTAAAACATGAAATCGAGACGTCGCGTTTTCGCATGGAACCCCCTCGACACCCCGGTTGCCGAACCCGACATGGACTAACAGGTATTTTACATTCATCAATGAATGTTTCTATCAAAATTCCACTTCAGTGTTCCAATTCCACTGTAGACAAAGACTATTAACGGGCGATAAAGTGTTTTGTACACAACCGTACGTTTCCGCGAAACACCGAAATGTGTAGGCAAATTTCACTTTGTATTGTTTCCCAGGAAATTTATAATTTCGAGCAAAATCTGCAATTTCGGTAATTATCATTGATCGGTGATGTCCAGGATTCAATTCGTCCCAAAATACGATGTTCACTATAGAATATAGGCTTTTCCGAATTAAGCTATAATATTCTGTAATACGTATATTTATTGCAGTATTAAAAGGTAAGTTAACAATATTATTGGCAATATTATAGCAAAAGTTTCAAACCGGGAGCAGAATGTTGCACTTCCATCTTTTCCTTTATACTTTTGGTGCAAGTTATTTTGGCCTGGTACTATATACGAAATAGCGGGAAATGACTTCCTTCGGGGAAAGGACTTTAGAACTTTATCTCCAGCTCATAAATTTATGCGGGGACATTTCGTCCGGCGTTTTGTCCCACCCTGTATATATGGATTGACCCTTTTGATAGTTGGGGGAAATTTCGGGCGATCGAGATCAGGGTCGCCGCCTCACCCCCTGCGTCCATCCCCTTCCCGACCACCCCTGTGGCCATAGAAAATTTTCCAATTTTCGGGGTGGGGTGGTATTATGCAAATTTTTACCTTTGAATGGACCAACACCAGCACAGTGAGGGTAATTGGTTTTCGCGAAACATTACCGGCCTTATAATAAATCAAAGGCTCCGGTGGGGGGGGGGCATTTTTTGGTGTTTCCGACGTTGTAATTTCATATCGGCCGGGGTATAATTAAAAATGATTGCGCTGCAAGACTAATATCGAGGATACGGCGGGCAATTTCTTTTGTCCCCCGTGCGTTATGAATATGGCAAATTAAAAGAGAAAATTGAATTTCTTTACAAAAATCCCGGCCGGATGGTAGCCCTGAGGTTTGCTACTGTTAATGGTTGTGAGACGTGTTGTTTAATATTATACGCAGGGGTTTAATTGTTCTGCATGCAGGGTGCAATCGGTTGGCTTACTTCAGGTAGTGGGACATTCTGAAAACATGACTGTGGAGCAATAGGGGTTTGCTAGCAATTGAAGTTCATCAGTCAAACGTCATATTGATTATCCTAATTGACGTAAAATGTGCTACTTTGTAAACTCTAAAAAGTTTAGAATACCTGTTTTGTGGTCTGCGAGGGGTTAGTATGCCGTGGATTTCGTGTGTTTCTATCTCCTCTCGCTTGTTTGGTCTTTTGCTAGACCGGTTCCGGCCGCTCGCCATCTTCAGTAGCGGTGTTAGTAACTTTGGATGTTTTTTTGGGATGTTTCTGTTTGACACACAGACAAACACCATAGTACAAATGACAGTGACTGTGCAGTGAGGATGCCCAAAAAACATCCAAAGTGCCAAAGTGACGAAAACGGCTATTGAACATGGCGAGCGGCCGAAACCGGTCTAACAAAAGACCAAACCAGCGAGAGGATGCGGAAACACAGAAAATCTACGGTAAAAATACTAATGTTGCAAATTGGCTGAGTGTGTTCTTGTTCCATTGTATATGTCATATTCTTCTTCAGCATGGGCAGTTCTGGGACGAGTTGCGCAATTTTCTGTGGCATTTCGAAATATCGCCGTTGTCGCCGGCCATCTCGAGTCACAATCCTCTCGGGTTGGGAAAACAAGAATCGCCCGAGGGGAACGGACAAGCGGTCTGGTGAAATTCGCAGGCGTTGTTTCAAAATCAAACGGAGAGATTATTAGCGGAAAGAAAACGATTATTATTGTTATTATTATTTCTTTGCACAATGTTGTCGTCCGTTTAATCTGCAGTTTAATTTACTCTTGGAGATTATCTGTTGGCTCGTAGTGTTGGATAAGTCCAATTCAGCCTGTGCATAATTGTGAACCGTCGATGCAATCCTATGTCGTCTTGCCTTGTAAGATTAAATACTTTCATTTCCTCTCATATTAAAACCTAACTGTCCTTGGACAACAGAATGAAACATGTGTAAACTCTAATAGAATTTAAATTAAACAATGTCAAATTCAATTTTCATCTCATAGGACAAAAAATTTTTTAACCCGACAATTTTGTTGTTGCTTTTTATCGAACTTGGGTTAGCAATTAGCAGCAGGGTTAGTTTTTGTCTTAACTTGAGAACAATTTGCATTGATTCCTTTTCATTAATGTGTACAAAACTTTCGATTCGTAGCCATCAAGCATCGTTTAAATGTTTGCCGAAACCTAACTCCGTGTTTTATGACTTCGTATATCATATCTCAATTTCTGTGTATTAAGAAATTTTGAAGTATTCGTGAATAGGATTATCATGTTTAGGATTTATACATTTCAACTATTTCCACGCCTCTTTCTCAGGCCACGCACGCCGTGTTTTCATTCGGTCGTCGCTAGTCTTACGGTTGGAAGGAAGGAAAAAATAAATGAAACGAATATAAATTTAAAACGGGCGAATATTTAAAAAATAAAATATCGACAATTTCAAAATAAAAACTGGCCGTCGCCACACATTTTAAAAACAAGCCAGCTTGGGCCAAAGAAAGGAGTGAAAAATTAATGGTTTCGTATTACACACGCGTATAAAAGTTTTTATCATTTCATCCCATAACTAATTGCCTTCTTCAACCGCTCGTCGGACTGAATTAACGAGGGAGAGGGGCTCGTTATTCAAAACGGGAGTAGAAAGAGAATATTATTAAGAAAAGGAAGAGCCCGGAGAACACGGTACCGAGCCAACACGGTTAACCTGCAACCGGTAATTAAAATGAGATGAAAAATTACAGAAAAACATATATTATATACGTTTCTGTCATGAGTCCGCTTTTCAGTCGTTACCATTTTTATTTATTCGTTCTCTCACTATGTTTCTATCATCGCCGTTGATTCCTAAGCTGAACCGGATTCGGTTTTTATTGAACGAAACGAAATGATACTGTCTGTGGGCGAAAGCGGTAATCAGTCTGTATTACCATTACTAGGGACCAAGTAGTGTGTACGAGGGGGGAATGGAAATCGCATGTGTGAAAAAGAAATTAGCATTGTCGTTTGCATGTAATTTAAAGACAGTGGTAGTTTAACCTGTGTTCGTGTTATTAATACATGTTGGGAAATGTACTTTAAAATTAATCAAACGTAAAAGTTCTAAAATGTTTGAACTTCAGTTAATCATAAATAGGAAAATAATTTATTCTAAAAATTATTCAGTGTAACCTCCCTTCAACTTTAGGAGAAAAAGTATGCAGGGTCAGGAAGGAGAAATGTTCTGTTTTTTAACATTTCTCTGTAAAGTGATAGCCGGGTGTATTGTGTTAAGAAACCACGCATTACAAGATATTGCCACTGCTGTTCTTATCGCGCTGTCTTTTCAGCTGCTGTCCCGTTAGTCGAATTCGAGTTTAAATAATCATTTTTAATTTTAATTAACTTCTGAGTTACTTCTGAGTTTCCGGTACAGCGGAAACAAAGAAATTAAAACATTCATTTAATCCAGCCTCCTATACAATATCCCTAGCGGTAATAGTGAATATTTACATATCCGCGCGCCTCTAATGCATACTAATTCTGACGTTAGATTCTATTAATTAAACGGCGGAGCGGCGTTAATTAATTCGAAGAGAACACATTAGAACTAAAGGAACGGATCTAGAGGAAGGGCAATAAAGGAAGTCGTAAAAACGCTTAAAGAATAAAGGGGGGAGGAAAAATAGAAATTTAGTTTCAGTATAATTAGAAGACAGGAGGCGTCGTAATTCATTTTATAAAAGGACAGTTTCTTCCCATTGATGGAAGATCTGGACATTTATAAGGGGTTTTAATAACAAACGGCTGAGGTGTTATCTATCTCCCGGTTTTCAGAGTTTCAGAGGCAGGTGTCTGTCGGCCAGCTGATTAGTCAACTCGGCCCTTCAATTTGTTTTTAGAACGAGCCCTCCAAACGGGTAACGCTTTTAAGGTTAATTAGAAGCGTGCCAGGGCCAACTTGAATTAGGGCATTTTTCCTTTCAGGGGTTCTGTGTTACTCTCCCTAAGGGGTTTTGTAGGAGATAAAATTCAATAGCTGTGCAAGGGTCCGGTGTTATTTGTTTGGTGTTATGGCGGTTTCTACTCCTCGCCGTCGTCAATGGTTTTCGGGTTATTCTACAGTAGTAACATCTGAAAAAAATTTCTCTTTCGCGCTACGTACTATTTTTTCAGATTTTTCACCTCGTCAATTACCCCAGGAGACTAGATCTTCTCAAATAACGCTGTAAATTGATTATTTAAAAAATGATTATTAAAGCTCAATATAATAGTAATGTACTTGCAAAAGATAACCGAACCATTTTGTCGTACATGCGTATTCATTCGAAAATGAGAGTAATTCCTAGACATGATTTTCACGACTGATTGGTACCGTTTATTGTTTAAGTTCATTTAAAAAATAGAATTCTCCGATTGAGTTTGTAGCTGTTACATCTTCTTGGTTGCCTTTTAGCACTAGATTGGGGCATCGGTGTATCGTATTAACTTGCGGATAACGGGAAAGTGTCCAGGATTATCATCGGTCCCCTCGGGACTCCTGAGAATGGGTCCCTCGGCGATCCTTTTCTTACGGCATTTCTTTTATAACGCCCGGTATAAATAATCAGGTTGGGGGGGGAGGTGATCATTAGGTTCGTGTGCTGGGATTTGCGGAATTAGCGTCGCGGTCACTGAGCCGCTAACGCCCGACGTAATAATAGCACGATTTTCTCGGCGGTCATCACCCCTAAACCGTATCACGGAGTTCGTTATTATTAGTTTGCTACGGAAATATCAAGTTTTATTAAATTTGAGTAAAACCGAAGGGATATTTTTAAATCGGCCCAGAGGGAGAACCGAGGAGGCACTTCATCACTCTGACCAAATCTGGAAAAGGTCGCGTTCCCACAATTTGTTATGACAAACGAATCTATTCTTTTTTTACAATTGAATTAAATCATTTTTGATTGGTGTAATTATCGGATTAGACGAGTGTACGAGTGCGGTGAGAGAGTTGTGAGAGCCGCACAGGAATAACAAACAACGAACTATTCATAGGTCTTAACTATGATATACGGGCCACTGTACAGGACAATTGGGCACCCTGTCGACGTAAGGCGCGGCGCTCAGGAATGATTCATCGCTCCTTTTTTACTTAGCGCTCCTACTTCTATATTCCAAACGACGTGTCTACTATGGGCGTCGGGGCGCATTTCCACTTCTATACTCGGGCGGGCAGACCTATTGATAGAAATGAATACGGCGGGGCAGGAAAACGCACAGGGGAAACTTCACATAAGAGAATGGTTTTTTCACAAAAGGTACCCGATTTACAGCTTGGACAGACGATTCCGAGAAGATATTGAGGGTAGTATTCGAATGTATGACGTCCGGCATTAATTTTTGTATAATCAACCTTTATGGTCATAGGTACGATTGAGGAATATTTTTTATATCAATTGCTCCTCCCTGTAAAAAAGCCACCCAGAGATTTTTGACGTATATCCGGGCTACAGACCGAGGAGATATAGGAGGCCAGTGGCGTTTAAGCCGCACCGGCAGGGATGACAGAGGATACAACGAGTGAATTAGGATGAGGATTGAGACGTGAATGAAGCCTTAGGAACTGGAATTTTATGATTTTCTCATTTTTGGTATTGTTGAGGTCGTGGTGAATGGTCTGATTTCAAACATACCAGGGAGCATTAAAGATTTTGACATATGCCAAGCTTTATTTGGCGTTGCTTTTTTTTACAGTCCAACGGTCTACTCGAAATTACATTATTATCTTATTTTATATAAATACATGTCTTATTTATATAAATACATGTATGTATATAGCGCTATGTTACCGTTGTACTGGAGGGATTGATTTAGGGGCGGTAATTTATGCAGAATGCCGGGGTGGGCGCCACCCCCACCAATCGATAAGGCCGGCTCGACCCGCCTAACACCACAATCTATCTATCTATCGCCCACATCTACTGGAAACACTGAGGTGTATTATCTGTACGGAAAACGTATCAAAAATATTACGCAATCAGGGTAAGAGTAGTGCTAAAACAAACGATAGGTATTTGATATACCCTGGAGTCACAAATCATCGATACCAGTTGAGCACTAGATAATATAACAATTTGTCATATCCCAAAGGTGTGTACGTTGCTATGTTAAGTGATCTGAGACAGTATATAAAATCAATTATTTATAATAGATCACAAAAAAAAACAATACCGAGTTATCCTATCGGCCATGAAACGGTCGACGCGAATTGCTCAACGAAAGGACTTTCATTTAATCGGTTAGAGTATTAAGAGCCCGGGGATAGAAAAAAACCGCCTCTCCTAAACATATCCTTGGTAACAATTATAGGCCGGCGAACGGAGTCGGATGCCAGGAAATTGTTTATTAAACTGTCAGCGGTGTTTATTAAAGCAGCGCACCGCTAAGTTAGCCCCAGCGCACGCACCAGCCCACGCACACAACTGGTTAAGCAGGTGCTCTCATCGCTTAGCCTGGAAGTAACATCATATACCAGTTTAATCAAACTATAATCGAAATAATATAATATTCAATAAACTAACCAAATCCTGTGGCGAAAACCTATTTGGAACGTCCTTTCGCCCTTTCAATTCCTGATCGGGAAGTATTACTTATATCCTTGATATGAAGCAAAGAAAGAATTGGCAATTTTAAACGAATCGAGGGCGCTGTTATTAGTGTTATATTCAGTAGTGTGCACTATCTTGTATTATCAGTTTTATTATATTAAGAGCAAGGGTTTTACAATCTTAGAAGTATTTCTTTACGATACCACCGTTTCAGGTACTGATTCGGGGCGTTGATTTTGGCTGGGAGAAACTCAAATATGGTGGATATTATGAATTAATTTCATGGTGTTGCCTACGTTAAATCAACGGTTAGCGCGGTTTTCTTTTTAGAAAGGCAATAGCACAGATATATAGGCTATTATTTCACGGTTCCGCTACGTTTCTGACGGTCTCCGAAGTCATGCCGGCTCTGTGCTGCAATTCCGAGGCCTATTATCAAAGGAGGGGACTCGGGCCCACTTCAAATGAACGTTCTGATGAGGTAATTCCTCTCATTTACCCGGGCGCCGGCCTCAGAACTGTCTTGAGACCGCCTGATTAACCTCGCTTCATGGTTTCACGGGCAAAGTTTCGTTTTTGGACAAATTTATGGAACGAAGAATTCGTTAAACTTTCAACGATTTTTTGTGAATTATTAAGAAAATTCAAGAACTATTTTCACACAACCGTTCTGATGCTAAAACGTTTTATGCTGGCTCAAGTTCGTTTCCGAACCTCCTCTGACTTGGTATAATGTGCCGAATCCGCATATCCTTCGATATTATAAGTGGAACTTATATTTATCTCAGTTTTCCATTTGGGTCCAGCACAATTCCTCGGCTTCTTATCGGAGCGACCGTTGAAATTTGTTTCCATCCACCATGGAAAGGTTTCATTATCACTTGTTGTTTCCATTTAGGCCGCCGTCTGGGGTCGCAGTGCCGCTAACACCGGATTGAATAAAATCCTAATCGGTCCCCCTGCAAGGCTTCTCGTGTTTCTGTTATTATTGCCCCGGGGGCGGGGGCGACACGCGACCGTTTTCCGCCCCTGACAAAAATGGGAGGTTTTTTACTGGACGTTTTTATTAAAAAAAAATAAAATATAGGAGCGAAAAAACGGAAAGAAAATAATAGGAGTGCTATATGTCAGTATAAAATATCGTATGAGTTATTCCCCGTCTGGGCGGGATTAAAGCGGCGCCGCCAAGTTCCCTAAAAAGTCCCTTAAAAATTGTTTTTATTGTTATATCAACTATGAGCTTGATTATACAATTTTTTGCTCCACTTACGAATATTACTGTCTCGCATTCGTTTATTTTCGTGTGCAGTCGAACCGCCAATAGGTTCCTTTTTTTTAATTTATTCTCTCCTCTGTTTGGCATTATTGATCTCAATCTGCATGGCGCCTGGTCCTCAATACTATCAGTGGCTCTTGTAAACTTGTCTGATGGTATATTGTATGTGAGTTATTGCTAGGAAAGTTTTTTTTTTAGAATCCTGTTAATGTTTGGGATATGTATAATTTGTGCGCAATACGATCGCTGATAATCTTGAGTAGATAAGAAATTAATAATACAAAATACGAATACAAATTTAAATAACCAGTATATTGGAATCACTTGGCTCTGGAAGGTAACATGTGCATATAAATAAAGATAAGCAGTTTACTACTTACGAGGAAGCCCGAAGTGTTGTCGAGGAGACACCTGAATCGTACGGTGAAGCTCCTCTCGAGTAGGTGCGATCTGTCGGGGTGGAGGACGTCTTGCAAGGTGAGCCCCGACGTGGAGTCCTGGGGTAGGAAGGAGTTCCACATAAGCTGCCGCTGGAGCTCCTCCCTGTCCTCAGAGTGGACCAGCTCGTACACCGACTGGTGGACTATGTCAGACTGAAACAGACGTAGTATAAGATCAATCGTAGATAGGGGATCGTAGTTCAAAACGTGTGATCTGAATGTTGGAGATAAAGGGCAATAATGAAGAATTGATACTGAGATGAAATAAATGCTCACAGGTTTTTAAATTACCTGACTATAATAGGTGTTGCAAATTACTTTGATCCCTACTTTTGTATTACTAAATGCATTTCGTATTGTATACTTAGGGACTTACGATTGAACAGAGAATGATTTCGTTATAAAGGGATTAGCCCTCTGCCTTTATCGATTTCAAGCCAGAAGTCCCCGCCGTGTGTTACAGGAATTCGGCCGGTGCCTTTTAACGAGGCCGTTAACTTTTAATCGTATTCAGCATTTTAAAGGGTAATTTTCCCCTTTCGAAAAACGGCGGTGTTATTTTCATATTTCCACCGTGCCTAAATTTTAATAACATTTTTCTTCTATAGGGCGAGGGGGGGGTCGGAAGCCGAGTCACGAGGATATCAATGGCGCTCACCGCAAGAATAAATGAATAGGAAATTAAGCGCCGTGTCCTTTTTTTTCTTTTGTGGTTTCGAAAATTTATCGCGGGAGGGGGCACCCTAGATTACCGAAAGAAATGTTTTATGACCCCCCCTAACTCCCTGCCCGACTGTGTGTTTTAGGTTTTTGTGTGTTTTTTGGCGTTTTTAAGTTGACTCTTGAAAATGGAGAATTGCGGCCCCAGCACTTGTTGGCCGAGTGGTAAGGGCCTAGAGGGGGTTTAGGCAAGATAAGGTTCTCGTTCTCATGAAGATGTTTGAGTCACGTGAAATAGGGACCGATTTGAAATTCACGTGTTGATCCTCGGTGAAACCTGTAGGGCTAGGGTTCTACTCAATTAAAAGAAACGGTCGAAATCTTCCTCGTAGTGGCCGTCGAACTATTAAATTTTATGTGACAGGACCAATTTTGTCAGCCCGAAATCATTTAATAATACCCCCTCAGCCTTTTGTAAATCCCGTCTGCATAATTAGCAGAAACAGATAATTATTAGATTAAGAAAGTGTACACACTGTGGACAGCTTCACTTCAGTGTTATATTTTTTCTCCCCGCGAAGTCCATCACTCATTGGAGAACGGGAAAAGTCTGAAGCGAGAGTTAAATGTTTGTAGCGATGAAAGATTGGCCTCGATCAATTACGTGTATCTCTTGTGTGTGGCGGCTACTTGATTAATGGCTGGCCATAGCCATCATCATCATCTCACTGGGGGTTTAATTATTATTTATGTACAGCATTTCATCAGCATTGCACTTGGGGGCATATCTGTTCTACAGCGGCCGAGAACTATTTCTCGATGTACACATTGCAATAATGCAATTATTTTTTTTCACAAAAGAGTATTTCTTTAACTGCTCCGCTTTTACTGACATATAAGCATAGAGCGGGAACAAGGATCATATGGAGCGATTTGCAGATCAAGTATAATAAAGGAATCTTTTTTGCCTATCAATGAAATCAGAGCTCTGCGCTCAATTTTACAATGCACACTGCCTATAATTTGTGGGTTTTTCATACCTTGACAGGATCATTTATAATACCATACAATAGACATATACAAAGCGATAAGAAATTGTTTTCGACTTATCCTATCGAATTCCGTTTTTTTTCCCGGTCTGCCGTCTGGTACTCAAGGCTGGATCGAAGCGAATTCATAGCGGGACATTTTAATGTCGTGAATTTAAAAGCGTGTTGTCACTTAGTATAATTGAACACACTTTTGTGACGACGTTTCCTCGATCGTGACATCGTCCGGCTCAGGAATACCGTTAAGCCTTCTGCTGTATACACACCGGCATTATGCCCATTGTACAGATGCAATTGATTTAATCAGTAAGTCCTATTGAGAATACAGTACATATGTGATAAGGATCACACATCCCTACGTCTTTCTGTTCAAATTTTTTCCACTATTAATTTAAAATGTTTACAGAAGAATATTTTTAGTAACTCCGTACATCGATTTTACTTTAATTATTGGATTGGTATTGAGTGATGTGAATTTAACTCAGTAGAGGTTTTAGTCACTTAGAAGATGGCGAGCAGCCGAAACCGGTCTAGCAAAGGACCAAACCAGCGAGAAGAGACAGAAACACACGAAATCTACGGTACTATGATAATGCTTCCAATCTTTATGTATCAAGGCGATATGCAGTACAATTGTATTAATTTGGACGTTTGGGATTCGTTTTCGATTTGCCGCCATGAACATTTGTTTTACTCGTGTACACTCCATAGATAGGCGTTTTTCAATTATATTGTTTAAACAAAAGGGTGTTGTAAATGTATTTGGAAATTACTCGTGTCGGCAAGATCTTCCAGCGATTGTCGGACAACGGTGTGAATTCATCGCCAATTGGAGCGAATGGAGTCCCCTCCTCGCTCTCTCTCTCTCTCGTTCTCTGGGTCTGATTAATCGGGATTTACGCTTTTCCTCGTTCACAAAGTGTGAATGTGTGCATGTGTGTGTGCGAAGATAAAAACACTAATTCAACAGGGAGCGGTGAGCGTACGGAAACAGGACTAACAACAATGACAAAGGCGACGGCAGTAACAACGGGATGAGAGCCGGGGAAGCTGTCCGTGTATCTCGGTCTCGGATCGTCGCCATTAGCATACCGGACCCGAGAGTCCCTACTTCTCGCCCCCCTCGGACCCCGACCGATTCCCTTTCCCAGCGACGTTTTCGGAAAGTCCCCGCGAACACGTTGTTAAACAACGTCCCGGCAGGAATACCGATTAGAGAATTACACCGGGAGTCGGACTTTTTTGTCAGTGCATTATACGCGTTTATGTCATGTTTTGGTTCATTTAGTTATTCTACTTAGGTAGGGACTACCACCTTGAGGCCGCTTACCCTGACAAGCCTTTTGTGGTATGCTCAGGACCCATCCCGATAGTAACCCTGAGGTGTAATTTACCTTGTGTTTAAATGCGGGAGTATACCCCACGGTTTATCAGCACGGATCTGATGCTATCCGCGAACGAATCTGATTTTGTCGATGAAATGCCCCGGTTACTGGCGTTATATAATGCGGACGTTCCAAAGAATATTGCGCGGTCAAATTACGAAACATTTATTTTACCCACGATAGAGAAAATTATAAAAATTGGTTATGTGCCAATAACGTCAGGAGTGTTACGGTATTTACGGTATTAGTTACATCTGTCCGATACGGCACCCGCACGAATACAGTTGATGGTTTTGCATCCTTTATCGGCTTTAAAGATGCACGAATTAGTAATTTCAACCAGTCCTGACCTACCCTAACAAAAACAGACCATTAAGAGTGTACATTGGATGTACCATCTACAACATGTAGAATAACTTTCGTTAGTATTTGTGCATAACATGATTTCACTTATAGGGTTTATATATTTATTTACTATACTATCTAGCATGTCTCTCGCTTTTATACTTCAATCTTCTCTGCCTCATAAATACTTCTGTCATTCTTTGTAATCATTTCATACAATTAGAATTTTATACGGTATTTTCAACAGAGTAATTCTGAAAATTCGGTTATGGGTGTAAGAACATTGAAACACTACAGCCAAATCCCCATTGGTTCTTCACCAATAATTAATGACCCCGTATTAAAAGTTCCCTGTTTTATTGAATTTGTATTACCTTAATTTATGCACTATCTTACCAACTTAACAGTGCTATCCTGCCTTGAAATTATAACCGTCCCCGAAAAACCTATTCATTATGTAATATGAGGAGGAATTGTTAGCGTAACACGAATTTCCCACCGCCCTAGTGACATTGAATTATCCGTCCAGGATGCGGTATTTACAGGACGGTGATTTTTGAGTTGATGCTAATTAAAACGAGTTTAGTCATTGTAAGTAAACAATGTAAAATACTACATAATACATATATATGAAGATGTAGAAACATATGGGCGGCATACCCCCTATAAACCAGTTTCAAAATGCTTTCAAAAGGTCAGCAAAAAATTATACCCAATTACAATGGGTGGTGAAATTAAATTTCTATACAGTTATTTCCTAGTATACCTGGGTTTAACGATTTAAAGTGTTGACAATTAAATGAAGTAATTTTTCACTTTTATGAGAATATAATCACTAACCTTAGGGTCTTATAAACTCAATCGGTCTAGTACATATCACTGTTGTTGACTACGAAAAAATCGCATTCAATTCATGAATATTCTCAATTTAATATACATTTTTAAAGCGTACGAATAATTCAAAATTCTACATGCAGGGCGTTCAATTTGTAACGTTAATTTTTCCTATTCATTTCGCATTTAAAACTGTATAAGAATGGGGTTCGAACAAGGGTCGCAGTGGCTGAATGAAACTCGGGGGGACGTTGCAATTTAACCGGATTGCTCTATAAACAATAACAGTGCAAGGAGACGGTATTAAAATAAGTAGCGAGTTCGTGCCGACGATTGCCGTATAAGCATGTCCTCAGCCCCGCTTGTCAGCCTCCAAGTCCCATCGTAACTTCTGTCTCTCCCAACCCCCAGAGATGGAGGAGGAGGAGGAGGAATCGAGGAGTTTCAATAACGCGGATTTAAAAAGAGGAGTAAAGGAGAAAAAGAAAAAAGAGTTGAAATAATACCGCCCGCTATCGATTTCAAGAGGACTTGTAATTGGAAGGATAATATTGTCGGTTGTCATCCGAACCGAACACCGGGCTTTATTTATAAGACGGATCGAGCCCCCTCTCGGTCTACGGCCTCGGTAAGTCAGTTAAAGTGGCAATGGCATTGGTCGGAATAAGATAAGAGCACTGTGTTGTTTGCCTTTCCGTCCGAAGGGGTTTTTATTTTGGTTAGTATCCTTAAAGATCATCTGCCGAAATAGATACAACAGTGAGTTAAAAAAAATCATTACCGATTTTTATTAGGGCTAAAATAATCTAGTTAATCTCTTTGTGGTGTTTATTTGATTTATTTGGGAGATCGTAGATACTTTCAAACTCAATCCTCAGTATTAATGTCCAAGGAATGTATTCTTTAAGCTGCTAGCTTTTAAAAAGGCGATTCTCTACTCTTATTTATCTTTAAATAAACGAAAAGCCCACACCTGGTTAACAAAATTGCCTTGTGTACTGGTGTACGAAGTTGAATTTAATGACGATAGATAATGTAATTGGAATAAAAGACAACTTAACCAAGACCACTCTGTTTACCTCATAAGAAAACTCATTAAACATTTATAATTTATTAACTCACAATTAAGAGCTGATACGAATCTGAATACGTGGAAATAAAATGTTTTGCTTGCGCCTCGAAGTTCCGAGAAGAATTAAACAAGCTCAACAAAGGAATGCCCCATGCTATCAAAATAACAGATAAGGGTATATGAAATAGTTGAGTGCATTTCTTCCCAAGTATTGCACTCAGTAAGAGTTCCGCCTCTACTTAACTTACAGTTTCTTTTTGGACATAGTTTGAACATAGATATTTATGCTTCATAAGGTCTGCTTCTTGATTTGAGATTTTACTACTCACGCGAGTTAGATTACGAGTAAAGCGTTTCGATACTTCAAATAGGATTCGGTAAATGATGGAATTCGGACGGAATTGAAACGCGTAAAATTTTATAATTCGATAGAAATTAGCCGATAATTAATTAGGAATGAAAAGATCGCACGCTTAAATCCGTGGAAATGTTGTGCCTTATAAATAGATAATTTTTGAAAATTGATTTCCAACCGAGCCAGCGTCAGTATGAATCACCAAAGGGTCGATCTCCGTTAACATATTCTTCTAATGAGGTTTTTCTCTTTGGCCAGTAGAGTGGCTCGCGTGTCCTGGGGTCGTTTCTCGGGGCATCTACTACCCTCATTCCTCCCAACACGTAGCCTCCCTGGCCCTCGCGGTAAACTACCCTACTAATAGTTAATGAATAAAACACTATAGGAGGGACCCCGGGGCCGCCGGGGGTTCCAACATCTTATCTCGTCACTACTGTGTTACAGCCGCTAGGCGCATTACAACCTCCCCTCCCCCACTAAACTCTTTAATATTTATATTAATAAACAGGGCCGAGTTTAAGAATGGACCAAATGCGTCTGACAGTCATTGTAAAGGCTATAATATTACACAACGTCGGAGCGGTAAATAATACATAAATTAACAATTGAGAACGTTTAAACTCGAGTGGTCGTTACCTGAATCAAACCTCAACTCAATGTAGAACACAACTGGACAGCACCAATAGAATTTTATTGCTTAAATTTTACTCGGAATTTATTAAATAAAAATAGTGTTTCTTTTCGTACCTCAACATAAACAGACTTGGACGTAGAGACAGAATCATCTCTATAACGAGAATGGACAAGTTGGGCGTAACAGGTAGTCAAGTCCTACAAAGGCCAATGTAGTCATAATATTTTAGACTGTGTATGTTATAGTCGATTCCCCAGGAATGACAAACCCTTTGCGCTGATTTTGTTTACGCAATTTGGTTATAGTTGGTGGCTTCTACTCGTTTATAATTTACGAAACCTCGAAAGGTTGGAAAGTTTCCCACCGTATTTTCAATCTGGGAATAGGATAAATATAAGTTTAGTTAAGTCGCAGGGATCGGTATTGGCCTATCCGTCCGCGGGATATGAGTGGGCAGTCAGCAATGAGGAAGAGCGCTATCTCCCGTTTCCCATCTCCGGTGATTGGCAGGCCTGGGGGCTCGTGTTTAGCATAGCATTAACATGCTAATAGCCACGTAATTCCGGGAGTGACTCCCTTCCCCCTCCGCCCCTGTCACTTTTCCCCGCTCGGCGCCCACCGACGTTCCCATATGTTCGCGTTCAACATCTGCCTCCCTCGCTTAATTACACAGTTCCATAAGGCCGATTAAGAGTACCGGGGAGGAAAAAAAGAGTAACGTTTCAAGAGCACGTTTCAATAAGCCGGACGCGAATCTGAGGTTCTTTCTTTTATGTTGAACAGTTTAAAGGTACGGATACACGAAGAATTGTGTTGAAATTCCGTTATTTATTGTCAATTTTTTAAAATTGAATTTGCCCCAAACTGTTCTTGTTCCGCTAAATAGCCGAGACACAACGAGTGGGTCGAAACATCACGCTTATAGCTCGTAAAGTTCCACCAGTTCCGAAAATGTTTCCCACGCTTGGTTTGTAAAGAATCATTTCAAATTTAAAAATGTTGTACAATTATTATATATCTTCTACTTCTGAAGAAGAGCCGAAATTCGCACAGTCTCAGATTAGTCCACACTGGTTTTACACCGAAACAATCATTTAGTTACGTTAGTTTCATCGTATACCCGAATTTAATCTGTATTGCGTGCGTAATTTATTGTTACTGTAAACTCGAACAGGGCTTCTTGATCGTACGAAACCCCAACAAACTTCCAAACATGATCGACGATGTAATATATGAGTTGGTTTGACAAGACTGGTAAGAGGATGTTATGGAAAAACGGGGCGGAATAATTACAAAATGTTACTCATATTTCTGATGGCGTTAACTAATTCTATTAAGAGGTTGCATCAGATAAATAGTTTCAATTAACATATTTAAATGTAAATATACCCGCATGTCCATTGCGATGTGTATCGGTACTGTACAGGCTACAATGAATTTCGATTAAGTCTCCCAGTGCCGCTTTTAGTTGATTAACAGATGATTTTTTCATTATTTCCCGGCGGAAACTATAAATCCTCTGTGTAACATAGAAAATATAATCTCTCTAGGAAGGGAAAATAAGCCCGATTTATATTTCAAAATGTCATAATCGGCGCAAAAAACTACCAATTACATTAACTTTCTACTGCTGCAACTAGTTCATATTCGAATGTCGCTTACCGTCCCGTGAATGATTATGTGCACAAAACTTTTAAATAAAATAATATTTGTTGTGCAACACGTTAGATTATTTATTTACTGACTCGATATCTCTTTTTATGTGATAGGAGTCACGCCTATCCTGACTTGATACTCGTAAATCTCACATGTACATATAACACACCGTTCTAGTAATCATTTAGTGATGGATTAGAGTTATGTCTTCATGGCGCAGCTTGTTAGGTTTTGGACAACCAAGAGTATTGGTTTGGGTTGTTGTCAGGCCTATTTCGTGTTTTAAACGGCCAAAACATTGTAACAAGCGCAGTGCACATATTTTTCGCAGAATCAGGCGTACCAACCCGGCTGTTCACGTGTTCTTATTAGCTCTGAGGAGGAGGCGAAGTGAGGGGCCGGGAATGCAGGCGGCAACGGCCTACCATCCGGCCATTAATCTTCTCAAACCGACCCCTACTTAAGTTCTAAAATGGCAATTAGTCTTTAAAGAAAAAAATTAATCCGCGAAATAACCAGACACAATGGGCCGGGTTAACAGCGCGGCGCGGGGATTATTGTCCCCGCCGGCGACTACAGGTGTTAATACTGTTGTCCCTCCGGTCTCCTTATACGACCGGCTTTAATTACCACGGCCTACCTGATTAATGTCCACCATTCGACTCCGCGCGATTCCGAATTTGCATATGTCCTTCTCCCTCTCGGCAATTAACCGACTCCGCGCTCGCACCTTTTCAGCGGTCGCTCTCAAAGACCCGGCGCATTATTCTTCATCGACTTGCCAGTCACAACTACAGTTATTAATTGTAATGGACTGTTTCTTTTTTATGGAACGCGTTTAAAGCGGTGTCTCTATCACTATAGATCATCTACACGGTCAATCCATGTCAACAGCTCAAGGTGAAGGTGCCGCGCGAGTAAAACTTCTGAGTAAAAAACTGTCGCTACTAGACATACATCAAGAATCTTAAGTACAATTTATAAAATTCCAGCATTTTTCTCAATCAATTTTGCGGGTTAGAAAATTCACTTACTGACTGGAACAGGACGGCGATAAGGGACTGAAATTTCCTTTCGCTAAAAACTTTGAATAGATTACGGCTGAACTCAGGAATAATTATTTTAAATAAATTTGATCCCAAACTATAAAACATAGCATATCGGTTAACGATTTACCTGGCTTCTACGTAGTATTTCGTGAGTCTAAGGTTGAGTTTTGGGTCACATTATCCGTTTGATATTATTATTCATAGCTTTCACTGGTGATTGTCATAAAATTGAGGTCACGGTCTGTTCGAGCACTCAGTGTGCGCCTGATGGGAAGAGGGAGACGGAATTACGTGCTGCGGGATTGGAGGAAAGGTCTCTTCCTAAGTGGATTGGAGGTTTACATTTGCGAGTTTTATCCCGCAGATTGTGTGATATTGGGAGGAATAAATTAATTCAGAGTTTAATGTCCCAGCCGTTGCTCTAGAGAATGAAGACATTTGTTGTGAAGTTTTGCGCTTGTGTGAAATTTCTTTTTCCCAATGGCAAAGCCCATTCCCAAGAAGTGGCAACTCAACGGTAATACCGCATTCCGATATTACTCGAGGAATCCACTCCGATATCTGTCTGAAGAGTATCCGCTTTCAATTAAACCTGTATTCAAAACGGACGGCCCGAATCGTTTAGCGGGCACAGTACGCCTCGGTTATTAAGACATCGGTCTAACGACCGCGTCGGGATGCCTGGCTATGCGCTCGAGTGCATCGAGTACACAGCCCTGAGGAATTATTTCGCAACCTGCATAATTGACCCGGAAAGTTATAAGTACCGTCGCGTGAGAGCGGATGATAGACCTCGTGTTATGTTCGATGGAGTTCTCGCATTGATATTCTTACCCTCTCCCACTCCTCTGGAAAAGCGCCCGAGGCATTGACAAGAAATTCTGCATTGGCGCAGATTTCAATATAACTCTGTTTGACAACATTAAAAATATAGTGCCGGTTCATTATTAATTAATTTCATAAAAATAAATTATGCTCAGAGCTCAGTCAATAGTCTCTAGCACGGGTCACATATTTTCCTAACGTTTTTAACTTGATTCTGGAATTTTAGACCCTCCTTTGATACACAAAGTACTGGGTTATGTGCGTTATTATCTTGTAAATGTGTGAGATCTACCTGCTGCATATAAAATGCTGTCCGAATTTTTCCTCATTCTAATGAAACCCCCGAATATGTTCGTAAAAAATATGTATCGGTAAAGTAATATTTTATGGTATATAATATTTGTATATGCTCTGAAACCATTGCCATATTTAGTATCGTTCGTTCACTGTTTCGGACATTTCGGCGTTTAATCGTCGGAATTTATATCCAAAATATTTAGTCTGTCTGCCCCCAAATTAATTCTATAAATACCTACTACACTAGATTACGTATTGGAGTTTCTAGAAGCGCTTTCCAACGGGCGGATTGTATTGAAAAAATAACTCCCGGCTATCCGGGAGTTCTGACTCGAAGAAGAATTCGATACGTCGTCCATCGAACCCGCCGCCTATCCCTCCCCCCGCAGCGGGGTGCCTTAGGCCCGGGTAGGGCCGGGTTCGCCTCAATTAACGACCGACCCCGGTCGGTTCCAGTTATGAATAATTAATTGTTCAAATCCACGATCTGTCTTAGGTCTTGGTCTTTGGTTTCCCCCTCCTCTTCCTACCCTTATATTCCCGAAGAAAGAAAAAAGTAAATGAAGAAACGCGAGAGGTAAATTTTTCACTATTCCGTAAATTGCGGGAGTCATATAACCGGAGACGTTTGATAGAAAGTACACCGTCCCAAATAAATCAAATAACCGAGATCATTTTATATATATATATATATATATATATATATATATATATATATATATATATGTTCTACTAGACGAAGGTAGTCCTAAATAAGCCGGCCGTCACAGCTTCAGAACGTAAATTAAATCTTAAATGCTTTCCGAAATTTCCCCATACTAATGAAACACCCGAAAATGTTATCGGTAAAGAAATTATTAGAAGGCGAGTAATTTATTTTATAGGATATAATATTTATACCGTGAAACGCGGTGATGCTTTATGGCGTTGAAACTTCCAACCATATTAGTAGCCCGGAGCACCGTCCGAGTTTTCGGCGATGACTAGGCACTTCTTTTTATAGACAGGGATTTATAGTATTGAATAATTAAATATATATTTAATTAAAACTACTTGAAAGTGAAATCGTCCGTGACAACGAAAATAGATTGTATTATTAAACTTCACTGTGCTTCCTAAAATGAACAGATTTTTCTTTAAAAATACATTTATATTATTAACGCTAGATACTGGTACATTAGTAGAGTTTTTTTATTTTATAATTCTAATTAAGCCAACAAATTGAGAAGTAAATGACACGTATCTTATTACACGCTAACAAATGAAAGTCAGTAGGGAACGTACAAAATACATCTTCAATTGATTTTATCCTCGATGTTTCTAATGCCACACAATGAAAGTCTTCATTTCTACCGAAATTCATTTATACCTTTTCAAAGAAGGGTTCCGACAATTTCTGTTGAATATTTTAACCGGATAAACACTTTCTGTGCTCTCATGCTTTCATTTCGACTTGTCTCCTCTGGTTCCTTTGTCATTACCGCCGGCGGCTCTCATTACCTCAATAGGCGGGCCAGGATATAAGGGCTCGTTAATGGTTGTTTTAACAATTAATTTAAAGAGATATCCTGGCCAATCCTTTTTTGGTAAGATTAAACATCCAGTTTCTCCAGTGTCGCTTCCTCTCAAAATGTCCTTTCATCGTGTCTGAAGCATTTAATATTAAAAAATCGACCCTAAAGTACAAAATTGCCCGCACGCTCCTAACTGTTAGATAAGGCAAGGGGAGAGACTTAGTTATTTTGACTCCCACTTATTTTAGATAGACCGATGTAGCCCTCAGTAATTCTTAAACTCTCTACAGTCGACTATCATGCTTCCATTCGAATCAATCCTATTATTTTGAATATTTTATCGGTTTATTAGGAATATTTTCGGGGTCCCGAGTTTTTATTATTCTAAATTAGTATTATTCCGAATATATGCAGACATATTTTTTTACAGTTTCAAAAGTATTGACGTTTTTGATCAAATGTCCTTAAAGTAAACGTTCAAAGATCAGTCAACGGGGACAGAAATACAAATTAATGGAAATATTGTTTCTTCTCTGTTATAATTATGTTAAGCGTTTCAATAGCGAGCCACAAAATATGTAAACCAACCGATTCATGCGAGACCGAATTCACAAATTGAGTATTAAGAAATTAGTGAGTAAAAAAAAGGTTGTAGTACAATGTTTTACGACAGATAAAGATCTCATACCGCGATGAAGTGTTGTTTTCGCAGTACCATCGAATTATAATAACAACTCGAGAGTTCAACATTAATCGTCCCCATTGCAATATACATGTATTCAGATTCGAGTAAAAAAAAATGAAAATCGGGCTAATTACGGAATGAATATGCAAATCCCACGTGCAATAAATGCATATTCAACGCAGAAAAATGGCTACCGGTATTGCTCGGGCTATAGCCGAAGACTGAACGGGTCGAGAATATACCGTTGCAGGATGGGAGCGATTTTCTCAGATAATATATTCAAAACCGCGCTAATTGGAAAGCGAATTAACTTTCCCGCATTTTCTTGCCCTATAAATGGCATAGCTGATAGAAAAAAATAAAAATCTACTCGTTTTCAGGCCCATGTATCAGATCGAATTGTCGTTTGATCGAATTTGTCAATTTCACCAAATGCCATTGATAAATAATTGTTCCATCTATTTCCCCGGACACAAATAACCACTGTCGCCATATTTTTTATTCCGTTCTGTTGTAGAATTTCATCTTCCCTATACATTATAGGGTTTGCTGTTTTATGCGTTCGACCATGCCCTATTGATGTAATTATAGCCTCAGGGTCGAATCTAGGAGGGGAAATTTCGTTCCAATTAAAACAAGAGGTTGGTCGGAAGGAAGATTTACGTGGTTTTGGAGAGAGTAAGATTGTGTAAATATTGTGAGCTGAACTCAATTCTGGAAGTATTAATGGAGGGCCCACTAGGTTTTCTATGTTTACAGATTAAATTCTGTACAGTTGCCCCATTGGGAAGTCCTCAGCCCGCGGGACGGGATGGGTTTTTGCCCCGTCGTTGTCTCGAAAAGACTGGCCGGTTTTATGCGTTTGTCGTCCCGTATCTCCCCGCCGGCTTTTATCTACGCCCTCGGAGTCGTACTTAAGTCGAATAAAAATACTGTTATGGCCGGCTCACGATCCCTCCTCGAGTTTCGCCGAAAGCACCCCCCCCCTCCGTATTTAATACGGGCCCGTATAACGTGGCCAAAGCGGTAAACTAGTTTTGAAAGCGGAAATTAGGTTTGTAAGGAACGACGCCGGCCAAATAATGTTTCACTTTCGGGCGAAACAACCGTCTGCCGCCGTCCTTTGAACGACGAGACAAATACCCCGTAAATTCTGTATTCGGTAGCGGAGGTTTTGAAAAAGAAAAAGGAGTGATCAGTTCGGCCACTCATTCATTTATAGCTGGTGCAATTAAATTTCATATAAAATATAAAAAAAATAACTTAATCGTACTTAAGCCTCAAATGATCGGTTGATTATCAGATGGAAAATCTAATTATAATTCTATTTTCCGGGATTGTTTTGATACAGTGAATTATACCAACCGTTTTATTCGGCGATTTTAAAATTACCCACTTTTTTAATAATATGTGGCATTAGGTATAATCGCTGTCAGGAATTTAAATATTTGTAGGTATTGTTTAGACGAATTTCCTAGACGACATTACAGTATATATTGTCAGGTATTACTGGGGGGATTTCTGTCTCATATGCCAGCCTGAATAAATATAATACTCCCGTGATTGGGTGTAACTACAAAGGCCAGAAGGAGTAATAACGTTGTAGTGTCGTGTCACGAATGGGACATAAGAGAGGAAATGACACAGGTTATAATATTTCGAATGGTCGCGGATTCTTTTCTGTTCGTTCGACCTTTGCCCCGCCCGGGTGCTCTATTGTCAGTCGGGCGGACCGGAATTGAACATAGAAATATCGTCCCCGCCGTGTCTCTTGCGTTCATCTGTAATTACCCCTATCGTCTGCCGTTAAAAACTGTGTATTGCGGGGAACGTGTGGGAAACGGGCAGAAATCCATGATGGAAAAGCGGTGGAATTGAATTAAGCGCGGAGGCGGCGGTGCCGGTAGATGTGTATCGTGCCACCTGGGACCAGGTGCCTCCCACTACTTCTCTCTCTCTCTCTCTCTCTCTCTCTCTCTCTCTCTCTCTCTCTCTCTCTCTCTCTCTCTCTCTCTCTCTCTCTCTCTCTCCAATCGTTCCCTCTCTCTCTCTCTCTACCCCTCTCTCTTTCTGTTTCCTATGATAATCACGAGGGGGCTAATTACAGACCGGGCGGTTTTGTTGGGGTGGAGTCGCTGTGGGCTTGCCCACAATCGCCAGAAGGCGCAGACACATATGGCCGTCTCCCTTTGCTGGCGAATACCCCAAAAATAATCAAACGAGAAATAATGAATAAATCTAAATATAGAATTGATTTGTCCGATATTTATTCCGTCGATGTTTTTCTCTTAGACGCGTAATCCGATAATCGCGCGGGGCTCATCGATCATCGTGAAAGTGTACGATAGGTCTTGTCGTAGGGGGACAAACCCGAGTAATATGTTCTGGGCCACTAAGTCTGATTTATCGCTCGTACCGGGTCCTGTCGAATGAGACCTAAAATTGATCGTGAAATTCGAATATTTTTCCAGATAAATGGTTTTGGGATTGGCCACTTGAAATATGGGAATTTAATGCATGCTTCATTAATCAATTTAAATGGATAACGGTTTGGCATTGTGGATCGATTCCAAATCTCAGTGAAACGCCTTGCCCAGTTTAGGTCATGGCATATAGTAAGATATAATATATAGTGGTAAAAGGGCCCCAGGTAAAGGGAGTTCCACTACGATAAACATAGCAATGGAACTAGTTTGTATTCTCAACTATTACGGCACATTGATTCATACTTGAAAACACTTTTTAGTAGGTTAGGCACTATATTCAGAGGTAGTAATCTTCTTGTTTCTTGTTTAAAATTGTTTAATTATTTCGCTCGTTAATTAATAATGGGAACCCCATCAGTTGTTATATTTTCACCCTTCTGCTCTTTCACTCCGAATAAATTTTTAACTAATATAAAATAATGATAAATAATAAATATAATAATAAATTTGTTGCGCCCGCTTATGGAGACCTGCGGAGCTCGGCAAAGCTTTCTTAACTCGTTAAGGGAACAGAAACCTTCCATTTTGTCACTACGTTTTTCACGACTTTATGTTTTATATTTTGTTTGTAGCACCGACCGGAAGGGGCTACAAAGAGCCAGTTTCGGGGTCGGGTTTAGGGTCCCGGAAGACGTGAGATCAGCCTCAACCCCTCTCGCCCCTATAATTTACGACCCCGAAGCGGCGAAATACGGGCGCCGAGATTGAGTTGGCCAGGATAATGTCCCAGCGACATGTGTTCTGTTCCGCCGCCGCCAATTTGCATTTTCCCAGCCACGCACGTTTGATATTGTAATGAGAACTTTTCCCCTCCTCCCGAGCGCTGTTTTTACTCTTTAGCCGATTAGCCGTCTTCCGGGTCCTGTGTTGTCCCGATTTCCATTACGGGGGGTTTTCGCCCCCGTCAGTTTTAAGTCCGTTTGGACTTAAAATTCCGTGTCGTGGGCGATATTATTAGGAGACTATTATTATGCATTCGACAGTTTGTCCGGTAATGCCATTTAAACAGTTTGCCAACAGACTATGAATTTAAATCGATTATAAACTTTCTGTTTTTACGCACAAAATAGTTTTTGAGGCAATTTAAGGATTTCTACCCTCGCCCATCCGCTTTTCGGCTCCTCACCAATTCCAGTTACCCTCAGGTGTTGTAGCCAATAAATTTCAAAAGTAGATCTCCTACGCCCACTATCTCGATAACCTCTCGAGAGGATTTTGACTAACTGCTACAACTAGTAACGGAAGAGGAACGACCCCTTTATTTCTTCAATCTTAGAATTTACAAAACAAGTATCGGCCGGTCTATTAATTAGTAAGTTTTATTACCCGGATTTATTGAAAGACAGTCGCTCTACAGAGGGTTCCGGCTGATATTAGTCGTCGGTACAAAAGAAAGGGGAAAAAACCAGTTCATTTTGTAGTTGGGAGAGGATTGTTTAGTATTATTTAAACTGTCGGGCCGTGGGTTTTATGAGGGAGGGTGGCGGTACCACTCGCCGCCACCAGTTGGTCCCCTCCCGCCCCCTCTTCCCCTTCCCCCCCTAAATTAAAACCGCCTTCGTTTCTACTGTTCCACCAAACCTGATATAATGAGAGCCGCCGCTCGTATTGTTTTCAGCCGGCGTCTCCCAACATCCCAGCCCTACGTGTACGGTTTGTGTCTTCACAAATGGGCCTACTAATAATAACCCCGCGAAGGATTTTTTTGTTTTTGGGTGGGGCCGCTGCACAGGAGTTGGCCGGGGTTTTTTCTCTCCGTACCCCGTGTGTGTTTTACCTACGGTTTACAAACAAGAACGCCGGTACGCCTACGAGAGGCCGACACGCTTATTGTTAAAATCGTTGTCCGCCTCCCGATACCACATAAATGAAAATTAATTTAAGCTTTTTATGCTTATAATGCTTTAACGTGTCCGTGAAAAGCCTGCTGACGTTGGTGGAAAAATGGCCTTTAAATCAAATAGGCAAAGTTAGGCAGAGGGTCGCAATAGTGATGATTTAATGGAGGTATAAATCCCCAAAACAAAACACTATTTAATGTGAGAACCACGTTAATTTTTAATATTATCGCCCATATTTTGTTATACCGTCGTCGTTAGGTTAGTCTGTCACGTGACCGTTTCTAGTCCAGTAGTATTTGATTGTTTCGAATATTAGAAATATTAGAAATTAATCCTACTATAATATTAGCTGTTAATTTAAGGGCTAAATACGTTGAAAAACGTCACCTGTAGTATAGAACTATATAGAGTTGCCTTTATTGTTTGTCACACATCGGCGTTACCATAGAGTTCCTTGCGAGGGTCGCCGGAGCATTAGCGGCAGGGGGATTAGGCTACGGTTCCATTACCATTATCATTATTATTATTATTATTATTATTATTATGATCATTATTTGTCCGTGGAGCTCAACCAATATTGGTCTAATAACAGTCGGACTCGATTTACCGCATTGCGGTGAAAGCCGGTCTGGCGGCTTAAAAAAATTACGGAATCGATCACTAATAATAATCGCTACTGTAAGAGGGTCGAAGCGGAACAACCTCGCACAATTTATTATTATTCCCACCGATGACAATTACTTATCATACGGATGAAATCTTCACAAATAAACCTTTTCCAGTCTTTCAATGCAGACTGATCGATAAACAACTGATTATAACGTTTAGGTTTGTTACTGTTGCTTGAAAGAGATAGTAGATAGATAGTAGAGTTTATATTCTACTTTCATTATTATTATGTTCTATACTAAATTTGAACTATCTATATTATAAATGACGACCTTTGAATCATGCACTATAAGAATTATTCCATATTGTTTTGCCATCTCTAATTTTAGTTTTGACGTCAAGTTCATTTATTATATTCCGTTTGGATAGTCCGTCTCCGTTTTTAACTTTCAGTCTCTGCGTACGAGTTAAGTACATCAAAGCCACAAAATAAGGCCTGGCCGGCTTTTTGTATCCTTACGGATTAGAGTGCTACGAAAAAAAAACAGAAAATAAAGGATAGTACAAACGCGGCGCCGAATGTTTATATTTCCCCTGCTTTCCGCGAGGGTTTCCCAGACCCAAATCGTTAGTGGGTCAAGGGTGAACGTCCCTCGGACACGAGATCCGTGTGGGACATCATCAGCACTGCCGGCACTATGGACTATTTATCAGCCACGGATAACCGAGAAAGAGCGTAAAGGGGCGGCGGGAGGGGTTGAACCCGGATGAATGGAGCTCTGTGAGATGTCACGCTAGCTGACGTGCCCCCAACGAACCAACCGAGGCGCCCTCTGAATTTTACAAACCCCCTCCCCAGAAGGACTCGGTCCTTCCACGAAACCGGGTATAGTGATTCCCGGAACTGGCCCTCTCTTTCAGACCTACTCCCCTACACAATGCATTACTATGGAAACAGATAAGTTCCGTCCTAAGAAATTAGGATGCAATTCCGACTAAATATCGCTAATTTATATTGAATCGCCTGGGACGGCCAGATAGGAATTGAAACTTGATTAATCCCGCGAACCGGGGTCGGTAATGAAAACATTTATGGTTAACCTAAATTAAATGTATTTTATTTAAGTCGTGACGAGTAACAAGAGCATTTCAGCAGTCTTTAAAGTTTTTGTTTCAATGTAGAATGTGTCATACACACGGTGATACCATCATACCAGTCGATCCCCTGAAAACTCTGAGTGTTTCTATAAACATTTTCTAGAATGGAAATTAGTGGTCCTCAAACCTCCAAAATCGGAGCTGAATTCGTTTTATGTAATACACTTTATTTTAATAACGATTCGTATCTGGAATACCGTTACCGTTGTAAGTATATTACAAGAGCATGACGCATTGCACACATGATCGTGACTAACAGTGTAGATGTCATATACGAGGACTTATTCGGACAGTTTAAATCGGGCATCCAGAGATGTAAAACAGTAGTGAAATCCGGAATATCCGTAGGTTCGACTGAGGATTTAGTGTTGAGGGGTTAACTGGCCAGGATCTGGAACATTAAGGAGCGCCGTGAGGGCCGGTTGAATGGGCAGTGAGTGTGTAAAGCCGGCTGGGAGATGTCACGCTAGGTGACGTGCAGGCACCGTGAATGAACTACACACACGCTGCACGACACACGGCGCTACTCGACACCCAACCAACGTTTTCTTCCCTTCTTCGAGGCGCACGCACCGAAACATCAATGAACGGCTAGCCGGGAGCGTTCTTACCGCTCCCGCCTATTTGGCCAAGTCTCTTACCGGAGAGAACGGGTGGGAAAACTGATTACAGAGAGTCGAAACCTTAAGAAAAGCCAAGAGTCAAACGCTTATAAGGTCATGAACGGAGTTTCATATCTTCAAAATTCTATTTGACAAATTATCCCACAATTTGGGTTTACTGCTGGGACATTTTACAATCTGTGTTTCGGGATAACGAATCGGACGAACTAAATATCGCATGTGTGATCGTTCAAAAACGTAAGTACTACGTTATTTCGAAGTCATGCGGATCGCATGATATGCTCCTGGTGAGATGGCAGAGATCCCTCAATGCTCATATGCGCAAGCCTGGACTCCTGTCGGAGTGCGCATGCGGGGAAGAGGAAGAATGCGATCACGAGCTGAGGGACTGCCAGAGAGGACCCGGAAGCTGTTTAAGTGGGAGACACACATTTCAGACAATTCGCAGCAACGGTTAAAATTCCCAGCAATCTGGATTAAAGTTTTCACTCCCCGGCCGTCAGTAGTGCTTTGCTACAATACGAGGAAAAGTATCCCCAAATAAGATTCGCGGTTGAAGACAACGGCAAAATTCAGCCCGATTAACAGAAAATTAATTAGTTCATATAATCATTACAACTTTCTCACTTATGCCAACCATAAGAGACATATCAATTAAAAATATGAATATTTTAATTATTCTATAACGCAATTAACTTGAGCTCTACCATCGGGGGTACACATTCATACTTACAGCGGTCAAGAATAATAATGTTATTAGCAAAGCGGGTGCGTAAGTCGGTGCCACCTGCTGCGGAAGGGTTTTCTCCACTCCCCGGCCTTTCTAATGAACGCATTAGTCGAACAAAACCCCCGCCCGGCTAATTGCTAGTGAGCCGTCCAACAACTAGCGTTTTGCCGAATGGCCGCAATTATATAAAAAAAAAACTTGTTCAACAACCTGTTTACACGGTAAAATATTAAGTGGGCCGTGTAAATCAGACCGATGGGTTGTTTGTTTCGGATCGCTTGATATACTAACCGCGAGCCTAGTACATCAATGTACATGTATCATTATCAGTGTTTTCAACGCTCCTTCATAAGATTTAACATCGTGTTATTTTTATTGATAAACAGCCTGTCTAGCATGAATCCAGTTTTTTTCAATTACATTTGTGGCAAGTGTATTGAAAGAATGTTCGAAGGTGGCTTTCTGTATAGGGCAGAGATTTTTCCGGGAAATATAAATTATGAAAAATCGGAAAACCACCACCGTGTTTCGGGAAAGCCCGTATTTCTCGGAAAGGGTCCGTGTGCTCGCTTGAGCGTCTGTGAGAGTGAGCGTGAGTGTGAGTCAGAGTAGCAGTGCCAACCTGAGCCAGCCAATTAGCTGGTGAATCATTTAATGGCCTCCTCCAGAAATGATCAATACCGAAATGCAGTCCCGTCCTGGGACAAAGGGACGTAAATTTTCCCTGCTTAATTGTATAATGAGTATTGATTGCTTTGGCTGCTAGGACGCCGTGGGGTCGTTGAAATTACTGTTGTCAAGACGGGTTGCCATAGAAAATTGTAATTTTCTATTTTCATGTTTTCCAATTTACCCTCCGAATTTGGAGAGAACGTTCTTTAATCTAATCGAAATTGAGAATTAGAGACTGATAACCGAAGTGTTGTATTCTTCGATTTATTCCTAAACATAAAACAATACTGTTATATGATATATAAGATATATTTATATTAATATATAAGAAAATATTTATAAACGTAGAAAAATTTGTGTTAATAGATTTGAGTTTTTCTATAACTGGTATATTTCGATCTAACATCGCTCGGGGGATCACCAGTTAATTTGAATTTTTAATCGCGCCTATAAAAAAGTGAATACAGTCGCGTTTTACAGAATAGAAATCCAGTTATACAGTGAAAGATACTGACATTAGACTATGCTCATAACTTCCCGACTAATATCATTATGCGATTCATTCCGGTTCATTATAATTTCTTTTATTTAATTCCGATTCCACTGTTTAAAACAAAAAAGACCTAATTAGTAATTGTAATTTAATTCTAATAAATATTTATAAGGTTCAAACACGCAATCCTACGGGTGAGATTATTGAACCTATTCTCGGACATCAAGTTCATCATGCTCGCGGGCACATGCATCCAAGTAAACGGGTCGACGGGCTTATAAAACTTTGAATTATTTGTAACTCTCTTTTGCATTTATTATATTTTTATATTCGGTGCTCTATTCCGAGACGGACTATTCTAAATAGCTGCTCAAGGATGGAATGCGAATATAGCATGGCCACTGAGCGAAACTTGAATTGTTTAATATAGGACGGTACACGTGGGACAAATCGAGGGCAACACTGTAAGGACAATATTCGAGCAATGTAAGACTTACTGGTTGCACAGGAATAATAGGAAATTTATGTTTAGAACTGCGACATGATATTTACTCCAGTATCGCATGAAATCATCTTAGCAAATTTCTGTCCCTCTCAGTTTGTCCTGGTACTAGTTTCTCGCCATTGTCAGTAGCATTCAATTGGACCATTTCGTATTTTGCCCGGAGGAAGCCCTGTATCATATAATAACATTCGGTGGTTGTATTTACAATATATTATCAGTTAATTCCGTCGACTTTTTTATAACGAAACCGAATAAAAACGTGGTATGAATTACGAATTTACAAAGCTAGTACAAATGAAGTATTGCTCAATAAACCATTCTTTCTCCTAATTTATTTACTAGAGTTTTATTTCGTTCACTGTGCCAATAAAAAAGAGAATATCACATTGCTATTATGCCGTGGAACGTGTCCAGGAAATGTGACGGGAAACATTAATGCCGGTAAAATAGAGCGAGGATGTCCATTAAAGAAGAGCAAGATATAAAATAAGAGAAGCTATAAAAGAAAAAAAAATAATAGGAATATCAGTTGCAGAAGTCACGCCATATTGTAAAACAGTTTCTCTTATACTAGAAGAAAGCTCTGGATTGCTCTGTTGAAGTGCACACACACACTCACAAAACCGGTGTTATAAATGGAATCGGTTGGGTTTTCACAATTAAAAATTATAATTGGTTTCCGAACACGACAGACGGGAGAATAAACACGGTGCCTAATGAGGCCGCTATCTCACGTATTGTGGGGGTCTTTACATGTGTCCCGTTTAATTTCTCCTCCCCGAGATTTTCTTTGTTTCTTTTTTTATGTGTTTGTTTTTTCTCGTATTTATTTTTCGTTTTTTGTTTGTTTTTTACGACACGGCCCCCTCCCCTCCAACCACCAAAGTTAATTCGAATCGTAAAAACTGTTTTTCCGGGTCAAGGATATAAACGAATGGGGCCTTGTCGTGGGAAACGACAGTCTTGTGGAACCGTTCACGAAATTGGAATCGTATAACATGCATGTACAGTGTACATAATACATAATTTCCCCATATACACCTCAGATCTAATGGGCGAAACGGATATAAGTAACTGAATAAGTGATCGAATCCTGGTCACATTTTATGGGCAACACCTTCATCAGGAAACCATTTTTTCAACTGACTTTTTGAACAGGATTTTTTTTGTAACTATATTGATCAGAAAAATCGACATCTTGCCGAAATTGACACTATCTAACGCAATGTTTCGCGCTATATCTCCCCCTTGAAACACGGACAAAAAGAACGTTCAGCTCACATATCTAACGAGAAGTAGAATACAGAAAAAGAGCAAGTTAGGGAGATAAGTATCGGACATGTGTGTCTCCGAATGGGGGCCTGGTTTTGGCGCAAATTGGCCAACAAATGTAGAGCCCGCCGCAGATTGGAGCGGCCGATAAAGGGGTTTCTGGACACGAAAAAGAGCTGACGTATAAAAGGGGAACAAAAGATAAAACGGAGGAAACAAGAAAGATCATTTCCGCTTATTACTATTTGTTCCTATTTGTTTTATGACATTTTTGTTATTTTTTTAAACGCTCTAGAAGCTTCTGTCGATTTTATTTAAGTTGTGAGTCTCCTTTCGTTAGGAAACGTTGTCCCATTCCATTTTCGGGACTTGTGTCGATAGGGGATAGGCCTGAGGACGGGTTAACAATAAAAATTATATCGGACTATCCGTTAAATTACAGCCGTTGAAAACCTAGTGGGGGTCATATACCGAACTGGTAGGGTCGGGAGCGCATATAATTTATACAGCGGGGGGGGGGGAGCGGAGGTGGATGCTTCGCCGGGATTTGTTTGTTCACACTATAGTTCACCGGGCGGGGGCCGTAAATCTCGACCAATCAGCCGGCAGGCCGGCCGACCCGGGGGAATTCATCGTGAATATTCACCCGGGACCCGTTTCGAAAAATATAACCGAGCGGGGAATAAATAACGGAACGAGTCCGGGGGTAGAGAGAGAGAAGTATAAAATGTTATAAACCCCGGGTGGGGGCCGCCGCCGCCGCCGCTGCTCCATGTATAAACATTTGAAATATCATTATTACACCGGGGCCGGTAACACCCCGGCCTATAAATATGGGAGGGCCGTGGGGGGGCCTAACCTTCCACATTAGTAGTATATACAACCCCGGATCGGAGGGACACATCATTCTATAACTACTATAGCGTTTCAAACGTCCACCCAATAACGCTTTACACCGATTGTCTCCTACCCTATTACACTATAAAACTCTATTAATGTATTCTAGTGTTATGCGTTTAATGTTTCGGTCGTTCTATTCGTATGTCGCGCTATTTTGACCGTGTGTAGAAAGTGCATTAATGGACTAATTTGTCAGGGTGGCACTGGCGATGTCGAGAACAGGCGAGAAGACGAAACTGGGCCAAATTGGCGACTATAACTGCTCATTAATCCTGATTTCCAATGACGGAAGAAGTACTATCTTTGAGTTATTTACTGTTAATCCCTTAGTATTTTGGATTATTTTTGTTTAGCTTTGTGTAGCCTTGCGTAATTATTTGAGCCGGAACACATAAACTTGTGGTGAGACCTGAGAGGAACTGGAATATCAACATTCTTACGATCAGGCTTGCAATTACGCTAGGTTTTTTCGATACTATCCACATCAACGACCTATTGAACGTATCCTCATTAATAAAATCACTAGACCGTAAAGCGTCTTGGTATGTTGCTTTCTAATATGTCATGACTTAAACATTCCACATTACTGCAGAATTCGGGTTCACCATCATCAAAAGAATCCCGTAATGTATATCCTTTGGATTATCATCGGAAATACACTTTTCTGTCCGATGAAACAAAATAAATGAATATCAATTCTCTCCAACACTGGGTAAATAACTGTCGGCAAAACATAAATATACAACATTATAAACTATTCAAAATATTACACTTCTGTCAGATGGACGGTTGCAAAATGAACACCGGGAACGAGATTTCCGCGAAACATTCGTATGCTGTACGCGAGGCGCTTTAAATTTAACCCGGGGTGAAATATTTAAACAAATAACGGTGGAACTATAAGCGTATTCTAAATTGAATATTCGCCTACCGGTTAAACTAGGAAGTAACATAATCCGGAGAAAACTTTATTAGGGCCGTTTGCATCCGACACGGGTGGGAGTCGCGTTATTAATAATAACCGGAGCCGGTTGCGATAAATAAATAATAAAACGAGGCGAAAATACTGCCCGGCCCGAGGGGGAAACTGAATAAAACCAAGCACGGCGCGGCCAAAAGAACCCGTGTTTGTGTTGAAAAATGGAAAGTAGTAACATAATGAAATAAGATACTAAACGAGGGGTAAATTACAATGGTAAGTGGCCCGCGGAAAATGAGCTGTCTTCGGGGACCGGCGGCCAATAAGTTGTTGTTTGTTATGCGGAGGAAAATATCGGGACTGGGCTCCGGCGCTCGTGTTCCTGTACCTATTCTTGTACCTCGTTTAGCGCAACGAATTTATACACTCGGGGCACTTCCAACAGTCCGAGGTACTTACAACCGCTCGGGGAAGATGGAGGACCCCTCTTTTGATAAAGTCGGATGCGGCACTTACCCGCCCAACACTTTACCCAGTTCGACTTGGAGTTAGGACGAAATCCGTAGGCGAAATAACTATGACCATTCCCACGAAGGTTTTTTTTGTATCGCGAGGTTTCTCCCACCGTCAGTAGACAACGCGAACGTGCCCTTACCGAAATTGTACAGGGAGAAACCAATGACTAAATTAGTTGATAAGTTAATGTTAAAGATCTAGGCAGTATGAAAACAAAACAGACGAGAGAATGAAGTAAAAAAAGTAATTAAATTCCTATAATTATTTCAGATATTAGACTGCTAAATAAGATCATCGCTCGTCTCCCTTATTTCTAAACTTAGACCAGTATCGGACTTTCGCCATTTCTTCGAAGCATCCGCTAATTCTTTTCGAAACTTTTCTTGTACGATGTGTTCATGACGCCGGGGTGTGATAAAGGCACCGGGCAACACAGTGCTAATTGGAGCTCCTCGGTGAATATTCATCCAGACTAGGAAATCTTCTGTAGTCAATAATCGCTCGGATTATGCAGAGGCAGTTTCCAGAGTTGTTAGGCCCGCGGGTAAATGGAACGGCCATCGAACGCTATTTTAGCCCCCATTTCTGAAACTCCTCAAATCGGACCCGGCACAATCCACTTAAGCGGAGTAAGGTGGCAAACGAGGCGCTGTTTCCAATTACGTGGAAAGGCCGGCGGTTCGGGTTCGGAAATAAACTGGGAAAATCGGAATAAATTTTTTCGACAAGGCGAAAATTACAGGCGGCCCGAATTAAAACTCATTACCGGGAATAAAGTGTAAAACGATCGGATCTTACGGGGTTATGGGCGGGCCGCGTGCGTGAACCACCAGGCCCCCCTCCCTTCACCAACATGGCTTTTGATTTTGTGAACATGCGAGCATTTCATTATTTAAATTACATCGGGTTTTCTCGCGCCGGTTTCTTATTTCACGAATGTGTCGCTGAAAACGCGCCAGACTCTATGTAATTTAAAGGAAATGGTGGCCCGGAATTCGGGCCCAAGTTAAACTTACTAATGAGAAATCGATAGCGGGAGCAAAAAATAAAAATTGAAAATTAACTTTCCGTTAGACTGCGATTAAGCAATACATACGCGAATTATTGGAGCTAATAAAAAGACTTAATTAAGTCATGCTTGACCATTAATGTCCCTTTAACCTAGTTTATGGACAAAAAGTGAAAATTACTAACAGAAAATATGTCACCAATTCCCACCCAACAGCAGATTCGCTATCTTGGGCTTCACCTCAACAAACGACTCACGTGGAATCCCCACACCCGACTCAAAAGAATCGACTTAAACAGAAATTTTGGACTCTTAAGGCCATTACTAAAACGGACATCGAAATTGACCTTAAGTAACAAACTAACAATATACAAAGCAATACTCAAACCGACTTGGACATACGGTATTGAGCTATCGGGTTCCACCAAGACATCCATCGCTCGCATCCAGAGATTCAAATCAAAAGTCCTTCGCACCATCCTTAATGGTCCCTGGTATGTTTCTAACCACACAATCCACCATGATCTCAACATACCGACAGGTTAACAATTCGTGTAACCTATAGTCAATATTTTGCACGAAATATAAGCTGCAAACTGATGAATGTTGTAGAATAGCCAGGAAGCGTTCTCATCTCTGTTTTATGAATACGATCCGACTCTGCAATTAATTATAGTCCCAGTTTTTCACCTTTTTTTATGATTGGTCGACTAATAAAATTCTATCGAATTATGAGAAAACTAGAAAATGAGATAGGGGGGATGTTTGGTTGGAGTGGGGGGATAGGAACGGACGGCGAAAAAATAGAAAAATAACGACACGATAAATATGAAAGCTCTGAATAATATTCGGAGCACGTAGCAGAGCTGGAGCCGGTGTTGTGATGGGAGGGAGGGGGTTGGGGGTTCTCCTCTCACTTCCAAGTAACGAACCATAAATCTGCCTTTCAAACCCCCCGGGGGGCTGTAACTTTTATTCCGAACCAATTTGTAAATTGGATCATCAATGATTGGGGTTCGGACTTTCTGGTTTTCGATGAAACCTGAAACGCCGGTTCAATATCTGAATTCAAGAAAAACTGTACAAGTTTTTCTAATATTAATTTAATTATTATTAGATTATATTAAATCATTCAAGGATTATTGAGATGGTTCAATTCTGAGTATACAGATCACCGAATAAAAATGTATAAAATATGATATGATGTATAATTAATAGAATATTTCCAGACTTGTAATTAATTAAACCGATTTAAGTGTTAGATAATAAGCGACTGGTGGGAGTAATTCAAAATTACGTTTTAGGCACAAATATGTCGTTCTACGACACCTATTCTTTTTCGCTTTTATCTATGATCTATTTTATTCGATGTATAGGGAATGAACGAGGTCGGTCATTATTGTTAATTAGAACTCTGCTCGGTGTCGGTGGAGCTGACTCATACGAAATACCGCCCCCGACCGATCGAACAACTAAAAGCCGAACCTGTAATTCAGGTCGTTTCTTGTTCCTTTTTTGTTTGGTATTCGTTTTTTTATTTTAGAAAATCAGTTTCCAGGAGAAATTATGCACCCCAGTCCGACTACGTAGGCGGGGAAAATTGGAAATATCGCTGCCATTCGTTAGAAGACCACAATGAAGGTTCGAGACGTAATTACTTGCTCTGTCCCGGCGCGGTTTCTGAACATTATTTCGCGTGTCAAAAGTAACGGGAAGCATAAAAAAGTAGTAGTTGAGCATATGAATAGTTCGAGCTAAATCGATACTTTTGGACAAAATAATTCATGCATTTCTTAATGTTATTAGGCGCTGAAAATCCTTATTTTTAAGACAGCATTGCGCGTTAAAGTTGTATGGATCGGATATTTTATTTATGGCGAACAGAATAGAAACAGATAAACTACCTCCTGACATTACACTATGATTTTGAAGGATAATGCATTTCTGTAACCCAGATTCCAGAGAATCTCTATCAAATTATGCCGAATTCAAGGGTATTAGCATAACTCCTAGCTATTCTTGGATCGGTCACTCGAAAAGGCGTGTTATCAGGGTCCGGATTGAATTAGGGGCGTTCGGATTGGGTTTTGCTTGTTAAAAAGTGACTACGTGTCCCCGTGGCACGGTGTCGGTTGTTGGTTGAGGGAAGGGAGGGGGGGTGGGAGGCCGTGGCATGACTATGTTGCACGCCACTGCCCTCACGGAAACTGCAACAAGTACATCCAGTTCCCCATTCAACACGGTCCCATTCTTATTGCCCGCATCTTTTGCCATGCCTTTCGGCCCTTAACAATTCGCCCGTTTTATCCTATCGCCGACTGTACGGATCACGCCCGATAACGCCCGTTCCGGTTGTATCTCTTGGGAGGAAATGGACAATAGGTGTAATCTTTTCAGTGCGTTGTACAATGATCACATATGTTACCCATCCAGACACTAAACTCGAAAATATTTTCACACTTTCGAAACTTGGAAAAACTCCAGTAACTAATTTCCTTACCTGGTGAAACCCGAGGTAGCTCTCGATGGTGTGCGTCGCGAAAAATACTTCGCCCTCGCATGTCAGTATCAGCAGAAAACCGTTGAGAGCCTGCAACAGAGAAATTGTGGTAGTGTTAGTCAACTCATATAGTGAGTGGCACCTCGGTAGTTCTGGAAAATTAAAATATTTATCAAAATAAAGCAGGGGGTTTTATAGATAGGGCGGGGGAATTTATTTCGTCCCAATGTGGTCTGTATCTTGCCTTAGGCTTCGTCATTTCCAAGCAAACAACCTCACCATTGTCCCATCCTAGAAACAACAAGAGAACAAGGACAGAATCCGTATATATATCATACGTATCCCTAACTACAGCCAAAGCACCCCGTCCCACTGCTCTGTAATGGGGGGATGGATAAAGCCCTGGGACTCAGATAAACGACTCGGGGGAATAAATAAAACTGTGACTCATTCATTGATCGGCGTGGGCAGGTAGCCCGGCCAATTTCTAGCCCCGGGTGAAGGGGGCGGGGTGGTAGCTCGCCGATTAACCGAGTTAAAAGCGCCCCATTCCCCAACCGCCGCCGCCGCTTCCTTATCGGCAACGCCTAATCGTTAGGGACACTGGCGGCCACCGCCTTAACAACCCCGGGGCATAAAACTCCTTATCTTCAGGTTTCCTACCTTCGTTATTTTCTTCGAACTCTGGCCGACGGGCCCTCCCAACAGAGAAGCGCAGTGTGCGTTTGCCGGGCAGGGAGGGGTTAATTAGTGAAGGGTTGATTTTACATCTCTCGACCAGAAATATAAACCCGTATGAATTTTCACAAAATTAATGGATTTATTGTATTTCGTCACATTGACGGAATCATTAGACCGAAGGAATGAGTCAAGGCACACTAAACAAAAAATATTAGTCACCTGGATACGTGAAACAGAATAGAATGAGTACAAATGTAATATCCAGAAAAGTGGACAATACAATATATATAATAAAATAAAAATATATATAATAAAATAAAAATATATATAATAATAGTGAATAATAACGTTTTAACAAAGTGTGCCTACCGGTTCTACCTGATTTCGGCAGGACTTTTCTAATAATAATAAAATAGCATATTATTGATTCATATTGGGCCCACTTTACTAGAATGGGACTTTACTGACTGTGGGATTAAATGTTTTAGTGTCTAGCAGAACTTCAGTAGAACTTGGGGTGGTATTTCATTGATCCGGCTCGGCTAGGGGTCACTGCCTGCCATGTTTCATAATTCAGTAGTGCATAATTCCAGAACCGCGGCAAAGTACCGAGCTAATGACGAATTTCTATCTTATTTTATACGTTAAGGGTAAAAAATGGAGTAATTAAAAAGTTTCATATTTTATTTTTATTAATGTTGGCATGAATTAAAACCCGATTAGCTATTGTTGGTTAGTTCAATGGACAAGAGGTAATATGCAAAATAACACTCTTCGGATTTTACAGAGCATATGGCGCATCGGCGTAGTGAGTGTAACGGGTTTTCCTATGACCGAATTCGGCTTGAGCGAATATTGGCAGGGCCGTGAATCACACTGCAGTGCGGGACAGCGAATACCGACCGTTCATTATTTTTACGTTCACTCCGGTGACGCCTTTCATTGCATTTCCTTTAGCTTTCGTCTGAGTCATTTGAATTTCCCCCTACCCCGTAGACCCACCCCGACTTGTCCAAATGCGACGATTGACTAGGAAATGGATTCAAAAGGAAAGATCGAAGAATATATCAATTTTGAAGTAATATAGGTGTTAATATATGGGTACAAAATATAGCACGTCAGAGGCAGATTAGCGAAAAATTCGCTAATAAATTTATTTTATGATTGTGTAGTGCATTTATAGTTCTTGTACACATATCGTATACCATTAATAAATGTATTAATATATGGTATACCGCCATTGTACCCATAACTTATAAATTAATTTTAAAAAAGGTAAAAAATATTAGTATATTGGGGAGCTTGATGATATATTGCATATTAAATTTGAGAGGTAATTTTAAATTTATTTTTTCGTGATATTTTATTTCATACTAATTGCGGAAGCTGGTAATAAACAGAATCGATACCATCCTAATGATGCATAATTATGTCCATTATACACCGCTATTCGAAATTGTCGGTTGAATTCACGCTCGACAATTGTTGAACGATGATTTTGTGCGTTCAATTTAGCTCTCCGACGGTAGATTATATTGACTGTAGAAAATCTACGTGGTTCCATTCCGGACGGTATTGGAAGCGAGATCTGTTCCGGAACCCGAATTAGCGACTCTACCGGTTGCGTGCATTTGTCCGGCCTTTCGGAGGTCATCATACTTGGGGCTAAATCGTCTTAATGCAACTGTCCTCGCACTGATTTCACGACGGATTCGAGTGGGCTCACGCGATACCGAGCACACGGCAAGTAGTAGCGGTGGGGACAGAGCAGGTCGATCCCGCCTGGGGAAGTTGAAATATGATATAAATATTCCTCGAATTCCAGATTATTAGAAACATTTTAAATTTAGACTTTTCATATTAGTTTAAAGTGTTTGTTAGCCAGGAGTTGGGATATAATTACTGTAATTTAATTTCCGTATTCTGTCCTAACCTAGACCGTCAGTTTCATGCAGTTGGTAATATAGTTACATTCAGATATATCTACTTGTTATTATTCTAAAACATTGTACATTTCGGTTCGATGTTTTATTCATTTATTTTCAATATTCAACATATTTTAATTCGTACAAGCAGTGAATTGCGTAGTATTTTATATAGATGAATGCTGTTGATTTTGATATCCCTATCTTTTAGACAGTTGTCTGTAACAATCCCTTACAAAATGGTACACGGTAAAAGAGAATGCCTGAAAGGAAAATGGAGACGAAGAGAGGGGTTGATTTGATTGTGCGGGGGTTGGGTTTTGTCATGGGTGGAGTGGGGTTGCCAACCCCCCAATACCCCCCCCCTCACTACCAGGACAGTATAATTGAGTCGAGAAATTAAGGCCCCCTAAGTTGGCTGCAGTGATTGGTCGGGTCCGCTCCTCTTTCGATCGGTCCTCCTCTCCCCCTTCAAAATGGCCGGGGGTGGCTTTTGTTTTACTCCCCTTTTTTTTAGAGGGGTCGGTTTCCAAGGGGGTGACTGCGCCTTGCGACACTACACAGCCCCTATCTCATTGGTCCAGTCTTCTTCGCCCCCCAACATACTGGCATGGAACCTACGCCGTACTCCAGTCTTAGCACTAACCAACCAATTTAAATTACATATAGTAAAAGACAGCCACATTTAATTATATTCTTTGCCTGTCGATAGAATTATTTTATTATTTTGTTTATAAAATAAACTTGGACATTCAAAGATATTTGAATGAATATATAAATCGAACTCGCTCAACTTTAATTTCAGTTACGGAAAATATCCCAGCGGCGGACTTGAAACCGTTTCAGTTTGGTACTTTTCCATGACAGTTGTTTCCCATCCGAAATGCATGTTCTCGAATAAATGCGAGAGAGAAATAATGAGAGTAGATTTCCGGGAAAAGGAGTAGTTGAAGGGGAATATCGAATTCGCCTGTCTGATATTGTCCGCTTTGTGGATTTATAACTTCAGTTTCCAGTTACAAACTAAGTATACTGATAAAAATATTGGACATTTGCGGAGTGTCATTTCTTTGACTACTGGTACTGCTTTCCTAATATGGTATAAAACCATTACACTGAAAATTGACTTTATGTATGGCAATTTCGTATAAGGCTAACCGGATCCGATGATAATTTCCCGGATTAGACCCGAATCGTAAGTTGTGCCGTCGGACGTGTCCGAGGGGTGGCGACTGGTTTTATAAAATGTAGTAAAGTGAACGGCGGGTAGAGGGCATGCGCCGCCGCCGAACGGGGCCTCCGCGATCAATACCTAAACAACCTGGAGAACAAGGATAGGGGAGAGAGAGGGACACAAGACAGCCTACCCCGCCTATCGACCACCCTTATCTGACTCCCTCTCACCCCCAATCCACCTCTCTGTTCCGCCTCCACCTAAAAACGGGGCCCGTCCTCTCCTCGGACCCTCGTAAAACCCCCCAATAGACGGTGCTCTCCCGTTAAAACCCCTCGTAGGTTTGAAACCCCTGAGCGTTAACTAACCCCCACGGCGTTGGAAGAGACCCGCTATAAAATGGAGAAATATTAATTCGAGATATTAACTATGTTTCAATGCATTTATACAATGATCAATTTTCATTTTTGTCAATCAACAAGAATATATTAAATAGGTCTTCCAACGTTTACATAAATTTTACATGGTCCCTTTATCTACTGACTTCCGGTAAGATCGCGTAGTAGCAGGGTTTGAACACCTATCTGTTCGAGATACTTCCAGTTTTGCAGGAACCACGAGTTCCGGTGGAAAGGTTTATTCTCTTACTCCCTGGGAGCGGTCCGCTTCCGACGGTTCGGAGTAAAGTTTACTGGTCCCCCGCCTCTCTGTTTTGTCTACTGTCGTCCGACCAGTCTATAGTCTGGATCGGGACACCAGCCAAATATTGCCGACGGGAAATTAGATTGTTTAATTAATTCGGAAAGCCTTGGACAGTGCCGAAGGGAGTTAACGAGGCGGAGGTGGAACCTAGTATGGCGGGGGGACAGCTCCCGGGCGGCTACCGATAGCATCACACGTGGACAGGGACGAGGGCGGGGGGGTAGCCAACTTTAAATTTATGCGGGCCCCGGCTTTTTATCTGCTTATAAACTAGAGCGAGCCCCCGGCCGGCAGATAGCGGCCCCCCCGAGCAATATATCCCGCCACTTATCCGGCCCCCTCTTCCTTCTTCTTCTTCTTTCTCTCCCCGCTTCTCTCCCCATTTACATTATCCCGCTCCTCTCCTTGTTTTTGTCGAGGGCGCTCCTCCTCCTCTTCCTCGCCTACGCCGGCTCCCCCTCTGTAATTGGTTTACGTTTTGAAAATTATTGGCTGCCTACCGGGCGCCCCTATCGTATTACATATCGGGGCCTCTTAAGTGCTTCCGAGGGACCGCGGTCGATACCAGAACGAGGATTGGGTTTCGTGTACTTGAAAATAATTTTACTCGCTGTGCTCTGGGATCTAACTGGCTTTTCGAAAATATTTTTTATTCATTGCATATACAGTAGAGTATACAGTATATCCTTACTTCCAATATATATAGAGCAATTTATAACGACAGATAACTTGACCTAATGCAGTCTCAAATTCTTTGAACGCTTTTAAATTGTGTCACGAAATATAAAGATACGGGGGTAGCATGAATTTTACAATATTTCGTAGCGGACATTTCTCGGGCACAGTTCATTTATTCTATTTTTTGCCTCGCTCGGTCGTCATACGACGTTTGGCACACATATGAGCTGGGCTGGCGTGCCTGGCAGGTCCAAAAACAAACAGCTTACATATTTCAAGTGGAGCCACCCCTCCTTCTCACCGACCCTCCAGGGTGGTCACGCGACAAATTCTCGCCCAACTGGAGGAAAGTAAACACGGGATTTCGATCAGTGGATTCCGTCGAGGCGTTCGATGTCTCAAGGCCTCGGTTTCGGATAGAAAATTATTTATAAACGTGGGCTATAAGCACGAACGAAATATTCAATTTCAACGCTTAAAATAAATGACGTTCCAAAGTAATTTCCAAATTATTCTCCCCATCAATAAAAAAATAAATAATTTATTCATCCCTATAGCTATAGCAAATACGTCTTTATAATTAGATAACAAAAAAGGATAATAAGCCATAATATAGCTTTTTGACAGCGTCAGTTCCAGTAATGCCTATTCATAATAGTGCCCACTCACAATTTTATGTAAATAAGTACTTTTAAATTTTTAATCGTGCTAAAGAAATTTCTAAAGAGTTTCATGAACTTGTTCTTTGGTAACAAATTAAGTTTGGTAATAATAAAGTTTTATTGAATCTGCTTGCGAGCACGTCAGGAAAAGAAATTGTCTGAACAACTTGTCTTGGATCAAATATCCAATACAATATATATTTTATAACTGCCAGCTTATTTCTCGTTTTATTACGTTTGTTTGAGTAAAAAAAGTGTAGTATTGCCCCGCGAGCCGAATAATTGTCGCGGTTCTGCGGTTTCGGTGTTAACGAAGGAGTTGAGGTACAACTTCGAATTGAGTTTTCGCCGCATGCCATGTTGGCATTTGTCACGGGCGCCCTAATGTCAGCGATACGGCGCTGCTGGGCAATTAGGGCCGGGTGTGTACCGCTAATAGCGGCGGGGACGCACTTTATACTCCGGGCGCTCTATCTCTGAAAAACGTCTGAGGAACTTTCGGTCAACGACAGGCGGAAAGCCTGAACGCTGATGAGGGGGAATAACAGACCAGAGACAAGGGGAAAAACTGGGTTTGGATATTGTTCAGATGAGGTTCAGATGAAAGGCTGCAACGTTCGTAAGAATAGGGGCGTTTAACACCGTTCCCTCTTTGCAGAACGTGAAACTCCCGCATACTCCCCCATAATAAATTATGCTGTTTTCTCGGACGATAAATTAAATCTTTATACAACAAACGACGCACAACGAGCTTAAGATGTTTTCCTCGTTTAATTAACAATTATTATTATATGCTAATATCGTTGCTCTCCTCCTGTTTTATACTGTCTTCTTCTATCCTTCTGACCGTGTCCTTCTGACTCCGGACCCAGAGCTGGTTATTCATTATTCGCTTGTTTTAAACGGGCACCGGTTCTTAAACGTTCGCGAAAATTGCATGAATTATAATATTGCGTTTCTCACAGCCGTAGAGTGAATTTAACGGGAAAACTACCCCCCATATAAATATGCATTGTATTTAATGGTCTATGATTTGCGAACAGTTGAGTAATATCAACTGTAAGAATCGAACTATTCTCCTCTAATACTGTGAATACGTCAAAATACCTCCTTGTAAACGTCAGATTTTAACACATTATCAAAGTCCTCCTACTTATGTTTGGTTGTGCTATATGAAAATCATCATAAACGCGTTAAGTGTTCAGGAAAATTTTTCGCGGACTTTCAAATAGAGACAAAAGGGCGTAGAATTATCATAATAGGGTTGGTGTAATTAATAACAGTATGACCAAATAGGGGAGTTATCTCATATATATATATATATATATATATATATATATATTCCTTGGGTCGGATTTAGAATTTGGACGAGAGCTTAATTTCACGCCAAGGCCTTTGTTTTCTCACGATCCAACTTTATGTTAATCTGCCTGCATAACGTTAGTCCTTTCATGCAGGAAGGTATTTTTTAATGCCCAATTGCTGTGAGAAACAAACCGGCTCTGTTTTGACACAATCTCAGTCGTTAGAATCTACCCTGTTTTTCCGCCAACTCCAGGTGTTTTCGTGTTTGAACTTATCAATCATAGAACTTAGCAGGGGCTAATGTCTACTCGGGGGCCGGCCCGGGATTAACATTGTTCCTGTTCGAGAGGTATTTTAATGCCGTGGAAAATTGGTGTTACGACAAACAACAGTGTTATTTTCTCGAAAGATATTTCCGATAAAAGTTTTTAACTGTAATTATAATCAACCTGGCAACCTGCATCTTTCTTTGCCACCTAGTAGAAAATACAGTGGAAAAAATACTGGACAACAATGAAGAATCAATACAGCAATTACTAGAATTAATTAAGAATGCTACACAAACGATAAAAACATAATTTAAAAAACGGACTGCAAAACAGATAACAGCAGTCTATTCTCGCTATATAATAGAAAAAGCTTTTGGTCCCACAGTTTAGGAGTGGAAATAATTCAGGCTTTCGAAAATTATATATTGTAAACTTCCGAAGAAATTTACAGTTAATATATGCCCCGTACCGTATATTTATATGAAAAGCAGAGCTTCGGTCGAATAGAATTTCAAAATATATTGTGTTTGATTAATAAATAAATTATTGTAGTATATATATTGGGTGATACTGTTTTGTCACGTAACGTGTTTATGAACGAACATTGAGTTGCTCTCTAATGGCGCTTTGTCCAGGGCGGCTCAATTGACTGCTGGGATTGAGATGCCCCCGCCGTCGGGGGAAATAAAAAGGAGTACCGGGCTGAATGGAGAACATGGAGGAGGAGGGTACTTGTTGCTCTGTGTTGCATGCCTCCTCCCGGCCCGGGGCCGATACCGGGTAATAGATTATTAGTGTTATTAATGATTGCGTTTTGTCGCGGGAGACATGCAACCCGCAACACAATGCCCGCGAGCACAACAATTCTAACCTTGCCCCACACTTTTCGGATACTTACGGTAATTCTCATACAAGACAGTCTTTCATAATTAGCTTTGGTTCTAACCGTTTTAAGTTGTATACTTTATAGCCCTCTCTTCGTTGATCACATTAAGAAAGATCCACCTTTGAAACCTCGTAATATTTATATACTCTATAATCTTGGACTCAGTCTATGGACTGAGATGTCCAAATAAGATATGATAATGCGGCCAATAATCGGCCGCAGAAATGTTAATCCACATGTCCCAATTCAAATTGATCATTGGTAGTAGGTTCTTCGCATTCTATTTATTATGCATTCCTGCCAAGTGATTTATTATAAATACTATAATTTCAAAAACAAAATTAAGGCTTCGAATTCATTTAAATTTACGCCGAATAAAACCTGTCTGTCCAATAAAACATTGAATGATATACAAAGTATTTATTTATTCGTAAATGGGCCGGCCTTAGGTAAAATTTGAATGTTCTAGAGGGGGCGCCATGTCTGGCGGGACGTTGAACCGCGCCCGCCTCCACCTCGGGATCAATATCGTATATTAACTTCTCTTCAGTCCTTAGGCCCTTGATAAACCCTCGAAACGAGTTCATAACGGGCTTATATTAAAAAATATATCGTGTAGTCCAGCCGTTATTAATTAGTTCGGACCAATTAATTTATTACTGTTGTACCGCATATTGTGTTGCAGAACGGGAAATGTATAACGTGGCATACGAGAGAAGAAGTGTGGGCAATAGAACTGTGTAATAATATTTTTTATACTTATTCAATTCTGTGCTATGCTTGTAGGCCTTAGTGCGTAGGACCGTACCTTGTGTTCCATTTATATCGTTACTCTTAATCAATGCTAGACATCATTCTGCTGAGTTTTATTACTGTGACCGCGCGCTTATTTGCTAAAATATCCAATCGGTGGAAAATTCAACTACTCCCAATTCCATCGTATATGGGCATGCCTCGCCAGTGTAGCTATGCTTTAAATTTGTATAGGTTGTTCAGGAACAAGCTATCTGACATAAAGCTAGTTCTATTCTATCGATTGAAATGTATAATTCGTTGAGCTCTAGCATATCTCAGGGGGACGATCGAACTCCTGAGGCTAACCGAATTCCTCAGGATAACAAATTTAAAATGTTGGTCTAACTCCAGTATACCATTGTATATCCTGCGAAGACCGTTGGTTAAATTAACGGTACCAATTCGGACGACTGACCTCAAATATGATTGAATAATTGAAGAATGTGGGGAAGCGGCGTGTAATTTTTCAGGTTTATCTATTTCGGACGCCGTGCACCGACCAACGTCCGGAACGCACGAACGTTCTGCTAAACGCCCCAGTTTTCATTTCGTCTGATCTCTGACCGTTTTCACGATTGTAAAATCATGTCCTGCTTGTTAGCGTTGTTCCATGCCATGGGGCTAACGACCGCGTTGTATTAAAAAGGGTTATAACACAACGAGTTATAAGTTATGTATTTTTCCCCATCCCGAAAAGTAAGGCCAACCGCTTGTTGTGTTAAAGAAATATATAAAACAATATTTTTAAATCATCTGTCAATTCAGTTCAACTTCTGACGTATTAAAATATCTGTCTGATATTTATGTCTGATATATATGTTATATATAAAAATACTAACTTTTTATTATTTCCTTTTACAGAGAGTAGCTGCTTGGGGCTTCTTACTTCTGAAGACTAAGGTAAGATTATATTAATTTAACCTAATGTGCATGATTGATTTAATTCAAGTTTAAGTTCTAATTCTATAATCTTGTCAATAAAGTGAGTCATACAAATTTGACGAAAATTCAAAAAACATACCAAAATGAAATACATGAAATAGATGTAACTTCATAGCTTATAGGAACTAACTTTGATATCATGAAATCATGAACAAAGGTGAAGGCAGGGATTCCGAACGTAAATTAACTATGGTATATATTTTAGTGTTTTAATAATTAATTAACCCAGCAGTCCGTACACCATCAATTTAAACTTACACGTAATGCTCATCGTTTATTTAAACATAAATTATTTCTTATATCTTCTGTTTAATTCGATGTTTTATAAAAACAATTACCGTTCCTATCAAAGGAGCGCGTGCATCAGATATCAAATTTAATTGATAATTTCACGGGCCGTAACTTTAGGTTTCTCCCTTTAACCGTCCGGAATCTTCATTGGAAATTCATCGCACGCAATTTTCGCTACGATGTCGGCTACGACACATGTGCGGCGTATTGTCGATTTGGACTTGGTATATCGCCTGTGGATACATCAATAGTTGTTCGATATTTTGCTCTTATCTCTTGTTTCCATCTGGGATCACTTTGTTGTGCCTTGTCACTGTCACAAGTACGCCGATGTTGCTAGGCAACCGAGGGGATATTACAAAATATTTATATATTTTGTGGGGTTTTGAGGAATTGTCTTCATAAGGTCCCTCGTTTTCACACGTTCGTTAAAGGAGATATATAAATATAGGAATTGCTCGGGGCTTGTTCACGCTGAAATTCATTGTTATATATCCCGTAATTATTTTATCCAGTGCTTCGGATGGCGAAAATTTAGGCGCAGTTTTTAGAAGGGAAGAATAAAACCGGCCGAAGGAATGCCTTTATTTATTAGGGGGCCGAAAACAAAAATTGGTAGAAATTAAACATTCCTCCGAGCGTAATTAATGAACCTCGAGTTCTTTCTACCGCGGAAAGGGCCATTAATAATGGGCGGGACATCCCTAAGGGGAGCGAGGGGGGAGGGGGGCTTAAAAATTGTTCATTCCAAGTAGAACAGAAGAAGTGGGGTAAGAGAAAGAGGGGGGGAGAGAGAGAGAGAGGTTGATTAATGGTGCCTAATAAAGATTATTACCGTCGGATAAACTTAATGCCAGAAATGAAACCGCCGTGTTTCGCTCCCGCCCGTAAGCTTTAGAATTATTGCCTCTCTCGGCCGGTTCAAACACCCGAAACCGCGTTGAGTTTCGATATGATTTCTGGAAAACGGTTAATATTCGAGTTTTCAGAATGTGTATAAATCAAGTATTTTTCTTTGTTTTATATTTTTTGTTATATCGGGACTCTAGAAACAGATAAGTGAGCCGGCCGCCAGAAGTCTTCTCAAGTTTGGTAAATAGTTGGTAAAAAATGGAAATCATCGCATTATAACACAGTATAGGATATGTTTAATTCTAATGTTATTCCTCGAAACTATATTGTAGGTATATAATAGTTATACAGTCAATGGTTCAATATACTATATATATACTCAATGGCTTAGCATACGCGTCACTCTTCGAAATGTCAGTGCTTCGGTTTCGGAAGTGGAAGAACAAATTTTCACATCCAGGGTGAAAGAAACTTTCTTCATACCCGTCATTCCTCTTAATTTTCATAATAGTTTCAAAATGGTATTTAAGGACTTCAAGAATCCCTTCAAGATCCTTCTTCTCCCTTCGGCTGAATACTATTGCAGGATATTTTCTCTAAAATCAAATCCCTCCTAGCCATAATCGCTACACGTCTACCTACGTCTACTTTACTCCAATTAATTTAGGTTAGGTCGTTTATATCTGACGCCTGTTTTAGTCTGTCCCGGATTGAAAATTAAATAATTCGCGTTTCTCATTGTCGTGTCGATCCACGTTAGGGCCCGTTTAAAGCGGTGCTTGTACAGGGGGAGGGTCAACAACAGTGCGGCGGCGGCGGCGGTGGCGGCCGAGACTAAATATTTATTGGGAGCTGAGGGCCCCCGCGGTAATGGCCGCTAGGCATGAGAGACGGCCCCGGCAGAGCGGATTGAGTCTTCAAACCGGCCGTTTTAATTATGCGCGTCGGCGGGCCGAATCCAAGCTGCGGAGAGGGCGCGGGTCCGAGGCCCGCTCGGTAATTGCCGCTTGTGTTACCACTCGGGTCCGGGGGGGGAGGATCGTGATGCGGCGTTGAGTTATGAATGAAACCCTTTTGACTTATTGGCGATTCCCTTCTCCGTCTCCATTTCTCTCTCTCGCTCTCGTCCAACTCCCGTTCTCTCCCTCTCCCTCTCCAGTCGAGAAATTATCGGCGGATTATACGGGTCTTATAATTCTTCCCACACCCCCTACGGCGGCGGCCCCCGCCGACCGTCGTATATCGTCGGGGCAGGCCGCCTCGCTAAAACAAACATCGGCACCGGCTTCGATTATTCCAGTTAATATAATCCGGTGTTTCTAGATAAAAAAAAATGTCCGCTGTATATTCTCAATTTGTATAAATTGTTTTCGTTTTCGATTGTTTTTCACATTGTCGCGCGGACAAACGAGCCTGAAGTCTTGGGGTGGAGCATCCCCTAGGGAGTCGGCTATATTCCAAATATAGAAATATGCGGTGGTATAGCTAGATCGGAATGATTTTTCCAGACAGTTTCGAAATATCGGTTTCTTTGTTTAACTCCTCATTAAACAGAGCCGATTGGTCACGCGGCAAATCATAATTTCTCAGATCAGGACTCAACCGCAGTCAGGAACTTGGAAGAAAACTCTCTCAGAAAAGAAAACTGACGTTCGTGGTTTTTGAATTAGTGACTCAGAGCTGTACGAGTCACGTTCGCGGTCCCGAGCTTATGCCTCTCGTCCCGAGGCGCCTGAACAGGTTCTGCACCTGATGTCGTTTTGTTTAAGCACAGCCCGCTATTGCTGTTTCGACATGTCTCGGATTTTTAGCCCAACAGAAAATTACCAATAAATCCCCCTCCTTTTGCCCCCTCATAGATTAAATATCAAGGTGATTTTAAACCCGAAAACTGAGAAATGTGCTCCCCTCAGTACAAATCGGGGTCGGTTCAAACATTTTTTTCTAATGCGACAATAACATTTTTCCAAATAAGGCGGACCAGGCGAGGATTTACAAGTTGCCGGAACTAATTGCTGCTCGGTGGCGGCGGAACCTTGTCGTTTTTATCGTCCGCAGTTCGCAGAAAGGAAAAAATGGAGCCGATATTAATTAAGAAATAATTTCGAGCGCATCTCGCCAATTAAGCAGTCATAACACGGTGTGAATGCAGGAGTGGAAGGGGAAATAAATTGGAATCTAATAATCGGATTTTGGTATTGTTAGCACTCGGTTGCTACGTCCACAGTTTGATACCTCAAACGCTCTCACTGTTTTTGACCAGAGAATTTTAAAATGGAATTTGTACGATAATATTCAGAAGCGTGTTATCATAAGAGATACTAGTGTATTGTATTTGGTTGTGTCGGTTTTTTGGTTTGACTTCTTTGTTGATTCCGGTATGAAGAAAATGAAAAAAAATTACTCAGTGATCATAAGGCAGGATCTATTATAGCTGGTGTAAAAGAAAGGTTTCTAAAATCTATTGATGGGATTATATGCCAAATTTTTTATCTGAATTATTCACGGGCCTACATTCGTTATTTGATTATTTGTCTGTTTAATTCGTTCGCAGTTTTTTGTAGCTGACAGCGGACGGTACCGATTCACCAACTCCAAGGTGAGTTGGGTACCGAGCGCGGTCATATTTTATGCCGGCCGATTCGATTTCTGGTTTTAATGTAAAACGATGAGGACTAGGTCCGCGCCCATCCCGGCTACTTACAAACGATTACATGAATATTAAAAGGGGACTCCTCCGGGGCCGGCCGTCGAAGACGAAGATGGCCTACGAAGCTATTACGAACACGGCTTAATTAACCGTGCGGGCGCCGATCCCAACTCTTGAGTTATGATCTCGGCCATATAACCCAACTAACAACTCTCCCCTCGCTCCCTCTCTGTGTACCTTCCTTCTATTTATTTTTTATTTTCTTATTATTTTTATTCCCATAGAAAAGAAGAGAGACTTTTTTTTCTTTTTCATTTTTTAAAACCAATAGTCAATTACAATACCAAATGTACCCACGCTGCTGTGTAGATATACCGGTCTGGTTTCTTTATTTTTTTGCGTCCGCTGCCATCCATCATTCCTCGACTCGGTCCTCTGTTGAACCCGTGATATTTGTTTTTTTCCCGTCTCAAAACTCTTTTTCGAGAGGAATAAATATTCATACACTTTGAAATACTCGGACGGCCATTCTTCATTTGGAATATGAAATACGGACTGTCGAAAGGTATACGGCGATGATTTCGGTTTCTTTCTGCCGCTCGTTCCTCTAATCCGATCAATGATCCTAAGAGGAGTTTAGTTGTAGCTGACGACATTACAGCCTATTTTATTTTATCATTTTCGCCTTAGTGAGAGATTATTAGCATGTAATTACGAGTTTTTTGTAAACGACAATAAATAAAAATAAAATATATTCACTCTATAATTCGAAGTAGGGAATATATCCGAAATAAAGACTTACCTGTAGGAACATGTCCCCATCGAGCATAGAGTGGTCGTACACACTCAGGTCGCCTCTGCTTCTGTACTGCGATTCTTCTTTTTCCTTGTGCATTGAAACTGGAACAGACCAGAAAGTCAGTTTAAGCCTTTTGAAAGTGTTAAGCACCAATTATCGTGTGACAAGTGAATATGAATGCATGAAGCTCTCCTGAAGTATGGCCAATTATGCGTCCGATCCCACCGCTAATTAGTTAATTTTGGCTGAGATTAATAAAGATGTTCAGGCTCTGGGGCAAAACTTTCATAAATGCCACCCAGAAAAGAGAGAATTTTTTATAACAATTTAAAAATAAGTTTGAACGAACCATCTTACTATCCTCTGTGGCTCAAATATTCTGCCACTCTGAAACTGGGAATAAAAACACGTTGGGCACAGTTGAACTGCCCGGAGCTTTTAGCTTCATCAAGGCGCTTCTTCATAGCCCGAGATTCATAAGTCGACTGGGCCGTTAGTCGAGTTAGCGAGCGCCGACAGACAGGTGCTGGGTACAAACACCGGCAACCCGCTACGAGCCTCTCGTAATTGCGGCCCACGCGAGTTACGAGTGACTCGGCCCGCACTTATTATCCCATTTATTAATTGTTAACCTTACCTATTTATGTCGTTATTTATTAGGCGCCGGCGCGGCTTGAAATATCGCTTCTGCCGCCCCTTCGCCCCTCGGACGCCTGAACACCGCGTTTAATTGTAACGCGCCTTATCTATCAATGGGGTAGGAGGCGGCTCGTAAATTATGAATTACCATCAGTCGACTCGACTAGAGGCTAATTGCTTTCTGCAACGTTAAAAACAATTATGATATTCTTTAATTGCGATTTATTCTTTATTCCGTCCGAGGCCCGGCTGTATACCATTTTTATACGCCGCTCTTCGCCCCGAAGCCTAACGTAATAAAGAATCGGGCGAATTAAAGCGGAACGTAAAGTAGCTTTAAAGCGGCTTCAGTATTTTCTCAGCTTTAAATAATAAGAACGATATTCCGTCTCCACTCGCTGATTAAGTTTTCTGCTTCTCAAAACAATTTTTATAGTGAGACACTAATCAATATTTTATAGAATTTGATGGCTAGTTCAATACGTGCAATATCGTAGTAGTTCGGCCCCATTTCCCTTTGTTTTTTTTGTACGATAGCAACCAGCATTAATCAGTGGCGAAGCCAATATTAATCGAATATTACAGACGATCTACCGGGCAATAAGTATGTTGGGCGTTGGGCTGTAATAAAAACGTGGGTGAATCATCGCTTCGGAACCCTACTTTTAATATTTAATTCGGTTCAACAGCTATCGACAATCTCTGACCGGCGTTGGGTCGGGGCGAGGATCTTAATGGTATTCATGAACAATGAATAATCGTGGAGGGGCAGTAGAGGTGAAGTCTGGCTGTGTTGACCGCCCGTAATTCGGCCACTCTCTAATGGAAGTCCAATTATCCCCGCGAGCCTCGTACGAGCCACCATTTTGGGATGGGGCCCAAGTCTATTGAGCCGTTTGTTGCTCATCCACTGAATTATTCAGTCCCAGGCGCCAACTCGTGGACCTATGAGCTTATGTAACTTATGGAGTTACACTGAGCCTTAACACGGAGTTTACCTTACTATTTATCAGATAATATTAGAACAATCTTCCCAAAAAGCAAAAGAATGCAGCCTTCCTGCATCATATGGTTTCACTAGGAAAAGACATTCGTATAGTCATAATCTGAGGAACCACAAACCGTACCATCTGATTGCATCGTTTTGAAATACTTTGCGCACATTCTTTCTTTAGTTTTGTCCGAGTGTGATAATTTCGGAACGGAAGTTAATTCGTTTTTTTCATTTTCCAAGGAAAAAGGATAATTTATTTATGATAAATCTATCTATCGTGATTAATTTATCAAAAAAGAAATCTGGATATTGGAGACTTTAACGCTGCTTTACATGCCTTTATCGAACTAGCATAATTTTTAGTTTCTAATCTACTCTAGTCTACTTTCCGTGCATTCCTTTTTTTCGCGATATTATATGCTACTCTGCTGATTAATAGGTATGAAAAACCCCCAATCGGATTACAGTTATTTTTTGATTATTCATTACTTGGACTGCTTGGGATAAGTGGATGTTTCCCTCTCACAAGGCATGGGGAATCGGATTACATACTCCTACTGGGGTTCAAGGGAATATAGGGCCGGGTATTAAGTGGCTGCCCTTATGTTCAAGGGTCGTTAACTCGCCACTTAGTCTACTTGGCACTGGGTTCACGCCCGCTGGGTCGAGAGTCGCTGCGTCATGACGCTAATGACGCTAACGATACAGCTTCGATAAGTGAGTCTTTCGTAGTCACGTTTCAATTGAGCCGACGAATTGCAAATCATAGTGGTGAATATATCGAAATTAAGCAAGGTAATTTGTGTTTGCTTTTTTTTTAATACAAAGGGTGAATTTGAAATTCCCCGTTCTAGTGATAATACCTTTGGTTTCTCACAACCTAATAGCAATAATTAATTTATTAATAAATTTGAGTGCAGTTTTATTCAAACCCTTCTATAAATAAAAATGAGCTAAAAATCTTATAATTTCATTGTGGCCTAGTTAATAGGTTTTATTGTTTGCTCACAACCAACGTTCTGTGATTGCGCAATGTGATCTCTGTTAGACTAAAAGCTTTAAGAAAATTAAACGAATAAACAAACGGTCTTAGCGATTGGGGGAAATTAAAAGAAAAAGTTATTAGGTTCCATTGTCTCAACTCCTGCTCGGAATTATTAACCTCGGATGTTAGGGTAAGTATGAATGTGCCGGGGAGGTACGCGTTATAAAATATATGCCTGGTCATGACATCAAGAGGCTAGGGAGGCGTATCGACCCCCCGCCTAATTGAGTCTTCAATTTGTCACGATTCAGTTATGAGCCTCCTTCATGGTTAGGTGGCTTAAATCATCACCAGATTAGTTATGCCGGAAATTAATTTCAATTAAAATACACCGCGGAGGAATTCAGAGTGTTGATCTGGCGGCGCTAAACTGTTGTTGTAGACAGCGCTAAATGATTATTTAATGCCCGCTATTCAATTATGAATCCGCACGCCGCCAGCCGAATAGGCCGGACGAGCGAATTTCTATTCATCAATGGGGGTGAATTAAAAAACAATTGAATAATAAACTGTTAAAAGAATGAATATATTTGTAAAAATGAATCGTGTCGTTAAATGTAATCCATTTCGGCCCGGTTAGTTCACTTTGATTCTCTCGATTCCATTTTTGTTTTGTGACCGACCGAATGAGTTAGTCATGTGGCCATAACATTTAAAAAAATAGTTATATGAATGTATTATTACCTTAAAGCCGTACTTTAACCGTAAATTGATGGGCTGCGTCCGAACTGAAGCGCCACTCGATGCACACTCGACGCTTTGAGTCGAGAAAACGATACCGAGCCCAGTTGACACGATGACTTATCGATGTTTAATAGTTTCTCGAAAACGTCCTACACAATCCCGGACCGGGGGGGCGATGTGTTCGTGCGAGCGATGTATAGGCCAGGTCACGCCAGCTTATAGAAATCAGTTTGAATTGACAGGCTGAAAACATCATATTTCCAGGGCTAACTGGGACACGGCATAGGGACAATGCCCGTTCAGGCGGAAAATTCGCGTCACTATTTTCCCAACTTTAATCCCTTTTTCACCGATATTTTCATGCCGGTCGTATACAGTTTGACGGGTACTAATTATTTCTGTTACATTCACGCGAAATGCGTAAATTCTGCAACGTGGGCCCCAACACCTGCTGAATAAAAAGCTGAGAACAATAAAAGAAATGCACCTGGTATCCACGGATGCATGCAGAATGCTAAGTGACTATGTTCTGAGGCATTAAACGTGTAAATCATAGACCGATGGTAGTAATGCAGTTTGCCCGCACTAACAAGTAGTAGTAACACACGATAGTACTGGACACGTGAAGGCTAAACGTTGATTCGTACTCCAGTCCCAGTTTATTACCGCTTTAATTATTATAAAACTCCATTTCCAACTTTAAAATGACGTTTCGCAGACGGTTTGAATTCGGTTCCTCTAGTACGTGTGGCTAAGGAGTTTAATATATTCACGAGTACAATAAAAAATATATTGTTATGAGTTGGCTGTCTATTCTTATGATTAGGGTACGGAATTGACCTGTACTACTTCGGCAGTGCTAAATTGTTTGATATAAATTAATATATATAGTACAGAATATCTGTATATCATTTTCTATTATTGTTATTGCGAATAATATCGAGGGAAAGTTCAAGGACCTGAGTAATTTATTCGGTACATTTTGTCTCACATTTTCACGTCTATATTTTGACAGTGGGTCCCGAAGAGGAGCCCCCCCCAACCCCACCACGGGGTCCACATTACCCGGCTAGCGTGTCCCGCATCTAGATAAGTCGTGGTCGGCCTAAACGTCCACCGCCGCCTTAATTATTTACGGCTTCGTTTCAATTCATTTGGACACTAAAACCCTCGCCCCACCCCCCTCTCCCGCCCCTAACATCCCCTCGGCTAGGAGGGATGGAAAACGGAAAACAAAAAACCGAGTTAGTGAGGATTATAATCGGGGAATTATTCCCAGCGGCGACACAACAATGCCATTTGGTCAGCCTGCGGTGGGCGGGGGGGGGGGTCTAATGGGTCGCCGGATCCGATGAGTTATGGCCGGCCACTCCTATAGCTAGACCCGGTTTGGAATTCGCCAATAACGCTTATTGAATCCCCCTCCCCCTCAATCTCTATTGGACAATCGATTGCCCAATAGGGCACTATTGGTACTGGGACTGATGCCATTTAGGATTATCACTTTCAAATATACGCGACGTCCGGAAATTCAATTAACGACATGAAGTCCATTGTAGATTTTCACGTTTTTGCTTTGTTTTTAAAAACATCCTGAAAAAAACAGTTTAATAAGAATAAATGAGTGTTGTCCAGTACAGTGCATATTATTGCGACAAATCCGCTACTAATCATAGAATGACGGGAATGTCAACATAAACAAACCAAACTTGCCTTTCTTCTATGAATTCAATCCACAGTGAATAACAGGTGTCACAATATGCAGTGTACACATTCTATTGTATTGCTAATATGGTTTTCGTGTACATGAACGTGAACGTCTCCGACGTTCATGTTTACGTCACTGTTCCATGACATTATTCGTTATTTATCAGAGATGTTGATATGTCACAGCAATATGCCGTGTACTGGATTGTACTCATTGGATCGTTTATTGCCCAGTGAACCCCATCGTGGCTATTATTTTTAGAAAATAATAATTATTATTAGTTGTAACTCTTAGAACCATAGCCTTGGTAATAATTTCACTATCACTGACGTACGTTAATACGCGCCAGTATCATCAAACGAAAATTTCGTATCGCTTTACGACCCCATATTATGGTTATCATCGACTTCCGGCAGTAAAACGTGGACGCGGCGCCCCTACAGCCCCGTCCCCTAAAAAAAGTAACCCCACCTAATATGCCGGCTAGGGGGAGTGTAATCGAAACCTAGACGGGAACCAGCAACCCCACTCGTGGAAGTTGACAAGGCCGGGATTTAACGTCGGCGGGGTCCCGGTGAGATATGGCCAGGTGTGCCGCCCCCGGGAGGGCCGCTATCGATCAGCCACCCCCGCCACCGCCCCCGCCGCCGCCCACTTATTCCGCCCCATTACCCACCGCGGCAGTCGCACCAATCAAAATATACACAACACCATCTGTATGCATTATGCAAACGACGCTCCGATTAGATGAATCAGAGCCCGATGTAACGAGTCCGATAATAGTGGGCCTTCATAGAATTTGATCGTTTACATTTAAATTTTGTTTATAGAGTACAAAATTAAGAGGCTCTTTTAAGGCTATATACTGAAGATGAATAAATTCAAACAATTATGGGGAAATGTAATAGGAAAGAGGCGCATATTATATACTGGTTCAGTGTAGGGACCAACTGGCTGCGATTTGGAATCCGAAATTAGCGCACTACAATGTTTGTAACTAGGACACAGCTATCCTTGGTTATGTGAAATATATAAAAACATGCAAAGGTATACCACAAAGGAATTGGGAAATTTTTCGAATTCGTTCAACCGACGTTGAAAAGGTTGTCCGTACGGATTTAACGGTCAGGTTGCTTCGCCCCCCCCCCCTCTGGCATGGGAGTCGGGGCTCGAGTTGAGGATCATTTGTTATTCGGGGACTTCAATTACCGTCCCCTGGGTGGTTTAATGCTTTGCGACACTTCCATCAATCATCCGCATTCATTGTTGGGTAACCGAATCTGACTTTTATTAAGTATGGAATGCACGGATTAAGTCCGACCCCCACCCTAGTAATTTGATGGACGTTTTCTGGAAACAAATAAAATGTAGTTTTAGTGAAGTATTCGCTATATTTGTTGTGTTGTCCAGTACCATAAAAATCAAGATATGTTAAGTATAGTACCGCTAAATGATAAGTATGTTTTTAAGACACACCAGTAAGGCGTGTTTAACATCTAAAATTGTAGAATATATAAAGAATAAGCGGTTCTGTATTGATCAGTATATTTATAATGCTTTCGTAATTTGTTGATTGGTCTATTATTTGTCATTACTATTGACTACTGTTATCCTCTATTTTGAAATAAATACAGATTACCCGGAGTATCATTTTTTCACGACAAACAAAATATTGGGTTCGACGAAAATCCGTTTTCTAATTTCAGCCGGTAACCGTCTGGCTTTTTAAATGAAGACGAGGTTGCACAATAAAAATTACGTACGAATTTTTGACTCGACTGGGAATGTGTGGCACAACAATACGGCCGGTTGCGCAAAGTTTCGGTCCGCGAAAACAAAATATAAAGGCTGCTTCGCAACACATCTCCGAGGTCAGTTCGGACGTAAAGGAATTATGCAAGTGACGTGTATTTCGATAGGAGTCATTAAGTGCGGTTCCTAATAAAAGTGTTTGGGAATAGACTACTGCATGTATTAAATGCCCATCACAGATAAATGATTATTGATTATATGTTGTCATAAGTTTTTTATCAAAGTACAGTGTCTTTAAAGGAATATCATTCGATTGCACTACCATATGCGTTGCACAGGATCTGCTGCAGGTTGAAAATTATTATTAATTATTCTTTATTGTTTTCTGTTTGTTTTTTCTGCACTCTATTTTGTGGTCCGTTGAGTTTGCAAAATGTAAAACAATAATTAGTATTCATATTAGGACAGGCACTAGGAGTTTGCGGGACTACTGTGTACGTATCCGCTGCTGTAACTATCTTGAAGGCGGTCGTTTCTCCGGATGAAATTCCCGGCTTTGAATTAGCACAGAAACAAAAAAATAGAAAATAAAAGTGGCCGGTTACAGGGTCGCGCAATTATCGTCTAATGCCCTCGTTAGAACAAGACAAACTCCTTCCTTCCTTACACCATCATCCTCGTTTATTGTTATGATAACGACCCGCCCTTAACTTTTTATCTCCAGCCGATCTGGAGTCTTTGATTTGTAACTTGACGTAATTTTTACATACGCCATTAGGGTAATTGATGGCCGCACTAATCGACGTGGAATTGGAACAATCAAGGGGCATCAAACTGCGATTAAGACGCATTATCATTTGTCTGAATGCGCGATTGCTGCATGTGTTATCTCATATACACATGGACATCTAAAATTAATTTTTTACAGTTTGTATCGCCTAATTACAACAAACATTATTGTCGTGTTCAGGGGTTTTATGGCATATAGATCGACAGTTGTGCACTATCCAATTTATTTATAATTTAATAATTTAAACGAAACGGTTAAATTCCATAATTCCGATAAACGGAGTCGAAGAAGACGCGACAACGATATTCATTAAGTTCCATTCACCGTTCCTCGTTCCGCTCCGGTGCCGGAACCTCGAGCGACGGGCACAAAAAAGTAAAGCGGAGAAACACACACAAAAGGAAAGACACATCGAGAAAGCCGCGAGGTCGAATAAGCAAAGCGTAAAAACCCGAGGGCCGCAAACATCTCCATCATAGGAGCACACGACCCCGGAGGGGGATACCGCCTTCGTGATCCGCTAGCTGGCGTGTAGGTCTATTGATAAAGATATTTTTTGTTGTCGTCGTCTCCCATCCTTCTTATCCCTCTTCTTCTCCTGTTCCTCCTTTCGGGTTCTCTGAGATGGAGGCAGGGATCTCGGTGGTGGTGGTGGTGCTTCTAATGAGGTGGAAAGCCAACGTGAGAGGAACCGGCCGTAATTTATCGGAGCGTGATCGCGGCCCGACCAATTTGTGCGTTGAGCGCATACGCCGAGGCCGTCTGTCGAGCCCCGGCACATTGGTTAAGAGTGTGCCCGAGCTTCACTCTCATAACAGTTCAGTCCTCTAAATCAATGCCGGAAACGACTTTGGACCGGACACGACCGGGCAAAAGGAGGACAGGAGTTTAGTTACAATAATAATGAAAGGTTATTGACATTAGAAAATATTTTAAGTGGGTACAATCGCCCATTCAAAATATGGGCACAAAGTAAGAGAAAAAAACCTATTCCTTGGTTTAGATTATGCCAAATCATGGTGGTTTTTCACCGTGAGCTAAATCCAACTGGGAGCGCGAGACACTTTTTGTGAAACCTCTATTAGGTGGGGTAGGTAGGATCCGCTAGGGTAGTGAGTATAATGGACAAAGTTCTAGCGATGACATCCGAGAACATAGGTCGGGATGAGCGTGACGGACGCAGATCATTAAGAACTGTTATCGCGTAAGAATGTCGGCGTGTGCATTCCAACGGCGGGCTTAATTACCGTTGAAAAGACTAATTGGTGTTCCGGGAAGACTCATATTTACTGACGCCGCAGCGGCCGATATGTAAAAACCGCGGTTTAATTAATTAAGCAATTAAATTGACCGTACAAAGCGAGTTTTAATTAAAAATAAATTGATCCTTTGCAGTTTCTCAGGGCGCCACCGACAAGGATCCAACTGGGGCTCGATCGCGAAAATGGGTACTGAATGGGTATTAAAGTCAGGATTTGTAAAAGGTATACGGAAAATGTACATCGGAACTGTGCCTCGGACGCCTTCAGGGAATGGGGCTCTGCACCGGTACGCCCATCAATCCTCCACCTTTCCAATAGTTCAAATAAAAGAAAAAGGAAAACTAAAAAGAAAGGATAAAAAATATTACCGTAGAGGATAAAAAGCTTTAGCACGCGTTTCTCGCCGCCCGTCAATCCTCTGAATAACTAGGGGGCAATATATCCATCTGCGGAAAGATCCTAATCGAAATAATTCTCTGCTCGCCGTATAACAATTCCTTTTCAAAATATATTGTAAAACATGGATTTCTATAATCTTACCATTTTTATAGGGACAATTAGGTAGGGAATATCAATTTTATATATGACAATCCCAATTACGATTAAGAATTACCATCCCCATTAGTATTTATCTCCAAACGAATGTCCCATTGCCTAAATGGATTTGAAATTCGTCCACTAATTGTTCCTTCCATTTTGTTTTTAATTCTAAGTACAGCCGCTCCCTTATCGCCGCCCCTGCCCGAATAGATTGGAGTACAATTTTCTTCAATTCCATCTACATAATGATAGGCACGGAACGGGGGAAGCGGGAGGGATGATGTATATCGGAGGGTGGGCGGGAGGGAGAGAGAATGAGAGAGAGAGATAGAGAGAGTGGAAGGCGGAGAGAGAAATACAGCGTACAATAAGCGGGAACGAGAGAGACATATTGATTGTGTAGATCTGGGTTGATCCCCTCCTCCCCTCCTTTCCGTCCAGTTGGCGCCCAAACGTCTACAGCGGTTTTATTCGGCCTCTGTCTGTCCCCCCATTCGGAGCCCTGTTTCCACCTTTTATAGCCCATAACGAGCCGAAAAAAGAGAGAAAGATTTCCCCATAAAACGGGCCCCTAATTTTGAAGTCGTTAAATTGGATTCTGACCAAATTGGGAGCCGTTTGCATGGGGTATAGACGTATGGTTTCGAATATAATTCCGGAGTTTTGAGAACATTATCTGAAGGTGTAAAAAGTTGTATTTTCCCTGTATCATCCTATAGTACAAATGAAATATTTTAGAATAGTATTCCACAAGGGTTTTAAAATTATCATCTAGAATACAAAAAAATGTGATTATGAAATAGGACTTAAGGTACAAGTTGAATACCGTTAGTTTTGCCTCTAGTCGCTGATTTGGTTTCACTACAACCGACATTCGTAAGGGATTATTATTTCAATAGTAAGTATTGTTTGAACGTAGAATGCGCAGTGCCCCGAATGAGGAATACGTTTTAAACGAATCGACTTTTAATATTCCGTGTAAAGTGCGTCAGCCCGAACAGACATTAATAAAAAGGGGACGTTCAGGTACAGGGGAAGTAAATGGAGGGGAGTCGTTATACGCCATATGATCCCCACTTGTCACCGGTCTTATACTAGGAGAGAGCCGCCATTAAATATCCAATAAGGGAAATTGGTATATCTGTTTTATTTTCACATTTCACTAATATCGATGAGTTACTGTACATATAGAGGATAGAGCAGGCGAGCTATCTCTTTTTTTCCATACCCATATATTTATGTAATAAAGCAAGAATCGTAAAACATTACAGTGTTCGAAGAGGTTTGAAGCATTGGACATCCGTTTTAGTGTTGAATAGAGTCGAATTCGTGCTCACCAATTGACTGTACCGTTAATTTCGACCGTCGAACAGAGAATTTCGTTCCGCCCTCGGAAGAAAAAAAACCCGCTAATGATGGGGTGGAAGCCGAAAATACGCTAAATTAGCGTCGCCTCGCCGACGCTTACAGAACCGATTCATAAATCCTCCTTCGTCTGTCGTCGGCCGGCCCCGACAAAACGACAGTTCGTTACTCCCAGTTAAGGGCGTTGTAGGAAAAAAATCTGGTAAAGAAAATCAGCTAATCGTCGAAGCATTGTCTTGAGCTGTAATTAGCGTATTAAACGAGGAATCGATGTCTATACGCATCAAGATTCCCGTGTCCATATCGCGTAGGGAAACGGCTATACTAGGAATCTGATAGGAAATGAAGTTTTGAACAAACGACTTCATATAAATGCGGGTCTTAAAACGCATTCGCAGTAAGTTGAAATCGATTTTCAATACTGCCTGCTCATCACAAATATTGTTCAAATGAAATTATTCTGAATTAAGTTGAATGAATTGAGTTTATTGTTTACTCCTATATAATTCTGTAAAATTTTATTTCAGCGATGTTTGACAGAGTGTGCCGTTTTTAAAATCGATCGGAAGTATATTTTTGCGCGTAAATTTCTATAGACGCATTTCTTCATGAACATTAAATAGAACTTAATGGTTCAATATCGAATTTCTTGTCAAATCCCTAGGTATAGCTTGTAAATGTTAAACGCAAAAATCAAAAATCTTGACACCCTCCTACTTTTAAAACCATGAACGCGTTAAAGTCACCGATGCCCGAAACACTGTACCGAAAACTGTAGGGGTGAACATTATAATTCAACGGTTGTTATATTCTTGTTAATATATTTAAATATGACGTTATATGTTGTAGATGTGTTGAAAGAAATGCCTAATATCGATTTCCGTTAATACTTTTTTCCGCATAAAACGATGCTAATATCTGTGTGACTCTTTATAAAATTTAAGGTTTACTATCTATATTCGGTTTCCATTGCGATATCTCACTGATTCCTATGCCACTTGCGCATATCTGGCAGGATGATGAAACCGGTCTAGCTCATGTCCAAACAAAACGCCGATTAAAATCCGTAGGAAATGACTCTCCTAGAGGTTTTTAAATGGGCTTTACGAAGGATTTGTTCTGTGTATATACACAAGGGCGGTCACGTTGTTGTTTGCCGTGGGGGGGTCGGAGCGGCAGTAAATTTGAACGGTTCTGGCGGAAGGTAAAACTCATTAGGGGGTCGGAGTTATTTATGTGGGTCTGATTGGGGCGGCTGTGTTCCTCCCTCCCCAACCCCATTTCTCATACCGCATAGGGTGCTAACAACACCCCCTGGACCCACACAACGAATCAACTCCAGACGATATTATAACAATCCTTTATCTCATATTCTTCTCATTCACATTATCATGGCCTTTGGGGTGAGTTGGGATTGTATAAATTGCAAAACTACAATGCTAAAACCTATCGCACATCTCGATTGCTGAACCCTTCAAGGGAAGGAAGTGAGGAGTTATTACTTATTGTTCATTATTCTAAAAGACAGTTATAAGCATAAAGATTATTGTCAAATAATGTTCAGATATGGAGTCTTATTAATAAATATGGCATAAACTACAAAACACAGGAAATTATATTAATTATTTCTAGGTTGCGTAGGTTTGAGAGTACACGGGTTTCGGATAAGTGCTAGTGGAATGATTCGCATTTCACAAGTTTAGATTGCCGAAGGATGAAATCGCGAGGGCAGCTTGAATAATGAAAATCAACTAAAAGTACTACCGAGGAAGGTGGAACTCGCGACCTTTCCACAAGCCCCGTGCTATTTTCCTCGAATTGAAAATATGAATATGAAAATGAGCGGATCTGAAGCAACCCCTCATTTTGTTTCCAGAAGCTGAACTACCCTCGTAGTTATGTGGGGAAGCAGTTATTTATCCTGGGTCGCGTTTGAAATATTCAGGTTTAAAATTCGGAATCCAAATTTCAACCCTTCGAAATTTGTGGTCCACCAACGACTGGACATTCACGTCCCCTCATTTCCATTCCACAAGCTGGGTAGATTACAATACGAAAATCGAAATACAATATCAAACGAATTTTAAGGTTTTTCTATTTAGAAGAATATGTGCGTTTGGAATAATTATTGTGGTATATTTTCAACCCACGCGATTAGTTCTCGGATTCCGGGCGTTTTAAAATAAATTCTTATTATCCTCAACAGAGACCTCCACGAGCGGATACAAAAGATTGAATGACTCGTAGATCACAAAAAATGTATTCCAAATATTTCTTGTATTATTTATTTGAAACGGAATGGCTACTGATTGTACGGCAAATCACTTATATGATGGAGGCAAAACATACATGGCTATACATGTCTTCCGTTTGAGTAAGAATAAAAATTGAAAAGAACACAGGTAATAAGAAATCCAGTGCGTTGAGCGGGAATCGCGTGCAGGCGATGCGGCGGCCCCAACCGGGCATGATGGCCGGTGTCCATCGCGGGAAGGAAGTCTTGGGAGACAAGAGAGGGGAGAAGGACAGAGTATATTAAACTCGGTTTTAGTGTCCCATTCAGAGGCCCAAAGAGAGAAAGAGAGAGAGGGGAGAGATGGAAACAAACGGGGCGGACGCGTGTGTAAGAGAGAGAGGTCAGCTGTTGGTTGCGTGACGGGGGACAATAGGGAGGCCCCTGCGCGCTTGCTCCTTCCTTCCCTATTGAGCCTCCGCTCCCCTCCACCCTCCTAGGCGTTTAGCTCATTGTAGTAGCCCTCTACAGTCGACTAGAGCCCACCATTATACCCGCACCGACTACCAGTAATTATATCCGTTCGGCCGTCCGCCACACGCGGCGGGCCCCCTTCTGCCGAATTATGCCCCACCATCTCATTCGAAACCGATCCGATGTTCCCCATTTTACTCTTGGTATAGAGATGTTTTCATGTTCTCGTAACAATATATGTGCGGGTCATTACTTAACGGATAGGAAGAATGAAATGTATGCATTGTCAAATTTATAATTGAATGCAGAATGGAGTGGTTAGGCTGTTGTTTTCTTAAGTTAGTTCTTAGGCAGGGCTCTATTATACCAGAGCTAATCTATCCGCCGCGGACCTACATCTCCATGGCAGTCAATAAACACACAACAAGGAGGGGGGGGAGAGGGTCGTCATATGTCGGACAACCTCCTCTTGCTAAAAAATTCATCGTGTCAACCTCCATTGTTGCTCTGCTGTTACTGTTCGATTACGGAGGAGAAGAGAGACCGAGCGGGGACAAACAAAGGGTCGGGGCCGGTATTAAGAGGGTAGAGGAAGGTCGCGTGCCCGGGGGCGGCTGAGCTGCCTCCGACCGTAATTACCTTGATTACCGGACGGAGGGGCCGCCCTATCCAGTAGGACGGGACGACGAGGACGACGACGGAACAGAGAGAGAGAGAGAGAGAGAGAGAGAGAGAGAGAGTGGCCGCCACTTCTCCTAACAGCCTCCACGATTTAAAACCATAATCGTCCTCTCTTCTGGACCAATGTCAAAGATAGGCTAAACCGAGGGGACTTTAGACATTGCGATAATACTTTCCGCAATACTTATGGACCAATTATTAATATAAGGATGATAGCGAATGTTCAGCTACAGTCAAGACATTCAGGGATGTAAATAGTTTTTCACACTTAATTAATTTTTAATATCCTCCTAGCTGACATATCTATTACCATATGTACTGAATGATTCGATGGCTGTCTAATTAGCTCATTTGGAGTATACCTGAGCCTTATCCTGGTTACGTTATGTTGCACACTTATAGATAGCAACACCCTCTTAAGTCGCTGCAACCAGTTTTGATCCTTGGATCATTGGCATGATTCTTCAACTATGATATGATTGCACAATTGCGCGATTCGAGATAGTATATTTTTTAATATTACGGCATTATTGTTAAGACTATACGACGATCTCGTCAACCGATCGACCGTGCGTTGAAGCACGCAGTTGAGTTTCAGTTTTTCCCACGTGTAAAAAATTTTTTTCGTGTCCCTTTCGGGACCCCTTTTCTTGTTTTTATATTTTTTGTTGTTGTTGTCGTCGTCGTCGGGAAGATACGGAACGGGATAATTAATAATTTCGCGGTGGGCGTAGAATCAGTAATGGCATCAGTAGCCGCCGGTCGTGTCCACGGTCCCGTGGGTTGGTGGCTGGCACCTGGCACCCACCTGGCCACCCTACTACTACTGCTCCTCCTCCTCCTGCTGTCTCTCTGCCGACTTTAATTGTACTCGGCCCGAGCTTATTATTGCCCAGATACTCCTACCGACAAACTTCCCCCGTTTAGTGCTCAACGGCAACTGACGGTATTGAACCGAATTCGGACCGTTGGCGGTCCCCCCCCATCACGCTTATGTGGAACTATAGGGTCAATACCTTCTATAGTAGCGGGTAATCCCAGATGTCGAAAAGTTTTTCGGCACTATGTTCAAATTTTGGTGTTTATCTACCTATCACGACCAATTATATTTCTGGACATTACAATTTTGTTCCCTTCCACGTGTCATATCATTCAACCTAACGTGCAGGACGTCTCAAAAGAGGTAGAAAACCTAATATATTAAATTTCAGTATATTTTATGTTTAAGCTCATCTATATTTAAGCTAATCATGTTTATAGCTACCCAGAATGTTGGTTTTGTTTCTCTGAAACTACAACGGCGGTCAGTAGCGTTCATCGAATATTCGGCCTACAAATTACAAGCTGGCCTTCCGGGAAGAGGCTCCCGGGAAGTGAGCGTGCTGCAGAATCGTATACGCAATTTCTTTATTATCAAGAACGCCTTTGATCTGGGACTGTTCCTGGGGCGGAGGCGACCTTGCCCTGTGGTGCGCATGTCCCACATTGATTGGGGCCCACCCTCCCCTCCCAACCCGACGGCGGCTCTTATCTAATTTTCCTTTCTTTTTTCCATTGAGAATATAAATCAGCCTTTATTCCCCGCATTAAACCCCTCCCCCCGCTATAAAGCACCTGCAATTTGGGGTCTTTCCAGGAGGGGGCCGGAATCTCTTTCCCTTCCTGCCGATAAAACAGGAGGGTGGGACCCCCCCCCCTGGAAATGTGCATATAAAAAATTATTATTACCCCCGTCCTAAGGCCGGAGATTAGTACAATCTTTTCCGTTACTTTTTTCGGCCCTTCCCACTGCCGCGACGTCCTACTGAAATATCGCTCCATTAACCTCCGCGGCGTCGATAAAAGAAAGTAAAGTATGGGCATTGATACTCGATGGAATAAATTCACTCCTAAGCCAACCTTAATTGAACTTGAAGTTTTATGCCCTCGGAAAATTCACTTTCCTTTGATTTATTGCGGCACGGAAATTTTATGCTGGGGAAAAATCGAGGTTACGAAAATTCCCCCACGTCGATAAAACAAGACCTAAAATAGAACTAACTGGAACTGTAATTCCAGAACAGTGGCTGTATAATTTGTTTTTGTTTCTACCTCCTGTATAAGGGAGCTATTATTTCTCATCGTATCTAGCTGGGAGAGTAGAATAATTTTTTCTGGCAAAGACGTTTCAGACTGTGAAATCAGCAGCCATGACAGACGTCCTTATGTACCATATGTTTAATGTGTCTATGCCTAGGCTAGATTATGAAGGCCTACTGTACAACGCTTACGAAAATTTGATGTTCAAAACCCCAAGTTAAATAATTCGTAAATAAGCAAAGTGAGTTTTTTCACTTACTGGCTACACCTGTAAAGTAGCAATAAAGGTCATTTAATTTCTTAATCGTGCTCAGATGTCAGGACCCGTCTGCAGTAAATGAAGTCTCCCAGGATTTAGGTTTTAAAAAATACATCGTGAGGATTTATCAGGACAGTTTGATACAGGTACTAATCGGATTGCGATAATAGGATTACATCTGTACGAAGCTTACAGGGACCGGAGGCTAAATTTTTTTCGCAAAGTTCTCCTGAGCTGTGAAATATTCTCCTTCCAAATTATTTCATGAGGTAAAATTCTTCTTTGAGGACAGGATTACCGTTCTATTCTCTTTTGTGTGTTCTAGGTTTTCGCCTATGTACACTCTGTAAATCCGATTTCTCAGCGTTTAAACATGAACGGATTCTATGAGCAGCTACGGCAAAGGTGACAATCCTGCGTTGGATAGTGTTAACCCTTCGGCCTATAACCACGAGTCTGACTCGTGGTAAAGAATTTGTGCCATAAGCGAAGACCACGAGTCCGACTCGTGGTAAAGAATTTACACCCCAGACGTCTTAAAATTACTATTTGTACCTAAACATTGTTTATCCTTTCGCAATTCCTTTCATTGCACTGAAATATATATGTCATGAAAACTATACATTTTGCGCCAGTTCGGGTACACGGCTGAAGAGTTGAATGGCAGTACGCGCGACCGACTTTCTTGTTTACTATAGCTCGCGCAATTGGCAGATATCGTGTCGGCCAGGGGGTTGATGTATGACGGTATGTAATTAAGGCGGTTAATTGATTAAATATGGACACCTACTTCCGTTATAGGCCGTGCCGTTGTCGGTTGCCTGAGGTAATGCTCGCGTTCGCTCGAATAACTTGACTCAATAGGGGTGCGGTCGACTAACTTGAATCAATATGTAAGCCCGGGTAATGTTGAATTATGGGGCCGCGGACACGTGATTGCCCGGACATGACCCGTAACGGGGGGGGGGGGGATACCCGCCGAGAACAACGTACCGGGATTTAGAATACTGTTGTTGTGCGGGGAATGGAGCCAGAAAATGTTGATTATTGCTTCCTGGATCCTGGAAATTTGAACGCTCTAGAGAAATGTGCAGTACAATAATCTTTTTAGAGGCGCATTCATATTTAAATATCGATGTTAATGTCGTATACGTTAGCCAAAATCGTGCGTATTATCTCAATTTATCAATAAATGGGGTTGTAATTTAGGATTGTAGTATTTTAAACATTATTCTGAGCTATCTTATTGTGCCAAAAGAACTAATATGATACATATAAAACCAGCCCTTGCTCAGATATTTCATAACTGCCCCCCCCCGCTGTTACAAATTAACCTGCTCTTATTCGATCAAAGCTGTGTTTAGTGCTGCACCGTGTTTTGAGTAGGCGATGTGAATTTGCATTCGGGTCCGTGTAGCTCGTTGCCATATTTGTAGCCTTCCCCCCCCTCCAGGAACCCCCCGTTCCTGGTCTCAGGAAGGCTCGTACGGTAGCCGGGCGGCCGGTGTCTAGTTACGGGGGGCACGCCCCTACGAGCGGGGGTACGCACGCGCACGGGCGCCCAACAACGCGTCCTGGCGGTGCCAACCCCGCGCTAAAGCACACACACACACACACGAACAACGACACGCACGATACACAACAAACACACACACAGAGGACGGAAAACAACGCTGAACTAGAACTCATAAACCATTTCAATTAGCCCGCCCGCCCTAGCGCGGAACAACGTAAATTGGACCCGCCCCCGAACCTGCCACCCGCCGACGACAAAAACTTTGAAATCTGATTTACCCCCAAGTAAGCCTGTGTCTCCGATCTACAGGAGATTTCCACCGACAATTACACTATTCCAATTTAAAGTTTTGTCAGTTTTGGAGATTAAGGCGAACTCGTTTCCGGACCGCGATGCCCTACAATGATTTGAAATATTTTTTATTTTTGAGTAAAAGGTTCATTCGGAAGTTTAACCCTTAAAAATAATGTAAACTTCGACAATAAAGGAAGTCTCATTTAAAGTAATATTAATGTTTTAGGGTTTACCACATACCCATCCCGCAAAGGGGGCGCATGTTCACAATTTTATTTAATAATTAATTACGTAAGGAAAAATTGTATGTGATATTATTATCATAAAAAATTTCATTTGACTCCACCTCATATTATCGTTCCTGAGGAGGCCCCTATTGAGGACCGCACTTTCCTTTCTTCTACAGACGTGTGGTCTTGAGATCGTAAGAAATCAGGATTTCGGGATGTTTGGGGGCTTCATGGTCTCTAAACTCCGGGTGTCCGCGTGGGAATTCCAGACTTGCCTCGAAGAACAGCTAATCCGAACGCTGTCTTTAAGTCCGGGGTCCGGTCGGGGCCCGAAGCGCCTGAAGCGTGAAGCGGCGGCGGACTTACCACTTAGAAACGGAAGTGAAATGTTAAAGGAAATTATTGGTGGCCCTAAGGGGCATGTAGTGGGAGGAGGGGAAGGAGGGGGGAATTGCTTGAATTTATTGCGCTAAGTGAGACCCCCGCGATTTATACGTACGGTTCTCCACCCTCGGATTATTTACGGGCCACACCAACAAAGAGATAGTTATCGCTTTTTAGTTAAGTTATTAATAATGCAACGCCGCCGTTTTTCTTTCACTGTGTTCTTTTCATTACTTTGTTTCGACTTTTGTTCATCATTCCCCGGCGTACTTTGAGGCCAGATACTGAATAAATATCGATATTTGTACCAGTTTTACTTAATATGTAGAAAAAAGAGGGTACTGTCATTAGGTATACCAATGTTCATGTAGCTGTGGTGATTTCATTAATGATATACACACAGGGAATTAAATGAGCGTTATAATTTATTATCCACGTGTTTGAGCAAAATTTTAACGCGGCGAAACGGCCATACTCTAAAAAGTTCGGGTCCACATTGAGAGATAAGACTCAACGCTTTTGGAAAGCCAAACATAAATTCAGTGTCGTTTTTCTGAGATTTATTGCAGAATTTTAAGTCGAACGGATTATACTAGCCTGTCCGTATAAGTATTACGCCCCGTAAATTCAGTACTACAGATTACTGAGAGCGCGGACATGTGCGCACCGGGACCCGTGCGAACGTATTTCAGTTATGCGTTGGCGCATTTCGGCCGTATATCACTAGCAACATTTTATTGTGCAGGCAATCAAAAATGATGGTTTTACGATCCTGTCGCAACGGGGGAATTATTTCAAACTCCGCGCTTCCAGATCGGATATCTCGGCCCCGCTTTTAGGCGTAATTTAATCCGCAGTTAATTAGTTTTACTGCCTGTTCGTAGAGTGGGATCGTCTTCTGATTTACTCACCCGGGGAGGGGGGAGGGTCGATTAAGTTCTCAGGGCTTTAATAAATCTTCGGCGTCTCCTCCATTAGGGCGTCGGATCTGGACGTCGCGTTTCCCCTCGGCGGATGCAACATTAAAAACGCCTGGTAAAAAAATGAATATGCAATTGCACTCCGACCCGCTCGGCTTAAGCTCTCTACTCCTAGGTCCCGATAAGCCGGTCGCGTTTTGTTCTCTTCTTTTTTTATTAACGTCTGTTTTCTCCTAATGGAACCCCGAGCGGAACACGTTCCTATTTGTCCGCCGAGATTGAGAAATGGGGGTTTCGCCATAAATCAATACGAAGCTAATTCGTTTTGCCCCGATTTTTGCTTTGTTCTGAGTGCGACTTTCATTTCGAATTGGATTTAATAATATGCGAGAAGGGTAGAAAATTGATACGGCAGGACTGGTTCAGTTTTACATTTCGAATTGAAACGTTCGCAGGCTTTTACACTTTTGAAACCTGAATTCCTTTCGAACATCAAGGCGTATGACGACAGTACATGGACAATTCCTAGCGCTTATGCAATACTGCTGAGTCATAAGTAATTGTCCTAATGATCGTTTTCGGTGGAATGAAGTTTTTCCTTCTCATTAACGGCGAGGGGCGGGCCCCATGAGATCAGTTTGAGCTCTGGTCTTCAAATCGTACTATCTCAATTCATGCCACGCTACTAACTTGTTATTTTTAACAGTCCTAATTAATGCCAAAATGATAACTGATTGGTTTAACATACCTGTTTTGTGGTCTGCGAGGGGTTGGAATACCGTAGGTTTGTGGTGTTTCTGTCTCCTCTCGCTGGTTTAGTCTTTTGCTAGACCGGTTTCGGCTGCTCGCCACCCTCAGTAGCGAAAAACATCCAAAGTGCCAACAGTGACTAACACCGCTACTGAAGATGGCGAGCAGCCGAAACCGGTCTAGAAAAAGACCAAACCAGTGGGGCGAGACAAAAACACCACAAACCTACAATAAATGATTTGATTATGATGCGAGGTACATAAACGAGTACCTAACCTCACACATATTCACACATAATATTTGAATAAGCTGGTGGGTTAAGAGTTGTAGGAATAAAAATATTCGCTTATTACTAAATCCTGCAGTGTTTAGCCCATTAGCAGTTAAACCTTCCGTCTCACTACCCCCCAATTGATCCTTTAGAACTGACTACCTGCTGTACGTCCCTCGCTGACAGTCAGTTCAATGGGGCCTGACCGCGCGTAAACAAAGTGCGAGTGCGTACCCCTGGGTGGGTTCAACCGTTCCTCGAGTGTGACCCATCACAGGACGGGTGTTTGGACCACTCCCAACCCCCCTCCGGTCGGAATAACGCTGTTAGAGAGCGTATCATGGGGCTTTACAAATAGACTCTTAATGGGGGATAAATCAACTGGGAGGTACCCGGGGGTCGCCAGCCACCCCACGAGCCGGACGCGTGCCCCATTGTCCCCGCGATGATACCCCTCTTGAATACCAGGGAGAGCCATACAAATAATTAGGGATGGCCTTGTGGCTCACAATACATTGTTTTGATTGGTTTATACCACTTATCTATGGAAATGAACAAGGTATAATCATTGGGTACGGTTGAAATGTTCGATTCCATTTTTTATTAATTCATCTTGTATAACATGAACAATTAGAAAACACAAATATTTAAAAAGGTAATAGTTAGGTAGGTAGTGGTGGTAGTCTGTCCATACCGATGGGAAACAGAACATCAAAATATTTTTAAATTAATGGTTGTTTTTAGCGGATGTAAGAACAGTTACGGTGGGCCATTTCGAAGGAATATTAATTACAACTTGCCGCATTGGGATATCATGATATTTACGTTTATTCGTTTAAAATTGTATTATACCATAACAATTTATTTGATGGTAATAAAAACCATTATTTATCGTTATAATATTAATAAGGGTAGACTATAAAATAATCCTAATTTCTTAAGGTATTCGAAAAACTCGTATAAATCGAACTTCAGCTAATCAAACAATTTTCAGGATTCTGTGTTGTGTATTATTTCGTCGGGCTTTGGGTTATGAAAATTTCATATGAAAAATATGAAACCCTAACAATATTGATGCTAAGTGGAGTAAGGAAAGAAAGTTTGCCATATAAATAAATAAATAAATAAATATATATATACATAAATATATGCATATATATATATATATATATATATATATATATATATATATATATATATATATATATATATATATATATTTTACAGAAATAAGTAAACTCAACTAAATAACGGCTTAGGGCCCTGGTTTTAGATCTCCATATCAATCAACCTAGATTTTGCAACGAATTAATTTGCCATTAAACAAACACAATAACATTCATTAACCGAACCATATAATTTTGCAATTCAAAACAATCTTATTGTTAAAATTACAGCCGGTTTTGTGTTTAAATACGTTTTCCTTTTCCGATTTCTTTTTTGGGTCCCCTAATTTAAAACAATTTTTTTCTCTCTCTAGTGTCGTTGTCGCTTATTACCTGGAAAAATTATGTCACGGGATAAACCAATTTTTTGCCCAATTGATTTCCATCAGCACAAACGTAGAGTTGTCACTGCCCCGAGAAGGAACAGTCCAATAAAAAATTTGGTCGAACTGCATAATCAGATAGGTGCTCGTTTTGTTTCCAAATAAATTCGACCTCTCTCTCGCTGGGCGTCGTTGTAATTAAATATTCCCCCCGTTTCTATCAAATCGACTTTGCCAGTTATTAGTTATATACAGATCCCCGCCTTCTGATAGCTGACAAATTTAACAGGCAAAAGCTTTTAATTTTAATCCTATTGTAATTTCGCAATCGCTTACAGTAGAAATGCCCTCTTTTTAACGTCCGAACGATTTATAGCGCGGAACGGAGGTAATTAAAGAATAAAAGTGGTATTTATACGTCCTTATTGGCCGATGGTTGTGCGAGAATTACGGAAAAGAGGAGAAATTAATTTGAAAGATGGCAGTTGGAATTTATTAGGCCCGATCGAACAAAGCCCTAATGGCCCGACGGAATAATTGAATTTCCGTTATCGTGGGACTTTGAAAAGAAAATAATAGTCACGTGTACGTGGGTCTAAAGCGAGACCCGCGCGCGGGCTCTCATTTGAAAGCCGGCAAGACTTTTTTTGCACAGATTTTTTATTACAATACAAGAAAATGAACCACGAACGGTAATTTGTATCGCCGTTATAAATAAAAACTGAGACGCGTTCAAGAAACAAACGCGAACATTAGCGGAACTTGTTGAGCACGCTGACACTTTTGGTTTGGACCGATTCACAGGCTCATCTCGCCAGAAATAGCTATACAATAGCGGTTTCTTAACCGGGATGGATAACATAAAAGGATATGCCCATTCCCTAATATGCCCCATGCGACCTAAATGAGCTGCTTCGTATCGGTTTATCCAGTATGTGAAAGATATAAGACGTCCCATTTTGCAGAAAAAAAAACACGCTAACTATGTCGTATTATGTAGGGAGCTCATTAATGGCAGATCGTGGGCAGACTTGTATTAATTTATAATGCGAAAATATGCTGATAGGACAAACTTCATGTAGTATGCAATTACAACCTTGCTAACGCGTTTTTGTCGCTATAAAGAAAAAAAAGTCTACTCTATTGGCTATTACTCAAATCAGTTGGCAGTCGGTAATTAACCGTTTTCCAGTAACTGTAACTGGAAATGGCAAAAATTCTACATTTAGTCCCACATATTATTTATTTATTGTCATTGTTGCAGTCATGTAAATGTGGTAAATTAGTAATGTTTACTTGCAAGTTATTATTTAAAGCTCTATATGTGTTATGTACGGCGAGTAAGTGCCACAAATTGAAGTAGAACGGTGAAAGACATTTGTGGGATAAGCGTTAGACGACCTTAAACCCTAAATTCCACATCATCGTTCCTTGTTACGGGCCGTAACTCAAAGTTTCATCATTAAATTCGGTAAAAATAATTAAAATTATAACTGTATTAGGCCCGTATATAAATAACATTTCGGTTTCAATGGCCGGTATACGTGTGTGTGTGAAACGCGCGGTTATTTTTGTACAGCGTGAATTTCCCGCCAGAACAATACAGGGTTCTCGAGCACGTGCGTGCTGTTACCGTCCGTCCGGAACGAGTGGGTCGTTCTCATTGTTAGTTTTAGGTACGATTTCGGGAAGTTTTCGATTTCGAATTTTTAATTTAGAAATTTTAATAAACTCTTAATTGGGAACGGGAATTTCGGGGGGGGGGGGCGAAATGCGGACGCTCTAAATGGTTCCGGCTTGAGAAAGTGTTGTCCGAGTCACGAAATAAACGGAATAATGAATATATACGGTTTCGACCGGTAATGAAGGGGTGAAGGGAGGGGGTGCGGGAATGGGGGTGGCGAACGGCGCAAATCGTTCCCACACGTGGGAGGAGAGAGAGAGAGAGAGGGCGAGAGAAAGAGAGAGAGAGAAAGGTGACGTGAAGCTTTCGGTGTCGTGCGAGGCCCCGGGTCGGACTTTCGGAGTGAATTTTCTGATTGGAGCCCGTTTTGAAAGGGAGGAATATTTACGAGCTTATCCCCGTTTCTCGGTTCGCCATCTTAAAAAAAAGACATTCCTGCGGACGTGGGAAATACGAGGGTTCAACATCCACCCTAACAGTCGGAGATAGATGTGGCGACTGCGTATTCCAACTTTTATTTTGGATACCTGTTCTGGAGTACGGGGTAATTGTCCGCATGATTCCATCCCACGATGAACACACTAATGCTGCCGATGTTAAAGCCAATACGCATAAGCAATATGAGAGGAAATCAAACATTATAGTTGGCTATAATATACCGGTAACAGATCGCCTATCTCAAAACACTGCTATTGCTTCAAAAGCCAGCAATTTGTCTAGATATCCTCTCGGCTGTGGTTATCGTCGGAGAGAGGAAACGAAGGTACATCCATAAATAAATCTTATAACATTGTTAATAAATTTATATGGGGGAGAAAATAAGGTGCAGGAAATTAATTAGGTGCATTATTAATTAATTTAAATCTCGGAATGGACGCCACACAACCTTTTGCTTGCTCATTTGAAAGTCCATAATTGGGGAATATAAGATTCAGTAATTCTTCTCCTTTAAAAAGAGTTCTGTATGCGGAGTGTTACATTCCTTTAATTAGATTGTTTAATAGACTCCCATGAAGTATATGTTTTGTTAAATATGATTTCAGTTAAATTAAATTGGACGCTACTTAGGAATACTGCATTCGTTCATTAAGTAGTTAGGAAGTGAATTGGGTACGACTCTAAATATTTCCGAAATAGAACCCATTGGCAGAAGCGAAGGACGTCTGGCCGTATTTCATGTGGAAGAAGAAAGGAAAGAAGGAAGAAAACACTTTACAACACCGGGAGTCGGAACGCGACCAATTCTAATTGTATGAAAGACTCCTCGCTCTATAATTAGCAGTGGGTCGGCTCTTCGCCACTGGACAATAGCCAGGCTTCGTGGCGGACAGTGAAAACGCAGATTATGATAAACTGACCTTGTATTCAGCTCTATCAGGTTGTAGTATCTGTACGACGATTTTACAGTTAAGAATGGTTTCTCCATATACGGATATACGGGGCAGATTCAGGGTCGATGTTATCAAAGGTCGGATTTTATCGGATTTTAGTACGAGTTGCAATATTTTATATTATATTATATTGTCCCCGCAGTATTACTCAGTATCCCTGAGATTAAAAGAAAACTCTAGAGTGTGGTCTGAGTTTCGTTTATTTTTTAAAAAGAAGGCTTAAAAAAGAAGAATTTTGCTTGGTTTCGAAGAAAGTATTGGATTCGGATTTAAAATTGCCGACTAGCATTTATTTAATGAAAATATTTTATAGAACTTTATAATAGTTAATAATGTGGAATAACGTAATATGGTCGTATTTTTATAAACATCCTGTGTTAATTTATTTTGGGAGGATGAAGTGTATATTTTATTTCAGGTCCAAAATATGCCGCTATGTCCTATTCTTCTTATTTATATATAGATTTATCAGCCCTTATTTATAATTTCCGCAATGCGACACCTGGTTTAATAATCAGCCATTAAAAATTCAATGGCACTCTATTTACACCGGGAAAGTGTAAGAGGTAACCCCGTATTTATTGCTCGGGGTAAACTGCGGAAACAAGCGGAATTGCGCATTCGCAGTATCAACAAACAACGTCTCATTTATATTAATGAGGTGGGAGGGGAGGGGTCAGCGAATATGTGCGATTCTTCATCTCTCCACCGGCGTATCGGGCCGCGGGACTTAGAATTCAAACTATGCCGGGAACTTCCGAGGAACTCTTGTATTATTTAAAGCGCCCGGGGAATGAAAAATGGAATACCGTCCGGAACCGCATAAATTGGATCTCGGTTTCGTAACGCGTACAGAGCCCGGGCAGACGTTCCTCATAAAAAATTCCAATTTGGACGAATCAACGGTTGTAATTAACCGGCGCGGAATGTTAAAATTCATGTGACTTAGTGTGAATAACAACAGCTGTTGTTTCGGGCCTCCGTTAGACCAACATCGCGTATATACATAAAAATTCGTATATTTTTAGGCTTTTAGACGGAATTTTAATTCGGTGTTACGTTTCGTGTAGGCATTAGCGAGAAATATTTACATGGAATATTAGTGTTCCGCCTAGAAATCGGTGGTTTAATTATCATAATTAATGTTATGTACGAAAAATTAACCCTGTCTCAATGATTTGAAGCCCTCGCCTCTAGAAACTGGCCCTGAATGTATTTCAAGTATAAAATCCTTTACCAATTCAAACTTTTATACGGGTTAAATTATTCACGACGGGTTTTAAACCGTTCATTTACAATTAATTCGCCAATATACCTTATAATAAAGAAAGATATACAAGATGCCGGAGGGAGACCTCTGCTCCTCCCTAAAATAATATTCAACGCTGGAATACTCAGTGTTATCACTATTATTTTATCACAAATATGTTACTATAATGTAAACCACCCACTATTGAATACTACTATTCAAAATAATATCTCTGTCTCTACAGCAGAATTATTGAACGTCTAAATAGATGTTATTGTGATAAGATATTACATAGGCTATAATAAAGTACCATTAAATATCATTTTTACAACTTGGTGATTATTTTTCTGTCTGTGTTTCTCCGTACGTCTCTAATTATGGGTTTGAAATTTAAAATATACTATATATGCTATATATATGTGTGTGTAGCATAGGGACAGGATAATAGGCCGATCATTCAAATCGCAAGTCTATTTCCTTATAAGGCCTGTTTTTCGTAGAGCAGCTGTTGTGTAAGAGAGCCAACCGACAGATGCGAGAAGCCCCCGCCCGGACAGTCTCCCTCCGTAACAATAATTTGGGCCTATTTCGGAACACGGGTTCGGAAGCCGATTATTATATCCAGTTTTTTTTTTTTAATTTTTTGATGTGAGAAATTGTTTCGAAAATCGCTTCTAAATATCAAGTCTATTGTCCGTGGTGGAATCGGAAATGTGTTGGTGCCCTTTGAAAAGGGGAAGGCGTCACGAGGTAGAAGATGGGTTAATTATCGGTAATCCGTTTGCCCTTGCCGCCCTAATTTTCTTTTGTCCTTATTTCTTCGGACGATTGTCTTTTCTGTACAATTTTATCCGGTTAATAACAGGTGTCTATCGCAATAAGCGACATAATTTATAACTGGTTGCCAGAATTCTGAAGAAAGGACGAATTGTGACTAAAGTGTACGATCTATAGTTGAATCGGCCAGGTCTAAAATCAGTAGTGAGAAAACATTTTTCTGCTTCGGATCCCTTTGCAAGGAATTTCTTCTTTAATATCATAGAACACTCACCAATCCTGAAGGCTATTAGAGACTGTATCAATATCCACAACATCTTTGTATGTAAATTGTTCGCTCAATTTTCATTGCGAAACAATCAACGTTCGTGTACAAACGCTTGTTGTGTGCACGGGTACACATCCTCGTACACCTTTAATTATAATCAAATTAAGGCGGTACAAACACTCGTTTAATTCTGTCTTCCTCTCGAGTCGCCCCCACCCTCCTCCCCAACCACCGAGGATAAGGATCTCTCCGGGGAATGAGCGGTTCCTCCGCGTATGAATTATTGCCGGGACCGCGGTTCGGGCTTTTAATTATAATTTAACGAGTCAATTAGTCCCGAATATGTTTATCGAGAATTTTCGGAATGTTTTAAAAACCCGCTCGGTCTGATTTATGCGCGGGCCCCGCGTCCCGAAGCTCCTATAAGCTACGACGGTCGGTTCACACGCCTGTCCGCTTCTTCTGGATTATGCGAAAGGGGAGAAAATAGTATTTTTTTACTACTTCGAACATTTTTCAGTGGGATACTATTTCGCCGGTCGCATGACGAGCGAAGGACAATGACCCCTGTCCACATTCCAGAAAGAATAATAATTCTTGCTTCTATAACATGTTGAGAAATTACGATTAATATTGTCTTAATCTTGTGCCATTAAACAAGAAAACATATATTTATGATATGTGTTTTTTTAATATCATTCATGCTAACTTCTTACACTAAATTCGGCTTATCGTTGTATTGTTTATTAATAACAGGTAACTCGATATGGTTGAATTTAGCCGACAACTCACAATTCAATGCCTACAGAATTCTCCGGTAACATGCAGGTTTATGTGAATTCTACTCAGAAAATGGGTAATATATTAATAGGATAATACACAACATTAAAGGGATAAAACGCCCTCTGTGTTCCTCCCCGTTGGATTTTACCTTGCGGCCCCTTTGTCAGCGCGGCAAATGTAACATTGATTAACTGCCTGGGAGGTTTAATGGCTTGGGCAGTATATAAAGGACCCCGTAAAGGGTGTCAACAGCGTACCAAATCCAGAGGTAAATATCGGTTGGGGGCGCGTGACCCGCGCAGGGCCTCTGCACGAGGGGTCGTATCATGAGGGAGGAATAACCGGGAAAAAGGGCGTGGGAGGGATGATTGGGAACGACAAAAAACTGCCCACGGTAACAATTTGTTGAGTCATAGCACGGCCTAATAAGAGGCGCGCGCCCTACGCCCTCGGCCCCGGGTGTAATTTATCGGAGGGTGAGCCCTGGGGAAGTTGACCAAACCTCGGAGGGGGGATGTAATTGATTCCGTTGAACCCTCCCCACTAATCTGATATTTTCGGAAGACTAATACAGTCCACATCCACAGAATTTTCATTGTCAGACATTGCAGTGCATAAACAATTTGATTGGCTAATCTAGCAAACACTAGTGCTACAATACAACTCGTATCACCAGAAATATTTCCTGTGGGCCCTGTTTCGCCATAACTAAGAACGACGTTCTTAATTTCTTCGACGTTGGAAGAAACACCCAATTAGATGATACTTTCACTTCTTAAATTAAGCCGTTTTGATTTTTACGGTCGAAATAAAAGAAACAAACGGCAAGAATGAGCCCACAATGAAGAGGAATTAATAATAAGTTCAGATGTAACGGTTAATGAACCAGTTGGCAGGCAGTATTGAAAGCAATTGAGTATTGAATTGTGTAAAACTTTCACACATGTCGACCAGGAGAGAGAATGAAATTAAAAAGAATTGTGTATATATATAGTGTTACATTTGCATAATTTCTTTTTGGAACCTCGAACATCGAATAAAAGCTTAATTAAATTTTTCGGTTTTATTTCTATTTGATTGCCAGTATCATAGACCCCCGGATCGGTGCCATCAACTATTCTGGCTATGGTGGAGGGTTCGTTCTCCATGACTGTGTTGAGAGGAGGACAAATAGGGTGCCCGACGAGATAGGGGTGGCCCCGGCCTGAGCCCAGTGCGCAAGTCGAAATGCAATGATCTTCCGCCTCCCCTCCTTCCAGCCCCCCAGCTGTATACACAGTGGCCATCTTATTAGACTACGATTCCCCTACTACACATTTCACTATCCGATACTCACTGTTACCAACATCAATTTTCGGATATAAACTATAATTCAGTGAACAGACAGATCGCCTCATGATATTTTCGGTGGTTCTTTGACAGCAAAATAAGTTCGATTTTATTCGATGAAAATAATTATAAATTTGATTCAGTAGATAAGTAAAAGAGGACTTTTGAAAAGCCATGTCGACAAAAGCCAAGTGGCGCGATAGTACTTTATTTCTTTCATAAGAGATTTAGTTTTTTAGTTCTTGTTACTTACTCTCTATCGTCTCATTCTGGCCCACGTTTCGCCCCCTTCAAGTGATGCTTAAAAGCATTCCTGGTCCCCCAAGGGGAGACGTTCTCGTTGTCTACTGGCGGTGGGAGAAATCTTGCAGTGGAAACCTTAATCCAATTCCAACCGATTTCTAGGAATTTCCAAGAATCACAGATAAAGACCACCGGGATAGTGATAAATACGACCCGTGCTCGCTTTTATTTTGTGTGAGATGTATAAAAAGGCGAGTGAGTATGATAAAAGAAGCAATATCTTTCTCCAGTTTAAGAGGGTTGATAAGAAACAGTTGAGGCGAGATTTGTAGGTGGCAATAGAAAGGGGATGTGATAAGCCGGTCGGCCAAGGGTTGAACGGAGGGTGAGATAGAGCCGGCACGCACACTGTGGCCCAATGACAAGGCTTTCACTGACCACACACTATCAAATATACGTTTATGCGAAAATAGTGGAACAACCTAATTCTATTAGAATCTTTTCGGGTTTTCATTCAGAAGATATCCATTACTTAGTTTCTCAGTAATTGCGCCTTCAGATGAAATCCCGCCACTCTCGGTGCTCAGTATGACCGAGGACCAAATCAGAGGCCACATTAAGAGGGTGATTCTGTACATTGCAGCTAAGTAAGCGGTGACAATTACTCGGTACTATCCAGCATCAGTAACATTCAGACGACTATGGTCTAGCATATTAGCGGCAGTCCTCGTGGACCCACGAACTTTTATTCTACGTGCCGGTATCGGGAAGAATTTTCCATTCCTCGAGCGTTTGGTCCGTCGACAGCTGTTTTCCTTGTAATAGTGTACGGTCGTCTGGCCCCACTTTATTTCTTGTTACACACATTCTTACGTGTGTACCGGGGGCCCACACAGTGGTCGGTTCCTCGCACAACAGACCGTCCATCACCCCGGTCCTAACCGCTCCCATTTACCAACGCTGAGGGGTTTCACGAGTTCTTTGTCTGTTATTTAATTTTTTTCCGGCCGATGCCCGGCCGGGTTGATGCTCGCCCCGAGATTCTTCGAGACAGCCCCCCCGCGGCTATAACGGACACCTCTTAAAAACGGTTTTTGCTCTCGTTTCCCGCGCGTTAATAAAAACAGAAGAAACACAGAACCGTGGAATAAACGCGGGGAAAAATGTCGGGAGTCGGTCGAGTATAATTCATGGGCGGGGTAGGGGCCCCGACAGTTCATTACTACCGGGCAGGCCGCCCGGCGACGTGAATAATCGCCCTCGGAAAAAGGTTAGGCCGTCCGATAACCAATCTCGGCCGAGTTTTTCGGTGTTCGAAATTTATCATTTTTTCCAGATGACCCCCGCCCGACAATTTGTCCGGCCCCGAGACGCTTTTTAAACGTGATTCCTACCGACCCTTATATCTCTGCAGTCCTGGACTACTTTCTTTTTTTTTGTTATCACATACTTCACGGATATTAAGAACCGCGGGTACGGCTGTATCGCGAGCGATAAATAAAGCCGCGTTGTCCGGATAATTAATTGTGCTATTCATTTTTTTTTAATTAGACGATAATAAAAAATGAATGGGTAAACCGAAAAAAAAAGATTAATTATTTTACGCTTGTGTCCCGACGCATATCCGCAATAACGTTCAACAGGATTTAGCCAAGCCATGCGTTAACCATTATTTAATTACCGTCACAAATAAATCTATTAAGATAAAATATATTGCATTTAAAACGTACTTCTGATATATTGCGCGTAGTAGTTTGTTCTGAAACGTCAGTGGCAATTAACGCGCTAAATAAATATCTTTTAAGGGGCCTCGTGGGGCGTCTTGAGGCCCAGAGGCCGACGGTTCGAAACCCATATGTCGTGGACGTTAGGTATAAGCAAATTTACACTTCTCCTAAATGTTCGCTCGTGTTTGAACTTCCAGCTTTCTACGATTTCTTGTAGGCATAGTGATAATTATTTGCTACGGCTTTGTAAGAAGCGAGGAATGCCTCAGCCCATACTAGAAATAATTGTTCTTAAGATATGATGGCTCTTTTTTATCACAAGTTTTAATTGTAATTTTAACCAAGGCAACGAACTCTCCCGGGGCCTAATTGGCCGGTCGCGATATCAAATCGTTTCCAATTCGAGCCCCCGAAATCTCCCGTTTTAATTGGTCATTTCTGTCTCGCCCCTCCGCGCTTTAAGTTTCCCCGTTCGCAATTATACTAAGTGCGACCTTTAATGGCGGTAAAGTGACGTGTGTGTTGTCGGGTACAAAGGGGGTTCCTTTCTCATGGAATAAGAGTCACGGGTGCGAGCCCCGAGTTCTCAGGTGACAATCGGGTCGGTGGCGGGTTCAAAGATCGCTTTGCCGACTGTGCGGTCCCTCGCGCTGTTTTAATTGCCGGAAGAGCGAGACAGAGAGAGTTTCTGAGAGTGGGAGGGAGAGAGAGAGAGGACTCTTCTTAATTAGAGATTAAAACCTTTCCCTCGGCGGAACAATTCTAACTGGATCATTAGTGAAACAAATGAACGGTTTTGTTGTCTTTTACGCCTTTTCCTCTATAAGAGGTGTCTCGCAATCCATATTTACATTTGTCCCGTAACTCTGTTTCATAGAGTCTTAGCAGTTTACCTAGTGTATTAGCGACATTAATGAAGGACGAAAGAAAAAATATACTTTACAGAATTATTGTATTTTAGTACAGCGCTGTGAACAGTTCTCATATTTATTTAAAATAGTTCAAGGCGTTGGTCGAGTGTTAGGTCGTTATTTTTTATCAATAAAGAGTAACTGTACAGTAGCATCATGACTGGATCCTTCCGCACAAGATGGTAACCTGTAAATAGTATAATAGGTTCTGTAAGAAGAAGTGGCGAAACTGATCTAGTTAACAACGAAATAAGGCAAGAAATCGAAAATGTCTGCATTACAATTCGAAAAATTACGAATTGTGTTTCCAGAGATCCCTAGATCCCTGGGGAAAAAACACTTCCCGAGGATTGCTCATTCGAACTCTGGTCTATCCAATCGAACATCAAAACATACAATAGTATGTTCGCGCTTCTATCGACCCGTCCACTAAAACCGGGGCAATATAAAAGTATAACCGCCATTTATAAAGTTTCTAACATGCGAACGTTTTCAAGTTAGCTGCCCGGAATAATCGTCCGTTCGGATCTGCATTTTTGTCCTTTTTACCGTTTTTTACTGCTCCCTTTTTATCCTTCCCCCGTCCGATAGCAGGAAATGAAATGACAGCGGCAATTACAGATAAGAAATTACGACTTATATCGGCCTTTTAATGCCCGACCCTCGGGGAAATTACAACCCCCCCTCGCCAACCCTCCTGGAGTGCTTTAAATTCCTTATTGTTATTGTACTTTTTTCCTCCTTATTTTATTGTTTCCTATTTGCCGCGGTGGATGCAAATTGTTGTCGGAAAAATACCCCGGAGGGATATTAACGGCTCAATTAAACGCGGGAATCCGGTCCCGCCTCGGATCTAGGCTATCCCGCAGTGTGAATATTTATATAAGTAGGGCGGGATAAGGCCAAGGATTTTTTTGTGTTCGTTTCCATTCCGTTTGCGTGTCCTTCTGTTTGGCTTCTGGCCTCTTATTATTCCTGATAGTCGCTGCGTCTCAAGATCACATTCGCAGGACAGGTTTCTCCCCAGTGTCCCAATATGTTTATTTGACTGCAAAAATTAATACAACCCGCATGCGTAAAACTTTTGACTCGTGTGATTTAAAACAATTTTCTGACTGCTACTGACGGAATGCACCTAACGAGGGGGGAAAATAGAGAAACTGATGTTATACTACACCATTGCAGGAAAAATTAATATTTTCATACTTTGTACAGAAATATTGTTTTTATCCATTGTGATTAATAATTTCTTCTTCTTTTTCAGGTAAGTCATGGCTGTTTTCGATGTTCAAGTAGGATTAGCGCTATGAAGTAAGTTTATTACATTTATTTTGTATTTATCATTTACATTAGTGTTGAACTTGAAGAAACAACTACTTTTCGTTATTATTTAGCAGTAATTTGCAGTTAAGTACAATTCAAAACAAAGTATCCTGGTTTCAAGTCATGTTTTGAACTCCGGATAAGTGATCTTCCTAGTTATTGCTGTTAGAAAAGGTTTTTTTCAGGGGTATGAATTTAGATATCACCACTTATTTTTTAATATTCGGATGGAGGTTGCTTTAGTTTTATCAAGAATTGAAAGAAAAACATCCCGAAGATTCTGCATATTATGTTGAGGTTGGAGCATCCGATTTTCAGTTTTACATTATGGTGCGAATAAAAGGTAGTTGTTAGTTGTCATAGAAATGCTCGTTTTTTTGTTAATGTAGTCAGGGCTACCAAAATTACGGGGGGTCACTCTTCTCCCCTACGTTCCCTAGGCTTATGTGCGATCCTTCTACAGGTCTTTAGACCGGTGGTTGATTAATTATGCTTAACTTCGTGGAGTTAATAGCGGTCAATATATTCTGGCTAACAGCAGCTGAAGACCGTCCGGAATTCGAAATTGGATGTAAAATATTTTCAGGAAGCTCTTCGCTCGGAATCCCCGCAAGTTTTCGAGAAACTTTTAATTGTTTGTTCAACAACTGACTTACACGTCCCAGACAACGGCACTGTGTACGATGGGAACCGTGTTGGGGGCGCGTCCATTGGCTGGCTCGGGTTACCCGCGAGATCCTAATCGCGATTATAATTTGAATGAGAGCAGGGGCTTTTGCAACGATGACTTGATAATGGGCCGATTGTTTACCCGGCTTAATGTCCCATAGGCGGCGGCGCAGGCGGCTCTCACATATCAAACACCCGGGCCCCGGGTTCACATACGCTTTCGGCCTGTAATGAGAATGGAAGCGAGAAAGACGCCCGAGGGGGGAAAATAAAACTTTGTCATACACCCTTTGTGATTAGGATCTCTCCTGAGAGAGAAAACTGTTTCAATTAAAATAATTAATACTTCTTCCCCTTTTTTTTCTTTAAATTTTTAATACGGTTTTTCTCAATTAAATGACAGACAATGGACCGACAAAGTGAACGCCCTCGTGTGTGGTTAGCCGCGACACGAGACTAGTGTATTATCCATTATATACTTTTCAAGTTTATTATTCGTCGGCGTAATTATTTTAAATAATAAAACTTGACATTGTGCGGTTGAATATTAGTAATTTGTCTAGATGTGAAATCTCGATCAATTCCCCGCTAATTACTGAATTGTTTTCTGGTAGTAGGACAGTGTGTTCTGTTTGAAGTTTGCCGAAGTCTTTCAGTTCGTTTCAGGATAACCCCGTTTTTGGAACGAATAAACGATTTTCTCGTAGGGCCCCGTTGAGAGTTACCATGGAAACGTTCCGGTAAAGTTTAATTGGCGTTTAAGTGAAGCCACCGCTCCGGGTATGTTATTCAATGTAGTCATGGCTACATGCACTTGGAAGGGTGGGACTCCTCTTCCCCACGTGTTCGAGAGGCCGGTTACGGTTAGGACCCGAAGCCGGGGGACTTTACGATTGTTGGAGGTGAGTTAGGGGTGGACGACTGTCGCGTGTCCAGGATTACTCCCGCTCTCCTCTTAACTCTATCGCCACGTTATAGGTCAAGATTTCGTTGTCACTCAGTCTGTTGCAGTTAAGTTATATCGATCTTATTCAAATGACGGGCCTTATATATCTATTATAGAAAAGCCGAATGGGCATGATAGCTTCTCGCTATCGGCAGTAGCATTATGTTAGTAATATAGTGAGGCCAGCGGTTAATTAAGCCCCATTTTTTACACTTTGCTAACCCGATTATCGCATAGTCCATTTTCGCGTCTCTTAACGTCGAGAAATTTCCGTTCGCAAATGAGTCACGGCCCAATCGCATCGGGCTCGAGAACTATCGGTCGCCGTGGGGGTCACGCTAGGGGAGGGAGGGGGTCTGGGGCAAAGCGAAAACATTTTATTCCAGTCTCTGCAGATCGGCGAACGGCGATAAATTTTAATTAGCGATTGTTGGCGGTTTTGACCGCTCTGGGGCCGATAAATATCGCGTTACAAATATGCAAAACTCGACGGTGCCCCCGCCGCTCCATATTTCAATACGGGTTTTCGGCGGTCGGGACCGCGGGGGGCCCCGACTAAATCACTGGGGTTTGGGAGGGGGCACTCCCGTGGGACATTCCCATTACTGGGGAAGACCGAAAAAAAAAATTCCCACTTATTCAGAAGCTGTCCGATGCTAGTAAATTTTATTCCAGTTTAATATCGACTCGATGTCCGTCGGCGGTAAGACCGACCCGAGGACTTATATCTCCTAGTATAGAAATTCCGATTGAACTAACTAAACGAGCGAGAGGTCATATAAAATCGACAAAACAACATAAGGTTTAGCTCGAGCTTAATACAATTATACCGGTCAGTATTTCATTTAATTAAACTTTCAAAGAAAATTATCTGTTAGTAATAATGCAGGGACAATGGGCAACTAACATCCTTAAGTAAGACCAATAGTTTGAAAGGGTGAAAGCCATGGTGCGTCATTAGGCCGCACAAGGAGCAGCATTGAGGAGGGAAGTGTTGAACTTTTTATGTAATTAATCATGCTTGGAGATAGACAAATCGTCGGCTGAATTTATCCGGGCGTATATTCCACGAAAATCCGACTATCATCCGAGCTCATTAATTGAGTTGTTCCAGTGAGTTGGTTCCGGATATGAGCCAAAGAAGAGACGCAGTTCAGCGAGGAAAGAGGCCTAATGGGCATTGTTTCTCCTCGTTACTTTAACACGGTGCATCTACCGGCTCACTGTTCCTTATTAATCCCCGCTCATAATCGCTGTTTATTTATTGGAAACGTTTTTTAAAATGAAAAAAAAAACCGGATAGGACTCCCCGTGAAGAAGCGCCCAGTGGGGAGCTGTCGACGGGTCGCTCTCTGCCCCCAGATGTACTCGGTTATGTAAATAACTCCCGGTCCCGACGTTTGGCGCCCCGCCGTACATTTCGAATAGTATATATATGTAAGTGATAAAAAACAAAAAATAGAAAGGAAAATTCGATAAAAATTATGGTCTGAGCAAGCCGGCCATAGGTAATGTAATATCGGACGGTACGTGAATCATTAAATAGGGAGCCTTTCGTTCCCAAGAAACTTCGTGCACACTGCTAGACACCGTTGTTAAATTGAGAAATCAGTTAACTGCATTTTTCATTTGGTTAAAATTGTATTCTCTTCTGTCATGAACGTGGTAGCCAAACGAGCGTGTATAAGATCATCTCGTGATCAATTCAAATTAGCGATTAAATGAATATTCAAATTAAAAAGTATTTAAACGTATTAAATATAGGTACGTGATGCATCAATATTATGCTCAATTTGTTTAACACAAACTCTGTTAATATGACTTAAAAAATATGGTTCGCCACTGTAATTTATACATATACGTAAATGTCAATTATTGTTCAGCATAATCTAAGCACTAAATCTACTAGGGAATGTGATTAATAAAACTACCGGCGACTTACATGGTGTTTGAAGTTTCACTATTATTGAAATACTCCTGAGAGACTTATCTAAGTTAACAGCGGCCGTGGTTGGGTCCACAAGTTAGCACGTTTCGGTGCTTTCAGAGTTTTAGAAAGGCTCCAGTCATGGACAGGACAAGCCCGATATTAAGCGGGGCGAGATTTGATCAACATGAAACAGCTGTTGCTCCAACGACCAGTTCTGTAAGATTTATTTGAAGAAAAAAGTTCGTTCACCCGCAGTCCCGAATTTAAAGGTACAATTAGGAATTTGCATACTGATCAGCTGCGGACGGAAGGGCGTTTAAGTAATAAGGCGAATTTTTAGTTTTAAAGAAAGTCGTTAGGAATTATTTTCTAATTTCATCAGCTTTATTTTCAAACAAGAAAACTCCGAGTGGAGGCGGTCTACAGGTCCTCTTTGTAGACATAAAGCAGAATTAAATGTGTAACATTTTTGTATATTTTTTCCCTGGAAATATCTTGGAGGGATATCGAAAATTCGGTTCTGAAATAATTCAACCCCAATATTCTGATCAATCTATTAAATAAATCATTGAAATTTACAACAAACTACAACAACAAAATAAAATAGCTTTAAGTTCATTATTCTACAAACCCAATCCGCAGGCTGTATTTCAACTAACCGTCTTTCAGAATTTAGACCATGCTAATGACCTATATTGCCACAGTTTGGTCTTTTGCTAAACCGGTCTAGCAAAAAGAAACTTTTCTCAACGTAATCAATAAAAGTAACAGTAACCCGTTGTTATTTCCAAAATGAGGTACATCCGAGATTCAGATTTTTTTTAAATTTTAGCTGACGTCTATTTGTGTCCTATTAATAGTTTTCGGTCTGACTTCCCCGGCTCGGTCCGTTTGTGTTTTTTCTTTTCTTGGTTTTTGACCGGCCGAAACCCCCCCCACCCCACAACCATCGCCCAGATAGAGCCATTAAATAGTTTAATTGCGCCCCAATTAACCGCCTTGAGGTGCGGCCCCTCTGTCAACCCTAATTGCAGGCCGTCCAGATCCATATCGGCGGCAGGAAGAGGTCCCTTCCACCGGTTAATAAAAAACCGGGGAAACTTCCCCCGGCCCTTAACGTTAAGGTCCGACTTTGGGATAACGGTCGTCGGACTAGGCGGTAAATAAACAATTTCAGGCTCGGACTAAATCCACGTACTGATCCCCAGTCATACCTGTACACGCGCGTACAATGGAAATCGTTTAACGCGAAAAAAATGGGGAGTTGTTTTCGCAATAACTCGTAGTCATTGCCAAATACGTCATATTAAATACAGTACTAACCCTACACATAGCTATGTTTAATTAATTTAAAAAAACAACTCGTGAAAATTGTAACAAGAGAAATTGTCGTAGGTACATTGACAGTCTATACACTGTCTACTAGTAACTTTGTATAATGAAAGTTTACATTTATTACAGTCAGTTTGTCCGATGTTCTGGCGCGTAGAAAATTCTTCGTTATTTTACCCACAACAGTAAGGTCATGTGAAAAAGTCAGATAGCGTATATAATTTAAAGTATTGTCACATGAGTAACGATGGCGGATATAATAATACTCCACTGGCTGGCAGGTACTATACATATGGCGTTTCTACAGCAACGGCCGGAACAAACACGGGGGTCCTGGCTATTACGGAACTATGCGCGAAGGTTTTTTGTTTCGATATTATACGTTTTCATTGTAAGATGATTAACAATATGCGGATTATCTTATTCTGCAAGGAGAGGGAGATAGAATCTGGGTTTTATTAGTCCGCGTTGTGTACCTGGTAATTATGAAAAATATTTTCAAAAAAAAATCGCAATCTTTTTATATAAAACATCTTTCAGGCCGAACTGGAATTAGTAAGCAAACCAAAATGCGTGTGTCGTGATACGGCAAACAATTTAAGCCACTCAAGAATAATTGGTGTTGCTTTGTTATATTTTCCACAGATATATGTAAATTTTATCATGGTTTTTATCTTTTTCAATGAAATTTTTGAATTTTGTTCAAGAAAGGATATATTTGTTGCTAAGTATATATAGCAGCATTGCAGGAGGCAAAGAAGAAGACTATGTAGGAGGTTATTATTGAGTTATCGACAACAGAGAAAAATGGCCTCATTTGGCATGGAGATATCTATCACCAAACATTAACGTTTTTAAAATATTCTTTAAATCGAATTTGTTGTTAGACGGAGTACTGTCCACTTCACTAGAAACTTTTATTTTCGTAAAAAACGTATACAGAAGGAGACGTAATTTTTTTTAAATAAAGCCCACTGCCCTCACTCGCCGATTTGGTCTTATGCTACCCTCAGAAAAATTTTGGGGCTTTCTTAAAATAATCTTTGCCTCGCAACGTGGAAAAACAAGAACTAAAGTATACAGAAAAAAACCTACTTCGAAGATAAGTATCGGACACGGGTGTCTCCGAACGGGCGCCTGGTTTCGGCGCAAATTGGCCAACAAATGTAGAACCCACCGCAGATCGGAACGGCCGATAAACAGAGTTTCTGGACGTGAAAAAGTGCGGACGTACAAAAGCGGAGCATAGTGAAACGGGGCAAACAACAAAGATCGACGTAAGGCTGTTCAGGACCGAATACCGACTAGTAATCATATATATGATGTATGAAAACATCATATTGCAGTCCTCTATATGCTATCCTGCTGAATATTCCTGCGTTATTGTTTAGTGATTAAACCCATCTTCGATACCTTTCTTAACTTGTATTTCAATCGTCTCTCTTAATAGTGGCGGAAACCTACGCTCGTCCATATATATTTAAATGGAAATTATTTTTAAAAAATATTCTGATTTGACTCTGGCCCTGAACCCGCGTCGGATCGGAAGCGCATAGAATTCCGACATTGTTATTGTTATTGTGTTTGTTATTGTGAAAGAAAAAGAAATGGGGGCGCCGCTATTACGGGCGGCAATTAAAAACCCGCCGTCTTCGGAGCGAGTGGCGGAGATAAGCCCGGTGGAAAAGGCAGAGAGCGGGTCCATGCACTAAATACCAGTTTTACGATTAAGACCTTCTTAAGATATTAAGGCCGAAGGATTCGCCAGGGTTTTGAGCGGGGTAGGAGAGTTTCAGATCCCCGGGCTGGATAACGTTTTACGGTCAGACTAATTTCTTTTGGGCGAGACGTCGCGAACATTTACAACCGGCCGTATCCCCGACGTATATTGCTTTTAATGGCGCTTTTATAATTTTAAAATTAGACGATGAACGAGCTGTGTGGATACATTATTGCGTTAAAAATATTAAACACACGAGAACAATTTTAGTTACCTGTAATATCTGTAATATATATTCTGTATGGAAGGCCCGCAAATATTTTACATCTATAAGTCCCTCGGAATAATACTTGGGAGGTACAAAGTCTTCTAGCCAACGACTATCATTAAAGAAGACCCCTTGTAACCGTGAATTTCTTCAATATAATTCCGTGTTAACATTTAATAGGGTTTTTAAAAAAATAATTTTCAACCGCACCCTTTTGAGTGCCATCATTCATGAGAACTTTTGAATCAACTCCCCGCTAAACAAGACGGGTTTCGGCTTCTTTCCATGATCAGTAAATTAGAAATAATAGATAGAAATACAAAATTAAAACTATTTTTATTTAACCAAAGCATTAGTTTGCCCGTAAATGTTCAGATATATATTTTAAAAAGTTATTTCGCACCGATCAAGACGCGAAACCTAGCACTGTCTATCGGATGGCTCGGACAATGAGAGTTGCGCAATATCCCGACAGTTGCGTCATCGGCTGCAATACCGCCGATTTAGCCAGCAGAATGCAGTTATTAGATGTGCAGCTCTCTTAGGGACTTAGGCCAATGTAACGAGCACCAATTACGGAAATTGTTACTTTCAACAATAACCGAATCGTCGCATTGTTAACCGGCCCATTGTGACCGATGATTAATAGGATGTCACACAGCCACCTGAGGACACATCGAGGACCATCAATCACAGGTTAATATTCTCGTTATAACAGAGAATTATTTCGTTTTAGTGATCCATTTTTCTTAAGCCAGATTTTTTAAAAATGTTTGGTTTCTTCAACTCTAAAAAGGTTCCAGTAGAAATATTCTGAATGGCCGAAGTTTTCCTCGTGTTGGCGGGCTATTTGATCCCGCAGGCCGGACACATTTCGGATTCCCCGATATTATTTTTCGTTTTTATATTCATTTGTTTCAATTCCACCTTGAACTAGAATGCATAACGTATCGTTATGTGACGTGGAATCGAACCTGGTCCTTCGGGCGAGCACGAAAGGCAGACTTCTGTCCCGAGGCAACTTCGGACCGATAAAGCGCTAAAGGGCAAATTTAATTTTGGAAATGCGAGCAATTGCTATGGTCGGGTTGGCTCGGGGAAAAATATTTTTTCCGCCTGAAAATTCGCTTTATTAATCGTGCATGTGCAAAGGGCTGTGTAATCAAGAATCGCTCGTTGCCCCCCCCCCGTACCTCGCGTGAGATCCAGATCCTTAATCAAAATTTATTCATATATTCTTGTTTATATACGTACATATCGGAAAACTGGTTATGGAATTACGTATTCGTTTATTGGTTTCTTCGGTTTCGTTAACTCGGGCGCTCTTGGTTCCAGGTGAATTCAATTTGGGCGGTCACGCTTTTTTAATTAATTCTAATCGAGTCTAGGTTCGATCAAACAATAATTCTCCAATCCTAACTATAATTGAGACATAATTAGGTGGAAGTTCAGCTCACAAAAAAGTATTGACCAATAATAAAGCAAGGCTTAATTACGTCTAATTGAGATATGACCAGTTCCAGTATTGTCAGATCTAGCATGGAAGTATTTAAAATTATTGAAATAATTGAGTTTTTCCTCAGGTTTCGGGGTATTATAACCACTTCATTATTATAGATTTACTCAATTAAACGTAAGCGTTGTAGTTTTTTTATGAATCTTATTTTCATCAATTTTCTTATTTTAAAACTTCTGTAATGTTTACATTACATATAATTCAGAAAACCGTACACCTCTGCTCGTAATATTTACTGACAAGGTTAACAGCGTAATCAAAACGGAAAACTAAGGTTTCTTTCGACACCATATAGCCATTTAAATATAAATACGTAATGTCAGCCCTTAGCGACTCGGTGAATCATAAACGTAATGAATATTGAAACTAGTCGAGTCGTAGGGACAAAACTTTGAGAATTAGCGGCGGTCAGTGGCCGCGAACGGGACCAGCCCCGAAATGATAAAAGCCTTTAAAAAGGCTGGTCGCCGATCGTTTAAAAATCCAAATTTATTCATATATTCCTTGGTTGCGCGGCTGTCGGTCTATCCCTCGTGTCGGATGAGGCCTCGTCCTACAGGGCCGCTACCGTTTAATTGATCCATACATATTCCGTTTTTTTTTCTGCTCCCGCTCCGTCGCTTTCTTTAATAATTAAAACTGACGATTAAAAATAATTAGCGGGCCGGGGGCGGCTGGAGGTCCGCCGTTTACCAGGGGGCCAGAGGGCTTGTTAACGCCTGCTCTAACCACCCTCTCTCTGTCTTTCTCTCTCTCCCTCAAATGGGAATACCTGTATCTATGAATTTAATATTTGCCAGAATTTTGTTAATTGGTACACACTATAATAATTGGTCCGAAGTAGCAGTTTAACAAGGTTCAGCCATCCCTGTGTTAAGTGCTATTTTGTTACAGCAATCACTGGATATTTAAGATGGTCTATTAGTACGTTTAAAATATCATATACCCCCCAATTTTTTCCTGTACGTAATGATCATGTTCGTTAGATTGAACGAACTCCTTGTTACAGTATCATTTTAATGTATCGCGCGAATTACATTTTAAACAAAATTTCGTCTCAAACATCCAACTTGTACGGCGAGGACTGTTATTTTCGAGCTATCGGCTTTCTTTCAACTCGAAGAAAGATCTAAGCGATTCCCAAAACGACCGATGGAGTTGTGCTCTTCACGCTTGGACGAATTCGTGAGCGGGCAGAGGCGGGTCGTGTGAAGCCTGTGAACGCAGCTCGCATGCAAAACAGACAATGAGCGGCAACTAATGATGTCTTTCAGTGTCATAAATTTTCAACAAAGAGTATATATATATATATATATAGTGTGTGTGTGTGTGTGTGTGTGTGTGTGTGTGTGTGTGTGTGTGTGTGTGTGTGTGTGTGTGTGATGCCGCGGGCATTGGTATGTTTTTCTGTCTACCTGTCTCAGCATTGTGCAGTTGAGCATGACTCAATACACACACAGGCCAGAATAATGACCGAACCTTTTTATCTGAATTAAGCTGAATATGCAATCAATCAAATTATGTTCAGTTGTTGATACCCAAAGGACCCTGCTGTAATAAAACATATGAAAATGACGGCGGGTATTACCTTTTACACTAAGTAAATACTATATTTAGCCTTGACACCGAAAAAATTACAGTAAAGGTTCGACAGTTCCATCGAAAGTTCGGCTTCTCGCCATTGGTGGCAAACGACATTCTGAATTACCCTAGTGTATTACTACTAACGGATTACTACTGGCGGTGGGGATAAGCCGCGAAACCAGTCTAGATTGTGGCAAAATAATCGAGGGGATACCGGGGAAATCGCACAAGTGCTGCTGTTCCCAACCCTTAGCCCAGAAATACATTCAACTATTCATCCGTAATTGTTATCGTTTTATTGTATTGAGTTCAACCCGGTTTCGTTTGAATCCCCGGCCAACCTAATTTTCTATCTTAAAAAGGCTTTGTATAGTTTCAGAACTTTGTCGCTTCAAAAAGAATAATTACAAGTAAGGTTTACTGGAGGTTAATTACAGAAAAAGTTTCTAATAGGGAGGGGGGCGCTAAATAGGGCCCTGTGCGAATCGATCGCGGCGACATCGTGTCCGATCTCGATATACCTTCGGGTTCCCTGAAAACTCAATGTTCAAAGCGGTTTAATTTGGCCGCAAATGCGAACTGACGGACTGCCACTTGTAAGTTGGAACCAACGTTAAGTGTATGTTAACAACCCCGCACACACACACACACAAACTATTGCCGCATTTCAGGGCCCGAGGCCATTAGCCCTGTGCTCCCTTATCGGGCTCCTTTGAAAAAAAAAATTCAGGCACCGACCGAATTTTTTCCCCTCTTTTTCCATTTTTCAAATAATATCCCCTCTTTTACCGAGCTCCAATTTCGGGGACCTTATCGAATTGGGGGGGGACCGTGTCGCGAATTCAAAAAGAGCTGTCGGCCTTATTACCGCCGCCTGTTATTTTTCTTCAGCAGTTAACAGCGATCAATTGTTGAGGGAAAGTGTCGTTTTCTCCAGCGCCTTGTGGGACTCGCATTGAACGTACGTAGCGAGCCAATAAAATACATTTTTATTTCTCTCTTATTATACCTTGAACAGAATATCGGCTGATCATCACAGGCATTAGTTTTACATATACTAGATAATTAATTCTATATAGTATTCTATAAAGTGTATTCTATAAATGCACAATTTGTGAGCGCGTATTTTAAGTATTTGCCGAATTTGGAAATATTGCAAATTCCGGCTTGCAATGTACAGGCCTGAAAAAGGTTGTTTGGTGAAGCCAGTGGGACTTTGACGGAAGCCCTTCGTGTGCTTTAATGTCAGCCTAACTCTCCGACACATGTAATTCTCCCTTCCTGCCCTCTTCCTCTCCCTCGCTCCCTCTCATTCACCGGCCCTCACACTCCCTCTCTCTCTCTCTGTTCGCCATTAACACACACATTTGGCTTCTCGTACGAGACGATTACCCGATGACCAGGATTTGTAATCGCTTTGTAAATACGACCGTGGACGTAGATCCGAGTGAATTCGTTATTCATTTCATCGAATTAACGATTAACGTTTCATTCCTTTTTAGATAGTGAGTATTTTTTTCTAGAAAATGGATCCGTCAACAGGTCTTAATCCACACAATAAACACATCGTGTCTCTAGACACCGAATTGGTTCCAAGCCATTAAGCCTTTATTTAGAATAATTGACCGATTCGGTCAGAAGAGCACGCGACCGTTCATATACTTATACACGTGCGTTATCCAGTGTTACTTGGTGTACACAGCCTGTCCAACTATCATCACTCTGAAAGTCGTAAATTTCATTGAATAATTAGTTATGTAATTGATTCTGATCATGTGTGAAGAATATCGATAGAAATGGTAGTGGAGTTCAGAGAGAGGTTATGAGACCATATCTATTAAGTGAGTATATAAATAAATTACGTGTAACGGTACACCCTTATCTTTGCTGTAGATTTTGTTTTTTGGTTAGCCGTAGAATTTCGTTTAGAAATTTTTAGTATTTTTTGGAAGGCAGAGTTTCAAAAACCCGAAAGGAGTCCCTAAAGGAAGCTAAAAAACTGTTTATCCGCCTCATTTAACGTTTTAATTGGCAACAAAAAGGAGTTGGAACCGAGGGACCCGACACAGGAAATATGAAAACTAATTCAACTGACAGCGGCTCCCCTATGGAGGGAATGTAATACATATTAATAAGACCTATTAACGGAACTTTTTGTTTAAGGACGCAAGTCGGAAATTTCTTGCTTTTTCTTATTTTAATACTCGGTACGATAAAGCGTTAACAGCTTCATTAGGGTTGGCCGCTTGGGAACCCAGCGCCAGAAACTAAATCTAGAAAGGACGTGAGCCGATCTTTTGCTCGTTTTAATCATCAAATATTCCTTTCCTGTTGTCCATCGTTCAGCAATAATTGCAATAATTTGGTAGTTTCTGGTAACCATTACATTTTGCAAAAGTAGCGCTCTGGTCTAATAATTGTATGTCTACGAATGTTTTTGATTTTATATGTGGTACTGTGGCGAATTTGTTACACTCGCATGAACGCTATGAAATTAATTCATGGACATGTACTAAATTACTGTCCGCATATTTTTTGTGGATACATGAAGTTCTACGGGAGTTTAAGGTATTATTGAAGCATTTAATCATTTTAATGTATTATTAATTGTGTTATGAGCATTTCGATGATTTAGCGACCTTCCGGGTCTTGTAGGCAGCAGTTTTGGCCGCCGAACTCAAATTTTTAGATTAAAGATCTAATTTTTTTGTGTCCAAAAAATTTCCTACAGATTTTCATACATCTCATGTACTCCGTGCGTAATGTTTCATATGTAGCATAGGCACAATGGCCAAGTCTGTCCTAAGCAGTCATTGAATATAAACTGATCCCGACCCCCAGAAATAATCTCTTCCTGCCCCATCCAAGTTTATTAATTGAAGGAGGAGTGGATTAGAAAAAAAAGAAGAGAATCAAAAGCGGGACTGGGTCGAGAATTATTTACAGTAATTATGTGAATGCGTGTGTGTTTTGGTGGGACACCTGTACGGGCTGTGGCGGGCAGGTGCAACGGGACGTATCCACGGCTCAACGTGGTGTCCCTTGTGATTAAGTCGGGTTGACTGACGACTCCTGTAGGTCAGTTTTTTGTGTCAGTACGGTGCTCCAGATATGGACAGCATGTGTAGACGTTTTCGAATTATGTATGTACAGTTCTTCCACTTTTTTTTACTTCCGATATAGGGGTAGTAAGCACACAAAAAATACGACCACTTAATTTCTGCATGTAAAAAACTCTTTCTGACTTTTAGACCCCGAGTGTAACATTTGTCGGGGAAATGAATAGATCGAAATGATTGTTTTGTGATATCGGCAACAACAATTAAAGGGCAAAATATCTCGGGTCTCCCCTTCATGTTTATTTTAAGATTCCAAAACATTTTTCTAACAAATTCTGTCACCAATTTGCAAAGTTAAAGACAAAAACTTTGTTTATAGCTCCTCATTGGTCAATGTGCTTCCTTGACTGTCCCGTCATTGGACGTAACGCCTATTCGATAACACCCATTTGCTCGCGTCGCGAAGTCGAAGGAATTTCACCTTCCGGCCCTCTGTTCAATAACAGTGCAGGCATTCCTCGCCTAATGAAATTACACCTTCATATACTACAACACTCGCTGAATATGGATGCATAGTTTCATTAGTACCGAAAGGTTTGTTAGTCGGCCGGCGTGGAATTGATAATGCAAAATGTCCGCAATTGCAAATTGAAATTTTTCGACGTGACTGGCGGTCATACAGCATGGCGGGGAATAAATAACAAAAATTGTTTACGTTCTCTCTTTCATATCCAATTATAAAAGAAATTCTAATACCTATATTATGCCGGCACTTCGATTTGACTAGTGTTCCCGGTAACATAATTTAAAAATAAAGTAACGACTATACTCAATTTCAGAGAAATAATTTATTTTTATAGTGAATTTATGTGGAGGTTTCGTTTGTTAGGGTCTGTTATATACTAAACTAGTTTCTGATACTGGGAAGTTGTACTGCGATAGTAGTGACACTGTTACTACGATGTGTGTTATATGCGCGATTGGGACACGTTTGTGGTAATATTCCACACCTTTTATTGTTGGAAATGAAAAACACTACTCTATTGGTCTCACTGTATGATACACTATGATACGCTTTACTGACATTTATACTGAAACTGGTGTTAAATCTAATAATTGAGGTCAGAAAATTTGTTGGAAGTATGTTTGGTGGAATAATTTCAGTACTTAGTCGGTGAAAACTGAACATCAGTTAACCTTAATTTCTTAATTATTTGTACGATTAACCACTATTGAAAGCGCGGTGGCCTCAAATAACGATCCAAAAAATATAATATATACATAAGAGATTTCTTTTTTAAACAGTTTAAAATTAGGGCGACGACGCTTAATTTGCTCCTTACATTAATGATTTAATTATCCCAAGTACCGCTTTATTTTCCTTTATGGATCAATTAAACCATTATCGGATAAGAACTGTAAAAAGTGCAATATCCTTTTCTTTATGCCCATATTTTTTAACCGTCAAATTTGCATTTTAATAATTCGGTTAATTTGAATGCGAATACGGGCTGGGAACATTTCCGGTTTTCGTGAATCGGACAGACTGCACAAATTTACAGACTGCAATTTGCAATTGCAGAGCCTAAACAATTGCGGTAATTGGGGTGCCAACCGGCCCTATAATAATAGCTTTTGGGTACATTAACTTTCCTTTCTCCTTGTGCAAACATCTTTTTCTTTTCTTATTTTTCATTTTTTTTGTTAGTGTAGTCAGCCTCTTTAAGCCATCCAGCGCTTACGGAGTTTTGAACCTCATTAAAAGTGTGAAAACCTATTCAAATTACTTTAGAAATTACGCACTGTACTGAATTTATGGACCGTACAGGGGCGAATGGCCAGCGGATTAAATCTGATAAATGGGGATGGAATAATACCGAAATTTCAGTATATATACTGAAAGTATCTAATATGGACGGTTTTGTCAGGACATTTCGGTTAGTAAAATAATCCCGATTACGGACCCTGGAAATTTACCTGCATATATAATAAAACTATAGGGTAAAATTATAGGGACAATTCATACATGTGTACTTGTGTACCAATGTTGCATAATCAAAAAGAAGTGGTTTTTTTATAAAATAACTAAATTTCAGTTTGCTTCCCAATATTCTAAATCGGGATATATGGAATTAATATGATTTTCATGGATTTCATTACGCTTATTATCGTTTTCTGTCGATAAATATTTTTGTCCCCTAAATTTCCTGAACATCCAATAATGCTTTCCGCCTTCGGGTACAGTAGCACTGGGCTTTTCAAGCCCCATTTTAATATATTCAGGAACATACTCAGTATTCCACCTGGTGAAAATATAAAGCAATTGACAAGAAGTATGTCCGCTACCGGATTAGCGGCGTAATTCGGTTTTAATGAGGATCCCCCTATTAACAATCCCTTGGTCCAATTATATATTAAAATAAACAGTTTTATAATTATTATGTTCCCGCGTTCCCTAATTAGGGCCAGTCATACATCTGTTGTAGCGCGGGGGGTTCCATTAATTTTTTTTTGTTTATTTCAGTGACATTAAAATTACATTAGCACCGTTATTCTATCCCTTGTGCTTTAATTCAGACCACGGCGAAGACAATCGACTACAGCGGTTCAAAATTAAATATGTTCGTGTTCATAAAAATTCTATAGCATCAGTGACACCTCTGAAATGTTTACTATTAATATTTTTAGTATTGACCAAGATTTTGGTTTTTCCATTACAAATTGGTTGTCTGTATTAAACTAGTCTTCCGTTTCAACTCGCGTTCAAAACAAGGCCGCCAAAGAATGATGTGGCACCTTTAGGCGACAAAAATTGTCCCCGTATCACATTTCAACCGGCCAGGGGATTATTTAATTATTATCGATGGCGTCGTAAAACACCCATTAGATTTTATCACTCCGAAAAGAAAGTCCCATTGAATCGAATCCATAAAAACGCCTGGATCAGATAGCGTACATCTGCCGGACATCAAGAATTAGATAAATCCACTAAAAATATGGACAATAATTAAAAAACTAACGCCGGCTACTAAAAATTGTCCTCCATTGTCCTTCCAACGAGATGCGACAAGGGAACAAAAAACATAACTTTACAACTATCTTATGGGAACCGTTTTCTTCTTCCTTTTTTCGTTGACTCAAAGACTTCAATAGTTATGAATGAGATCGAGGAAGAAATAACTTAACAAAAGAAAAACTGGAAAGAGACTGTTTGGGGAGGGGGGCTCGACAATTAAAAGTGGAAACCGCCGGACGAGAGGGGTGGGAGGGAGGGAGGAACGGAGGCGAACAGCGGTTTTTAATTGGGCCGACCCTTATTAGTATTTGGAAGAATAATGATGCTTTAAAGGAGGGACGATAATTGAGCGTAACTCGGGCAGACATGAATTTAAAATTAGCCGGGTACAACTGGGAAATAAAACATACAGAAATATTGGCCCATTTCAGTGCGGGGGTTTCTGTCTAATTGCAAAGAACTTTTCTGGAGCCGCTGGGCTTCTCTGATATTTTCGCTGCGATATAAAAACCATAAACTTAGCCATTACTTTCCAGTCGATTATTTGGTCTGAAGGTAGACAAATTTCGACTAATCATTGCTTATCAACAGTCCTTAGGCACTAAATCACTAAATCATTGGGATGCGTGGTACACAAGAGCGATAATATTACTGCCAGGTTTACCATAATCGTTTCGGTAGGATTCTCGAATTAATCAATCAATAAAAACTATGAAAAGGTATAGTAGTAATCATACTATTCTGACCTACTACTCTTTTATTCCCTTTCAATGCGAATTTTCGATCGGGAATAAAGAAATTCCAAAATTTTGAAAAATACTTTTGCAGGTTCTGCATTAATTGGTCAATGTAAAGAGCACTCCTCCCTGTGGACACCACAGCTGATGACTCCCAGCTCACGTTAACCACTTTGATGTTGCGTCTTCAACTTTTAGACCTTGTCTCCTCCGGGTTGTTTGAACATTTTAAGAGGCCCGATAAACGCCTCTCCGAACAATGAATATTGTCCGAGAGTTCCGATATTTCTACCGTTTGAATAATTGCCCCCGGCGTTTTGCGGAGGTGTCGGAGGCGTAGGCGGAGATAGTGGGTCAGAGGACGGGGTGGTGGGAGGAACCCCCCACGCGGGTGTCCCCCCAGGGCTATCTAACGGCTGCCATCTCACCGGACTTCGGCTTTTAATTGCCAATGGTCTTCTCCTTCCCTCGAGCGCCTACGCGTCTGCTGGCAGTACCCGTAACGCAGGACCACGGGTACCGAGTATGCCCATAAAATCAGGAGTTTATACACAGAAGTTAATGTGACATTCGGAATATATTTATCTTGCCAAATTAATTTCGGGACACTCCACATTTAAATGACCAAGATGAGAAGGAATATTTTTCTATTATATCAAGTTATGGTACTTGCTGAAAGAGTTTAGAGTACCCGTTTTGTGGTCTGCGAGGGGTTGAAATACCGTAGATTTCGTGTTTCTCATCTCGCTGGTCTAGACCGGTTTCGGGTGCTCGCCATCGTCAGTAGCGTTGTTAGTTACTTTGGCACTTTGGATGTTGTTCGGGCAATTACTGTAAAGGGGTATAAGATCAATGGTTTCCTATTAGATATTTTTCCAGTATCAGATTAAAGGCCATGTAATACACTACCATGAATGATGGTGCTGAAGGCACCGAGCGTCAAGGCGAAAATCCAGAACTCTCTGCTATTTTCAATAGCAAAAGGTTTCGCATTAGTTCAAGGCCGGAAGTAGTGAGCGACAAAAGAATTAACGACGCGCAACGGTCGAACTGTGCACTAAATCTAATGCCTGTTATTTGGACGTGTCCGACATGTCGAGAAAAGAGGTTCGGGCCGGAAGTAGGGTGCCGCGTGTACGGTCCTACCCCACAATATCCGCGCGGTTCATCGGAAGCCGTAATTTCATTCCTTTTTTCTTATTTTTATAGTTCTTTTTCTATATAGCTGAAAGAACGTGAGAATTCGATCGAAGAATACAGTGAACGTACTGTAAATTCAACGAAGGGGTCCGAATTCAAGTTACGGACGTGTCGTTGGATCAGTGAGTTATCTATGTAGTTATAGAGTGAATTATAGCCAAAATCTGGGAGTGCGTTATGATGATCTCGCGACCGGTAACACTGCGGAAACAGAAAACCCGAAATCCTGGAAAGTTGGAATTCGTTGGGTCGAAATAAATCAAGGAGAAATCGGACTGATCCGACCGAGGCTGCCGCTCCAGAAGAAGAAGAAGAAGAAGAAGATTTCAGATAACGTTTTACAACTGAAAGCCTTTTCTCCCGGGGAGAACTCCCAAAAAAAAAGGAAAGAGGAAGAGAGTTCGAAGAGAACCGGTTAAAACTTAAATTATATAATGTAGAAGAACTCCCGAAGGTAAGGGGGGGAGGGAGTTCGGAAGCGTACGTAATTGGTGTAGACCATCTATAACGTCCCCCTGTCTTTTTTCGTGAGCCCTCCCCAACCCGGACGTTCAGGAATTTTATGTATATCCGCTTTCGGAACAGTCCGAAGAAAAATATATATGTATTATGCGTATATATATTACCCGGTTATCGTATTTATGGACTGCACCTTTGGGGATTATTAATTTTGCCATATTTCAATTCCGTCCTGATAAAATGAGATTTACGGGCCCCCGGGGTCCGGTTACTGAAACGACTGCTGTCTGCGGTTCAGGTATTTCCGAATAACTTGACAATAACTGTTTTAGAATTTGAATGGAATTGATGTTTTTTTCATAAAATTTACAACTGGCGCCTAATCTACAGCCAAGTCATCCACCAGTTATCGAATTTATAAAACCCAACTCCTACTTAAATCTGAAGTTCACATATTTCGATACACTTTAGTCAATGTGAAGTCCTTTTGTATCTTATTCTTCTGCCCTTTTAGAGGTCTGAATAAAACGCACAACTTTATGAAACATCGGTTTCATTTATGCGGTACGGTAAAATAAATTTTTGTAATTAAAAACACTTAAGTGTGGCACGAAAGTGGGCCACACGAATTCCCATTCACCCGATTCTTCGTAAAGAAAGAGCGTTGCCTGATTTCTTTTATTGTCAAATAAAATTCTTTGAATTTTGCGACCCCGTCGAATTTTCACACTACAGTGCTTTCAGTAATGAGATTTCTAATTTTTTAAAATAATATTTCCCTATTCCCGACACGCGTAACACTGATACAGCGGATATCATCCATGTACACCCCTAAGACATTGTACATTTAATTATAATGCTTATTACTTTGCTTATTCCTTCGTGGAGACACAAAATCGTTTACTCGGTTGAACTTTAAGGGGCGATGTTAAGTTGAAAATTCCCTCATTTCTCCCGGGAACAAAAATTGAAGAACTCCAGGCGTTAATAACAGGCATTATTTTTCTACGGCTTATAAATATTCAGATCGTTATCGCAACGATGAAATCGAGCTAAATGCAAATGCGTGTTGGTTCAGGTACGGTTTCAATTGGTGCGTAAAAATGAGCGGACTCTCGCCCATCGTAATTTCTCTCATCGTAATTTGTTGGTAAAAACCTTGTTCAAGTTAATCAAACCTGTTGTAGTGTACCAGGAGCGAGTCAACAATTTCACGGAAAAAATAATATTTAGTATGGAGTATAAAAAAATCCTACCTTCGCCTATACTTTTTATGTAATTTTCTTCCGCCTTCGTTTATATAGCGCTAGTAGCTACTGTAGATGTAATTGTGTTAGATTTCATTCGTTGGTCCCCACTGACTATGAACTGTAGTTTAATTATAGAATCCGTATTGTTATTTAATTATTCTTTAGTTCTGTCCTCAGTGTTGGTCTTTTGTGAGATAGCAGTCTTGTGTGGCCCGTCCATATGTCTATGCAGGATGAATTCCTCGTGTAACAGATTTATGTCTGTTTGTCGCTCAGCCTATATGAAATGCGATACAAAACGATTAAATGAACATTTTCAATTATATAATAATGTTACTAGGAAAAATGTGTCTAGCAAAAATAAATTGTATACGAAATGTAAATATGGAAATTCGTTTCGGACACTATCTTCCTGCTCTAAGGAATCTAACTTGTAACTCTTCGAAATGGTTTCGCTCTTTAATCCAGACTTCTTCGTGATTCATGACCACGCATCTAAACAATACAGATTCTTAAGGCGGCTGCCACCTGGTGTATAAATGTAGGGTGCCATTAGTACCTGGCAGGCTATAATAAATTGCTCATCGTCCTAGGGCATTTAGTTTTTGAACGGATTATATGCTATTATAGCCTTAAGTATACTTAATTCAGCTTACCGTAAAATTATTGACTTCGATTGTTCGATTTGTATTAACGGTACCGTAACGGTAACCAGATACCGGATTGCCTAGACGAGATTTATGGCCAAGAGTACTGCCAGAGGTTAGTTTACATATTAACTGAGTTGTAACATACGTAAATAAGGCCTGTTACCTCCCTCCCACCCAACCTTCCCATCGGGTTTCCAGTTGGACTAGTTCGCGGGTCCGATGTTAACAGCCACGGCGCTATTTCACTACTTGTTTTATGGCCATCGCTAATTACAGTATTCATATTTACTTTTTAGTGTTTGCCCGTGCATAAATTTTCCGGGCCCAGTGCGAAACGGCGCCGGTGAATTAAAGCTGAAAACATGCTTTAACAATTAAAATTAACCGAACATCCTGTCAGCCCTGTCTACTAAAATATCATTTAGTATATTGTTTCGTACGATTTTCTCCTCTCGCTTCTACGGTTAAATAAACCTTGTCAAATCGAAAAAGATATTAGCCCATGTACAAACAGACGATAGTATGACAAAACAGGAAGAAGTAGCTCTGAACAAGCAGGACATACGAGACAATGACCCCGAGAAAATAGAACAGATAATTAAATTTTTAAGGCAAACAGATACTCTATTGCGCCCCTAAAGAAAAATGGCGATTAAAAATCAGTACTGTGGCAGGGCACACAGGATGCTCCATTTTAATCCATCGCGTGGAGCTCTACTGCGTACTTTTTATTTCCTCCAGGAATTTCTAACCGAATCGGCCTATCCCGACCAGTTGTCTATGGGGACTAAGACCAGTTGTAAATTATATACGTGTGCTTGTTACAAACAACAGAGTAACTGAATGCTAACTCGTAACCTATAAAAAGACTGTCTGGTTAACCGCAAGTGTACCCTAAGCCTTTTACGCCCTAATTCGTATCGAAGGTTACAGCTCGAGCGGAAATTCTTCCCTGAGCTTCTAAAGTAAAGCTGAAATCCAAAACGGCCCGTCCACCACCGGATAGATGACCCCAAGAATTTAAAATTGCCCCCCTCTAATACTATATTATTATATCGGTAAGATACGCAGAGGAATGGTTAATATTTTTTTAATGAAAGCAATAAAAGATATCGAACAGCAGAGAATCTACAAAATCGGGACCAATTTTTGGTTGGACCAATGGTGGCGAAACGTTATATGTGCGCGTGCCAAAATTCCCAAATATTATTTATCAATTGTCTGAAGTTCTGAAAAAATTAAGTATAAAATTAAGAATTTGGACATCCTATCTATTAGAAAAAAAAATGAATCTTTAAATCGTTCACGTTTCATCTCTTGCACGCATGCCATAGTTTCGCCGCCGTTTGGTTCGATGGTAGAAACGGTGTATGAAAGTGGCACTGACCTTGGAAATAGCTTTTGGTGCGGAGGTAGCTGACCGAAAGTCTGAGTATCGACAGCCGGTCTAGCTTTGAGAGTATGTTCTGTTCGAATGGGAGTAGGTTGGCCAGCGTGTCCAGTTCAGCGTTCAGCCGCTCCCTGTGACGCTTGCTCGGGTTGCTCTTAGTGACGCCATCCTTCGGCGGCGGCTTCAGACTGCAACAGAAAAAACAAGAAAATACATTGCACAAGTTAAAATTAAATGAAGTAACCTACACTGGAAGTAAAACGGTGCTACTTCACAGTAGACGTAATAAAGGAAATTGGAATTAAGAATTAGACTAAATTTCAAGATCCCTTTAAAATTATGCTCGTCACTAGGAATAACAAAAGGAGAGTAGTTTAGAATACAAGTTTGGTTTTTGAGTCTTTGGAATGCGATAGACAGGTCATCAGTCTACGCTCGCTGATTTGGTCTTTCGCTGGACCCACTGCTAGCCATCTTCAGTAGCTTGTTTGTTTTATCTGGACGGTCACTGCAGTTTGACTGTGGTCCATCCGCAGCTACTGAAGATGGCGAATAGCTCAGGTCTTCACCCGAGATAGTCTTCAGTCTTTTTGGTTCTAAAGTAACGACAAATGTCTCCGGTTTTTGTCTTTTTACCTTTATGGACCACCTCCGTTCACTAACAGTGTCTTTCTAACTGTTACTAACGACGTCTAACTAACATTGTACTTTATATTAGTTTATTGTTACTTAATAGTTACTCATGCGTGTGTCCGACAACGACCTTCCAAATTCTACAACTTGTTAGTCTCTCATAGTACTTATACCTTCAAATGACTCATATTCTGTGTAATCTTTCTGTCTCGTCTTCATTCTGGAACTACCCTATTACTACCGACAACATAGAAAACTATACACATTTCTGATATGAAAGATATGAGTGTGGATAAAGAAAATCGCAGTCGACATTGCGCGTCCAAATTTCTGTTTTCGGCGCCGATTATTTCAGAATTGAGACATTAAAAACAACGGAGCCGGTGATTCGCCTAAGTAGAGTTCCCACTATTAACCCGGTATTATCCTTGTCTTATAATATTCCTTTGTTGTAACCCGATAGTATCTTTATGGCTATAAAACTAAAATCTCAAGGCTCAAGAATAAATTCCTGTTTCAGGAATTAACACATTGTGTGAAATAGCCCCCTGATGAAGTGATGAAGTATCCAGCTTAAAGGTATCTTCTTCAGTTTGGTACATCATGCAGTATGAATTAAAAAAATTGTTAATATATTTAATTGAATGGCGATAATTAAATTCATTCAAAATTCACTTCAGTACGTTCATTAAATACATCAGTCGTCAGTACGGCACAATATTGCAGACGGAATGCTGATGACATTCCAGAACCAGTTAGTATTATGAAATATTTTTAATTATTTATTTTATTTCTATTTTGCAATAAACACACTGGTAATTTGTCCCTTTCCGTTTATGGAACTTAAGGGCAGGCTATACGGCCATTTCTAATTGAAGGCCCCCTAAGAGCGGAGAAACTTCGGGTTGTGGTGGAAGCGTTGGCGCGATAGTTTCGCAAGGCTTTATTACGCAATTAGCCCCGAGGGTGACCGAGAGAGAGAGAGAGAGAGAGAGAGAGAGAGAGAGAGAGAGAGAGGGTTGGAGGGAGAAGAGCGTGAAGTGACTTAAGGAGAACGGGCTTCGGCTGAAACGGCTTGACAAATTAATTAAACTCTGTCGGTGGTAGGAGTGGCCGGGCAGAAGGGGCCGCTAATGGGTGGAGGCCACCGAGAGGCCTCCGACCGCCAATAAACCCGTTTATTGTCCGCCGAACACCAACACCGCCCTGGATAATGGAAGTCCCGGGACGGGTTAATCGCCATTTAACCCCAAAGGGAATTTTTTTACTCCACGGCTTAAGCAGGCGAGACGAAGACCCTTCACGTCTAGACCTATAATAACCGCAGAAAAATCGCTTGTCGAAAACGTCCTCGAATCCCGGCACAAGAGGCTTGCCACAATGGCATGCAAACGGTGGCAGTAAATTTAAAAAGTATTTCCCGTCTTATTATCCCTATTTTCATAACAAGTTTTGTTCCAACGTTTCGATTCAACGTTTCGCAATCTCCGTTGTACATACTATAAACAAGGCATAAATTTCATGCGGTAAAACAACTCCGGATTTAAAGAACAATTGAACCGGCGTTCCTTATCTTGAGTTTAGTTCGTTAGCCGTAATCTGATTCTGAAATTAATGATTATTTTTGGGCTTGTGACCAAGTTTCAAAAGCTGCACGATTCAATAGCGTGGTTCAAATTGAGACAAAAATTGATTATTTTCCAATAGTCTCGGTCGACGTTTTCGGGTTATTAATGTCATTCAATTAATTATAATTACCCGCCGTCATTCGAACGCGGGACCCCTAGAATTGATTTTAATTTTGCTTGATTGGTCACGAAAGTGCGTATACTCTGGCAAACACATTCATTGGAATGTTAAATTATTGGTAAACTTATTAAAAAAGAAATATGGCTTTGGCGAGGGAAATAGGTGTTTTTGGGAGGGTGTTCAGAACATTGTTACTGATTCGATTTTCAGTATCCGTTCGGTTTCGGCTTGCCGTCACCGCTAGTAGTATTCGCGTAATAAAAAGTAAGGATAGGCCTCCCTAGAACGCGTATAAATAAACATGTCCGATTTCGGTTTCTTCCCATCGTCAATAGCAATGCGACTGCACATGTCGATGAAGCACCCGATAGAGGGATGCCAAAACGCGAGGAAAAAGTCGTTCGGAAACAAGGTTAGTGTAGAACCTGTAAAGATCTCTGTCGATAACGATATTAACAACAAAAAAGAGTTTGATTTACAGCCGGCCGTAACACAGTTTATTTGTACGCTACGGATCATAACGACTGGGTACTCTTTCCGGCCGTTGATGAACCAAATTGAATTTAATTAACTTTATTTTGAGTAAAAAATTGAGTTTTTTAACGGCCGCAATTCTTCTCCTAATCATGTCCGAGTTAATGGCACGACGGGCCTGGCGCCTCTTTTAGCCGATTTTCGTTTTTTCCTACAGCCAGCAGTCGACAGACCACTGTTCTGTCGAAAATGGAAAAACATTTAAGTTTCGGCTAATTTCCGATAAACATTTATCCTTTTAAAGATATAGTATCAAATAAAAATCACTTTCATTATTGCCTCAACGTGAGGCTACAATTCGCCCCTCCAGATATATTAATTTTAACAATCGAGGCTGTCCCGCTGTTCGCACAAATTACCCACGAGCGTCGAGCATCGTTATGACCCGAGACGCCGACATCGAACCCGTACTCAACAACGCCCAGTTTGGTGTCCGCGTACTTAGCCTTTTAACGACCGGCCGGGGCAAGTGTAAAAAGAGCCGGTTAATGAAGCCGGGCAATTAGACAATAGTTTTAAGTGGCCTTCGCGGCTACCGAAGCCAATTTTGAGTAACGCGGTCTCACTTTCATTTTCTCCAGGAGGCTGACCAGTGGTTTATGAGCCTGCGGGACCGTTTACGGCCAGTGAAAACAAAACGAGAAAAATTCAAGGAACAAATTTAACCCCCCCCAATCACCCTATCGTATTTAGAGTCACGAAAGTAGACCCTTATCCGGGGGAGGAAAAATTCGCAGGGGTAAAGAAATTCCAAAAACCCAATTACCGTCTCGGCGAAGACAGCTCCTTAAAAGGTCGGTCCGGTCGGATAATTACCGGCCCCCCTTGTAACGCCCAGGCCATAGACTTACCGGATCGGTGACCGGTATTAATTCTTAGCGTCTGGGAATTTTCAAAAACAAAAGAAAAAAAAAGATGAAGAGTATAAAATCGCCGGACCTTTAATTTTCAGTTTACGGTCGACCCCCCCCCCCGTTTCTTCAAAGTCGTAATGGACCGGTCAATAATTACTGCCCCATTAGTATACATAGAGTTCCTGACCGTTAAATATTTAACTGCCGCCGAACTACGACCGCAGGCCGCGTCGGACCGTCCGAAAATATCTGAAATAACGCGGGGATGTTTCGACAGTCCGTACTCGGTGAATTCGAAAAGATTAATACGGTATACCGCCCATTAATTTAATATCTGAGAAACTAACAAATAATATAATAAGAGAACTACAATATAAGCCGAAAATGAAAACTATATTCCCGAATAAGAAAGCGTTAGAAAATAAATTTGTCAATAACTTCTTCTTTCTATTGGTTAGAATCGTTAAATACCAGTAAATTCTTTCTTTAAATTAAAGCCACAATTACTTTACGCTTTACTACTAAAATAATCACAAATTTTCGGCTTAGTTTGGTATAACCAATGGCTGATTCATGAAGTAGGCATCAACCCCCTTCTTTTGCCTTATTTTGTACTTTACTAGGCTAATTTAATCCTTTTCCTGGGCTTTAGTAGTTCCGTGTCCCGACCGGTTGTCCACATGTCGCCGCGGCCGAGTTTCATCACCGGCGGGTTTTAATTAGAGAAGTAGTAGACGTGGACGGGGGCCGGAAGCCGCCGGCTGCACCGACCGTGACGATTGGACAGCCAAGTCAGATAATGCGATAATGGAATTTAATTCATCGTAACGCTTAATTAACAAGTACCCAGCCGCTGTTACACAGCACAGAGGATAAGTCGTACAAGGTTAATATGTTTTCATTTAACGAAGTATGGATTATGTTTTCCAACTCCCGAACTTATATCATAATGTGCGATATTTGATAACAGATTTCTCAGAATAAATACAATTATATTTTTTTATAGCAATAATTTTGATAGTAATTCATCATTACAAAACTAATTGCAAAGGCATAATTAGTGCCATATCCGTAATGTTTATGTACCTTATTCAGAAAGTGATTTCAGATAATGAATGATATTATTTCTGAAGTTGAATTAAATTTAGTAATGCAACATGAACCAGCCTACTGAGAATGGGTGACTTCAATGCCCGAAACGAAAAGTTATGCTCATGTCACAGTTGATATCTGCCTATATGGGGGAGGTCCTTAGTTTAGAGTGAGGAATATTCAGTTATAAGATCCTTATGAAACTGAGGGTTAGTTAAAAAATATACTAATACTTCTGTGAACAATCCTAAAGACTCGTTTTATAATATTTCTTTCTTCTTTGTTTACTGAGAAGAAATGGTGCTTGGGAATGCGATGTTTACAATCGAAATCTACTGTCGAATCGTAGAAACGTGACGGGGGTCATGAATGATTACGTGCAGAATAATCGGCGTGTCGTCGAAGGGCTGCAGGTGCTGTTGCGGCTCTTGAATGGGGGTCCGTAGGGCCATTCATGACTGGGGCGGCGAGCATCGGGCCCTGTTCCGTGCCCGCTCACATTTAACCCCGCGGCGGCGGCCGCCGACCGATGAATTAGCAATGATCCGCCGGGCGGTGAGCGGGTTCGAAACGGCCCTTTTCAGGGCCACGAAACGCTGGGCGGGGGAGGGGGAAGCGGAGTGGATAAAATTAATATTGGACGGGGGAGCGATTGAAAATCCATAATGGAGCGCAATCACGTATATGGCGGGAGTTGGACATGCAACAGTGGGAGGGGGATCGAATGATTTCGTTTCGCCGTCGTGTAGGGGCTGTCGGCACCCTCGTGTGAGCCTGAAATGGCCACTCATTTGTTCAATTTGTAAACTGAGAACTGTATTGTTTTCAACAAGCGAAATCTGTTAAGTGGGAGTATACAAGAAGCCATTTTTTTGTCGTTTGTTATTTGTCATTTGTCCTGCACAAATGTGCACTTGGATTAGCTTATCAGACAATATGGTCCTGTTTATATTAAAGCATTTTGAGTTTCAGTCTCACCGTTCACGAATGTCTACAAAAATTAAGCTCATTATGTCGTCCTTGCTCATAAATTGCCTTCTATCGTTAGTCCATCACCCATCACGCACATGTCGTCGCGAATGAACCAAGTTTTAAATGGACCTTAGTCAAACGGGAATCAGTTCTGATCGTTCAAAGACGTGGACTTGCATATATTTGTGTCTTATTATATGTTTGTATTAATAACTAATTAGCGGGACCTCAGCCTCGGCACGCTCAGCTCAATGATATCAGCGAAGACGTAATTGCTATCTCCGACCACAGGTAGTCCGTGAAGCAGTCAGTTAAACAATTCCGGCTTGTAAAAAGGTTTATATAAAGTTATTATTGAGATCGACACGTTTTGTGCGTAGTTTCTCTTTGCGGCAAGGACAAATGTTTTTGTAATTTACAAAAGTCACGCTATTTTATTAGACAATGAGCTGAAACAAACTCTCTACAGCTCTGCTGTGTTACTACTTCACAGCAACATGATTCAGCAACTAGTGTAGATACGGCTTTACTAATGTTGGGGTCGCTCTTGGTAGGACTGTAGATTCCTACGAATACTGTACCAAATACGAATACAAAGAATGTGAAAATCGCTTTCTACAGTAGTAGTTTATTTTGAGTGTAAGACTAGCGTACTGGACCCACCACTTTGGTCTACATTAAAACCAAATAGTCCAAATATGATATATTGTATAAAGTAAAACAAATAATGTAACAGAACTAAATTATGCTACTCATTATTATCAGGAGACAATAGTATCAATCGGGATCAAACGAACGATAGATATTAAGATATTCTGAATTAATTGTCCGATACGTATAAAAGTAGAGCACTGACTTTATTACTAATGGCATGGTGCAGGACCAATTTGTGGCTTATCCGAAATAAAACCGATATTTTTTTTTCGTTCAAAAAATCTAGACGTCTGGGGACGGCCCCGGTGATCGAAAAATCGGCCGTCCGGAAAATTAATCCCCGTATCGAAACTTCGATTCGGTTCGAGTTTCGATTGGTAATTTCGTAATTGAAATACGAAGATGGCAGGAGGGACTGCCGGTGGAGTGCGGTTTGTGGGCAGTTGGTCGTGTGCCCTGGACGCGTGGACGGTAAACAAATATCCTGTACCGTTACGATTCAATTACCAATGGCCTGGACAAAAAAATCGCTGCGGCTACGGTTTCCTTAAGGAAACAGACCCCGGGGGAACTTCTCTCTGTCTAATTGCGACTGAGGGACACTTTCTAGATATCCTATCTGCAAGACGTTATTATGGTCCTCTAAATATAGACTAAAATAATCCTCTCGGGTGGAGTAAGCCTAAACATACCTTCATATATATTAACAAAAATTACTTTACTTAGTCTCTTAGGCACTACTGGAAAAGAACAACATCTTTATGAACTTCCAGTATAGGTACAGTTGCCCTAGTTCGTTTTTTGTGTCCCCACATCTGAATAAAACATCACATTCTCAGAAACCTTACACGTAACACCTAGTTGTTTCAAGTTAACTAACAGTACTCCAAAGACTGGACGTTTCGTCACTTAAATTTGAATTAAAAAGAGGAAAGTATATATTTATTTGTTTCCATACATCAAAAAATCTTCGTTTGACGAATGATATTTTTAGTTCGGAAGCGTTGTTGTTTGTGAAAAATCGCCCGTGTAAATTGGGGCTCGTCACACGCCATAGGGCAATTTGTTTGTTCGCTCCCCCCCCCCCCCCCCCCGGCACTACCCGGGTTGGTAATTCTTCGCTGAAGTTTCGAGCAATTTCGAGAAAACATAATTTCCACCCTTTTCTCAGCCGAAAATGAAATATGCCGGTCCCGGACGTATCTCGAGTATCGCCGTTAAGTTGGGTTGAGTCAACATTGTCAAATCTGACCCAGTAAAGATTCAGGAGAGTGGCTATTCAGGGATGGGGGGAGGATTGTGAATCTGGAATTGATATTGCATAGAACAATATAATAAACATATAACTACTATTACGAGTATTACATATGGTTGAACAGGAATTCGATATTTTTATCGTCCAGATGAATTTAAAGAAATCAGGAATGAATTTTATAAATAATTTTAATAATATAAATTGTTCTTATTCATCAGCCAATTTTTCAAGTCATGAAAAATGTTTTTTTTAGTAGTCTTCCGAAAATGTTAGCAATACGTTCAGAGCATTGGAAGTTGAGATAAACGACATTCGAAAATATCTCAATCCGGTAAAAATTAATCTTACTACTCGAATAATTCTAAGCTCAGATTTTACACCTCTCACCGCCCCAGTTGCATACGAGAGGTGTAAGTGATGCAATGTGTGTCATTGGCCTTTAAAAATGGTTTCTAGTATTTATGAACGGATAATTTCTCATACAGACATATAATTTGTTCGCAGAGATATAAGCTAGATTTCATTCGTATGATCTAAACTGGTAATGAAAGACTCGTAAAATTGTCTCGCGATAGAGAAATTTGAGTTGCGTTAGTACTTCGGAGTAGGACGGAATGCTACTGAAGATGGTTAGAATCTGAAAGTGACAGAAAATGAAAATGAAAGTGATCCTCTCAGACTTCCCCCTAAATATGTTAAACTCCTAGAACAGAGCATGTAGGGACCAGTTTGAGAGCCCTGATGTCTGTCGGGTCGACTTGAGAACTTTATTTTAAAAGCCCCACTCACTTATGTGACATCGATTGCGCGGAGAATGAAGTTTATGAGCTCCCCAAAGGCGGGACTTAGGGGTAGGATGAGAATTGCAAACGACAGGGCCATGTTTACGACCGCACCGTAAAAGAAAGGGCCCGGAAGTCACTCACCATGACCCACTCAACTCCGCTGTAAAACCAAGATGTTAAATCCTTTCTCGCTTTATAGCGCCACTCAGGATTTTTATTATTTTTTTTTTAGACCAACTATTTCAATTCAGGTCCAGATTCATGATTTCGCGTTTTCGCTACGATTGCATCATATATTTTCTGGGCACTGTACAAAATACAATGCGATTGTTACTTTGAATGCTGTTGCAAAAGACGAACGCTATCTGTCATATCTGTAATCACGAAATATGAAATAAAATTTACAGTAACTGTAACAGTGGGGGCAGGATAAGTAGCCGAAATGCCTTAGTGCATCACTATATGTAACTAAAAACTAGTCTAGTGATATTCCTAACACCAAACAGGTTTCTGAAAGGATTTAATATAATATAAAAGCATTTTATCACCCGTGATTTCTCTCTCCCCATTCGTCAGGTTCTTGATAGGCAATTTAATATAAATAAATTAATCTACTTCATTCATTGCATGATCGTATTTGTTTTTCAATATATTCTTGTTATTTTGGGTTATTTAGTATGGCGGTCTGCGATGGCTTGAAATACCATGGTTCTTTCTACATTGTCTAGGTTCGACTTCTCGCCATCTTCAATAGTATTGTCATCAGTTGGCTGGAGAGTCCTCTGTGCACATCGATTGCATCTGTGGCATCCTGTCTGCGCTATCATCACCCTTTTTACTGATGTTATTTAAACGAATTCCGGTGAATATACTTGCTGTTGTCTTACAGTGGGCCCCGGCCGCGTAAACACAGGTAGCCGGGAGTTGTGCCTCTGGAATTCGAGAGGTCGCTGGTACGCTAAGTCGATTATAATTGTGGAGGCGGCGGCGTGGGGCGGGCACCGCCTCCCGGCATTAGGGGCAGGTCATTAGCCGCTCTCCCGGGCCCGAACACTCCCAGGGGACCAACCCGACAAAAACAATATCAGATTTCCGGCCGCTGTCTTCGAAATTCTAGACCAACTACCGTCTTATTATAGTTTCTAAACCGGAGTTTACTCGAGTTTGCGGCCTACTCCGAACTGAAATTTCGTAACCTAGACTGTTTTATTTGATAAGAATAACATTATCAGTAGGAATTCTTTAAAACGTTTAAAACATCCTAACTAGAAGATGTCCACCGCGATTATTGATTTACAAAATATTGTTTCTAATTGTCCTCTTTCATATCTAATCTTGGGTGGAACCCACACTACGAAAAAATCCTGTTACCGCACCTATGCCTTATTTGCTCCTCCGGTTATTACACCGGGACGACGATTGGTCCGAGTTCAGTGCAAGTCCCTCTTGGACTAAGTCATAAGGTCGGAGGAAAAGAAAAAGGCCCAACCGGAAGCAAGATATACTCTAGGCCTTCGCTCAGTCACTAACAATTATCATTGTTTATACAACGATTGAAACTACACCCGATAGCAATTATTGCGTCGGCTGTATCTCCGAGGGTCCAATTATGGTCGCAACACGACCGTGTTCTATGAAGGTCTCTCATATATCGACGCGGGCAGACTGAAGGGGCCTGACTGAAGGGGACGGAGATAGTTTAATAGCCGCTGTCGGAATTCCAGAGGGGCCGGCAACGGCGGCAATTAGAAGAAAAACGCGGCGTTTTCGGATCCGAACAAGTAGCCCGGCAAGATTATCGTCCCGCTTTCTGTGTCTACTGTCTTTCTGTGTCGGACTAAAGTATCGGTTTGGGGTGTCCACGTCCCCGGGGAGACAGGGTTGGCAAGAGAGAGGGAGGGAGATGGAGACTGGGAGGGAGAGAGAGTGAGAGGGGTAGAATGATCGGTCGGATTCCGTCAGACTCAAAATTACAGTTCTCGTTTTTGCGCCGTTATACACAATTATAGGGCGCGACCCGCCCGACACTGACGCCTTAAACGGGCATCAAACCCACATCGCACAGGGACGTGATGTATCGGGGGTCTCTCTTATCTCTGAATGTAAACTAGGTGGTAATTGAATGACCATGAAGTAAAACGAATAATTTGAAACTCAAAGTCCTATTGTTCACTCGAATCTTTGATGATGCCAACAGAAAACACAGAGGAATGCATCATTGAAGAAATTATTTTAGAAGCTGGTTTAGAGTACTTGCGAGGGATTGGAATACCGTAGATTGATCTTTTGCTAGTGCTAATGCAAAAGATCAAACCAGCTAGAGAAGACAGAAACACACTGAATCTGCGGTATTTAGAAGCTGGCAATTATTAACAGAAATAAACGACAATAGCACTTTCAATGGAACCTCCCAAAGGCAATAAGAACCATTCCTTCAGTAATACACTGAGATCCTGACTGTATCCTCGAAACAAATATGCCTTAAATAACTATATTTATTATTTTCACCCGTTACAGTTTAATCGAAAATCAACTCGAAATATGCTTGCGTAAGCAAGCTATGTTGGAGTTCAAATGTCGCTTTGTTCCAATTTAATGCCGGTCTAATTGTATAGCTTGACTAATGGGAATCGAATTAATTAGCGAGCGTGCTCGCTCTCTGAGATCGAATTGAAAATAAAAAAAATGGTACAAAACGCAACAATCGAAACCGCTCTCGATTTAGGGAGACGAGAAAATCGCGTAGAGACCATTCGTGTTTATGTAACTCGCGGCGGCTTTCTCTTCCCCGAACGGACGGAACAAACAGCGAAAAGACCTGTCGGGAAAATTCCTCTTTTTTTTACGATCGGACTCAGTATCAAACGGGACTTTAATGAATGGACGAATCCTAAAATCTGTTCACGGAAATCACTTAACGTTGGTCGTTTTTTTAAGATCCTTGCATGAGAATGCCTTTAATAAAAACACCCACATAACAAGAACAGTAGCCTGAGATAATTCTGTTGGGATTATTTACTAACGTTTCTCATCTATTTTAACATACAATATATTCCTTAATGTATCTTTGGCCGGCATTGATCTTTTGCAAATTTTAATACACTGTATGACTGATACAATATAATCCAACAAATATAACTGAATTTTTGCAATTACTGTTGTAACTACACACGATTATTTTCGTGTGGACAAACATCTTTTATTTTCTCGTAAAACAATTCTAATAGTAACTTTTTTTTACAATTTTAACCTAACAAACCTTTGAAATTAGATACGCCCTTTATACATTTCCGTAATTACTGTTTTATGCTTGATGCTGGGGTAGGTAAGTAAGGTAATTTAAACACCGTATTCCCGAGGCTGTAAAACGGACTTTACCGAATTCCAGGCTCGAGCTAATGAAAACGGGGGGAGACTACATTTTTTTCAGCTTTCCCACTCGGTGAAATCCCGTGGGGCCCCATTGGGACCGGTACAAGCAAACAGGGTTTTTTTGCTGGTCTCCTCGTTTTGTACTGTTAATTACATTAATACGCCCCCTGAGTGTGTGTGTATGTATGTGTCTCCCGGCGGAGCTCATTAAAATATGCAATCAAATTAGGCTAATGATGGAAGGGCGGCCTGAGCGGCTGGGGCGGGGCCCGCGGCTCGGTATTGATCCGGCGCAGTAACCAACCGCCTACGCTTCTAATGTCCCTATGTAAATTGCGGCCCTGCCGGGGCGGAGGGTGGCGGGCCCGAAGAGGGAGGGAGGGAGGGGACGAGAGGGAAGAACGTGGGGGGAATGGGGAGTGATAAAGGGGATAGACAAGACAGCGACCCCCTTTTTAAAGTGGGCGAACGCCATCTTGAGCCTTGGAGACTTCGGGTGGGCGTAGTCGGGGTAAATCCTTGTACACCTAAGCGCAAATTATATTTAATACAATCACTTTTATGTGTTACCAGAACTATAGCATATTAATAAGACGCCGATGCAAATTAATATAAGAAAAAAGATATTGACGTAAATGTTCCTCAAATACTGAACTTGACTTGATCTCTTTTTCTACGACGAAAAAATCGCTTAATTTTGCAAAAAATGGGATCTACAACAATTTACTTTTAGAACAATAGGACTAAAGTACAAAGAAGTTATCTTAAAATTTGCAACTATCCGCAATCATACCTCATTAATTATGATTGAAGGGGGAGACGCACACGTGCGTCTCATAACAGCACTGTAATGGTCGTGTAATTCAACAACTAGCAATGCCGAATACGAAATATTACAATCGATCAAACGATAAAGACATTGATTAACAACTGACCGGACCATGTGTATATATATATATATATATATATATATATATATATATATATATTTGTGTGTGGGACCATATATCTAGTTAATTACGTTTAACAGCCTTATAAATTCAGCAGCCTTACCACCACCGGCGGAAGCCCTGTATTAAAATTAATGTAGGCGGGAGAAACATCGGCCTATTCATTAATGTAGCGCCGACAATTAGCCGAGTTTAATTTAATCTCGGGGCCCTTCCGATTAATCCTTTTTTTTGTTACTATCAGTGTTGCATTATTCAATTAAAGAAATCGCGGAGTCACTGATACACTGACGGCCTAACGTTTCAACGGTGCAATTAATATTTGAATACTAAATTCAGTGACTAGAATGAATCTAACTTTTACCGGATGATGTCGAACAAAATCCATAGTCACTGTAAAATTGACCTAAATAAGTATAACGTAGGGTGATTATGTTTAAACAAGAAAAAATGAAATTATTTATAACAAAAATACTTATTTATTCAATTCAAATTCGCATTTTCCCACGATTTTTGTACTGAATCAAATAAAAAGAAATATAATCAACCGCATAAATTTACTTTGACATCATCCATCTGTAATGCCCAAAATTAATTAAATTCGTACTGGTAAGCTTACAACACAATTAAAATATAGTAGTCATTTCAAATTTTCAGATGAAATTTACACATTTACACGGTTTTTCACGTATTTCATGAATTTTCTAAGCCCCTCCATTCGGCGATTCCGGTCTAGCATTAATTAATTAATCGATCGAACAGAGGGTAATGTCATTTTATTGGCTTTCAAATATACTTATACATCAAAAATGGAAATTTTCAGGGCCAACAATTAAATCAGTTGCCGGTTACGGGCGCAATATTTCATTGCCCGGCTTTTTTTTCTGATGTACGCAGCGCCTTGTAATTACAGAAGATTAATTGTAGTTCTCCGCAAACCGTTCGCCGATTAACCGGACGGGCTTTGTGCATAAATTACTTTGTTAATTGTTGTTGAGCTCGATACAAAAAAAAAATTTAGATTTATGTGTCAGTGTTGGCCGTGCACCGTTAATGATTGACGGTATTAGACTTGGCGTTTCTGAGTCTGTAACGCACGGTGATTTATGAATTGAACCTCTGTATGCATCGAATTAAAGTTTTTCCATCAGACTTATCTGGATATTCATTATTCATATAGAACCTTCGGCAGTACCTAAGCTAAGTACAACTTGAAGGGGAATGCATAAAGACACGACAATATCGCGTAAACAAATACATTTTTTGGGTGATAGATGAAAGATTTTCCCAACTTTTTATGTATCTATTGATTTATGCATATTGGTACGACTGATGTGTGCTGTTATTCTTCAATGGGCAATTATAAATTTAAAAACGATTACTGAAATATTTAACATGACAAATATACAATTGTGGTTTTTAGTTCTTTCGCTTCTGCATTTTTCTTTATTTAAAATATAGTTAACAATGCCGCCGACAGTTCGACGGCTTTCTCTGCCGGTGGATTTAAACACAACTGAAAGCCGGAAATGCTTGAAAATGCACTAAATCAACGGGGGAGAAGTACATCCTATCTGAAATTATATTCTCCTGGCCAAAAAAATGATACTTCATTTTGAATGCTGAATCATAAAAATTGGCCTAAATTACTTCCTGCCCAAATGGAATGTGCACTGAGATGGGGGCAGTTGGAATCAGCTCAGTCCGGGTTAACGGTCTCCGAGCATCGATTTATTTACAAAGTATTTCAGTTAGCCAGAGAATTAGTCATCCTCAACTGTAGAATCAAAAGAAATTTTCGATTGCTTGAATGTTATTGCGTGAGAATTTCAGTGACATAGGCATACTCAAGTACCTCAACGGAATGCTACTATCGAAGGTGACAACCCATGCATTGGATTACAACTTAATCTGTTGGGCATTTCTAATATTTCCGTTTAATTTAGTTAAGTTTAGCAGCAGTGGAATCGGAATTCTTTTTTTGTCCCAGTTTCATTCCCATTTATCGTTTTGACCGAGGATCTTTCCTCTCCTGCAAGGTGGTGTTGCTCCCATCATCGGTGGGTCTACTGGCTGGATTGAAGCTTAAAATATGCCAAACCCCGGGGAAAAAGCTGAATAAGTAAATTATTGTAGTCCGCCCTACGTTTATTGCGCTCGGAGTTCTAAATTATCCGCGTTTAAATAATCCTACTGCTCTCATAAATCATGCGAGTTGTAAACAAGATCAACCCTTAAGCTCGTAATTCAATTGTGTAATTACGATATAGAAAACTCGGGCCAATTTATAATTAGAAACTGGATTTACGATCGGGCGGCGGCGCGTTACAATTACACCGGTTTTTAGTACTTCCTACCGTAATCGAGGACAGTTTGTTTCTCTATTGCCTGTAGACTTTAATGCTACGCATAAATATTTAGCAGCGAGATTGACATACTGACGTGTAATTGTACTTCATGGGTAGTATTTTACGATGAATGCATGTAGGTTAACGCGCACCAAAGAACTATTCTATTTTATAACAACTTAATTGGAAATTCGGACTTGGGTCTGTAAGCATTGAGGCGAAGAGGTGAAGAATAAGAGGTGTGTTAAATCACAATCGTATATATTGTGATACATACATATGCACCCAACGATGTATATCTGCCATGTATACATGGTGTCCCAAACTAAATGTAAAGACTTCGTTCTGGAAAAAATTGCAAGAAACAGTCCAACATGGGGAAATGAGTATAATTCAATACTGGGCAAATTATTGTAACAAATTCGCTTCACGGCCTCCGGTTAAATAACTGATAATTTATAGAATAACACGAATGTCTTATGTTACAGAAACCGTACGCGAAAACCATAGGATATTCGGCATTAGAATGTGTACTGGCATTTTGTGATAAGTGTAATTCACTCGAAGGCTTGTGATGAGTCACTGACGAATTCATAGGAGAGAGGCGGGTTTACTTTAGTCTGTTTATGTTTACATTCCTGTCCTATGCATTTGTCAGCTATTTTCAAGTGCATTTGTCACGATAATATGCCACGTACTGGATTACACACATTTACTCTTATGCGACTGTTTTTTTGTGGCCTTCTCCACAAATCGAGTAAAAACTAGGAAATCTCAAAAGGACCTTTTGTCATAGTTTTTCTATACCCTATACGATCTTGAAGTTTTTCATTTTTGGGGGCCGGGGGACAGCCTTTGTATGTCATATATTTGTGGTAGGGAATCAGGTAACAGCTTGGACTAAATAAATTTTTAATTTAAATCCGACTTCCACAGCCTAGAATGCATCGGCTTCCGAAGCGATAGTGGCGCGGATAAGATCGTCTTATTTTACGACTGGTTCAGGCGCGTAACACAATCTGTTTCCGAGTAAAAGCGGTTTTACATTCTGGAGCCCGGCTCCGGCACCGCGACCCCAATAAACCATCTTCAAGCGGGCGTTAACATTTTTCCAGGAACCTCCGTCAGTCGAGGGCTTAAATTACTAATAAAATCGAACCCCCTCCCTTCACCCCCCACCCCCCCCCGTCGTCGACCACTCCCATCGCTTGGAGTCTACCTGGGCACATGACCCCATCTGGGCACATCACTCATTGTCCTCTTTGTGTTTAACGTTTATAACCAATACAAAGGTGCTGTAGAAGACAGCGAATACTATCCACGAATGGGGTCGTGAGGAAATTTAAAACGAAAATCCCAACATAAACTGCATATAAAATTTAATAAAGTAACTCAGAATAACTGAATTGATCATAGCGCAGGAGTTCCAAGATTAACAACAATCTACGAATGAATTTTCTTATTACAGGCAGTAAAAAATGTTGAATGGACTATATTGAATATTTATAATGTGCGCCTAAAATTTGTAATGAGTAATACACTAATCGAGACATTGAACATCGGGATATTATATGTTCAAACGGGACTACAAGGGTTTGAAATTCGTGTTTTGTAACTGGCTTTTGAAATACGAGTTTTAAACACTTTCCGATATCGAAAATAGAGCGTTCGATCGAGCCCCGAATAGACGGGCTCATTTTCAAAACAGGATATTGAAAATACTATTTCCGGGGCAGAATCGATCAGATTCAAATTCAGCCGAATATAAATATAAAATGGCCTTTATCGGTCAGCTTTTTTTAAAGGTTTGAATTCATGGGCAATTTAGGTAATTTAACTTCAGCGATTGCGCAATCGGTAATTCAATGTCCGTGCAATTAACTGCATCTCGTTTTTGGACTTACACCTAAGTCCGCCTCAATGCGATGGAGGGTTAAGTTTTAGTCCCTCGACTGGAACTTCCTTAGGTCTAGTTTGGAATTCCTGTTCGGAAGTCTGCGAGGGTTTGGAATACCGTAGTTTTTTTCGGTCTCCTATCCCTGGTTTGGTCTTTCGCTAGACCGGTTTTAAAAGGCCAGCGAGCGAACACATCGCGAAGATCATAAGAACCATGATCCTTTGGAATTGTTGAGTTCACACTTTTTTATTAAATCTTCACACTTGCTATTAAATCGCTACATTTTTCTCGTTTTCGTGTTTTCGAAAATCCAGCCCAACACTCTAGTACACAAATATACATTTTTCATAGCACTCAATGCACGGACATGCTCTGAGAACATTGTCGTTGTCAGGACATAATACTTTTAGAATTAGAAGCCACAATACTGATTAGCGGAATGAATTCGGCGGTCGACCGCGTCCGGCTTCTCGGCGTGAGCATTAGTCGTCACAGGGGAGGGAAGCCCTATCTTCAGGCAAGGGGGAGGGGGAGGGCGCTGCAGATTCAAATAATTTTTGTTTCGGGCTGGAAAAACATCCGGGGATTGTCTAATACTTGGGCGAGTCCAATTATCGAATAAGGTTTCGTTTCCGTGCCGAAGAAATTCGAAAGGTGTCTTCGTAACCGGATTATTCGTAATAAATACGAGGCGAAATCCCCTAGGGCTACTCACTTCCGAAAGAGACGCCCAATAGACTTCTCGTATATTAGATATGTCCCCTTAAATATTTTCTATCATGTATGGCAATAACAAAACCTTCAGCAATAGCATGCACCTCACATATTCGTGACCAATTTGGGCAGCATATGTGCCTTCATGTTCCTCTGATTCTTCCGTAGGCCCATCTTAAGTCCTTGATATTTAGCTACTTTTAATGGTTTTACGCTTTATGATTTCAATATTTCATCCATGTCCATTGGGTGAATGGTGGACCGGCGATATAACAGCCACGTCTTAAATTACAGAACACATAACAGTAACTAACACCCCTTCCAAGAACCCAGCCATGAAGGTATACACCTCAGTGTTGGATACACAGAAATCAGAATTACTTCTTGTACAACCTGTACTAAGTTAATAATTACTGATGGGAGTCTACTGTAAAGCCCAAAGGCCTACTTCAGCTTTAAGCCATTTACCGTTAAATGGGCGAGTGAAAAAACCGATCGATTCAATCAATTCTTAATTACGTTTCGAAACTATTTCCTGCAAGACACGTGGGAACTCGACGAATCGTGCCCGCAATTCAATTCGCGTCCAATCCGTTTTTTATGAATATTCAACAATTTCGCAAAACCGATGAGGCCCGTTCGTTAATACCGGGCCAGGAATTATGGCCGGCCCCCTGATTGCGCTTCCGGTAGAACGCTAATCGCGAATTAAAGCTTTCATCCGCCGCCTCTTCCTTTCTCGAGGCGGGAAAAATTCTTTGGCGAAAATGCGTTGACGTGTGAACTTATCGCTTTCCCAACTGTCTTACTGTTAAAGTAATGGGCCGAAACTGCGAATATTGTTCTTGTCTTAGATAACCGGGAATCTAACACTACGCCCGGAAGTTTCTCCGATCATCCCACAACTGGGATCATCTTGATTGGCTCGACTTGATTCCCAAAATTAAAAATTCACGAACGGATTTTTACGTTTACTGTCATAAAGGTATGGTCTCATACTCAAACGATTGGCCTAATCACGTGCGTATAAAACATAAAGGTTCTATTTCGCGTTCAAACTGGCTGTTTTTCGACCCGGTCCAAATGCCGGAGGAACGTACACAGGCGCCGGACGATAAGTGAAGTATAAAATCCCGGGCGATAGCGTACTGAAATTATTCATAGTATGAGAATATACTCCGGCGGAACATATTTTGTTTTTAGTGGATTAAAGGCAAAAATGCGGCGAGATGGGGGCTGTTAGATAGCGAGAGTTGGGGAGGGTACGGCCGTTAAAAACTGAATAGCGGCCCTAATACCGGCCGTAAAATTTCCCCTTTATACGTGGCCTAAATCCTGCCATTATGGAACCCGGCGATATTGTTGGAAGATTTTTCGGTACTTAATTTCACAAGGTTTCGCATATAAAAACGGTTTTGAATGCTTGTGCCGCCACATCTCCAGACGAGGTTTTCCCTCTGGGGTTTTCCCCCCGTTTGTGAAAGACAACGCGAACGCCTTCCACTCGCCGGGACCAAGGATGGGGTGGTTTGGTCAGAAATGAGGGAAACTACCCCAAACGAAGAGTCGCGGGTAGAAACCAACGTCAAGAATGAACCCGCGATGAATAGGGGTGAATTTGATCAGACAGACCTTCATTAGTTGAACCAGTCACCAGTCGGTATGAGAGCAAAAATGTCTCTGACGCCAACCGGACAAGAGTTTTTTTTTATATTATTCTCTCTTCTGGCCAGGATTTGTGAAAGTTGTGCTCTCAATACTGCCTGGTGACTGGTTCTTGAACCTTTATATATCAACTAATCTTTAGTTTTTCATCGTGGGCTCAGTCGGCTTCTCAGTCGGTTCGCGAATCATTAATATTGTAAATTTTCTTGTCGTTCCGATCAAAAATGTTCGGTAGCTCCACAACTTGTACGGCAGAAATATGCCCCGGTATTTTTAAATTGTTTATATTTTAATGCATTTTATCTAAATGTTCGAATCAGTATATGCAAATAGAGAGCAAATAAAACCGACTACATTTTTAACGTCCATGCACACTCACATGCACAAGATCGGCATTCCGTCCTCCACTCCCCACTCCCAATCAACATTCCGTTCAAATCCGGGGGTACCGTGTATAATTTTATCGGGCGTTCGTTTTATTTTCCAGTTACCCGTATTTATTCAAAAATAAAGGAGAGCGAAAACAGAAATTATGAAATTCCTATCCGACAGACGATAAATCATGGACGCTCGACTGAATCTGGATTTCGCCTTTGTGAAAATGAAGAAATCCGTTTCATATTCAGTAGCGGCGCGGTCCGTCTTGAAAATTGAAACGAATCGCGGTATCTAATTAATATTGGTTTCGTTATTTAAAATCAAACGGTAGCATTAGGCTGTAATTAGATCCGTAGAATCTGCATCCTATACCTAGATATGTATCGGAGACTTCATTCGATTCATATATAACAGACATTCAACTGTAAATCAGCAGACTACTCGGAACCGAAATATAAGTTGACGATAATGAATCATGTCTTCCGGGTTCAATGTATTTTAGAGTTTAAATTCCTTTTAAGCAAAGACTGCTTCACTTATTATTTTTACCCCACTTAGGGTAAACCTTATCTAACCCCCGACGACCACCTGGCAGGAATCCTGAATTGTTCCAGGCCTTTTACTCCTCGATCAATCAGTACCGGGCGATTCTCTTTCCTTTTCCCCTCCTCGGTTGCTATTTTTTATCGGGAATTGGCTACCGGCACTCGGCTTCTGTTCTGGGTTGTCGGGTCGAATGGAGGGGGCAGAGCGGTCGGAGCGGGTAGGGCGGTAGCCGGCAGGGGGTTCGCCCAGACGGAAGGAATGCCCTCGGACAGGGGGCACCTGTCCCCCGGGACATTTTTTGCCCCCGCCTTTCGCAACGGCCAAGCTAGACACGGGTCCACTATAGAGGAAAAATAGGAGAGGTTGTAGCTTATTAAAATAAACTAAGGTCATATTAAAATTACATTCAGTTTATTTGAGAATTATTTCGAGAAACACAACAGAAAAAAATTAATATTCTCTAAAACTGATTGATTTCAATAATTGTCCATCCTCGAAAAGAGGAACGAATCGACAACAGCCTCGTATTTCGCAACAGCACGCATACCGCCGAAGCCCGGCTGTACTCGCGGATCTCCCTCGGCCTCAACTTGAATTGCGCAACGCATTCGTGAGTTTTATTTACGACGGGAACACGGCGTCGCCCCGGGGGGAATTGTTGTTCCCTCGTTATGATTACAGACAAAAACTTCTCCCGTTTTTTAATTGGCAAACTATGCCGGAACCGTCTCTCCGTTGCTCAACCCGCCCGCCTGTTCCGCGGAACAGCGTTCCGTTCCGGCTAAACCGAGAACAAAATTTGTCCGAAGTCCATCCTGGCCAATACCGTTTTTTTCGAATTATACCTACTCACTCGCTGAATTAAAGTATTCATTCGATTAGCCGCGTCTCCGAATTGATTTCGGTCCCTGATGGATTTATTCGTCCCAATTATTTTGCGCGGTACTCAAAACGTTATCGCTAACTCAATTTCGTCCACGTCGTGTGTAACAAACTCCATACACGGCAGCAAAGTAAGACTTAATTATATGAGAGATTCGATATTAATTCCCAAGAGAGATTAATTGCCGAACCCCCACGCTAATGACTTTACGGTAGGGCCCGGTAAAAATTGACGGATTTTCCTAGTCCCGCGCTTAGCGTTTCGGTAGCGGAAAAATTAATGTCTTCTTTCTTTTTTTCTCGAGGCAAGAAAATATAAAATTAACGTAAACCTCTTAGATAAGAATTGGACTTAACGAGCGACCCCGATCGTCCATTAGTGGGGCGACGTTTTTTTTGCCCCTTTATCAAGCCCCCCTCCCCCCGGTCCACGAATTATCGGATAAGGACCCCGCGGCAAAAAGCAGTAAATCTCGCACAGGTCGTCGATTAAGGGCGGCGTTGATTATTATTTTTTAAAAAAGCGGTAATTTATTAATCGCTGCGTTGCCGGGCAACCGGTTGCACATATCGAGCGCCGCTTTGCACCGCCCTCTGCGTGTGCCTATTAAGGCGCTAATTAATTGGCGAAGAACGCGCGTAATTATTTCTGTTGACAGCGAAACACACGCCGTCGCCGGCTTTCAATCAAAGCGATCGGAAAGACGACGGAATGTTGCCGTCGAGCCCGTTAATGCGACCAATAAAAGCGACTTAGGAAAGAATTGATAGAAAAGATAATATCAAAGTAGCACGAAACGAGAAAATGAATTAAAAAAGAAAGAAAAGCCTAATTAAAAATAATTATCATGGTAACTGATGGAAATTCAAAGAGATTTTATTTTTGTTATCATTCTGTCAGTAGGACAACCTACACAAACTTAACATACAACCTTCATATATTTTATTACCGACATCCAAGGCCAGTATAACAAACAAAATTGTACATCAAGAACAATTTTTATCGCCCCCAATGTTTATTATGTACTATATTCGCTGAGATTTGATTACAGCCAATGTTACAATTGAATCCTTGTGAAAACTCTGAAATATTTCATTAAACAACTGTCTATTCGAAATATTCATGCTTGCGGTGTTGAATTTCCGGAACAAAATGTGCACAAACGGTGTACAATTAGAACATAGGAGTCGTTGTTAAAGCGCCTGTCGGTGGTTAGATATCGCGGAAACAACTTGTTCCAAATTAAATTTACAACGTATTATTATCATAAGTGAAACTACGCGTTTAATTGTTTTAACTTTGATGGGCGCAAATAAGACGGGCGACAGGCTGATATCGCGCTGGAAACTTTACGCTGGGTGAATTTCAACTGAAATTTTTTTAACTGCGGTTTGTATCGGAAACTAGCGTGTGGGTGTGTGTGTGTCTCCCGCCCCCAATTACGGTGCATAGCGGCGTGGGCGTTTCGAATGCACTCGCAGATTGAAAAACCGCAGACGAAACAAAATATTAGCCCGGTATTAATATCCGGGCATTGTCCTCGCCTACAATTTCCACCGGTAAAACCAAAAATTTCCTTCGGTTAAAATTTGTTGCTGCATTGAAATCTAGTTTCGTGCGGAGTCGGCCCGATGTAGCACGTGACCAAGGTTATCTACCTAAGTATAGGGAATATTCCCGTCCAAATTAAATAAGCGATTTCAACGGTCCTTTAAAATATGACGGAGCCAGGTTTTAACTGGGCGATGAACGGATACTTGGAGTATTGATATGCCTCCGGCGGGACGGGGCCTGCTGCTGGCAGCCTGCCCGGGCTGCGCGCTTCCGGCCGAGGTTCGAAAACTGAGATGCAGTCACTAATGGACCCCATTAATATTCATATTTCCGAGCGCGATCCCGACCCTCGGTGCGAGACGTTGTTTCGTCGGGAAAAAAATTGGGCGGGAGGGTGGAAAAAATGGACCGGAGCGAATTGACTCTTGGAAATTAATTGTGGGGCAATTAATATAATTGACCGGTGAAAATTTTGATATCCTTTGGACGGGGCATCGCCTTCCGTTCAACGCTAACAGTAATTTTCTTTTAGACCTGCACAAAACTAGGAATATTTCATTCTCTCTTCCGAGCTTCTGTCTGTGCTTTTCGTCAATCGAGCGGAGAGTCACTCGGGCACGTTGGTTGGCTGTACAAGATAACAGAAATGAACAGAGTAAACTTAATAACCAATAGTGGGTTATGAAATATCGTAAAGCATGCAGTGGTATTTATTGCGGCACAAAGGCGTCAATATGAAGTTCAGCAATGCAAGTTTCAGGAATGAGTAGAGGGAAGACTTTAACGCCCGGGCAAGACAGAAGTCGCCGGCTCATTTCTGTTCTTCCAAAACCGGACCGTCGGAAATAAATTATTTTAATTTTGATTGGAACATTAGGAGTAAGTTTTATAGGACTTGGTCATTAATCCAAATGTGGTAATTGCTTTACCTATTAGTTTTTTACCTTTGTCGCAGGTATACCACAGTGTTTTCTTCCCTTTTTCAAACTGCACATAAGAAACTCACTACTGGGTTACTAGAAATTAATTGTTACTAATTACTGTTGGAGTTTTTGTATGTTTTGCAAGGGAGTGGGCTGTATCATGACCTGATGAAATATTTTTCATTAATTCGACAGGAGCTCCATTAAACTATCTGAGAATACCGCCGTTCGGAAACACCGTCGACTAGAATTCTGATGTATCGGCACTTTCTCTTTAATGAAATATTGAACAATTTTTAACGCAACATAAGTGAAAACAGTTATAATTATGTGCATGTGTAATACGTAAACAAGACAATTATAACGACAAAAGGATGCAGTAAGAGGAATTAACTGGCATGCCCCAGGGATTAATATTTAAAAATTCAGTAATACCTAAACGGAATTTCGCTCTTTCAATTAATTAGCATCAGATTATTATCACCAGAAGAAAAATTGAGGAATTAACCAACCGGACACTGTAAAATGAATTCAATGTTTTCACTGGTGTAATGGCTAAAGAGCGTGGTCTTCTGAAAATTATCAGGATATTTTTACAAAAATGTCGGCATTCTTGAATTAGTATGCATAAGTTATACAGTGTGCTCACGTTTTTTCTAATATAATTTTTTTCGACAATTTAATAAGTATTCCATGCCGCACATTCTGCCAAAACTAGAAAATGTACCGATCAGAAAAATCGTATTAAACACTGGATTATTTATGGAGTGTCGCTAATATAACCTGAATCGAGAGTGAGGCGTGGGAAAAAGGATAATTCCCCGCATGACTCGGCTTATTACCGGGGGCCTCCTCATGAGGCCCTCAGAGTCATAAACCCAAGCGTTGAACCCATCTCGTCGTAAATCAGCAAACGGCCCAGATGCATTCATTAAAGGGCAACGGCTGCAAATATGATTTTTTTTCGGGTTAACCTTTTTTCTTGTTCCCGTTAAATTTTTTTCTTTTTTTTTACCGTTAATTCGCAACCAATTAGCCCAGCCCCTCGGCCAACTCCAACAAACGGAACGCTTCATGGATTTTACGGGAGGGTTAAGCTTCTAGGTCCGGACGTCATTCGGAATTTAAATCGATATTACCCCGTATTTATTAATATTGAGTATTAAGTACAATACTCTCATTTTGCCAATTATGATTATAACAATCGTAAGGTTATGGATGGGTTATACCGAAGTGACCAGGAACTGGGGTCCGGTACAGCTTAACGGCGAATACATTTACACAGTTACTGATATATAATAAGGGAATAACTCGTATTATTACTGCACAAGTGTCACTGCACTGTTACTGTCCTATGGCGCTAACCAATGTAAAAAAAAGCGAGATATCAGATAAAAAATTACGACAGAATAAATGTCCCACCTTCGATTGTAAATGTCCTCCTCCTGTTAATTTCTACTTCTGACTCACTGAAAGGGGACAAATATAACTGCCTATTTTCTTGATGCGACAGCGCTAATCCTGCTAAACCTCCTTCGGACGCGTGTACGGTAACTATTATCCTGAGCCCTTAACCAGGTTTAATCGTGTCCTGGGGCCGCGTGCCTCACACCCGGCTTAGGACCACCAATGTTTCCCACACAATACCCTCCAGTCCCCCAAGGCAATTGTACGAAATTAACCCTTTCCGACTCTGGGGAATAGGTTCATTTTCGTGAATCACGTCCCATAAATCCATTACTGATTTCAACCAGAACCCACACAGATTCCCCAATTATTCTAAATTGAAATGCCCTTTCCTCTCCTACGCTAAATACAGTTTAAGGTAATTCATTTTTGGTCTGATATATAAATACTATTCTATATTATAATTTATCGGTTCAAATTCTAGTTGCGGTATTCTGTCTTCACCAGATGATTTGGGCTTTCCGCCATCTACAGTAACATTCAGCTAGTAGACGTTGGTTGCCTGTGATGCATCCTACTAGCACTATTACTGTGAGCTTTATAGGAATTGATACTATTCTACTAAGGGAAAGCTAAATTTACTTAATTTTTCTATAGTATTTATTTATTCGTTTCATAACATAGTTATGTGACAATTATACTTGCCGAAAGTTAACGGAACATGAATGCGTATTTGCGGTTACACTCTGTTTGTTCATTCATGTACTACAATTAGTTACCAATTACACAACAGTGCATGTTACACTTTCACGTTGGAAATATATTAAAATGAGACTGAGCCACGGAAAATGATGTTGTACAAAACTTTTATTTTTCTCCGGCCTAATTTGATAATTGCAATTGCATAATTAGACTTAAATAGTTATGCAGAAATATACTATGAAAGACTAAACGTTCAGTCAGTTTACGCTGTCGGCTCGAAAAGTTTATAATTCACTGAATCAAGACCCCAGGCAATATTTCGTACACATCAGCGAGCGCCTCGAATTATGCAGATTTCCATTTTTTTTTCTCTCAACCTTTTTTATTCAATTGAATTTAATAAAGTGCAAAATCAAGATTTTCCATCGGACCGTGCGAATGGATTGACTTCGAAAAAACGTGCGTAGCGTTTTTAATAATGGGTTTTTAATAGTTCGGCGTCTTCTGTACAGGGTTTTTTGTGTCTTTTTAGTCTCGTGGGCCTAATAGAAACTGCGTGGGAACGAAGCCCGCCGTGAGAAATGTTTTTTTCAGGGATTTAACTCGATTAAATCGTTTAGTACAAAGACAAGTTATCCAGCCCGGAAATAAACCGGTATTTTTAAAAACTTCTTATCTTATATAATTTGAAAACTGTTCTAGAATGGACACTGGCCAAAGAGCCAAAAAATTCTACTTGACAAAAATCTGTCTTATGAGAATGCGTTTCGTTCCCTCTATCAGATATTAGATTAACATTTCGTGCAATTGAATATGGTTAGTTAAAGGGCTTTTCGAATATGCGCATCTTTTGATGTTTATTTACAATTGTGAATTTTCCAGTATAGCTAAGTAGACCGCTGGTCGACTACTTCATAAAGCCCGACGGATGTGAGCCCTTCTCGTGCTAACGACGGGACATTTGGCCCTCCAGTAGTCACATGGACCGTTTCGGTGGTAGCCTACTTAAAAACGCATTAGACCGGGTGCTTCTTGTTCTTCTTCCGTTCATCTTTTTTTTTTTGGTCGGGTAGAAAATGAAACTCAACGTTGTAATCAATCATCAATACTCGGAGACTTATTACGGGGGGTTCACCCCGGCGTTACCGTTTACGACTACCTTTTAGCTGATCTTTTGAAATTATTCTCTCACAATTTTGTATGATTACTGTTGTGCCTGTTGGGGGTGGAATCACCATTACTTTTACACTATTTCAGCATTTTTCTTAAACATATTTCTTTCTGCTACACTTCTTCTGCTACGACTAGGTTGCATGTGATGAGTTTAATACTTGGGTTTCATTATAATAGGCATCCGTTTTTTTGTGCATACTGTATAGTTCACATTGGGAAAGTTATAAAATAAAGTTTGAATTATATATACAGGTTCCATTGGTGTGGTATGTTCTGGAATTTCTGGGAGTCATCACGATATTTCAGATTTAGTTAATTCTCAGGATATTCTGAACGTCAGTAAAGCTTACTAGAAAATATATGTACAATCACTACATAAGGGCGGTTATAATCGGTGTATGACAGTAATTTTGTAATGCTATTTTGTAGCTAGCCTCTGCCGTTTACAAGAGAAACGTGCCACTCCTCCTGTTCTTATTGGGTCCCTTTTTTTTGAACGAAAAAAAGGAAACTAGAAAATGCCAGGGGTCCGCGTAGGAACGAGAGCCGGACTCGGTAACGAGAGGAGCGGAGGCGGCAGAATCTGTGTAAGATAGCCGCAGTCTGGAATACGGCGAGAGAGAGAGGGAGGGAAAGAGGGTGGGAGGAGGGAGGGATGGAGGGAGGGAGGGGCGGAATGCGCGAGAGAGCGAGAGATAAGGAGCGGTCATGTCCAATTATTTGCAAACAGAAGTCGTACATTTTCTAAAAAGCTCGGCCGGGAAGGCCCCTAATCTGATCCAACACCTGGAGCCGGAGGAGGGCCCTCCTCCTCGCTGTCCCTACTCGGTTCCCGGCCAAAATTTAATTAACCCCGGGTGAAATATTTCAGGGCCCCGCCCAGCCATGAATATTCCGGCTGCAGTACAACACCTACTGACCGATTTAATGCCCAACAATTACCGGTAAATTCGGATAGGGCTCACCTTTACACCAGTTCTCCAACCGATATTACAGACTGCTAAACTTTTCGTATTTCCATCAGAGACACTGCCCTAGAGATCTCCTTAGTATGAAGCCGTAATTACTTGTTCATGTGTCAAAAGTGCCATAATTGGGTGGTCTCTTTTATCAAGACAATCATGCTAGGAAAATACACTCAGCAGTTGTAGCGCTTTCATCAGTTCGGGGTGCTGAGGTTGCCTGTAGGGCATCCTGAGTTCACTAAAGATGGCGAGCAGCCGAAACTGGTCTAACAAATGGCCAAATCAGTTGTAGGAATAAAACTGGTTTATTCCTTTATTATTAGGAATAAAAGGAATTTTGGTTTAAGCTAGCGTTCAAGATTTTCCAATATATTTTTGCATTGTTGTGAACCATTTTTTTTACATACTGTTTTACCGTTTATAATTCCTGATAAAAAAAATTAGTTGGAAGATAGGCGCTAACGATATTCCATTTATATTTTCGGTTAAATTGTGTTAAAACTGTGAAGCGGAAAATGCTGAGGCGGCCAATTGACTAATGGGGGAGCTGGGGGAGTTATTAAAGCGACACTCCGCCAGAGATTCCGGGTAATGGGTGGCCCATTACGAACCAACGGGCCCAATGAACGCCCCAATTGATGTTTCTGATCTCGGCCGAACTCCCAGCGCTTTACAAGGCGCGTCACGCCTTATCCAAGCTCAACAACGGTCACGAATTAAAAAGCCCCACGCCCACATCGTACGTCCCCTAATGATATACTTCAATATTGTGGCATTTAAAATCTTTCCAGGAGCGGGACATACGGGGGGGGGTTCTAGTAATTACAAACGAAGGGACCGTAATATATTTCAGCTTCCACACATCATCAGTAGTATACATTCCTGCAGTTTAGGTCATTTGTTCCAACATTAACATCCATTAGGTCTCTTATATCGAATCATGCATTCTTTCTCATTTTGTTTTAATAGAAACATAAAAAGAATCATTACTATACATATGTATGTCGTAGCAACAGTAACTAGAAACCCGTTGCCTTAGTGATACTGAAAAATAAAAACCAGAGATAGGACGAGACAATACAGAAGATACCTCAATCCCCTATAAGTTAAACCGGGAACCGCCTTGGGCAACGACATGGTCCGTCGGTTTATAAAGAAATGCAAAAATTCTTTAAGGGGAACATTACAAAAAGCCTGTACAAAGCATAAACCTGCCGCATGAAGCCTTGCCGCGCTCGCTAATTGAAAGGCCTCTTTTTATGTTAGGGAAAAAATTAACTCTCATTGCACATTCCGAGGTTATTAGTTGTTATTGCTTATACATATTTATTGATTATTATGGGGGTGGATGACGTCAAAACACGTAAGTAATTACGTTGAGACCTAACACGATTAATATTAATTCGGAAATTTTGTTGCATGCATTCATTACTGTGTGACGATCTGAGTAGCCTTTTAAAATCTCTATAGGGAAGTCTCCCAGGAATTGTAGCGGTCAGAAGTGTTCTTATAATTTTCTGTTCCCTCTAGCGTGTTCTGTCGTACGAGCAACGTGTGGGCACTATGACTACACTTTTAATGTGAGTTGGCTGCAAAAAATATTGTAACTAATACGGAGACCGAAAAGTCATAAGCTGATATTGGACTGGTCGTCCCCATAATGGAACGTCATTAACATTTCAGCATCCCTCCCCCTTAGTAAAATATTTTTGTATTATATGTATATATATATATATATATATATATATATATATATATATATATATACAGTGCCGGACTGTATTTGAATAGAAAACACTGCAGGAGGCGTTTCTGCCATCTTGCATAACAATTTTAACCGGAAGGAACCGTGTCATTGAGAAGCTCGAAATTCGGCCCAGGAAACCGCGGACAGGAAGACTGCAATTTCAAAAAACCGGCTTAAAACAGTTTACTTTTTACACAAAAGAATTACAGTGTTTATTGTTGTTCGCCTAGTTGTAGATAGGAGAGGAGCGATTTGAGTACCGGCTCGGCCAGAAACGAAGTCGAAATTAGCATTAAACTCCTAAAAATTAACTCGGTAGTTGCGACCTTCCATGGATGCGGAGCGCCACGATGATTTCAAACGATTTTGGTAATTAGAGCGTTCAAGACGCAACCATGTTACTACTTATACAAAGTATACAATTACGCTTTGTTTTAATCGTTCTGGTTCTATTTAATGTTAGCAGACCTCCCGAAAATGTGCCACTACTCTCGCTGGAATATAATACAGATAGCAACAATAGTTAATAAAAGTTATTTCGAGCACGAATTATTTTTAGTCCATCATTTTTTTTCACACCGGACTTATGCTTAAATGAGATCTCACGGGAATAGTGGATTTACTCAACAGACATTTAAATAAGACAGTCGGTGAGGCTGTCATCATCAATGTTGTCTAAATTTCGAATTTCTACCGAAGTTAAATCGTTTCTGAAGTAATCTAATATCATTATAAAAGAAAAATATGAAAGTCATGTTGTGGATTTTTGTGATTTTCTGTACGCAGTCGCTTAATAGGCCTTGCGCTTTGGTGATTTCGGCTTTTAACCGTCGTCAATTATCAGTAATGTACCTGCTGTCGATGATGTTACTGCTGGGCAAAAGTCACAAAAAGACTGTTACTGACGACAAGATTGTATTGAGTGTCACAATAGGGATAGAGTTTATAATATAGAAATTGAATTGGAAACAAGGCGCGATATTTAAATGAATGTCAAAAATTAAATTGTAAAACATTTTCTTATCGAGGTGGACCAGGACCAAATAATACATTGTCGGTTGTGTCTGCTCTAAATGGGGATTAATTGTTTACAGCTTGAAGAAAAAAAGAACGTTGTAGTTACAACGGGAAGAAAAACAGTTCCGTAGATTATAAAATTTAAAAACTGTATAAAATTACACGATTCGAGTATTAGAGCCAATTGAACAATTGTTTTACAGCAATTTAGATGTATCAGTACAACGAATAAATATTTGAGGTCGGGCGAAAAACGCCGATTGAAATGAAAACAGGGGAAATCGTTGCGTGAGACATGAAGCGACTTGGCTCAGCCGTGGGCCTAAATTCGGGATGAAAATCAATTGGGGGCAAGTTTGAACGCGGCCGAACGTCTACCTGAATTTGGCGTTTCGACAATTCGAACTGGGCTTTAGAACAAGTAAATTTAATAAGTATATTTACCGGTGTATTGGCGTGCCCGGAGCTAGGACCGAGAAAAAAAAACAAAAACAAAAAAAAAGCCAGAAACGATATTCGACCGCGATACCGGGCATGCAACTTCGGTTGCGAAATCGGTGTTCTCGAATTATTGGAGACCGCGTTGAAAATTATAGCCGGGAGGGTTTTGTGTTTTATAATTCCGCTATGGACGTTGAATAATTGCTCTCCTTAGCCCCCCTCCCCCGATCGCAATTTCGAGACCAACATGTTGGCTTTAATAGCCAATGCAGCATGTAGTCGTGCAATCAAATATGAGCGATGTGGAGTGACTATATAATATGCAGCTTGCAAGCGTTACGTCGGTGTGATTCGATTATCTCTTGTTGCCGACGTGTCGATTATAAATAATATCACAGCTGCAATGTATTTACAGAACTGTTTGACAGTGTTATATTTCAGGCGACATAATATTCAATCAAATGCGTATCCGTTCGCGTTTTATATGCCACGGTCATAGGGATTCAAGATTTTGAATCATTCGAGGAACATTTTTCTGTCTCAAATCATTTATATTTGCGAGACACTTCGCGAAACGGCTATTGAACCAGGTCAATTAAGGTTAAGCGTGAAAATCATTATGATTATTTGTTTACTAAATCATAGTACGCATGTCCCTTATTTCTTCGTCTCTCGTCGGTTGTGTAATAACGTATAACAAAAGTGTCTCAGCATTGTCAAACTTTATGATGTCAGGGCAGATTTCATTACAAATATTGTATCGAAATAATTTGCAGATTTACAAAATAAGGAAAACGCTTCCCCCAGTTCACTGGTCTGTCGCCGCCGGCGTACGATCGGTTACGATTTTTTTCTTTCCGGAAATACCGAAAAAAAATGGCGGAAAACGAAATAAAAATTCGTCAATCCCTAATCAATTTCGGGGCTGACGTGACCGGATCCAATTCTTGAAAAATTTTCCGCCCGCCGAACTGCTGAACTAAAGTTAAGTGTCCGAAGGGGCCGATAAGGTCCGCAGAAGGGAAGGTTGGGCCCCCGGGTTTTATAATAATGTCGTTAAGCCGTTAATGATCGGCGTACAGAGCGGTTTTTCGTTGTTTTTTTTTTGGTTTTTATGGGACATAATTCCGAGAGAGGGAGCCGCGGCGGCAATTATAAGGGCGGCGACTCCGATCGCCCGCAGATAAGTTCTCGGCCGATATTGTGTCGACCGCATTTTTTTCTATTGCGCTGGGGGTGGGAGGGGGGTTGAAAAATTCTTCGCTTAAATTTTATTTTTTCCGCTTTTTCCGGCGAGCGGGCGGGCTGGCGGGGTTCGGGTTCAGTGTTTAAAAATTTTCCGAAATCTTATCTGGACATCACTGCCCCAGCTACTATAATTTGGCGTTTTCGGAGTTGAACAAAATAGGGAAAGACCGATTTCTAATTTTCGCTGAATTGTCTGTGCGAAATAAAATTGCAGCTTTATTGTTTATCATACCGTAATTTGGTTTTTAAATTTTTTTTGTTTTATTCCCCTGTGCTAGATAACCGGCAATATTTCCGCCTGTAGGAATAATCCCGGCGGAGATAAACGAGAGGCGGAGAAGTCGTTCGTTTGGAAAATTATAATAAAGCTAATTACCAACAGTGGACGTCCTAAAAGGGACCTGTTAGGGCGTCAAAACCACCTCAACATTCACTAAATATTTCAAGACTACACGAGGAATTCGACGAAAACTATTCCCATATTCGACGCCCTATCATGACTGAAATATATCACACAAATAGTTGTTATCATGGAATTACTTTTCTGTATTTTTAAGGATTTTATTGAGGCCTGCGAGAGTTAGGTCCTCCCGATCACTAAATGTTTCTTGAATTTGTTGGAGATTTATGTCAGAACTCTGAATAGTTTCGGTTGTTCTTAGTATAACGTCGATAGTACTAAGTCTTATATACCCATTTTTGTGTCGGTTAGAATGGAATCATAAATTGGGATGATTTCTGAAAAAAATACGAAATTAGTCCCAAATTTTTTCGGGTGCCAGTGGAATCTCCTAACCGGACGGAAGCGGGTCCACGGAGTAGAAGTTCAAAGAATTATTAAACTCGGTTAACCGTTTATTGTTCCGCCAATTAAGAAATATAATTGTATAATAACTTTTTAAAGGTGAGCACGCTAATAGTTTTCACATAGGGAGCCGTTAATCACGCCAGTTTAACTAAGATTAAACAATATAATTTTTGTTCTCTCCCCTTTTCATTCTTTTTTTTCGTCATAAACCCGTGTTGCCGGTGCCGTCGAAGCGTCAGGGGTCATAAAACAGGACAAAGGGTGAGGATTTTGAGGTTACCACTCGCTTGAAGCAAACGCGGCCGAACCTTCTTGTTAGACAGGTACTTATCGTGTAGGCCCTCTTCTTGTCTAATTGGGTGGAACTGTTCAGAAATCTTGTTTAAGTTTCCACAAAACGTTCCAAAAGAAGACCAAAGGGATTTCCCAATATGAAATAACATAAATTGGCAGAACACAGGTGAGTCGGTGTTGTTGATGAATGCCAGGAATTCTGGTTTCTAATTCTTTCCAGTGTTCTCAATAATTACAATTACACTACCCTTGTAATTGGTTTAGGCCAATCGATTCATCTTCCAAGATGGTCCCGGGATTAGGTCATTAGTCATTGGTTTTAGTCACCGTGGAGTCGACACCTGCTCTCGTCCCAGTTTCCACCTGCCCCCGTCCATTTTAACCGCTCCATCGACGCCTTTCGGACGGGGCCTCCCACAGAAATTGTCTCCCGCTTAATAGCCGGGTCTCGAAAATGAGAAATATTGTTATTATAAAGACCCCACGTATATTCAAATTGGAGTCGTACCGTTAGCTTAACGGCACAAGCGTACGGGAGGCGTTTCCTGTTTACACAGTGAATTTCCGTTTTACGAGAGTCCTTGTAGATGAGATACTTCGGAAATTCAATTTATTATCGGGACGTTTCGAAATTAGTTTTCACGGCTGGGTCCAATTTCTGACGTAATTGTGCCGGTTCTCAATGCGCTGATCATAAATACCAGACTTGTCATCTTCGTCTTCATTCGCCCGCTCGTCACTGTCACCGCTAACACAGTGTTATTGATCGAAATTATAATTTCATTTTTTCAAAGGCTTGTAAATAAAGCGGAAAAAAGGAACCTAGCTCACAAAAATTCGTACAATTTTTCGTTACATTTCATCGACCAACGACCAACTGGCCTATTTATCCCGAACGCGTTCCGTACCGCATTGCGGCCTCTAGCGCCCTCTCCAACAATGTATATGCCGCAGAATTTTTCTGTTTCCTGAAATTTGATAAATGAATACTTAACAGTGCCTTGACTCTTATTCAAAGATCACCTGATGATACCCTTCTGTATAAACAGCTATAGCGGTTGATACGAACAATTACATAATTTATGTATTTTATATATTGCGCCCATATTTTCAGTGATTTTATAATACAGTTCATTCTATACTAGTGATTACAAGTGTAGGATTTCATAAATACTACGTAAATAATATTCGGAAGAGTATAAGTATATATTTTATATATAGATTTTAAAAAATATTTAATTCTAATGTATTTTCCTTACTACTGGAGTTAGCCCTGTGTATACTGACACTGTCTTCTGTTTTAAACAACATTATTTTTTACTCCCATTCAAATAATTTTGTGCGTTTGCACACACTCCGCTTAATCTTAAGAAGGTCGCCTAAGCCGTCCCCTCCACATCCTTCTCAATCGCAAGAACCGACGGTTCATTTCGATACGAGTCAACAACGTATCTTTTTTGGTCTTATTCCGTTTATTAATTATTCCGTATTACGTAAGCCCGAGAGGGGTGACCCCGACGGTAACCGGACACCGGTAGATAATCAAGCGGAGATAAGGGGATGGACGAGTGTCGAAGACTGAAAGGTCCTCGGGTTGGAGAAGAGGAGGGTTTCTTATGTTAATCAGTCGGTCGACACGCCGCAACCGACTCCCAGCCAAAATATTCCGAGCCGGGAAAGAGGAAAAAACAAAAAGTATATGAATAATCTGAGAAAGCGATCGTCGGACCCGGCCGGAGGCCAGGGCTTTGGGCTACTTCCCTTGTCCGTCGGAGGTGGACAGTGCTGTCTACTGGCTGTGAGAAACCTCGATTTATTTCGGACATAATGTGTATAAACGTGTTCTGCCACCTACTGCTATCGCGAGGTCTCTTCTGGAGCCTCATATTGGCAGAATTCAAAACGGATTACCGTAGATTTCGTGTGTTTCCCTCTCCTCCCACTGGTTTGGTCTTTTGCTAGACCGGTTTCGGCTGCTCGCCATCTTCAGTAGCGAGTGTTAGTCACTTTTGGCACTTTGGATGTTTTTTGGGCACACAAGTGACAGTGACAGTGCAGTGGGGATGCCCAACAAAATCAAGCGTGAGCCCAAAAGTGACTAACACCGCTACTAAGTCACAGAAGATGGTGAGCAGCCGAAACCGGTCTAGCAAAAGACCAAACCAGCGAGAGGAGACAGAAACACACGAAATCTACGGTATTCCAACCAAAAAATAGATATTTTAAACTGAAAACGGATTGTAAATTCCATATAATCTGCGGTGAGCCAAAGTACACGGACCGGTGGGATGATGAGAGCCGCGGCCGTCAACGGGGGCTGTCCAATTGGAAGATGGTGAAGAAGTAGGAGGGCGGGGCAGTAAATATTAATTGCGGGCGAGCCCAAGGACCCGAGGGGTAAGAGCGGCGGCGGCCACCGCCGTAAAAGTGTTTATGGTTCAATAAACGGTAATTGTGGAGCGGGATCGTTCGAGAAAGGACGTAGAGAGATAGAGAGAGAGAAAGAGGGGCCGAAACCTAATGGCCGGCCGCCGACGAGATGTGGAAGGTTTTTATTGTTGCCCCGACGGCGAGTACATTCTAATTACAACCGCCCCGACGAAAAGCGTTCTCGAATTAAGATATAAAAGGAGTTGAAGGTGGTTCGCGCCCACACGTCGTTAGCCCCCTTTATTTTTCGAGTGGGAGTCCCTCGGGATTTGACCCTCGTAAATCTGCCCGCATTCCGACCTGTGTAATTGAGCGCTCTCGGGGCGCAAAGGAAAAACGATTTGTCCAATTAGTAGTCGCGCCTACCGCCGACGGAAAAACGTAAGCTTCTGCGTGTAATGATGAAGTGCATGAAGAAAAATGAAGAACCATATAACTAACATTCCTCTATTATCGTTAGAAAATAGTTTCGGTTGAATTCCTTGCTAAGAGAAAAATGTACTTTCTTAACAAATGTCTCCAAGTAGCATTAATTAATCGTTTTTTTGTCAAACAACGACTCTTAATACAAGAGTAGCCGACCCATGTGATAAAACTAACAAAGCGAAAGTAGCCAGAGGAGACTTTGTTTCTGACCCACCGTTGAAGTCTCCGTCTCCTGTCTGCACCAGATTATCAAAATATTTGTCTCGCTGTTATTTGATGGTAACATTTAAATTGTTGACACTATATTTCCGTAATTATACAGAATGTAAATTTAATTCTTTGATTAGAACCCAATTTCGAGCAGGGATATTATTATTAGAGGTCATAATCAATCTTAACCACAGATGCATGTCTGTCATTTAAACAGAAAACCGCCAGCTATGTTGATTGTCCACAGAGCAATTTGTAATTTCTTCCCTCTTTTCGGAGTCCCCAAATTAGTCTTCCTTAATACCACTAATACAAACCTATATTCCATTAAAAACAGGTGGAATACATGAACTGTCATCAGGTCGAATACAATTTATAAACTGTTGAAAACGCAATTATAATTAGGGCAGGCGCACGTTTAACTAGAGGAAAAAGTATATGGGAAAATCTGCTCTATATTTCTCTACCATGTTCGAACATTCAATCCCCGCTAGTTTCATTTATCCTCGAGGAAATTCTCAAGCCACGGAAACCAGAGTCTAAAACTGAGTATTCGTTTTGTTTGATTGAAGCGATCACGTGTTCATTATGTGAGTACAAAAGTATTACGATATAGTGGAAAAAGTTACGACCTGGGGGTACATAAGCGGTGAGAGACGTTGTTGAATGTTGAATATTAACTTCACACTAAAGTGCCATAGTTATTGCCACTATACTTCAATTGCGCCGACGCATAAAAGTATTCTACGGTGTCGAGATACCGTAAACGCGGAAGACTAATCAGTGACAATAAAACGATTAGAAAAAAAACCCAGCTCATGTAGGAATAACCGACGGAGGATCGTAAAACGGTACCACAAATTAAAATACGCGCCGTGGGGTAAACGTAAAAAAAAGGAAGATTAACGGCCCTCGTAAAACAATTACCTGAGCTCGAAACTTCAGAGCCATGACCCACGCGTGATAACAACCACGATTCCGAATGATGGGAGTAAAGTTATTAAATTCTTCATGCAAATATGCCAGTAATAAAAATATAAACGACGTATGAAGTATGGACCTAAACATGCAACATGCGGACGAAAACATTAAGAATCATTGCAAATTATGTGGAGTAAGATAATGGATTGAATTCTTCAACTTAAAACATTATGCCAATAACGGAATGCTACTGACGACGAGGGGTAGATAAAAATACCGCGGCTATCGATTCAACACCTTGAACTGTTTTAATTTTGAAATCAAGGTCCTCAATGTTACAACCTTAAATTAAGAGGGAATGTACGTTTTAAGACGGGACGGCCGGATAAAATCCTAAAACTGTTGAAAGCCCGATTTATAAATTTCTCGAGACCGCAGAACCGTGCCCGTTGGGCGGCTGGATGAGAAACGGGCTGACGACAAAAAATAGAAGAGAATAATAAATAAGATTAGAAGGCGCGCCGAAAGGCATTAAATTCGTATTAGGCCTTTGGAAGAAACAACGGCGCTCGGTTGACCGAGTTTTTTCCGCTCCTGTTCTTCCCGGCGATAAAGGGCGAAAGGGGGAAAAAATTGTAGCATTATGTGGGCCACAGCGGGGCCCTTAGGGCCATATAATAGCCACCCACCGAATAACACTAACAACGGCCCTGTGCTCCAGTCTATAAACGCTTGCTCTTGTACGTACTTTCCTTTTTGTACATGCACTAACACAGAATTGCTCCAAGTTTGGCCTTCTGCTTTAATAATTAATTTCATGATCATTTTATGGCCATTAAAATAATCAGAAATCGTATATTGTACCAATTAATAATAGATGAGTTTTGTTCGTGGAAGTGTATATCACCTGGAGTGAAATCTAAAAATTAAGAAATATAGTATTATCATGCAATATATAAGTAGTATGAGAGAAACTCACCGAAGCTGTTCATCCCATAATTAGAAATCATATCTTATAAACTCCAGACAAATGTCCACAAACCTGCAAAAAAAAAATTATATGAGTGGAATTAAGATTACGGTTTGTATTGGACAATCGCCAATGAAAATCCGTGCAGTTTCCAGCTCAAAAAAAGCGTTCTTGATTTTGAATCCTGCATTTATTAGTGAATGTAAATCATTGTTATGTGAAACGTATATAAGTAAATAGAGCTAAAAAAGGTAATGGCGTAAATACCTAGCTCTTGTACACCTGAAGGAGGCCTCAACATCCGTCTGGTCGTTAGTTAATAATTACAAAAGATAACTGATCAAAAATTGAATTAAAGAAAATTAGTTAGGTAAAATAGAACTATCAAGTCCATTAATTTCAGTATATTTGGGTTAAATATGTTTCATTACTGCATACCAATGATCATCACAAAGAGGTCTCGCCGTCCTTTAAGCAAATCGAAGTTCAAGATAAAAACAAATAAAAAATTCCAGGTTTGTGCATAGAATTGTGCAAAGTCAAGGAACCGGTTGGGACCGAGGTGTTAAATGGAAAGCAGAAACAGAAACGATTTATAGCGGTGGGCAATTTAATATCGATTAGCATAAGAATGAAAGAACCTGGAGGGGGTAGGGGGGCTCGCTGCCGAATAATAGTTTTCATTAGGTCACCGTGACCTAATTATGTTTCCGTATTGCATAAAACAAGCCTCAATTAACCCGTTGGAGTTTTGGGTACAAATTATTCTGTAAATAATTTCGCCAGTAATTCTGTATTTTTTGTAATTTCTACCTTTGAAGTATTAATTTTATAAGAAAAAATGTATTAACGGAGTAAGATAAACTCGTTTCAAACAACGATATCTTTGTTTCTTATAGTGAGTTAAATTCCAGCCTACAATAAATAATTGCATATATTGAAATGTATTACGATGAAAAAAAAATTGTGAAGATCCCCACGATTATATAGCATCATAGGGTCAGTGCAAATCTGAATAATTTGTGTAATTGAATTACACAAAGAAGCAAAGTACACAATAATAATTTGTGCAAATACTTATTTTTTTTGTTCTTCAAAAATACTTTAAAAGTACTTGAAATCTGAAAGTTTGTTACACCTTTCCTGTTTAGGGAAGCACGCTGCATATTAAAGTGGACACGTTCGCCGGTAACATTGCTGCAATAATTGAATAACAAGGGAAAGAAGAACTGAGAACGATCAGTTAATCGTCAATTAATTAAAAAAAACATTGAAATATTGAATTAAATTAAAATAACGAACGGGGCAGCGGAGATCCACTGTGAGAACGGTGAAAACAATCCTTCAATTTATTATTTCTGAGGATTGTCGAGGATTATTTCGAAATCCTCGTACGTTTATACGAGTCGTTATTTATATTGGGCAAGCTGACACGGTTGGGTTGTGAGAATGCACTCAGTATGGGACGGTCGTGAACTCGGTGCTGTTGAACTTAGTGCAGGGAGGACTTAATTTTTTTTTTAACAGAGCCTTATCGCGTTTCTCCGAAACCATTGATTAAATAAAAAGGCGCTCGCATTTGTCAGCTTTATATCTTCTACTCTATTCAGGGGGCCTTCATCAGAAAAAACTCAAACCTGCATCGACTTGGTTTTTCCAATCACCATTCTTGCAACTTTTTTAAAACCTTCTGTTGTTAAAACAAAAAACTTATATCCGCTGATTTAAAAGACTCGAATCGTGTATTGCGCGCGCTGGTTTATTTGTTCCAACTCCTTAACATAAAAATAAAATCAAACCCTACTGAAAACCCCCATTGTCTACGTACAAGGGCTAATATGGACGGGTTGAAAAAGATTGAAAGCCGTCCAGATAAATATTCAATTGGAGGCCCAGGGTTGGATCACGTGACAAATCCGCCCCTCCATTAATCCAATGCTATCGGTTAAATGGCCGACCTGTCGATACCGCGATCATTCATTCTCAACCAAATGATGACGTCTTACACGACGGCTTATTCAACCCGGCCTATTTGAAAAATCGGTACAAAGTTTCGGTACAAAAACCTGAAGTGTTTTGGACATTCTGCCGGAAAGGTAGAATTCGGACAGAAGCCTGAAATTGGGTACTAAAGGAGCGCTAGTAACAAATAGAGGATGGGGTGTAATTCGAATTATAATTGTTATTAAAACAAAAAGGAAATATTTCATTGAAAATAAGAAATGGAGAAAAATTTATTTCTTTATAAAAATCGCCGGAAAGGCGTAATAAATAATGAAATCTTAATAGTGTGAGACGGTAATAATTCTGGGTTTTATCTGGAAATGGCGGTGCTTGGCGGGCAATTAAAGTGGCATAACGAGGCCCCCCTCCCCTTATCTACCGTGGCCCTCCACATACCGAGAGAACATACATAATGATAATTGCGAGTTCAACTTCAACTGGAAACTAGTTTTAGAAACCGATTTGCATAACTATCGGTAAGGAACCGGCCGGCCTCTTGTTCTTCGAGTAAATTGAGCAGTTTTCATAATAAGATAAACTCTTTTTTATTCCATTTTTTCGGTAGTTAAAATTTCTTTGCAAGGAATTTTATCGTCACGCAGATCATTTGGAAGCGATCGTCGAATAAAGTATTTCGCTATAGGTGTATGAAACACTTATTGACAATTTTAAGGTGTCTCTAATCCGATTACTGATTTTAGCGGAGGGTGCACAAGTTAATTGCTTAAATTGCTCTTTGGATTAATATAAATATGGCATTTTTGGAATGTATTTACAGTTTTATTGAGTAATTATAATTCAATTTATATATTCCCCGGTGAGACAGCAGAAAATTTTTGTTGCCAATAAAACTGGGACAAGGAGATGCGTTTAAGGCAGTTCATTTTAAGGTATATATCTTCGTTGAAAAGGTTATAATTTAAACTGTTTGAAGATAAAAAGTTATAAAAAGTGACTGCCTTTATTATGCACTGTGCACAAGGATTGAATTGCGGGGAAAATTAAATATCATAATTTTTGCAATGTTCTCTTCCCACGCTTCGACTTGGTCTAATTCTAGACCATCATCTTCACTGGTGAGTCCCGTCCTGTCAGCGCTGTTGTAGCACTTAGGAGATAGAATGATGGTATATAATTTTACGATGATTCGGTCATTTAGTAAATAAAAAACCTTCTAGGATAACACAGCTAAATTTTTTGAGAGTTAGCGAATTGTATTATCAAACCTCAAATACGATCGGCGCCTGCTCGCTCGGACAGGCTTGTTCCCGGGGCCCGATTTGTAGTCCGATTTTTCTTTTTGGTTTCTTTCTAAAAATTTTTACTCGGCGACCTACCGAGGGTGAAATTTATCGCTGGAAACATGCCCGGGCCTGAGCCTCTCTCCGCCGCGACCGGATGATTTAAGGAAAGCCGGGTTGGGAGAGAGGGACCCGTGATACCCGATACGAGAGGGGGAATATCGGAGGAGTCGAATAAGAAAAAGAGAAAGAAGCGGGGAAGAAGAAGGAGGGTAGGGGGTAGGGGGGAAAGATAGAAAAAAAAACATAAAACGGCCGTAGGAAGGATGAATTATAAAGTGTTAAAAGTGAGACTCTCCCAAGGAGAACGGCTCGCGGGGCACAGTCGGCGCCTCCGCTCTAGTCGGCCCTTTTTGGGCAGTTCCTATAAAATTATTTTTAATGCCTATTTCGGTGGTATTCGGAATATACAGTCTTTTGATAGAACGGTTTCGGCTGACTACTGAAGACGGACGAAATCTAGCACAGTTACAGAGGCAGAATAGCTCATGCCTTCTATTATTTTTCTATGTATATAATTACTTAAGCTGGTTTAATGAATTGAATTAGTTTATAATTTGGGTCAGTGTCATTGTTCAGTATTTTATTTCAAGTCTATATCCAGTAATTTTTGTCAGCGGTAGTACGCAGCGTTGAAATGTCTGTTTTTTTTCCTAATAATAAATGTGCGTGCGGCAGTCCTGTTTGGCCTGTTCGTAATCGATTGATAATAACTTCTTCGTGTCTCGTAATATACCATGTCCAGGAATCTACGTTCGCTTTAATCGGAGATATTTATTTAAATAATGATGTTATAAATTTGAATTTTACGGCCAAGATGTCGCAATGACATTTACTGCGATTGACTGCCGGGGGTGAAAAACTGGAAGCATTCGCCATTAATTAATCCACATTTCCGTATAGTCCATAATCCTTTTATGTCTAGACATAGGCCTTTTATGTTTAGACGAAAAATATAACTTTAATTATCTTAGAGAGCAAAATAGTCACTCGAACATAAATATGTATTGTTTATAATAGTTTATAAAAAATAGTTCTCTACTGTAGTTTCTCTTAGAAATACTTCCTTTGATTTTAGATATCTGGGGGAAATGGAAAATTAACATTGATGAGATTCCTAGAGTATGAAGACATTTTTGAATTATTCTGTGTGAAAAAATCCTCAAGCACAAATTAATACGGTGTGAACGCCGCCCGGGTTTGTCAAATGCCGGAGTCAGGGGAATGGAACAACGGATATTTAAAGTTCAGACTCCGCTTTAAATAATAAGAAATTCTCGTTTTTTCTTTGTCTTTTTTTGCTCAGCCAGAGTTTGCAGTCTTTCACACGTACACGCGTACACAGACAGAATCGCGTCACCGAGAGTATTTCATGTTTTTTTTACACAATATTATTTACACCTGCGAACGAACGCGAAATAAACAGGATCCGGGGTTACAATGGTCGGGCGTTTTACAACAATCGAATATTTCGTGTGGGAAGAAAATCGAGTGGACAGGGAACGGCCGTGGACTGGAAAGAAAACCGGGCTGGTTCTACTTGGTGAGAGGCGGTGCTTAGTACCTAGAGACGTTCTTTCTGGTCTATTGTCGCTGTAGAGTCTATTGTTGAGTCCGTCCAGTTTTTATTTTGCAATCAATCAGTACAGGTTCGAATTGAATATGATTTTTTATAGTACATTCTGTGACCCAACCGTAGAGCATCGACAATACATCATACATATGTACTCTAATGATGAAAATGCTAATTATCATGGTTCTTGGGACCTCGGCTCGATTGTCGTCACTTTCACTGTGCAGACAGGATGCCCAAATACCTAAGCGCTTCACCGACCTTCTGATGAAAAGCTGATTTTACCCAATTCTAGAAGAGCTTCTCGCCATATCCTATTAGTGTAATGGAGGCTATATTTTTAAATATGTCCTATTTTCGTTGTTTAATAGGTGTTGCATTTTTGTAAGAGTTTTAACAAGTGGACACGGTTGTTTTAACACGTTTCCGCAATGTCATCGTGAACGCTGGTTTATTCGGATCCGCGTTATTTCACGTCCTGACCGCCGGTATCGGTCCTCTATTCTTTGTTTCTTTGTCTTCGAACGCAAACCCTTGATTGTTGCCGGCAATTCGGCGAGGACGGACACGGAGTCGACAATCAGCGACGGCAAAACAGGGGGCTCCGCTCATGGACTAATCACTTTCATCGTCTATTTCCGGTCCCATTGTCCGGCCGGCCCCGGGCCAGCCTCTGTTCTCGACAAATTGAACAATAAAACAAAACGGAATTCTAGCTGACCGTACGACAGACCGAATGCACAAAACGGGCAGAATATCATCGTGGAGGTTCGACCACAACATTCCTTGAAATGAAACAGTATCGGATACCCAATCGGGGTATTTCGTGCATCCTAGGCTCATGCATTATTTCTATGCATCTAAAAACCTAACATCAGGACTGCCTCTGGAAAGGTGTTCTAACTAGTGTTATAACTTCGGGGTGCTGTTAATTGAAGTTAACCCTCTTTGAGCCCGAGAAGCTGTTAAGAGATCACTTTGATCAATTGAGATTATTTGCGGGAAGGGATTTTTCCCAGATGAATGGGGGTTTTCCCTCTGCGAGGCTCCTTCGGCCGTCGGATGACCCTCAGCCTCTACGAGATTCGAGAGAGGAAGCTCGAGGCGGGAATGGGCCAATGATTCAGTTCTTAGCGAGGGGTAGACGAGCCAGTCGCCAGGCATTAGTGAGAGCTGAACTCTCGCAAATGCCGAAAACAAATGTTAATATAAGGTGCGGTAGACCCATACACCCCGTTATTCCCTGCTTAGGTTTAGTTCACTAAAACAATAATTTATTCACAGTCATTTACTCATTGTACTCCACTGTTTTAATTTTGCTTCCCCTGAAGTATAGTTGAAATAATATATATGTGTATATGATCTTAAATGCTGTATAATTACCGGGAACAACCTCGGGTTTAAAACTGGAACTGATTTTCGGTTATAAACAATATCTTTATGACCGAGGTTACCGCTTCGTTTTCTCCTCTCAATACCCCCAATGAAAAGGCGTTTTTTAACGACTCTCGAGTCCGGGAACAATAAAAACTCAATTTATTTTTTTCAATTTTGATTTATGCCTTTTTTTCCTCTCTGCGTCCGGCCCAATTGAAAGGGCGAGCGCCGTTTTTACGAAGGAGATCGAAAGGGAGATTGTTGAAATCGAAGCGAAAGAAGGGGGCGAATAACGGGGCCGAATTTCGTTCTCCGTTTTGTCGTGTGTGCGTTCGCGCCTGTGTGGGACAAAAAGCCGGCGACGAAATTTCCCCGTGGCCCAGAGGGAGGGAGAGTGAGAGGGAGTGGGAGAGAGGTTCGGGAGTTTTACGACTGGACTACACGTGATCGGCCCGTTCGGCGACCGCTTTTCCCGCACGCACTTTTCCGGTGAAAATAAGCTCGGCCGGGAGGGCGAAATTTCCCTCTTTTATTCGCGGATACCAAACTTTGATATTTTATTTTTTTTTTATTTTCGAGCGAGACCGATATCGGCGGGATAAGTTCGCGTGACGTAGTTTCCACCGCTTCGAATCCCTTTTCGAGTAAGGAAAAGCTGGCCCAATTAACACCCGGGTTCTTTCCCTCGGCCGCCACCGCCCCGATCACCGGTCTCGGATAAGGGAATTAATTGAACTATAAATCAAAAATGTTTGGGTCCCCCCCTGAAAATGGGGCGGCTTTTAACTTCAACCGGGACCGTCGTTGCTTTTCTGTCGGCCATTTGGCTACAATGAAGACATCAGAATTATTTAGTTAAATAAACGGGAAGTTAAGTGAAGGAAGAGCGTGGTGGTGGTTTTCATGACTCAAGACTTCCCCGACAGTAATAAATAGTATTATGACATAATAGTTAATGTATTAATCTAATGTAATGTGTCCTGTTGTAAATTGGTACAATTTTAGTATTTTTAGACTGTAAAATTTGTGTAGAGGCTTGAAAATATGGAGATCAGTAAATTTTTAAAAGGCATCATGAGAGTATCAAAATAGCCTTCGATGTCCAACCTTAAAAAATTTTGAGTTATACAATAAAATTTTATTCCAGCTGGATATTTCAATTGCGAGCCTGATTTTCTACATATCCGAAATTTACTGTAATTCGGTGTTTGTCCATATTATCCATCAAGGACTGGAACCGTTGACGTGGGCGGTGAAAATCAGAGAATATTCATATTTCAATTCAATTGGATTACTGCGTAGTTTAAATTGTCATTACTCTGCGGCGCGCTTTAAATCATATTATTGAGTGCTTCGGATCCGCACTTAAGTCCTATGTTTAAGATCTTCCCATTCACAGAACGACAAGACTATTCGGTGGGTATTGAGTTTTGTCACGGTACTGGCGGGGCGACCGGTTAAAAGGCCGATCTCTCTCGTATTTATACTTTCTTGTAATTACAGCTCGTAAAGTGAGGCCACTTCATAATCATTACGTCCGCTTACGGCTTTACGAGTCTCATCACTTGATCCGGACGGAACGCTCCCTTTTCAACGCCTGTCAATGAACGAACGAATGCTCGAAATATCATAACAATCCGATCCAAACGCTTCAGAAAATCAGCACAGTCGCGAAACGAGAAGAGAGATCGTGATCATTAAACTTTTTTATTTGTGCGAAAGAAATTTGATTTCCAGTCATTTGCATAGAACGATGGAAAAAGCGACAGTCATCATGATGAGAAAAAAATATCTGCACATTTACAAACTGTTTGTTTCTTGTCGCGTCCGGACTTAATTCGAATCTTCTCTAAATAAAAAAAAAAATTTAATATATGTATAAAATGCAATAAACAAACAACCGCATTTGGGTTATTCCTACAATAACACTGGATTTATTTTTTCCTTAATGGTCTTCCCTAAAGAACTACGGTAATGCTGAGTGCCAAAATATAAGTTTGGAACAGTTTGTCTAGAAAATGTCGAACTTGTATGTTTATTGTTACTTGAATATAATATGTATTTCATTAATAAAATCATAATCTATAACGCTTTTAAATTGGGACATTGGCATTAAATTGAGAATTGGGTATTAATTTACCTAAGATATAACTTAAATATGATGTTATTTCGTCGTTATCATAATTCATACTCATGTAATTCTTTTTGTTGCAGGTATGTGGACATTTTTTGGGGTTTGAAGGTTAGATTTCCTTACGATACGAAAAGCTTCTGTGAGTACCTCTCATATTACATTCTTACTACGTACTAAATTTCTTAATTCTATTTTTCGCTCCATTTATAAATATATACATTTCTACGAATAATCTCTTATTCAAGACCGGTAACTGCACATACTATAAAGTATGATTATCTTTTAATGCTATTTGGAAGATTATAATGTTATTTGCAGTTCCGATAGGACATTATTTCAGATCGATGAACGATATTGCTACAATTGTTTAGTAGAATTCCTACTGAGCACGGGACGCGCATAATTCAAGCCCCAAATTGGACAAATTATTTGACAATTAGGGTGGAAAAACGTATCATCTCCTCCCCTTTCTCGATAGGTAAATAATAGGTTTACATAGATTATCAAATGGGACAAGAGCGAAGTTGAACCTTTCGATAACTAATTCATAGAAGGACACGAATGTACACATAGGCGTTACAGAAACCTTACACGAAAACCATCAGGTTATTCGGCATTAGAATGTGTACTGATATTTTGTGATAATTGTAATTCACTCGAAGACCACTGATGAGTCACTGACGAATCCATAGGAGTGAGGCGGCATTTACTTTAGTTTGTTTATATTTACATTCCTGTCCTATGCATTTGTCAGCCATTTATCAAAAGATGTCAAGTGAATTTGTCACGATAATATGCCGCGTTCTGGATTACACTCATTTATCCTTATTTGACTGTTTTTGCAGTGTCCTCCAGAAACGGAGTAAAAAATGAGCGAACCTTGAATTTCTGTTTTAGCTTTTCCATCCCCTACAGGCTTGTCGTTTACGTTCGGAACACAAAAAGGTTTTTACAATACTGCCTGGAGACTGGTTCTTGAAATACTTATACGGCTTCCATTGAAACCGGGGTCGAGATTGACTGCTTAGCGCAGGGAAAAGGCCGAATGCCTTCCAGACATATAAAAATGGTCGACTTTCCCCTCGTTTCAAAAACCTATTCCCACATCAGTCCACTTCCTCGTCCCAAAGACAGTACCCCTCCCCACCCCCTTCACGAAACGCTTTTGTCCGATTTACAAAACTTGAGGGAAAACAAACTAATGAACTTCTTAATTAAGCCCCGGTTGGCGATGGGAGGTGGGGGCGGGCTTGAAAAATGAAGTGCCGCTAATGATCTCATTTTGAATTGAGGATTTTTGAGCGTCTCTCGGATCGTCATGCGATACCGCATAATTAATTTATTTCGCGCCATTAACGCCCGGCATTATTACTGATCAGGCGTTCCGGAAATTTGTGTTGGGAATCGCCCGCGGGCCTAACACAAGGGGAAGGAACAGGTTTCTATGCCGAGAATTCTATTCAATGCTCCATATCTGTTGTAGTAGCACTGTAGTGGTGGCGGTTGATCGTCTTTCACATATGTCACACATGTCATTAATGCATAGCATATTAATTTTGTATTAAGTCCGTATTGGAATATATGGCTTTAATGGTGATCTCCCGATTTGCACTATATCAAGAACATGTACACTCAAAAAGGCCTCAGATTTTTACATTTATATTTCCATAATTTCATTTTTTCCTTAATGCTCCAGTCGCATCTTGATGAATATTGCTACAGAATCGCGAGAAAAATATCTCATGATTTTTTTATAAGCTGATATCTTTGAATCATCTTGTTCCCCATTAAATATTAATTTCATTACGTTCTCTAGTTATTATATTCATTATACTAATATTTCAAGTAAAAAAAAACAAAATTTTAGATTGATGTCATAGAATGGTAGGTTGGATACTCTCGATAGATCTTAAGTTAGCCTAATTGATCTTAAGCTAGATCGACTACTTACAGGTAGTGTAGACGGAAGAGGATGTAGGCCGGAGGATGTAGGATGTTATGAATATGAATTATTTCGAATATGTATTTTATTAATCACACATAACCTAATGTGATCTTATGTAATTTCCAACGGGAAACACCACTTAACCGATTTAGAAACCACTTTTAACCACTCCGTTTCTGACGTCAACCGGCGATTAGGACTGAATAAACGGTTTCTCTTTTATACCTTCTTTTTTCTCCGTATTACTTCTTTCATTCTCATCGGAACGTCTCCGGTTGTCTAGGTAACTGTCTTCGAGTTTGAAATGCAATTACCACCAATTACGGGTCAAATAAATTATATGGAATTAAGAGGAGGCGGCGGAGAGAAGTTGGCCCTTGTTGCTTGGCTTTCACAGGCGGCCAACTCGACTCCGTAATCACGACAGGGCCTTCTTCTTCTTCACAACGAAGAGTGATTTTTTTTTTAAATGCGGAACTACATTCGCGGATATTCGTTTAAAACTTTACTGGTTAAAATAAAAATAGTTGGTATGAATCGAACAAAATGTCGTGCAAATTAAGAACAAGCAAATGAGTTTAACGAAGGAGAATGTGCGAGAGGAATTTATTTCACAAAACATAAGGAGAAAGGGACAGTAAAAGTCGAGAAAACGATGGTCTAGTCTAGTAGTTTAATCATGCAGATATCCAAGAATCGAAGCTTTTTAGGCAGTAATATTATACCGCATAATTATTACAAGAAAGCTCTAAAGGTATGGTCCTCTATTCTGTTCATTTAGACGTTACGTTGGGGGGGCCGGGCAGAGAACCGTAACGGGCCAGCCGGCGGCAGGTGTTGACTCGGAAATTAATTTGCAAATTGCGTATACCTTGTTGTTACATTATGGAAGAGATTGGGGCCGGCGAGAGCCCCTCGCCATTCAGTCTGGCCAGAGATGTCAGCCGCCGGCCGGTTGTAATAGGCGCCTTCGGCAATTAGAGACGGTTCCGTTCATCGCGGGCCACCTTTTGTAATTGTGATCCTGTAATTGTAATTTACAAGGCGGGAAATTACAGTACAACTGATTCAATACACCCGTTAGACGGCCGACTGACCCCGTACCATTTTTTTTTAGATCATACCGAAGAACATGAAAGTGGATCGCGAAACCTGGAAAGGTTGAAAATACGGCCCCAGAAATTAAGTTAATGATATTAAGTAGAAACAGAAAGTTAAAGAATAAAGGTTGAATAGAAAAACAGTATAGAAGATTCAAGTATAACCACATGCTTAAATGGAAAGTAACGGCAAACCAGGAATAATAACATAGTTATTCTGACGGAAAAGACACCGGCTCATTATCAAAGATACAAACTAGCAATTTATAACATGACTGTTTATTGTGCAGCAACCGGAAATCGTACGTTATGCACGCGCCACAGACGATGCTGCACCAATGATGACGCATAAATTCCGTCAAGAGAAAAATTATACCGAATATATTCTTTTACTTAATAACGTTCGGAACTGTGCCAAGGTGAGGGCCACACCCCAACTGGGACACAATTGGCTAAGATAGTCATAGAGAACATTACCTACCGCTTATTTTGAACTATTTTTGAGAGATTTTGGAATAATGAAAGGTGTTTTATGATCGCATAAAGCGCTGTAAACAAGAGGTGAACACGATTAGGTCTATTTAAAAGGAAATTCAGTGGTTTCTATAATACAATGGTTTTACCAGCAATACTATCGGTGAAATATTGCCTCTGGGATAGACAGAGGTTCCTGGGAAGGCTATCACAGATGTTTACAGTGAGAATGGACCATGGGAAACTGTACTTAATTTTTAAGTGGGTAATTTTCCGGGAAGGTTTTGAACGCCCCTCTCATAATGTGAGCTTCTCTGCTAGATGAAACGGATCCGCCGCTGACTCCCAAACTGGCCGTTTGTGGCGGTCAGCTAAATCTATTATCCGGGACCACTTCCCGGGGCGGCGATCCGCACGATTAACGCCCGACGTCGGCGATCCTCCCGGCGTAAATATTCGAGCCGGCCGAACAGAAGGTGAGCTGGCCGCGGGGGTGCGCAGATGTATCGAAGCGGGTAATGGGCCGTGGCCGAACCGTTCCGGGAGGCCTCTCTAATGGCCCCGGCAAAAACCGGGATTGCCCGGGATAAGTGGGAAGGAGGAAAGCCTCTCTCCCCCTGATGAACCTTTAACTCCTCCTATCCGCCCCAGATAAAGCCGCCGGGAAGTGAGACCGCCTTTTAGAAGGAAGTGAAAGAGAGCCCCAATGATTTAGGGAGCGGGAAACTGGAGATTTCAACCAGTGGCGCCTTGAAACATTGCTATTTAATTTTCAATGTTCAAAATGTAATTGTGGGTTTTCAATTTAATTCGGACGACTCGTTTAAAATTAAAATTTAAATTTTGCGAGAGAAAAAATTAGATCATATGCTACAGGTCCTCCCCCTCAGAACTCAACTCTTTTTGCGAGGTACCCACCTTGTTTTTCATAAAGACAACGCGTACCATTACTTCATCCACAATTTTAATATTAAGGCCGGGAAAAACTAATCGACACTTCCGTCCGAATTTTTATTCTACATCCCGAAATGTTCTACCGGATCCGGTTGAGCGTGTTTATCCGCCTGCGTAAAAGCAGCCGGGAGGCTCACCGTTATAATTGTTGGACGTGCAAGTGTAGTTGGATGTTCTAGCGGCCGGTGCTACACCGCCTGTGACGGAGACTCCCCCGCCAAATTCATTATTCGACCCCCCACCCCGCCGCCTCAAAGAATTATCCATTAATTAAGACGGGGGCGCGGGGTGAGAGGGGAAGGCAATTTCTTGTTGTACGGGGGAATGGAAGCGGTCGCTCTTGATAATCTGGCCGAGTTTTTCGTTAATAACGGCTAAAAATCACGGAGGGTAAATCCTCTTTCCGCGTTTGAACATCGGAATTAGACAGAACCGATGAGAACACCGAGATGCTACGGAATTGACTGCTATAAAATCCTTTAAAACACTCAACGGGGCTTCAACGGTCGTAACTCTTTCAAGAACCGAAAAATATGAGCTGCAGCATAGTGGTGTTATTTGATAACGACCCATATTGAACGTACTCCACATACCTTCGAGAAGATAATCCCTTAAAAAGCTCTTATAAAAAAGCTTATTAAAAAGTTAATTAGTAAGGTTTGAATATTATTTTGTCTATTGTCAAAGATGGGTTGTTGAGTGAATCCAATAGTCTTGGTATAGGACATTATGGAGGGACACCCACTAATTTTAAGTCAATTCCGCGGGCAAAGTAATAGGGTTGTAGTTATTAGGGGGTGGGCTTTGCTGTTCGAAGGATTGGATGTGCTGCTGCTAATGATAGCCATGTATAATCTCAATAATAATTAGATGTATTCTTTAATAAATTATTCTCTATTAAATAATAATTCACTAATAAATTATGCGGAAATGTATTGCGGGTCAAAAACCGTGGCATTGACAAATTCAATTATCGCTCGGTGGATGTTTCAACGCGGTTTGTATTGCGGAAATTAATAAAAGAAACAATAAACTAAAAATCGCAAATGCATAAACTAAAGTTTTAAATGCAAGTTAAATGAAGACGAATGTGCAAACCTTGGGCTTTAAGGCTGGAGCGGGCGTGTAAAAGAGGTCTACGCGGAAGAGCTCGTAGAGGGAGAGAGACAGCGCGAGGAGATCGCGTGAGGTCCGGTTGCCATAATACGTGTTGCAGAAAACACGCGTTACTCTCGGCCCAAACCTAATTGACCGCCGCATTGAAATATTTAACCATGTTAAACGGCCGTTTATACCGCTCCCCTCCCTCCCTCCCTCCCATCCCGGCTCATGCTCCGTCCCCCTTCCCGGTAGCTTGCCGCCTGTAACGTCTAAATCTCCGGGAATTCTGGAGAAAAAAAACAAGAAATACACAACACATATTGCGGAGTACAGTTAATCAATTCAATGGTAATTCGGTGCGATGAGAAAAGTAAGGCTGGGGGAGTTTGTGAGAAACTCCCGTGGATTAGAAGTGCTGTGCTTAAACCCTCCTCCATCCCCCCCTCGTCGCGGCACAATAAATCTCGACTCCAGTGAGAGTTTTACATTTACATTATGCAGGAACTTAACCCGAATGTTTTATTTTTTTTTGCTTCCCTTATCCTCCGTCCGTAATTATACATCACTGGGCCGCCGGACGTACTAGTTGTCATCACGCTTGTGATTCTCCAAGGCGTAAAGAACGGCTCGGAGAAGATAGGTCCCTTCAGCGAAATTTTCAAGTGGAATAGTGTCATTATTCGTTTCGGTGTATGATCTATTTTGAAATATACTACATGCGAATAGCTACCAGTGTAATTTTGCAACAACTACAGTAGGTGTGAATTTATTCCTCGTGGTATTATTTTTTAAATGCACGTGTACAGGCCTATCTTCTGTCTGAACGGCAATAACCATAGCACCGCTTTATCCAGAGGCATCGAATTAACGAACAAATGAGAACAAATCGTAAATAAATTCAGAGGATATGTCCAATTAGGAAAAGTAAAACTCATTTCTGCCACTATCTCCAACAGCCGATAATACAGGGGCTCGACAGGCGGCTCCTTATAAAGGCGCAGCGAAGATAAGGAACACGGAGGTTGTTATTGCACGTTTTTCAAACTTATACCGCGCCTTAAGTAAATATTTTTTCAATATTTAATGTCGACAGTATGGCACGATGGACCGAATTAAGTACCGGTCTTGGGCAAAGTGTTAACCGGCTTCGAAACGCAGTATGTGAAGCGGGCGCTCGAATTACCATAACGCCTAATTACAATATGTAATGAGCCTCCGCCTCCACCCTTGTTGTTCCTTTTTTTTATTCGTGTAATTCCACTTTGAATCGGCGAGTTAACCGAATGCAAATTGGAGAAGGGGGGGGCAGTTTTGCGTTTTTGTTCGAAACTAATTTCGGCCGATACGTATCTCTGGGGGATTCTTTCGATGTGCCATAGCGCGCGGCTCGCATTTAAACGGTTGTGGATTCGTTCAATTGCCGCAGGTAAATTAGGAGTTATCTTTCAACCGGCCAGAATGAACTGGGTAATTGCCCGGGCTTAATTGTTCGGATCACGTGGTTCGTAACTTCTTTCTTCCCGGCATTGCTTTACAATTCTTCGCGAAGGAACTGCGGGTACAAAACAATTGAAATTACAATTGCCTACAATATAGATATATTTCGAATTTAAAAGACTTTCATATCTATGAGAATATTGTAAGACCGCTAGGCTTAATTATGCGATGTTGATGATATCTAAGTAACCGAAACAAGGGGCATGACTGCGCACTTTTTTAAAGCTCATTCTTTCGCCCGGTTGGCATCAGTGAATTATTTGTTCAAATTCATTAGAGATAATAAATTTTTGGACCCGACTATTAATCCGTAGAAACTTTGTTTATAAATAAAAACGACGTCATGGAGTGAGATTTGCCTAGCAAAAGGATTATTATAGATTGGTGGGAAAGCTCGATAAAGCAAAATCCCCCAAGAAACTATCTTAATTTTTGAGCTAATGAAAAATATTTCTGTTGGTACTTTGGTTAGGCTTCGTTAAAGAGAGGAACATTACTGAAAATTGAAACACAATTATACGAACAATTATAACTAAAATAAATATACAATTATTTTCTTGGTTGATTTTTATTAGCCAGAAGCCTGAAGACGTTTAGGCCGGTGGGACGCAGGCCGATGCCGCAGGCACAGAAGGCAATTACCCGGCCCTCGTTTTACGACACGGCTTCATTGTGAGAGCCGATTATTTTCTGGTTTTCCTTTTTCTCTATTTCCTATTACTACTGGCGGCCGGAACTCGGAAATATATTGGGAAAAAAGAATAAACGACACAAAATGCCGGGAAAGCGCAAATAAGAAATCGGAAACAGTTCCGCAAGACTGCAATTAAAACCCGTCGGCGGTGGGGCAAAGGTGGGGAAGGGAGACGCCTCGGAGGCGAGATTAAATTTTATTTCAATTAAATGGAATTTAATTGAAAAAGAAAGGAAGAGAATCAAATTGAATGGAACGCGGGAGAAGATAAAATTGTTGGAAGTCAATTTCGACGGGAGGCCGTCAACCCCAGACCCTCCTGATGAATGAAAGATTTCTTTCACTAACAACATCAACATCTTTTTTAAAAATTGTTCTATGGGAAAAAATGTTCGATCTTTATACATTCATAACGTTAATGCAGCCTTCAATCGATATTTTCAGAAAACTGTGGAGAATAATGAACCCACACTGGACCGATATAAAAAGGAGGTTAGAAACCTATTTTTAAAATATAAAACATAAAAAGAAATTAAAAACTAAGTACAGCACCCATCTGAACTTTAATAAATTTCAGGATTAGGAATTACTGAAAGTAGCCCAAGAATTCAATATTAAAATAGCCTTTGCAGAACTTTAAGTAACATAGTTTTCGTGTATTAGTTTTAGTACCGAGAGGTCATTTCAAATAAAAGCGTGAAAACGCGATACTGCGGACACTTACACTCTTGTCAACTCTGCTTAATTTGTCCGTTGGGAATTGAATATTTTCGGTTTGTTTAAAACGTGGGGCCAAAAAAGAGGCTTGCGGCCAAAACATTAAATTCATTAAAAAAACATGAACAAGAGGACAGCTGTTTCCTATTTCCTGTCTCAGGACAATGGGCGATGCAGGGCCGTGGTCGGGGCCCCAGTCCTCTCACTAATATTTATTAATATTAAACAACAGACTTTTATAAGTTTATTTGAATTTTGTGCAGAATTTGGCACTCCCGAAAGCCAACGTTCTCGGTAGGAAGGCCGCCTGATTAACCAGAAATCTCCCCATATTTATTATTGTTATTATAGCAATGCAAGTATGACAAGACATTACGAAACATGTTCTTGTTTGAAATACCCACTAGCGGAGGTGATCTTCCTGTTAGATCATTGTGCATTTGTAAGACATCCTTCTTTGAATATATGTACAGTCATTCATGAAAAAATCAGACATTATCTAGAGTTCAACGAACAATTAACTTCTCAAACCATAACTAACTGTAGTTCATAAAGTAAATCATAAATTAGTAATCTTATTACGTACAAAGTATATAGATTAATGCTCCCGGATTACCGGCTTCAATCCTTAATAGATTTTTTAGGGTTCCTCGATGAAGACGTTCTTCTACTAGCGCGCCAGAATAGATAAAAAAATAAATTAGGCATTTTGGGCCAAATTAAACATCGGGTTTAAGAATTTTTAAAGAACTAAACGGCTCCCCTGACCGTGCCCTTGGCTCGTGTATATCGCCTCGAGGAGCTGTCGGCAGGTGTAAAAGGGTGTCTAGGTTTCGCTAGGAATTTAGGCCAGTTCACCTGTTCATCAGGAAAATGATCACCACCGAGGTGACCTTATCGGATAGATTCATTATCGGTTTCACCGCCCCGTGTAATTTTTCCACACTCATAAAAGAAAAGGACGATTCAAACCCAGCAAAAGGGCCGCTGGTCCATTGACCTAAACATCAAATAACCGCTTGATAAGCTTTAGAGCCGGAAATTTTAGTTATAATTACATTTTTCTATACGTGAATGTGCTTACAAAGGTTTCTGAACATTTCAAGACGTTTCTTAATTAGTTTACATTATTTATAAATGAATTGGGAGTTATTCGAATATTCTGGTCAATTTTATACTTTATTTTGATAACACAGTATGCTTCGGGAAGGGGCTGCAAAATACATCTTCATGGAAAAGTCCCAATAAATTTATTGAGATATTGATATAATGTCTGACAAAAAATGAAGATTTGTTTTCCTTCCCCAGTAAAAACGCTACAGTAACACATTTTATCACTTACTTAGACAATGACAAGTGCCCACCCCCTCCAATCTCGGTATCGTAAAATCTGTGGCGAACTTTTACTCCGAGAATGTTTAATGGCCGCCCTTGCGCATGCGCCCCAGTCGTAAACTCTCGCTGCCGCCGTCGCCGCACGTGTTTGGACGTCCGAAGCGAATTTGCATTGGCAATTAGCCGTTATATATGTCCTTTTTTTTTTTCGCGAAACGCGTAAAACAAATGGAAACGCGAAAAAGGAAGAATGTGCCCAATTAGATATGGGCCGCAGATTGGGAATTTCCGCCATCCCCCGGATATTAATGTTTTATTGTTGTTATTCGAGCTGGGAGTTATTTCGGGAGCTCTTCCCAGGAGTTCTGTTTTCTGGTCACGGCGACGCAATTGGCCACGGACCGCCCGCTATTAGCCCCAAAAGTTTATTAATATTCCGTATAGGCTTAAGCCGTTTACCCGCTTGTTAGTTCTAATCTAAAATGACTAAACGTGCAATTCCAAAGTGCAGCCCGGTAATATTACTCTGCCCTTTTTCAAGCGATTATCGTAGGGTTATAAATTAATTATATTTTTGCACCAGCTTAATTTTTAATAGGCCGTAATAAATAATAATACTTAATGTAGTAAGAGACGGAATATTCCCACTCGCCTGCTTGGCCTTAAGCATGAGCTCTACGGCATTGTCAGGAGAGTTCCTTCTCTATATAGCTTGGTAGTTACGAATATCGGCTCCTGGTGAAATTCCTCTCAGCAGTCATGTGACTTATTTCTTAGTTTTAACACTTTTTTCGGCCAAAGGAAGCCACGAAAGCAATGTGTGAAAGTGATTGTGTTTATTACTTAGTTCAAATTGAGTAAATGCATAGCGCGTTGTGGAAGGTAGATACAGGTAGCCTCGTCCACCTTATTTACATGTCCTGAAGTAAATAGACAAACGGAGTTGCACATAAACCGACGTCGCGATTTAATCAGCGCGATGATGTTTTTCTAATGGGCAATAAAATATTAGTTAGTATTCGAGACTGCGGGAGCCGGAGCGCGCTCGCTCCGTCTGGGAACGGTCACCTGTCAGTGGCCCCCATGTGAAAACCCAAACAGCTGTGATCTCAAACGCGACGTGCCGCACCCCCCTTCTCATGGCAATAAAACTGTTTTATGAGTTCAATTTTATTACATACTCCCGCCGGGGGGGGGGGAGAGCCGCAAGTGCCACATTGACTGGAAAGAGTGGCGGGCTCCCAAATTTAGGGCGTCAAAGGAGAGGCCTAAGTATAACGAAAAGTATATTCCGGAATTTAATTATTGAATTCATAAAAAATAATTTGTAACTTAAGTAATTATCCTAATTTTATATATGCTTCAAACATTTAACGTTTTTTTGCCAAAGCCAGCAAACGCAGATTTTTCCGTTATCTACCCAGTTAAATAACAGTCGACGATTTTTTCTTCTATTTTCGTGGAATTAAATTATCATTATATAATTATAATTTGCCATGGGCCTAAATGAATAGCGTTCGGATGGCACATATAAAGGAAAAGTCCCGGCACAAGTTATTAAGGTCGATTATATATTGCAAAGTTGCCGGCAATTATTTCAAATTAGCGTCCGAATATTTCTGTAGAAAATTCAACAGAATCATACGATTATAAGAAAAGAAACGGATTGTCCATTTGTGCTCAATTAAGGTGTGAAATAGGAGCCGTTTTTTTTGTTTTTTTTTACGAAAGTCCGCCGATGTTTACATTAGAATTTCAATTACGCATGGCACAGTCGCCGGCGTGTAGATGTTCTATTCTCCGCCGCTCGGTCAAATTACACGTCACGTTTCGGTTTTGTAATTGGCCTGTTCTCGCGTATGTGTGTACACATGCTAATTACCGGCGGAGAGAGAGCGAGAGAAATAGAGAGAGAGTGAGAAGGAGGCAGAGCGATCCCCCGTTATGATATAAGCAGTTTCATTAGATCCGACATCAAATTACAATTAAAAACCGCCGATTATCCTCTTTATTACCCGTAACGAAAACTCGGGAAAACTTGAACATCCATCTTGGACCTATCGATATTTTTTTGTTGAAATAAAAATTGAATTACGAAAAATTTCCAAAAATATACCCTCCTTTGTTAAAAATAAACTAATATATACCCTCCTTTCTTCTATGAATCCGCTAGTGACTCATCAGAAGCCTTCGCGTGAATTACACTTATCACAAAATGCCAGTACACATTCCAGTGACTAATATGCTGATTATGGTTTACGTGTACAATTTCTGCAATATTCGCGTCTTTTGTCAGTCAACTGTTGCGACTAGATTTACTCATCTATCCGTCAATTTTACTTACTAATCTATTTTTGTGGATATTATCCAAAACAACGCAAAATGTGCTGCTTAGTTTTTTGAACCCGTAAAAAGAGGCTGAAAATGTAAATGAGGGAACTGGACCGGGGAAATGCTGAGTTCAAACGTCTGTCAACTCTGCAGGAATGATAAAAACACAGAAATTTAATGTTGCATTATACGGGGAAGTGACTTAAAAGCGAACAGTGTTCCGTTATCTGCGCAGTACATTGGAACCGGAGTTCCAACAAATTTCAACAGTTTAAATTAAACTTAATAGTCTTCACGCGAAACGGCTTTGCGGTTTCTGGAATTAAGTCCTAGTTGAAGTACCACCGTGCGCCATATTCTATTCCCTTTTAAAAGTCGACGCCCTTCAGGGCCGGTCGTTAGCCCTCCGCGGGACGTCGGCCCTCCCGTGGCCCTTTGTCAGAGATCGAAGATAACCGCGGTTAAACTCCTAATCCCCGAGTTGGAAATCGATCGATCGGCGTCAATTTCAATATCAGATCATTCTCGGATAATGGCCCAAGGCGGGGACGATTAAACGACTCCGAGGTGGGGAATTTCGTCGCTCTTTCGCCCGGCGTCGGTCGGCACACCTGTCGGAAGGTGACGGTCAATTACCGGGAATGTTAAAAACCGGACGATTGGTAAGCCCGATTTCAATTTATGATCTATTCTGAGTCGTCAGAATGAATATTGTCTAGGCATTATTTAATGTACAGATATCCATAAAGTATAACCCACATGTAAACCGCGATATTGTAGGTATATTTTGTCATTGGCAAGTTAATAGTAGTGTGGTAACGTTATTTGCGAAGTAAATGAAATACCGCGTAATTTCTCGGTTGCGTAATAAATTTTACGAGTTAATTATACTAATTGCGTTTAATTGTATTAATAAATAAAATTGAAAAGAAATTATTAAAGAAAAATTTTTAATTTTTAATAACTCTTTTCTACCGTCTGAAATGTGCTGCCCCCCAAGGGACGCCCTTGTGGACACGCCTTCATCTACCAGCGCAAGTTCACGCACACTCACGAATATCTTTCAGACGGAGTCCAGAAATTAATTAAAAGAATAAACGATCAGTGCGTAGAGTAATGACGTCATCGCTTGTTCTGCCCCCCGCCCTCCCACACACACACACGCACACGCCGGCTGACAGATGCCTATCTTTAGTCTTATTTCCATGTTTTATGGAAATAGTGTGGGGGGCGCACGCACTTTAATTACAGTTTTGAGCCATAAATTCATCCCGTTGAGCCAGAAAATAAAAAAAATGTCCTTCCCGATCCTCAAATATTGCACGGCCGTTTATATTGTTCACTCCCATTAGCCCATTCTTCCCCGTGTCGCTCTCTTCGGCTAATTCCGTCATCCTACTGAATGCAAAATAAAAGAATACAAACCAACCTGGACGAGATAAACGATAGCCAGTGAATTTACCGTTCCATTTCCGCGTAACGTGTTGAATAACAGATGCTAATTTAATTGGATATTTTTTACCAGATTAATTGATAATGTCGTACTGAAATGCCATCTACTAGCACTAATATTAACTAATTAGTTTCGAAAAATACCCAAAATAAATCCCACTAAGTTGAACAATGGTAATAATTTCCCCCAAAATATTGCTATTTTCTCATATATCTAATATAAGAGAATAGTCATTATGATTAATATTTTCTTTAAACATATTTCTCAATATCATATTAGTAGACGTTAGATAAAAGATACGTGTCTTTACAAACGACCACTTCTTCCTTTAGTCTGTAGGGTGGCTTTGGAACGTCCATATTCATAGCGGGGAGAAAATCAGATTTAATTTAAATATTTTGCGGACGAAATTAATTTTCAAATCACACGGCCGAAACACCAGTCGAGCCTGTGTCCGACCCTTCCTGTATAAATCATCGGCCAATATTTGTCTGCATCGGAGCGTATGTATACGGTCAGCCTAAAGGGCTCGGGTATGTATAAATTACTGGGAGCGTTAGGAATATGGTTAGAGTCGGTATTTTCGATTGAAAAATCGTTTATTTTCCACCCGGCATCGAGTCGAAAATACGAATTAATTCCTAAGACATTAACCAGTGTCTGGACGCCACCGGCAAGTACCTTAGGTTTTATTAATGTTTCCATTAGTCCCCTGGAAATCGAAGCTTTTGTGTAATATTTCAGTACGGAAAATGAAATCCGGCAGAAAAAAGGTCGGCTACGCATAAATTATTTTTACGGTAGGTAAAACCCCCGCCAGAGGTTCAGAAAGGGGAATCGTAAAATGCTAATTCGGCCTAATAAAATACGTAAGAAGTATATAAAAAAAATTAATTCCTCTCTTTTATTGTTTATTACGTTTTGGTCAAACTATTTATTGCTCCCCCATGACGGAGGTGGGAGTTTCGTTAACGCCCTCGACTTAGCCTCTCGACGGCTTAGAAAATTGCAGAGGAGTATAAATAAAGTTTGAACATAGATATAAATAGTTATCTCAAATTTCCAGAGAAAAAATCGACTAACTACCCAGAATAATAAAACTGAACATTGGAGGATACATTTAATGGTAGAATTTTAGTAACATTTTTGTAGTACTGGATTCACATATTTTACCCTGGTCGATCATAGTACAAATGTTTTAGATCACTGTCATAGAATTGTAGACCACGTATTGAACATTGCTCACTCCTAAGCATCGGATATTTATATATTGTGTAATGCGAACGAAAGCGGATATATTGATCTTTAAGTATGTTTGGAATAATAAAAAAAAATCCGTTCTCCGGACCGGTTTTACGACCGTACGATCGGTAGCCGGCAGGGTTATGGGTCAGGTTGGAATGAAACCAGCAATAAAATCCTGCATCGAAACAAAAAACCACGGCCACTATAATGGTGGATAGCAGTTTTTGTTAAGGTTTAATGCTCGGGTCGCATCAATGAAAACTCCCCACCCAATAACGACCAGTTAATTAGTATCGTCTGTTGGCAAACCGCAGAGAGAGGGAGGGAGGAGGGAGAGAGACGAGAGGGAGAGAGGGAGAGAGAGAGGGAGAGAGAGAGAGAGAGAGGAGAGAGAGAGAGAGAGAGAGAGTATTATTAGAGAGAGAGAGAGAGAGAGAGAGAGAGAGAGAGAGAGAGAGAGAGAGAGAGAGAGAGAGAGAGAGAGAGAGAGAGAGAGAGAGAGAGAGAGAGAGAGAGAGAGAGAGAGAGAGAGAGAGAGAGAGAGAGAGAGAGAGAGAGAGAGAGAGAGAGAGAGAGAGAGAGAGAGAGAGAGAGAGAGAGAGAGAGAGAGAGAACGTCCTCCCTGTCGAGCCCAAGAGGAACCGACTGTGACATAACAGCCATTGTCATGACTATAACGGCGTTTAAAAATAAATTTGATTTCATTAGTAAAACACGTGCAGTATGAATCTGCACGGAATGGATGAAAATATGATTTAGTTCTTACAGGATATTTTCGTAGACGGTTTGGCCAACATTTAAAGTGGGGTATTTTTTTAATTTTCATAACAAAATATTACCCATTACAGACGCGTGAGTGTTGTATACGATTATATTGTGCGTAAAAATCTTTCGACAAGTTTGTTTTTTTAGGCTTGTTGTTTTGGAGGTATTCCAAAAAATAACGGAGATGTAACGATGCAATGCTGGAACGTTACGTTGGTTGGCTAGGATCGACGGAGGCATTTTCTCGATTTATTAAGTCCATTAAACTATCAAGTCCAAGTGCCCGGTTCTGCGGTCTTATCACGGTAAAAGTGGAATGACAGTGTGGACAGTTCTAAAGGGAACAAACTTACAGGCGGAAAACTACTAAAGATGGCGAATAGCCGAAACCGACCAGTAAGAAGAATGAACCACCGAGGGGACAGGAGATAACACGAGGACCACCGATCGAGTATTCGATAGAAATAAATTACATTGTTTCGTTATCTGACAGGGGGTATTTGGCCGATACATACGCTGTATTTGGTAATGATATTAATCCACTAAGTTGAAGTGGGCCGCACGGTAGTTAGAGCTCTCTAGTCGCCCCCTCAGGCTGAAAACAGTAGTCCAAGCGCCGGCTCATTCATCATTGGTCATCATTATCAGTTTAATCTATGAGCGGCGCCCATCATTTTCATCCGTGGCCCACCTTGTTTTTTTCCTTTTCCATTCCTCCTCTTTCCTCCCCCTCGCTCACAAATTGAAATATAAATGCCGATCTCGTTTATTCGGGCGTTTGTTTTAGGCTCCCCTCCACCCCCTCGCGGAGGGATAACGACCGGGTTTCGTTATCCCGATATGCATACATTTTGGACATGGAAGGTTCCTTCTTTTTTATTTCTATTATACCTTGTAACAGCCCCATTATCCTGGCACGATTACGTCTTAGGGGCATCCTGGGGTTGGGGGACCATAAATAAATCCAAACTATCCCGCCTCTAACATTGGATCGAACTAACTCATCTAATCGCAGCCTACCCCCGTTAACCAGAAAAGAAACTAACTGCACTTACATATTGTACGAGAAAACTGACCCTGGAAGAACGGGAAGAATTGGCCTAAGATGAGGAGGAATAAATTAGCTCAGACTTTGAGGTTAAAGGACCGAACCCTTCAAAAGGATGTAATGAATTAGAGTCCAGAGTTTAAGGGATAAAATTTCAAATTTTCTGTTAGGTAAACCAAAAGTTAAATGCCTAGAAATGCGCCTCATGGTTGACACTCTGGTACCTGCTGTTACGTCATTCAATTTCACCCCATCTGGCCTTGCCAGTCACACGAAACATAAATATTACAACCTATCAATTCAACCTTCCCCAATCCGTATTACTGTACCGAATTCCCGTACCCGTCGCCGCCGTAGGCTTGAAGGACGGTGTCGAGGAGTCGGGATAACGCGGAGATTTAAAGGCCCAATTACAAGACAGGAATTACAGGAGGAAGAATATGGCCGCGTATATACCCTCACGTCGACTAGAGAACCGCCTGGACAGCCCACTAACACCGACGAGGACGGCGTTAATTCCTCCCCAAGGAGGTAGACATTGGACATAGATCCGTAGTTTCGGATCCTTTAGAATGTTTAGTGCCGTATGATATGCATTTTTACCAGTGTTTCTTATATAACGCCTAGAACGAATATACTCAGATGGCTGCAAGAATGAGCCCATGATGTAGCAAATTGGTTCCGAATTTTAGGTTAAAGGACCAGTTACCAAGTACCGCTGAGAGTAAAACTGTCAAAAATTCCACCCATATAAAAAAATGAAATAAAAAAAAACATAAACGAAGATATAATGCTAAAACAATTCTGGTAAGAACGACAAAGGCAGTGAGAGGTCAGACACCTACAGAGGTAGTGGGCCACCATAAATAATTCTTTAAAAACATAACTTTTAACAACCGAGAATTGAGCAGTTATTGTTGGCAGAATTTATGTTATTATTACATCATACATCTGCTCCAGATGGCCTAAGCCATTGACCGTAAATACTCTTTTGATGGTTAACAATTAACAAGTTACAGAGCGGTAACAATACAGGCACCCGTTGCCGATGGGGCAACCCATCCGTCCGCATTGGCAATGCTACATCGAGTTATAGTTCAGGTTTTTGGGTATTTCTATATGAAAATGATGACGCATCCTTTCATAATATTTATGGAATATCTTGATAGGCGGATATTTCGAATGATGTTTGAGGCACAGAATTGCTTTTGAGTATGTTTGAGTTCCTAAATCGTCGACACAGCGATAGTAGTTCTTTTGTAAAATAACTGTATTACTGCAATATCAACATGAATTACATTTTCTTAGATTTCTATTCACTTAGAATAGTAAAATAGTAGAGGGTATTCGGAATATTTTGGCATTTCGGTGTTGTCAGAAATTATATTACCTCCTACTGGCAAATAAATGGAAAATTGTTATGCGCAAAATAATTGGGAACAATAGGCCGCCCCCCCCCCCATTTACGTATATTCAGTTCTCACGTCACTGATAAAAATGAGAAAAAGATCGTATGCATATTCAGGAGCATGTTGTGTACCCGTCCGCTCGTGGATTTGGGTTTCCGGAATTCCTACTTTCATTTTTCAGGAATAGAAAAGCCGAGAGCCGAGGGCCGGATCTTTTGTGGGCGCGATAACGGGAGCGTCGTCGTACATCAGCCCACGAGGAAATTGTATGTAAAATATCATACACAGATACCAGGAGTGAGTGTACTGGGGGCGGGGGAAATTCGGATGGCGCTAAGGGATGTTTGGGGGAGGGTGGGACGCAGTAAACAAATTGGAATACGTGCCACGTTGCCTCCGGGGATGAATATGGTAAAATATTCGCACATGTATCACAATTATCGCGACAGCGCGACTTCGAATATAGGGGAAGGAAAAAAGATACGGATGAAGTGGGATAACGGATTGTTCTTTTTTTTTAAAAATAATTTTATGCGGCTTCAGAACATGATATAAAATATTTTCTATAAATAATTTTCACGTATTTGCAAGAAACTGGGAGGCCAAGCAGCATTTTGAAGTGTAATTCGAATTGTTTCCATCGTCAATATCTAATCTTTTTTTAAATTCTCTCGTCTGTTTGTATGAATTCTTTAGTAGTGCCTGGCAATCGGCTTTAAAATTAAGATCTGAACCTATTATTATCATTGTTATTTCCTATTCATCATTCTTGCCGTCGGTTTCTCCCCGACCCTTCTATGTTCCTACAAGGTGGAGGCTTTCGCGTTCTTTACGGATTGTTTATAAACAATAAGCTTAATATATCCCAACCGGTGCATCCGAAGAAATCGGGGACGATATCTAACTGCCGTATTAATGAGGAGTTCAGAAATAAGAAAATTCTCAAGGGTAATATGTTGCCATAAAAATAATTAAATTATGTCCACCAAAACATTTCGTTTTTAGTCGCATATATTCCTGATAGTAATTGTCTTTCGAAATGAATGTTGGATTTCAGTAATCTACGACTGCCGAATTGAGTTATAATATCCTATGTCCATCCTATCAGACGATTCCGCCTCGTGTAGCGATAAAATTGAGTCCGTATTTTTCTCAATGAAATTCATTATTTTCCCGACAAGAGCAGTTTTTCGGCCCCGCGGATCCTTTGAAGAAATTAAATAGAAATAAAGCTTTCTTAATTTATTGTCGATTGGAACGACGGCCGAGAGCGCTGGCCGATTGCCAACAACTGCCGACCGGGGAAGCGGGAGCGACTACTTGAAGTAGAAAACAAAGACCGAAAATAAAAATAACAAATGGTAATAATCAAAAAAAAAATTAACGATGATTTTCAAAAGGGAGAACACTTGACTTGTACCTGAATTTATTTAGCTTCAGACGTTCAAACTGTCTCGTTAGACGGCCAATGCTGTCTGTACGGCGGTCATTCTATATTAAATTTCCACTTTATTTAAGATTACAATGTAGACTGAGTCCAATTTATATCTTGAAAGTTTAAAATCCGCATTTCAGCTCTTGTTTGTTAGGATTTTGACATGTGGGGAGCTAATATTTATTCCTAATATACAAGGGCATATGTAAAATTTCAAATATATTTTGATAAGGTTATTATGCGAAATAAATAGCACTGTAATTTTAAAAGAACATTTTCGGTAACTAGGCATTTTGAATTTGAAAGAAAGTCTGTTAGCGGTATGCAGCCTTATCAGGGGAGAAAATGCACCATTATAGCTATATTATGCTACATTATGCTATATTTTAGCTTCGGATCAAATCAACGGTCTTAACCAACGTCGGACTGACACACAAAGGGTACGGACAGAAACATTTCATAAGTCTGACTCAAGTATTGTGACTTCGAATAATAAGAAACACTATTGGACATCCTGTGTTTATCAGAAGAATAAATATGTTCCGACTGTTGAGTGTCCCCTCTTATGGGACGCACTGTCGCATGCTGTCACGGGCGTACAACCGTGCGAAAACTTTGTCTCCACGAAAAGTACACGTATTAGGGGAACTGGTTGGCTATGAAGTCCTCCCCCTTTTTTCTATTGTTGTCCGAGTTCCCTCAGCCGACTCAGTTGGAGGGAACGCCACTTCCTTGCATTTCTTATCGAAAGAACTGTTCGCCTAGCGTTTTTCAGAAATGTTAGAGTTATAAGTTTGGAATAAAATGGAAGTGAATAATTATAATTAATAAATTTTCACTTGCCACGTAATCATAAAAATAATATTTGCAAGGGATACCGCTATAAGAATATAGCGTTAATAAAATATTAGATATTTTTATATTTTTTATTAAAAAATTGCTACAGCGGGGTGCCATGTCCGGAAATGTTATCGCGCGTCTCTCCACTTGTTTCTACTGGGAATAGATCCTACGATTATTCGCCTCAATAAAAATCTAATTAACCTACATTCATCCGGCGGACACTAGGCAACAAACCGAGGAATTAGAAGTAAAGAAATAAAATTAGAAATGATCAACTACACTAGTTCTCCAGAGCCTACACTAAAGTTCTCACTGAGTTCCAATAATTTGCATTTACAAGATACTGTTTAATTTTGTACAGCCGTTTAATAATTTAAAAAAATTCAAATTGCAGCAGTTCATTTGGTATACAGAAGTCTTTCAGGCATTAAATTCGTCTCTTTGCCCAAGGACTGTAATTATGAAATGTCGAATTAGAAAATCCCGTAGAATATGTTTGGCATAAAACTAGACCAGTCATCGTCCGTAGCGCTCCGGAGGAATGTTATTGATATTTGAAATCTTAATGCTGGAATTGCTCTAACCTAGACCAGTAGGCGTGTGGTGGACGCTAGGCGTCTTGAAAATTCTACTAATCTCAATCTCAGTCGTCGATAAAACAGCGATACGATAGTAGAAATGTACCGACATTTTGGAAAATAGTTAGTGTACTGAATGTTTACGCTAAATGATATTTTACTTTCCCGAAACGCGGCATAATTCAAGTGCGAAACACCTACGAAGTTCCTGTTTCAATTCCCAGGTCAGTTGGGACGATAAATAACACATGTTCCCCTTCCGGCTAACGTATGCAGACCGCCAGCGGGCAGTGTGGGAGCCGCTAAACAAAGTTAAATGAAACAGTTTCGAATTAGGAACAATTAAAAACGGACAGACGGAATCCGCCCTTTTTTTCTTATTCGGAGGCTACTTTTTTCTTCCACAAAACGGGACCATTTCTAACTCCGCTTGGCTGGACATAATAAACGGGGCGTGTTCTGTGTTATGTAACGGATTTCCCGAAATTTAATTGCTCCCAACGATTCTTGTGTTGGCATTATTCTGGACTTCTGGACGGAGAAAGAATATCATATGACGAGAGTGTTTTAAAACTCCCAAGTATCTACTTTTGAAAAAAATGACAATACTCATTAGTTTAACATACCTGTTTTGTGGTCTGCGAGGGGTTGGAATACCGTAGATTTCGTGTGTCTCTGTTTGGTCTAGCAAAAGACCAAACCAGCGAGAGGAGACAGAAACAAACGAAATTTACGACTATGCTCATCTAAAAATTACTATTTTATTGGGATATCAATAGGAATTATTTTGACTCGAAGTTTTCAAAGAAATTTCTGAGGAATTTCTTACAGGACTCCCGTTTAAAATGCGCGCCTAGCCATATATATATATAAAAAATAAAAGAAAGTCGAATGTAAGGCTGAGGGTGAATATTTTTCTAGATGAATTTCAATTTAATAGAGGTTGACAGCGGAGGCAGCTGGCTATAAAAGATTTTATCGGGGGCCGTTTCCTGTTTCCTCGAATGTCAGCCCCGTTAATTCCGGCGTGTTGGACCGCCGGGCAGAATGTCGCTGCCGGCCTATTAATCAGCATATTTTATAATTTTCAGCTTTTCCCAGCGTATAAGTGAATCCGGAGTAGAGGTTCGGTTGCTGGGTCCGGGGGTCTCGAGGAGGTGTTGTTGACGATTGACTGGCGATATTGACACTTTAGAAACCATCCTGCCTGTTATAAAATCGGCCAAATACAGCTATCGAATCAATTGGATCTTGTTTAGTTGATATAATTGATGATGCTTATTGGCATAGGACTGAAACGCAAGATGGGTAGACTTCTGCCAAGTCGCCAATGACAAGACAGTTCTTTTTACTACATGTTCATAAATAACATGCTTTTTTCACCTTTTATTTTTTGTACAATCAATTACAGTATAATTATGTGTAAAAATGTTGAATGTACATTTCTCACTTGAATGACTCGATAAAGGAAACCACCCAATGATGGCACTTTTCACACGTGAACAGTTTACGGCTTCGGACCAAGTAGATCTCTAGGCCATTGGCGTTTAAGCCGACGCGGGGGGGATAATGGATGGGTAAGAAAGGAAAGGGACTGAACGAGTGGATTGGGATGAGGAGAAAAGCGGGAGTGGAACTTCAGGAACCGGGATTATGCGACTTCGTCGACTGTCGGTATGTTGAGGTCATGGTGGATTGTGTGGTTAGAAACATGCCGGGGAGCATTAAGGATGGTACGAAGGACTCTTGACTGTTCATGTTGGATTTCTTGGCGTACATTCTGTTGTTATTGTATCCGCTTGAGAGATTAATCAAATTGAACGGATATTGAATGAATTATTGAAATTCATTGTTCGGCTTCATTCGCATATTCAAGTAAGCATTCAATTAGATTTGATGTATATCCTATTCGTTTGTTTCCAAATTGACCGAAACTTTGGGGGTTTGACCGTGTTCAGGCCATCGTATAAACAGATACAAAATATCTCTAGAGGTTTATGACTACGGCAGGGTGTAGGATAAGGTCATTTCAGTTATAAAACGATAAGTAACACTGCAAGATATGAGCAAACGATTCAAGGTGATTATTTATATCGACATATTTGTTACAGTATGCGAGTGGCGTGCTCAATTCCTACGTGTAGACATTTTTTTTTGGATATACATATATTCCTATATATTTCATAAACGGACGAGGATATCTACTGATAAATTAATGATGTTTTTATTCGGTAACCGAGAAAAGTTTGAAGTCTGGACATTTTTCGCCCCGGGCAAAATTAGCCGAATTTTCATTTAATCTTCTCAATTTCGCGGCTCATTACAGACCAATGTGAGCTAAATGACAAATGCGTAAGACCGGGGACAGGAAAAAAACGAAAACAGTAGTTATGTGGACATTAGCGGGGGCCACCCCGGCCATGTAATTTCAGAGGATGAACCCCTTCCCAACCCTACCCCCAACACAACTTAGACCAGATTACCTAAAGATTGCTACTGTTCGGTATACGGGCAGCATCCACTTTGATGTTAATCACAGGTCCGGTGTGGAATCTGATACTGCTAACAGAGAGGTATGAGCCCGGGTTTCGGCCTACCCTCAGCCTGTCCCGGACGTTTTTTGGTACCGTGGAGTCCTCGAAAATTATATTCAGATAATACTAGAACCTTGATTTAAATATGCTGCATCCATATAACCGAGCGTTTTGCCGCACCATTACGGTGACAAAATTGATTTTAAAACCTCCTATCGGGAATACCAATTTATGAAAAAATATTTGATAATACTTCACTAGTAGAAAAGGATTTGTGACTAATAATTAATCTATCCATATAACCCATTTTGAGTTATATACATTCAACGCTTCGACTGGGTTTTGGCTTTATGTGAAATATTTTATTCGGATTTCAAAAATTCCATATTATACCGAGGGTTAGGTACAGGTCCAAAACTCGCAATTCCATTTCCGTAATCTTGGTGTAAATTTGTGCCAAAAAATCGAGTTATATCCTGGAAATTTACGGCTGGCAATCGACCATAATTTAGCTCAACTACTTACCATTATAGCTGCAGAAAGTTTAAGGGTAAATTGTCTTCCTGAAACTTCAGTATTTCAACATTTGTAACACAATTCTTGTATCTCCGAAATATGATAACGGTACGATTCATAGTAGAGCTATGTCAGAATTTAGTATACATTAAATGAGCAATTCCACGCGCCATTCGTACAATTCAAAGCCTACCCCCTATTAAAGTTTGACCTAATATTGTTTGTCAGTTGGTATAAGGTTTAAACTGAAAGTCGTCGAGTATTTTATATAAAGAACTCGTTCTGAAACCGAGTTAATTGGTCCTCATTGTAGCTGCGAGCGGAACACTCGTTAGGGCCGAGAATCTATTCCCCGTCGTTGGAAATCGCCATTCGCCGCGGTTCAAAACGCGTTGAAAATGCGAAAAATTGTTAATGCCGCTCTTATTATATTTCAAGACGGCCGGCGGTTAAGTGCAATTAAAGCCTAATAACTGTCGTCGTATATAGCAATTCATGAGTTCACGCCTTCTACGGTCGCGCCTAATTCTAATTGAATTCGAACCGGCCAACTTCCTATATTTCATACGAGCGAAGGGCTTTTAATAGTTATAGAAAACCGACCAAATAAATATATACTCTGTTTTATTTGAAATTATTTTGCGACCGAAGCTGAATTGAAGGGAACCGAAAGATGTTATAACGATTGAAGATCTTCTTCTTGATAATTCTTATAATGTGCAACATTCAATATGTTAGGTTACATAAATACTCTTATTTTTATGCTCTATGCGTATCGTCATATTTATTTTGTATGATTCTACAGGAGACTGCAACCTATTAGCAATTGCATAAATTACAGCACCGTAATCTACTGGATTTTTTCAATTTGGCGAAAAGCTGAAACAAATATACGACCTCTAAAGCGGCATCCTAAAATGCATTAATTATGGTCTATCATTATGGTTTCGGCTTATCCCCATAACCGTGAGGTAGACAGGAGAATTCATTCCCTGAAATCTACGGTAGCTTATGACCAAATTGACGATATTTTTTTGAAACTCGATTTGAATAGATAAAATAATTACTAGAAATGAACAACGCCTATTGTCAATGTGTACACGGTTTCTGGGTAATACAATTGTTCCCCCTCTCCCCGAGCATTGGTTGAATTTACGATAGTTTAAAGCGGTATTAAATTTAAAGGTGATTTTGCCAACCTTCTATTAATTTATGTCGGTCATTAGTCGCATTTATTCAATTTCTAAGGCGTCGTAAAATCTCATTAATAAAAATACATATGAACATAATTCTGTTGTAACTGGTAGTCAGGACGAAATAATAAACGAAACACGTTTTTCCATTATTATTGGCCGCTCTCACATATTATCGGAATAACAGTCGCTTATAACCCCCCCCCCCAGATATACGCGGGCCCCTTAACGGAACGTATAAAGCTTTTGAACTTAAGAAAAGCTTTTTAATGGGAGCAATAACAATCAGTCAGTTGTAACAACTACAAATTCAAGTTTCATTTATAATTGTGCTAACGGAATAATTAATATTTTCTTAAAAAATATATTAAAACATAAATGTTATTTCGTTTGTTGACAATAAATTTGGGGTCGAATTGGGTTAGTGACGATCTTCCTAATTATGTTTCGTAATATGCAAATATTAATTTTTTTGTGTTATCCGAAACTTAAGATAGTTTTGTAGACAGTTTTCCCACCGTTCTGTAATCTTCTCGTCAGACAACACTCATCACATGTAGTCGCTAATAAACATCGGCGCCTGTTAGAACCCAGATTTCAATATGATAGACGAACAATTTCGTCTAAATGAAAAATGTGTTCGATAAAATAAATGATAAAAGCGTATAAAATTTGAAAAAATTAACATTAAAAAGACACCTGAAAAGAGCGGTGTTAGTGCTGAAAGGATGCCCCACCGGCAACCAATATACCCGAACTTTATATGGAAGATATTATGACAAATTGTGCTATAAAGTTTAGTGGATGAAGTAGAATTTTTTCTTAATCTCCTTATCATTCCATAACGACAACTTAAATTGTCTAGGTTATGCCGTCGGTACTAGGCAATATTTATGTGATTAACAGGGCCAAGAATGGTCGATATTGATATATGAAATAACAGGTCACAGATCTTTAAACATTAATTTTCTGTTGTTTGTAGTTACCCAGTTGTTATATTTGCAACTTTTTTCAGTCTTATAATTCACACGACGGGTCAAATTATCGCCTCAGTTATTAGCGCTAATTTTCGGTCTTTGATAGATGCCGCTTTGAAATTACAATTTTGATAGATTTATGAAATAATAATGGGTAGGGGAATAACGGTATTATCATCGAAGACTGGATACGCTCAATTTTAACTTTTTGATTGGAGTGTTCTTAAGAATTACGGAATAGTCGGTGCGCGAAATTACATCTAGCGGTCTATCCGGCGGCCTGTCTAAATGTAAAAGGAAAAGAATTACAAATAATATTCAAAGACGTACGGTCGCGGAACACTTGGCTTTTCTTTCGGCTTTTATCTTTTCGGTTTGGCTGTTCCCGTTAATAGTCGTGGGGGGGGAAGCCTTCTTTTCACCGCCGGGTGAACGGCCAATTTCTGATTATTCTACCAATTTATTAAATAAAAGATAACAGAAGAGAGAAAAAAAATATAAAAAGATACGATCTCCGGAGGCGGGCTCCGGAAAAGCCGCTCGGGGTTCTAATTTGATCTGTAATCCAGGCCGCTGCAATTAGAAAACTTAATCCGATAGTAAATCTAACACAGCCAGGTTTTCTATTCTGTTTCTTATGTTTAATTACATCGCGTTGCTGGTGTTACGGTGCGTACCGGCAGTTTATTCGGGAATTCTTAACTGAGATATTGAAATATGAACGCAGTAAATCAATTTGGTTTAGGTCATTAAAAATTTGTGGAAATGGAACACGTATACAAGTACTATAGGTCCGGCCGTTTGGTTCTAACTTGGATCTAAGTAGAGGATTGGCGCTTAGAATCATAACAGATTGAATATAAATTACCCAACTAATTTTCGCTTTCTTTAACATTTTTTAAAAATTAGATATTTTTATTCAATTATGAAAATGGGTGGACATCAAGAATTTTTTTGTAGTATTAAGCCCTTAAGTATTGTGTTAACCTTTGAAAGTGTTTTGCTTGGAGTTCAGTAGTCACTTTTGGTAAACATATGATGACACTTTAAAATCTATCAGCAAATATGAGAACAGTCTCTTCGCCGTTAAATATATTAAATGAAAATTCTATTTAAATTGAAATTTTAAGAGAATAAAATAAATCACACATTTTCAAGATATGGAAGACATGATTTTCTGTCATCACTCGCGTTTTCGGCCTTAAGTTAGGTATATAGAAACAAATTATAGAAATAATTGTTCAGAATTGGCGCGATTAAAGCCTTTATAAAAATCTGTTGAGTGAGTTATACGAGACAAAATGTAGACGCGAAATGATATGCCTGTGTTAAGTCTGGAGCAAGTACGAACGTAGGACTCCGGAATAAAAAGTCACAATTTAAAAATTGTAATTTTTTAATTTATATAAATATATCAGGCCGAGTGAAACTGTATAAAAACCTACGTAAAAACTTGATTTAAACATCAAGGACGGCGATTTTGTTTGCCAATGACACTATGTCATGCTAGGGGACGACGCTAAATGATATTAATTACAATTATATTTGCTTTTAATTCTGAAAGCAGAATAAAATAAATAAACGGGAAAAGCGAAGAGGAAAAAAAGTTATACGAAATCTGATTAATCTAATTTTCGAAACTCCCCCGTACCCATAAGATAAGGGATCTTGCGATCGTGGCACGAAACACCCGGCACCGCGTCAGTGTACAGCGCATAAATTTTACTTATTAAGACGAATAATCTGCATATGAAACATATTTAAGTGGTGGGGGGGACCCACTCGGCGTTAATTCGAACATATTAGGAAATTATACCGGCCCTTTCTCATTTCTGTTTCTCTTCGCGGGCCGAAATCGAGACATGGAAAAAGTGTTACTAAGAGAGAGAGAGAGAGAGAGAGAGAGAGAGAGAGAGAGAGAGAGAGAGAGAGAGAGATTAATTCTTTATTACTCGAAGAGCGCGCCATTAAGGTGAAATATTGTTTCTGTTTTGTTTCTTTTCCCAGTGCGGTAATGTACCTTTTTTCTGTTGTTACCGATTCGTGTGTACGTCGGGGGCTGAGGGAGGAGGGGATTTTAGTACATACAATTTATGCTCGAGATTTTATAAAACAGAGTTTAAGAAAAAACCTAATAAAAAAGTTTAATATTTCTCTCAATAGTTTTAATGTATTAGGTTTGACGCCAAGGACTCCCTGGGGAGGTGTCAGAAGCAAGGTCACAGAACTGTCTGAAAACACGTAGCGGGGATAATCGGTTTCAGTCAGTTAATTGAAAATGAAATTGTAGTGAAAAATAGAATGAAAAATTATATCTGCCGAACGATAACTTTGTCGTGAAATGATTACGCCACGAGTCATGACTTCGTCATTACTTTCATGAAAAATGTGGACAGAAAAATTGTTTTAAATAATAACATCAGCATGTATGGGCCGTTTAATATTCGGAGTTACGTATAAATTACGTTTCATTGTTCAGTGGGTAAATTTTACATTAGACTTAATTAATGCAAATCCGCTGGGTAAGATCTAACATCATCTGATTTAAATGAAAATTATGTCGTCAAAATCTTGTTACGCGGAATATATTCCACAAATTAATTCCTTATGCGCCAATAATCTCTCGTCTTATTCATCATAAAATGCACTTTTCAGCATGCTTATTACCTGTAATAACAATTCTGAGGCTTGAATCACCTTCCCCAGAATGGAATATTCAATGCCGGTTCGCGGCATATTCCGGCAAGTTCACAGTATGTATGAAATAGGATGGAATTAAAAATATATGACGGCGAAAATTGAAAATAATCACGAAATATTGCTATAAATAACTTGCGGGTGGTGGTGGGGAGTAGATTATTCGGTCGTAAGTAACGTTATTCGTGTGCAAATAATTATTCATAAATTAATTTCCGGGACACGAAATATGAGGCGAAAATTATATCCTAATTGGGTAAAAATAAATAGACACATTAAAATAAATCCATTTTAATAATTAATTTAGATATTCAAATAGGCTTGTTTATAACGTCTAGATAACTAACGTAACAAAAAATTTAATGTCTTAGGAATTAAAAAAGTGATTAACAATTAAATTCGAGAACTAAATTGAAATGAAGTCAAATTATTTCTAATATTAATGAATATCCGTTATATTAGTAGGAAAATATATGATGACCGCGGTTAAATACCTTTTCTACCTTCTCCGCTGCTACCCTTAGGTTAGTTTCCCTCTGCGAGGTTTCTTCCACGTTCAGTAGACAATTTTTAAAATTACATGTAGTGACAGAGGGATTTGACTGTACTCCTGCTCCAGCCCTTATTAGATGGTTTAAGAAATCTGTTGTTCAGAGAAGAGCTGTCTAATCGAAGGATTGGACAGTTTTGAACGGAAATGATCAAATTAATTCACCTATCGGGAGCAAAATTCCACCCTGAAAGGGAAATGAAAAAATTAACTAACACGGAATTTTTTTAAGTTCGAAACCAACCGGCTTTCTATATTTCGATTTCCCTCCCCAACGATTAGTCGAAACGTCGATTATTCGTCAAATTTGTTCATACGGCGGTATGAAGCGCGGCGTGTGATGCCTACGAGGCTGAGACGTGTAATTAAATATTAATTGATTAATCAAGACACCGTTAGAGGAATAATCGGCGACTCGGGGAAGAGAGTACTCCCCTTCTTTCGGGCACCAAACGCTGACAAACATAATTATCTTTCTTTGATTTAATATTATGTTTATGTATGCAAAGAAAAAAAATTTTAACTTCGGGATAATAAGAGAGTTTAATCTCCGGCCTCCCGACTCCATCAGTGCCAGGGAGAGAGGTCCTGCTTAGAGTGTTGACTATAAAACTCCGAAAACTATTATATAAGAATCTCTATATTTGGCAACATTCTCTATATCTATTATTTCAACAACAGCTTTCTTCAAATCAATCATACTTTTTTGTTAGCTGCAATTTCTACGCTAAACTTGTCGGATGGACAAAGCTTCGGTCCTCACAAATATTTTAGTTTCCCTGCATTTCCAGCTCGATACATATCCAACTTCCAATCGACTTGCGATTAAGAAACAAAGCCGTAAAAGATCTGTGCGCCTAGAGGAGGGCCTAGATGGCCGAGAGATACGGGCCTTCTGAAAAGTTCAACAACGGAGATTACGATCGGGCAGGCTGAGATTTCACGGAGGATAAAATTAAATCTCCACAATCCCCCACTTTTTTTCTCATTGGCAATATTTTGCGAAAGATTCGATTTTTCTTTCGGCCCTTTACGAAATTCCCCGTTTACGCAAAACCGATGGCAGACGCCGATTCCGAACTCTGTCCGCATCGCAACGACAAACAACGGAAAACTTTCCGTCCATAATTGTAAACAGTAACATAAATAAAGTAATATAAAAATAGGATATTATTTTTAATATTTTAATATTAATATATTTTAACAAAAACAACTTCTTTTCACGTTTAAAGGTTATTTGGGTAGAATATATTTTCTACTTAAAGTAGAATACGTAAAGTATCCCAGAAGCATACTTCTCATATGAGAAAGTACAAATTGAGATGTTTGAATGCGGCTCTTTTGAATTGTTACGCTCTGATTTATCAAACTTGAAGAAATAAGGGTTAAAAATATTTTATAGCGTTCCTCGAGGAAATATTGACTAATGGTATAATCGGAATCGACTTTATGCAAGATACCGGTAGCTTATGGGCCAAACTCATGTCTTCTTTGACTGTTGTCATTTGAAATTTTCTCGCTTCGTTATTCACTTGGGTGTTTGAAATACCACATGTCTATAACACATTGTATCATCAGAAAAGAATGATTCAAACGAATTTCTTTAAGATTGTTCTGAAGTAAGGTAGAATTTGACACGAAAAGCTTAATAATTGAATTACTCAATATTTCCTCGAGGAACACTGTAAAATGTATTTTAGGCCTTATTGAGTAGAATTCACACATAAAAACTAATTTGGCCTACAATCAATTAGTCAACCGTGTACAACAACCCTGCCCAATGTCTGAGCATGAGTAATTGTTTCTATAAATTGAATAGATTAGTCTTTTCAGAAAAATAAAACCATCCATAATTCATATGATTCCACATTCCGTGTTAGCGATCATTAAAATTAAGGAATTGAAATTTTCTCCTGAGGAATTGAATTTTTTTTTGTTGAAATTGTAAATTTAATGTCGGGGCTAATTTAAACGCGTACTGTCCCATCGGAAATCGAGAAGTTTTTATTGAATGGGTTACAAAGTTTGAAACGTTTTATAATCCGGTTGGAGGGAAGGCAAACGGAGGCGTCACCCGACACCTAAATAGACAGGTAAGGTCTCTAATGAAGCGAAAAAAATCCTATAGGTCTCAAGTTGTGAAGGGAGACCGGCCCCAGGTAGCCACTTGGCCGACACTGCGCCCACGCAATACCACAACACTAAATCCTCACAAGTCCCGGCACAAGTTTGAATAAACTTTGTCCAATATTGCACAATATTACTGAACTTCGCTAAGTATTTTCTCTGACTTTTGACGACTGGTCGGAGGGAAAGTTTCGAATTGCGATATTTGCCCCAAAGGGATAATGGAAACATTGCCCAGAGACAATTTGAAAACTCTACGAATTTATTCGATTGCTTATTTTTACTGTAACTTAGAAACATGAAATCACTCTTTGGATTGATCACTTGCGCTTACCGTATCACATAATTATCGATAAAACCATCGAGTTCAAGTTACTGGCAACGCAGTAACAGCAGCTCCTCGAGTATTTCCGTGCAACACTAGTCAATAAATGGCTTGAAAATTCAGTAATAAAAACTGTAATTGCGGCAAAAGGCGGATTGAAAATATTAATTGACTGCATTGACGGAATAATAGAGTTATGTAAACGTTCAGATTTTCAAGAATACTTAAATAATCTCGTCAACAAAACAAGGTTGTTCTATTTAAAGCGGTCAGGAAATAGGTACATCTGAAATAAGATTGGATGTCTGTTTGAAGTTTAACCAACTGATGGAACTCTACTGAAGGTGGCGAGAAACCGAATATTATTACACAGTTATCGTAGTATAGGAGTAGACGGTGGAAAAATAAATTGTGGTTAAGTCGATTACAAAGACCGATGTTGGATTAGAAACGGGGCGCATTCAATAAAAATGTGAAAACGCTTCGCGGTCGGGCAAATTGCTTTATCCAAGTTGTTTTTCTAGAGACTAGATAATTGTCTACGTTCAGTCCTTCTAGTCAACCGTCCGATGCAAACTTTATTGACATTTAGCTCAGAGGTTGTGAATAAGTTAAAAGGGCGTTAAGGGCAAGGTCCCGTATAGAGGGTGGTGGGGTGGCGGGCGGGGGAGGAAAGGTGAAATCGATACCGGCCAAAGAATCGATAGTTAGGAACCTGCCCCTTCAACCCCACAAGCCGTCTCTTCGAAAAATGTTTCATTGTTTCTGGCCCTACTGGGATTGAAAAGCAGAATTAGTGTCCTAACAGTCGTGATTGTAATTCACTACAGAGTTAATCTTCCTCAAGAAAGAAAATAACCTCTTGTATCGACATAAAAATGGTATGAACCGATAATACATAAGACGGCCTACCGACGGAAAACCGAAGACAAGAAGTTAGAAAAACGGAAAGTTAATGGAAGTATCTCACTACGGAAGCTCTGTGACCGGTTATTAAATCTAGTCATAGCTCGTCGTCTGTCGCATGAATCAAATAAAGGTTACGAAGTTTCCATTCAGCTTACGTCCTTTCACGTTATATGACCGTAATCCACGTGACTGATACCACCGAGGGGGGAGATTTATACCAATATATGTTATACTATTTATTATTAGTATTCGGAGCCTACATCTTTCGATGTTAGCACCAATCGACTTGGATTGATGTATGATACAAATTTTGTCCGGTTAATACTGGCAAGAGTCGGAAAATCGGAAAAGTTCGATTTTAGAGGAAAACGGTGAAAAATGTCTCACATATCAGATTTATCGGCGCGCTATTAGCTACGGTCCGCGTATTTCGATAGGGCCCTCGAAGGCCTCGAACGGGGCGTCATCTCCCGACTGCGTCATTAATCATTGCTTTTTTTCCCGACCCGCTTACCTTACCCGACTTATTAAATTATCACTATGGCTAAATCAACTCTCGCCTCCGGGATTCGAAACTCGGCAAGTTCAGTGGAGGATATACCGGCCTTGCGATCGAGGAAGTTCTAAAAACAAATCTGAAAAGCCAAAAAGTGATTACTAATTACAGGCATACTCGTAAGCACTTGCGCTTAATCAGTCATTCAAATTGTTAAACACACTCTTTTCAGATCTTACGACCGTTCCGAATAATAAGGAAAATATAGGCACAATATGCTTACACAGTTTTGTAATTTTAGTTTTTCCTTTTTATTTCAATGTTTTGCATCGTCACGATTCCCGTATCGGGAGAGAAGTAATTTTTTATTTTCCGTCGGGCCTTTATTTAGTATTATTTCATGACTAGAGGTAATGACCAACTCCATCGGTGTTTAAGGCTGCGATTCTATACCCACTGGGACTAATATGAAAACGAAGGAAAGAAAATTGTCTTGAATTTGAGGCAGAACGCGTAAATTAGTGGAAAGCATTCGACAACTCAACCCACGTTAAATATTCTCTATGTAACTCAGTTCATTTCTGTATTACGATTTTCTCCTTAATATACATATAATTGGCATAATTGTTCGGTTAGCTTTATTAATATCTGTCTTTACGGAGTAGTAAACTGCTAAAATATTTTAAGATTTTTAAGGTTTTGAGGTACTTCGAATAGCTGAAGACTTTGATGGACCCCATAGTCATTTCTAAATTATAATGTAGGGTTTAATTTTAAAGTACTCCTTAAATACTTGCTGTCCATTATTAAGAATAAATTAATCACAAAAATTTCAGTGGCAATTTAGAGACGATATGTGAAACTTATTTAACAATTAATTCAGGCTATATGCATGACGTTGGATGACTATTTGGACATTTTCGGAAACAAGTTTTTCTGATATAAGGCCTTGAATAATATTCCATAAATCATTTATAAGGTCGAATATTACGTTCAATGTTTCTTTGCAAATAAAATTGTGTCGATCATTCGGTTGCTTCAATTAAATTATTAATGACTGTTCTTTCTCCCGGCAATAATAATTTCTATATTTCTGCCGCAGAAGATGCAAATTACGAATAGATCACGGCAATATAACAGACCGTATAATTGCTATTGGCTGATAAAAGACTCATTGACAAGTCTCACTGGACAGCTTGTATTTCACAACACCTTGATTCAGTTGTATAATTTTTCTAAACCCATATATATTTATTTCTGTAGCCTCTGCATGCGACAAGAATAATGCAAATGTTTGTAAATGCGTAAGACAGGTAGAAAAGTGCAAGCACACCAAGATGTATTGCAAGATCAATTTTAGCCTAAACTCCCTCGAACAAAACAACTAAAGCGAACATATTCTAACGAATACACTGAAGTTAGTGACCTCTGACAGAAATTTCATATTATTATACGAGCGAAGCTCCCTATTTTCAGATTTTGTTGGGGTAGTTTTCTCCTGAACAACAGTTTCGCGTTTGAAAATTGCTCTCAGTACTAAAATTAAGAAGGGATATACTAGAGATTTGTGTCGATATTAGCACATGACGCACAGGCTACCAACATGCTTAAATGCATCGACAGTACGCTACAGAAGATGGTGAGTAGGAAACAGAAGATGGTATTCAATGATGTCCGCCAAGCATTTAACTTAAATTGTACTTTTGTACATCTGCTCTTCTGAGAACATTCGATCTACAATTGTTTGACAATGTAGCGTTTAGCATTGACGTTGGATTAGTTTGTTAGATGAGTGTAGATGTTGACTTTGAAAATCTTGGTGGAGCGCTTGCTCCAACTAGAATTTCTCGGTGGAGCCCGACCATCGGATGAGAGCACAACCTAACTTATGGTGTCGTACAGTTGGTATTGAAATTGCTGAATATATCTATAAAACGGTCGAATGGATGGCCGAGAGGGATGTCCGAACGTCTGTACAACCCGAACCCCTCGGTGTTCCAAATGCTCACTGCCCGGAATGCTGGCCACCGAGTGTTATGCAACACTTCCGCAAAACTAGCGAGCAGGGTTCGCGTTACAAAAACTCAATGGGTTTCATATCCCAGTGGCGCCCGTTCATATAGCCCTCATCAACTCCATTTTAAATTCAAATCAGCAAAATTGAATATAAAAACATAATTTTTAAACGAATTATTTATATTATTGTAATGACATCTTAATGTCTCACCGCCGTTCCACACTCAACAGTTCGTCATTCTAGATTCGTTAGTCAAATTTCATAATTTATTACCGCAGATTATTAAATGAGTATGACTTGAAAGTATTCAGTAAAAATTCTAAGAAAAATTGTCTGTCACTGGGATTTGTACCTAAGGATTTGAAACTCAACATTTCTATAACTGCCTTCTATATATATTAATAAAAGAATTTCTTTCGAAGACCCTTCACCAAGTAATAGACCGGTTTATTAAATTGTAATTATTATTAATATGCTAGGGGTGATTGAAACGTCAGCATTATTAATCCGCTTTCAAACTAATATTTTTGGACCACTCTTTCGGTACTCCAGTGTGTTTTGCTCGAAAATTACTAATTCAAACGAGCTGGCATTAAAATAAGACAGATTGAAAGAATTACCGACCAGAAAAAAAGCACGGCCAGGCCCTGAGGGCAGTTGGTTAATGAGAATGGTGCTCATAAACAAGATTAGCATAAAAAGGAAATGTTAACGCGAGGCCTGAGGGCTATTTAACGGAGCCGGGAACGCATGCCTATCTGTTCAAGAAAACGGGAACCACTTATATGTATATATACTGGGACAAAATTATATTGGCGAAACGAAATTATCGGTATTAAAACTCGGTTGTGTACACACTATGCACACACCGAAGATATCACCAAGAAGTGGCTCACTCTGGACGTAAAGCGTGTGTTTCATCACATGTAGTAAATAACTGGTGGGAAGTGCTTTACATATTGTAAATCTGGACTTTTCGATATTATCAGGCTTTTATCGTATATATGAAGAGCGTCCTACTATCCGTACTGACACGAGCGCTAGTGCACGTGTACCAAAAATTGGAACACTTCAGTATGGCTACTGACGACCGGGTAAAAGCCCAACTGAGAGAAATCCCCAAAGAATCTGTATTACCACAATTGCGTCTCATCCGATCGGATTTTCACCGACTTCAGTAGCAATCCGTGAGTAATATACTGCGAGCATCGTGAACGCACTGTTACTCGTTAAAGGTTTACGGACGACTGTGTTACAAATTGAATGCTACTGAAGATGGCGAGAAGAGGAAACTAGCCTTGTCCTGGGAGCCTCGAGGACAAGTGTCTAACTCGTGAATATGAAATTAGTATTTCGTTATTAGGTGGATTATAGTGTGAATTCGAAACTTTGAATTATTTACGCTTTGCCATATTTCATTACAAATGACTCAATCATTTCAGGAAATTATTTCATGATAATTATGAGTAATTATATGGATTATACAATTATATATGTCATGCAGCGAGGAATGTTTGTAATATTTGAGATCTGACGATTCATTTATTTGGTAAATAAGTCATCAGGTTCAACACCGAGGTAATTCCAGCCGGCATTATAATAATCCGCTCGATTAACCAACACGAAAACGTAAATTTTAGAGTGCGTATTTTCTTGTTCCATTCGGGTCCAAATAATTTGCAGAATATTTTCATAATTCACGTCTGTTCCCGAGCGCGGTCTCCCACACAAACGCTTATATCTTTGAGGAATATTCGCCGATCTCCGAGAATAACGCCGTCTTCCAGTTTACAGCTTAATATGAAAACTGGTAATATGAATTTCATCGGTAGAAAGGGTCCGCCAATAATTTCGCCCGGGGTCCGTTAACCAGTTATAGTTGGCACAGTGCCCGAATTCGGAACGACCGGGGACTTGAAGATGTTTCAAGCGTACTTTTCTTTTTTTTCAACAGTCCGGACGTAATTTAAATGCGCATTTCCATAAATATATAACGCGACGGAATAATTCGTTAGCTCCCCGGGTATCCGTTCGTGGCCGGCAGGTAATCGTTGTCTTCCCACGATTTTCACGTCGGCATTATCCCACTCATCCTTTATATTATCCTTCATTACGATCCTTCGGGATTATGAAAGACAGACTGAACGAACGGAAGACAGAGAGAATGACGGTCCTCAAAGTCCAAAAGGTTTCGAATGTACTCTTGAGTCGACGTTTCGAATAGTGTTAGTGCTAGCTAGTTTATTATCGGGCGATAAATATTTGACAGCCCTAATACGATTCAATTAATAATACTCCGTTTTGGTCAAGGGACGCTGTGATTCCACCAAACTTCAGTGGAACTTAGGTAATTATTCTTCAGGAACACTTTTGGAAAACAACCGGACGGCTGAACGAACTTAAAAATTTCATGCAGATAAATCGGCGGCGAATTGGTCATAAGGGGGAGGAAACTGTTGTATATATTTCACTGTATGGTCTCGGTAAATGTAACGCTAACGTAGGCAAATTGGGATGAAGCGGTTTAACGGTCGGTTGCCTCGCAGTGGTTTAATTGGTGCGTTAATCGGTACTAGAGTGTCAGCGGTAACAGTCATTATTTCTTCTCAACGGTCGGCACTTTGAAAGTGTAGTTCATCGAGCGCGTTATCACGTGACGTGACAGTCGTATTTTTTTTGGTAGTTGTACCGCCGAGACTTACCTTTGCCGTTGCGTCTTCTCCTCTTGGTGGCGTAAACGGTGCCCAGCTGGGAGATGTGGGGTGGTGGCGGGGTGGCGGCGGGGCGGCAGCACGTCCCTCCCGCCCCTGCAGCCCCCGCCCCTCCTCCTACCCCAAGGTAATCCAGACTACCGGCCACCCTTCACAACATCTTCACAACAACACAACTCATTGCTGGCGGCGAGTATTATACAACAGGACGCTCTTCAGAACATATACACCGCACGTTTTTCCGTTCGTTTCTTGTCGCCGCGCGATTTCGGACCGGAAATAAAATATAAAATTTAAAAAAAAAAAAAAACGGGTTTATATAAAGCGCACTGTCTCTAACTAAAAACGGTAACTGTTGTGTATGCGACACGGTGTGGTCGTGTCTCGTGGTGGTATTGTCTCGTGTCGAGGGTACTCTAACTTGGTTGGTACTCGGCTGGGGGGCCCGGGCTGACTGGGCGCGGGGCGCGGGGGCCAGGCGCCCCTCCGCCCAGGCCACGCCCCCACGCGGCCCCCACCACGCCCCCGCGGCCCCCACCACGCCCGGCCACGCCCACCACCAATCACGCCCGGTGACGTCACCCGCCCATCATGGCCCCACCGTTGCCCGGGACTACCGCCACCCACCCGCATCACCGTCCAATTCGTTTTTAGCCTCCGGTCGGGACGGGGAAAAAAACCTCCGCGTCCCCGGGGGTGGGGGGGGGATCGATGGCCGAATTTCGGCCCCGCTTTTTCCCGGGAATGGGACAGAAAAAAGCGAAAGCGCCGCAGGCCGAGCACACCCTCACATCACTTGACGCCGACTTTCAACCCCCAAGGAACGCTTCTCGCTACTAGTCAACAGGGCGAAAAATCCGGGATCGAATTTAACTATTTCGCTATCGATTATTTCCCATTATTTTAAAAAATAATCCGGGCTTAATGATTTTTTAAAACCAGTCACAAAAATTAAAAACTTGTTTTCTTAAAACTGTAATTGACGTAATTAAATATAGATTGCAATTTTCCCACAAGATAAGCGGTTGCTATACGCAGCTATATAAAATAGTATAAAATATAAAATACAAGATATAAAATTCTTGCATTGATTTTTCCCTTTGGAGAATTTCTGTCGTCTGACTCTGAAAGAGGTTTTATTTCCAAAGACCTTTGCAAAGAGGATTTTTCCGCCTCATATATAGAATCACTGAACCGATTGACCGATGAGGGTATTTTCATCCCCCGGCACCGTCCCCACTTATCGAGATTGAAATATGTGGGCGCTGAGGCCAGTCCGTCCGATCGTAGGTGCCGTCAATAATATAGCATATAAATATTCTAAGTAATTCTATGTAACAATTATTATATAACACAAATAACCAATTTCTGACGAAGAAAGAACGAAATTAATTTTGAAAAAATCTGTTTAATATTTTTATTATTAAATGAATATCTGTGTTCCTACAGATGCGATTTCACCTTATAAGAGTGCCGTACTATTCTGTTTGGTATTTACAACGATACAGTTCAAATAATCTACTTTACTTGCCAAAGTCGCTCAGTTTCAAATAGCGTTAACAATTTAATCCTATAAATAGTGACATCGGGCGAATTTAGAATATGCTTTCTGCCCTGTTGCTTAGTCCCCTCGCGATGCCGTATTTACGACTTCGAGTTTCAACGTTACCGAATAGCTCCGCCGTAACTTTCCCAACCGTAAATATCAACTTTCGACCGGGCTCCGAACATGAGAATTTCAAAGGGAAAAGGGGTATATCGATTCCCCTCAGTCATAAGGTCACTGATCTATTGCTATTTCCCCTCCTTCCTCCCTCTACCCCGTCACACTCCCTCCAGCGAAGTAATATTGTCTGACGTCTGTACGTATCCCCGAGTAGTACCCGATACGCCTCCAATAAATTACACAGTCCGGCTGTAAACTCCGTAAACTCTCCGAGAATTGAGATAGGCGTGTAAACCGTCCAACGTAAATCGATTGGTTTACATTCCATTATCGTTCCATCTGCGGCCCCCCTCTCCTACGGCCCGGAGGCCGGAGAGCCCCCCCGTCCGGCTTTTAATATTTATAGACCGCCACCTTCTGTTTTATTATTTTTTTTTCAATTACAGCTGATATTTACCGACGCTGAAATAATTTCAATACGGGCCGCGATGAATTATGGCCCGAGTCCGAACCCGATAGGATGATTTCCAGAGCCGTGGTGAGAAATCGTGTCGGACACACGGAACCTCGCGTTCCTTTCCGATTGAACATGTCCATAAAATATTTTACTTGAGCCCGACACTCAAAGAATCTATTGGTCAGAAATAGAGAAACGAAAGGCAGTTTTCAGAAATTGGTTACTAAAGCGATTGTTCATTTCGAACATTTAAAGGGGTTTAATAAAAGGAGAGATTAATACTCACAAATGCCTCCGATATTTCTTGAGAAACATCAATTGAAACCAAACGGAAAAGGAAGGAAAAAGAACATTTTGAAAATATCCATAAATTAAAACCATCATTCGGAAAGAAATTTTGGAATTACACAGTTTTACCATTACCCATTACTTAAATAATAAACTGACAAAACGTCTATCTAGACCAAGTTGTGGCACAAACGACCGTTCATAAGTCATTAAATCTTGATTGTGTCCTGAAAGCCGCTGTAATAATTCAGCGAAATTGGTGTAATTTAATTCATTGTTCGATTAATTTGTCAACTTCGTTTCAATATTTCGTTTCCGTAAATGATAAATAGCATTTCATTTAAAACCGTAACGAAAAAGTGTAATTTTTCAACACGGTGTTTTAGAAACTAAAATGGAAATATTATTGACAGAATTTTCTTATGAGATATCGTAGATCCATCCAGCATTGCAAATATATTTGCAAAAATTGCGTCAGACGTGAGTATGTTGACGAATAATATGCTTGACTACTTGCATTATTATTCTTGCATTGCCTGTAAAGAATTTAGCGATTAAGCGTACTATATTTACCGACCGAATGGTAGTAGTACTGAACATGGCGAGAAGCCAAACAACGAACGGATTATCACCTGAATCATGATGTTCTTTTGGTCCCAAACTTTTAATGCTGGGAGGTGGCCCTCCCTCCCATGAATATGATAAATATGCTCGCTGACTCATGCGCAAGGATGATTCGGAAAGTATACGGTATAAGTGTAGAGAATAATTTTCGATAATATAAATATATTATCGATTTAACCTCGTATTTCGACAGTCATAAAGAAATAATATAACCTGTAACCAGACTTGAGCTGGAATACATGAAATACATTTGAAAATAATGTACCAAGCAGTAGTACCCAATATATTGTGCCAATTTTCCTCGATTGATATTCAACTGGAATGATTTTGTTTCAAAATGCTTGATGCGTCGTTAACAACACTTCAAAATTTGACGTGGGCTCAGGGGATGTAATTCCCCTCGAATTTTTATTATGTCGGACGAAATATGTTTTTTCTTTCCATAGCTCCGGAATTTATTCGAGGGACTTACGGTATGAGAGTATGAGTTCGATTCCAATAGGGAACGGATCGATGGTTGACTGGTCTCGGGGCCGAGGGGGTAATTGGTGAGGGGCTTTTCGGGCCCGTATAATTTAAGCTCTCGGTTAAATCACTGTGGTGTCCAACCACGGACTTTCAACCCATTCCTAAAGCGGGTTCCGTGCGTCCTGGTTTTTTTTGTCTCTTTTTTATCTCTTTATATCCCCTCCTTGTTTTCATCCGCGTTCCCTTTTTTGATTATAGATCGGACGGGGTGAAGGCAGCGATCCTCCTGTTTTTCGATTCGTTCGTCTTTCGCTTATGTCATCGATCCTGGGTTCCCCCGGGTGTCTGGAGAAGACGGAATCTCGCCGTGTTATTAGGCTGCCAGTAATAATTTATCGAACATCCATCCATTACGCTTTTAAACTATCCTATTTTAATTATTTAAAATATCCCGAACAGAGATTCGCGGGGAGAAACCATCGGCAATAATGACCCCAAGATGAAGAGGAAATAACTGAAATCATTCCTTTATTTTAAAGCCAGTGTTAAACGCTTAATATTTAAGAGAAAAGTTTAAAATACCTGTTTTTTGGTCTGCGAGGGGTTGGAATACCGTAGATTTCGTGTGTTTCTGTCTCCTCTCGCTGGTTCGGTTCTTTGCTCCTTTTTTAGCAAAAGACCAAACCAGCGAGAGGAGACAGAAACACACGAAATATACGATATTTAAGAGAATATTGACTTTAAAAAAATAACTGTTTCCCTATTTGGTCTTTTAATAGACCCGTTTCGTCTGCGAGTGGAACGCAAGACCCACCGCCAGAGTTATTCCAGCTTATCGTAATTATTTCATTCCCGATAAAATTCTACATTATTTTCGTGCTCACCAAAAGTGCACAAAACTATTATATTTGAATGTGAATATAACCCTTAGATAGAACAATAGAATGCTGTCAACAGTTATTGCTTTAACTTGTGCATTCAACCGGTTGTCGAGGTAATTATTTAAATAATGTCCGGCTAATTCATCTAACTGCCGTAGAATTGTCCCTTGTTTTTGCAATAAAATTGTCTCTACAATATTTTCCGGTAAACTAATTAAAAACTCAATAACGGAACGCATACATTAACGTTATTTGTTCGAATTTTAATTAATATTACCCCAACCAACCAGCTATTATCGTACCCCGTGTTTACCCATTTTGAGATTAAGTCATAATAAAATTCATATCGGCTATTCAGAATTTCCGATATATATATTCCCCCGGCTCGCACGAGTTCTTCGTGACCGAGCGTCGTATCACTTAAGGCGAGATTTCATTTCCAATACCCTCCCCCGCCCCCCAACTTTTTTAAAAATATGTAAACACGTCTATAAAATTACAATTAAAGCGATTACTTCAATCTTAATTGATCTCATTTCTGTGCCGCGTTCGACGGCCGATTAAAAACTGGCGATTTGTAGGGTTGAGGTGGGTAGAATTACCCCGATCGATTTCATGAATAATAGATTTTATATTTCACCCCCCGTTTTTTTTCTACTCGAATGGCAAATTTTAGACCAAAAAGTGGAGTTCGACCGGCGCCAAATTGCATTTTTTTTCTTCCACCGCGCCTTTTTGTATGGTACAGAGTGAGATTGGGGGTGTTTTATGGGGTGGGGAACAGGAAATTGTTTTTCAACAATGATAAGCCCTCCCCTAATAAGGGGGTTCGGTTTTGCCGTAAGGCTTGTGGACGTCGGGCTTGGGTTAATTAAAACGACGAATATTACTCCCATCTACTATGAGCCGGTGCGATATTAAGAAATCAGAATATTGATGTTATTCGAAAATTTTGTTGGAAAACGGACGACTTAGGAAAAAATATTCATATATTAGGAACAATACACATCTACGCTTTTACTGTAATTAACGTCCTACCTCCGATAATCCCATATTAGTGTTACATAAAATTCTAATGAGTATACCGGGAACATTCACGAGCTAAAATATTTTTCGATTGCTAAAGGATATGACTTCATTTAATTACAGTAATTAATTCGCATTTAAGTTATATTAAAAATTGTCCGCTGAACATTCGAAAAAAAGAGTTCGAAATAATTTCCATCCCAAAAAGTGTCTACAGTTTCATTAAAAAATAGATATTTATTTTTAAATAAATAAACATTCCAGAATTTAACTAATAGTATTGTAACAGTTTTTGTCTGAAGGCTAATTGGACATGCTAAACATTAAATTTAAAAATATTTGATTCTACATTTTCTTGTTAGACCAAATATGGGAATGAATTTTTCTGTAGAGCACCAAAATAATCGAAAGGGAATTTCGATTTATGATGTCCATTAGATGTTTTAGGAAAATAATAATTCTGTTAATTTCAACCGTGTTTATTTCGGTTTCCACTAATTGTAGAACTACAAAATTCCCACGGTCACTTTTAATACAGGTTTTGATAATTTAAACAAATCGATCTTGACATTGAACGTAGAAACGGGGAAAATTTAAAGGCTGTTTGCGGCCTTAAACAGTTTTTTTTGCAACTAATATAATCGATATACAACACGGCTTAACATTGTACCAAGGGATAAGTTCTGTACATATAATGGCGGTTGGTTGACCCTGATGCGGGTTGTCACTATTATTTTCAAGCAGTTACTGACACACACACACACATACAGGCTTTGTAGCTTATCTAATAGGTACCTGCGATATTCCCAACCGGTGTATATCCACCATGAATATATGATTATCATGTTCAGCCGACATTATTCTACGAGAACTGAATTATAATACAAACGCCGTGTTTAATGCTCTGTGCGGAATCAAATAGAATGAGTTTTGCAGGGGACGGACATTTCGAAGGGTAATAGACAATTGTATCGTAGATTTCGTGTGTTTCTGTCTCATCTCGCTGGTCTTTTGCGTAAGCGGTTTCGGCTGCTCGCCGTCCTCGGTAGCGGTGTTAGTCACTTTGAATGTTTTTTGGGCATCCTCACTGCACTGTCACTGTCACTTGTACTGTGGTGGTTGTCTGTTTGTCGTGTGCATATATACAGTGTGTGTGTGTGTATATATATAGAGTGGCAGTGAGAATGCCCAAAAAACATCCAAAGTGCCAAAGTGACTAACACCGTTACTGAAGATGGCGAGCACCCGAAACCGGTCTAGCAAAAGGCAGCGAGAGGAGACAGAAATACACGAAATCTATGGTATTCCAACCCCTCGCAAACTACAAAACAAAAGGGGTATTCTAGTACCCTAAAAGTATTCTAGTAGTAGGTATCCTAAACTACAAAATTGTATTTTAAAAATGCCCAACATACGAGTTAAAGATTTGGAATTAATCTCAAAATCAATAAAAATTGATAATTTAGAAAAATGAAGTGAAAAATTTATATATTCGGTGTTCTAATACTGCCTCAAGGTAATTTGTGCACACAAGACTGGGTCCGCTAAATTAAAGCGCGATTGAAGTCCGAGGCAGTAAATTGAAACTCAAGTCCGCCATTCATATGCACCGATGTATGCATATTCATGTGTTTATATTAAGCAAAAATTTATTATATAAATTATCTGCGCGTATCCTCGATTTTCTGTCCGTTCCGAATAAATTGAACGATTCGGATGTTTGATTTTTATTGCAGACAAAACGACCTCTGTCATTTGTCAAGGTCCGACTTATCGAGCCCAATTAAGAACAAAAATTATGACAACCCCGAGTATTTTTAACTGACAGGCAAAACATCGTATCCATCGTCAAATTAACTTGCTTTAATATTACTGGCCACCTTCTCATTAAAAGTTTACCTTGTAGTACAAAAGAAAAGGAAGTGATAATATACATTCAAATTGTACTAGATGTAACAATTAGTACGTTTCCCAGTTAATAACTTTGAGTTAAAGTAATGTAAAACTATGAAATAAATTTAACCCTCTATTTTACCATCACTGGATGGCGTCTTTTTCAAGTGAAAACCCTCAATGGGCCCGTGTAACTTTCAGGTCACATTTCAATTTATCGATATTTTACCAAATAATTATAGCTTTTTTAATAATAAAAGATATAGAGTAGATGAGATCTAAATAATATAGATGGCGCATAAATTTTAATCCTATAACGTTGTCAAGACAACCAATATTAATGTCAATTTTTTTTTCATTTGCATATATAGGTTTACAATTGCTGATTTTTCGTTCCCCCAATTTTTTTGGATTTAAAATTAAAAATTCGGCCCATAGAGGGTTAAGTTAGATGTTCGTTCAGTTCAACAAACAACACGTGCTCCATTTAAGAAAATGTTAGGTCATATTTTGAAATATAAATTTGTTTTCGAAATAGAATTTCTGGAATTATGGAGCAATTTTTGTCACACCATCGACCAGGATAAAAGGCGGAGTTGAAAGTTTGTAATTCCATTTATAAAATATTAAGAAAAAAGGCGTAATGGAAACAATATTTAATAGCAACTTTAATAGCACTAAATAAAACAGGATATAAATCTGTGTTTCATAATTCTGAAGTGATATTCATCAAGATCTTGATTTCGTTTTTAACTAATAGGAAATCTTTTTTTTATTTTGTAAATATATTTCAAAGGTAACAATGATAGAGCACATGCAATAAAGTTTTATTTGATGTACGCAAATATCAGAGCATATTTCCGAACATCTATAAGAAACGAGGCAACGTTTAAATATCCATTATCCTTTCGTTGGGAGTCCCATTAGCGTTATGGGGAGAAATAACCGCCGTTCAATAATTCACGGGGATAACAAATTCTTTTTTGTTTATTAATTTAACCGGCCGTATTTTGTACGGGACTAATGGCTACTGCCCGAAATCACGCTCCCCCTTCAAACGGAACACAATTGTAGTTCTCACCTCGCGACGGTTTTCCTTATTTAACATCGGGATCAGATTCGGTTTTATCCGGAAATTAGCCCCAAAGTGTCGGATCTTAAATCTCCCTCCTGTGTTTCTCTTTAATATCTCAATAATACCGGGCGTGGAATCGGGGGTAAAAATCTGTACTGAATTCTCAACTAACCCCCGAAAAATGAACTCGTTTTCTTAACTAGTTAATCAACTTTTTTAGGAATTCGTTCAATAAATTATCAGCGGAATCGTTCTATATTCCAAACGAAATAATAGACAGGTCTCGGCGTTTCACCAATTACATTAGACATTCTTGTGCAGCAATATATAGGTGTTATAGGGTGGATCTGCACACTGGTTTATAACTGTTTCATTCCGTTTGAAATACCTTGTCTTGTGGTCTACGAGGGGTTGGAATACCGTAGATTTCTGTGTGTTTCTGTCCACTCTCGCCGGTTTGGTCTTTCGCTAGACAAGTGACAGTGACAGTGCAGTGAGGATGCCCAAAAAACATTCAAAGTGACGAACACCGTTGTTGAAGATGTCGAGCAGCCGAAACCGGTCTAGCAAAAGACCAAACCAGCGAGAGGACAGAAACACACACGTATTTACCACCTGAAACGGTATAAGGTACCCTTTCTTCCAAAATAAAAATTTGGCATTCGATCAAATTCATCAGTTTTAAACGCTTTTATCGCAATTTCCCATAATAATATGTTCTGAAATTCGTAAAGAAATTTCTAAAAGCTTCAGACAACTGCCCTCAGCGGGTGGCAACCGGGACTGCTGGCATCTAGCGGTCATCGCCGACACTATTACCGTCCTAGTTTTTAGTTCGCAGCGCCAAACCAGCAGGTTGAGTGACGGGGAGAACTCTCTCGATGTCGTAAGTTGATTTTAAAACTTTCGACCGACAGAGCTTTGGAAAGCGTAATTACGTTGTTTTCGAATCGGAGCAATCGGTTATTTCTCTGCGGAACGTACGAATATATAATTCTACCGAAGCAAATCAAGTTCCATGACTTCAATTGTCTTTTCAAGTGAAATTTTCTATTCCTAGTTCATACTATACAGTGTTTCAATAACATCGGCTATAGGCCCACAGTTGGGGTTCAGTATATTAGTATTTATAGTTAACGCTATACTACTAACGGCACTAACGATGGCGAGAAGCCAAAAGTGGTATAACTGAGGAATTGTGGCATTACGATTTTAGTTTTCAGAGTTGATTACCAACGGTAATCTAACAGCGGACCACGCTGTTACGAATTCGATAGCATCTCGTTTCCGTTTATCTGACTGACAGGGAATTTCATTAGGCGAACAGAAAATCCTCCGCCACTGAAATTCTAACAATGTGTAATTGAATCGTCGCGGTTTGTTAAATCCCTTTTGTTGTTTTCTTTTATTTTCGTTTTACTTATTCTCCCTCTGTTTTTCTTCTTTCTGCATTTATCCGGCGGTTAAGGAGATCCGTCCATTTGATGTTGCCCAACTGGACTTCCCGCCTAAGAAAAAAATAAAGGCTCTTGGCGTGACTGTTTTAAGATAGCGTTCTACGCATTTCTCATCTTTCGCTGAATCGGAATCTCCGACATCGTCGGGGTTGCATAAATCGGTGGAATCACATATCCTACATACGTAATGAATGTTTATAATTAATTTGAAAAATATTTCACATAAATTGTGTCGGCTGCTCGCCATCTTCAGTAGCGGTGTTAGTCACGTTTGGCACTTTGGATGTTTTTTTGGCATCATCACTGCACTGTCACTGCCACTTGTACTTGTACAGAGACAATCACCACAGTACTGACACCGCTACTGAAGATGTCGAGCAGCCGAAACCGGTCCAGCAAAAGACCAAAACAGCGAGGGGTAACACGAAATCTGCGGTAATTTATTACTCTTCATTGTGGGCCTACGGTTGTTTCTCAAGTTAACTATTTACAAATTCTGATTGGAGTTTTGGAATAACTACTTTAATTAAGAAACGTAAAAAAATCCAGAAAATCTCAGTTGGATACCTTATATTGATCATTAGAACTCATAGTCATTCTACAATAGTTATTTTAAATAGAATGTCATAAATAACTGTGTGAAATTAAAATAAAATTTTCTCGGAAGTTTCTCGGTGCCGAAAATGCGCGGACGAAAGAACGAGGTCATAATTGGAATTATGTTCCAGTTTCATTACAATGCTGCCGTCATACCGCCGTTCATTTCGTATCCAAAAGCGCATTTTAATTTCGAAAATATGCGCCGTAAAGTCGACATCGGTCTCTGCTATTCCTACCGAACAACGCACTTACTCGGCGCAGAGTTTAAAATATGAATTCTTTTCTCGAACTATTATCATATCCCCCTAAGGGACGGCCGTTAATTATTCCTCCCGGGGAATCCGAAGTGGACAGATAGCCATCTATTCGCCGTTAAACACGGCCGGGGTGCGGACGGGGCGGGGGAAGAAGGAAGAACTGGAAGGAATGAAATGTTTCCGTTTGAAATTTTGAGATATAAACATGCCGTTTGCATATGTACGAATTGATAAATGGAAATCTCATTTTTTCAGCATGTTGACATCGTTTTCTGCGTGTCGGGTATTTGGATCTGCTTTATGAAAATCGGAGTACTACCTGTGGATAGAACGCTATTCGGTGCACAAAAAACCTAAATGCGATATAATAAGGAACAAACGATTTCCCGAATTTCAGTTATATGGGCGTATATGGACTCCGATAAGAGACTTATCTTAGTCGCTTATCATTGCTCCGACGAGCATGTTCCGATCATAATCTACTTTATTTACATGTATATTTATATAGTTATGTATTTATATAGTTAAGTATTTATATAGTTCTTAGTTCAGTGAGAGGGCATAGCGGGTCGACAGGCCCAGAATAACGGTTTGGAGTGTGCAGGGAGGGGGGGCCTCTTGTCGTTAATACGGATTATTTAAGCCGCCGTTTATTAAATTTAATACGTCGTAAATTATCCTATTATTTAAGATGAAAATCTCCGCCCGAAGAAGCTGCCCGTCCCGGACCAACATCGCGAAACTAATTGCTCCCAATAAATAATTGCCCGAACTAATTAGCGGCCATATACAGTATTTTTAGAGACCTCGGCAACAATTTAGACCTCTCGTTTGTTTCTGCCGCCGGTATACGTTTAACGAAAATAAAATGTTGTGTAAATTACATATTTTAGTGTTAAACCGGGTTCGATTCCCGGTGGCGGACCGAATTTTCCGAAGAAACGTTTACTTATCATAGTAATTAATATTTTCTTTGTAAATGTAATGATCGCAAAATCATTAATGTCGTAAATATCGGGTATAGTTAGGGGCTATAAATAGGACATTATTTGTCAATATAATCATAAATTTATTTGTTTCCAGGTGTTGGGGAATGTCTCATTAATTTACTGACGGAATTCCTACCGAAGGATGTCTGGCATAAAATGAACGAGTGAACAGGATGAATAATGGAAGAGTTCTACCAGGGGTAAGTTTCAGTTTTTTCTTCTTTAAATGAATCCATTAAATGTATTATTAGTAAAGTAATTTATTACTTTGGTAGCCTATCGCACATTTCCATATTTGGAGATTTGGCTTTTTGGGTCTGGGTGTTTGCCAACCCCCAAACAAAATTATAATATTAACTCGTTCGCTACCAACCGTCACATATATATGACATAGTTTTTTTTTACCACAGCCCAACGTCACCACGTATGTGACAGATATTTTTGCACAATTTACAAAGGCATGTTTGAACATGTTGAGTGTTAAACAAAATTGTCAAGTTCTAAAAGTGTAAAATGTATGAAGTCTGTACTCGGTCTGCTCTCGCATTAAATTATTTAGAGTCTTTATAACAGTTGAATAGGTCGTTTTAGCAGGGTTAGTGAAATTAACAGGCAATAAGTTAAATTTAAAAAGGAAAAGATTTTGGGAAGCAAAATTATTAAAATTGTTATGTAAGTAGCTAGATATAAGCGAGCTATAAAAATTATTATTACATTTAATATTTTTTAACAGGAACATATCTCTCAACAAAATGATGGATATTCGTAAAATAAAATGAATTTCGTATCGATAAATTGTATTTATATTTTTTGTCTTATATTCAATTTTTTCTAATTTAATGTGATACATATATGTGACACGTGGGCTACAGCGTTTAGTTTTTATCTATAACCAAGCGTCACATATTTGTGTCAGTTTAAAAGAATACTTATTTTACTTTTTTAGACTGTTCTAAATACACACACATAAAATCTATTCCAATCGATTTCATATAATCGCGAAAAAATCTTGGGCTACGGTGGATGTTTTCTCCTGAAGACCCTGGTAGCGAACTGGTTAATGTCTCGCGAATACCACTCACATTTCTCTGTTATCATTACTTTGGAACGATACGTTGGGGGGAAATTATACCCGGGGCCGATTGGTGTTTCGGAATCGTCGGTTGAAAAAAAAAAAAAGCCGGTCCGAGAGAGACCGAGAAGTGGTAACTCGTGGTGCTCCAATTAGACCGGGCTCCGAGAGGAAAACAAAAAAGAAAATAGTCGGAAAACGTTGGGCCCCGACTGTGTTGGTTAGGTAGGGAGGAGGTATTTTCACATGAGAAAAACCCCTCGGGACTCGGTGGACGGGGGTAATGGGCGCGTGTCAGAGGAGGCCGAGAGTGACCGGCTGGCAGCCGACAATTTCAGCGTGACCCAGTTAGCCCCCTCGGGACCCCCACTCGGAGAAACACCCCAGGGAGGAATGGCATCACCACCACAACCCACCAACTTCTCACTTCAATAATTGGATAATAATTTCTGCCTAGAAATTGGAGAAAATTGGGCCGGGGTAACCCGCAGAACCCGAAGATGAACTTCTTGGATGTTGTGGGCGTCCAGTTTCATCATAATTCGTATAAACTTAAAATAAAGTAAAACTATGATATTCCAAACACTCGACAGACAGAAGAGGCTACTGAAGTATTGGGTTGACAACTAAGTAATTGCGGATTTCACCAACAAGTGGTGTTGTACATATTTTTAATTACGTCAACATCTTTGCACAGATAAACCGTAGATGGTTTTGAATGCAAGTAGCTTCTCTTGAACTATGGCGATCCGAATCAATAATGGCCTTTATTTGGTCATCGTCGACCTCCACCGGACGTCCAGAGCGCTCCTCATCTTTTAATGAAAAATCCCCCGACCGGAATTTTTCAAACCGGTACTGACACTGCCGTTCTTTTAAGGTTTCATCACCGTACACAGCGTACAACTTTTTATGAGCCCGTGAGGCATTAATACCTTTGCGAAAATAAAAAAGTAAAATGTGACGGAAATGCTTACTTCGGATCACCGTGTTTTAGCTTTTTACACACACACAATTCAACTGGTCGATGTAATTTTGATACTGAATGTTTCAGAAAGGACCAAATAATAACATATCGAAGAATCTTATCTGTGCAAAGACATACTTAAAAATATGTACAACGCCACTTGTTGGTGAAATCCGCAATTACTTAGTTGTCAACCCAATATTATATCGGACCTGAATAAAGTACCCATCTGCATTACTTCCGGATTCGAGGATCGAGGACACGTTCTCGATACGAGCCATCACATATTCCTGTATATATCGGTTTCGGTCTATCGCCGTCTTCAGTAGCCGAAACCGGCCTACTGAAAGACCGAACCGCCGAGAGGACGCAGAAGATGTCCTGTCCACCACCCGAAGGCCACCCAAACAGGCAACTGAAGATAGCTTATGTATTAGATCGGATTTTAGCCGATCGAGCCGATACTTTCTACTAAGCGCGGTTTTCTATACTCACCGCACCGGTGTAAAACTGAAAGCAACAAGGGCAAAATGTCGAACCGGCATCTGTCAAAGTAATATCCTGTACTCCGTTTGAAATTTTAATTGTCCGTCCGGAAAGAGATGGAAGCGGGCGAAGTTGGACTCTCGGAAAGCGAATGTCAGACCGGCGGCCTTATCTCTGAAACCGGTCGCTCTAACCTTTGCGCAGTCAATAGCTTCCTTTCCCCGATACTGGCATTATAATTATACTCCTTTATTAATCTCCCCTTTATTAATTGCCGGTTTCTCGGTCGGGGCTTTCCTGGGATATTTTTCTCACACTTCTACAATATGCGAATCCTCCTCCCTCCTGTTTATTTCTATTTTATCTTATTTCATTCGTTGATCATTTTCGGCCGCGCAATTGTCCTTTATTAACACCATGTCCCGGTATCGCGTTTTTGGGTTCCAGTTAGTCGTTTTGTACAACTCACTTGTTGGATACAATCCGGGCTCCATTATAAAACACTTTATACAACGCAGGTATGCTGTAGGCCGAATGTAATCCCTCGTTTACCGTCAATTAATAGTTCATTGTACGCATACTAATCGGGAACTCGGGAATTTAAGTGCCGAAAGAGGGAATACATGTCGGGCCGTACAGGCGGGAATGGAGAAGAAGCAGGCCCAATGATTTACACCGGAACGGCAATGTGAAAAATCACAGTACCGTAACGGGGACCGAACAAGAACTGAGGAAAAACAAAAAGCAAATTCAACAAAAGCAACAGGAACAGGCGATTACACGGTCCCCCAATTAAAAATTCGCCCAGAACCAAGCCCTATGAGAAAAATCACCGAAAGTATTCCGGGCCTTATGTTGTTCGAGAAATAAATATAAAGCTTCACTTGGGCCCCGGCGTTGAAACGTTCCCCCGGTAAATCATGAAATTATGATTTATATAGCGGCGCGGGGTGGTGGTGGAATTAAATTCTACAGTTCTATAGAATTATTTTTCAGGTTTAATTGAAACTGAATTAAACAATTCGCGAATGTTAAATAGAACTATTGTTGAAGGTGTTAATCTTCGCTGTCGTCCCGAAAAGATATATTAATATTGGTATTCAAGGCCTCCTCAGTTCGTTACGTTTTCTCTCTTATTCCGCCTCGACTATTTCGAGAGTGTCTCGCTTTTTGGACATCGTTTCTAATATATTGGCTATAATACGGGACAAGTGTTTCTATTCCCTAGGACGACAGAATAATACCGACAATCGATAGTGCCCGCGGACATATTAAGAGAGAGATTTATTTCTCACTTGTTGCCACCTTTGGCACTGTCCTGGGCGTGCCATCATAGCTGTGTTCAAATAAGTAGGTACTAATAAGAAAAAAAATAAAGGTATAAGCCAACAGTAAAATGAGGACTACTAAATCTTTGTTCTAATTAATATAAGAGCTTATACAGGAGTGTGTGGCCGAGTTTAAGACTTCTCCTGCATAGAATTGAGGAAAATTTCAAACCAAGTCGTCCAATTATAACTGTTTCTTCCTCTCCCTCTCTCTCTCTGTCTTACCCATATTTTTATTGTTATTAAGGACAGAATTCATTTCGAATGCAAAACAAAAACAGTATTTCAGTTGCGAGTTGAATTGAGACGTGAATTTGAGCCTAATGAGGCCCACTCGGAGCATTTAATTAAGACGCCCCCGAGAAAAACTCTCATATCCCCGAAACGTTATATGCGGTTGGGAATTCGGGTCGACATCCGCCACACCTCTCTAAAAACAGACACCTCTTTCCGGTTATTTAAAGACATAAACTTTCTCCGTGTACAAGCGGCAAACACCATGCGTTTATTAGACTGATTACAGGAATGCCTCGATTGGATTTGATGGAACCTTGAGTTATGCCGAATGGAAATAAATATGATGAATACAGAAAAATGGTTTAAAAACCTTACACAAAAATGTACCTAGATATTTTGTAATTCATAATACTGAAACTATTAAAGGATATAGGTATTTAAAAAAGGTATTCATGGTAAAAACTTTTTTAATTTCAATTTAATAGTAGAAACTGCCAGTAGGGTGAAGGCGCTATCGTGAATCTAATCAAAACTTATACAGCATATTTCATGGAATGGTATAGAAAATTTGTTACGGATTAATTAAGACTGGAAATAAAAGCGTTTCTTCGATTATGCCCACAAATTGTCATCACTAGTTTTCGAATAATTTACTACTGCCCGACTCGAATGTCCCGTATTATTGTAGATTTTCTGTCGCCTCTCGCCGGTTTGGTCTTTTGCTAAACCATCTTCAGCCATCTTCAGTAGCGGTCACTTTGACACTTTGGATGTTTTTTGGGCATCCCCACTGCACTGTTGCTGTCACTGTATATATACACACGACAAACAGACAACCACCACAGTACAAGTGACTAACACCGCTACTGAAGATGGCGAACGGGCCGGCCTAGCAAAAGACCGAACAGAGGAGACTGAAACGCGCGAAATCTAATTTCACAAACAGGTATTCTAAAGTAATCCCGTAATATTGACTTCTAGGTCCAACCCAAAGGATGCGACCTTTCGGAGAAACAATTTTTTCTATAATCGTTTCTTTTCTCGAATCCACAGGGTAGAGATAATGACGACGGGGACGGGGAGTTCGTCCCAGTCTGTCCCGGCTGATACCGAGCGCTTTATGATTATATCCCGTATTTCTTTGGAGTTTAAGCACAATTGGCTGGCCGGCTGTCCGCCTTATTATGTGAACGGTGATCCGTTCGGGAAAAGCCGGCGCCGGCCGAATTTAATAATTGTCCTCGGGGGGAATTATTCGTATTAGAGGTTCGGGGAGGTTTTTGACTGACAGGCGGGTGGAGGGGCGCCTTCCTTCCCTTTGCGGCCCCAGGTAGTATGCGTGTGGTCTCCCCACACAGGCCTAGGAGGAAATTTAGGAAATTGGTCTAGATATTATTCGGAACCGAAGACACGAACAGAAGTTCCGATATCCATCAGGTATATGTTTTTTTATATTTATCCTGCCCGGGTTATGGCCGCACTTGGCATCCCTTCTTCACCAAACACATCAGATTATTCGATCTGATCTGTGTTTTTCGACATGAGACAAGAATGCAAAGTAAAAATATAGTGAAAATGAATACAGCACCACAACAGGCTATATGCCCGAGTGAATAACCACCTAGCTGGACAAAATGCTACTGAAGATGGATAATGTAATGTACAATGGATTTATTTTTACCCTTATTGGCGCTCGAGCGAATAGGTATTTATTTTTATACATAGGAATAATGTGAAAGTACATACTCTTGTTTTAATGAATTTTTTAATAGGGGGGGGTTTCGTCTCTTGTTTGTGTTTGACCGGTCTTGTTTAGTTTTTACGTTTTTCAAGCGGGAAGATATCGAGTAAGCGAGGTGAGTTGTATAAGGAGGGAGGGAGAAAATAGAGAGGGAGACGGAGAGTTCGAATATAGTTGGTCGGAGGGGGGGGGGTGATGTACGATTGTGAGCATGAGAGAGCATGTCCAACATGTTTGTGTCGGCTTCGGTCCAGCCTGATGAATAGCTTAAATATTCATAAACCTACATCGATGACTGCCCCCATGTTAAATACGGTGAGCCTGTTTAAGAAGACGATTTTTCCACGGTCAAAAGTCTCAACTGGAGTCATTTTAATATTCAATATGCAATATATGCATATATATACATATACACTATAACGATATGAAAATATATACATTATACACTTACTAAATAGGAATTTTACTTCAAGAGAGAATCTTGTAAAGTTTTCCTCAATTTTTTTGAAATTAATTTCTTTCATTATTAATTAAATAATTCTCATGTTTATAATTATCGTATTGTGTTAGTAATTATATAGTCCAGGACGCCCGTGATATAGTGTTACTACAAATCGTATCAAGTTAAATATATAATGAGTTATTTATTATATCACCTCCGATTTGTTCCCAGTATTGTGTTATTTGCTGTCTGCACTATAGATAATGTTGCCCATATATCCTTAAATCTGTCTGCTCACATACTCAAAGCTTAAATATGTAAAAAAGTAACTTGTATTCTAACAAGAAAACCCTTCTGGCCTCCTACCGAATTTGGTTCCGCTCACAGGTGACAGACCGATTACTCGGAAATATGTATTAATACGAAGCAAATTAAAATTAGAATTTTAATTAAATTACGTTCTTACAGGACTATTTTATTTTTGAATATCATTATTAAAAACCCTGGACATAATATTCTTAAACTGATAATTGACAGGTGGTTTCGGAAGAGGAAGAATGGGATCTCCCACTAAGGGACTCTCTTCGGCGCTCAAACGGGACGAAGGATTCTTTCCAAGAGATCAACCATCACATATCTCAACCAGATAAGAAACTATATTTATATTAAGTCAGAATTTCTTAGAGACTTCATCTTCTTTCTTACTCGGATTTCAGATATTTACCAACCACTAAACCTAATATAAATACATATATTTATTTTCTTGTTTATTTAGTCTTGAGGTTTTATAATTTTTTCAGGTATATATAGGCTGAGAGGACAAAGGACTGTAGTTTTCTCTCTGGCCGGCAAGAATGAGCCAACGAAGAAGAGCAGTTCTGATGTAAAAGGTAAAAAATCGGTCCCCAGGCAGTATTGAGAGTAGAAGATGCCTAAGAAAGGAGAGAGAGTGGAGATAGGTATACGGTGTATTTTCTTATTTGATTCTCCTGGTTGGAACGTGCGACAGTTCTGTTCTCAGTACTGCCCCCTGTGACTGGTTCATCGACCTCTTTCGTTCAGAACCGCGGGCCGTTCCTCCTGGGGCGCGCTCGGAAGACTTAAGTCGCTTAAGTATCGGACAGAAAGTGAGAGTATTGTGAGAGAGAGGTATGTGACGATGACTGGGTGTGGGGGCTTGATATAAGTGTGGGCCGCGTACCAAGTGTTTCCAGTCTTGATTTAGTATTATGAGCCCCCCCGCCCCGCCCTGTACACACCGCCTGCAGGAGCATTAAACAAGACGAACGGGCACAGGGCCTCGTCCCGGGCACAGTTCGGAGCTGCCCTGCAAAATATATTTCTTACTCCGGTTTTGCTCTTGTCGTTGTTGGATTTACGACCGGCCCGCCGATAGAGACACCACAATATATGCGCCCCTCCGGGACTTACATGTCCACCGGTAGCCCCACTCGACCTGCGTCGAGTCCGAGCCCGGGCCATTTATTTTTTATTTCACAATCTAAGGCCACTGATACAGAAATTAAATAGCGCGATTTTAAAACGGACGGAAATAATTCCTATTATTATCCCTAGGAAGTGAAATAACGTCCCCTCCTCCTGCTGTGAATTAAGTGACAGTCCAAACAGGATGCCCCAAAAGATTTCCATGAGAAAAAGACCGCCGAAAGGAGACGAAAGACCGTGAAAATGACAGTACGTAGAAACCCTCGAACAACAAATCAGGTATCCTAAACTTCAATAATTATATTTAAATTTTCAGAACTGACGGGATTAATTAATATCAGTATCATAAAACAACAATTCATATTATAAGACCCTCCACATGCCAAGCCGAAAAGCTAGGAATTCCTAAAGGATAAAATGATAAACAAATTTTTTATAAAAATATATAAATATTAGTACACATTTTAAATAAAATAAAAATTTCTAGCATAGTATATGTAAAGAAAACTATTTCACAGGTTCCGCCACAGGTTTCGGGTTTTGCAACGGAACAGCACTGTGTCAGTACACACCTCAGTCCAGTTAGCAGATACCAACCAGGCGATTGCATTGTACCCCTGGTTAAGACACCTCAGTGGGGCACTGGTTAGAGTTCTTTCAGCAAGAGCGGCTCTGGGGGTAACAACAAGGCGATTGTGTACACACCTCAGTCTGCAGCAGCGTTAAGGCGATTGTTCAGCAGCGGCCTCTACGACCAGGCGTTAATTGTGCACACACCTCAGTCTGGTTAAGGATTCTTCAGTAGCAGGCGATTGGGCGATTGTGTACACACCTTGTGCACACCGATTGGGGGGTCCAGCGCCCAGCAGGCGCCCTGACCAGGCGATTGTGTTCAGTCTGGTTAAGATTTCTTTAGCTAGCGCCCTCTGGGGGCAGTACACCTCACACCGCCTCTGGGGGCACTACCGACCACGATGTGTACACAGTACACTACCTCTTGAGTCAAGAGTTCTTCTGTCTGGTTGGTTAAATTTCTTACACACCTCAGTCTGGTTAAGATTTCTTCAGCAGCACTACCGACCAGGCGATTGTGTACACCTCAGTCTGGTTAAGTATTGGATTGTGGCACTACCGACCAGGCTACACAGTCTGTACCGACCAGGCGCATTGTGTACCTCAGTCTGGTCAAGAGAGGCGATTGGTGAGTTCTGTGTACGAGTGGTACAATTTTGGTTAACCGCCCAGGCGAAAGCGTTCTCTGTACACACCAGGCGCGGTCTGGGGGAAAATTGCACCAGGTTAGGTCATTACCGACCAGGTGTACACACCTCATTGCGTACACAAAGGCCTGGGCACATCACCAGGTGATTGTGTACACTCCAGTCTGGTTAAGATTTCTTCAGCAGCAGCTCTCTACCGACCAGGGGGTACACACCCTCAGTCTGGTTAAGAGCTTGCCCTCAGTACAGGCGATTGTGTACACACCTCAGTCTGGTTAAATTTCTTCAGCAGCGGCCCTCTGGGGCACTACCGACAGGATTGCGTGTACACACCTCAGCAGCGTCTGCACTACCGCAAATTTCTCTTTCTTCAGCACACCTCAGCGCGGCCTCTCACTGCAGGCGATTGTACACCTCAGGGATGGTTCTTCAGCAGTCAGGTGATTGGCACAACCTCATAAGAGTTCTTCAGCAGCGGTGTACATTGTGATAAGATTTTTCTTCTCAGCAAGCGACTGGTTAAGAGTTCTTCAGCAGCAGCTCTGGGGCACTACCAACCAGGTCTGGTCGGGAAGATTTCTTCATTGTGATTGTACACCCAGTCTGTTAAGTTCTTCAGCAGGTCTGGGGGTACCACTGACAAGGCGATTAAATTGTGTAACACCTCAGTCTGGTTAAGATTTCTTCAGCAGCGGCCCTCTGGGGGCACTACTGACCAGGATTGTGTGCACCACACTCAGTCTGGCAAGAGTTCTTCAGCAGCGGCTCTGGGGCACTGGGCGATTGTGCAGGCTACCGACTGCAGTATTGGGTACACACCACCATGGTCTGGTTAAGAGTTCTTCTGGGCAGCGCCTCTCAGTGGGGCACTACTGACCAAGGACGTACACCTCAGTCTGGTCAAGATTTCAGCAGCGCCTCTGTTGGGGCACTACCGACCACTCAGTCTGGTTAAGAGTTCTTCAGCAGCGGCCTCTGGGGGCACTACCGTGATTGCACACCTCCTGGTTAAGAGTTCTTCAGCAGCGCCCTCTGGGGGCCACTACCGACCTGGTTAAGAGTTCTTCCTGGTTAAGCAGGTCTGGGCTCTTGGGGGCACCACCGACCATTCAGTTAAGATGGGCAATATTTTGGCAGAGGTCACGACCAGGCTGGGGTACACACCACTGGTTGATTTCTTTACCGACCAGGTGATTGTGTTGTTCAGAGTTCTACAGCAGCGCCTCTGGGGCACCGACCACAAGGCGATGTGCGTACACCTCAGTCTTGTTCAGAGGACTAGCAGCCCCCTGGGCACCTACTGACCAGGTGGTGATGCACAACCTCAGTCTTGTGGTCAGGTTCTTCAGCAGCGGCCCCTCTGGGTGCACACACGACCAGTGATTGCACACCTCAGTCCAAGGATTTTACAGCAGTACTCTGGGCTCACTGACCAGGTGATTAGCGTAACACCTCAGTCTGGTGGGTGATTCGCTCAGGGTCTACAGCAGACCGTACACACTCCCTCTGGGGGCACTGACCAGGATTGACGTACACACCCTCAGTCTGGTTAGATCAGCACCGACCAGCAGTGTACCGACTGGTCTGGTTAGGAGCAGCTCTAGCGCCCTCTGGGGGCACTATCGACCAGGTGATAGCGTACACACCTCCTCGGGTTCTCAGCAGCAGCGCCTCTGGGGGCACTCAGCAGCTTGCTTGCGTTCCGAGGTGATAGCAGTTAAAGCAGCAGTGGCAGCGCCCTCTGGCACACCAGTCCAAGGTGGCGCACCTCAGCGTTCAGTCTGTCTTGTTCTACAGTCTAGCGCCCTCTGGGCACTACCGACCAGGTGATGCAACACTCAGTCTGGTTAAGAGGTCTACAGCAGTGCTCTCTGTTCAGGGTCTTGTGTACCTACAGTCTGGTTAAGATTTCTTGTTAAGGGTCTACAGCAGGCCTCTGGGGCACTATCGACCAGGTGATTGTGTTCTTGTCTCAGAGGTACACTGGGGACCAACTTGGCGGTTCAGAGGTAGCAGCGCCCTCTGGGGGGCACTATACGACCAGGTGAGGTTCTTAGGGGCAAGAGTTTCAGCCTCTCTGGGGCTCGACCAGTGTGTGCACACACCCCCTTCAGTTAAGATTCTTCAGCAGCGCCTCTGGGGGCACTACCGACCAGGTGCACACCTCAGTCTTGTTAGTTCTTCAGCAGCGCCCTCTGGGGGCACTACCGACCAGGTGATTGCGTACACACCTCAGTCTGTTAAGAGTCTACAGCAGTGCCGGCTCTTTGTGATTGTGTACACACCACTGGTTGATTCTTCAGCGATTGTACATACACCTCAGTCTTGTTCAGGGTTCATGCGCCAGCCCTTTCAGGTGATTGTGGTGTGAGTCAGCGCTAGCCTTGTCCAAGGCTACAGCAGCTGCCTTGGGGGCATTATCCCTACCATTGTGACAGATGTACACTCAGTCTGTTTCAGACGTTCACAGCAGCGGCCTCAAAACCACTGAGTGATACACACTGGGTCCTGTTGGATTAAGAGCCTTCAAAGCGTACTGTGTGATTGGAGTCTTGTTCTTCAGCCTGTGCACTCAGGGCGGTCTCACTTTTCAGAGTTTAAGCTTGGTTAAAGTTCAGCAGCCTCTCTGGGGGCTACACTACAGGTGAGGGTACACTCTCAGTCTGTTTCGGTCTCAGAGGTCTTCAGCAAAGCCTTTGGGGGCACTACCGACCATTGGATGATGTACACCCCAGTCTGGTTTTCTACAGCAGCGCGGCTCTCTGACCAGGGGAGTACAACCTCAGGTGGTACACACCTCAGTACACACCCAAGTCAGTGCTGGTTAAATTTCTTACCTTCAGGTGATTGTGTACACACCTCGGCCTGGTTCCAGAGGTCTGGGGCTACTGACCAGGGATTGTGTACACACCAGTCTCAGTACCGACCAGGTGATTGGTGGCGCCCTGGAGGGCATTACTGATTTCTTCGAGCGCCTCCTGGGGGCACTACCGTGAGGATTCAGTACAGGTGACACCTCACTATTTTGCAGCGCCTGGGGGCACTACCGACCAGGTGATTGTGACCAGGTGATGGTGTACACATTGGGGCACTCAGCAGGTGATTGTGCATACACACCTCAGCCCCCTTCTACCGACCAGGTGATTGTGTGTCTTTAAGATTTCTGTTAGATTTGCAGCGCACTCAGGAGATTGTACACACCTCCAGTGTGAGAGTTCTTCAGCAGCGCGCTCTGGGGCACTGGTACACACCTCAGTCTGTTTAGCACTCAGCAGCGCCCTCTGGGGCACTACCGACCAGGCGATTGTGTACACTACACACCAGTCTGGTTTAAGATTTCAGCAGCGGCCTCTGGGGCACTACCGACCAGTGATTGTGCACACCTCAGTCTGGTTCGGGCGCGAACTCTCAGTCTGGCAGCAGCCCTCTGGGCACCTGACCAGTGATTTTGTACACCTCAGTCAGTCTTCAGCAGCGCCTCTGGGGTACTCACGATCAGAGGTGATATGTGCCATCAGTCTGGTTAATCTTCAGCAGCTCTCAGGGGCACTACTGAACAGGGGATTGTGTACACAGGTTCACATATTGTTTCTGTTAAGGGTCTTCTGTCTAAGCGGTTCTTCTGCACACTCGACAGGGTGAGTTGTGTACACTCAGTCTGGGGGTCTCAGCAGCCTCTGGGGCACTACTGAACAGGTGGGATTGTACACACACCTCAGTCTAAGATTTACTGACAGGTGATTGCTGGTTAAGGTCTCTTCCGGATTTCTTCGCGCCGGGGGCACTACTCGATTGTGTGATCTGGTTGATTTACACCTTCAGCAGCGTGGTTAAGATTGTGCACACACCTCAGGCCTTCAGCAGCGATTCTTCGACCAGATTACCGTGTACACACCTCAGTCTGTTTAAAACAGCAGCGGCTCTCTGGGGGGCACTACCGACCAGGTGATTGTGTACACACCTCCTGGACGACCAGGTGATACCACAGTCTGGTTAAGATTTCTTCAGCACCTCAGGGATTGTGTTCAGTCTGGTTAAGAGTCTTAGTCTGCTGGGGGCACTGACCGTTGTGCCTCTGTGCACTCTGCACTGACGGTTTGACCAGGTCTCTGATTTTCAGCAGCAAGTACATCTCTTAAAGCAGTCTTCTGGGGCACTACCAGTACACACCTCAGGTCAAGATTGCCTCTGTACACCAGGTGACAGAAATGCACCAGTCTGGTTAACTTCAGCAGCGATACCGACCAGGTGATTGTTCACCAGCTCTCACTCAGCAGCGCGCTTCAGCAGCGCCCTGGGGGCACTGTGATTGTACACACCTCAGTCTTGTAAGATTGAGTCTGGTTTCAGGATTGTACCGACCAGGTGATTGTGTACACACCTCAGTCTGGTTAAAAGGTTACAGCAGCGGCCTATAGCGAGCACTACCGACCACGTGATTGTGTACACCCTTCAGTCTCTGCCTCTTCAGCAGCGCACTCACTGAGCCTGCACGACCCAGTCTGGGTCATATTCTCAGCACTGGGGGCACTCACCTGAACAGGTGAGTACACACACCTCAGTCTTTATTGGGCACCAGGCACTGAGTCTGGTTCTTCAGCAGCGCGCTCTGGGGGCACTACCGACCGACCAGGTGAGCGGTCTCTGTGTGACCACACCTCAGCGGTCTCTGGTTAAGAGTTTTCCAGCGCCCCTGGGTACCGACCAGTGATTGTGTCAGTCTCAGCAGCGCCCTCTGGGGCACTACCGACCAGGTGAGTCGGTCTCTGGGGGGCACTACCGACCAGCTCTTCACCAGGCGATTGGGATTTCTTCAGCACCAGGTGATTGTCAGTCTTGTTTAAGGTTCCAGCAGCGCTCTCTGGGGCACTACCACCAGGGATGTGTGTACACACAGTCTCAGACTGTTAAGATTTCTGGCGCTCTGGTCTCACCTAAACCTGGTTAAGAGTTCTTCAGCAGCGCCCTCTGGGGGCACCAAGGTGTTGTGTGTACCAGTGGCGATTGTAACACCCAGTTTGTTAAGCAGGCTCAGCAGCGGTGCACTACCGACCAGGATGGTTAACTACATATTTTCTGAAAGGCTGTGTAAATGGAATAAATAAATAATTCAATATATACGTATTTCAAAACCATTTATTATCACCCATTTAGCAAAATTAAATAGTATTTAAATAATAAATTTTTAATGTACATATTAAAATAATAATATCTTAGAATACATATATTGGTCCTTTTATTAACAATATTTTAATGCAAGTATACAGTAACGCTCAAGTAGGACATTATTTTGTTCTCTGTTACAATTAAAATTACACTGAATACATTTCAAAATTCTTCTTCGGCAGGTGACAAACATTTCGTGAGATTATTAGTTCTGCTGAACGGATTCTCCCTTCAGGTGGGACCTGCAAAACAGATAAAACTCTATTATTTGAATACATAATAAATGTTCGAGTTTTACAAATGGACCGCTAGCGCTCCATGAGGGCGTTGCGGGAATGTCCTGAACTAACGTTGGATGGCTTCACATCCACCCAGACGCCAGCGCCCGTTGAGGATGGTGCGGCAATGTACTTAACTAAAGTTCGTTTGGTGCACGTGTACCCAGACGCGCGGGCCATACAATTATTGTTTCTTTGTTTGTGACGTCCAGACGCCAGCGCCCCTGAGGGTGGTGCGGCAATGCTTAACTAAAGTTCGTTTGGCACGTGTGTGCCGACGCCAGCAGCACCCTTAGTTCGTTTGGTGTTTACCGACCCAATCGTTTCGTTTGGGTTCACGTACCCAGACGCCAGCGCCCCTTGAGGGTGGTGCGGCAATGCACTTAACTAAAGTTCGTTTGGTGCACGTGTACCCAGACGCCAGCGCCCCTTGAGGGTGGTGCGGCAATGCACTTAACTAAAGTTCGTTTGGTTCACGTGTACCCAGACGCCAGCGCCCCTTGAGGGTGGTGCGGCAATGCACTTAACTAAAGTTCGTTTGCATGCGTACCAAATGTACGGCGAAAGACGCTAGCGCCCCTTGAGGGTGGTGCGGCAATGCACTTAACTAAAGTTCGTTTGGTGCACGTGTACCCAAACGCCAGCGCCCCTTGAGGGTGGTGCGGCAATGCACTTAACTAAAGTTCGTTTGGTGCACGTGTACCGAAACGCTGGCGCCCCTTGAGGGTGGTGCGGCAATGCACTTAACTAAAGTTCGTTTTGGTGGTACCCACTGGCGCCCCTGCGGCAGGGTGTTGCGGCCAGTTTTAAGTGCGGTGCGAAAATATTCCTACTGATGTTGAACTGATATTTTGGGTTACAAAAAAAAACAAGCAAACTTATTTCGAAGAATCATCTGTTTCTTGACTTCCGATTCCTGGTTCTGAAGTCCTATTCCTTTTTCTCTTCTTTTTTTCCTTAATTGTTGCTTTAATTTTTCCTTCAATTTTTTTTTGGTGAATTAAGAAGAAGAGAAATTATTATTTTATTTAAATCGTTTTTACGACGATATTTTTACATTTATACGTATATCTACATTCTATGTGGGGTCACATCAAAGTGTTCCGAATATTTGTTTTTCTAAAAAATATTTACGATTTTAAATAGTTTTGAAACTACTTCACTGTATAGTCCAACATTCCCACCAACACTGGTTGGGAACGGATGCGAATTAACAACGAATATCGAAATAAAATTCAATTATTAAACGTTTCATCAGAAACGCCTAAGTGCACCTAATTGTCCGATGCATTTATATATTGAAAGCTTATAATTGATATTAAAGAAAAATACTATTCGCAAAATTATATTGAAAACAATTGAAAATTTTTATTCAACCTACCTCCCCCATTTAAAATATTCTTTACACAACGAAAGTCCTAATCGGAGTTTAAGTAATTAATTAATTACCGGCGGCTATCGTAATCAATTCCCAGAATAAGACGAGGATTAAGATCAGGTTTACACTTCAGTTAAATCGGATTCAACTTTCGCTCGTTTCCAATCGTTTCCAAAGGGTTATAATTAGTCTAGATCCTCTTATCAATTCAAAAGATAAAAGGCGATAACAGGTTTGATAAACAAAAAAACAATATCGATAGTGCACCTGAAATTATTTCACCAATTAACATTTTTTTGTTGTTCTTGATTTATATTTATTTATGGCGCAATTAGCTGCTTACGCCCACTAAATTGATATCTACGATTTATTGAAGAGCATCGTTTTTCGTAAGAATTCTATTGATTTTTGTTCTGTTTCTGTTTTATTTGTTTTCTAATATATCTCCCAATGTACAATCTTGTAATGTGTGATTTATTAGTTCGACTGTGAGATCTGTATTACATGTTATATGCATTTCGCTAATTTTCTGTGGCCGCAAACAAATTCCCCAATTGTACTTATAACGATGGATAAAAGGGGGAAAATAAAATTCTTCCGAGCTGATAATAATTGAATAAAATATTAATTCTATCGATAAATATATTTGTGTGCGTTAAAACACGTATTAAAAACAGCATTAAACAGTGAACAAGTGCAGTTGAAATTGGGGCAGGTGAAGGCCCCGAGGACTCAAAGCCAATTAGGAGCTCATTAACTCGTAACAATTCATCGATATAATAAATTTGGCCCGCATAACGATTTCTCACCTACCGAGGCCAATTTACCCAAAGGGTAATTCCCTCCCTCCCTACCGCCCCACTACCACCCCCCGACTGTTCCCACCGAATTATAATTATTTAAACAAGAGGCCAATTAGGGGCGCGCGGTTTTTCAATTAGGCTTCCAGTAGGCCCGAGGCGGTCTCTATTTTTCGCCCCCAACAGATAGTTTCAAGACGGAGACCACCCGTAATATCCTATCTCCATAATGGGGACACTGACCGATGGCTGAATTAACGCGCCGAAGCGACATAATATTACGTCGTCTACAGTAATCCATCATTCGGTCGCTAGATGCAATTACCGGCGACGATTTACTCCAGCCATTGAATTACTTTACGATCAAAACCGTTTTGAGGTATATTTCGATCGTTTCTAAAATTTTCCCGACGTTCACGAAGGCAGGCTTTGTTACAGCGCTTCGAAATTACCGGCTTTAACTTTTAAACTTTAATAGGAGTAAAATTGTTGAACACGTACAGAACTCCCGACTAAATCACGTTTAATCCTAAAGACTGAAAATATAATCGACTCTCGACTCGCTACTGAAGAAGATGGCGAAAGGCCGAAACCGGTCTAGCGAAAGACCGAACCGGCGAGAGGAGACAGAAACACAACAAATCTACGATTCTGTATTTCTATGTTTAAAGCGAGCGATTGCAATTTGTGCATTCCAATTAATATCTGGGGCGACGACAGCGGCGTTTATAGTTATAGGGCGGAGATCGGAGAAACGTTTTCTTCCCCCGGGAACATAATAAACTGCGCGCAAGTGCAGGAAAAAATGGATACGGGCGAGGAGGAGGCCGGGAAAAGAAAATGGACGGCATTCCGAATTCTCCCGAACGCTCCCCAACTATGCAAAGTGTCCGTTTGATTTACAAAAGCGTTCTTCTGAAACCCGTCGGTTGGGGAAAAAAACCCCGAGCCTTGTGTGGGGGACCGGCGGGGGGGAAATTGGATACGCCGAAGCTACCGTGGAATTCTTTCGCGCCTCACAAAAATCAGATTCCATTCAAATATTTCTTTATTATTGACTTTTCTTTATGTCCCACACACAGACACAGACAGAACGGAGGCTTCTGTAGAAAACCGGGCGTAAAAACGGGTAGTAGAAGAGGGGCGCAGGCTCTGAGATTTTATACGGCCCTAGTCCAGCTATAAAGTAGCCGCAATCCGAACGGTAGCACAAGTCACTAAGTTATTTAATGCTCTTCTGAATTGTTTTCTTTCTTCCATTCCTCCCGTCCTCTCACTCTTCTTCTTCTTCTTCGTTCGGGGTCTGTTTTTTATTATTTCTTTCTCATTTTTTTTTTTTTGGTGTCATAACCCTCGCTCAGGAAAGAAAATTGGACAGAACGTAAGTTTTAGAAAAAATATCCAAGCCTCGAGAGGAGGAGGAGGGGGTGGGGGGGGAGAACGAATCCGCCGTGAATCTTCACGAAATTTTCAATTCGACATCGAAATTTCACTTCGGAAAGAAGATTTCGGACGAATCAGGCGTTGGAAAACTGCCGCGAAAATTTTGAACAGTTATTTTTAATATTATTTATTTATATTAATAATAAATATAATTCATTAGGCAATTTTTATAAGATGGCAAAATCGTCAAACTGCTCAACAAGAGTAAAAACGCAACTACTAAAACACGTGCGCACTGCTGGCACATAATCTCAAAACGTGTTGCGCAGCCAAAGGGTTAATATTATGGTCACGAAATTATAAATTTTGTGGTCCTCGCTCTAATTATTAAATATTGTCGCCAGATAGGAGAGTCGATATAGAGATTTGTGGGGGAAAAATGAGGAAGAATGGAATAAACCAAGCGGGCGCCATAATTCAGATCGAAGAGGGCGTTAATATCACTGACGTACGGGACCACCAAAAAAACGGGAACGGACAGAAGAAAATCCACGTTTAACATTCGTATTTTATTCTCTGAAAGCCGATTTAAATTTACTCCAAACTGCGATATCGCCAGTGTTACACTACTGTGCTGTTACTTACGGGTGTAATGGTATACTAAACGCGTGGCAGTAACGATGCTCCTCATTACTCCGCGTAGGAAAGCACCTCCGGCTATTTTAATTTTAAGTTTTATAGATCGCTTTCGTAGTCAGTAACAAAAGTTTGTTCGCGAGGCAACTGACCGTCAAGTGTAGTACCATTGCAGTGACACGCTCAAGCGACCACTTATGACTCACAGACCGGAACAGATTCGCAATTATTTACACGTTCTGATAATGAATACCAGTCTATATTTCAGTCTATAGACATATTCCGGATGTAGATTTCAGCTTACACGGTGTCGTTTTATTCGAAGGAAAATTTTGAAGGCCTACTTGAAAAACAAACGTTGAAATTGATTTCACATTTAACAATTATACTGGAAGCAATATCACAATTGTGAATATTATTCACTTAATCCCAGTTAGATCTCACGGCGGAATTATATTGAAATAGTTTCGGGCTGAATTAGCGGAATTTATTAGAGAATAAATGGTTATTTCAATTTATAACTGGAGAGAGCACTTCAGGAGGACGTCCAACAGCCAACTGACGCCGTTTTGATAAGGAATGGTCGGCCATTTTTGTTCGACTTCGGACTTTGTACCTTAGGATCAGCCGATGATCAGATTTTTCTTTTTAATTTTTATTTATTTTTCAATTTTTTGTTTCGGATATTTGAACGTTGACAGTGCGTGAGTCACAACTTTTCAATTTTTTCCCGATAGATTATTTTAAGGTAAAATATGTACTTGAATATTGTACTTAATGTTACGGTGAAACTATATTTATATCATTTTTTTCTATTAAAACATTCTATACAACATTACTGTCGGTTTGCTACTGAGGACGGCGAAAAAGACGAAAAGCCACAGGGGGAGTTACTGTGATCTGGAGATCCGAAGTTTCAACAGAATGCTACTGAAACCGGTCTAGCAAAAGACCAAGCCAACGAGAGGAGACAGAAACACACGAAATATACGGTATTACAACCCCTCGCAGACCACAAAACAGGAATGTTAAACTAACAAATTATTTCTTCATAATTCAGTATTTTTTATGTACTAATAATGAAATATATAACTTCTACACTTTTACCACCATTATTTCAAACGTTTAAATTTGTATATAACTGAATTACGGTTAGTAAATAAGAGGAGTAATAAAAGAGTTGAGGGATCGGAATATTTCAGGAATAATATTCGCAGTTTATTTTCTGAAGCTCGCTAAAACAATTATTATATTCCGCTGCCAGTAATTCACAAAGGAAGATAATTTTATCTATCGAACATATTGTAATAATAAAGATTTCTTTATATTAAAATTTATGTTCAAGTCCGCCATTACTAAAATTAGTGGGACTAAATTAAACGCGAAGTTCGAGGAAACCAGGATAACATATATATATTTAAGTATATATTTAATTATTTTTAAACATAATTGTTTTCCGTCTAAAACTCGAGTACAATTGAAAAATATTTTCAATTTTGAGGAATATTTTAATCGAATTTTGGGTTGCCGAGGGCTGGAGGCCAAAAATGTTGATCTGTACGCTAGTCAATAACTCAATTCGGTCCGGCATTTTCTCCTAGTTTAAACCTTTCGTGCCCGCTTGAATTCTCCGATTCCAGATCCCTGCGGTATGGAAAAAAACATTTCTTCTGGAATTCCTTCGACATTTTAAAACCTCCGTAACTGAATTTAGTGGCCCGGCCAGCCTATCCCCCCCAATAGCTTATCGGGGACTGCCGTCCTCGTCAAAATTTAGAGTTAAAACACTGGTATTTGCGGAGTTTTTTTTTGAGAAAAAAATTATAATATCCGAAATTTTGGATGGGTTACTTTTGTCGCTTATCTGAGGCGATTCTTAATTTTCCGCTGTATAGATATCGTCTATCTCAGAGTGTAATTAATAAGTCTTCTTAATGACTATGCGAGATTATGTATTTAATTACCAATGAGTACGAATTACTATTTATTTTTTATTTTATGCTAGATATTTAGAGACACTAAATTCTTGGAGATCCTCCGGAGTAAAAACAATTATTAGACAACAGTTTTAATTACGAAAGTTGTTAATTGAACCATGTTAAAACCCTGTCTTATTGGATATTGGACACTGTCATTAAATGACTGAAATTCTCCCGAGTAATTTATTTTTGTACTTCTTCCTGCTATTCTACACATTGGAACTTGTTATTCTAAACTTTAAAAATATTTTTAATAAAAATAGTCATTAATTTCATGTTTTTGATATTTACGGATGTTAATTGTAAGTATAAAATATAGCAAATGTCTACATTTACTTCCCTCATCCTGGTGTATTTTTCCTCCTGGAAATCTGTTTAAATAAAGAACGTCTAATTTGAAGAATCCATTCAGTATCAGATTTTAGCTCGGGAATGAATAGAGGGCAGGTGAGCCGGAGAGAATATTTGGACAGATGTGGCACGTGCCCTTGGTGTGGGACACAAGTGGCACGCCGATGATCTATGGCCCCGAACGCCGGTAGCCGGACAAACCGGGATGAACGAGCCCGAAGGTGAAGAGGACTTTCTCTAGACAATAAATATTCATTTGTCCCCCCCCCCTGTTGAATTTCATGAACGGCTTAAGTATGGCGTTGAGTATAGATCAAATGGATTGATCTTGCCTGCATTTGGAGCATTTGTTCCGAAAAATATCCCTCACGATGATGGTCCGCGGCGAGAAACCAACGGCAAGAATGAGCCGAAGATGGATAAATTATTGTAGATTTCTCCTCGCCGGTTTGGTCTTTTGCTAGACCGGTTTCGGCTGCTCGCCATCTTCAGTAGCGGTGTTAGTCACTTTAGGCACTTTGGATGTCTTTCGGGGGCATCCACACTGCACTGTCACTGTCACTTGTACTGTGGTGGTTGTCTGCTTGTCATGTGTATAGATACCTGTCTTGTTATATGTATATATACATGACACACCGCTACTGAAGATGACGAGCAGCCGAAACGGGTCTAGCAAAAAAGACCAAACCAGCGAGAGGAGACAGAAACACACGGAATCTACAGTATAAAAATAATAATTCGCGCATTCGTTTACAAATATCATTTGGCACGAATGACGTTAACGTCGTAATTCAATTTTAAGGGTCATTTACATTATGTATAATCATAATTGTGCGGGGTAGTGGGTGGAGGGGTGGGAAATTTTTTTTTCTTATTATTCATCGCCATATATGGTAGGCGCCAGGAAGCCGGAACTCATTTTAGGGGTCTTGTAGGGACGCCAAAAAAATTAATAATTAAATTTCCCCCTTAATTATGTGAGATAAAATAATTAGATAGGCCGCTGTCGGGAAGGGTTTTTTTCCAACACCCCCTCCACCGTCCAAAAGACCCTCTTACACCCAAGGCCTCGTGTTTCGAGTTACCTGGTAAGTCTACGGGTACGCTGAAGTACAAATTTATGTACATATTTTAATCGGTTCACGTTCTTTAACGTCGCGGTAAAAACGGGGTTTTCGGCCGGGTTTACCTACACAGCTCGTAATATCTTGTCCCCGTCGGTTTCGGCTGCTCGCCATCTTCTTCAGTAGCGGTGTTAGTCACTTTTGGCGCTTCGGATATTTTCTGGACATCCAAAGTGCCAAAAGTGACTAACACCGGTACTGAAGATGGCGAACAGCCCGTTTTGTGGCCTGCGAGGGGTTGGAATACCGTAGGTTTTGTGTGTTTCTGTCTCCTCTCACCGGTGCAGTGTTTTGCTGGACCGGTTCCGGCTGCTCGCCACCTTCAGTACCGGTGTTAGTCACTTTTTGGGGCATCCTCACTGCACTGTCACCGTCACTTGTACCGTCTAATTAATTGCAATAAATAATAACTTGCTTTTGAACTCGCGTTATTGGACAAATTCCACTTTGTTCCACTGAACAGCAGATTTCCCTTCAATAACTTTAAACCAATTCCTCTCAATTACGTACGGTTATCACGAATTTTCGTAAGAAAGGGAGATACAAACATAATATCTCAACACTTACTTGAATGTGTCCGAATGCAGGGAGGAGCTTATACAGGCCCAGCGGGATAGCAATTGGGGGATAGATGGTAATAATTATTCAAAAAAATAAAATATTTTCCGATGTAAAATAGACCACTGGCAGGTTTTATGACTATTCTATGAAAGATTATGTTGATTTAATGCCCGGGAGTAAATGAAGTCATTAACTGGCCGGGGACCAGAGCGGCATACTAATTCCATATCTGGTACAGCTGCACTTCCCGTCCCACTCAAATGTTTTATATCATTTTTTTTCTCTCTCTCCCTCTCTCGTTTCTCCACTTTTTTATGACTTTATATTAATTACACATTCTATAATTTGAGTTCATAATCCGGGCCATGGGTGAGGGGGGGAGGTTCGAAGCCTCGGAAAGAAATATTTGTAATACTGCATAGTAACTCTCCGTTACTGTGAAATTTTATTACTTCAAACTCACAGTAACAAAATATAGACAGTTTAGAATACCTGTTTTTGTGGCCTGCGATGGGTTGGAATACCGTAGATTTCTGGTTTGATCTTTGCTAGACCGCTTTCGGCTGATCGCCATCTTCAGTAGCGGTGCTAGTCACTTTTGGCACTTCGGATGTTTTTCGGGCATCCAGAAAATCCAAAAAATCGCTACTGAAGCTGGCGCTACTGAAACACACGAAATCTACGGTATTCCAACCCCTAGAAAGTACATGTATTCTTGGTCAATATATTTTAATTTCGATTAGAGATCCGATTAGCAGAAGCTACACTCATACGCCAGTAGGGTGTTGAAAAAATACTAAAAATGGCGAACAGCCGAGTAAAGCGGAAACAGAATATCGCAAGGACCGTGGTTGAAAAAACATTACATTAATTCCGCATACCCGCCTTATTGGACGGTTGTACGAGTCCGTTTTCTTAAATGATATATCCCGTGCCCTAATTAAACTGAAAGGTCGGACCTTTTAATCCGGTCGAACGATCGAAGTCCGTTAAAGTGTCGAATTAAGTCGACCGGTTAAAACGTTTATTATTTATTACTTTGGAGTCTTGCAAGAGTGGGACGGCCGAATATTTCCGCCGGCCTATCAGATGGAACTGGACTCGTATGATGATGATGATGGATGAGGAGGAGTGGAACTAAGGAATTCCTGAACCCCGGCACTTCGCCACAGCTGCCGTCACGTGACCCTCACACACACACACACACACACACACACACGACATGAATTACGGCCCCCCTATACAGTCCCCCCGTCCCATTATCTTTGACGATCTGGATGGTCAGTGCACAAAAAAAAATTCCGAATTTCTTGCTACGTACGAGTTTCTTCCTCCTTGTAGAATGAAGTCCGAACAAATATCAATGCCGGGAGGATGAAAAATGGAAAGAGGGAAAAATGAACAAAATCATACAGGCAAAACTAGATACTAGACAAAACGAAATATAGTATACCATAAAGACTTGAAATAGTTAAGAATACCCGCGCCTTGCGGTCTGCGAGGGGTTGGAGTACTTGTAGTATCGGTACAAGTGACAGTGACAGTGCAGTGAGGACGCCCGAAAAACATCCAAAGCGCCAAAGTGATTAACACCGCTACTGAAGATGGCGAGCGGCCGAAACCGGTCTAGCAGAAGACCAAACCAGCGAGAGGAGACAGAAACGCACGAAATCTACGGTACAATTTGAACTAGACAAAAAATTCATGGGTCCTATTGTAATAAGGAAATTATTTATTTGTTTTTCCTACAAATAAAAAACAACTGTGTTAAAAACCCAGGCTACGGGAGTCACAAATGGAAATATGTGGACATTGGTCCTGTACAATTGTGTGTTCCAAAAATTACAAGATCATTCACATTCGCATCAATTGGTGACAATACCGATTGTACGTTTAAAAGCGAAATTTATTTAATAAATTTTTCCCGATAAAAGTGAGCTGGAATACGGAATGTGCGTATGCCCGCTCTCTACGGAGGAGAAAAAAAGGGAAAAACAAGGGGGGAACAGTCCGGGAACATCCTGTTGAATTATCGGGGACATTTACAAACATTTCTTTTCTCTATTTTTGTATTCGGTAAGGAATGCCACCGCCACCAGGACTGGGTCCGCAACAGATCCAATACATTATTAATATCCTTTTCAGTTCGAGTAGCACTCGTTCCCCAACACTCCGACGACGAAATCTCTCCGCCTTTAGTATTATTAATATCTCTTGATTCTTAATATCCTGGAATTCGGCGTCGGCCAGAGGGATTCGAACCCGGGTCCTGGAGGCCGGGTGAAAACCTTACGGGGGAAACGGCTCGAGTACCATCAACGGGTATATTCCATCAGGAGTATATTCGAGCTAACAGACGACACTATCGATTAATGTAATTAATACAATTGTAGATTTTTAGTGTTTCTGTTTCCTCTCGCTGGTTCGGCCTTTTGGTAGACCGGTTTCGGCCGCTCGCCATCTTCAGTAGCGGTGTTAGTCACTTCTTGGATGTTTTTTGGGGCATCCTCACTGCACTGTCACTGTCACTTGTACCGTGACTAACAAGGGACTAACACCGCTACTGAAGATGGGGCGAGCAGCCGAAACCGGTCTGGCAAAAGACCAAACCGGCGAGAGGAGACAGAAACACACGAAATCTACGGTATTCCAACCCCTCGCAGACCACAAAACAGCTATGTTAAAACAATACCTGTCGTGACTTAAAATAAAAATAAATTTGAGAAAAAGAATGATTTATTCCTCATTTTTCCCGTAAACTGATCAGTACTCCGATCCGGTTACTTGTGAAAATCGTCTCTTTTCCTGGAACCTGTGGTATATATCTGGCACAGCCGAGATGACAGATCACATGACACTAAGTACTAATATAAGGTACTAAATAGAGAAAAGGTATTAACCCGAGGTTGGCTGTATATCCAAGTATCGCAGTAAATACATTGACTGACTGAGATAAAGACGAATGTGGATAAAGACGTTCTGTTTCCGAACCTCAGGGAATGAACCTACAATTTTACGAATTTGGGCGTAGAGAAATATGTTCTTGTACTTTCAAGACTACATCAGGACGAAAAAGTCCTGATCGCGAGCGATCGCCAAAGTTTTTAATGCCTCTTCGTATCTGACATATTTATTAATAAGGACTTCTATTGGTCCCAACCTGCCTGCACAACGCGAATACTTCTTGGAAAACTCAAAAACATATCTGTAATAGTACAGTGCTTGAATTAAACTAATCTACAGAACCGGAAATGGCGATAGGCTGAAACCGGTCTAGAATTACAGACGAGATTATCTGTTCGAATTATTCATGAAATGTGAACACGTTTCGGAGACCGTACCGAAATGACAAAAGTATGATATCGGGATGTAAATAACGCGAAATAGAGTAGATAATTTATCGTTTAATAATTAATTACGCAGGGTAAAATTTTTAGAAAAATGATTCACTTCAGTAACTTAGTCGGGGACTGGTAATTCCCCAGTTGTAAACTGGTAAAATACAGCTTGGTAATATCGCGGCCATCACAACCGACGGATAGGAAGCGATAAAACACGGCCCTAATTGCATACCTCGAAATCGTTCGTACAGCATACACCCCCCGTATCATATATAATATGAGTGCTTAAATTCCATTCTAGGAGAAGTGAAACCGGCGTATATTAATTAATTGGGATCATCCTCAGATTCCTATCTGAGGTATGATCGCGGAACTCCGCCCCAGGGCTAGGGGCAATCTTTACGGCTTAATTAGTGGCGGGAGGTTCACGTTCGAAAATATTTCGGGGGGGGGGGCGGCAACCCAAGAGGGAACAATGCAAGATCAGCCGATGATAAGGGCTATCACCCGTCATATTCTTTGTGGACCAATAAAAATCAACAATCCGAAACGTTGTTCGCGTCCACTCGCAAGGGGCGTTCGACGGCCGGGATTTCTCACACTTTCGAATGAATATTCCGTTTTTTATTTCAAGGAAACCGAAAAAATGTCGACTCGATTCTGAGGAATGCCGCTAATTGCAATTGGAAGGGCCGGAGAAAGAGATGGACAGATAGGGGAGAACGAGAGAGTGAGGAAGAGACAGAAAAATTTCCACTTTTCGGTACGAACATTTTTACGATGTCGCCTCCGGCACTTTTCTCAAAAGCGTCGATAAATAGATTTAATAAATTTATAATTCCTCCGGTTTGATTCGTGGTCTGACTCCGGTTTACCATCCCCGGAATTGATTAACGTTAAAAACAACATATCACTTCGGGAGAGCCCGAGAGAAACTCATTATTTTCACTGTATTTATGTTCAGGGCGGCCAGTGTTAGTGCGTGTGCCCAGGAACGCAGGAATTCCAGAGTTAATAAAACTCTAATCTAAATGGATTAGAATCGTAAATTGCCTCCGTTGTTTTTTATTTTGTCAGCTGTAATTTTTAACACCTTTCTTCAGGTGTGAATAAGGACCCAGGGTTTGAAAATATTAACTAATAAAAATGAATAAACAAGAAATTGTTATAAGGTTGAGTGGACGTTGAAGGAACAAGAAAGGGGCATCACTAATTTGATTCAGTATTAAGGCTTCTCGCCAACGTCAGTAGAAATCTGTTAGTCAGAATAACAAGATGCAGTGTTGTATCATAATTGTTGAAGAGGATTGAAAGAGAATTTAAAATTGTCACTACTGAGAGAGAAAGTCCTTCAAAAATACTTCAATGTGGAGTAAATATCTCAGTATAGTTAATGATCGACCTCATTGCACATAACTACCGTTAGTTCTACTGGCTGCGACGAGAATCCGTATCCAATTGATCTATTCTAAACTTATTTCTCCTTCCTTTGTATTGGAGTGTAACAACTAAAAATAATCCAAATCAAGAATAGACAGTAGCAAGAAGGAATGATGTCACTAAAAATGCGGAAGTTGCTACGCCCAAGTAATTAATGCTCCTTTAATGGCTTCCTGTAAATGATTAACGGAGCGGGCAGAAACAGCATATTTGCACTAACAATAAAATTTTTTAACAATTAAGGGAAATAGTTTATGTAGCGGTAAAATTGAAAAAACCTCTTCCTCAACTTCGGGGGAAATTGACCAATGCAAGTGATGAAAATCGAACGTCTCATAACAAAAAAACCTTGTGTCATAGAATTATGTCTGAAGAGAATGAATCATTTCGAACAGAAATTTCTTGAATAATTTCTTAAAAAATAAATGTGATTTTGTTTACTATTCATAGACCAGCAATGCGACACGAGGAGCCTCGACAGAGATTAACGGCCGCGATCGGATTATTAGCTTAGAATACTTATTTTGTGGTCTGCGAGGGGTTGGAATTCCGTAGATTTCGTGTATTCTGTCTCCTCTCGCCGGTTTGGTCTTTTGCCAGACCGGTTTCGGCCGCTCGCCATCTTCTTCAGTAGCGGTGTTAGTCCCTTGTTAGTCACAGTACAAGTGACAGTGATAGTGCAGTGAGGATGCCCAAAAAGCATCCATAGTGCCAGAAGTGACTAACACCGCACCTGAAGGTGGCGAGCAGCCGAAACCGGTCTAGCAAAAAGACCAAACCGGCGAGAGGAGATAGAAACACACGAAATCTACGGTATTCCACCCCTCGCAGACCACAAAACAGGTATGATAAATTCTTCATTATTAATTATATTTATTAAAATATAAAATCTACTTTAGTCATTTGCTGCGAAAATAACGTTCCTTGTAGTTCAGCGTGAGCCGTAATTGTAAATTTAATTGAACTTTCATTTAACTTTTTGTTAAATGTAAATTTTATTGAACTTTTCATTTAACTTTCGCTCATGGATTATGTCTTCTTTTATGTTTTTTTTCGTTTATTTTCGCCCGCCTCGAGTTAATGGAGAAATTTCGATGAATATTCATCGCGATTTTCGCAACGCCCGGAGAAGCTGTTGTAAGTTTATGTAACGCGGATAATTACATACGCGGCGAATGAGGATAATTCTTACATAACAATTGTAGAAACGGTATTTGAGTTACATGTCGGGGCCCAATTAGACGATTGTGAAATCTCGGCGGAAACGGTATTTACATTCATTAAAACATAAATATAAATGTTGTATGTAATTTGTAGTAGTGCAACAATAAAAGAAAAGTGTGAAAACATTGTTATGTATGTTTGTCACTCGTTTAAATGTCCAACATGGTAATTTATTGTTTTATAAAGAAACATGAAATATGCCTAGAACAGACGAAAACAAATCGAAAAAACGAGAAAATAATCAGAAATTTAATTATAAATGTTTGCGGATAATCTACCATAAGATTGCGCGTTTATAGAAGATAGGAAAAATGGAATACATAATAATTATGGATTTAACTATGTAACAAAAGATATGGAACTTAAAAAAAAATTAAAAAGGTATCACTTAATAAAATGATACCGTTACCTTCACAGTAATAATTAATAATTTGTGCAGAATATTGTAATACTTCATTTTTATGCCTTGAAAGTCCAAATATTGAAATTGTGTGGAACAAAACCATAGATATTAATATATTTTAATAGCTGTAATGGAAGTGGCAAAAATCAGGAGTTTGTATGGTAATAAACCTAATTACTAGCGAGCAGCGAAACCAAAAGCAAGAAATCGAAAAAACTATGTTCGTTAAATATATCCTTACAGAAAAGCCAGGTTACATGACTATTATTATATTAAAGATTTAATGGATGTTTAATATATTTTATTGGTGCAATGAAGGGGGCGTTTATATAGTAACAAACCACATTGAAATCGGTTCAATAATGTGAAAATTGGTTTATACATGATATTGCAGTCGTGTTTAACAACGATGGTCCCCAATTGGTTGTTAACGGACTAATAAAGTTTTATCCAACCATGCAGAGAGAGAGCACGCACGTCTTCTTCCAATTAATTAATTGGATCCTAATGACTCTTTATTATTATTTAATCTTTCTGTAATTTTACAGTTCTGCAGTTTTTTTTTGTTTCTCCCCGCTGGCAACAGATGTTAAGATGCAGATGTCGGTAAAATGTGGGGCGGGGACAACATATGCCATATCAGTTTCGTGTACATATATGCCCAATTTACGCATTAAGGCCATATCTTCCATTCATGCGTGCGTACATTAGTGAACGTGTGTTAATGTGCGGCCATATACGTAATCAATAAATTAAATACATTAAATATTTATACGAATAAATTCGTTTCCCATCCTCTTTCGGTTCATCGTTACTAATATTGATGTCATAAATAAAATTATGTATACAATTTACAGTACATTATTACAGTTTTTTAAATTATGAAACATATAGAAATAATCTCGAGCACGGAATTTTGATCTAGCTGATATCAACCGGACAAAAAAAAAATATTTCTTTAAAAATCTGAATTTAACTTCAATTATTCGAACTACCTTTGAAATGATCCTTTATCTGTTCATTATAACTGAGTTTTAGTATACTAATAGTCATCTAACATGTCTTTTGCTTCAAGGATTTATTTAATGAACGTTCTATGCTATGCTTTTTTCACTAGATCGTTTTCGGTTACCCGCCATCTTCAGTAGCAGGGTGGTGTGTCGTTTGGGCGTATTGGTCGCTTACTCGACAGTAAATATGCAAACAGGATGCCCCGCTGCGACTGACGGACAAAAGTGCTACTGAAGGGGGCGAGCAGCCGAAACCGGTCTACCAAAGGATAGGAAAAACAACAATGAAATATATATATATATATATATATATATACCTGAAGGGAAGCCACGACTATTATTATACTGAAAGTTAATTATAATGAACCGATAAAGGATCACTTTAAAGGAAGTGTGTAATAATTAAAGTTAAAATCAGATTTTGAAATAAATACTCCAGGATAACAGCTCCCGGATCAGAAATTCCGTGCTCGAGATTATTGATATCCGTTTCAAATTTAAATCAAATTAAAGACAATAAAAACACGGGGCTCGGGGCCCGAGGACGTACGCTAATGCGTATCATAAAGAAGTAATTGAATGTAATTAGGGTGTAGATTTTACTGAAAATTACTCCGAAGAGGAAAAGAAACTGAAAATATTTACTAAATAGTTCGCCTTTGTTGTTTCTCTGGAGGCGACTCGGCTCCTGGCTCTAATTATGTAATCGCTTCTGAACCGGGCGGTTAGGGCATTTTTCGTAGTTTTTTCGTTATCTCGTGGGAGACATCGCGTTCGAAACAATACGTAAGGGGCCCAAATCGAGAAAGTGTTCATAATTCATTGGGCAAACAGTGGGAAAGTTAGGCCGATCAGTCGTGAAATCGAAGAATCGTCCCGGGGTACGACAAGTGAATGTAACTAACCGGTAGACATTTTGAGATATAAATGCTGTATTATAAATTTTTAAAATACATATAATCAATATATGAATGCACACAGTCATTGGCAATGGTTAATTACCCTTCGCCGAGTAAGTTGAAATTTGTTCAAATTAGACTAAGGATATTTTTTTACTACTTGCTACGCATTCTTGGTTGTAGATTGCTACTGTACAAAGTTCGATCTATATACGCATTTAAAAAATATTTAAGTCAGAAGCTCTATTACCTTTCTTCGCGGGTGCGAAACAAAATTAATCGTATTCTCCTGCCCGAAGCGCTTGTGTCGAGGAAACCATTTTTGGCCATCGAAAGTGGGTGAATATTCGCCCCTTTTTACATCTAATTATCGCCCTGTTTTAGTATTATAATTTGGAAAAGGGACAGAGAGAGAAAAAATATGCTAATGCTTCGGAATTAATAAAAGAAAGGGGACCCCGGACCTAAGTTTAATTCTCCGGTTTAATCTGCCCTAATGGCCACGACTTGTGGGAAAAAAAGATCGGACGTAGGGGGCCGTTTAAAATATCAATGAGCTGGCCTATTATAGAGAAAACATAGTCTATACGCACCCTATATTATGTGTTTATGATAAGGATTCGAATTATCGGCGGATATTGAGAGATACCGTAATGATAACATGTAATAACATTTCTGGATTAGTTCAGCTGATTTACAAGATTTTCAGAAATTTCGGCGGGTTAATAGAGAATTTATAGTTGAATGTTTCCAACTGTTTAGAGGGTAATAGTAATAGTAGGTTTGGAAATGGTCTCTGTTTTGAAGTCAAAACCCTCTCTTCTGATCACAAGAGACAAATTTACAATTTACAAATAAAACACATAGGTTAAGGACACATATACTTTGGATTAAGGTAATTTATAAACAACAAATCATCAGTGCGTAAATTAAAGAAGCGTCAATAAATTGGATATCTAACGGAGCGTTCTTGGAATACTTGAAATTTCTCTGTATACCCGGCGGTGGCGAGAAGCAGAAATTAGTTCAACTCAGGTTAAAATGTCTGAGTGGAGGCAAAAACTAGTATTGGTGGTGATAAACTGAGAAAATAAAAAGGTAAATGAAGCCGCTCATAATTTAAAAAAAACCACGCAGACCGTCAGCAGTAATAAGCCTGAAGACGTAACATACAATTATACAGAATTATGGAGAAAACAATTATTGTAGATTTGTGTTTCTGTCTCCTCTCGCTGGTTTGGTCCTTTGCTAGACCGGTTTCGGCTCCTGGCTATCTTGGCTATCTCGCCAACAGTGCAAGTGTGACAGTGACAGTGCAGTGAGGATGCCCGAAAAACATCCAAAGTGTCAATAGTGACTAACACCGCCACTGAGAGATGGCGAGCAGCCGAAACCGGTCTAGCAAAAGACCAAACCGGCGAGAGGAGATAGAAACACACGAAATTAAAAAATATTATTAATTGTTTGACTTTTAATGATTGACCAGTGGGGGAACAAAAGGTGGCAGAGGTTGAGAGACGGCTGAATGGTTACCAACAGGAACAGACGAGTTCACCTTTTTTCAGGTTTTCTTTTTGTTTTTGTTTTTTCAAAAAACTTTTCGATCCCGACTCTAGATAGGTTGGCCGCCCTGCGGTCTGTCAATGCCCAGTGACAGCGGCATCTTGGTGAGGGGGAGAACCCTCTACAACATCGAACACATAATATCTGTTCCGTCAACATTGGGCGCGAAACACAATACATAGTATATTATCGGGATTACGGAAGAACTATGTGTAACAATTTTACAATAAGAAATCTAAGTAATTATTTTACAATCGCTTGTAATTTTCGAACGAATTATTTGACACACATTAGACGAAAGTTGATACAACACTTGATCGGTGATTTATTTTTGAAATATTGAACATCTTCAGTAGACTACTGCGTAAGTTTGAAAGAATATATTTCTTATTTACTTGAAACCAATGTGGGCTTCGGCGAAGTCCTGAACCCTTGATAAAAGTAGGTGAAGATAGAGTTAATAATCCACATCTAGTTTTGCTACTCCCTAAGTCTTCCCAATCCATAAAAACCATAAGGGAAAGTAATACTTAACGTAGACTACGAAGAAATGTTGGCACACTATTTTGTTAGAAAGAAAGTTATAGCTTTACATTGTCATCAATTGCCCCAACCTTGCTGTAGTATCTCATAGACGGGCAGAATTTTCTATTAAATTTTAAATTTAATATCTTACTCTAAATGAAAACCATTCGCTGTTTTTATATATATATTTATTCACACAAGAGAGTTACGAATGCTTTGTGACATGTTTCTTTCTCCGCATATTCATCATTTCATTATAAATCATTAATAGCCCCCCCAGTCATCGGCAGTGTCTGCGGTCGTAAACATGTCGTCAATAATAAATAAAAAATGAAATAAATAAAATAGTGTACGTGCCCGGCCCTGAGGACTGACAAAAAGGAGAATAATCGTGAGAGGTAAGAAATACGGTGGTGTAGGCGATACCCGAAACCCGAAAGTTTTACCATCGGAGGACGGTAAGAAGGATGAGGAGTCGGCTGTCACCTAGTTAGCGCCCCGTTTTAGAAACCGGAACCCGCCGCTCCGGTTTCCCTCGGATGAGTTTCTTAACGCCCTACGGTTCGTCCCGGGGCCTCTGGAATATATTCCGAGACGTCCAGTAGCCATAACCACTATTTTAAGCGTTCGCGTATCCTACAGGTAGGGAAGAAAGAATAGCCTGACAACCTCCCGGGGCCCACTTGAAGGAAGAAAATTCTTAAGTATGTCTTATATTCAGTCGTCTTAATGGAAGCAAAAATACCGAAGGACATACTAACATGAAGCCTAAGGCACTTAGTCAGACCGAAGCCAACAGGGAACGTGGGAAAATGGAAAATATATTTCACTGGAAATGTGTTTAAGCTCCAAATTGGAATTGGCCAATCAAAAGTATGAATTTATTAAAAAAACATTTGCCTTTGCCTTTGTATGGTTTATTACGTTTTATTGGTTTTAATGTGCAATAAAAAATATTCCGAATATTTTACCGGTTTTTAGTAAAATGATCCGAGAAATCCCTCAGTTTCAGAATTTAACAACATTAACTGTTTACGGACGTTTCTTATGTGTCAATTTGAGCTCGTTGAGAATTTCAAAATTACAAAACTATTGACAAAAATAAACTTCCATATATATTTCTCCTGTTAATCCTCTATCGGCCGAATTTTTATTTTAAATCCAAAAATTGGGGAATGAAAAATCAGCAATTATAAACGTATATATGCAAATGAAAAAAAATTGATATCGATATTGGTTGTCTTGTCAACGTATAGGATTAAGATTTATCCGCCATCTCACGAAAAAAGCTATAATCATTTGGTAAAATCTCGATAAATTGAAATGTGACCTGAAAGTTACAACGGCCCATAGAGGGTTAAATTTATGAAATTCAGCTGAAATGTTAACAAAAATGCAACATGTACATACAACAGCTGCGTCTACTGCCCAGTCCATTCTTCCTAAACCTTATTCAACGTCCGAACATTCCTTTGGATGACGTTTAACCTAATTGTTGGTCGTTGGAAATGTAATGTTAAAAACAAATGTCCTGTTGACATATCAGGTGACCGGTACCAATCCTCTAACTAACTGTTTGTTGACCAGCGTTTGTTTTATAATTGTCGAACGCTGTCTTTTAACTTCCTTACAGTTAGGGCTCCGATAATGATCGGATATCTCTTCGGGGAGTCCTCCCTCCTGTTGAATAACCCGAGAGGATAAACTGTGTAACTGAGGCCCACGAACAGATAATTATGTAGATAATGGACTTCTCCTCCGGTCTCCTCACTCTCTCTCTCCCTCCCTCTCTCTCTCCCTCTCTCACCCTCCCTCTCTCCCTCCCTCATTCTCGCTCTCTCGCTGCCTGTCCCGGCTATCTGACCGGTGTCATCTTGCCTACTGTTATTGGCGGACAGCTGAAAATCCGGTTATAATTTCGAATTAAGGTAAAGCTTCCTTACCCCGCCCCGCCTATCACTCCGTTGTTTATTGTTCCGTTTCCCTTTATTTCACCCGAATAGAAAAATACGCCGCCGAAATGCGGGCAATTCGTTAACAGGCGTTTATTTCGTCTAAACGAATCTCGATGTGTCTGACCGATTGTGGGCTAACACTTGTTGAACATTGCGCCGACAATTAAAATTTAATTCACAAATTTCTTTTAGTTCCGTAAATAAAATACACTTTCTCGCTACGTGCCATCGATTTGATTCAACTGTTCATGAACACAGGCCGGTTCAAAATAACCTTACGATAGGCTATTAACACTTTACATACCCATATTTAATAAATTAAAAAAGATCGTAAATATTGTAATGAAAATTAAAAAAATGGTTAAAGTCCGAATTTTTAGACCGTCTTTTGTATTATAACATTGTCTACATATTGTTAACATACGTGTTATGTGTTCTGCGAGGGTTTGGAATACCGTAGATTTGTTGTGTTTCTGTTTCCTCTCGCCGGTTTGGTCTTTTCGCTACACCGGTATCGGCTGCTCGCCTTCTTCAGTAGCGGTGTTAGTCACTATTGGCACTTTGGATGTTTTTCGGGCACTGTCACTTGTACTGTGGCTCCGCTACTGAAGATGGCGAGCAGCCGAAACCGGTCTAGCAAAAGACCAAACCGGCAAGAGGAGACAGAAACACAACTAATCTACTGTCTACATATCATTCGATTTCGTCCGTTTGATCCACCAAATTTTCATTTTTATTTCAGGTAGTAAGTTTCCGTGTCGGACAGAATTTAAAATAAGTAGGTCGCGCGCTGATAAATTATCACATATAACCGTTCGGCCGGTACAAAATCTACAAGGGAATTGGAGCGGGGAAATTTTGGAACTTTGGAAACTGCCAGGCAATTAACCTGGTGAGTCTGCGGCTGAAATTGTATCGGCCATCCACCACCTCAGTAGCAACCGCCTGCCATGACACAATCAAGCTCCTAAAACCATTAGGACTTAATAAGGACTTAAAAAAAAAATTAATTGAATGAAAAATTATTTCATTGCATTTAGATCATTTCACTGGGTGTATTTTAAATTCTGGAAACGTCCAAATCTATAGAAAAAGAAGCCGTATATTTCGAGTATTATTTTGGCAACGCGGACCCCTAACTTTTCACTTTTTGACTTTTGAAAAATGTCATTTTAAAAACAGACTCAGGTAACTACAGGTAAGCACGAACTGTTAATCATTTTTTAAATCTCTATACCTTAATAGAGTCGTTTGGCTAACTTGGGCCTGAAAAACGACGTTTTATTTTAACGTCGAAACTAACGCAGTATTCACGCATTTTATCCTGTATTATGAGACCGGTGTGATCAATATAAATATAGATAAATCTATATTTTCGTTATTCAATATTCGAGGACATTTTTCTATCCCCATCTAAAACGAGGTCAGATAAAATAAGTTATTTCCGATACCCGATGCAAGTCTATAATCACCACTTGCTAGAACGGTTAAATTGTGATGATCGTGTTGATTCATATAGAAATGTGACATGTTTTAGTGAATTATTCCTTATTGAGTAATATTTGCCGTGACTCTACGAACAAGGTTCAAAATATATAATTAAACGAGGGAGGTTTATGTAAGGAATACATTCCTTTTTGGACATGTTTTCTGCCAACGAGTTTTCATGTTAGAGAAAACAATTTGGGGATAAATAGTTAACAGACAAAAAACCTGAGTCCCGAAACGCGTTTGTCCCTATAAATATACAGGAATAAATATCCAGGACGTTTATCTGATTAATTAGAAGCCAACAACTGTCGGGCGAAGAATTGTTACAACTGTCAGTCAATCTGTTAGTTAAATGACGTTCTCGGGGGAAAAAACTTACAACGATAGTCCGGTTTAACATTTTAAGGTTCATTCGAAAAACTCACAATCTTCAGTTATACTTAGCGAAAACCATATTCGGATCCTTTCTTATGATTACTGTCCTTTAGTTACTAAACAAATAAGTGTATTTTGAGGTACTCGTTGTCACAATATTTTCTTTAAAATTATCGTAATATTTCGATAAATTCAGAGCCTAAATTCTAAATTAATTTAGCATAATATCGGTTACTACCTTTGGGTACAAGCAACTAACTGCGTTATTGCCGAAAGTAACTTCAAAATTTTCCCTGACGATTTAAATTCCTAGTTTTGAATATGATCTTTTTAAAACAAACCCCCGTTTCTCCTGTAACGAATATGCTGCCTATGTGGAAAAAGAAAGTTTTAAACAGACAGTTTATTAGAAGAATATTGGAAGAAACCCTTTAACTTGTTATTAGAAAAGGGACCAATTAAATTTTTTTATACTTCCAATTTTCTTCGTTAGAAAAATTTAAACATTTTTTATTTTTTGTGCTTTTGTCTCCTCTCGCTGGTTCGGTCTTTTGCTAGACCGGTTTCGGCTGCTCGCCATCTTCAGTAACCTTGAATGTTTTTTGGGCATCCAAGTGGACAGTACAATTGACGGTGACGGTGCAGTGGGGATGCCCGAGAACCATCCCAAGTGCCAATAATAACTAACACCGCTACTGAAGATGGCGGGTGGCCGAAACCTGTCTAGCAAAAGGCCAAACCAGCGAGAGGAGACAGAAACACAAAAAATCTACGGTCTTCCAACCCCTCGCAGACCACAAAACAGGTATGTTGAACTTAAAATTTTTTCTTGTTGTATGTTTCATTCCAGTACAATACAACCGAAATTCTGCGCGAAAATTCTGTTCGAAAAAAAGGGGAAAAATGGACGAGAGAATTTCGTAGTGACATCAAGCCGCCCTTGTTCCATTTGATGGGCTACAATTAAGTCGACCGAGACGGGAAAAAGCCGGAGCAGTTTGTCGGGCGGCGGAGGCCTCGACGGCCGTCAACTCCGGGCCCGCCCACCCCGAACATTTATTCAATAAAACATAAACGAATAACCCTGGACACTCCGATATGTAAATTCGGTAGTGAAACGGCGTGTGGTCGAAAACAAAACCTGCATGCAGGTTTGGGTTCAATTTCTCCAGCAAACAGAATACTACAGTTTTTCACCCTGAATTTTCATAAATAACGTTGACGCTTCACGATAGATTTTAAGTTATTTAATATCAACAGAGGAGCAAAATTTTAATTTAATTATCATTAAGGCAGAAACACACGAAATCTACGGTATTCCATCCCTCGCAGACCACAAAACAGGTATGTCAAACTAGTACATAATTATGTGAACTCGAGGAGCTTAGTTGTGATTAAATTATTGAATAAACCGAGAAAATGAGAGCACGCATTAATATGCATTTGATTCGGGAAATATGACGCGATTAAAATGAAACGTGACGAGCCTGATAATTAACGAGCAATAACAAAGACAGGAGTGACAATTTCTGTTAGTATGGTAATAAATAATTACAGAATCCGATTACAGAACTACTATACGGTATGGAAAATAATACTTTATGACTTCCTCAAGAGCGCTGATATCTCCGGATCGATCTCTAAGGCTATAATGTGTTGTGCGGGACAGGTGTAGTCATACGAGATACGAGGACAAAAAACTGATATGATATTTCTTATTTAAAAAGGTTTTCTGTCATAATCACCGATTATGAGAAGGACATTTTGGTTTTGATGTACAACTCCTGAACATAACTGAATTGAATTATGGGATCCAGCTAATGTTAGCCTAACTAATGTTTTGTAGTAGTGCACATTTATTTGTATTAAACAACATATCAATTTATTTATAAACTTTAAGGAGGATTCAAGAGCTCTAACTTGCGCCTTATTGCACACACGGGATATAATACAATGGAGTTCAACATCATTGCTCTGATTTATGTTAAAAGTTCAGGCATTCAAGTAATATACGCATACGAACGTCCTACGTAAATTCCTACAATTTATTCAGTTTCAACGAGGCATAACTAAAAACGAGACGGTCGGAATTGTATATGGAAGTCACGCTCTCAATTTTCGCTTGCTCTCAGGTACGACTACATTTCAAATCGGTTTTACATTTTCCCTACGGCGTACACTTGCCAATGTGTTTCTGTATACGTGTTTGTTGTGTATGCATATGCGTGTCGGAAGGCGGGTGCCCGCCCCCGCCCCCGCCCCCGCCCCCTGCCCCCTTATGGCGCCCGCTTCGGTAGCCATGGCCACCTTATCAGGGGCTCTTATCAAGGCGCGCTCTCATTGGTCGCTCCTGCCTCTGTTCTTGTCTAACGCCTAGTTGTTTATACAAACGTTGAAACGCTCGCGGGCACAAACAACATAAGCTACATTCTCTAAGATATACTATGTATATTTAAAGAACGATAGAGTATTGGTAATTTGAAGCCCAGAAAACAGGGGATGATCGTTAATAGAATATTTTAATCAGGCAATCTCCAATTATCTTAATAAAATGTTGAGGTTGAAATTTCTAAAATCAGTTGTAGTTACAGCCCGTTGTGATCACGAGTTTCCATTATTGTAACATTACCAATTATTATACCGGAATTATATAAGAAGTATAATTTAGTCCCAATAATTATCGGACCGGTAAGCATGTATTATCCAAGGATTGTATATTGTAAACTGTATGCTGTGTACATTTAAAGAAAATAAAGTATTTAACAACTTGTAACACATATTTTGTATAGCTATGCGTTATAGAAATATCATGTAACGAGATAAATATTTGAGCAGAGCGATTTCGGTGGTTTGGATGAAATACGGCGGCGGACCGCGTTTTTCTTAATTAAAAAATTTAAGACTGATTAAAAGGCTGGCCGAAGAGCCTAATGAACTTAGCCTGACGGGCCTCGTTAAAAAAAACCACTGAAGAACGATTAAATCAAATAAAGAAAGAAACAGCGGGGCTCGCCAAATAAGCTCAGTATTCTCATTAGAGTTTAGCCGAATTTAAATTTGAATTATAATAACGCAAGAACGGTTGTAAAGTAATGCTTGTTTACATTTACCCTATATTAGATTAACATTACACCTAAGTTTTCAGAAATTATAGTTACATTCAACCATAAGGTCGAATAGAGAAATACAGGAAAAAACCATAAATAGAATAAAAATATCGACTGGACGTGCCACATAAACCAAGTAATATAAAAATAATACTTATAATTAATAAATTTTAGATTATCCTATCTTATATTAGATTATCGTAGATTCCGTGCGTTTCTGTTCTCCTCTCGCTGGTTTGGTCTTTTGTTTTCGTTTTCAGTGCTGTGATGGTGCCCAAAACATTCAATGTGCCAAAGTGACTAACACCGCTACTGAAGATGGGGCGAGCGGCCGAAACCGGTCTAGCAAAAGACCAGACCGGCGAGAGGAGACAGAAACGCACGGAATCTGGGGGTATTCCAACCCCTCGCAGACCACAAAACAGATATTCTAAATTATATTAGATTATATTTTTGTTTTTTATAAAGTCTATTGATTCTTTTATTTGTTCCTTTCCATATCGTATGTTTTACTGGTTTGTGTTCCACAGTTCCATTTTTTCACATTTTCGTTCACTAATAGATCTAGATGTATAAGTTTTGTCCCGATCTGAGTGCGTTTAGTATAATTTCCTATTTGTTGAAGTGGAGAGCGGTCATCAATTGTTCTATTGTGTCTATAGAGCGTACCATTCTTCCTCGGAATATTTTATATTTTAAAGCCTATATTTTAATAGTAATTAAAAATTTTAATCGAGCTATTGAACTGCAAAACTGGCGAATATAAGATTGTTTAGTTTGTTTCCTTCGGTCTGAGCAGTAAGAGCGATGGAAGCAGCGCCACAGCGGACTTCCTTCTGGCGGTCCATTTTATCGGCTATATAGATTAAGGCCATGTGTTGTACGAGCAGCAGAATGGCAACCGGCAATTAGGACGTCGGGCAGTTTCAAGGATATAAAAGGGTATAGGAACACATACAGACACACAGAACTCCTCTATGACAACCCGCGGGCTTCCCCTTTTGTGCTTCCAGTCAATGTCATCTGAACAGGTGAAATCTTAAGAGGCGACCCTTCCGAAGGAGAGCTGCGTACACAACGCCAGCAAGGTTTTTCGGCGGTTTTATTTCTGCTCGGTCAAAATATTCTCAACGATTCTTTCATGGATATTTTTTCCTGGATATTTATATTAGCCTTGGGATGCTGAAAACCTTAATGTGATTTACGCGCTTCCTACTGCGCTACCGAGAAGCTGATATTCTGCCTTCTCGGATATCTTATTGTCGAAAAATGACTACACAACGCTATTTGATTTTCGAAATTAGAGCCGGGTTCTATTCATTTTCACGGCGTTTAAAGCAACTTTGAGCCATGAAAGTATTTAGAGGAAAATATAAACTAATTTCTGGCATCCCTCAACAACGGCGCAATAGAGTAAAGAGGACAAAGAATAAACGAAAAAAACGAAGGGATACTGAAGCCAAACAACAATAAGTAAGCAATAAAATTTAAGAATTAAGATAAAATCAAAATTTAGTTCCGGAAATCAATTTTGCGTCGTAACCCTTCGTTGAGACGAAGGAGAAGAAAATACAGTAAAACAGGAAGGGCTTATTGTTGAATAAAAGTCCTTAAAATGAAGAAGACTAATACGCGGTTTGGGCAGTTGTATTCAAAGTTGATATTCATGTGAAGCAATTCTCTCGCCAATTTAATCTTTTGCTAGACCGGTTTCGGCAGCTCTTTCGTTGCAGACGAGGAGAGTATTCCAAACGAATATCATCGGTAAACTAAATATTACTTAGTATTCTTGTATTCTAACTAAATTCTAGAATTTTCCTTGGTGCCATCTTAAAAAATACTGTTTCCACTTATATTTTCCACGGAAGAATCGCACAAACCGGTGTTACTGCCGCTCCAGTAGGGCCGGTTGCTGCAAGGCCGTTTTCGCAATTTGTCTGTTTGTTTCTACGCCCAATGTATTATTTCCCGATTGTTCTACGCCGCGGACGGATTGCGCAAGGCCTCAAGAAAGCCTATAATTATGTTTCTTCAATTGCGCAAGAACCGCCGCAATTAAACATTCAGCGGGCGTTTGCCAATAGCAGCGGTCGGGACGAGATACGAGAGGCCGTCGTTTTTTTGTCTCTCTTTCAGATCTCCGCTTGATTTCGATCTGGCCGATCGATATCGCCTCGCGTTTCGACAAATCGCCAGTCGAAACCGACGCTTTTAAATGGCACAAAGGCGCCATCTCGAATAGGCCGTACGCGATCTCCTTGGCCAACAGTCGCGGGCAGGAAACTTTGCACAATTGGTGAAAAACACAAGTTTCAGGGGGGGGGGAGTGAGGAAATTTCGCAATCGGAAAAAATGGGCACGAACGAAAAGGAAATAAGAGATAAAAATATATGCAAAAATCTATCTGTTGATACTTAGCCCGTGCAGGAAGCTTTCAATTCCCACCATCCCCGCGGCAGAATATATGAATTATTACTATAATATGCCAAATAAACTTATATAGTTAGGGAACTTAAACTTTATTTGAACCATATATTTTATTCGTTACCTCCGACAAGACCAATTTGTATTGGATAAGAATCTAAAACCGCCTCAACATTCTTCCTAGAATTTTAGACCCAAAGACTAAAATTGGGAATCGAACTTCCCGTTACGAAACTTTCATAAGTTCCACTAGGAAGAGAGGATGGACTACAATTTCTAGTCTAACTTGAGTTTTAGTACACTGTTTTTAAAATTAGCCTTTCAATTTGTATGTCTCAAGTTCTTATCGGAGTTACAAAGCAAGATTGCCAACAGAAATGTCCGAATTTTGAGTGACAAATGAAAATATTCCACTTCGAGATTGAATCTCATGAACTCCCAAAGACGACGGCCGGGGACAGCTGAGTATTTTCGGAAGCCGAATACAACACCTGTTATTGCTCCGAAAATGGAATTTATCCGATATCCGTAAAAGTTCCGTGGTCGGCCCCGTCGGTACGCAGGTACGTTTTCGTAAGTTGAACTTTATTCAAAAACAGAGTGTACTCAAAACTATTCTCGATTTCTGTGACCAGAAAAAACAATAACGGTATGAGGGATCAGCTCGTGGAGAGCAAATCGTCCATTAACATAAGTTAATTGAGAAAGGCGATTACGCACCGGCATTTAATGAGCATATTAATTGGGTTCATTTGTTCCTCGGGCTTGTTATCAAGAAGGATCGGTTCGTAATCATTACTATAATTATACAGGCGTTTGTGTTCCTGGGGGACAATTTATATTGAACGCGGTGAGAAGAATGCTGATGCCGATATTAAGCTATAGACTTTTACGGCGCTCATTTTGTATCCTGGAGGGCCTTTCATATTCGAAAAAAATAATACTATTTGTATACGATATTAAATATCGCATATTCAACAATTGAGTAAATATTAGTTCACAAAAGACTTCCTTAAACACACAGCGGTATTCACTGGATTGGTTTTATTGGCATTAGTGAATAAAATATATATTTAGGTCAGTTTTTGCTCAAAAAAATCTGCAATTTAATAACCCTACATGGTTCATTATTTCGTGTTTATGGCCAGTTCAGTAGCGGTGTTAGTCACTTTTGGCACTTTGGATGTTTTTGGGGACATCCTCACTGTCACTTTCACTTGTACTGAAGATGGCGAACAGCCAAAACCGGTCTAGCGAAGGACCAAACCAGCAAGAGTAGAAAGAAACACACGAAATCTACGGTATTCCAAGCCCTCGCAGACCACAAAACAGGTATGTTAAACTATAGAAGAAATACTTGGCGAAAACTATGAGAGTTCAACCATAAAAACAAATTTTTATAGATTGGCGCACGTTGACGCCGATTTATTAGGCCTGGAAAATAACAGAATACAATCTATCGATATCTGACTCTTTCCTAATGAGATCTGAATGCAGAATAAAATTGAATCCGCTACCTTCTGCGCCCCTTACTCCTGTCAATGAGCCGTAAACTGCGACAGCCCACGCAAAAAATAAAATCAAAAGTCGATTTTTCCGTGAAAAATTCCAAATGAAATAGCCGGCCCGAATCGTATTTCAAAAAAACCTAGCGGCGTCAGATGTGACCGCGGATATTATCAGTCTCTGCTTTGGAATTCCACACCAATGGAATATCTATCTACCATCGTGCATAGCCCGAATGCCCTAGATTCTACTAAAAACACAAATAAATACGAAGGAAAATTTAAAAACCAAGCCAGACTTGGCTCATTAGTGTCTTGGAATGAAATTAAATAAATATATGTACATAAGATTTTTTTTCTGTTATTGACCACAGCTCTTTTTTCAGCCATGAAGGCGTAAACCCTATGTAGCTGCTTAGTTTCAATCACTTTCAATCACATCTAATTGATTATACTTGTTTAACATACCCGTTTTGTGGTCGGTTTTGTGGACAGCAATGTGAATCGAAGAGCCTCGGCAGAGATTAACGGCCATGATCGGAATTGCCGTTTATGCTTACAATCGATTATGATACCGACATTAAAATTAAAAATCCTTTAAGTATGAAATATTTCGGGATTTCTTCAATTTCCACTTCCCCCACGGCTCTTAAAGCCGATTTTGCAGGACCAGAAGAGTTCACATTTTTTCTTCTCCACCAAATACGATGAAATTTATCCATTCAACGAAGCAAATACACGTCGATACATATAATTTCGACATTCTCGCGGATGTCCTTCAAGTTGATACGATTGTAAATTAAGCGTTAATCCTACTAAATCTGCTCCACTCCGTGGTATTAACATTTCAGTAATAAATGTAGGCGCAATCAAAAATTTCGTGCAAAATAAAATTTATATCTACCTTTGGTATAACTAATATTTAGTTGATTGTACAATAAATAAAGTTAAAAAAAACCTTTGGTTATTCTGTCAATGACAACTGACCTAGTCATCTTGGCAACGTATAGGTTGAGTTTTTATTGTGTATTTGAAATTATTTTTAAAACATAATGTAATATAAACGTTACTTTATTCGGTTTCAATTGATCAATGGAATTCCTATTATTATTCAAGAAACGTTTATTTCCGGGAATTATCCCCGATGATAATCGCCCCCGTTTTGTTAGCAGGCATCGCTATCGCGATAGATGCATTCGTACAATCAGCGTTACATTTATTCATCGTTTATACTATTATAGTAATTATTAATCGGTACCAAAGTCGGGAGTTGATTAGACGTTAAATTAGGACAGGTGTAGGGGGCGCGATCGGCCCTACAGAAGTCGACGGTAGCTTCGACTAATGAGGCCCTCGGTAGAGGCGGGGTCCCGGGCCCCTGGCAGATGCCCGGCTTTCGTGTTTTAACGGATTCAAAATTATTCATTTGTGTCAGTTACACAGAAATGGGTTCAGACTTCGGTCTCGTCCGCCCGTCAAACCCGGTCTGGAACGCTGAAGCACGAGGGAGTAAGTATAATAATAGCCAGATCTCTAGAGTCAGGTGTTCACCCGCCATTAAAGCCAACGCCTCCCAAAACGGTCTATGAAATATGCATATCGGCTCTCACGATATCGGTCAAATTAACTATTACCGCTTGTGTCCGAGATACCTAAATTGGGTCGAAATATCGATCAAAGCAACTATCGCCGTTTAAGTCCCGTTTGTTGACAGAGTATTAAGCCGATAACTTATTTAATCAAACTTTGGCAAACTTTTAACAAATTATATCACAGTAAGTGAGTGACAGTGCAGTGAGGATGCCCGAAAAACATCCAAAGTGCCAACAGTGACTAACACCGCTACTGAAGATGGCGAGCAGCCGAAACCTTTGGTCCAGCAAAAGACCAAACCAGTGATAGGAGACAGAAACACAACAAATCTACGATATCTGACTTTACTAAAAGTACGACCAAAAAAATTGGAAACCATTTGGTATAGAGCAGTGGTTCTTAACCGGGCGTGCGGGAAGGTATTTTTGGGGGTGCGGAAGATACCCCAAACAAAAGCTTAAGCTCATATAGAAATTAGGGTTATGGGTTTTTTGCAACAAAACTCAAATATGCAAAAACTAAGAATAAAGTAAAAAAATATGCGAATGGAATATTTTGTTGCTATGACTCAGATCACCAACACACACAGACAGTTTTGCTCATTGTTACTCGGGTGCTTTTCAGCGAATAAGCTGACTATTAATAAACACGAGGACTCCCTCTCCCTTTCATTCTGTCTGATTGGGGTGCGGAGACCTATTTTCAGATTTAAAGGGGTGCGGGTCACTTAAAAGGTTAAGAAGCAATGGTATAGAGTAACAATAATGTTAACACGTTCCTGAATAAAATAATAAGGACAATGTCCTTTTAATACGAAGAAAAAATATATAAAGAATTGATTGTTAGGTGTGAACCACCTCTAGTCCTTCCGTGAGCTCATTTTTAGACCACGATGCTCGCCCGAGAGCGCGGGAATTTATGTGGATGTATCGTAAAATGTAGCGCTACAAGATTGGATGACGGGGAACAATCACGAGAAACAATTGTTGAAATTTTTCTACCCCCTTATAACGGGGCAAATTTTAATGCGTCCGGGCCGGCGTCTCGATTCGGTTCCGGCACGGCATATCCCGATTCGCGGCATTTTTCGAATTCCCGAAGGGGGAATTTCGAAAAAAAAATTAAAAAAATATACCGCGGGGAAAATGTTAATATTTCCCGAAATAAAACAACGACGTCCGAGGATACAGCAACTGATAGAGATGTTTTAAGACTCGACGGTATTAGCCGGTGCAGCTGGGTACCTATCACGCCAAAAAAGTACAGCCTTCTAACTCTTTTATATGACATAGTTCTTATCTAATTTTCTAAATAAAGGAACATTCCTTGGCGAATATAACTATTTTCTTGTCGGATTTTGGGCCGAATATGATTATTAATCATATTAATTTATTATATTAATTATAGTAATAACTGTAGCAATCGCACTTACTTTGCTGTACGAAGAGAAGCGCCGCACTTCAGCTACGATTGACTCCACCAGACGAAATTGATAACCCTCGTAACCTGTAAAGAAGAAATAAATTATTTTAATTTAACAATTAACAGAAATTAAAATCTAATATAAAAGGCCGGTAGGGTCAAACGTTAACTGTTTATGAAAAGAGAGCGGCCCCTATTGTTCTAGCTCGCGTTTTAACCTAATCCTAGAGTTTATGTTCATATCTCCTGGGCATCTCCTCACCAGTATCGCGCCAATATCCATAATTTAAAATGCACGCGAAAACTGTGCCCTATTGTCTTAGCTCGGACTTTGGAACGGAATCCCAATGAATGCCTCCACCTTATATCAAGAATATTCCTACTTTAAAATACCACGAAATTCGTTGAATGGGTAGGCAACTCCTCAACATTTATATGCGCCAATGAAAATTGTTTTCTTATATATTTAGAAAACATTTTTGTGCATTTCGTCGATTCTCCCCGCAAATGTTCGTTAGGTATACTCTTCCTTGTTTCCATGCTAAGCAAGGTATCCCAATCCCCTAGATAGAAGGGCAACGACCCCGCTTCTTAGGGTTTTCTGTATTCAGAGGCTTTGACGTAAACCAAGTTGACGTTCCCGAAATTGGACACCTGCGACCTCAACACACGGCCCTGGGACTGCCTCAACCTCAACCTCAACCTCAGCTTCAACCTCAGTCATCCACCCAGCAAGTCCACAACTACCCCGTTAACAATTTTCTGATTCCAGTCAAGCCCACGCAAAGAAACTAAACAGACCGTCCAATAAACATTATTGCTAGTTTGGAACACCTGTACGCGGCAACCGGGAAAACAAATTAAAGCATCAAATATTTGTATTGATCACAAATCTCAGTGTTAATTACAGAGTTTTAATTTTCCACAACATACCGACTGTTGGTTAACGAATAAAATCCGCGAAAGTATCATTCCCGCCTCACACCTCATCCTAATTCCTCGGTTGCAGATAAATACATTTTTGAATTTAGAATACCTATATTTCGTGGTCTGCGAGGGGTTTGAATACCGTAGATTTCGTGCGTTTCTGTCTCCTCTCACAGTACAAGTGAAAAAAAACATCCAAAGTGACTAACACCGCTACTGAAGACGGCGAACAGCCGAAACCGGTCTGGCAAAAGACCAAATTAGCGAGGGGAGACAAACACACGAAATATACGGTACATTTTTTAAAATTATTTGTTAATAGTTAAATAAGAGGTTAAGTCAAACTTAACTTGGGGTTCTCCAGTGTCACATAATAATATAGCGGAGTAGGAAAAGTTTTTGTAAAAGCTGTTTTATTCAAAAACAGCCGCAAACGGCCTACCGGATGGGGCAGTCGTAAAAAATTCCCTTGTATCTGCTATTTCTTATACGGTCAAATTCTAGCGATAGCATCATGAATATATTCAAACGGCCGAAAGTGGCCCCATTAGAGTAATACGGCCCGAATTCCCCGGTGCTCGTATTTCATAGGGCAGAGCAATTAATTTCGTGAGGAACAATTAGAGGAACAATCGTTTTGTACGAATTTCGCGGTCTCCACTCCCGCTCCTTCTCCAGTTCTCCTGTTTCCTATCGCCTATTTGTTCCGTCTGGGCTGAGAACAGAATAACGCGAAAATAACGCGTCTTAATACCTGTTGCATGGCCGGCTGTCGTTAACGCCGAAATCCCTTCAAATCGCTGGTGAGGTTTTCCCCGACCGTTGGTATTTTGTTTCACCGACTAAACGGCCCGTTTTAACGGCACGAATAACGTCTCTATTATACAATTAGCGTTACAAATCTGCGTTATTCTAACAATCCTGCCGGGATATTGCCGAAAAACAGTATACCTATATTGGGTTGGCAACTAAATCATTGCGGATTTTACAATTGATAGGTCTTCAGTTATTTTAGAATACTTGTTTTGTGGTCTGGAGGAGTTGGAACACCCTAGATTTCGTGTTGTTTCTGTCTGCTATCGCTGGTATGGTGGTCTTTTGCTAGACCGGTTTCGGCCGCTGAAGATGGCGAGCAGCCGAAACCGGTCTACCAAAAGACCAAACCAGCGGCAGGAGACAGAAACACACAAAATCTACCGTCTTCAATTATGTTACTACTTGGTACTCTGTGAAACATTCGGTGGCGAACATGCCCTCATAACCCGCGCGGATGGGTAAAATCCGCAATTATATATTTGCCAACCCGATAACATCGCATCTGTAGTCTAGAACAATGGTGTCTATGCGAAACTCCTGTGAAATTAAATTTGGATTGACGGACTAACAAGGCGTTTCGCCTTCACAGAAATGTTAATATATGCTATACTAAAGACCATATAAAATATTTATGAACTAAATTCTACTGTGGATCAGATTCTCAGCGGAGCAGAGTACCGGTTGTAAATGAGTAATGGGGTATCTTTCTATCGGTTTATGCATACAACTGTTTGTACCTGCGGTTATTTATGTGGTTTTAATCAGTTTTTCTGTTATCTGGATAGTACTGTTCGCTTGGTATTATTTTCAGATATTTCAGATTAAGTTTCCAGTGATATTTAGTTCCTGGCTTTTCCTGCATTGGTGTGTTGATTTAATCGCATTTTTATCAAAAATTATATCCTTATTTGGTGATACAGTTAACAGAGATTCATTCTTCATTTTTGCATTCAGTTGGATACCATTCCAATATGTGCCCTATCAAGAATATCTTACCATTATACCTACAATTTGACCTACAATTTTATCATACGATTAACCAGGATAAAAGACAAAATTTAACGTTCACGAATTTATTTATCATAAATATTAATAAAGGGGGAAAAATTACTAAGAGCATGGAATGGAAAGAATATTTAACGATATACAACTTTAACTTGTGAAATCAGCGCATAAATCTTGATATTATTTTCTCATAGAACCTAAATATTCCTGTTAACGGAATGAGAAGTGGGATTAGTTTGTTAGTTATATGAAGAGAATTAATTTGTTGCCTAATTGGAGAGATTTAAATTGTAAATGTGAAAGTCTGTGGAGAGAACATATACTGGAATGATATTTTCCCGGCAGAGCACAATTTAATTGATCTAATGTGTTCATTAAAAAATAAGACACATAAATGGTATAAATAAAAAATACAATTCTATTATTTGTATTAATATCCAAATGGCCCTGTGAAGGAAGGCGTTACACACGGACAAGTGCGTAATAAGAGCGGTTTTTTAAAATTTCTTTCAAATTTTTGTTGGCTAACAACTCGGAACTTTTTGTTTTCAGAATAAATTTTAAAAATTAAAACCCCCGGTTAAATATTTCCCTCGGGACACAATCTGATTTCGGGACGTGCTATGCCCGCGACTTAACCAAGCACTGTTGTATGGGCGCAGGGGGAGCTATTAGCTACCAACTTCCGCTCGTAAAAATCATCGTCTGTAACACGAGATGGAAAGATAAAAAAATGAAAACCCAAAGGAATTATGAAGTACGAGTTAGCCGTGACTGGAAGTTCTCCAGTTCTGTAAACTTCGCCAACACGGTAGGCCAGGAAAAATTGGTATGCATATTTTCACAGTTTAGCTCCCGTGTACTTCGTACTTTTAATCTCGGACAATTAAATCGGAGGCTAAAGCCTGTTGTTGGTCCTAGACAGGATCGAGATAAAGTCCGCCGATTTTTAATGGGGCTTGATGTGCTGGGAGGGGGTGGAGTTTTTTGGTGTCTTTGAACCGCGACCTCTACAGAAAGCTTGATATTCTGTCTCTGCTCTGATATGGGCTAGACCGGTTTCGTATACCAGCCGTCTACAATAGATTGGTCAGTCATATGTAACTTCAACTATGACACTGCACTATTACTGTGACGGTGGCCTCGGTTATTGTGTTGTCTTCAGTACCCCAATTCGGATGATTAAATTATCAGAATAAAGCGGGACCAAAAACTATATTTATACATTTTAATAGAGAGAAAGCTGTGATATGATGAAATTAAAACGAAATTGAGATTATACTCGTTGTTGAGATAAAGCGTTAGTTCGGAGGTCCTGCAAGTAAATAAGGCAAATGGCATACAGAAAAACACTTAAAAAATTCACCAGCCCTCCTCAACTCAAATAAGATAAACAACAATCCCCAAAACACAATAACAAGACACGTATATATACACACAACAAACAGACAACCACCACAGTACAAGCGACGGTGACAGTGCAGTGAAGATGCCAAAAACATCGAGTGTCAAGTGCGAAATTGACTAACACCGCTAATGAAGATGGCGAGCAGCCGAAACCGGTCTAGCGAGACGAGACAGAAACACACGAAATCTACGGTATTCTGAACTATCGCTTTAACATAAACTCTGGGCTCATTAAACCCCTGGCGAAATTGGGTCGAACGATCGACCCGGTCGGGGTTATACAAGTGGGCAAACTTTCAAGTTCCTATACACTTAACATAATGGGGTTCAATTCATCCCCCCCAGGTCCCGACTTCACCCCCTGCCCAAGACGCCTGCTGTGCGGGATTTGCATAAGGGGCTGTCATATCGGGCGCAACAGACATTTGCACGCAACACGTCGCTCAGCTATAGAGGCGGGCCCTCACCCCCCCCCCACACGATCGGTTAACTCCTAAACTCGCAATCGACTAGGCGTTCGCGATTAACCTGAAAGGTGTTTTCACTGTAATTATCCGTTAATACTTGCTATGCTATTTACTTTTGTTTATACGATACCCCCATTTCAGGAACAACTTTTCAAGATTTGAATCGCACAACGCATTCGGTAAACTTGCAGAAAAAATAAACATGATCACGGGCCAACGAATAGGCAACTCTCAAATACAAATGACTACTAATTTTTCCATTTAAATAATATAAAAATTGAGTCGTAATTTGAATTTTATAAAGCTTTTGTCATACTGGACCCAATGAATTTTTTTTTCAATATTGTTAAAATCTAAATATTTATATTTTTTATCGGAGCCCGCAATATTTCATCATAATTCTAAAACCTAGACTTACGAACAGAGTGGAGATTCCAGGTGGTCTAGTTGTGAATGAGTGAATTAAAAATATATGTTTCGATTTGTTAGGAAAAACCTTTAGGCAAATGAGTGTTGCAGGTAATTTTTTTTTGTCTCTTAATTTTCAAAATCGTGTTACTGAAACGATTTAATTTGGTAACCATTTGTAATATGAACACAAAAACTTGAACTATTTAAATAGTGTGGTTTTAGACGAACAAACGGATATTATGGTCTGTGGTTTCTAAGAATGATCTGTCCCTTTAAGAAGATCCTTTGCTTGCCTATCGATAGTTTACTGTGGTTGTATCCGAGGGACAGATCATTTATAGAAACCACAGACCATAATATCCGTTTGTTCGTCTAAAACCACACTATTTAAATAGTTTAAGTTTTTGTGTTCATATTCCAAATTGTTACCAAATTAAATCGTTTCAGTAACACGATTTTGAAAAATAAGTGTCAAAAAGCAAGAAAAATAGGAAATATTGACTGAATGTTTAAAAAAAATTAAATTAATGTAATATCTTTAAACCAAAACACGGTTATTGATTTTCATTGAGATAAATATTATAAATATGTATATGACCACATAAATATGTATATAATCACGTGCAGACGTGTGTGGAATTGCTGTGTAGTACAAGCGAGAGTTGAGGTAATGACTGGATCATTGGACGGTGGTAAATAAAATTTATATGTAAATTGTTTAGAGGGACATGAGGCCGGGACTCCAAGGCGGGGTGACCGGAAGGCAACCAGGTGTGCGTACGTTCTACTGGAGGCGTCTGAAGAGTTGGAACCGATAACTGAAGAATAAGACCGCCATGGACTATGGAGAATAATTTCTGCCACGAACTGTTATTAATTGCCGCGTAACCGGGTGATAAACTGCGAAACAGTCCCGTAAGCGGGGCCATTAATATAAACTTAATTAATCTGTTTCCGCGGATTTATGTGCGCCATTAATTCGGCCGACGTTATCTCCGGGGCAAAGTGAAGTATCGCCTCCGCCCAGACGGGGGATCCTCGGAGAGCGTATGCTAAAATTTTCCCATTTTCCGCGTTCGGACCGACTAAATTGCGCTTTTCCTGGACAATAAATACCGACCGCTAACGATGCCTTCAGTTTCTGTAAACCAACAAACCGAGGATATTGCCGGCTGCGGTTAATATACATTTTTATTCGATATTTTAAACCGCTATAATTTCACTGAGCAGAACGTAAAATATCTAGCGGAATTCATAAGGTATAGGTGATTAACCCTAGTCCCTTATCCTTTCTTCTTCTCTACCTAGAAATGCACATGAGAATATTAAACCGATATTGTAATAAGTTTCACAAAGAAGATAACCGATAACTAGAATACCTGTTTTGTGGTCTCCGAGGGGTTGGAATACCGTTGATATCGCGTGTTTCTGTCTCCTCTCGCTTCAGTCTTTTGCTAGACCGGTTTCGGCCACCTTCAGTAGCGGTGTTAGTCACTTTTGGCACTTTGGATGTTACAGACAGTACAAGTGACAGTGACTGAGCAGTGAGGATGCCCAAAAAACATCCGAAGTGCCAAAAGTGACTAACACCGCTACTGAAGGTGGCCGAAACCGGTCTGGCAAAAGACTGAAGCGAGAGAAGACAGAAACACACGAAATCTACGGCATGACATTTTCAATGCCACTTACTGTATCGTACAGTTCTGAGAATAGAGTTAATTTAAAAAAAGCTACTTTGGTTAGTTAATAAAGTTCCACAAAACGCTCTTTACACGTAAAAATGTTTACTGAATACAATGAAAAGAACCGAGTTAACAGTGGAGAACGGTCGATAAGTTTGACACATTTCTTACGTTACACGAGTAGCAACCCTTGTATAACCTAACACGGAAACCGTAAACTGATTGTAATCAGAATGAATGTCCTCTCAATATGACTACGTTATATTATGTTTTATCCGCGGTTTCCCCTTAAGGTCGGTATTTTTTAAACGGGCAGAAAACTCGCAGTACATGGCTCTACATAACACCCACGCTGTGTACCATCGAACAGTATGAATATACCGTGGAAGTTCTATTACTAGGTATTGACCAGTACCAATCATCAGATCGCTACTCAAGGTTGTTCTCTAATCGTTGCTTTAAAACTATCGATTATTTTGAAAACCTTAGTTCTAATATTACAAAAAATTTTATATTAAATATATATTAAATGAATCTTTTCCCTCGATTCCCTGCATTTTTTGAAATCAATATTTGTTATCAGGACAACGAGTATTTGCACTGTATAATTCTATTATGAAGACATGAATAATGCGATTAATATTTATTAGTTTCAAACGTTAATTTATGTCTGACGTAATATGCGTGTTATATATAATATTTAGTAATATCTAACATTCTGTTTTTATTATTGTATTCCGTCATCCGATCTGCGCACTCGCGCCACAGTTACTCGATTACTTTAATCATCCGAATAACAGTCTGGAAACAAACTCAGAGTGGAATTCTGCCGGGCGCATAATTCTTATTTTCAATTGTAATTTACTTCCAATGTTATATATAGCTGACCGCTGCGGCTGCCGTCTCAGAGGTACACGGCGTACAATGAAATATAAATACGGACGAAAATCGGACGATAGCGTGGGAGTCGGGTAACCGCCGTGTTGTTCCCTGTCCGGTACAACGTGTACAGGAACAATTGGCCTTGTGGAGCTTCAAAATACTGGCATAACATTCGGACCGTTATTGTTATTTGAAATATCGCCTAAAGTTTTCGACTCTTCCGAAATGCAACAAACGCAAAGTTCAACATTAAGCTGGGAATCAGGAGTTAGGAATGAAACTTCTCCTACCTATATCAGTAGTATTCTGGAAATTATCAATTTTCTTTTGGTCATGTTCCCAATTCATAGTTGCTATTTCCTAGTGACTAAAAAGGAAAGGAGGGAAGAGAAAGAAAAGAAGAAGACCGTAGATTTCGTGTGTTTCTGTCTCCTCTCGCTGGTTTGGTCTTTTGCTAGACCGGTTTTGGTAGCTGGTTAAAATGCAGAATAGGGGGCCCCCACTGATAACCTAATAGGCGAGGTTATATATAGATATCTGTTTCATTCGATATCGTAACGTATCTATTTCAACCGTTGTTATAACCTTCGCCCTGGAAAATATCAATTGTACAAAAAGTTCAATTTTGTAATTTAACTAATATCAACTGGCTTCTTCCAATAAATTACCTGGTCTGAGAGACATATTCTTTCCGCATTCAGAACACACATACTGTCTCGCGACCAATCCAAGATTCATAAATATCTCAATCACTCTTTCCGGACTCTCATGCCTCAAACTCGTGAAAAAATACAGACTCAACCTTTCCATACCCACAAAATACGTTATGCTTCTATAAGGAATATAATAATAATAAAAAAAAAACAGTATCCTACAGCGTACGTCACGATATGGAATGAAACAGATATGAATATATAACCTCGCCTATTAGGATATCAGTGGGGGTCCCCTATTCTGCATTTTAACCCGGCTGCTCGCCATCTTCAGTAGCGGCGTTAGTCACTTTTGGCCCTGAACAACACCGCTACTGAAGAAGATGGCGAGCGGCCGAAACCGGTCGAACAAAAGACCAAACCGGCGAGAGGAGGCTGAAACACACGAAATCTACGGTATTCCAACCCCCGGAAGACCACAAAACAGGTATTCTAAACTAAAAGAAGACCCGTCAAAACCACAAAATAACCGATTGAATAAATAAAGGCGTTTTCAGAGGCGAACACATGGTTGGGCGATCATATGATATTTATCGGTCAGATGGAAACAAAACAATAAACTCGGAAAAAGGCAAATAAGATGAACTGGAAAATTACTTTAATTATGCTTACTTCGATTTGGATTAGCTTTCTGTGAGTGCTATAGTTTTTCTATTTTTAACAATTCCTCGTTTCGCATTTCACTTAATTTTCTGTCCCTTCTGGCGCAGTTCTATTTTGTACCTGATGTGCGGTATCTCGGCCCTCGGGCGCCAACCCTCGAAGAGGCTGACCTACGTCTCCATGCCCTCCGAAATGCTCTACCTGATCAAGCAGAACAGGATACCCGTCGTGATGGCCCGGATGGACGGGATGGAGCCCCCAACACCGCGCCCTGCTCCCACTACAAACAGCCAGGAATCAAACGGTAGCTTTTCAGTTTTCCCCGACTGAAAACTATGCTTATAACTTAGTCTTTCGATATTTCGACCCAGTTTTTAAATTCTGAATACCGCAGTGGAAAATTCGCGGGTAAAATAACTGTTAACGCACTTCTAGATCAAGTTTTGGACCATATTCCTAATCATTCCCCACCACCCGCAAACCCCTCAAAAATACCAGATGAATAGAGTTAATTCGAAATATATGTAGGAAATTATAATATCAATTATATTTTATAAAATCTAAGCTAAGTTAACCAGGCCTCGGTGCGTAGATTAGGTATCAGCCTATTAACCCTCTATGGGCCCGTGTAACTTTCAGTTCACATTTCAATTTATCGAGATTTTACCAAATAATTATTGCTTCTTTCGTGAGATGGCGCATAAATCATATAACGTTGACAAGCAATATCAATATCAATTTTTTTCATTTGCATATATAGTTATAATTGCTGATTTTTCGTTCCCTCAATTTTTTTGGATTTAAAATAAAAATTCGGCCCATAGAGGGTTAATAAGAATATTTGGACGTAGTCGTTTCACTATAAGAAATGAAGCTATCCCCACTCAAACAAAATTAGTGAATGATTCGAGTAAAAATTTTACGAAGTGAAGAAATTAGATCCGGATTATGGTGCGTTATATATATCGGAGGATATGTTACTCATTGACAGAGGATGAAGAGGAGATTTTTATATGTGCAAATATATAAGAATTCTACATGTTTATTAACGAAAACGTTTGAATTCCGCACGATAGAGAATCCCGACGACAAAGTGGACTACAGCTGGTACGACGATTCCAAAGAGTATTCCTGGGCCGGGGCCACATCAGAAAATACAATGATGAGCAACGGGAATTTGCCACTTTCGGAAGAGCAAAACGGCGGCCTCAAGCCTCGGACGGGGCAGGAAGCGTTACGAACCTTCAGGTTCCAACCCGATGGACCCCAGCCAACAATCCTGGAGGGTCCTGGGCGCGAACACCAGCTGTTGAGGGCTGGAGTAGGGCCCCAACGTTTGGTGGCACAGGGCCAGGAGCACCCCCGAGCCCAGATATTCCAGCCCCAGGCTCTACAACCCCCGGCCATCCAACCCTCCCAACTTCAACCCGGGAAGCCCGCCAATAGGACGGGGCCGGTACTGCCACTTCCGGAAATCCTGCAGGCACTGATCAACCTCGGCGCCACGTCCGCCGCAAAAACCAAAAACAATCCCAAGGTCCGAAATATATTTATGGTTTTTAATAAGAACGCAGTAAAAAACCATTCGCTATACAATATCCTACTTAAATCCTTGATGTAACACTTTTTTTAAGCTACTCTATTACAAGCACGGATATTAAGTTCTAAGATCCCATGACATTCCTACTGCATAATACAGTGTTCGTTGACATCTTCTACACAAACCAAGACTCTAAACGTATTCCCGTTATGTTACAATGGTCTTTCAAGGTAACCCTTAATACCTATGATGTTATATTTGTTTTACGACAGATTATCGACCACATTAAAACCCTCAACGGCACGAATGTTATGAATAGCGAAGTTAAGTCCAATGATATCTTCGCCGCAAAGAGATTGGGACCCGGTGAAAAGGAAGGACCTCTACCGTCCAACGGTGTGAAACAACCGCAAAATATTGAGGTTTATATTTTTCTCCTTTAAATAGTTTATTTGTACCTACAGTAAAAACATGTGATTGATGGTATCTAGTTTGTTTCACCTGTCTACAGGAACTATTCATGAGGGTTTGGAATAACATAGTTTTTTCAATTTTCTGTATATTCTAGCATTGCTTTGGTATTTTCCTAGACCGGTTTCGGTTCATCGCTATCTTCAGTAGCTCTTTCGTCGGTGCCACTGTTTTCTGTGCAGACAGAGTGAAAGAGGTACTGAAGATGGTGAACCATATGTTTTCTTCAGGAACGGTTAAATTTTCGGTACTGCAGGTGGACGACTTGGGCTTCCAGTACGCGCTGCCGGAGGAGAACGATAACCCGGGAGACGGGGGCGGTCAGGAACTACGCCGCGATCACCAGGACGCGGCGACCGGTAGGGCGTACACGGTGGAGGTGAAGGACCTGGACGAAGTGCCGAGCGCCGTCTCGAAGGTCCTGGAGGGGGCCAGGCTCCAGGACGAAAGCCGCGGGGACAGCGTTTTCGACATCAGAGTGAAGCTCAAGACGCCATCTGGTTCAAGATCGTCCTTCTCCAGACCGGTCCTTCCACTCCCGGTCGGACCCAATCTGGCGGGAGGGCCACCCACAGACAAAAGTGATAACGAAATTAATCTGTCCCTGCTCAAAGGAAGAGATATTCGTCTGCTAAAATAGACAAGAAAGTTATAAAATAAAGAAATGACCATTCAATCCTCCTCGTTATTAGATCAATATCACCCTTCTCTTGTTTCCAATCTATTATGTTTCTCATATTCCGACGAATAGCCTTTTTCTTAAAAAAATTCTAATTTCACCGCTACTGAAGATGGCGAGCAGCCGAAACCGGTCTAGCAAAAGTCCAAACAGCTAAAGGAGACACACTAAATCTATGGTATTCCAACCCGTTAAAGACCACAAAACTGGTATCCTAAACTATATATGCTAAACGTTTTCACTCTCCATTCAGTAACTTGTTACTGAATCGGGCGACTCTGACCCAACTCGTCGGGAATGCCGACTTTCTATTTGAGAAGCAAGAAAAAAAGGAGGAAATAAAAACGGGAATAAAACAATAAAGAAGAGCGGGGCTAGGGTAATAAAAGGCGGCGAGGATAAGAGAAGGAAGGAAGGGGGGGCCGTGTCCCCACCCACCCATCCACCAGGTGTCTGTCTTTATTTTCGGCGTTTACCAATTACGGTATGCCGGTATAAATACCGACGGCTAATTCGGGACCGGTCTATAACTCAACCGAAGTAGCAGCCACCTGCTGGCAACACGGGGGCCCCTTTGTGTAGATCGGCCCCGGTAAAGAAAAAAGAGGAATTGAAATTGAACTCAAGAATAAGAGAAATAAAACTGTAAATAAACTTGTAAAAGAAAAAAATAAATGTAATCCGGAAAATCTGCTTTGTGGGGTCCCGCCGGTGTGCCAACGCCCTTCGCGCTGTATTATGTGATCTCAAAATTACTGCAAGTATCGGCTAGCTGTTTCTTTTTTTTTACTTCGTTCTCTTTTCTGTGTGGCCTCTCTGAAAGTATTCTGCACTCTGGCAACTGGTTCTTCAACCTTAGATTAGTTGGAGAAACATCAACCCACATGTCCGGATATACATATAGGAATGCATTAACATTGCACGTTTTAGCTTGAATGTTAATGATTACTTCACTAAGATCTGCATATTTGTTACTAATTTGTGTTTACGTGCCTCAAACTAAAAATGCGTTACCCGTAATATCGCGGCAAGTTACAAAGTTCTTAGGGGGCTTATTCGGGTGAAAATCAACTTCGAGTTGGCCCCGGATTAAGGTATATCGCGGAGAGAAAATCACGGCCGCCATTCTCCCCCCGCCGCTCGTAACAATAAAAATGCGTCGGGCTCATTATGAACGGGTCAGTTTATATTTACGAGCGCGTCCGGCCATACACGCGAACCCCGGACCGAATCATCAGTAACATGACTTCTTCCGTAACGAGTAGATCCCATTGCTCGATTAACCCGCCTACCGAAACTCGTCTAGCCCCCTTTAAAGACACGGATTTATAACCGCCGGACGTTTATTCGAACATTTATAAGCTTTAGTTATTCCAATTTTTTTTTTATTTTAATATCTCTAAGCCGAACTAAAACCGTAATTTGTAGCGTAATTTAATGCTAGAGTAAACGATTTCTTTTTCCGTTTAATTTATATACCTCGAAACGCTAGTAAGACAACAGAGATACAACCTCCGAGGTATTTAATGCTGCTAATATGAATTTGTACAGCTTTGTACTTACTCGGGATCTGCCACTCGCTTTCGATCGAGATATCGAAGCGAGCCTCGCGTTACATAAATTATGTTGTTAAAATATGTTATTGATACCGTCCTAGCAAACGTGATAAGCGGGAGCCAGAAGAGTAGACCAAACTTTATATTGTAAGTGTACACTTACTTCTACTTATATTTAACTAATTCTTATTACTTATTTAAAGGGCACTAGACATCAATTCAATCTGACAGACTTAACAATGAAATTTAGGTATATTGGAATTTTTATTTTCGGTGTTAACAAATTGAACTTTTCGGTACTTTTCAGTGTAGAACCGAAAACTTAATGGACACGATGTGTGTTCTATTATATTTTTTAACAAATCTCTTAGATATTTTACTGTCTTCACACTCAATGTACGCATCTATGTAACTCAATGAATCGTTTATATTTCTCTGAAGTAAGCAAGTTGTATTAATTTGACGATAATGGCGGCAAAGGTTCCTTTCTGACCACCGAATATGTCTTACCCCCTGCCAACATGGAAGAGCGGTTCCCAACTCCGGTGTAATTTCAGGATTATTGCAATAAAACATTATCACATCTGGAGTGGGCCCATTAAGAAGATATATTGCCGAGGCTTAAAAGAAAAGAAAAAAAACACAAAAAAGAGATAAATAACAGACCGCAGCTGAACTGAGGACATACGCGACAATTTCGAACATTCGGCACTGGATTGGCCGTGAACCCAGGTGAATCATGATCATGAATTTTGCATCGAATTCGTGTTTTTTTTTGTTTACTTATTTATTTCTTTTTCTTTCTTTTTAAAGTTCCGAATAAGGAATGAAGCGGTTCTCTGGTTCGACTGACCGGATCGTTCTTTATAATCTTGTGCTGTCTTTCTCCCTCTCTCTCCCTCTCTCTCTCTCTCTCTCTCTCTCTCTCTCTCTCTCTCTCTCTCTCTTTTCCGATTGGTTGAAGTTTTCACCCGCGTCAAAGAAACAGCTGCAATTGTCGGTTCGCTCAATTATCGAAAACAGCTGCGCTTTTCAAAAACACAAACGCGCATATACGCCAATTTGATCGGTAAAAACCAATTAGGGGGTACTCACCTCCTCCTCGGGAATCGATACTCAGCCCTGAGGAACTGGTTGGGGTTCATCAGTAACATACAGAAGAAGAAAACAATTAAAGGTCCTTTTGATTGATCCGCTTTTTCATCGATGCAAGAACGTCCCTTCTGATCCTTTGAAGGTGCCGATCATAGTAAGGTATCGGCATATAAATAACAATTACAAATTTCAACACGAGATACAAAATTTCCTAGAAATAACATAGACCACAGAAATATTTTCCACCTGGCAATTTTTCGTTTCTATTCTCCTGTATTCCCCCAATCAGATTGGAAGTTCGTAACTTTTCCTGGTATCTGTATTTTTGGGAGTTGTTCGCCATCATTATATCAATATTTTTGTAAATAAATTGTGGCAGTGGACCAAGAAAGTATCCTGTCGGCGCTACCACTGTCCAGTAACATCTGACGTTAGAAGCAGAATTAATAAGATCGATTAACCACCATTGTAATAATGGATAATCCCAATGTAACAATTTAAATAAGAATCATAAAATTCGTAGAATATTTCTAAACAAGCAAGCATAATATCTCGCCCTAATATCGCGCTATTGGTTAGCTCAAGGGCAGGCCAAGTGTGAAGGGACCGGAGCCACCTCTAACCGGTCAACAGAAACACGATCGGACAGTTCGCCCGTCGTAATTCCCCCGGATACTCGCATGCAACGTAAACACGTCTATATTAAGTGTAATTTCTCATAGCGGACCTTTAAACGTGGACGAATAAGCGGCCGCAGTACGGCTGAACACATTAACCATCTATTAGAACGAGGATTAGAGAGACAATTCGGACAGTATCACAGAACTAATCCAAAAGCTATAAGTATTATAATTATTTTCCAAACAGTACCCCAAGAAATATAACAGCTGATATATTCTATATAATTTTAAATGCAAAGCCTTCATTGGTTTACCCCTAATAAAAATCATGACGTACACTTGTACTGAATTCGTCCTGAATATTATTTTCCTTTTGAAATTTCAGGTGTTGTAAACGTTATTTTACTTTAAAACAGTTGTACCGTTCCAATGTACAAATTCCAGTTCCAAATGTAACGCGTTTGGGATTTAAATTTTCCTTGCGGATTAGTTAAAAATCTTCGAATTAGTTCGTTACTGTTTAATTTCAAATGTAACAATTTGGACAGGTCGTATTTTTCACATGATTGAACATAGTCAAGTAAGTGTCATATTCTTTCAACAGCGTAGTTCTAGATCGAATAGATATAAGTGATGCTTCTAACTTTCATGTACCTCCGAGTGCCTTGAAGCAATATCTATCACTAGGGAGGTCAAGGCTTCTTTTCTCTTTTTAATTCACTGAAATCGTGACGAGATTCTAGAGATGAGCACAATCATAGAATATGGTCTTAAGTTAGCCTATTAAATAGGGCCGATAGCGATCGTCGTGAATATTAAATCGTCTGAAATAATTGTCGGCGGTTTTTTAATGAGTACGAATGATCGAAAAACTGGGTCACACCGAAGGCGTGTCCCTCTAACCCGTACCTTCTTCACTCCCGCCTTTCTTTTACATAGTCTGATTGTTCGAAGCGTTTGCGTTTTAACGGTTTTGAATAAGATTTCAATATTATCACACACTCTGATTCCAGACACGCCAACCAGGAGAAACCGCCGGTCGGGCATTTCGATCTCCCGGGATGAAACCGGTTCATTATTCATTACGTTTTCAGAATTTCAGGGCCACCCGATTGGAGTCATTAATTAAAAAATTCAGCATATTCGGTTGCAGCGCACTGATTGACATTATACAAGACTCAAACGTACAGAAAAGAAACAACGTTACTAATTGTTACAAGATTGGTCGACAAAAGTTCCACACTATTAGTTACGAACAAAATTACTGTGGATTTCGTTCGTTTGTAGACCGGTTTCGGCCGCTCGCCATCTTCAATAGCCGTGTTAGTCACTTTTGGCACTTTGGACGTTTTTCGGGGCATCCTCACTGCACTGTCACTGTCACTTGTACTGTGGTGGCAGTTTGTTTGTCGTGTGTATATATACGTGTCTTGTTATTGCGTTTTTCGGGACGTTCTTTGTACGTTGGGAGGGATTTTGTTAATCGCTTAAGTGTTAAAGGCGAGCAGCCGAAACCGGTCTAGCGAAAGGCAAAACCTGCGAGAGGGGACAGGTACACACGAAATCTACGGTACTCCAACCCATCGCAGACCACAAAACAGGTATTCCGACCAAAATACATTATTAACTTACAAATATATTTTAAAACCTAACTGGGCAAATTTTAAATCTAACTCCTACAAAATTCAATCATTCCATTCTATATGATCTTCGATCGTAATTAATTACACAACTTCGATTCGACCTATTATTCAAGAAAGGGAAATGCATCTTATATAAATATACATAAAAAATGGCTAGGAATGAACTTCGTTTTAAACATTACACGAGATAATTGTAGAGATGAAACAGGGGGCGATAAAAATTACTGTGTGAGGATAAACGGAGAATAAACAAGGCGCAGCGAAAACTGCGAAATGCATTTGCGGGGGCAATTTCACGGTCTACTCGTCCCCCGCCCCAGTAGGGCTACCGGCTTAAGGATAATTCACGACAGATGAAGTTTTCCTTTAACAATAGAACGCTAATTTAAAAACATAAATGGCTGGGAAATGCAACGGGAGGCGACAATTTACGGTTTCTCGAAACGGGTTTGTTTTGAAACAACTATCTAAATAATGTTTACTACCAATATAAATGTTAATTGGGTCTATGATTTAAGGTTAAAAGATTATATTGTGCAAATTACCGCTGTGAATCATATTTCTCCCTTTACTAAATCACTGTTGATAATATTACGATGGAAATATAAGATCGAACGAGAATTTATTTTAATTTATTTAAATAATATTAACGGGCGTAAAAGTTAATCTGCGATGATCACTATGATGGAGGACAGTCGAACCACAACACATTCTATCACTTAACAGTGTTGTCATATGACAGTCCATCACTCAAAGCTATTGGAATGAAACAGATTCTGATTGTTGAAACTTGATTTTTAACAGGGAAATTTTGTATTATTTGAATAGCACCTAAAATTAGTACCAAAAAGATTTTGAATTGTCCCTAACCCACACTCGTACAGGCTTCACGCCATCTTCAGTAGCATTCCGTCATCAGTAAACCGAGATAAGTATCACTGAAACGAAGCATACTGATCGGGCTTAACCCAGTTTTCTTCTCTGTTTTAATAACCGGCCGAAATTTTTGATTACCAATTCAATTTTTTGATGTCATGTGTTTTCACAGTCAGGAAACTGTAAACGCGCTCCAGTTAGTTAGTGTCTCTTAGCGGCAATTTGTAGACAGTTCGCGGGACCGGAAAAAACGCTGTAACTCTAATTGGGGAGGAGAAAGCTTGTTAATTTTCAGCTCAATCTCTCAGAATGTTATATTCGGGTTGTAATTCTGTCACTTTTGGGCTACACACTTGTTAACGGCCGCGAGGTACATTCCGATTTGAAAATCCCGTTCATTAACGATTTGTCTTTGATCCACTCTTCATGGGATCCTGAATCCTTCTTCCGCCTGAAGAGGAATTGACCAGGTACGGCTTGCGTTATTCATATCGTACTATCGATAAATATAAAAAAAAATTACGGATCGACAAAAATATCCGTCGAATATTTCCATACTTTTTGCAAATATATAATTGGTGATAATAATAATCTAGTAAACCGAATAAAGCTAGCCCGCACCGTTCCAGGCACGACTCAATTAATCAGTCTGAAGTTAGCCCAGCGTTGGAGATATTAATCCAAATCCTAATCATATTTCTTCGGAAGACGTACATATATATACGGAGCGTATTTAAAAAAGAAAGAAAAAAGGTCAGAAATAAAACAAAAAAAAATTACTGTAACCGAATACAGAGCTCTCGGATGTGATTGATACACAGGCGAACGAACGAATTAATCGCTGAAGCTAACTTATTCTTTATTTTCCGATTTTCGAATGAGTTCACCCTCCTCGTCTTGAAAAGGGGATGGTGGGGAAAAAAATAAATAACAACGAGCGAATAAAAACAGGATCAGAAATATGAGTTTTGAGTTTTTTAATATATTGGATTTTATGCGGTTGGAAAAATCGACCGGCCGGGTCGCTCCACGAGAAGTGTTGGCCGATTAATTAGAAGCCGAGGAGAAACTCATTTAACGTTGCCGTTTGGACGCGGTGGGAAAATATAAAACTCCGGATGGAACCGAATGGCCGATTTCTGATTAATATTAAGAAATTAAAATCGTTTTTTTTCTTCTAAAATAAAAACTTAAGAATAAATTTAATATTTAACGACAGGGATTACAGACAGACGGGTAACCGCAATCAATCCAGTCCGTACACGAAACCCTGGGCATAATATTTTTAATAGCTCGAATTAAAATATTGCTCCTATATACTAAATAAGATACAGTAGATTTTCTGTGTTTCTGTCGCTGAGGTTTGGTCTTTTGCTAGACCGGTTTCGGCCGCTCGCCCCATCTTCAGTAGCGGTGTTAGTCAATTTTGGCACTTTGGATGTTTTTCGGGCATCCTTACTGCAGTGTCACTGTCACTTGTACTGTGGTGGTTGTCTGTTTGTCGTGTGTATACATACATGTCTTGTTATTTTTTTTTTTTGGGGGGGGGGGGGGGGGGTTTCACTTGTAATGTCTGTAACATCCAAAATCCCAAAAGTGGCTAACACCGCTACTTGAGATAGCGAGCAGCTGAAACCGGTCTGGCAAAAGACCAAACCAGCCAGAGGAGACACAAACACACTAAATCTACGGTAATCCAACCCCGCACACCACAAAACAGGTATTCTAAACTATGTACTACAATTTTGGTACGAGTATAAAGAGCTGTAAAAAAAATAAATCGGATATTTGGACAACCAACAGTTTAGGATTTAAGTAAAGGGAAATTTTTTATTGTTTGAATAACACCGCCTGATCAACGGCATGATCGAGTACAATATCTATTGGCGTTATTCGAACAACTTCAGTACAATATATGTCTTCGGATGTGCCTGAACGCGAATTGTTCACGCTTCATACCTATTGTGCGGAACCTGTTTTCGACGCTGGGTCAGTTCTAAATTAGTATACGTTGATTTTTCCCTTCAGGAAAAATTAAGTCCGCTCAGAGAGGCAAAAAGAGAAGAGGCGCTCTCTCGAGTACAAACACAGAATTTATGATCCCAGACTATATTGCCGTTTGTACTTCATACCTTATAATTGCCGGCGGTTTGGTGGATGAGGGAAGAGAGGGGGGGAGTGTAGATTAAGCCGGGAGGCAAAAGAAAGAAAACCCCGGCCCCGCGAAGCTTCAACCGCCTAATGGTTGAAGTAATATCCCCGGCACTTATAATTACTTAATGGAGCGTAGGCTTAAGACCTCGTAATATCAGCGGTTTTTCAAATTAAATTCAAAACCACTTGCCACTTGTCCCGTGGGTACTCTAATCCCAGGTGGAGAGTGGGCAAGTTATGGCAATAAATTAAGTAATAAATTCCTAAGGCTCTTATTTTTTATTTTTTGGTTCCCCAGGAAGGCATTTCCTGTTTTACAGCAAACGGCAGTTGGAGCCGTCACGAGCTAAGTATTAACCAAGAAAACAAAATAATATCATCATTTTATACCTAATTTAAGATATGTGTGCTGAAAATGCTGCGAAGTTGCTATTTCTCTATTCTCTCAGTATTTTTATGATAACCTTGTTTGGTTTCTCACCTTGGAGCACTAGAAGCCTCGAACAAAGCCTGCCATATCTCGATTGACAGTAGTATTTGGTGCTATATCGAGACCGATTTTTTTTACATTTATCACATTTTCAATTTTCGAACAGTTCAAGATATTTCGAACGATGATAAAGCTGTTGATCGTAAAATATTTCCGTTAAAACATTTACGAACCTCGTACCCCGATCATATATTGTCAGTGGAGTACATATCGGAAGTGTGCCTATACTGAACAATTTTGAAACTAATAATTTTTTGAAACACAGCAAAACTCATATTCGGTAATAATATGGAATGTTCTGTATGTTATGCTAAAATCAAACAGGAGGGTATTGTCCAGACGGTTGCAGCCCCATTAGGGATGTGTAGGGATAATAGATAAAATAGAATTTGAAGACAGCTTATGGGCCGAAGCCTAAAACGCAAACAATAGATTGGAATGAATACGTGAGGGTTGGCACTATATCCACCCCCGACTGTGGCTCGAGTTGGGTCCCGACAAGGGGTGAAACAAGCGCAAGTTCGAAAACACATGTCTATAGTTGGAACTTAACTCCGGGGACTTGTTCATTTCCCCCCAAGTAGCTACGCTATAACAAAGCAGTACCGGAGACCGTCCCCAGGTGGCAGCACTTGCAAGGACACGCCAGCTACCGCTTCACTAGCTCCCACTAGTGTGTTCCGCCCAACTAATCCTTTACCGTATTTATAATTCCTCAAGCTTAAGACTTACAAATCATCCTCGGCCTGTACTTAAACCTCGCAAACAGTCAACTACTTTAAATAATTGAAATGCAATTATAAACTTAATCGATGTAATATTTATGCTATTAAAATTTATGACCGTAACATTTCAACGTGGAGTAACTCTAGATGATGCGAGGACCGATCCGACACAGGGCGGCCAATTAGACCTTTACAGGCCTTCAATTCAACCCGTTTAATAATTATTAGAGCACGAAATTTCAAATTAAATTTCACAATTTCAGTACAAACAACGCTTTTTTATGAATCATAATTAAACTATATCATTTTTCGAGACCTACTTTATCACCGAGGACTTATAGCAGTTTTCACAGTAGACATAGTACAAGAGACTCATGAGATACTCTCGGTTAACTACGAATAGGTAACTATATAGGAATATAACATTGAATACATTTTTTTATTCGGATTTTCGAGACATGGTAGTTTCCGTTATTTAATTTGTTTGAAAATATATCGTGCGAAATAAAACTCTTGCGGTAACAAGGCGCACGAGGGCCCTAGTTGAAAGGAAGTATATTATTAACGAGCTGAATGAAAATATTATTTTCGTAGTTTCATATAAATCCCAGGAACAATGAGGTAGTAAACGCGGGACGGCAAGGTGGTACTAACCTGGCACTAACTGTAGTAACCCAATTTATAGGTGTCATTAACAGTTATAGGTTTCATGCAGGCTTAAGTAACGAAAACGACGATGCTTTTGTAAAGCACCGTTATGAGCTATGTTTAAAATTTAATTTAACATATCATTAGAGGATTTAGTTTTATATATCATTCTTACATCGTACAGCGTACATTAGATTGATCATGATGGTAAATGACAAACGGTAAAAGGAAGTCCCGGTACATATCAACATCAACATTTGTTCATTGTAACAATATCCTATGTAATTTTAAGAAAATTAATTTACCTCGCTTGATTGCAGTAGTATTATAGGACCTACTACAATCAAAAAGGTACAATCAAAAAGGTACCTACACACCTAAAAAGCAATACGCACGACCAGAGCACGAAATTATAGAAATTAAAAAAATGAAATAAAGAGAAACCTATGACAAAGAGAAGTGAAGCTAAAATAACTTAGATTTCGTGTTTTTCTATCCCCTCTCGCTAGACCGGTTTTGCTAGACAGTACAAGTGAGGTGACTCCAAAGTACCGAAAGTGACTAACACTGCTACTGAAGATGGCGATCGGCCGAAACCGGTCTCTCAAAACACCAAACCGGCGAGAGGAGACAGAAACACACGAAATCTACGGTATTCCAACCTATCGCAGACCACAAAACAGGTACGTTCAACTAAAATAACTTAGCTTAATTAATAATTTTCCTAGATTTTGTAGAAATGACCATTCTACAATCAATTCATTGAGTATTGTTTTATTCAGTGCATTCTCTAAATTCAATTCAGCGAATAACCTGAGATTTGTTCCAACTTTATTTAATTGAGAATTTAAAATTCGCTTGTGGTACAAGTTTCACAGGGTATCTGAATAAAACATCCACCTTCCGGGAACTTTATTCCCCTTCGTATTGTGCTTAAATAAATCATTCATTCTGCAAATTGTTCGCTAACGTGCCCAGATTTCTTTAACGCGATAGAGAAACGGCGTGGAATCGTAATCGCTCTTGGAGTGGCGTCGGATGGAAAGAGGAAACGCAGTCAGTACCCTGTGCTTAGCCCAACGTGTTCAATTATCCGATAAGTTGGAAGACTTCGGGCTTGGCAGAGAAAGAGAGAGAGGAGAGACAGACAGAGGCTTCGTCTCGACGGTGAAGGGCCGTCCACTTTCCAGGACATGGAAGGTCCCAGCGATCCTGGAGAGTCCTGGCTGATTGACAGAGAGGAGAAGGAAAGATCGTGATCCTCCAAGATAATTCGTGATCGCCCCCCCCGCCCCCACAACGGTACTTGCCCCGAGAGTTTACGGTTAGAGAGCCCGTTTCAAAACCGTAATTGATACCGGTAACGCGAACTTGAGGTCGAAAAATAACATGGATGCTTTTTGTGGATCTCTGTTGTACGCTTTTTCATTTAAATTTCCAACTGTAGTTTATTACTCTTAATGAGTTCTAGTAGTATTTTAGTAATGTTCTAGTTAATTTTACCGCCCTTATTACACAATAATGTTTCAATTAATTCGTTGATAATTAAATGAAGGTCCGAGATCGGCGGAGGTCTGTTTACATATACCGTTCCGTAGCATCAAGCTACAATTTCAGAAAAATCTTTAGCTAATAATGAGATAATATATCTCATTATTTCTATGTTTATGTACGTATAATTATTTTCGTCGTGTTAAAATCTAGTTGAAGTTAAAAAAAAACCAGCTATGACGTGTAGATGCATTTTTCTAGGCTCTAAGTTGCCCTTTTTCTTCTGGTATCTCTCACCATTTTCTTCGCTTTTTTTTATTTCTTCTGTTTCTCGGTAGTAATTGGCTTCTGGAGGCCGACCGTTTGGGGCAGTGCCTCAATCAGCGCAGACTGAGGTGGGAATTCCAGCTCAATTACTACTCCTTTTGCAGAAACACCGTCTTCTCATTATCCAGAACCGCCGCTCATATTGAGAACGGCGGCACCATAACTGGAAGTTTGGGTTGTTAGGGAACAGAATTCCTATTTCGATTTTTCCTTTTCGGGTCCTATTACCTATCGATTATTTTCCACCAATATTCACACCGCCAAACGGTTAGATAGGGATAGGTGTTTTGCTTTGAACGAGGAAAACGGTCCCGAATGTGTGTGTTCACGTTATAGTAGTTCTTTGCAGTTTAGAATACCTGTTTTGTGGTCTGCGAGGGGTTGGAATACCGTAGATTCCTGTATATTTCTGTCTCCTTTCACCGGTTCGGTTTTTTGCTAGACCGGTATCGGCCGCTCGCCATCTTCAGTTGCGGTGTTAGTAACTTTTGGTACTTTGGATGTTTTTTTTGGAGTATCCTCACTGCACTGTCACTGTCACTTGTACTGTGGTGGTTGTCTGTTTGTCGTGTATACAAGTGACAGTGACAGTGCAGTGTGGATGCCCAAAAAACATTCAAAGTGCCAAAAGTGACGACCGGTCTAGCAAAAGACCAAACCAGCGAGAGGAGATAGAAACACACGAAATCTACGGTATTTACTTCCTAATGTACAGTCACTGTAGCGAAAACTGTCCACCGATAGATCGAAAACGCAAGTGAAGACAGAAAATCCTGAACACAATGTGATCCTTTAAGAAATAGTATTCACCTACACATATCATTTGCAAATTTTGAATGTACTTGAAAGTACTTTACTGTGAGGATGGCGTGGATTATCTTGATAAATTATTATGTAGACTTATGAAATGTAGGGTAGTTCTTTCTCTTAACCATATGTCCTTATATGCGTACTTTACATAGCACTCATTACTAGTCTAGAATATTAATTAAATTGATTAAACACTTTAACCCCTTAATTATGGTACCTCCAAAACCTGGCACACTGTGACGCCCCTAACGCGTGCGTAAACTGGTCACTTCCGTTTCCACCCTTCCGGAGTGGCGTCAAGTTCGGGGGCGGCGTCGGCTTCGGCCATAATTGATTAGGGGGTTGATTTCGCTGGTCCGATTGTGGGATCGAAGGGGCGGGTCACGTGACCTCCTCCCTACCCATCATCGTCATCATCATCATCATCAGTATGATCATCGCGGCGGTGGAACATCACGCAAACCCTTGGGAGGATGGAGGGGGAACCCGTCGCCTACGAACGAAGAACCCTGGAGGAACTCCTTCAGCACAATTTCCTCTCCAACCCCCGAATCATAATGAGCCTGGAAATCGTCCCCGGAGACGATGCGTGTCTCTAACTGGAGTCCTAACGCCGCGACCGGACGCCAGATGCATCATTTTTTGTTCATCCCTATATTTCAGTCGAAAACAACCAAAAAAAAAAAAAACATAACATCGGAGGAATCAATATAAATGGCTCCGAAATTATGACGGAGGCCGCCTCGTCGGGATTTTTTTTTTGTATAATATTATTTCGAGACCGATAATTTTCGGGGTTGACCGTCACGAATATAGGGGGGAAGGTGGTATAAACAATTTAATTTATTAGTTTATACGAAGTTTACGTAGACGAAGGAAGAATAGGTGATAACATTTCACTAAAATTTTAATACCGTAGATTTGTTGTGTTTCTGTCTCCTCTCGCTGGTTTGTTCTTTTGCTAGACCGGTTACGGCTGCTCGCCATCTTCAGTAGCGGTGTTAGTCACTATTGGCACTTTGGATGTTTTTCGGGCGTCCTCACTGCACTGTCACTGTCACTTGTACTGTGACTAACAAGGGACTAGCAAGAGGAGGCAGAAACACAACAAATCTACGGTATTCCAACCCTTCGCGGACCACAAAACAGGTATGAAAATTTTAATATTTAATCTTGACTCGTTTATGCATTAATACTTTTCAAAGTGTTAAGTGTTAAAAGTGTTTAACAACATAAAACATTGTATGTATTTTTCAGTTTTTCATAATCCATGCTTCCAAGGTACCGGAGAATTACAGGCAATATAAGAGTTCATAATTATTAAGATAATGAAACGGGTCTGTGGGAAAAAAAAGCTTGAGCGCCACGTCTTTCGATCTACTCCATCCTTTTGATCCATCGTTTTTCAAGAAGCTCATTCATCTTCCTTTACCTGCTTTCTCATCCTTGCTTTTACAGTCTTATTCCGCGCACAATTTACATGATTTTTTAAAAATAAATTTAGGCGAAATGTTAATACTGTTCAAAATCATCGGCGCACACAAATATGGCAAACGTGTCGAATAGGCAACCAGCGTATAGGTATGTATTTGAGTTTTGGTAGCCGGTGTCATCGGGACCAGAATAATAGTGGTTAAAATCAATGCAGAAGAAATTGTGGTCACAAATAGAAACCATTAATTTCAATATACGCGATGTTGACGTGATCCAGTTGGCAATATCTGCGACGGAATTGAATAACGCGAATTAAAAAAACAAAAACAAAAAGTAAATAAACAACCGCGAATCCAATCGTGTTGTCGTGATAAACGAGAGAAACCCTCAATTAAAAGTCCGTCGGGGGTTGATTAAAATGGCTAGGCAAATGAGAGACGTGTCACACGCCCAATCCGAAACGTCCGCCTCCGAATCGTCTCGACTAACGCTTCATTAATTTTTCATTAAGAGAGAGATGGGGGAGGAACGCCAATTATACAAGGGGGGGGGCGACCGGGTTTTCTGTAATTAGGAGAAATGCTGAACGGCGATCTGAAACCCGAGATAAGGCATATCAAGACGGCCGAACGCGGACAGCTATGTAATAAAGCGAAATGATGGAGCGAAAGGGGACGGAATATAAAAAGGGAAAAAGGAGAAAACAAAAACAAAAAGTGGGGAGGGAATTGAAAACCGAAGTGGGACCACCGCAGCGCTTTTCGCGGTCTTCGAGGCCTGCCGGGCTCGAAAATGATTTCGCGATTGGTCGATCGATTGAAGAATATCCGTTTTTACTAAGAACTCATAGAACTGACTCATTATCCAGACACTTTATTTTGTTAAAATACCTCAGGCATTTCAGGAAAAATTGTAATGCAATTTTTGTAATAATTTTTTTATTTCAGTACGCTCTGACGTCGGCTACGAATGTTAAAGAAACAGAGTGTAAAAGCCGTCTATAAAAAGATATTTTCCCTCTAATTTGTCTTTTCCGAAAGAAAATTGTCCGAATTTTAAGGGATTAGGCCGTTTTAATTTTAGTGTATTGCGGATAGCATACCTCGCCATTTGAAGGCGTTCACTTATCATATTTTTGGCTGGCATTGAATATTCAGTAAAACCAATAGCTGTACAGCTTATATCTATTTACTATTCAGTCAGTCGTAACTATCGTAATTAAAATTTCAATATTCGATTTACCGCCGGGATTCGAACCCGGGCCAATCCAACGGCGCCACCCTGGTCGGATCATGTAAGCCATGATACGATATATACATATTTATTTATATTAGTATAGGAAATTTGTTTCAGTATGCATAAGTATTGTTAGACAAATTTTTCGGCATCTTTTTCTAGGATTGTGTGCATATAAACGTTTTGGGACCCTACCAGCTTCACTTTCAATTCTAAATATTAGAAATTTCATAATGTTATGTAAAATAATTTAATCCGAGAAACGGGTGGACTAAATCAGGTCATCTACGTCTGCAGGAAGAAATACCCTCCACCAACAATAATTATTTGTAATTTTAGTATGTACTATAGTAATCGGACTTACTTGGCTGTCCAATGAGGAGCACTGCTTAGACTTGACTGCACCCCGCAACACCTGCAAGTAAAAAATAACAATTATAAATTAAAAATTACCTGAAACAATTATACAAATAATTAGTTATGTGCTTATAGAAATGGATTTGCCCCATATTGTCTGAGCTCGGACATTAGAACAGAATTCTAGTCTATGCTCCCGCGTCTTATATCACGACGGTATGTTATTTCCTACATATCTCGCGAATGTTCGTAATTTAAAATACGCTTAAAAACATTATAAACTGAATTTTCTATAGCTCCTCCCCAGGCTGAATATCTTCTCTCTAAAGTGTGAAAATATATTTTTAAACTAATAATAAATAAATAACTTAACTGAAATCAGTCTAAATCGCTTTAAGGTTTCACATTTTCGCGGTGAATATTATGAAAACAGGAGTATTTGTAAAGCTATTAAAAGGGATTGCATTTCAGCTAAGCCCTGTTGTGATTCATGCTTCACACTACCGTCCTATCACAATGGAAATCAATTTCACATATACCCATATAGCACATATATTACTAGAAAAATATAATTATTTGACCTAGACCTGGCAGCGAATAGTTCACAGGAAGACGGCCAAAAGCTAACTGGAAATTGAAAAACAGTCGGCCCTCTTATTGTTGAAAGTTGGACTTTGGGAAATAATCCAATTTTACACTTCTACCTCCTCTGCAAGCTTCCCTAAATTTTTCACCAAAACTGAAGCGAATATTCAAATTTTAAAATACGCTTAAAAACGGCCAAATCCGTAAGAAGTGTGCGCAGATATTTGGATCTTTCCGAGATCAACCCGGATTTCTGTCGAACAATATGTTGACAATTTAATGATAAAAAAGGGTCCAAAAATTTTTTATAAATTTTATAGATTTTTATAGATCTGTTAGTATATTTTAATAAATATACTAAAATCTTATTTTATTTAACGTGGGAGTTATTTCGGGCGCTATAGTTTCCACGATTTCCACTTCTTCCTTTATATTCATCTTACGAAATTTTACAGAAGAATCCATTCATCTTCATTCAACTGCCTCTTCCTTATATTTTTTTTCTGATATTTACTTAAAATAAGTGAAATAACGGTTCTGCAGCGGAGAGCAAATTTCCTCCAGTTTCATCGCAGAAACACGTTCCAAAATGCCCGCCGTATTCCGAGCCCGTAGCTCAGACAGATGGCTCGGATCTAATACATTAACGGACTGATTATGTATTCCGTTAGCCCTCTGTAATTAGGGGGTTGGTAAAAAATACATAAATAAAAACGATGTCCGTATGTTGGGCGTGTCCCGAGGGCGAAAGCCGGATTCGGATTGGCCGGCGGCCGACACGAAAAGGACGCCCACAATTAGCCCGCTCCAGAGTTAATAATCCCCTGTTATTTTTTCTCTTATTATTCCGCCTTTTTATTTTATTTTTCCGCTCGAGTTTATTTATTTATTTATTTTTTTAATTCCGTAATTCAATTCGGTCGAAAGCCGGAGCGTGGACGACCAGGCCCGTGGCGACGTTTAATTGGAACAGAAGGAGGGCAAACAGTTTATAATTTCAATATTTAATATACGAGATCGTGTAATAATCTATAATTCGCTCGATGTATATGCAATTCGAAACGACAAGGCCTCGTTGTCCTCGACTCGAAAATTGGCGGTGAGAGTGAAACAGTTTTAATATATAATTTCAAGTAATCATTTTCAACTTTCGTACCCCACCTGGATTCGAACCTTTTTACAAGATACAAATAACTTTATTCTTCTAAGAATACAAATAGGACATCAAGAAAAGCGATATACAAATGGTTCGAACACGTTTATATACTTAATTCTTATGATAGAGGCTACTTGAATTTTCTTACAATATTGTTATAATCGGGAAAATTACCAATAAGAACCCGATGACGTAAGCTGCACTAACTTCATTCACTCAATGAATTTTTCCGGAGTTGATATCAATTAATCAATATCTAATTGAAAAATCAAGGCATATTTAGACCATCATGGGGATTAGAGTTGTAAGAAGGGCTCATATATAGCGAAGAGTTTATTCTAGATCTTTGAACTCTACAAGAAGGGCAGAAAAACTATTTTACCTCATTTTAAATTTACATAATTTTACAGTCCTACACATTGATGATTGGGACATTCGTATTGCTTGAAATATTTACAATTCTGGTACAATAGTGGGCAATGTTTCGATATTCCAAAACCGAAGGACATTATTTCCAAAAGATTCCTTTTCGATCCAAACGGGATGTTTTTATTTCCTGAATATTTTCATTTCTCCTCTATTTTAATCTAAATATTTTAAAATGTTGGGGATGATGGTGAAGATACTTTAGGCGTGATACTTAGCCTCTATCTCTCTCTCTCTCTCTTCCTTTTGAAGCTTTCCGCTTTTCGTGTCTTTTTCTCTCTCTGTTTTTTCTCCCTCCGCAGAAAATGATAGTTTTCGCTCCGGCTTCCTTACATCCGCTTTGAAATTCTCATTTGGCCGCTATTGCGTCGTTTTGCGCTCAATTATCCGCCGCCATTAGGCCAAATTATGGCCGGGCAATTAGTGTCGGCCGTGGACACGCGACGCCATATTTAAATTAGACGTCTAATCTCGCCTAATGTTCGAGTTGTCGAGTGTGAGAAGCTGCGCCTTATTCTTGTTTCGAGAATATGCAGTCGGTGGAAAAAAAGAGAATTACTACACGATTACTCTGTTGGAAACAATTTTGGATTTGATGGCGACAGAATGATCTACGACAATAATAAAGGAATACCGTAGATTTCGTGTGTTTCTGTCTCCTCTCGCTGGTTTTGTCTTTTGCTAGACCGGTTTCGGCTGCTCACCCCATCTTCAGTAGGGTTGCTAGTCACTTTTGGCACTTTGGATGTTTTTTGGGGGGCATCCTCACTGCACTGTCACTGTCACTTGTACTGTGGTGGTTGTCTGTTTGTCGTGTGAGTGTATATATATATATATATATATATATATATATATATATATATATATATATATATATATATACAACAGTACAAGTCGGAGTACGATATTACTCCGACGTGAATGTACGACTTTGTAAAAATATTATCTAACATTTATAGCACTGTCGCTAGACCGTTGTCACGTCAAAAGTTGGATTTAAGAATAGAGCATGGACTAATAGAGTTTCATTACACAATCATAACAAGAATAATATATGTTTTATGGTCTTCGAGGGGTTGAAATATCGTAGAAGTCTTACAGAATACAGCGAGAGGAGACAGAAACACGCAGAAATGTACAAAAATAATATCATTACGGATTCGGCAAAACCAAATTGAATGAAGTTCACTTTTGGTTTACCTTCTCTTCATATCTACCGTATTATCCTTAGATTTTATAATGTTAAGGTTCTGTTCTTCGAGCCATAAAGCTTGCGTGGAATATAACGAGCCCAATAATTCTCTTCGGGGTTCGGAAGATGAAGACTTGGAGGTAAAAAAAAAGAAAATTAACCGTGCGTGTACGTCACTCCGAGAGCGGTACTGATTATCCAATTGCTGCGGGGGATGGGAATGGGAGGGTTTCCGCCCCCTCCGGCTTTTATGGAAATTTAAGGAAATTTCGGCCCTACCTTATTACCCTCCTATTTTACATTTCTAATTCAACCTTATGGCCGGTTTCAAATTTCGAATCGTACCTCCATTCCATAACATCCATAATTTTATTTCGTTGACTGACATGAACAATACAAGTATATCTATACTTGATACTTATTCGCATAAATGTAGAAAGGCCCGCGCCCCTAACAAAAAAAATTCGTCATGTACGGTATTCAAAGATAAATAAAGCGCATATGTTGGAAATGTGTACAGATTAAGGCGACGATACGGTACCAGAATTTACCTTTAATTTCAAATTTTAAAACATATCTTATCGTAGCATATACCCCATCACACCTACTAACTATTAACTGTATAAACGAAGCCAGTAAGTCGTAATTTGAGTTGCTCCGCCGTTCTTTGATTCAAGAAAAAGAAATACTTCCCAGCGGTCTCCTAGAGACAAAATGTCTGAACTTGTCTGTCAGCATTTTTCCGCTACAATATTAATTTTGAAAGGAAAATTAAACTAGAAATTTCCTCGGAAAATGTATACCTGTTTTGTGGTCTCCGAGGGGTTGGAATACCGTAGATTTCGTGTGTTTCTGTTTCCTCTCGCTTGTCTGGTCTTTTGGTAGCCCGGTTTCGGCTGCTCGCCATCCTCAGTAGCGGTGTTGTGGTCATTTCGAGCACTTTGGATGTTTTTTGGAGGCACCCTCACTGCACTGTCACTTGTACTGTGGTGGTTGTCTGTTTGTCGTATATATATATATATATATATATATATATATATATATATATGTGTGTGTCTTGTTATTGTGTTTTTCGGGACGTTGTTGGACAAGACACATACATATAAACACGCGACAGACAGACAACCACCACAGTACAAGTGACAGTGGCGAGCATCTTGGTGCCCAATGATTTTTGGGCATCTTCACTGCACTGTCACTGTTACTCGTATACTTCTAGGCAGTACAAGTGAGTAAACATCCAAAGCGACTAACACCGCTACTGAAGATGGCGAGCGGCCGAAACCGGTCTAGCCGAAGACCAAACCGGCGAGAGGAGACAGAAACACACGAAATCTGCAGTATTCCAAACCCTCGCAGACCACAATACAGGTATTCTAAATTAAATATTTTAATGCGTGAAAATATTAACTGATTACTGTTTTGTATACGTATTATAAAAGGAAAATAAAATATATGTTACTAAACTGAAAGACCTGCCAGGCGGAATATATTCAACTATTATATATTATATAAATATATATAGTAATTATTGGTTAAAATTTACTGGAGGGGCTACGAAGGTTATCGGGTGTAATTGATATATCGATCTATACGGATGAATCGATGTCGTTAACTTGTTCAGCCATTGTTTTCATTAAGGCGTCCGACGGGTTGTGCTTTTTATTTTGACCATTCCTTTCTAATTAGGCGGGTTATTTTTTTTTTTAGTTGCTACGGAAGTGTTGAATTTAATTTCTTCGTGTCGTTTAAAGTGTGAGACCGGAAAGAGTGATTGAGATACGTAGGGATCAGGGATTGATTGCGAGAGAGTATGTGTGTCCTCAATGCGGGAAGGGTATGTCTCTTGGACCGTGTTCTAAGATTGAGTCAGATTCCGAATAAGGTTAGTTTTATTATATTATTTTTGTATATATTTCTTTTCGCGCCACAATTACTTTCTTTCCCTTTACTTTGACAATTAACGGTTCTGAAAATTCACTCACAACGGTTCGCTCATATTGCGAATTCACGTTCCTATCGATCTCTCGCGTACGACATATCGATATAATGAAGCCACGCCGACGTAGCCCCTACAGTAAATTTTAACCGTAATTATTTAAAGAATAAAGATAATTTCAAATGATTCTGTAAGTAAGACTCTGGTAGTTGAAGAAAGCCCCCCCAGGGATGTTAGCAGATCTGTGATGGCGCTCTGGGGGGTTACCATTGGCCCTCGGCTTCGACCAATCGGCTTGGCCCCCTCAGAGGCCGCCATATTGACTCTATCCCCTTCTTCTGGATTATCTTACATCTCCCTTCCGTGAAATTGCCCCAATTACCCGGCGGTGTTACATTTCTGACGTTTCCAGTTCCGCGCCCGAGGAGAGGAAACAATTTCTTCGCCACGGTTGGCAATTATTTTGAATTCAAAATTCGTTTCGTTCCAGTCAAGTGTGAATTTCACATAGCAAAATCAAGTGCGCGTATACCCTTTATTTCCTAGCTTTTATTTATTCCGGGGATCGTCGGCAATTTACCTGTGTCGGTTAACACGTTGAAAAAAGCCTAATACATAATATATCATTACATTTTTGTATATTTATATATGAATGAGCTGAAATTTAGCGCAAAAGGTTGAAAGTTCAATTCCGGGATTCGCTATCGGCATAGGCTTGTGTAGCCCTTAGCTTTATGAAAAATTAACTCGAAGCAAATATTCACACCTCTTTGATCTTTCGTATAGTCTATCGAATCGCCTGATATATAACTATAAATAATGAAAATGAAAAGGTAAAAGTTATTTACGAGAGTTGGATATAAAAGTGTGATATTCCGAATCGAATTGGCCGCCAACGTTCCCACCGATTAGGTTTATAAACAGGAATATAATGCGTTTAGTCGCGTGAAAAAATAATGAGAGTACAGTTTTTAATTGAAGTATCTGTGATCTTAATTTGTACAAACAATTTATTATAGAATTGCATAATTGCATTCCGACGCAAAATAAGATCCTTTCCATATCCGAAAAGAGTTTTTCAATAATTTCCAACTGAAAACTCGTTCAATAATAAGCCTAAATATGCAGTCAAATTTCATTACGGGAATTTAAACTTTATTCAGAGCTTTGGATCTTTTATCTACGCACTAAGAGTAATAATTATGCACATAAATGTAGTTAGGCCCGTGGACCGGAACGCATGTAAAATTCGTCATTTCCACAATGGTTGGGGTTGTTTTCAATCGATACTGTTTCTTTAAATCTATCGCACTAACGAATTTAGTGCACAGAAGCTTTAGTGCTACTATTTAACAGTTGTATAATTCATTCGAAATAAGAAATAAAATTACGAATAGAAAGGCTGTCCAGCTGTTAATGCGTAAGGATTGCAATTTTGTCGACTATGTTGTTATTAAGCTGTAATAATTATTGTTGAATATTGTGCTCACAGTTATTGTCGCTATATCAGCAACTGACTAGATTAGTACATTATTGCCGAATAATAATAATTTTGGGTTATGACCTGGAGAGAGTTGACGCTGTGCAGTTTGAGCAGTAAAAGTGGGGAAACAGTGTCGAATTGTTTACCTCTCTGTCTGGAATTGGAAAGCCGTTGTTGTGAGCCCGAAGAGGCGCCCGAAGTATGCACCGGGCCGAAGTTCGGTTTCCGACTGAAAGGCGGGACTTGGACCAGACTTGGAGTCCTGGGACCTCCTCAGACACGGGGTGCGTGACGTTTCACGCGGCCAACGGGTACGGAACAACACACGAAATCCCACCGGTTCCCGAATTGGGTAATTACGCCGTTCGGTAAAAAGAGTAAAAGGTAAGACCGCTGGGGTACGATAGACGCTCCTTGCGTCCAGCGATCTAACTCCTATAGGGCACTCGTTGAAACCTTCGAAGCCCTGAAATTGCACCCGTTCTGGGTTTAAATACCCGAATTACAATTTCCTCTGGGTGATTAGCAGGTGTCTCCCTTCACTTGTCCGGTCCTACGTTTATATTATTCTGATTCAGGGAACAGTCCCCACAAATGGAGCGTAATGTACGAAAATGTTTAAAAACTTCGGTCAAAAATGTTAAGCGAAGTTGTATTTATACGGATTTTTCTTTTAACCTTTTCTTATTTCTCGTGATAAAAAAACCTATATAAACTTGTGATACGGAAGAAAGTTCTAAATAATAGAGCGAATTACTCGATACAATGTATGTATTCTTGAGATCTTCCGCTTCTGGTTTGGTCTCACGCTAGACCGGTTTCACAGGTAAGACAAAAAAAGAAAGGGAAGAAGATTTAATATTACTTAAAATTTTTTTAAGAACACAGAAAAAACCCTATCTCTTGTCCAGTGGATTAATAATTTCATTAAGCCTGTAACGTCCTATATTTTTTGGGACAAGGAATTTTCCTTTTTGGGTAATAACGATTAAAATTGAAAGTACTTAAAATAATTACGCCGACGCGAACCTGAACGTAAACCTGGCACAATTCCAAAAACTAATCAGAATATAATTACAAATATTAAAGCAATTAAACGGTTTGTGTTCGCGATAACCAGAATCGACACATCGGATTTAACAAATAAGACGTCAACTTACAGAGGTGTGGACACTTGAGTATTTTGCTACAAATCGTTATGTCTTATTTTTTATCACATTAATAATCATTATTACTATTGTATCATCAAGTTACTGGGCTTAATTTACTTAACCCTCTATGGGCCAGTGTAACGTTTAGGTCACATTTCAATTTATCGAGATTTTACCAAATAATTATAGCTTTTTTCGTGAGATGGCGCATCAATCTTAATCCTATAACCCTGTGAAGACAACCAATATCAATTTTTTTAATTTTATAATCGCTGATTTTTCGTTACCCCAATTTTTTTTTATTTAAAATAAAAATTCGGCCCATAGAGGGTTAATATTTATCCCCACGATGGAAAATGTTCGTGTTTAACAATAGCTATTGTCAAGACTTCCGGAAGGGTTTAAAACTTTGAAATTTCAAGGGACTATTTACTCTGGGGAAAAAATACGAGTTGGTCCTCGGCATTTTGGACAGTATTTAATTTTAGTATTTTTCATGTTGATATTGGTTAATTTAAAAGTACAAAATGTGTCCATACTCGATGCTGGTGATAATTCACTACCATCAAAATCAAACATGTCCGCCGGCTACTCTTTCCTCTGGAGATTAATCGTCCCTCCGTGTTTTTCTTTTTCGGTCTCCACGATAAAAAGAAATGAGGAATAATAAAGGCGAAAGGCCGAAAGCGGGCCTGGGGTAAAGTATAGGAAATGTGAGGGTCGCCCGAGGGGACGCAGCTGCAATTTGGCCGTCCCCCCGATCGACACCAATTATCTGTCCCCGCCCGTTGAACGAGAGGGGAGAACAGACAGACCGGTGAAAAAGAACCCAACAAGAGAGAGACGAGAGAGAGAGGGAGAGAGAGAGAGAGAGAGAGAGAGAGAGAGAGAGAGAGAGAGAGAGGGAGAGAGAGAGAGAGAGAGAGAGAGAGAGAGAGTGAGAGAGGGGCACAAAACACAAGATTGAAAAGAAAATAACGCTCGATCACAGCGGACGGACGGTTTCTTTCATGAAGAAAGAGAGATATTGGAGGGAAAGTTCCTTCCAAACTTGCCAATATCGATTAATGAAAAATAATAGTCAGACCCAGACAAAATAATACCTAACGACAGACATTTGTTTTCCATTAACAAAAATCACCCAATGCAAACAGATTTCCCTGTCTCGGTTGAACAGACTTGGATGTTCAAGCAATGGAAGAGATTGAACAATGGTCCAAGAAGAATCCTTTTTTTTCACAAAAAACAATTAATCTTTCCTTTGATTACAATTTTCATAACTGTATCTTTTTTAATTTATTAAATATAGATACGTGAATTTTTAATATTGAACCTAATGTGTATCACTTAATGTATACTTAAGTATATAGATTGGTATATACCATTAAGTATATATTTAGCCGTTATCCATATTTAATGTATAGATTATACCAGCAAGTGTAAATTTTAACATAAACATTGTTAAAAACCAATAGGAAATATCGGTGTTTTCTAGTGTTGTTTAGCACAAAATTCTTTTAAATTGGAAAAATATTTCAGTTCCCATGGTTAGATTCAGAATAATTTCCACTGTACATACATCATTCGTTAACAAATTGTAAGTCATACAGTATATAAGTCAAACTGCTGAATTGAAAAAAATTGTTTGTTATGGCGTTAAGCACGTATTGATTTTATGTCACGAATTGATATAATCGGTGAAATGGTGACTGGTGCAATTTATTTTGTAGGGAGTGGAAAAAGTAAAAATGGATCTGGGCTAAAAAACGAATGAAATTATTTTAACATTTTTCAACCTACATTTTTATAATAAAATGTTTGTGGCAGTTCAATATTTTTCCCCTATATAACACAATCCAGGAGCCAATTAAGTTTTCCTATGGTGCATGCATAATACTTGAAATATGAACCTCTACAAATGGTCTGAACCATTTCTTTAAATACTTAATATATCACATAGATTTGTTCCCTGTAAAATTGTTTTAGCAGTGAGCGGATTTTTAACTGAGTACATGTAGCAATTACTCCACTCCATAATAATAACCAAAACAAAATAAATAAAATGTAATTCATCTAAATAATGATTATCATTGTAAAATAATAAGTGTGCAATACAAATCTTAGCACACACAAAGAATATTTCTTTCATTTCAAAATTTGTTTTGCACATTTCAAGTAGTGTCGATATTAAAACATTATTAAGTCCAATTACTAAGCAAAGTGTCATTCTTACAATTCATTTTATCATTTAAACAAATTATGTTTTAATTAATCCACCGTTTTGTTTTAATTAATTGTTTTTATTAATTCAAACCTTAAGATTATTAATTCCATTACAATCACAGTGCAGAAATGTACAAAAACTATATTCTAATTTTTATAATGTAATTTTTATGAACATGTACTATGAAATAATAATTATTATTATGAATCCTTACTTATTGATATATAGAACTTAAATCACTTGTTAAGAAATATATAACATTTTAAAATAATAATGTTCCTCACACATTTATGGATTACATGCTGCAGCCTTTCTATTCATTTTTTTTAATGCCTAATTTGTGGAATTATACACCATAAAATCGTTAACAATATCCCATGTTGTTTTTTTATTAGTAAAATAAAAGTGAATTACACTTTTTGCACTATGTATTGACTTATTTGTGGATTAGAAAAACATCTTAAATATCCACCCATAAGAAAATAGAAAGAACATTAGAACTGAATAGTAAATATATTTACCAGCACATAAATGTAATCTGCAGGATCCAGAAATTCGTTCATCTTCAGAAAAGCGCACGAAATTAGAATTTTCTCGAAAACTTAAAACAAAAACGGTAGTTAAGATAACCGAAATGTTTCCAACTATTTTCTAGCGCGACTGCCTGTGACGTCATCTAGTGGCAGAATAGCAAACTAAACAATGCAAAATATCTCCTGTAATTTTTAACATAGTTTAATAGCCAATTCATTAAAACTTAAGAAATCATTTAAAATGTATGAAGTACATTTAATCGCATTCGAAAAAATTATATTGCTTACAAAAATCAATTCAAAGACATGAGGTGCCTGAGGCAGCATGAGGCTATAAAGTAATTTTATATACCCAGTTAAGTTAAAACGACCAGGAAGGTTTCTACTGTGCAAATATAACACTAAACAAATTTTACGTAAATAAAAAAACAAGGATTAATGAGCTTATACATACATTATGTACATGTTTATTTAATAATATATAATTTTAATTTCTTGGAAATTGAGTTGTATGTTTTTCTTAGTGAAATTATTATGTAGGTTCACAATCCACTCATTCATAATTTATTTTAATATAAATGAATCTGACATTTAAAATTCAACTTCTTGAATCATCCCCACAAATACTTTTGCAAGTAATGCTTTTATAAATAGAATGCTAACATAAAACTGAATATGTTAATGACATCATTGTTTGCTGAGTGTTGAACAACAACTCAAAAATTAGACATTAATGGGAAAACTCAGTTAAAAAAATGAAAAAATTGCCAAATATTTTCTTGGAGTAACATCATTTAATGACATTAAGTTCTATTGTTAACATTGTTGTTTTAACTTCAAAATATACACAACATATTTTACAGGTTAATATACAGGGAATTTCATTCTCACGAAATAAATTACTTATAGAGAAAAATCAATTCATTTACAAGAAATTATGGAATAAAGATATATTCCTGGTTAAATCCAGACCACAAGGATACTTTCTTGTGCTGTGATATAACACTAAAGGTATTGATATGAGACCTGTTCATTTAATAAAACTAATGTATCATGTCGCACTGATTTTCAGATGGGGATATAATAAACCAGTTCAGTATAAGAAATGACTACAATATATTTATTATAAATTAGTCAATTGCAAATAGATAGCAAATCTCGGCAAACAGAATTTATACCGTAGATTTCGTGTGTTTCTGCCACCTCTCGCTGGTTTGGTCCTTTGCTAGACCGGTTTCGGCTGCTCGCCATCTTCAGTAACGGTGTTAGTCACTTTTGGCACTTTGGATGTTTTTTGAGCATACAAATGACAGTGTCAGTGCAGTGTGGGTGCACAAAAAACATCCAAAGTGCCAAAAGGGACTACTAACACCGCTACCGAAGGTGGCGAACGGCCGAAACCGGTCTAGCAAAAGACCAAACCAGCGAGAGGAGACGGAAACACACGAAATCTACGGTATTCCAACCCCTCGCAGACCAAAAAACAGGTATGTTATAAACAGAATTTATATATTGACATATATAACGACATAAGGGCGAATTCGTCGGTTACCTTCAAGTACATAGTCACGGAGTTGTCATGATAAAGTCACTGCTCAGTTCTCTGTAGTAACTGTAGACAAGAAGAGTGAAGTATACGTTGATGGCTGAAACAATAAATGACGAACAAATAAATATATTTCATAAAATATAATGATTGTAATATTGTTTTAAAATATTGTTCGGTAAATTAACATTGCGGTGTAAATAGAAAGGTCACATCACATCAACGGTAATTGAATTATTGAGTTTCTCGTCATTCAGTAAATATAACCTGCGTACGTACCCAAATTAACCAATTCCCAGAGTACTGTATAAACAATATCTACATGGAAGAATGACATCGGTACGTAAATGAGAATGATTATTACGGTAATCACAATCATAATTCCTTGAAAGACGACCCACGTTTTTATGTAGTACGGTTTATTCTGCGAAATAGAAAATCGGTAATTATTAATACTAGAATTGCGTGGAATTATTACTATTACTACTACTGGATTTATTATATTATTACTAGAAATAAGTGGAAGCGGGAGCATTTTACCTGATAGATACCGAGGAGGAGATAGAACGCCATTAGTCCCTTGAAGAAATACGACAAGATGTAGAAGTAGAGTACAGTTGACTCTAACAAAAACAGTAATTTTATATTAAAAATCAACCTATCGGCTATAGAAATTTTTTATAACAGTGCATATAAAGTAAAGATAAAATAGGTTTAATTTTTAAACGACGGAGATCGTGAAAGTTGGAATCTTCTCTCTCCACCAGCACGTATAGATATAAAACTTACCGTCTTCAATAAAGTTGTAAATTCCGAAACTGTGCCAACCGTACATCTTGTGGACCCAGTCGATAATACCGAACAGAAACATCAGCGAGTTGAATACCTGAAACGAAATGAATGCACAACATTGCTGCATAACTGCGGAACCGTTCATATCATACCTATTCCGTCATATCGTCATTTTTTCCGTTCAGTGACTTCATACAAATGCGGTTCGTAGACCGATACTATAAAACCAAGTGAATCTAATACCTATATTACCTCGGTCTTGAGAATAGGGCTCTCAGTGGAGTGGAATACCGGAGGTTAGGTCATGAGTCCCGGTTATGCTAATTATTGTTTTGTGTACGACATCAACGCGAAATTTGTCCCCTCGTTAACCACTTTATATCGTTACTGATTGTGCCGAAACAGTTTCGATGTTATTACTAGTCGCAAAATCGATGGGGACCTCCGGGTCGGAGGACACTCCGGTCCGGTATTCCAGGCGTAGAAACTCTGCAGGATAGAAAACTTCAAAGTACGTTCAACTGAAAGGTACTGTAGGAGAAAACGGACCAACACAGTGTGGGCGACTATCTTGGTGGCCGTTTCGAGGTTGCACCCGCAGAGGGACCCGTTCAGCCGGGGTATCCTCGAGAGGTCCGGCGGCGAAGGCATCTCTCCTGCTACGTCCGCGTTCGGGGCTCAGAAATTATCCCAATTCCGAATTGACCGCTGGACCGACACTAAGGACCAAACTTCCGTCTGCAAATTGGTAATAATAAACTAGTTATTAGGGCCGTCTGGAGAAAAGAGAAATAGAACAGGTCTACTTGCCGGTTTCTAGTCGGGTTAAATGAATACATTTTTATATATTATATATAAATATGCTAGTTATTTATTTGCACAATATACACTGATATTCGCCGCGTCCAAACAGGGGTTTTAGTCGGTGAGCCATTATTCGAGAATGCTACCTGACAATTATCAATACTGGCGGCCGAAAGTTGAATTCGGTTTGGAAAAAGTTTAATTTCACTTATATTTAGTTGGCCCACGAGAGCTTTAACGGGATAATAAGTTTTTGTCGGCTTGAATTTCTGTCCCAAATAGAATAATACTCACGGTCCGAACTGATAACTGGCGGTGTCTTACAGTGTTGAACTGGCACTAATCGGATACCGAAGTGTTAAGCGTGAACTGATAACACCGGGGGGGCCTTGAACCCCTCCAGATTATGGTCTCCGGGCCTCCGTTATTGTCTAGAAAACATCTCCCTTTCGCCGTTTATTTTTTTGTTCTCAATTAAAAGAACGAAAACATCTCAATCAATTTACAGCTTAAAGTTTTATGGCGTTACTTATTTATACCCGATTGTTCGGAATCAATTGATTCGTTTCTCATTCAAGCGCGATATTCACGAATTGCCTAAATAATATTCATTATATCCGAGACAATATTAATTCGCACGATCACAGGACAGGGTCCTCAAGTAACTGCCCTTTCGTACACCCGCCGTAGGGAGATTTAGGACAGAACGGACAAAAACAATTTATACAAAAATAATTTAATTTCGCATAAAACAAAAATATAATCGTCTAAACGGCTAGATCATAGTGGCCCTGTTGTACGGTACTGGGCTCTGGTCCGTCTGGCGAATTTTCATCGAATAATAGCTGCTCACGACCAGGATCAAATAGACGGTATAACCTGTGCGGAAATATAAAAATTTGCGTCAAATGACCGATATTAGAAAAAATATTTAATCTATACGAAAATATAAATGTATAATCCTGTGTAATTAAGCTCAGCAGGTTAAGCATAGTGCGATGTTGTATTAGTCTAGAATACCTGATTTGTGGTCTGCTCAGGGTTGGAATACCGTGGATTTCCTCTGTGTTTCTGTCTCCTCTCGCCGGTTTCGTCTTTTGCCAGACCGGTTATCGGACTGTCACCGTCACTTGTACCGTCCAGAGTACCGGTACAAGAGGTGCAGAGTGGTACAACGTCCAGAGTACCGGAGCGACTGAACACCGCTACTGAAGATTCGGCGAGCGGCCGAAACCGGTCTGGCAAAAGACCAGACCAGCGAGAGGAGACAGAAACACACGAAATTTAGGATGTTTTAATTTTATCGGGTGCTTCCACTTATATATACAATTATGTACAACTAATTATATACATTATCCATTTTTCTGTTTGCGTACCGTAGGTAAACGCGTGGAAAATTAATTGCACCTCAATATTGTATTCGTACTCGTTTTCACTGAAAAATATGACGGATTGAAAGACGAACCAGACGAGCATTAGGATGAGTTGGATGAAAAGCCAGTATTTTATCCATTTAAGCCTGTCCTGAACAACGATAGAAATGTACGGTTAATGAAAAAGAAAATCACCAAAAACTGGGAATATTTATGAAAAATATTCGGAAATAGTCGTAGAACGGAAATAATATAGAACCGGGTAAGTACGCCGTGTATGTATCCGACCGCAAGAATATAAATAGTACGGACGTTTGCTGTTTATGAAAATCGAAAATAGAATAAGAATAATCGAATAAAATATGAAAATAAAAATACCTGATTGACCCCCTTCAGCAACAATATCGACAGGAAAATTGCGCATAAACCGGTGATCGTCATTTTAACTGAAAACAGGGTATAAACAATTCCCATTATTCACATCTCAGGCTATTGATGTTTCCTTAATAAGAAAATTGAACATTGCGGTACACTATTTATGGCTCTGTTTTTTGCTCATTGAACACGACCGCTCGTAAGTAATCGAGGACATCTTTGAAACAGAAAACAATTTGGCGATTGATTAATTTTCTTAAAACTACTATATAGGAGCGTGCCCGAATGTTTTCGGCTTGCCGCCACCGTCAGTAGACACTTTAGATTGAATGGCGACTAAAATCTTTCAGTTTTATAGATCTTCAGTCTCCTCTCGCCCTTTTACCGTCGCAAAGTAATTGCTAGTAAAAAAGGCCGCACTACTGTCATTTCTGATTGAAATTATTATTCTGAATTGTGAGTGTTTTCAACATGTTTTCACGATGTTCAACTTACCGATCGGGATCCAATTGACGGACAGTTTTGGAAAGTCTGAAAGAGTCTTCATCACAGAGCCCAACAGCATAAATCCACCAAAACACTGTATATAACAGGTATATATATATATATATATATATATATATATATACACACACATATATAAGGAGAGGATTCGAAATATTCTTCGCATGAGATTTACGCCTTATTTACAGTAAACTACGTACGTTTAACAGACTGGATATTTAAGTAAATAAAAACAAGAATGGAGTAAATATTAAAATTTTTAGTAGTAGGTACACTGACAATCCATATATTTTCCAACATACCACACGTATTATTTCGCATACCTATCATTAGTAAATATTTAAAGAATCCTGAAAATTGTATTATGAGAAAAAAATAAATTCTTATTTTGTAAAAAAATAAATGGGAGATTTAATTTTTTAGATCACCCTATTTATGGACAAATTTCATACGTATCCTCCGATTCGGTCCAAAGTTGGCTCATTTCGCCCCGCACGAAGTGTTGTTTTTTTTCTCAAAGCGACGAAACTTTACATAAAAATTGCACATAACAATTATAATCCAGTTTTTAAACGTAGAAAATAAATATGTGTTGGCCCCGCCCGCGACTCGCTAAGCGTTGGCGAAATACTTTGGAGTTAGACTGATATCTTTCACAGATATACGGAAATAAAGGTCGTCCAGACCTAGGAAATAGGTATATACGTACAGATATATAGCTGTAAATGGATATTACCGCTTGTATTGTTCCTATTATCCGAGCCCCCGTCTTGGACGTGCAGCAGAAACAGCAGTCCAGCGTAGGCGTGACATATTGAAATATGTCGCAACCCATCTTCTTTTTCTCTCTCTCCCTCTTTCTCTCTCTCTCTCTGTTTCAACATTTGAATCATGGGAATCGAAATTACAATAATTTTTAATTGTATTTAATTCAATAGTTGTTTTTCCTTAAAACAATAATAGCCGGGCGAGCCGGTAAATAATTCTAGCGAGAATATGGAGAAGATCAATAATTTAATCAGTTAATTTTTATTTTGATTATTAATTTAATGAACTAGTTGTAAACGCGGAAAATTCGTTTGAATTGTTGGAATCTAAACAATCGCTTCGGTGTATTGAGGGCTTGTATAACTGGAAGACGGTAGGCGTTAAATGTATTGAGGGACGGTGTATAACTTGAAATCGGAAGGCGTTCAGCCTATTGAGTAAATTCATGCAATTGTGCTTGATGCGTGTTGCAGAACAAATTATACAGTAAATAATACAATTATTATTCTGTTTAACATAACTGTTTTTTGGTCTGCGAGGGGTTGGAATACCGTAGATTTCGTGTGTTTCCGTCCCCTCTCGCTGGTTTGGTCTTTTGCTAGACCGGTTTCGGCTGCTCGCCACCTTCAGTAGCGGTCACTTTTGGCACTTCGGATATTTTTTGGGGGGGCCTCCTCACTGCACTGTCACTGTAACACTGTAATACCGCTATTGAAAAAAACCAAAACAGCGAGAGGAGACAGAGATACACGATATCTATGGTATTCCAACCCCTCGCAGACCACAAAACAGGTATGTCGAATAAATTTACGTTTAAGTTTAAACAGCCTTTTATCTTTTGTCCCAGACGAATTCGTCTATATCCTTGTCGCTCTCACCGTCGCTGTACACCCTGGCCGAACAGTAGCTGCCGATTGCCAAGAGGCAGCAGATGTTCAGGACTGGAACAACAATTATTATTTAAGTAAATTATTTACAATTTAATGACTCCGAAGTTTGGCATACGGGAAGAGGAAGCGCCTCGTACGCACGCAGTCATACAACTGAATATTCTGAATATTTAAGCCTGCCAGAGCCAGGGCGAAAATTGGTAGGGTGAAAGTCTGTCATACCCGTGCAGAAAACCAAGTGTAATATCAGAATTTCCACTCCCTCGGCTTCGTCGTCGACGAGGACTTGAAAGCCGTCGAAGACAATGACGAAAATGGTGAACAGCAGCTGGGCGAGAAACCAGTGTTCGATTAAGTCCAATCTATCCTGCGATCAGAAATAGTAAGTTTTCAGACACCTTTTGTATCGTATTTCGGTTTTAAGGTGAAATATATTCTCAGATCTTCAATATTCCCACCTTTTGTATCCCTATCAGTAAAAATATGGCAAATAGGACCAGGACACCACCGGTGATCGGTACAATCCCTGAAAAAAAGAATTTTAAATATATTTAGACTCTAATATTTATCATATATTAATATATTTCCCCCTCGTCGCAATTGTAATTGCAATGGGTTAAAATTCAGAATGAGGACATTATTTTAATTGTTTTATTACACTGAACCTAAATTGAACTTACAACTTTTCCAATTGTACGGTTCGGGATAGTATACGAAAATGTCTTCTATCGGGTTGAAAATAATTAGATTGATCCCCGCGATAAACAGAAATATGCCCACGATCTGTAACATTACAATATTAACTTAAAATTATCATATTATTGTAATCGTTAGATAATTTAAAGACTGTTGCATAGGCTGGCCTTCCTTGGTATAGATACTTCCTTGGTATAATGGTATAGATTCGTTTTAGTGATAAGGAGTATTGTACATGTTCATCTAATTACATCAGTTAAATAATGGATTGGGAATTTAGTACCGAAAATAGCGAAATTAGAACAGTATATTTTTCTTGGAAATTAAAAAAAATGTTGCGGGTAATTGGCAAAAACTCAATTTGCTCAAATATAGGTCGGAGACAACTATGTTCAAAACTATGTTTTGTTCCCACCTTATACCCTCCAGTTCATCTTCCCATTATTAACACTCTACAAGCATAACAGCGACATATAAATAATTTGAATATTTTTTAAAATTTTCTTTGTACACGGGGCATGCATTTATAAAAATGGCCACCAGACATTACCCCTTGAAACAGTGCATATAAATTCTGATTCTTAGGTCTAAAAAGTCTGAATTATATAAAGTGAAAAATGTACCGGAAAAACGTTTAAACGTTTAATCAGATGAGATAAGTAAGAACCAAAATATCGTACTAACATAAGAGCCAAAAGTTTTTATGGCGATGTAAATTAACGCGTAATAAAGTGTTTCGGTAACCGTAAATGCAACCTACCCAATGTAAGTTGAATAAATTCTGTATATATTGAGATATTGACCAGTCTCTTCATCCTTTAATTGGGCCTCTTAATTTTCCCACCGTCCCATAAAAATTCTCTTTATTATTACCATTAATTGCTTAATAAAAGAGGTAATATTACCGCCTGAAATATGCCGATGAGGCGGGCTCCTCTCTTCGACGAGAAGCAACAACAACAGCACCAGAACACAGTCGGAACCAGTAGAATTATCTTGCAGCCCATTTATTCTCTGTCCAACAGTTTAAAACTGATTCAATGCCTTCAACTGAAACTGTATACTATTATGTATATATATATATATATATATATATATATATATATATATATATATATGTTAAGTTCGCAATGGTATGTGAGCACAGTCCGTACTTTTTCGTTCCTTTTTTCATAATTTCCCAGTAATTAAGTGCACACTTCGACAAAATCCGATTATCATGCATCCTTACCTTTTATTGCTGTACCCGATTTTCCCGATTAGAACCACTGTTCGGCGATGGACCCGTTTTCGATACGACCTCGAAGAGAGATATCGTTTTACAGCGGTGTCGTTGCGCACGAATAATGACTGGTGAGTGTTATCGTATTCCGAAATAATAACGCGAATACACGCATTTATATTTACGATATATGGAGAGACTACTTCGATTGATGAGACGGGCAAAGCGCCCGAACGTAAATAACAGGGACAACTGAAATATTTCATTTAGCGAATGAATCCCGGTCGTTATCTCGACGCGAGGTCAGACAGAGGCTTAAATTTAAATTATCGCCGGTCATCAAAACTAGAGTTCAGCTTCGTATCATACTCAGATTCGGATTTTAAACAGAATACATTTTCGACGCCCGAGTGTAACTGATTAAATTGACTTGGGATTTCATAAAAAATTCCAGTAGCAATTCGTCATCAACACGGGTAATTATTGCTGTAATACAGAAAGAATCGAATCAATAATATCCCTTTTTTCTTATTGGAGCGATAAGTAATGTCAAGGTGATTATGGAGGAGGGGGATTGTTGTAATCCAAATTAAATATTCGATAATTCGACTGTATTTTGTTTTTGTATATAACGTGTATTTACTTAGATGTAATGAAAGCAGGATTGATTCAAAGCTTTATATATATATATATATATATATATATATATATATATATATATATATATATAGTGTTGGGGAAAAATTAATTCATTATTTGGTCGCTAGACGGCATTACTAGCGCTTAAACAATGGCGAAATGTGCTTGTTTTGTAGGGCAATCCCCCCCTGTTCAATAAATTTGATCCTATAAGATGAATACAAAACGAGATATATGGCAGTGATTCCATCTTGGGACCAAATAATTACTTTTTCCCCTATCTAATATATATATATATATATATATATATATATATATATATATATAAATTAATTAGATATAAATATAAATGTAAAAGGTGACTTGGGTGAGGGGTATTGGCGCAATGGTCGCAAATAAAACTGATTACTTTAAATAAATTTTTATAAATAAATGCCACCTAGTGGACTAGTTATGTATTGTCCTCCATTTCGTAGGAGGCCGGAGTCATCCGGGGTTGGTCTACTTGGCGGATCTTCAGCGAGTAGTAGCTGGCGACTACTACCAGACAGTAGAGCGGAAGACCGAGGTCGATCAGGACATACAACAGCGCCAATATGATTATCGAATATGTATTGTAGGACGTATTCTCGGATATATTCTCATATGGATTCATGTTGTCAATACATGGGACTGGGTTGAGAATTGCCGCCGGCATTTGGACCAAGTCTAGGACGGTTGTCAGAAGTATCGAAGCCGTTTCCAAATAGAGCCAATACTTGATCAAGTTGATTCTGTTCTGAGAGGAAAGAAAAGAAATAACGGTTAATAACGTGTATTCGACCGGCAACTAAATAATTGCGGATTTTTTCCATCCATTTCATAAATATATTGGGGGACTTGTAGAATGGAATTGGAATACAAGTTTATGATAGCAGTATATACAACAGAATGTCCAGCGTTATCGTTTCATAAATTTTATTACAATTTTAGACATACTGTAGACGCCTGAAAAGGAAGTGGCCACGCGACCTAAATGTTTAAATAAAATGTTTAAATAAATAAAATTAAAAAAAAATAATAATAAATAAATAAAATAAAATAAAAAATTTAAAAAAAATATAAAAAAAAGGGGGGGAACTAGTGGGTTTCTCCTCTAATTGTTGACTATTATAGCTAGTGCCTATATAAATGTTGCTTGTTGTATACTTTTACAGTTGTAACAATAAAAGAGTGAGAAAAAAAAGACATACTGTAGATTTCACGTGTTTCTGTCTCCTCTCGCTGTTTTGGTTTTTTGACCGATAATCCGATTTAAGACTTGGGACGATTAATAAAATACGGCGAACAGCCGAAACCGGTCTGGCAGAAGACAGAACCGGCGAGAGGAGGGATCTACAGTATTCCCAACCCCTCGCTGGCCACAAAACGGCTATTCTACATGTTAGAATTTTTATAGAACAGACCTCCTTCGTGAGAAGTGTAAAAATGATATAACCATTACCTGATTTACACCCTTCAGCAGCAGTATCGACAGCACGGCTTCAACAGCGCCGTGCGTGGGTAGTATTACTGAAAAAATATTGAATCTCAGTCGTTCTTTGCCACTGTGAAAAAGTCAACGCACAAACCAACAGTTGATTGTTTAGACCATGCAGTGTATATATGCAAAGTGGACTTGTATGTAATATTCAGGCACAGGATATTGAATTGAGTGAAAAATCATATATAAGTGGAACTTACGTTCGGTCAAACGGATTGGGGTGAGGCAAATAAATAACTTGTACATGACGCCCAACAGAATAAATATCGGACCGAATATCTGCAACAGAAAGGATTACGGCGATGTAATAGTGCAATTCATTTCAAAGCCAAAAATCATATCGAACAACTGCATTAACAGTGGCAACTGAGTGTGCACATGGCAACACAGAATTGGGACCTAACTTTTTTTAGGCGAGCGAAAAACAGTTCCGTATAGAACATAAGATAGCTAAGTATTGAAACTCTTCCGTAGATTTTTGTGTTTCTATCTCCTCTCGCCGGTTTGGTCTTTTGCTAGACCGGTTTCGGCCGCTCGCCATTTTCAGTAGCGGTGTTAGTCACTATTGACACCTTGGATGTTTTTCGGGGGGCACCCTCACTGCACTGTCACTGTCACTTGTATGCCCAAAAAACATCCAAAGTGCGGAAAGTGACTGACGCCGCTACTGAAGATGGCGAGCGGCCGAAACCGGTCTGGCAAAGAGGAGACAGAAACACAAAAAATCTACGGTATTCCAAACCCCTCGCAGACCACAAAACAGGTATGTTAAACTTAGGGGTATTCGTACAGAATTCTAGTCCGAAAGAAAATATACACTAAGATAAACATCGACGGAGGGAGATTAAATTAGCTGGGACATTAATTTTAAAGAAACTGAGTGAAGTTCTTCAACTGGGCACTCTCTCGCCCAACATATAGCCTACGTGACTTACGGCCCACTTTCGTTTTACCTTGACAACACTTCTTTTTTCTTTTTCTTTTTTTGCGCGCGCATACAGTGTTTCAGAAACACTCGAACGGGAATATCGTTCAACACTAGGAAAATAATACTTAGGCGCTTCCTACGGCCTGCAATGTGCCGATGATCCTGGCGCCGGTCTTCGCGGAACTGCAAGAGCAGCAGGTCAACGTCGGCGGCACCTTCCGAAATACGTCGAAGCTCATATTTCTGCTGAAGAAAAAAAAAAGACATCCTTTAAGTCGATTGGAATGAAATTCAGAAGTTGAATTTTACGCTGTGTGAAAGCGAAGTGAACGCTGTTTCTAATTGAAATTATACTAACGTCAACGCCGCTGCCGCTCGAAAATGCCGACCTTTAACGCAGGTTATGATAACCTTACCAGACATCTGACAGGGCAGATAACACGGGGGGATTATTCCCGGACCCAATATCGATCCGGCAATATAATACGGGAATGTGTTTTTTTTTCGGGAATACTCACCGGGAATAATAGGTCGTGGCGGGAACCGATCTGTGGAAACACGTCCGACGTGTCTGGACTGCGAGGGACGTTTGTACTCCCGGTGCTGCATCCGTTATCTCGGCCCGTCAACGCTCAGGTCACGCACGTCATATACTACCAATTCCGTGAACACTATTGTGGAACACGCTCTTCAGCTTAAACGAAAACAATCCAACACGACGACTTTCGTGCGTCCGTTTTTCTTTGCTACTTTGGGAATTTTTTCGAATAATTATTTAATTATACCGTAGATTTCGTGTGTTTCTCTCTCTCTCTCCTCTCGCCGGTTTGGTCAGCGCTCCTGACGATGGCGAGCAACCGAAACAGTTCGCTATAGAACATAAGATAGCTAAGTATTGAAACTCTTAAGGGTATTCCGTAGATTTTTTTGTGTTTCTGTCTCCTCTCGCCGGTTTGGTCTTTTGCCAGACCGGTTTCGGCTGCTCGCCATCTTCAGTAGCTGTGTTAGTCACTTGTGGCACTTTTCTTGGGCATCCTCACTGCACTGTCACTGTCGCTGACAGTACAAGTGAGTCAACATCCAAAGTGACTGACAACGCTACTGAAGAACTTTTGGGAAAAGTATTTTTTGCACAGTAACAATTATATCTCATTCATTCTACCTGACTCATTAAAAATATTGAATAATATTTTAGGAACATTTTAAAGAAATAAATTAAGTACAATGTGGGTAAAGAAACAGATAAAATTCTCCACTTGAGAAGAAAACTAGCATGTTCATTTTTTATAATGTCATATCAAGGCAAGGATAATAGCTCTGGATGGAAATATTAGAATTATAGAGTATATTATAATTCATATTTTACATATGAATATTTAAATATGCAAAAGAATCAGCGAGTGTTTGTTTTCTGGTAGAATTTATTTTTTATTGCCATTAATTGTTTAATTATTATAGAACAAAAGCAAATCTTATTCCGCCTAATAAAGAACAGTTGATGTGGATACTGACAGGCCAAATCCCCATTTCAATTTTTTATTTGCGGTCGAAATTATGCCTAAAATTAAGATAGCCAAGAACAACTCCTCCGGCGACAGGATTGGTTTGTACATGATTAATGTACATGATGATCTTAATTTCAAGTTATTCTGCTATTTATGCTGTATACTTTCGTTCGTCCGTAGTAGGTCGCTACTGTTGAGATGAACATTATGTTGAGAACTGAAATTAAAATTCAACCCGTGTTATCAAGCGGCAAAATGAGTCGCTGGGTTTTCGTAAATTTTTTTTAAGCGACGATTCCTTACCAGCAGTTATAACGTGAATCAAAAGTTCGGGAAAGAACTTGCCGAAAGTTAAAAACAGTGTTAATACAGCTACGGTGAGCAAAGTCATTGTCAGGAGAAAGATTTCCATGGATAACCACATCCAGACGTACGACAGTTTCTTCTGTTTTACAAGAAAGAAAAGAAAAATTTCTAACACGCATACTTAAATGTTTTAATCAGAAATAACTATTTGCAAACTGTTTTATTAAATTCGTTAAAACAATAATGATTAGTTTAATTAATACCTGTTTAACACCTTTAACTAGGAGAACACCCAAAACAGCGTGCAACAGTAGGTGGAGAAAAAAAGAGACATCGTAGGACACAACTGCAAGAAATTGTTGAATATTTGTTAAAACTGTATCGTAGCAACGATAATTATCAAATCGACGTAACATAAATTTGTACCTGCCGTGATAATAATTTCTTCGTACAGTCCATTCAGTTCATTTGTGTATTCCATTATTTTCTGGAAGGCTTCACTAAGCCCTAAAAGGCATGCTGATATACTTAAAACCTGAAACAATGAAATCTCTATACTTATCATTAATATAGTATAAATATTATTTCCGGATTCATATAGTCCATTACTCTTTAATTTATTTAATTTGACTACCCTCTAACTCATGTGTAACGCTCATCCACGGAGGAGGGAGGGAGACATATTAGCTGAAGAACACTATATACCACATAGTATTTATATACCATCAAAATATTTCTTCTTATAATTCTTATTATATAAAATATATTTTAATATTCATTACATTTAACTAAAGCCTGAAAAAATTAAATCCTTAATTACATATCATTTTGGGATGTGCATTAGGTAGTCTATAATACTTTAATTCATATTTTGATAAATGACTATCTCAATATCCGAAAAATAGCGAGAAATATTAATGATTAATATTTAGTAAGAACTGAATTTTTGTATATTTATCTGTTCAAAGTATTAATAAAATTAAAAACCTCCAGATAACAGACTCTATACTGACCAGTTGAAGGTATCCGACGCAAATTACAGCATTTTCCAATGAAAAAGTAAAGTGGCATTTTTTGGTGGGTAATTCTGAGTTTGTTGTTTCAACTTCGGGCATTTCCTGAAAATTGTATTAGAAAAATAATATCAGAACTATATTTTATATACCAAAAAATAGTAGTTTTCTAAAAATAGTACTAAAAATGGTAGTAAACAAAATATGTACATTATCCTACGACAGGTTTACATTACCACTGAATCAAATATTGGTGTGTGGTTAAAAAAATAGTGATCAATAATGTCAGTTAGAATAAAATTGTACTCACTCTTAAAATAATGAATTTTTATAAATACAGGCACATAACTAGGAGCTACTATCTGCATCCAATCGAGCCAAGACACTAAATAAATAAAACACCAGCCTTGAACATTGCCCTTATCACATTTTCTTATCAATAAAATATTTCTTCTAATTTTAAGAAGGCATAATGAATTAGAAGGAGTAATTAAACACTTAATTCCAGTAAGATAATAAGGGGTACCGCAGATTTCTTGTGTTTCTGTCTCCTCTCGCTGGTCTGGTCTTTTGCTAGACCGGTTTCGGCTGCTCGGCGAATCTTCAGTAGCGGTGTTAGTTAGTGAAGGGGGCGAGCAGCCGAAACCGGTCTAGCAAAAGACTAAAACAGCGAGAGGGGACAGAAACGCACAAAATCTACGGTATTCCAACCCCTCACAGACCACAAAAAAGGTATTCTAAAATAATAAAGGGAGTGCCGAGATTCGAAACAAGGCGATAAATAAACTAGATCAGCTCATAAAAATTACATTTATTATATTTACAATAGACGAAAAGTAGGTATTTTTGAACAATTAGAAATAGGAGAAGTCAGATAAATTTGATATGCCTTCTGGCCTCAGTTCCCTGTAGTAACTGTACACAACAAGTGTCGTATACAGCTGTATGGCTGTAAGAAAAATATATACAATATGAACAAATCACCTAATCAATAATCAATTAATATGTAATATAATTTAATTTGTACGAATTGAATGTTAACGCACCCAAGCATACGGTTTCGACAATTATATAAGGTATGTAGAGGCTCCAGTGTATTCCGACCAACAGGGATAGCCCGTAAAAAAGAATAGCGATCGCTGAAATCATTATGAAGGCTCCCTGAAAAACTACCCACGTTTTAACGTAATGTAGTTTTTTCTGTAAAAAAAACGATGTACAAATCAAATGAGAAAACAATTGGAAAAGAAATATGGCTGGTTAAATATTACCCGGTATTATTACCTGGTAAACCCCGAGTATGAGGTAAACTGAGATGAGCGCTTTGAACAGACAGGTGAACAGATAATAGAATATATGCGAATATGCTGTAAATGAAATCTGAGATTAGTATTATGAACTATATGCCTTTTTTATACACACACATATATCTGTGTTTATATATAAAATATGTGAAAGTGATGTAAAATATTTGATACAGGAGAAGGCTACGAACCAGCGTTGAAAACTAGAAAGAACTCTTCGTTTGTCCACCCGTCTACTATCATTATGATTTCGATTACTCCGCAGGCGCAAAAAAAGTGTATAAAATCTGAAAATTTCGTGAATTTCAGTAGTTGAAAATTAGAAAAGAAAAACATTCCTCCGCCCGACAACTAACGCGCGGTGGAATTACGGAAATTTCAGTCAGAAAATCGAATAATCTTCGCGAAATAAAATGCTGAAATGCTGAGTTGACAAACCAAACCGATTATGGCGATAATTTTGGTGCCGGTCTCCAACGTGCAGCCGCAACAGGACCTCTCCAATTGTGGTATTTTGGAGGGGTTCGGACGTGTCGTATTTCCCCTGAAAGATAAATAAAATATGGAATTAAATTTTAAATTCAGGTTCAACATTATCAAAGCCTGACGAGTCTAACCGGTTTGTAAATATGAATTTTGTAGGTCATCGAAGGATATATCCCGAAGCTGGAGGGGGGGGGTCAACCGCGGTTAATCGATATTTCCCATATCGATCTCGCCAGTCAGTCGAAATACCAGCGACAATTATTAATATTGTAGTCATACAATGTTTAGTAACAGAATGTCCAGAATTGTTCTACTCACATCATCCTGGCGGTTGAACCGTTCACAATGGCCGTGTATCGTATAACTAGTGGGTCCGGATCCGGTTGATGCTCATGACGCTGATAACTGACTGGGACAACCTCCAGAACCCAGAGGTCAATCCCTCGGAGCGATAGCGAGAACATCGAACGAGAGATCGTATAAAATAACAATTAACCGATTTCTACTACGTTCTGAAAAGATTGTGGACTGGCTACAACAAGACTGAATGTTTTCAATAAGCTTGTAACAGAAATGCACGCGTTGGATGTTACTATAAAAAGAAACAGTCATTATATTTATATATTGTGTTCAGCCCATATGCGCCATTAAATATTATTCCGAAAAGTAATACGAAAGTAAAATCGTATAAGCGTAACGGCAGGGTATTGGGATTCGTAAGGCAGAGTATACGAATATATATGAAAAAAAAAAATAAAACGGATTAATAAGGGTAAACAAGTGTAATTCAAAACAGGGCAAATTATCGCGACGAATGCGGACCACTTGAAAGAGTCCGATAAATATAACTGATAAGGTTCGTAGATGGGAAGGGAATGTAATCATAACCGTTGTAGACACCTTACACGATAACCGTTATCAGCCTAATCGATATTAGAATTTGTACACCATTTATTTGACAGACGTAATTCACACAAAGGCTTGTCGAAGGATGAGTCACGGGTGAATTCTTAGGTGAGAGGCGGGTTCACTTCAGTTTATATTTACATTCCAGCCGCATTCGTGCATTTTTCAGCCATTTATCGATCGTTTTCCAACCGAAATACTCCTACCTGTCCCCGCACGAGATGAAACAGTCTTTTCACGAAGAAGCCCGGCGTTAAAGTTTCTTCAGCAACACCTGTTTAAAAAATATTTTTGCAAAATTCGCTTTCCATCTTGAGCGGTGAAAGTGGCTGGATGCGCAAACGTATATGCTGCAGGAAACTAATATATAGGATTCGGATTCTAGTTTATAGTGCGGCGTAGGCATCCCCGGGTTCGAATCCCGCCGTCGGCCGGCTTATTTACACATTATGTGAAACCGGATCAGTCTACATAATACCTGGAAATGTCCGCGGGCTCGATGACGGCGACCCGCCAAACCGGCCAAACCACTTCCACTTTCTTCCGCCCCCGAGGAAAGGAAACGCTGCCGCCGTTCGCCAATTGTCCACGTTTCCTTTTCTTTTTTTTTTTCTTTACGGGAAGAGTAAAAATAACTTATGTTGAAAATTATACGCATTAAAAATTTCGCTTGCATTCCACGAGATGCTTACATGCACGATGCCGTTAGCACTGTTCCTGTCAATTTATTCACTGTGAATTCACGTCATTGATAGCGCCAATAATATAAATTTCGAGGAAAATTATTTATATTTTATGTCAATACTATTATAATTCTACTTTTTGTATGCTGCGTGCTTTCTTCGTGTAATTCTTTAATTGAGACAGGCACATAGCAGTTGGGCGTCTGGTCCGCATTTTTTTTTTAACCTTTTTTATTTTTGTACAATCAACTACGTATAGTTATGGGTACAACTGATGAGTGCTTTCTTTTCACACGAATGTCTCGATAAAAGAGACCACCCAATGATGGCACTTTTTCCACATGAACAGTTTATGGCTTCGGGCTAAGAAGATCTCTGGGCCGGTGGCGTTTGAGCCGACGCGGGGGAGATAATGGATGGGGAAACAGGAAAGGGACTGAACGAGTGGATTTGGATGTGGAGAGAGGCGGGAGTGGAATTTAAGGAAGCGTGATTTTGCGACTTCGTCCACTGTCGGTATGTTGAGATCATTATGGATTGTTCGGTTAGAAACATACCGGGGAGCATTAAGGATGGTACGAAGGACTTTTGATTGGAATCTCTGGATGCGGGCGATGTTGGATTTCTTAGCGGGACCCCATAGCTCTATTCCGTAAGTCCATGTCGGTTTTAAAATGGATTTGTATATTGTAAGTTTGTTGTCTACTGTCAGTGTTGATGTATTTTTCAATAGAGGTCTCAGCAGTCCAAATTTGCGGATTTGGGTTCTTTTGAGTCGCGTATGGGGGTTCCACGTGAGTCTTTTGTCTATGTAGAGTCCCAGGTAGCTGGGTAGGTAGGTGGGTGGGAATAGGAGCATTGTTGAACTGAAAAGGAGGGCAAGTGGTCCGCATTAATGCAATTATATGCGACGAAATTGACTACGAGATATCAACAACTCAGTCGACCGGGTTTAACTTTATTTTATAATTAAAACCGATACATTTTTTAATATCGATTTTTAACTGTACCACTTGCTTATCCGGGCAAGGATACGATCGTGTATTTGACCATAAAAATTATTGTTTCCGGTGAAGGGAGTCGCAATCAGAAATTGGAGAGTGGTTTCATTTGTTGGCCGGCGGAAACTGCATTTAGAAAGGGGAAATACCTGTACCGCAGAGCCAACTCATAATTTCTAACTTTTACTACGAAATGTAGAAATGAAATAACGATTTAAATATTTTTTCCGAATCGAGAAATATTATTACGAGGATTGCTATCAGAGAATTTCATTGACAGGACGTTGACAGTGTTGATACTGGGATAACATTACATTCGAATATTATCTCCAATTTTTTTCATAAAACGGTTAAACACCTCCAAACACCGTCTTATTTGACAATGTCAGTCAAAATTTAGTTTATAAAAATATAGGTTTCATAAATTCATGGATCTGAACTAGAAATTAGGTCCGTCTTTTGAATAGATGCCTTTGAATGAGCCACTCTTCACGATTCGAATCATAAATATTGTTTTCAGATAGTATTGGAAACGTATTCGACAATACATGACTAGGAATTAAGAAAAAGAACGCCGGTCAGGCAATATTTCACGATAGCTGTGCTCGATATATTGTTATCGCAACATTACATTGTAATTTGTCAAACGATACAGAACAGCTGCATAAACTGGTTCAATTTTTTTTCCGTTCAGATGATTAGGAAATGTTAATGACTCTTGCGCGGAATAAAAAAAAGCCCCGAGCTTTCTCAAAAGGCAAGCCGTATTAGCGGAATTAGAGAGTAGGCAGGAGGAAAATGAGAGCCGAATGTTGCGCAACGGCCGTTTAATTCTGCCCGAGATTAGTGGACTGGATGTTTTTTAAATGTGCATTGACAAGATTAGTGAAAGTGGTCGGAACCCTCGTGTAAATTGCCGCCCTCTACGAAATTATTCAACGCTTTTAGAAAGCACGAGAAGTGTCGCAATTAGATCTCGGTAATAATATATTATATACGGGATAGGCAACAGACAACAGAACGAGTATGAGAAAAGGAAATGTAATTTATTTAAAAATACAGTTTTTTCTTTCTGTACAAAAATACAACTTATAGATAAAGACAATGTTATCACATCTTGGATGAATTTGCGATGATGCGTGATGTCGATGACTCGTGAATGAACATGAGGGGTGTAAAATGAGATGAAGAAACAGGAGAATTGATCCGTTTCGTCAATTGACCTAGAAATACAGAAAACAGATTTGAGTTAGTATCATCCTGTCAATGCGAGAATATAGAATTTCTGTACCCGTGTTCTGTATTCGTGTCTACTCGCCTGTTTCTTAATGGATGGGCTTCCAGCCGTGGGAGTATCCACCACCGTAGGATCCTCCGATGGAGCCGTGCCTGATGATGGAGCTTCCTCCGATGAGGCCGCTGCTGTATCCACCACCGTAGCCGCCTCCGTAACCGCCTCCGTAACCGCCTCCGTAACCGCCTCCGTATCCGCCTCCGTAGCCACCTCCAAGACCGATTCCGCCTCCGATGGCTCCGCCGCTGATGATTCCTCCGCCGATGCCGCCTCCGATTCCACCCAAACCGCCGCCAATTCCGCCGAGACCGCCGCCGAGACCACCGCCGAGACCGCCGCCCAAACCGCCTCCGATACCGCCGCCAAGACCGGCTCCTACGCTAACGGCTACTGGCTGGGGTACGATGACCGGCTGGGGTACGGAAACAGGGACGGCCCTGGGTACGGCGACGGGGTAGGGCTGGGGCACGGAGACGGGTACGGGCTGGGGTACGGAGACGGGTACGGGTGGGGTACGGGTACGGGGTGAGGGCGGGGTACGCTGACGGGTACGGGCCTGGGGATGCTGACGGGCACGGGTGTGGCACGGGTACGGGCACCGGGCGGGGATGCTGACCGGTACGGGCTGGGGTACTGCTACGGGTACGGGCCTGGTGATGGGTACGGGTACGGGCTGGGGCACGGGTACGGCAACAGCGGTGTTGACAGTGTTCACGGTGACAGGAGTGGCAGATACGGCTACTCCACCGCCGATGCCGCCTCCGAAACCGCCGCCCAGACCGCCTCCGATACCGCCTCCCAGTCCGCCGCCGAGGCCGCCTCCCAGGCCGATGCCGCCTCCGAGACCGCCGCCGAGACCGCCGCCTCCCAGGGCGATGGCTCCGCCTCGAGACCGCCGCCGATGGCGCCGCCTCCGAGGCCGCCGCCCAGGCCGCTACCCAGCCCGAGTCCTACTCCGTAACCTCCTCCGTATCCGCCTCCGTATCCGCCTCCGTAGCTTCCGCCGTAGCTTCCGCCGTATCCTCCGCCCAGCCTGTGGCCCAAGCCGAGTCCGATCACGCCCCTCTTCTCTGTCTTCTTCTCCTCAGCCAAGGCCGAGACGGCCAGGGCGAAAACCAAGCAAACCTGGAACATCCGTCCGTTCGTATTTAATATTCCCGAATTCGGTAAACCGGTGGAAATTTAAATTCGAACGTTTTATGGAAAACCGCGAAAATCGCCTCTTTCGAGACTCTACAGTTTTGCTGAACCGTGATTTGAAACCGGGATTAAAGTTGTAGAGAGCACTGTTGTATTACCTGAAATGCCTTCATTGCTAGTTGCCGATGGTATGATGTCTGAGTGTCGGGGTTGGCAAGTTTATATAGTGGTAGGGCCGGGTGGAGGGGCTCCTCTCTGTGTATCGGCCGGGGCGGGCTTTACTTTCACCGGAGGGGCCACCTGTTACATCACTCCCTGGTCAACCCGAGGACAGGCGGCCCTATTTGGACTATATGGAGCATTCGTCCTACGCTCCTATCCTCCCTCAGCCTCTTACCCACTAATTTCATCCACTTGGTATACATCAAAGAGGCTGTTGGAAACTCAATAGATTGGAGGTACTTCTCGTACGAAATAATATAAGTAAAATTTAGTAAATACGAACGGGCGTATCGAAGAATGATCGATTGATAGCTGTATTAAATAAATCGCATCATTATTGGGGTCTTCATCTATTTCGAAGCTTCAGAATTGATCATCGACCCCTCAAGTAAATACCCTACAATCGCAGTCGTAATTTAATTGTTGAACGTCTTCGAATGATTCAATTTGAATAAATATTAATATTAACGGTATATTATTTTGTTGCTACCATTATTCGTGTTTTACGAAATGATTTATTCCACACTTATTCTTGTGTGCTTAACACTTCCCTCGACGTTCAACGAATGACAGGTTCAACTTCGCTACTGTCGTCTGAGCGAACGACACCTATAGTTGAATATGTTCATTGGTAGTATTCAGATAATTTCTGAAATAATTTATAAAAAATAATTTAAATTAAATGTCATAAAATATTGAATATAGTAGTCCGATAACTAATATTTTTGTGTTTTTTGCTAGGCCTACCCAATAACTACAGTCAAATTTAGAATTTCTATGACCCATCCATATCCTACAATAAATCCTCTGTGCACTTCGACACAACATGTATATGATCTATTATTATCGGTACATGCTATTTGCATAATTAAAATAATTATTTATCAATTATTTCAATACCCTGCCTAAATTACTTCCGTGCTTTCAAATTGTCGTCATTCTAGTAATAATCCGTACGTTTCTATTGAAGAACAGTTTAGTACGAACGAACTACTTTAGTAATACTACTTCATTCTAATAAATTCATCGAATGGTTCAATTATATCGAATATATTAATATACTTCGAGTGAATATCAAAAGCGGGAATAAATATCAGCTAAGAAATTAGTCGAATTTTAAAACTACGATCCTGACTTACCGAATATTTACCAAACGATAATGGCTGAGGCCATTTTCTCGACGTAATTTTTGTGCGGTCCGATTGTTCGGAAGAAAACAAACGTTCGACAGTTTCATAATTGGCTTTAAATTGCCGTAAATGTAAAGGGGAAGTGAAAGACATTCCGATGTTGCACCTATTGTTCGACTTCCTTGCAGGAACTGGGCCGCCTGCAGGAAGGATTTTTAAACTGAGGATAAATGAATCTAAGAATGAAGAAATAGGCTCGGTACTGGAAGCAGGGGCTTCAGAAAGTTTTCGGGGAGAATTGTTTTTACTACTTCGATCTTATTCGTCAAAACAAGTATACGCAATTCTAAGCCTCCAATATACCTTGTGATTCACTCGATTCCTTCTTATCTAGATTATTCATAATCTCGCTTTGGGCTACACAAAATATTAACTCTTCCACCCTTCTACAGTATTGTCACAATTGATCAGACGCCAAAGACGATAATTTGGACTTTTCCAAATTTTACTTTTATTTCGAAGTGTGCTTAATGACCATATGCGTTAAAGTCTCTTAGGACACTTTGAAATATGAAAGTTCCTGAAGTATGAATATATATACATATATATATATATATATATATATATATATATATATATATATATATGGCGTTATTTTAAACGCAATTCTATAACAGTGTAATAAGTTGAGTGGATCTGTTATTCCTCAAGCTCTAATTCCGAATTATTCCCCGTTATACGTTATCCATAAATGGTTCGAACTGGGAATGTTTATGGATGTCGGTGTTCCTCTTTTTTTCTTTGCTCTCTCTTTCTGTCGGCGATCTTTCAATTGAACCATTCGACCGGTTCCCCCTCATCTCGTTCGAACGAGGTTGAGGCTGTCGCTGGAATGGATTTTTACATTCTGATGTGAAAAATAAACGGTACCAAGGCCCTCCTGGATAAGCCCGCTCTCGCTCTGACACTCGGTCGGGTTAACTGGATGGACTTAAATGGGATCCCTGAGACCGACACGGAGATGATTACAGACAGGCCGTAAAACTAACTTCGTTGGCTGGATATTGGAATTTATTGGAAGTTTGATAAACATTCAATATAGTTTTATCGCACTCTATATAAAATAATTGCAAATAGCGTTAAATGCGGAAGCAGTAATGAATACAATATTCACAACATATATATACAACAATATATACAATTGTCAAATTAATTTTTACATTAAAAACAAATAGTGTTACAATTTAAAACGGGCATTGCAATGTTTATCCCATCGCTCTGTGTATAAACATAATAATTATATTAGAGATGCCGTAGATTTCGTGTATCTCTGTCTCCTCTCGCTGGTTTGGTCTTTTGCTAGACCAGTTTCGGCCGCTCGCCATCTTCAGTAGCGGCGTTAGTCACATTGGAACTCAAATGGAAATCTACGGCATTCCAACCCCTCGCAGACCACAAAACAGGTATTTTTAACTATGTTAGAGATGGTTAAAAATCACTCTTTAAAATTACCCACGTGAAATTATTAAAAAAAGAACATTATGTATGTCAATATGGAAAGGCCTGAGGGGAGGTGTACTTTTTATACATTATGACAGAAATTCTGTATATATCTGATGGAATTAAGATTGTTAAGATTAATTAATGTGTTCGGAAACCGCCTGAACCAGCTATCCGTGGGGCACTCTCCCGGTGTTAATGGACAGAAATTTAGGTTCAAATTGTGTCGATTTTAATTGCTGGTTATTAATCACCAGGACTTCGTTTAATTCGTCGAATTAATAGACAGTGGTCGGTTAGGCCCGTGTCATCGTCTACACACAGAGGGCAGTATTGGAACAAGCTCCGATAGGTTTTGTGCCCGGCGGTGTTGTAAGTTTAAATTTCTCTTACACACTCGTAGGACCGTAAAAAGTGTATTTACAGCAGCATATTTGGAGCTTTGGGGCGGGTCCGGAACGGCCCTAAGTGGCAATTTTTTTTTGGTTCAGAACCCGTTCTCGAAATTGGCGGCGCAGATGGGGGTTTTTTTTTATTCAAGCTCCGATCGGTGGCTGACACGGTGTTGCGTTATGCAAAAATGAACTTCGAAAAACGGTCCCGGCCGTGCTGTAAAGAGTTTTCGAAAGGGCCAATTGCTGGATCGTGATACACGATCGCCCTTGACGAACCAATACTGTTACTGTTCTGTCATTAGCTACAAAGGAGTTGTTTGTCTGTCTCCTCAGGCTGGTCGCTGGTCTTTTGCTACTGAAGATGGCGAAGGACCGAAATCTACGCCGGGAGAACGCAAAATCTATGCTATTCCCCGCAGACCAAAAGAATATATCTCCGACACTACAAGCATGTTCCGTATATTTCGTGTGTTTCTGTCTCCTCTCGCTGGTTTGGTCTTTTGCTGGACCGGTTTCGGTTGCTCGCCGTCTTCAGTAGCGGTGTTAGCCACTTTAGTGACTGTTAGTCACTTGTACTGTCTGTAACATCCAAAGACCCAAAAGGGACTAACACTGCTACTGAAGATGGTGAGCAGCCGAAACCGGTCTAGCAAAAGACCAAACCGGCGAGAGACGGAAGAAACGGTATTCCAACCCCTCGCAGACCTCAAAACAGGTATTCTAAACTACAAGCAAGTTATTACATTGTTGATTTTCGGCGGTAAGGGAAACTTGATACTTAGTCAGAATTCCTTGGTCGTATACCTCAAGGCCCAAAACAAATCATTAGGTAATAATCCAAGATTGTAGATTCGGTGTAAACTTTCGATCTAGAGACGATCTAATGTCCAATGTATTCCGATTAGACTTTAAATAATTCTATGTTCCATTGAGTGAGTTACTTCCAACGATGGTGAAGATTGTAAACAGATCCCATCATATAGTGGATACTTGAAATGACACGTTTCTTCCGTTTTCGATAAACGATCTCTCTAGTGATAAGATAATATACGTTATGGAAATATTAATGATTTAATCCAATTTAGATTCATTACTAAATTATTTAGGTTTTAATAATGTTCTCAACATTGTTCAAATGCCCCCATTTCGAAGACCGCCTGTAGTGTCGTCCCGACAGCATTAAGAACCTCTGGAACGTGAACTCAGGTGTTGACGTGAAACAGCTCGAATCATGTACGCTTTACATACAGAGCAATTACACGCAAGAGTGCCCTAAGCTTAGTACAAGAGCTTTGAGGCGACGGTAAGCTCAGAGCTCCGCCGAGACCGGACCCATTAAGCCTCGATTCATTTCCTAAACTCGTGTCCCTTCAAAGAGATAAAGAATTACAAATGATATTTGTAAATGACATTTGCTGAATCGGTGAGCGACATTACAAGTGTTCCTGTTAATTCTCGTTTAACCGGTCGGAAATGACGCCGCACTTTCCGAACTCGCCTAATTCGTTCCACATTAATTTGTCAAACAGTTTTATCCGAACGCGGTCGACCGCCGACCGCTCATGGTTTCATCCGCCATAACAGAGAGATTTTAAATACTAATTGGACATGCAAAAACCATTTGTCTTTAATGTATATCCTAATAATTTTCTGAAAAAGGTTGTTCCAAATATCGTGCCTACTCATGTGACCGAAACGTGTTTGGGAAGTGCAGGGATTTTATTAAAATGTTGTTAGCTGCACCAGTACTGTACTATTTTACTTTCTTACGACTGCAAATCGTACTCTAATTTATCTGCAAACCCGCAGTACCGTTATACTGTTTTACTTTCCCCCGTCGACAGCAATCCACTCTGCCGCTTATGTAAGACGGCAGTATTTTATTTTTTATGATATAGAACGGGAATTATTTTTCATTGCAATGAGGAAGATCTGGGTCCTGTATATTGGCGAAGAGAAGCACCCCTCCCCCGCCCGCTCACTCTATTTAAGGCGGGGACTTCCTTCGGCCAAAGTGAAAAAAATCGAAAGCTGGATGGAGAAGTGCGGACCAAGTGGCCTTTTCCCGAACGTCCGGGGTCATCTCCCGCACGCACCCGCGCACTCGTTATTTTGCCCGTGCGTGCGTGCGTGCGTGCTAAGCCCGATAGAGCTAGTAGAGCTCTCTCGATCTGTTCCATATAACCGGCTCCCCACCACGCAGCTCGCATTCCACCGCATCCTCCTCCACCTCCTCCTCTCCCAAGAGGCAGGAAAGTGGGAAGGCTTATATTGGAAGGCCCGGCTACCATCCGAGCCAGAAGGGGACGCCAGCTTCGCCTAGAAGCACGTACGCGACCTTAGAGTATTCGGTGATTCGACATTTTCAAACATTAGGATTCCCCAATTAGGAACTACGATCGGTTTCAGTAGTAGATCCGAACAAATTTCATTCATCCTCACCACCCGTCTTAAGGACGAAAACTCCAACCCCTGGATACAGTTTTTTGTCTGAATTTATTTCCCCTTCATCGTGGCCTCAACCTTTCCTCGTTTCGTCTGCCGACGATGGGAGAACCCCCAACCTCTTGCCTGGAAGCGGCTGAAAGAAAAATTGGTCCAGCCAATTTTCTGGACAAACGTGATCCCATTATTCCTCATCCCCGCATGCGCAGATACTTACGCCTCTCCACTCGTACCTTGTTGACTCATAATATGTAACGGGTTCACTTTCAAAGTTGTCGTCGGGCTAATTTATGTAAACGACGATCCTAGCGATATCGCCTATATCTTATGAGGTATTTATACATCATTGGTCGGTGGCCAATATAGCTTACCGTCATTGTTAACAGGCCGGTCTACATATGTAATTAATTAACTCATTACATTACTGAAGATTGTGATAAGGTCGAGAGTAGTTTTGATAAACTTGTTTGAAATTTGTAATTTGAAAAAATTTGCTTACATGTTTCAAGGGCCTACGGCCGACTGCAATACTCAAGGTCGGGGGTTCGAGTCCCGCTCACGAGACTCCCTGTCCGGTGAATGAATAATAATAATAAAAAAATTTAGAAAACATCCCACGGTATTTTGTAACTTCCATTAGCGATAGTGGATTACTCACAGTAATTACTTTGGTAAATAATTGCAGATAGCAAACACTTATTGATTATTTTGACATGTATTTCTGTTGTTCTTGACATGTATGTGATTGTTTCATTCATAAGAAATATAAATAACAGAATTTCATTAACAAGAATAATGAAAATAATATTTAACTATAAACAAATTACCATATGAATTTCTGTAATGTCATTCTGTAACAATATTCAAGTACTGGTTTATCCGCTTATCTTTATTTATGATAGAAAATTTCATTGTGGAAATCTTGCTGGAGAATATATTGGACTGAGAGCCCACTCTTATTCCTAATTAAACAGCCCTTACAACTTGTAGTGTGCAACTCGTTTTCGGGTTAATCAACGGGCCTTTAAATTAACGAGAGGTCGATATTGTTTTTACATTATTATGACCGGAAAGAAGATTATTCGTGCTTCTCTTAAGGTGGCACGTATTAACTATGGCACGTTCCATTTAAACTTTGACTTGAATATGGCCATATAAGATCTCGGATTTGCCTATTTTGCGGTCTGTACCTTAGCGTGTTATAAGACATCAGAATGTGAGTTGACCCTAATGTGAGTTGATTAGGGTTTGTCCCCCCAATATTGGCATTGTCCGAGTGTTTGTGATGGGAGCATTATCGGTTTCTAAACTCCGTTACGAGTGGGCTAACTCGTAAACTGTGTGTAATAAGGCCATTGACGGTAGGAAAGGCGACGACTGAGTCATCGGTCATTTCTCTCCGTCAGATGATTATAAAGGTCGCGTGGGACAGGAAATCGATGGGCTGTTCGGCCCCACGTACGAGCACTTTCTGAAATTCCGCCAGGTGGGCGAAATTCCTATTGTTTCATTTCACTTTTCAAATAATTTTTCGATCTTCGTTCAACTCTCGTTGGTCGGATGATTCGCTAGACCGGTTTCGGCAGTTGCCAAACTTTAGTGGCTCATTGAGACATCCAAATGGTTCGAATCTGCTCGTATACCACGGACGACAGATGTCCATGAACTAGGGAGACCACTGCGCCTAATTGTTGTAATGTAAGCAACATAAAATAAATAGTAATCTATGTTAAATCGTGCAGATATAATAAGGGGAACTATCAATAATCGGGATGCCTAATTAAAATTAATACCGTGTGAAATAAAGTACCCGATAGGACTTTAAACGCCAATGATATACTGTATTAAGTAACCTTTGGACCCGGAAGGAAACGGCTGCTGACGCGACATTTTTAAAATTTCTACTTCCGTTATTCTCCGGCTTTTCCTGCATTCGCGTTATCCGCCATTAAGTCTACGGTTTCGGAAAGATTTCGAAGGATTCGTGGCGAAAAACCAACCGCAAGAATGGACACGATGTAGGTGCAATAAATTAGTTCATGATTAAAGGTTAAAGTGCAGAAGGTACGGTATATTGAGAGCGGAACTTTCACTCATACCACAGACAGAAGAGAGAGAATGAACTCAAAAAAAAGAAATATAAATCGGCAGTTGATTGGGCAATAACTTCAGGCTTTGTATTGCGGGACTGCCGAACCCACTCTTTTAGTAACACACTTCGAAACGCGATAGGGTACAGCGTTGTTGCACAACGCCTACCTTTCTCCGGTTTCAGGCTTAACCATTTCGCCGGTGCTCTTATTTTTTCTTCTGTTTCTTTTTTAATTTTACCGGGTGTGGGATATTATGACCAACAGATTTCTTGAATCCTGGAGTCCTAACCTGAGACACGAACTTGTGTTCGTATGAACACGGAGGAAGCCATCCAAAAACAAAGTTTGAAAAAGGCATCAATTAATATACCGAGGTATCAATCTTGGTGTCAAGATACCAACAATTGGGGTTCATAATTCAGAAATGGCCCTGATATTTTTGAATAATTCTGACGATCATCCCTAGATCTAAATAATGGGTTTTATTCATTTTTCGGAACAATTTTCAACGTTTCTCTAGAAGAAGACTCCCGATTGATGCGGCGAAAGTCCGTACACAGCCTTCGGCTTAATTTTTATGCCTTAAGACTTAGGGCAAATTAATAATATTTAATTAATAAGACTTAGGCTTTGTGTAGACGCATAAATTGCTCGGAAATGTACGCTGATAATTCCCTAATGATATACGGCCAGGCTCTTAACCCTCGGAGGGGCTTGGTAGAATTCAGCCTCCGGAAGATGGAATGAATCGTGATAAATTTATAAAACACATAGTTCATACTGGAAAGTGCATTTTTTCCCCCGTATTGGAAGCGAGGCAGATCATTATCCCCGTATTATTTATTAGCGCTAAACGTCTCATCGTGACTCAACGGTCGGCGAAGCGCGACAGAGTAATTTGTTGAATCACTCCGAGAAATCACTTAACGCCTTTCAGTGACCGCCGACTTCGTTTTACCGAATGACTATTACGAAATTTGTTTAGAGTCCCGATTTCGTTTGTACAACGTCCCGTATCTTTCCAGTCATTTGATAAGTCTTAAATCGTTCGACAAGAATATTTTTTCGCGTGAAACACAACCAGCGAGAGGAGACAGAAACACACGAAATCGACGAAAATGTTTTCCTCCAATCGATACGAGTCGGACGAATTTTAAAGAACCATCCGGACCGAAACTATTGTCATAAGTCAACAGTCTGTTATGAAGCGCTTAGGGTTTGCTGATTATTTTTTTCTAAACCAGCGTTCCGGTCTAAACAGGCCGGTATTTCTGCGCCAATAAACTGTGTCGTAACACTCGTGGACGAGCGATTTCCGAATTTAGAGTTTCACCGATAAATTGACAGAAGGCAGAGCGTTTCGACATCCCCTGATCCAGTTGGCATTTCGAAATATGGACCCGCAGCATCCGAAGAACTTTATAACACATCCCCAGTTTATATTATAACCGGCCGCGGTTCTGTTTTGTAACGAGATCTCCACGCAATCGTAGAGCTTCCAGTCTCCGGCTCTAATGTGTCCCCCCCGGGGGTCTACTCGTCCCCCTTCGAAGGAATGGACGACGGACTTTCATCGCAGTTATCTCCCGCTTATTTGGACTACGGGCTGGACCGGTTTTGGCTTTGCGCCATTGTCATTTACAGTCCCGCCGGTAAATTAGCGAGGCACCTACGCACTCTGACTGCCGAACAGCAACAGTGCAATCCACTCGTGACACAGTTACTGACAGTTACAGACAGTTATTCAGAGTTACTGACAGTTATTCAGACAGTTACTGACAGTTACTGACAGTTACTGACAATTACAGGCAGCTACTGACAGTTACAGACAGTTACAACAGTGTCGTCAAATCACATTTACATTAAATAATCCAGAAAAAACATAGGTCACGTGACCGAATTGCAAACGGTCCAAAAAGTGACCCTACCGACGAAAGAGTTATGGCAGACAGAAGATCGAACAAATCTGTGGTACAGTGGAGGTTCTTATACCCAAATGGGTTGTGTGTGAAAGTCACGTACAGACTGAAATACGAACGAAGACCACCGCACTGGGAGGCAGCGAAAGTTCTTAAGGCCGCTTCAACCGAAACCTAAAGTACCTAGGTAAAAAAATGTTATATTCGCGTTTGTTTCAATTTGAACGGACATTGGAAGGCGTGCGGACGCGTGAACCGACCAGGGGGCGATATATAGGCGTGTTATGTCACGTTTCAACCTTGCCATTGTCGGCAACCTTGGCTTTGGCCGTTGGCAAGGGGGGGGGGGCGTGATTCGTGACGCCGGTCTGTAGGGCCAACTCCGGTGATTTCGTTCGGACGGATAATGGGCTTGACGACACGCCCCACTCATCATTCGGCCGTTAACTTTATGCTGTTTGCCTAAAACCGAATTCCATTAATAATTTTGAAATTAACGTCAGCAATGGAGTCGGACTATTGACTCATAGTCAAGACACGTAAGATTGGGGTAGTTTATTTATTGCACAATCAACGATCAGGATGGTTAACTGATGAAAGGGATCCTACGAGAGGATATAATTCGTGGAAACCGAGATTTTAGGACTTTTTCGACGACTGTAGTACGTCCTGGTCGCAGTCAGACTTTTGGTGTTACAGAACAATTTCGGCTTTTCGCCACACTCTGCAATATTCCACCGGCTAATTGGTTCCGACGAATCATCTTTGTTTCATTACTTTAACATTTCCAGTTTAGAATACCTGATTTACAGTCTGCCGAAGAGTTGGAATACCGTAGATTTCGTGTGTTTCTGTCTGCTCTCGCTGACAAGTGACAGTGACAGTGCAGTGAGGGATGCCCAAAAAACATCCAAAGCGCCAAAAGTGACTAACACCGCTACTGACGAAGGTGGCGAGCAGCCGAAACCGGTCTGGCAAAGGCCAATACAGCGAGAGCAGACAGAAACACACGAAATCTTCGGTTTAACATTTCTGTTTTATTATTGCTACATTTTCTGGTCTTGGCATCCGTGAAAGTTTTGCGCTTGAGAACCGCCCGGCGACTGGTTCTTTAAACATTAAGTCTGAACTAATTGACTTCCTCTTCATCATTCTCCTATTTTTACCTCGCTCTTGGATGCTATTTCGTTGTTTTCTACCTATTGTTATTTTCACCTTCACTCCTCCGGTGTCGTAAGCTAATTTTCATTCGATCTTCCTTACGAAACCGTTTAAAAGAAATTCTACATCGTTGCGTAAGAGCCGGCTCGCAGAATGTGGTCCGGTCGACGCGGAAAAGGCCGAAAAAAGTCCAGAAATAAAACGACGACTCCGGGTCTCCCTTTCACCGAATCTGGAATACCGTCTCGCGTGTCGTGTTTCGAAGCGCTGAACTTCCGTAAACCGGGATCATCAGCGCAGACGCGTTTAGAAAGACAAGGAATGGTTGCGATTTCTATAAAAATTAATATTATATAATATGGGACGAACAGGGGAGGGAAGAAGATCAAGAGCGGGGCACGCCCTAGTCAGCAGAAAAACCGGCTCTGCGAAGTGAAAGTGTTTCCTGCACCTTCTCCAGCCCCGGATACCACAGCCTAATCAGACCTATTTGTCTCTTTAACCGATATTCCTTAAAATTAATTATTATTTCAGTTTCTTGTAATCCCGAAACACGAACCGATTAAGTAGCGAATCGAGTAGGTCCGACATTAATGACTAATGTTGATACGTGTTGATGACTCAATGAGAGAGATCAAGCGTCATGACCCCGCTTTGTGTTTCTTCTTTTACTTTCAATTGCGATCAACTTTTACGCAACGCTTAACAGTGCAGGGAATGGAAGCCCGTCGAATATCGGAATATCGTCCGATTTGGTCTCGCGCCAGACCGGTTCGTCTTCTCGCCGTCTTCAGTGACGCGGTGATGACCAGATTTACAGCACCTCCTGGATAAGGCAACGTCTAAGCGCATATACAGCATTAAACGGCATCCCTTATCGAGGTACTAACGGTACATAACACCTGGGGGTATTAATTTACTCGATCTGACTTAAGTCCCCTCCAGGAAGTAGGCAGCGAGTAAATAAAACGCTATCAAACTTCAAATTAGTCCGACATTTTTTTTTCAAAAGCTTGCTAATTGCAACAAAATTTTGTTGACGTCTGTTAATTTTCTGACGTCAATTTCGTACTGTAGCGATTTTTACGAAAGATTAGTAAAATAATAAGAACCGATAGGGAGAAAAACATAGAAACGCCGCGATATCGGCGTTAACTTCATACGGCTTATCGAACAAGCCGAAACAGGCTCCTGACCTCCGCCCTCTACGGGTCATCGTAATTCAGATATGATGATGATAAATATAAAAAAATGAAATAAACTGCTCCGAAAGGCATCATGTTTTTGGCCCTGAAGTTTGTGACTAATGGGTAATCAATCCGCAATGATAATTCATCACGATGGGGCACTCATTACAGTTTGTTAATTTACAGTATGTTTCTTTTATTTATCACTGTTTCGTCATCACGACTGTAAATTACAATAAGCCTTATTGATAACGTGTAGACAATAATTATTGAGGAGAAACCCACTGACTTTCCACCTTTTCCTAATATTTTATTCATTTATTTCTCTATTTTTCTGACATATTTCCATCACTTTATTTGGGACGTTTGGAGTGTCGGAGGATAGTACGTTATACCGTAGATTTCGAGTGTTTCTGTCTCCTCACGCCGGTCTGGTCTTTAGACCGGTTTCGGCTGCTCGCCATCTTCTTCAGTAGCGGTGTTAGTCACTGTTAGCACTTTGGATGTTTTTTGGGCATCCACACTGCACTGTTACTTTCATTTGTACTTTGGTGGTTGTCTGTTTATCGTGTGATTATGTATATATATACAACAGTACAAGTGACAGTGCAGTCCATACATGTTGATAATGTACCGCCCTTTAAGAAAAAAAATATAACATATTTCTGACCGATTTACGCACGTACAGTACAAGTGAAAGTAACAGTGCAGTGAGGATGCGGAAAAAACATCCAAAGTGCTAACAGTGACTAACACCGCTACTGAAGACGGCGAGCAGCCGAAACCGGTCTAGCAAAAGACCAAACCAGCGAGAGGAGACAGAAACATCACGAACCTACAGTATTCCAACCCCTCGCAGACCACAAAACAGGTATATTAAACTAGTTATAATATATTTTTTTTCGGATATATCTATCCTTCTACTGAAATTTATGTTGTGAACCGTTTGTCGTTTTCTGTGGATTGATTAATTCGCCAGCTTCGGAAAGGGAAAATTGTGACGGCCACTGGAACGCATCCTGAACTCAGGTCACGTTTCTAGAGCGTGCCAGAAGAGGAGGAACGTTCGAACGACACAAATACTCGAATGCCCGCGTCGCGGCGGGATTCGAGAGCGTTCCGGGCGGCCTTCTGACCGTTCCCGACAAACTGGGACAGTCCGGTCGCCATGGTGACGACATCCTCTTCAATATTCACCCATCCAACTGTCTGCCTCAACTAATTGTCACGGCGACGGGAGACGTCAATCGCAGTGCGCATGCGCGCCGCAGGAAGAATGGCATCACGTGGGTAACTGTGGCCTGAATTTAAGGCCAAAGAACATATCGCAGAAATGAGAATATAAAAAGTTAATTTATAATATTTTGAATTTTGAGAACATTATTAAAACCTAAATAACTAATTAATGAATCCAAATTGGATTAAATTATTACAATTTCCATAACGTATATTATCACTAGAGATATCGTTTATCGAAAACGGAATAAACGTGTAATTTCAAGTATCTTCACCATCGTTGGAAGTGATACGCATAATGGAAAATAGAATTATTTGAAGTCTAATTGGAATACATTAGATCGAAAGTTTACACCGAAACTAGAATCTTGGATTATTATCTAATGATTTTTGTAAGGGCCTTGGGGTATAAGACCAAGGTATTCTAAGAATCAAGTTTCCCTTACCGCCAAAAATCAACGATGCAACAACTTGCTTGCAGTTTAGAATACCTGTTTTGTGGCCTGCTAGGGATTGGCATACCGTAGATTTCGTGTGTCTCTGTCTCCTCTCGCTGGTATGGTCTTTTGCTAAACCGGTTTCAGCTGCTCGCCATCTTCTTCAGTAGCCGTTTCAGTCACTTTAGATGTTTTTCGGGCATCCTCACTGCACTATCACTGTCACTTGTACTGTCTTTGGTTGCTGATATATTCATGTATTGTACAGTGATCTCTAAAAGTGATCTTTTTACATCAGCGACTGGATACAGAATATCACATGAACTTCACCATATCACGTCGAGGCCGAAACGGCGTTATCTTAGAGCATAAGCTATTTCCGATATGTGCTCGGACGAGATGCCTATTTTCTGATGTAATTCGATCGAATTTTTCGTTCCGATTAGGTCTCTCGCGAGCCATAAATTTTTTGCGAAAAATCCGCAAAAAAAATTTTAATAAAAGAAAAAACAGATAAATAAGCTGGTTTCTGCATTGCACAATTGATACGGGCATTTATCCAAATTCTAAACTGCGCAACAACCAAACCGGCTGTGGAGATACGCCACTGGAGTCTTTTAAATCCATGGACCTATAATAAGGTGTAATTATTTTCCGTAAGTTATAAGAAAATATCGAAAACTATTAATATTATGTTGATTTTTAACTTTACTAGTATTAATGCGATTAATTAAGTCGGACATCTGATTATGATAATTCAATCCAATAGAACGGCAATAATAAAACGTATTATTGAAAATTTAAATTGAAAACAGTTTGAAACTTATTAATTCAGATCTAGGTTTATATCGATAGTAAACATTATGTATTAAAGCAGTTGAAAACTGCAAGTTCTTGCCTTCTTATAATTATCATCAGTCTTGTATAAAAATATCATACCGCTAATATAGACAGTAATTGGTTTATGGCCAAGTTTATCACTTGAAATATAACATTTCCTCATAAAATTTTACGCTCGGACCCTGCTATTGTTTTTTTTCTTCATCATCGACCGAAGAAAGTGTAAACTTTCAAGTGCACTCACGATAGAAAGTGAAATAGTTATTCATCCTTTCACTAACAACGGTTCCATCGTCAAGATATATTTTGTTGGAGATTAATTGATCTATATTTTTGGGGGTATTTTCTGCGGAAAGGGACCTCATCAATAATAGGTGCGACTTAAAAAAAATATTGAAAGAGCAATAAATATTAATTCAGATTTCTGTTGCCGGAAGTCGACCGCTCTGAAGTCCCAATTTCTGTGGGTACGTTCAGAATATTTTACATAAATTATACTTAGCAGATCCCCTTCGGTTAAATTCAAATTTTAATTGACTACAAAATGGACTCGAGTAAGTTTAGAACAATATAAAGAATTTAGTTTAGAGGCTCGTCCAAAATTTCCATTCAACGGCATAACATATGAATTGGTGAAGTCCAGAAAACTCTTCAGAATTCAACCGGAACCAATTATACCTTTAATAAATAACAGGTTGCTCAACGTGGTCGTGGAAATAATTTGGAATATAACTGCCGTATTTAGCGGTTTACGACCGACCATCATCCGCGTGGGGTGACCGCGGAATGAAGTGATTACTATTTTGGCAATTCATACAAGCGGTAAAAAATTGTATATTACGGTTTCGGAGAAATTGATCCCAATTGACCCATTGGCACATTGGCCTGTGCTGTAACGCTGCCGCGTCGGCAGTTAAACGTGTAGTCGTTTAACAGCGGTCGGACCTCCGAATAGAGAAATCTGAGGCTGTGTTCGTAACACTAGGAGAGTAAATGAGACATATTTTCTGCTGATCGAACGTCAATTTCATAACGGTTCAAACAGGGAACGATTGATGCTGTCGCGATGTGACTGCGAACGTTCTAAAGTGGTTGGATCTAATACAAATTACCGTAGATTTCGTGTGTTTCTTTCTCCTCTCGCTGCAAAAATTACAATAAGCCTTACTGATAGTGTAGACAATAATTATTGAGGAGAAAGCCACTGGCTTTCCACCTTTTCTGATATTTTATTTATTTATTTCTCAATTTTTCTGACATATTTAGGTCACTTCCTTTTCAGGCGTATGTAAGGAACGTTTGGAATGTCGGATGATAGTACGGAATACCGTAGATTTCGTGTGTTTCTGTCTCCTCTCGCCGGTCCGGTCTTTTGCTAGACCGATTTCGGCTGCTCGCCATCTTCTTCAGTAGTGGTGTTAGTCACTTTGGCACTGTGGATGTTGTTTGCGACTGAAGATGGCGAGTAGCCGACAGGAAGCAGCGAGAGGAAACAGAAACACACGAAATCTACGGAATTTAATTTGAGTTCCAAAATTACCGTAGATTGGAGTCGTACAAAAATTTATTAATTCTTAGATGTCATTTCTGAACAGGAATCATCGGCATGTATTCAGATAACACGTTAAGAATCAGTTTACATGTTTATTTTATTATTCCGAATAACTTGCGGGACTTTATCTGAACCATATATTTTATTGTTGACCTTTTGACTGTCGGTCAGATAACCGGTTTCCTGCCGTTTTCTCGGGTCTCCCGCTCCGAATATAAAAGCGAAGATTTATCGCAAGATGCCGGGGCCGTCGGCATCAACTTTCTACACGGACGGTATTTCCTGCGCTGAAAACGCCGAGAAAGGAGACGGTCTCCGCCTCTGCGGTCATCCCGAAGGAATCTCATCCCGGGAAAGCCGGTGTAATTGAAGGCGCCGGTTGCAGTTTCTGGCCCATCTTCGGTCCTCTAAAAAGGGGCCTTCGAGTTCAGCGGCGAATTATGTCCACGCCAAGTACAGAAGAAATTATTGGACGCCGTCAGTTTCGCAACGCCCAGACGTGCGATAAATAATTCCCGATATACTGTTTCGGATTTTTAAATTCTCTGGATACCTGTCCAGCCCAAGAACCTAAAATCCTGTCGATGTGCCCATCGGTAATAGTACTTCGAAATAATTAATTCGCTCGGTAATTAATGTAAAATTCTTTTCGGTTCACTAATCGGTCATTAGTCAATGGCATTTACAAGACACGCCATTTTATGCGATTAGTAAAATTGCCAAATTAGAATTATATTTTGAACTATTCAAGAATACAGAAGGTATATTTAAAACACTTGATGTAATTAATTTTATTTACATTGGTAGTATATAAATATTATTGCTGCCACTTAAATATTTATCTCTCATTGAAATGCAAAGTTAATAATTTGTAACTCGAAATACATTTGCGTCACTTCGGAGCGTTTTTTATATTGGTGAAGGGCGTTAGTCTCCCACGGTTGGCCAGTGCCTCATAGATTATAACATGGCGACGATACTTGTTATTTTATTTTGTAAAATGCTGTTCCATTTCTCACTAATATTTCATACTGTTCGCGGGCCATTTTTAAAAGGGCGTCCTGCGTTAACGCTAGCTGAACTATTTATCTATCGGTTCCTTAATGATTATAAAATTCGATTCGGCCTAATAATTCAAATACGATATTGGTCGCGTTTAAAACCCACATCGGCGTCCTCCATTCGTAACCCGGTGCGGGTAAGACCAAATAAGCGAAAGGAGAGATAGACAGAGAGAGGAGAGAGAGAGAGAGAGAGAGAGAGAGAATCGAAAGAGCGGCTCTGGTGATGTCAGCTAACCCTTTAATCTTGTTCAGTACAACTGGACATTGTCGATAGCAAATCTGTGAAAAGTAAATTTTAAATTTGCAAATATCCAACATATATTGCTATCCTAAATATATTGTTGTTGTTTCGAACTGACCGTACGATTGCAGAAATTGCGTAAGAGAAGTTGCAGCCGGTTGCAGGATATGAAATTTCATAGAGCAACAGAATCCTTGACCCGGTTTGGGGAGCAGAATCAGAGCCGGGATAGAAAAAAAGGAGGAAAATACGTTCTGGGGGGGAGGGGGGGGAGCTCTGCGAGTGACTGTGAAAGCTGAAAACCATTAAAAAGTGGAAACAGAAAAAAAAGTAAAGCGCTTACTTCGGACTTCGTTAAAGTCCCCGGCTGTCCGCTACTAGAGGAATGAGTCAGCCGCTTAGAAGGGAACTGGCCGAGATTCACGAACAGATCCAAAGACACTTTAGTGCAACAATAGACCGGGCAGTCGACTTTTTATTTATCCTATCCTGAATCTAAAATACTCTGAAAAGCGGATCTGTATCCTGTCTGGGTCCTGCGCCGGTAGATATTTAAATTTCTTAATTTCAGGTCGTCCATAAGAACCCCCCCACCGCCCCGAACAAAGACATTAAATTGACATTGTTTATAACTCGAAATAGAGGATTGTTGTCACGCGTCATTTATGCACCTGTCGACCCAGTTGGTTTGCAACACATAATTTTTTGTTGACCTCCCATTATATAATATTCCAAACTCTACAAGAGTCTTGCCAATACGAAACGTTCTTGCGTTAGTATTTTCGGCGGAATAATTAATTGTAATTTGCTCAAACTAAAGGCTGAATATCGTGCGAAAATTTTCCACTAATGCTATTATCTATCTGATAATCCTGTTTTAGTAGTTATTTTCCCCAGACAGGATTTTTGTTCTTTCGAACGCATTCGGCCACAGCGAATTTATTTGGTAGATAGATTATTATTTGTTATTGTTAATATAAGTTCCCAGTATGATACCATTCTGTATACCATTGTATTCTGAAGAAGTTATTTTTTCAGCCTGAAAAACATTTTAAACATAAAAACTGCATAAATGACTTTTATCTATTTATGACACCGAATCCCATATTTGGTAAAGAGAAACCAATCCGAATATTTTCCTATGTTTAGCTGGCATCTTATTTTAATGAGTTTCGGACATAATGGTTTGATCTGACTCTATCCTGTAAAAGACTTTGAGGTCAATAATTATGGTGATATTGTTTTTATATAGCCGATATAATTGATCTAATGCTTTGTTTTCCTTTCCAGTCCCCGGCCCTGTCCCAGTTCATATCAACCTTGAATTAAAGCGGCGTCCCAGAATTTTTCTAATAGTTTTTATCCAGACCAAGAAGAAGAAGAGGCGAGCGAATTGTTGGGTTAATTATGGGGCTTTAGAGTCGGACGGATCGAGAAATGTAGTGCAACGATAGTTAACCGAGTGTAGACGACTAACTGGGCGTCCTCACTGCTATTGAGGTCGGTTATTTAACTTTTAATGAGGGGAGAGATTCAATTGCGTTGACAGTTAAGAAGCCCGGAATTTCAGAACAACAGTCGCTTGTTAAAAACAAAACTAATTTCACTACAATATCCGGCATGTTTGATTCTTCTTCACTGCTAATTGAATATAATTTGGTATTTTTGAATATAGGGGATATAGATATTTTAAATATGTAACAATTTTAGGTATTTATGATTAAAATTTTTCTCTTTCTTCTCAAAGAATGGGCTAGTTAGGTATTATATCATACGTCACATCTTTGGTATTACTACTATATTTTGTGGATTTCCTGTGTTTCTGTCTCCTCTCGCTGGTCTAGTCTCGGCTCTAGTCTTCACTAGACCGGTATCGGCTGCTCGCCATCTTCAGTAGCGGTGTTTAGTCACTAGATGGCGAACTGCCGAAACCGATCTAGCGGAAGAGCGGACCAGCGAGAGGAGGGAGAAACGATGTACTTCTACTTCGGTTAATTCATATTTCTATTCAGCAGTTCAGCTAATTTAGTCAGAACGAAATTAGTCGATGAAATGATTAGGGGCCGTTAAGAAATGTATGTTTGAAAAAGTTAAACGATTCTTCACCGGTCAAGGTAGTGCCCCTCCCCTGGCGATTATCTCATATTGTGAAAAAGAAAGTGCAATAAGGGCAGGGATGAAAGGAAAAAAGGCTTAAATTTCTTCCGAGTCAAAACGCCTAATCCAACTAGTTATATAGGTTATAGCGCCCGGTTTCTTTATTAGCTTCCTCGTCCTGTACAGCGGGCTCCTTTCGTCCATCGGCATTCCAGTTCAGATTTAAGAGCCTGACATTTTAAACCGCCGCTTCCGACACAACCGGTATTCGAAAGGATCCCTACTGGAAAAAAAGGAGAAATAAAAAACCCGGTATTGTTTTCTTGTTGTATATTTTTCGGCGAGTCAATCGCAGGTTATTGCCCTTTTCTTCTGAGGGTTCGGAGAGTGGCTTAATTTCGTTCCTCGTGAGGAAGTTATTGTGCTTTCCCGTTCAACGTCGAAGTCCACCTTCAACGAGAAGGCGGTGTCCAATGTAGGCAATTTTCTTTCCGCCCCATTATAAAGAGCACGGGCTTTTGCGATTAACAGAGTTTCAGTCATCAGAGCCGAAGTCCGGTGCTTACGGACTCCACTAATCTTAAGCATTCAGGTGCAAGGTCGAAACAAAAAATCTTCAAGGTGGGATATAATTTGTTGAATGGAGGAAAGATGAAAAACCGAAAACTTTAAAATTTCAAAAAATATCACCCGATTCCCAACAAATGCCGGAAACAACAATCTTCCGTTGCTGTTCGCCTGCCTCATAAAGTAATGTTGTAGATTCGAAACTTTTTTCAAAAATTTCAAATATCAACGCCAATTTGTCCAAACAGTGGACAAACAATGGTCCCCTAGGGAGATAAAGGAAATTTGAAAAATTGAAAATTCTTTTCGATAATATTCCCGGGTTCGTCCCAAACGCCGTCTTTCGGTGTAATAAACTTGGTGTACAAATCCATTGATTAGTGCGTTCAGTGGATCCTGGAGGTATACGGAAATAAAAACCAGACGAATCAAACTTAATAATATGATGGTAAAACGTGTAAAAACCCTGGGCAATCTATAATATATCCGCAATTAAAGATAGTACAAGTGACAGTGACAGTGCAGTGAGAATGCTCCAAAAAAACATACAACGTGCCAAAGTGACTAACACCGCTACTGAAGATGGCGAGCATCCGAAACCGGTCTAGCATAAGACCAAACCAGCGAGGGAGAAGACACGAAATCTACGGTTTCTTATTTCAATTGAGCACGTGAAAAGGGCTCACTAGCCAATCAGAAATTCGTCAGAAACGCTAATCGACGGTTTCCTGCTTGCCCCCTACTTCTAGGCCTTCCTCAGGGCCCTGCTTAAGTCACCCCGGCTATATTCCGACTCTTTCATCTGGGCACAATAATGCCGCTTTGCCGTGAGTCATACTGGGAGTTGCGGGGCCGTCAGAGAACGGCTTTTCGTGAGAGAGCGACCGTCCACTTCCTAGTTACGCCCCGCGGTGTAATAGCACTCGGGGCCGGCCGGTTGGGAAAGGCTACCGGGGGGCGGGGCGGGGGGGAGGTTACAGTTTTCAGGGAGAGTTGCGAAATTTATAAATACACCCCAGCCGTTCACCGACATTGAACCAGAACCCTCGGCTAGAATCGCTTCTCGGCTGCGAAAGAAACTTTCAAGTCTTGTCTTTCAATTTAACAATCGGACACCTACGTAGTGATGTCACCGAAGGAATAAATGAGATTCCACATTTTTTGGTCGATTCAACTCAATTGTACAAACTACTGAGAAATTGGCCCTGAACTGAATTATTACTGGGTGTTGGGGAATCGTGCGTAGAACTGACGAGTAACAATATACGAGTAACCTAATTTACTGCTGGCAACGCTTTGCCGGCGAAGGCAGCCCGCTTTAAGAGCAAAAAAACAAGTGTAGACTGTGCAATTTATCAGGAGCTCTGGATATCATCTCACTTGTGATATTCTCCATTCGGACAATTACATGGCAGGTTTTACTAGAAAGGTCGATTTTTCAAAGCCTTTTCGAAACAAGAAATCAAAGTCGAAAATCGTTTTTGGAAGATTGAGCCGAGTTTAATATCGGGCCGGCAACTAAGTCATTGCGGATTTCATCGACAGATGGTGTCAATCATATTTTTAAGCGTGTTTACATTTTCTAAGGTTATTACTCGGTACTCTGTGTACTAAGTCCTCGGGATTTCATTGTTAATTTTCCCCAATAGATATAGTATATTTGAGTAGTACAAATTAGAAATTAGTCTAGAATATCGGTTTTGTGGTCTGCGAGGGTTTGGAATACCGTAGATTTCGCGTGTTTCTGTCACCTCTCGGCTGTCTTTTGCTAGACCGGTTTTGTCCGCTCGCCATCTTCAGTAGCGGTGTTAGTACTTTTGGCACTTGTACCGGCAAACAAAGACAGTAGAAGTGACAGTGACAGTGCAGTAGGCGTGCCACCGAAAAACATCCAAAGTGCCAAAAGGCCTAGCAAAAGACCAAACCGGCGAGAGGAGACAGAAACACGCGAAATCTACGAAATTAGAAATTCTTGATTATCGTGTCGGGCTTAGGGGAAATTTGTTCTCCAATTGATAGCTATTGCAGAATAGAGAACTGATGAGATGTAATTTAAGATCCGCAGCTCGGAGTTTTTGCTCCGGTTGCACAACTGGGAGCGATACACATAAGTGGAAAGGGGAGAGGTTCTGACTGGACTGTACCCATATTGTTGGATAACGCCCGGTCGGAGGGGTCGCCCGCCGGTCGGTTTTGTAAAAGGCCGTGTAAAAGTCGTCCGTGACGCAACTCGATGGAAAGTAGACCGTCTTCAGTAGCGGCCCCAAGTAACGGATTCACTTTTTAGGGTCGGTCTGCCCCGGATGACCAAAACGGGAGGCGGCGGCTGTCGCAACACTGCAATAGTGGAATTGATGCTACCCGCTGATTCTATTGATTCATATATTACACATTTTTATTATACATACACAGCTAAGGAATTGACTCACAAGACAAAACTGTTTTATCGAGACTGACCCTGTTGATTTTTCTCTTAATACAACACTCTCGTTAGACTAATAAACTGTAATATATAAGCAGATTTTATATGAAGTGGGTTTAAACCTGGTGGCCTTATTAAAAACTAAATAAAAATCAGGGATAGATTATTTTAGTTTTTTCACCTTTTATTTTTGTACAATCAACTACAAAATAGTTATTACAAGTGCTGTGAGTGAAGTTTCCTAGCTAGATCGTCTTGATAAAAGAGACCACCAAATTTGACACTTGAACAAGTAATTTCGGCTTCATGCTAAGGAAATCTCTCGGCCAGAAATTATTGTAAGACCATATGCTAAACGAGGGTAAATAAATATAAAAAAAGTAGTAAAAAACATCACAATTTGTTTAATTTAAATTTCGTGATTTTGCGGACGAGAAAATATTTCAAATTTGGAATTAAATAAAAACTGAGTATAATTCAATCAATATTTAGTCACTCAAATATTGAACGATCTAATGCTACGATCGTTTGTCAGTTACTAACGGCTGAAATAGCAGTGTTACCAAGACTTTTCACGGAGACAGCCACATGCTATTGAGGATGGCGAGGTTCCTAAATCCGGATGCGAAGGTATGATTTTATAACCCCAGAAAGGTATAAAATATCTTAAATGTTTTATATTGCATTCAATGCGATCAATATACAACACGATATAATATAAGAGTGTGTACACACGTAGTACAATAAGGAATACGTTACTGTTACGATATCTCAACACAGCGCCGTCACATGACTATATCTCATGTCGTTAGATAATTCCGAGCGATATAAATCTAAACCAATCCTACGGCGATATGAGCCTGACCGAAGTGGAGGAGAGCCATTAGAAAGTAGTAACAGGGCGAATGCATAGGTGAGAATCTTTTTCGTAATTGATTCAGCCGATTTATACCTTTGACAGGTGAAATCATGTTTTTCAAGACAGTTTATAATATGTCTATAATTGTACAAAATACACGAGCACCGCCCCGGGTTTTAAAATACAGACGTTTCAAACTACTTTTTGGACCTAATACGCGTTCAAATTACGCGATATATATGGATTACATTTTCAATGATACACTCGAATAGATTTTACGCGCCTAATCGAAATACTGTATTTTCGGAATGAGGAGAAAGCCCGAATAAAAGTGAAGAATTATTGGGACAACTGGACAGGAGGAAGTACAACTTTCTATTCATTGAATGTTTCCCTCGCACCGGATAACGACGATTGAAAAACAAGAAAATAAAAATTAAGGCTCGGTTCTTTACGCCGCAATTATTCTGAAAGGAAAATCTCATCGAGAATAGCTGTAGTGTTTTTAGCCTTTGGCCGCGGTCAGTAGTGTATTCTGGGTTGAGAAGTCGGTAACAACTTGAGATTTAAATCACGAAATAGGCAGAAATGAACTTTCTAAGGAATTGTTGGGGGGAAACCACTTCATAATGGATCGTCATATTTCTCGTCCCCTTATTGTTTATTATTACCCATAAAAAAGACAATGGATGTTGATAATAATAGAGCAGTGAAAGTGCACTGTCGTTATTCGCGCCACGCTGATTTACTTAAGGAATGCTACTGAAGACGGCTAAAACGTTCAGCCGATTATGCGTCTTATCGGAGCCAATACAATTGATAACAGGAAATCAACACCGGGGAAAAGTAAATTTAGCAGAGCGAGAAAACACCTTCAGAAGTGGTAGAGATAATAATTCCACTTAGTCGGACATTGCATTACAGATATCACAATAAGTGGACTGTGTCGGAATTCAAATATCAACAGAATATTGTAGCTAATCAACAATTAATTATTAGCTCTATTTACGGGTAAATTTAATTAATACCCAGTGCCATTAGTTAAAAAATTCGTAGATTTCTTGTGTTTCTGTCTCCTCTCGCGCCGGTTCGGTCTTTTGCCGGACCGGTTTCGGCCGCTCGCCATCTTCAGTAGCGGTGTTACTCACTTTGGTACTTTGGATGATTTTTTTTTTTGGGGGGGGGAGCATCCTCACTGCACTGTCACTGTCACTTGTACCAGTACATTGTATCATATATATCCGAGACCAAAGTCGGTACAAGTGACCGCAAAACAGGTATTTTAAACTACTGTTAGACTTATTATTATTGATGAAATTTTGCTGTCTGCATTCCCGTATCGGCTCGTCGGACAGAACCAGAGGGTTTCGGCTTTTCGCCACTCAGATCAGTCGCATGAAAAGTTTATTATGACGATAAAGTACCGCGGGCGCCACTTCTGAGGTTGTGTGGCTTATTACAGTAATATTACGGAGGGACTCGTTTGAATTTTGGGGAAATAATTTCGGTAGATGTAAATTTCGAATCAATTTGGGGCAAAGGTCGACTATCGATTACTTGCGCAAGATCAGGACGAATGACGATGTCCTCCTGAACTCATCCCGTGGACGGTAAACTACCGAAACTCGGGCGAAACTCAGGGGGGGTGGAGTTTCACTCTCGAACGTCGGCCGCTGAAAACCGGTCTGTATTTTTTTTTATTGCTTTTTCTGTTATATTCAATTCAGGAAATTAGAGTCGGAGGCGCCGACACGTTTCTCGGCTTCCACAGACCCGGCGGTTCGGTAGCCGGGAGTGAAAAAAGAAAAAGTAAAAGTAAATATCTCGTTAGCTTTTAGAACGACCGCTAATAATACCAACGATCCGGATTGACATTTTAACTAAGCCTGCGGTGGATTGCTTTCTGGAATCCTTCGTCCTTGCCGACCGCTCTCGATACCTGTCACAATTTCCGTTTTGAAACGTTGAAAAACCAGAAATTGTCCCGGGAAATATTTTTCCCACGTATTTTCCATTACTCAAGAAGATTCCAGGATATTCCACCTTTGGCATAATTCTTCAGGCTTCATCCGGAACTATTTTTCGGTTTTAGTTTTTAGAATAATTCCACGCGGCTACTACACTCGTACATAGATTTCGAGAGGAGATCCGAAAAGTTTATAAAACTTTACGCCGATACGCGCACCTTCTTGAAGCTGTAAATTGAACGTAATTCCATTGACATTTAAATTTAATTAGTGATTTATCAAGAACGCTTCACTATCTGGAGTATGAGGACAACAACATTTTCTGATTTAGACAATCCACGATATACCCAATCTTCGGTCATTTATCATTTTTATTTTTCCTTGTCTCTAAAGTTTAGGAAACTTGAAATATCAGTAAAACTGAAGTACTTTTTGGCCGATACGTATGTAACATTTCTTTCTTCTTTTGATACAATTTCTTTCTGCTGTATGTCCGGTATATCTGTGTAACATGTAAGAGTGTACATGTTAAATATTTCATAAATTAGAATAATGAATTCGAGTTATTCGTAACTTAGGCCAAGAAAAAGTCAAAAGAGTTAAATTCGGTCACTGTATACTATCTGAAAGCCTCCGGGAGATTCCTTTTTGTCCCGCGTTCTCTCGGAAATGGTGCCAAACGGGAATTAGAAATCGAAATTTATATACTTTGATGGTTTTTCATCGTCGTCAAGTTGCCGGTTTAGAAGAAGGAAATTAAGATTCGTATTCGCGACCGGTCGGACGGCTCCCAACGCGTAACCAGTCCCGGGCCTATAGGGTTTTCGTAACCGTTCAGTTTTCTTTTTCTTCGATAATTGTTTTTTTCACATCCGAAAGTCCGAATTGACCCCAAGAGCGCCCGGAAATGAGGTAGGGGAACGAACGGAGGAGTGAATAATTACCACGGCCAAATTACCTTCCTCGTAGGAGGGTAAACGCGCCTCGGGCACGAATTGGTAACTTACCAATTCGTCCCTTCTTCGGGACGAAGATATCGCCTATTGGGATTTGGTAGTATATGAAGACTTCATTTAAACAACACGCGATAATAATCTAATTATCCGATTAGATTTATGTTTATCCAACTTATCGGATTTTATAGAACTGTGGGGTTCCGCCAAGACATCCGACATCGTTCGCATCCAGATATACCAATCGAAAGTTCTTCGAACCATCCTCAATGCTCCATTGGGCTTAAGTTCCATTCCCTCCTTACTCCTCGTCCCAATTTACCCGTTCAGTCACGTCCGTTATCCCCGCGTGAAAAAATAACTTTAAAGGTTTTTAAAGGATTTAGCTGGCAAATATTTGACTATTTGAAAATATTTGAGGATACCAGGTCATTTACCTCACTTAAATTGTATTAGGTCAGCTCTGATTTAGAGTAACGTGTATTGTAATTGATTCAGTTTCCTTTAGAGGGCGGTAAAAAACGGTGATTGGAGATTCTCCTGTTGCGATGCAACGTCCCGTATTGCGCAACGCCGGCTGTATTCATTCTCCCATCGGTAGTGTGTAGGCCGGGTGAACGGCCTCGGTCCGACCGTACAACCCCTCGCATTGAACCTTGCGGAAGGAGGTGAAGCCGTGAACTTGAGAGTCTTCTTCGTGACCCGAAGATGGGATGAGTCACGAACTGAGTTCGAGACTCGACGGCCGCCGGATGGCGGGTGGAGAACGGACGGCCGACGCTGCTCGTCCCATCAGAAGCGGCTTTCTTTGGCACAGATCACAATTGGGGAAACTATCTACAATCCGAGTGTTATAAATAGGTTAGAATACCTGTTTTGTGGTCTGCGAGGGTCGGAATACCGTAGATTCCCTGTGTTTCTGACTCCTATCTCGAGGCCGAAACCGGTCCAGCAAAAGACCAAACCGGCGAGAGGAGATGGAAACACAAGAAATATATTGTATTATAGAAATTCTAGTAATAAAATTCGGGGCAGATCGGGGCCGAATGAAATATTACACAATTACACGAATGAGCGTTACATCTCTCTAAACAACAATTAAAGAATAAAAATTACTTTCGGCGAGAAATAGATTACACTTTTTACTCAAATGAGCCGGAAGACGAGATTGCTCTGAGCTCAGTGTAACTTAATTTCCCGTTTAACACATAAACATTGTGCAAAATCAAAAATATCTTTTAATCCTAATACTTATGTTCATAAATATATACGAAATGCATGTAAAACTAATAATTTGTACATCGTTTTCGATTTATATATTCATAGAAAGATAGAGGTTTTGTATTTGTTCCGCGTACGGGGTCAGTGGGCCTATCCCCCTCCCGGTAAGTGATCGAACGTTATTCCTTATTTGTTCTGTGAATTATTTACCTAGCATAAGCCCATTAAACAGTGACGCCATAAAAATATTTCCCCGGTTGAAAAAGAATAAATCTTCTTAAGGAAAGCACGGTTGCTAGGCTGTTTTTTCATGTAGTCAACAGTCATCCTCAAAAATCCTCTAAAACCGGTCGGTCTGGAACCCCCTCATTCGCATATTCAATAAATATAGCCTAAGTTCCGTCCAAATTAGTTTTATAAATTCAAGGGGAAATCTGCCGGTCTAGAAAGTGGTTTCTTTTTGATAGACAAAAAAGAGTGGCTGGACACTCTCGCTGAAATTCGTTAAATTGAGTTTTTGTGGCAAATTGATGTTGTATGTTGGGCGGAAATGTATCGGAAAACAATTTAAATTAACGGTGTAATTAATTTAATTGCCGAATGATCGGAGTCAATTAACATCTATTTTTTTTTCTCCGAAACACGTCGAGTTCTCGATATACTTAGTGATGTCAGCACTATCAAGTAATCGCTACTCGCGTAATTTTTCGTTTAAAGTATAACGTTAAACGGTTCTCACAGGTATTAAGGTATTACATGGTGCGCCGCGGAAGTCAAAACGGGAATGTTTCTATTTAATTATCAGCGGATTTGCAAGATAAGAACTATATAATATGTCAACAAGAATAAATAAATCGTTTTCGGGTACAACATCTTGTAACACACCAACTTTCATAGCTTAAAGCAGGGATTAATCCCAACCCTGTGCGATTTGTGTGCGCCCGCCACTATTCGACCCCGACAGAATTTTTTCAGACAACTGGAGAAATTTTGGACCTTAAGAATGATATTTCGCTAAAATCCTCAGTAGTATCAGAGGACTTATGGAACATAGTCGATAAAGGAAGGTTCCCTTTCTTAGAAGTAGATAAAATCAAATCAACGTTTTTTGTTTTCTTTTATTTTATTTCAAATGATTTCTTTGTATGTATATTTTTTGTTTACCTTGTATTACGTTATGTATGTAATTTGAACAATAATTTTATTATTTTGAAATTATTTTTGTTTATAATTTTTTATCCTTATCCAGTTATGAATATCCTTAAAAATAGCTGGTGCCCGCCGCCCTACCGATATTTCAGAATGCCCTCTAGGGTATAAAAAGGTTGGGAACCCCGGCTTAAAGTATAACAATGAATGGGCAAATCCCATCCTGGAGATTCCATCTTCGCCAGGATTATTTTCAAAGTTCCCCCCGTTCGGAGGAAGACCAGGACTTGACAGAATGGGGCGGGGGGAACGCCTCCGGAAATAATCGTCCGTAAAAGCGGAGAAACTGAAGGCAATTATCAAAACGCCGAGGATGTTGAACAACTTTCTAAGTCGGGTTCGGTATCGGCCCGCCCGGTGAGAGGAACACATTTTGCATTCGGCTTCATTTTTCTTCAATTTTTGTTTTCGTTTCTCGCCCAATTTATTATCTACAGTACGACGATGACGGAAAGGAAAACTCGAACGGAGTACGAAATACGATAAGGCTTGAGGTACCCTGAAGTTGGCGAATCTAATCTTTTGTCTAACATACCGGTTTTGTGGTCTGCGAAGGGTCGGAAAACCGTATATTTCGTGTGTTTCCGTCTCCTCTCTCGCCGGTTTGGTCTTTCGCTAGACCGGTTTCGGCCGCTCGCCAGCCTTCAGTAGCGGTGTTAGTCACGGTACCGGGTGTAATAACACTGTACAATATACAACATATATCCGCAACCAAAGACAGTACAAGAGACAGTGAGAGTACAGTGAGGATGCCCCCAAAAAAACATCCAGAATGTGCCAAAAGTGACTAACACCGCTACTGAAGATGGCGAGCGGCCGAAACCGGTCTAGAAGAAGACCAAACCGGCGTGAGAGGAGACAGAAACACACGAATCTACGCTAATCTTTTAAGTCTCTTAGCTTGAGTCAAAAGAGGCGATATCGGCGCGATGCTGACATTTTACAAGTTGCGGCAGCTTTTTGGAGCCCCAGACAGACGTGATAGGTCAGTACTTTTTCCGTCGTTCACACAGTGATATGTGTGAAAGTCTTGCTTTCAATACTGCCCGGAGACTGGTTTTATTATTTTCTATTTTTTTTTTGTAACCTCTGAACTAATTTATTCCCCTTTTATTCTTGCCGCGAATCTCGTTTTTCCTCGCTTCCCCAGATGATAGGCCGGCGTGATAGGTCATAACTCCAGATCGAAATCTCGCTTCCGTATATCTATTACGAAGGGGCGTATCGCCAGAAAACTTAAAACCCGGGGGTGAACTACCCCCCCGTCTATCCGTTGGACTTCAAGCTCCGACTTCAAGTCCCCCCGTCCGAAGCGGGCCCTGTCTAGAGTCCAGAGCTTACATTCACTTTGAACTTACTTTCAAAACTGTTTCTCATCTGGAGCGGGCCTGAGAAGGGTTGCGTCACCGGCGAGGTAATCAGAGGTCGCTCCCAGTGACCAGTGCCCCTAAAGTAATAGAACTTTCAAGTTGTAAAGCCATTTATTGGTTTCTAACAGAATTTCTGTTAATAATAACTGACTGAAATTATTTCAGTATCATATCGATTGTTTCCTGCAAGCACTGCCCGTAATAAAAACTACATATGAACAGTTTAGAATACCTGTTTTATGGTCTGCAAGGTTCGCATGTTTCTGTCTCCACTGGTTTGGTCTTTTGGTAGACCTGTCTAGGGAAATCTACGGTATATATGAACAATTTTTAATGGAATATTTTTATTTTGTTCAATCTCCTCTCGGTATGAAGAGCGTCTCTTTCAATACCGCCTGACGACTGGTTCTTCAACAATAGCGATGATTTAATAATCCGCCATCTCGTTTAAGTATTTCAGTTACTTTTCCTTTTGTAAACGTCAACATTGGTTTCACACAAAATAATATTCTGATTCAGACAAAATTACACTCTAATTTTCAACAAACAAAAACGCGAAATTATTTCGCCTCTCCACATTACATCTAATTTAGATCCCGCCAGTTTGGAACGGAGCCGCGAAATGAAGGGAAATTCCAAGCGCTTTTTGCCGTTGTATCCGAACATATATTCTTTTATATATATAAGAAAATAAAAAACAAATATCCTAGATGGCGGAGTTGCATTTCCGGAACGTCCTGGAATCAAGACCGCTTCACTTCTAATAAATTCTGTATCGGTTCTCTTAAATTTGGGGATTCAAATACCCTTGTCTATGCCTTCCGACCATATTCACAGTCTTATCGGACGTCATAAATCAAATTTTTTTTTTTTCACTAAAGTAGACCTGTTATAACGATTTACAATTATGATATTAATCTTCCCCCAGTTTCGTTTCGCCCGGCGGCCACTTCCTGGGAATTCAGCCGCCTTTCTGCCCTTTCACTGGGCACTTTGGGGGGGGGGGGGAGGTGTGGTGAGGGGCGATACTGCTCTCTCTCCCACTCCGATGTCCGATGGACTATATATATATATAAAAGCGAGTCGATCGGAGTAGTTCGCGGGGCCATGTTGATGCCATCAGGTTCGCGAAGACTGAACGCAGCTTATATATATCTCGAACTCGAAGAAATTAAAAAAAAAAAAAGAAACGGTACTCTTCTCTTTAAGTTAAACAAACCAGCGAGAAGAGACAGAAGAGTGAAACATGATGTACACGAGCATAAGAAATTATTTACCACTGCTCGATCTTGGTGAATATTTCACAATCGTAAAACTGTAATCTTGGTTACAGAGATACAACGTTACAGTTATTAGTACAATTGATAGATGTATATTTTTCTCGATAGATTATGGCACCTTTTTGACACGATTAGAAGTGGGGCGTTTAAACCGTCGTGGCGGGGATAATGGACGGGTAATAGGGGAGAAAAGGGAACTTGAGGAACCGGGATTTCAGGACTTCGTCGACCGTCGGTATGTCGAGGTCATTATGAATGGTGCGATTTGAAACATACCGGGCAGCGTTAAGGACTGTTCGAAGAAGTTTAAAATTGGAATCTCTGGATGTCTTGGCGGAACCCGTAGTTCTTATACCGTATGCCCATTTCGGTTTTAATACGGCTTTGTATATTACGAGTTTGTTACTTAGGGTCAATTTTGATGTCCGTTCTAGTAATGGTCTTAGAAGGCCAAATTGGCGGATCAAGTCGATTCTTTTGAGTTGGGTACGGTAAATCTTCGATGATTAGCGTTAGACGCGTCTCTTCCTCTCCTGCACGAGACGAAATCTGCCGGAAAGAGTTTGATGAATAATTTTTTCGAAACGATCCCCAGTGGGTGCGACATTGATCGAACAACGCGTGGGATCGCGCTTTCTGAGACGGACAACGCCTACGACCTACGAGCCGTAGTTTCCTATTATGCTTTCTCCGGATTAAATAAATTCAACTCCCCGTCACACACGCTCTGTTTTTCACTTAAATTTTCACTCACAATACAGATTTCAAAACGATTCATACATCGTACCAAAGTACCAATTTTTGCCAATTGAAAGTTTCAGCAATCTTCGATCCCGATGCACGATATCCTGTTCGTGAATAAAGGCATTAGTTGTTGAGTGACTTTGTTTAGAATTAATTACAGATTAGTTACCTTCTAGTTGACCCTATATGGGCCAGAGTAACTTTCAGTTCACGTTTCAATTAATCGAGATTTTACCAAATAACTATAGCTTTTTTCGTGATACCGCGCATAAATAATCCTATAACGTTGTCAGGACAACCAATATCAATATCTTTTTTTTTCATTTGCACGTATAGGTCTATAATTGCTGATTTTTCGTTCCCTTCAATATTTTTGGATTTAAAATAAAAATTCGGCCCATAGAGGGTTAACTCAATTGGAATTTTCTGTTTGTTCCCTTCATTTTGGGTGTTTTGGTATTGTTGTTTGTAATTTTTCAATGTAGACATATATTACGTCCCCGTTTTCTGTTCCGTTCACCCATTTTTACAGTCTCCGCCTGTCACTTTCAAATTCGAAACCTGCCACTTGGCGCAGGCGATGAAAAAAATTCATTTTTTTTTGGCGCTGAAATTCGAAAAGGTTCGAGCGACTGGGGCTAGATGGCAGCATCGTCAGAGAAGGAATTGTTCAGGTGCAGAGTTGGTTAGTTTAGTTATAGGCCGGGAGTGGTTAATCACCTCCAGCCATCTGGAGAAAGGCGGAAACGGGCCCTAGCACAAAGTAGGCCTAGCACCTACCCTATATGACAATTTAGCAATTTAAAATCATCTACATTTCAATAGTGACACGATAAGCTCTAATTTCGTGTATTCGTTTTAACGAAATTTGTTCGCTTCTCTTGTAGTACAGATTTCTTTTTGTGATTATCATTGTTGGTTTACATTTTTTCATGTTGATCTGTACGTGTTGCGTACTCTTGTACAGTATCTACAGACTTTACAGTAATATTATCCTACTATATTCGCTGACATTTTGTTTTTCTACAGAGGAGATTTTATTATTAAAAAGAAATCATATTTATAGAAAATTGCGTACTAAACTGAATTACTTTCCTCACATTTGACAACTCGTTATTGTTGCACACCCATAGAGTACATATTATACCGCCTGTATGCTACACTCAACTCGAGTATATTATTTAAGGGCATTACAATTTTTGTTTAGATTTATGATTTTATTTCCACTTAAACGAATCCACCGATTCGTTTTAATCTTTTAATTTTTAATCAGAGAAACCTCAATTGCTAAATGTTTTCGATATCGCGCTATATGACTCAAGGTAGAAGAAAATGTGTTGATTGGAAAATGAGAAAATGTTTTCCCGCTGATAATTTTTCGGGCCCAGAGAGAGAGAGAGGGAAACAATTTTTTGCCGTTCTTTCTTTCTTTCTTTCGGTTTTCCGATTTCGAAACCGATGTACGAGATGAAGAAGGCCGGTGGCGAAATACCAGGAGCGGGAATTGAACCTATCTTTGGAAGGGTAACAGGGTGAACGGCATTTTCCAACTTTGAACACTTCGGCCGGACAGTTCAAAACCGGTTGCCGGAGGCTTCCAGATGACGACCTTTGGCATACTTAAAGCAGACAACGCTATTCAACCGATCAAACCGATCTACAAACAGACACCGCACTGAGAAATATACATATTTCAGTTTACAAACATCACTATTCCCTTCAAATGATAAGGGATTATGGCTATTTTAGAATACCTGTTTTGTGGTGTCCGAGGGGTTGGAATACAGTAGATTTCGTGTGTTTCTCTCTCCTCTCGCTGGTCTGGTCTTTTACTAGACCGGTTTCGGTCACAGTACAAGTGACTAACACCGCTACTGAAGAAGATGGCGGGCAGCCGAAACCGGTCTAGCAAAAGACTAAATTGGCGAGAGGAGACAAAAATACACGAAATCCTACGATTATGGCTATATTACTAAATACTAAAACACCGGGACATAGTTAAAGTTCACCAAAAAAATCGGCTAAATGTTTTTCTTAAATTAGAATTTATACAAATTTAAATTCACCTTCACAACGAGAGGAGTTTGGTGCTGATGATAACATGGAACGCGGATAGCTGAAAGCTCACCTCCAGAGAAGTGCGCATGCGTGGATGAGGAAGTATGGGATCACGTGCTGATATAGTATGAAGCCTATGATTATCGGAAAATGCGATTTTCCGTTTTTCCCTCTGTGAGGTTTTCCCCACCGTCACTAGAGGTCTCTGGCTACAGACTATACCTCTAATTAGTACTAATAGCAATAACTGCTTGGAATCTCCGGATATGCTAAAAATGGATTGGAATAATCAATTCCCAATTTGATTAATTGTATTAATAAAACATTATATTTTTCTTAGGGTTCATTATAAAAATAGTAAAAAAAACTTACAAATTCGAGTTGAGAAAAGTTAGCAGTTATAATACCACGTTTATTGCACTACTTTGTGAGTATTCAATTTATACCCAAATATCACAAAAATTAAATGGCAAGACAATCTGAATCAAATGTAAATCTGTAAATACACATGCGGAATCAAATTTTTTCATCAAACATTTAGCCTTAGTGTAATCGGTATAATAATTCCCAACGGTAGATTAACATTAATAAAGTAATTTCTTTTTTCATAAAATAACAGCGTATAAATATATAATAAATGTATAAAAATTGTGTAAAAATATCCGGCTCTCAGAGTTCAGTCGTCTGACGCTTGGTATATTCAGTTTGTTTTCCGATAAGTAAAATCGATTCCAAGCCGGTGTACTCAGCAGTTCTGATACTCTCAATTTTGATAGTTCTGTATTGGACGCACACTATCACCAGGAAGTAGGACGTGCAAACTGAAAATACGCCATACAAACATCAGATTATTCTAGTGGAATTATGAAAAATTTTATAGGTATATAAAATAAATGCTCATATTCGAACTTACTGAATATCAGACCGAAGAAGACGAGCAGGAAGAGAAATAGGTCTACAGCTAGCGCCCTCACCAAGAGCGGTGATATGGCGCCAGTGATTAGGGAATATATTATCAGACCTAGCAGAATGAATGACAGAAGGTAACTGAATATAACCACACCTCCGATGGCGATCATCCACGGTAGCATTAACAGACGGTTTTTCTGTAAAGAAAATTTTTAAAAACAATTTAAAATAAATCGTCTAATAAATAGGCAAATGAAATTTCAGCACATGATAGAAGTGCACTTAGACTATGTATATAATATGTAAATATTCCTCCATTGGTCACGGGAACGGAAACACACGAAACCTATGAAATACATTTATGCTCAACTCATAGAAATGTGTATGGCTCACCTGTTTTAGTGAAGATATGTTTTCTTTCTTTCAAAACCACTTTTAAGCAGTCCAAAAAATTACTACCCCCGAATAAATTAAGTTTTGTCCCGTAACAACAACAGAAATTGATTGTAGTTATTCTGTAACGTTCTAATTTGGTTCAACATACCTGTTTTGTGGTCTGCGAGGGTTGGAATACCGTAGATTCCCTGTGTTTCTGTCTCCTCTCTCGCCGGTTTGGCCTCTTGCTATAGACCGGTTTCGGCTGCTGGCCATCTTCAGTAGCGGTGTTAGTCACAGTACAAGTGACAGCGACAGTGCAGTGAGGATGCTCCCCAAAAAACATCCAAAGTGCCAAAAGTGACCAACACCGATACTGAAAATGGCGAGCGGCCGAAACCGGTCTAGCAAAAGACCGAACCGAAGACAGAAACACACGAAATTTACGGTATTCTAATTTTGTGTTTAGCTGTTGATATTTTTAAATGTTTCATACGAATGATGTGTAGTAAACTTGTGGTAGGCGTAAATTTTTTCGTGAAAAATTACTATTTATGTAATTTTGATTGATTACTTACAGACAATACACCGAACAAGAGCATTAGGGACACGACGGTGATGAACAAACCGTACCAAAATAGTAGACTCATGATCGATGGCCCGTATTCTGAAACTGAAAATGAACGAGTTGGAAAGAATAAGTCAGTAGCTCAATACCTAGTGGAATATGGCGTTATTAAAATTATATTGCGGGTGCTAACGTACAATAATCTACAGTAACACTTTCATTGGCCTCGAAAGGAATCCAAACGCGAGATTTTGTCAGATTTGAATCAAATAGGAATATACTATTGGAGAGAACAGTAAAAGGACCCAGCACCTGAAAAAAGAGAAGTTATTTCAATTAACAGTTATAACATCCCTTCCTTTGTCAACCTATAAAAAAACTTTCTAGCATCAGATTCAATATATTAATTTCGTGATTTTTTAAAATTCATAAATGAAATCCTTCTCTACAAGCCAATCAGTGCGATCAAAAATTTAAACATTCATTCATGAAAGGTATATGGATGAAGGAGAAGCTGAAATTAGAGGTGCTATTCAAATTCATCTCAGTCCTCAAAAAAAAACAAGACAAATAATTACAGCAAATAGAAATAAATGGAACGTATAATACCAAGCCGAATATCGCTATCGCAATAGATCCCGTCTTAACCGAGAATCCAAATGCGAACTCCCTTATTTCTGGTAATTTGATGAAAGACATCCCTCCGGCAGATCTGAAAATCAAACAGAAAGTGGATTTAGTAGTGGAATACCTGTTTTGTGGTCTGCGAGGGGTTGGAATACCGTAGATTCCCTGTGTTTCTGAATCCCTCTCTCGCCGGTTTGGTTTTTTGCTATAGACCGGTTTCGGCTGCTCGCCATCTTCAGTAGCGGTGTTAGTCATAGTACAAGTGACAGTGACAGTGCAGTGAGGGGATGCCCCCCCCAAAAAAAACATCCTATTGAGTCAAAAATTATATGTTTGTCCAATCTGGATTTTTTAGTACATTGAGGTATCTCTTCTTTCGATGAATAGTCACTCCAATACCCCCTTTTTAGTGCACTAATTCAAATAACCTAGCCCTGTCTTGTTTTACACAATTGACAATTTCTGGAATTGTTAAGCTGTTTATACAGGTATAGAACATACACGCCGTCTGAAATAATAACTATAGGTAGATCTAGGTCGAACTGATACAGAAGACTGAGTGGAAAAATATAGCTCGGGGTAATTTCGTACAATGTTATATCGGATAAACGCAGTGGGAAAAACTTACGCGCTATATATTACGTGGAAGGACCTCGAAGGGACTTAATTCTACAAGTTTGGACGAACACTGGGATGAGACTGGCGACAGTGTAATAATGAGGCGCAACGTTTAAAACAAGCACACTGGGCCTGGCCGTTATCTGGATATAAGATATCTCTTAATCTTGGTCAAATATTCAAATCAAGTGGGCGACGCAATTTAAAATAAAATCATCGGACACGCGCGTCTTCGGTGCGATGGTTTCCAGTTCCAGGAGACAGTGGATACAGGACGCCCAAAGGGATCTTCCCCAGTAGTGGCGAAAGAGCTACTGAAGATGATGTCCAGCCGATACCGGTCTAGCGAAAGACCAAACCGGCGAGAGGTGATGGACGATATTCTGTAGATGTTTTATAGCAAAGAAGGTGTTGTTCCGTGTGTAATTCACAACATTACTACGAGTGATAGACTTCTGCAATTACCAGGATACAACCAGGATTGTTATATTTGTAATTTGTTTTCATTTCAAAGGTTTCAATCTTTTTATGAAGATACCCTAAAAGCCCCCACTCTACCCTGCTCGTGGCGTCGTTTACCATGTGCATAGACTCCCAGTAAAGTTGTAATAAAATTACTCATTACCAAACAAGGGAACGTATTTGAGACGTACAAATATAGCGCTTTACAGTCGAAAATATTAAGGGAAATAACCGACGGACCAGCTACTATGTCTCCAAACTCACGCCATTATCCCACCATCACAATATGTGCCGTAAATAAATAAATATAATGTTAGAAAAATGGAGAAAGCCAGCGGGTCTCCACTATTCCGCTATTATATTAGTGCTACTCGAACATCAATGTCGCTCATTGTATTCTACAGCTGCGACAATAAAACATGAAAGCGTGTGTACTATTTGTTTTAAATAATCGCTCGGTAACAAACCATTGTTTCATTAATAATAAAAAATTGTCATTATCATTAGCAGATGATAGATTAAAAGATGTAAAATATAAAAACTTACGGTCTAAAACGAAGACGAAGTGAAGAAAGCATACCACCGGTGGTCTATTTTGAATACCACCAGCGTGTGCTTAGCGGGAGAGCGGCGGGCTCAATATTACCAACTGAATAATAACATCTGTTCTCATTATCAGTTCACTGAATATAAACTATTGATGAATAATAATTTATTTTGTATTTACAGCCGACTGAAAAAAAAGGAAAAATTTCGTCGACTCGTTGTAAAAAAATTTAAGAAATTACAAATTTTTTACTCATGTTCCTTATTATTTTAAGGCATTTGTGGTTGGAACCGACGGTATATTCTGGTCCAGTAACAGTGCAGTAACAGTGACGTCATGCGACTGGAGGCAACAAAGACGTAACAATCAGGTGATAATATTCACACTCCCATAAACATTTTAAATATTTAAATAATGTTTAAAATAATATGTTAATGTGTAAAACACGGTCAGGGAGTTCTGCTCGGTTTTCATTATTCGTATTTATGATTTAACACATTTTTTTAACACATCATTAACAAAAACAAATTAATAAATTCGTTTGTACATTAAATTCTCCCTAGGTACTTATTAACTTGTACAATAGTTTTTAATAATTGATTACTTCTCTTTAAGCAGAGTTTTTCTTACTAAAATATTTAATATTTTGGGCAATAAAGTGCCAGAGAAAATTCTAATGAATATATCATTTCCCCTTCTTGACAAATTTCATCAACAAAACAGATATTTTTTGCAATCTTCACACTACTTTCAAGGTATGTTGAACTATTTTATATTACAAAAAGTACATATATTTTTTATTGTACGAATTGCGTATTACATTATTTTGTTATAAATAATAACTTATTTTAAGATTAAATATAGTAGTAGATTGTTACAACATTGCAAGTGTATCAATTAGTAATACGAATAGAACTTTTTGTCTATTTACCTCGCACACAAATTATTAGTTGGTAACTGGTTAGAAAAATGGTTTCCAATCATACGATGACAATTTTTTACGATTCTCTCATAAATACAATTTTATGAGAAATTTAAAACTACTCTAACGCTATTACAAACGGAATATAATATAATGAATACAATTAAAATCAGGTATAAAAATAAAGTGTAAATCTATTTACACGTCTTAAAAATTAATTACAATTCAGCCGCGATATTTCAGCTGTCATATTTGAACACTTCCCTTCACTAAGTACCCAGGGTACTGCGTTGTAAGGCACAAAGTCAAAATCATACTTACAGCCCTTTGGTTTCAGGTGTGCATCAAACACACTGATGCTGAGCTGTAGGGCAACCATAATTATATATATTACATATATATATATATATATATATATATATATATATATATATATATATATATTATATACCCTGTACATTATAATTGAATTATGGAATCATAATTGTAATTACAATTAGTGTAATAATCAGTTATGGAAAAATAATTAAATAATTGACAATAGCTATTTTACATTTCACAGTTACAGATTTCACTGTGTGTTTTAACAAGTTGTGTATTTATTATTCATATCAGGCCTGTGTCTGCCTTTTATTTACTTCCTGGTATTCCCTGACTTCTGTGAAATAGTTGTAGACAACGCATGTTGTGTACGCTGAAACCACTGGAAAAGAGATAAAGGATTAAAAAAAAAAAAACCACAGAAATTTCGTAAGAATGAAGCAGAGAGATAATTATGTTTTAAAATCAGAACAATGATTTTACACTTTTGCACAACATTTTAAAGCATATTTATTTTTATTGGATCCCAATTAAATTTAAAGGATGTATTAATAAATACATTATTAAATATGGTCATTCCTTTTATATATATATATATATATATATATATATATATATATATATATATATATATAAGGAAATTTCAGAAAAAAAAATATCCATACTAATAGATTAAATCACGTGTTTCAATATTCCCAGATTTTGAAAGGAATCACCATATTCAATAATGTAGTTATATATATATATATATATATATATATATATATATATATATATATATTTATATATATATATATATATATATATATATATATATATATATATATATATATACATAAGTGATTTTAGAAATGTTCTAAAATATCCGTACTAATAGATCAAATCATGTGTTTCAATACTCCAAGATTTTGAAAGAAATCGCCATATTTAATAATGTAGTTATTTATTTTATACCAAAAATTGATGTACCGATCTCTCTCTTATGTCAAATCTCTATTATTTAATTACCAATTTAAAATATTGCTTAGACACCTCCCCCACAGCTGACTTATTATATCATACAAAAGGTTGAGACAATGCTCTGAAGTATATTTCTGTGTTTTTATCCAGTATTTCGAAACCATTACACCAACTTACATAATAAATTAAGGTCCAATAAATTTACAAAAATATTGATTGAATGGAATACATAATATACATAAAGAAAATTATTTTATATTATTTTATGCTGCCGGAATTACCCTACATTTATTATACATTTTCAGGAAATATCAGTACTGGTATAATTACCTACATTTTATCTCTTAAGACCATGGTTTTGTATGCTGTGGCTCTTTACGAATTCAAGCCGTTAAATCATTTTGTAATGTTGCCTAATTAAGGTGAAGTTAATGGTTTGACACTTACCGAGGGAAAAGAGGAACTTGACAATGACCGAGATGAATTCATGGGCATTGAGAAACTTCTGCAGATTGTTCATGAAGTGGTAATTGGCAGCCGCGATCAGTGGCATGATGGCAAAATAAAGTAGAGCGATTAGCAATAGGACGAAAGTTATTACGGAGACTATTATCCAGGGAATCATCTGGCAACGTATTTTCTGAAAAAAAAAAAAAGCACAATTAAGACATTTTTAAATCGATGTTTAAGTAGTACAATTTGTTTTATAAAGTATTTTTTATTTATACTACTGAAGTGTTCTGGTTACCAATTCAGTGATGATACTTTTACCAAATAGTACTGTATCGAAAAAAAATCAATCTAAATCTGAGATAAAAACAATAAATATATTAAAATATTTGTTTTGTGATCTGCGAGGGGTTGGAATACAGTAGATATCGTGCGTTTCTGTCTCCTCTCGCTAGTTTGGTCCTTTGTCAAACCGGTTTCGGCTGTTCGCCATCTTCAGTAGCGGTGTTAGTCCACTGTTGGCACTTTGGGTGGTTTTTGTTTGGGCATCCTCTCACTGCACTGTCACTGTCACTAGTACTGTACAGAGGATGTACTTGACAGTGCAGTGAGGGAAAAAACATCCAAAGTGCCAAAAGTGACTGACTGAAGATGGCGAGCAGCCGAAACCGGTTTGACAAAGGACCAAACCAGCGAGAGGAGACAGAAACACACGAAATCTTCTTACCGATTAATACAATTATTATAAGAGTATGTAGCGCTGAATTGTATTAATATATAGGTTAATTGTTATAATATATACGTTTTAATACACTCACTTTCAGTACTCCTACGAGAAGCATTCCGGAAACAATTGCTTGAATTAAACACGAGGCGATTGTAATACCGACATAGGCTTTTATCGTTTCGGGTCCTGAAATTAAGGATAATTTTTATTATGAACATATTTACGCAAATAGGTATTCAGGTACTAAACGGGTCACAGTTTAATCCACTCATTCAAGCAATATCATTGGAGATCATGAAATGCTTTTATGAGATCTGAAATATTCTTTTCCCCCGATTGGTATTGAACATGTTTTTAAAAATACTAATTAGTTTACTTAATCGACTTATTTTTATTGTCGACGACAGAAGAGATACTGCGATTTGCTTCGAGAAATGTTTAATGAACCAGATTTTAAATTCAAAACCTCGAAACATAGACAATTTAAACTTAATTGTACGAAAAGACAATTCTAATATCGTAAAAAAATAAAAATGAAAATATTTTACTTATGGCGCTGGGTGTGATCAGACCTCCCGACGTCATGAACGTAGCCTGAGCACGTTCTTCGGTCTCGCTGATCGCCCCGAACCCGTAAATCAAAGCCGGCAGGATAAAAATAATTCCAGTAGCCTGAAAAATAGAAATTTCAATTTCAATAATAAAATGAAGCATAGTACAACATTTATACAATATGGCCATGTTTATATATCATTCCTTATAGCATCCCGACCTTCAGATATATGGGAAATGTTGAAAAGACATTGACAAAAAGACATGTATGAGAAGTAATCCCTTTCATAAAGATGAATCTATCTGGAGGACTTACGAGAGCAAAAGGAAGGTTCGAATGGTCCATATATATAGTAAAAATTATTCTTGGGATTATTGGTTTCAACTCCTGAAGGATAATAGTTTTGCTTAGGGACCCTTTTGTAATCAAGGATAACGTGTAAAGTTGATGAAAGATAGAGGATTTTTTTTGCGTCCTCTGAAATGGTTCTTCCCAAGTACGCTCGTAGGCCGGGAGGCCTACGATTAGTAATTCAAATAAACATATAATAAGTCTGACGTACCAAGCTGATGGAGGCAATGATGATCGATCCTGTCCTAAGGGAGAACCCGAAGAGGAACTCTTTCATTCTGGGCATACGAATCGCCATTTTTGGATAGGATATCTGCAAATCGATACTACATATTAGATTGTTTAAATTTTATTCAAATTTCCAACTTCCAACACCTAAATTATCAGATATAAGAATTATACATTTAAACAAACTTAGGAAAACCTCGTGTTTTATCCTACTCTTAGATAATGTCTGGAAATTTACAAAAAATATGTTCACATATTAAAAGCGGGCGCCGATTGTGGGGCCAGAATCACTATTTAAGGTCTCGAAGAAGGGTTTAATCACAGAAAAATAAGACTGAAATTGAGTCAAAAACTGTCTGCTAATTTATTTCCCTGAACTTTTTTATGTTATAGTACAATAGAGACAGCGAGGGTCCCGCCTTTGATGAACAAAGCCCGAAGAAATTACCCGATTTCTTATTTTGTAACCTGAAATCGTGGAAGGTGGACGTTCGGCCGTCAGCTCTACAACCTCCAAAGCGGATGGAACCTTGCAACTAGTGCTGTTTCCGATGAAACCTTCATTATAATTCTGGGCGCGCGCCCCCCGGGCCCGGGTAAAAACCCAGATTCTCGGCTGGACCTCTCACGTCATTCGGCTTTTTCGACGCCCCGCACGCCTCTGACTTTCGCGTCCACGCCGACGACGCGGGAGATGAAATAGAATCACGTACGGAGACGGGGCGCTTCTCCTACCCGGGGAATGCATAATTGAAAAATTTGGCAGGCGGACTTAGGGCGGCGCGACAAAAGGCCTCCGGTATCGACATGGGCGACACGCATTTCGCACCGCCTTCTGAATATCTAAACGGCATTACCGAGTTATTCCCAGTCGCTGGGCGCGGCCTCCTTTAGGTGGGCCGATTACGATTAATTATTGAATTGTTCCTGTCGAATTGAGCCGTTTAAATAATACAAATTGTTCGGAATAAATTAGCCGACGGGAGGACGACGGGTAACCAAATCAGTGCGGACTAGCCCCCTCTAGCGGCGATTTTATGAAGCAGACATTAAAGAATGTAAACGGAAATTAGTTTAGAATACCCGTTTTGTGGTCTGCGAGGAGTTGGAATACCGTAGATTTAGTGTGTTTCTGTCTCCTCTCGCTGGTCTGGCCATCTGCTTGAACCGGTTTCGGCTGCTCGCCATCTTCAGTGGCGCTGTTAATCACTTTGGATGTTTTGATTTGACAGAACAAACAGAGAAACGCCACAACGGCACAAGTGACAGTGACAGTGCAGTGAGGAAGCCCGGAAAAAATCCAAAGTGACACTGAAGATGGCGAGCAGTCGAAACCGGCGAGAGGAGACAGAAACACACGAAATCTACAGAAGTAAAATTCTTCCCCTCTTGCCTAATCTATTCTTGTTTAGAGGATTCTCTCAACAGTCGGTAGCACCTACTGAGGAGGTACTAAAGGTTGCCAGTGAGGCGCACAAAGCAAAACAAAATGGCCATTAAACCCTGTTTAATATCGAGAAGTAAAGCTCTGCAGATTTCCTCCGCTCGTGATTCTCCGTTGCGCAATTTCATTTGCATAGCCTATGATAATGCATACGGCCGGTATGTGCACTGGCGAACTGGTTATAGCGTTTTTAAATTGAAATCAAGCCGACTTTTGAATTAATACGCCTTGTATTCTTCTGGGCGTAGTTGGCGCTGAACATGTTCAAGGCAAAACCCGCTGGGGAATATATTAGCTCAGAGGTTAAGGTTAAAGGGAACAGTTCTGGGGGCAGTATTGAGGAAACTTTCACAAACCCCAAACGGAATGGAGAAAGAACTAAAAAAAATTTACATTACATCTGGATTTTATATGTCTAAATCGATGGCCTTCGTGTTGACGTTCAGAAACATCCTTCTTTTGACGGCCTAAAGACATTTGATGACTTGGCAGTATAATTAGCCAAAACTCCATTAAGGGAGAGTTAACAGCCGGTCTGTTATTAGAGTTCGTTAACGCGTCGCGTTAAACCGTCAGATGGAGATGAACTCCTAGAGATAGGGTTGGGCGCCATTTACGAGGTCGACCCCGTCTCAGATGCCAAACCTCAGATACCATCTCTCCAACCCTCCAACGCCGCCATTGTCTCCATTTCTGAATTATTCATTCCGTCGCATTTCCACCGAATTCTTCCGCGTCGTCGTACCGATTTCATAATGAACGAATTCATCTCGCCGTGTAGTTCATAGTCGATCCTTAGAATTTATGCCAGGCAGTCGTAACGGCCTTTATATACAGAGTCGAGATAACGATTTACAATTCCAACATATTAATAACAACTTGGATATTGCCAAAGACCGACACGGCGAGTTTGATGAGTGTGTACATAACTAGTTTAGAGTACCTTTTGTGGTCTGCGAGGGGTCGGAATACCGCAGATTTCGTCTGTTTCCGTCCTCCTCTCGCCGGTCTGGTCTTTTGCCAGACCGGTTTCGGCTGCTCGCCATCTTCAGTAGCGATGACCCCCAAAAACATCCAAAGTGACCAACACTGAAGATTCGGCGAGCGGTCGAAACCGGTCCAGCAAAAAAGACCAAACCGGCGAGAGGAGACATAACGTTTACCTTCGAACGCTCTCATTAAAAGTCTCTCATTGGACAAGTTATGGAACATCGTATGTGTGATTGATTGTCTTTCCCTGTTCAGCATGTATGTATACAGTACAATAGTTTTTGTTGCTTTCATATAAGAACGGACAGAAATTAGTATTGTTCTTCCTACGTTCTCAAAGAAAACCCATTAAGATTTCCCGTTCGCATCGGGGAGGTTTACCTCTAAAAAGGAATACCTATTAGGGTCAATAAATAATTCGACCGGGCACAAGGTTGTTTATAGGAGTCGATCAGAGTTTTCTTTAAACCTCCAAATTTGAATCGAACTGGTCCCAATGTCCGTATTATTATATATAGAATTACAGCTATGGGTTACATAAACGTCGGTTAAATCACCACAATGACCGATCAGTAGCAATGTAAATCGTAGTGAGGTGTTTAGAGAGAGATGACGTCAACGCTATGTCGAGAGCGCTATGTGCCAGCGACAGACAGAACTCACCACTATACAGGCTATAATTGGGGGGGTGCGAGACCTCATCGAGGGTTCGGAATATCATCACTACTGTGACATCCTCCGTTTATTCGTGCAGTAATTATTACTCCATTTTAATTTGCCCCGTTTCCAAGGGACAGACAGCCCGAGGCCGCAGTCGGAAATCCGGCTTACCGTGAGTTTCGCGGGGCGCCGAAAGAGGAAATTCGAAATTGGGACAGTTCTCGTCGAGCGTCGAAAAAGGGGTCAGGGTCTATTTCTAGACCAGCCGCGCTGGTTCAACTCCACTTTACGGACGGTAGAAACGCCCACGGTTTTTCGGCGTCTTACACACGTGCAACATGTGGTCGGGTCCAGCCAAGCTCTGGAATGCTAATTTTAGAACATCGAGTTCGAAAATTCGAGGATTTCCAAGCGGAGGAGTCCAAGCGCGAAACTCAAATTTTCGCGACCTCAAATGTTACTAATAATAAAACGCCGACATTAAAACGCAAGGATGTTACAGGTAAATTTTAATTCACTACACCGACTTGGGGAATGCACGCAGGTCGTTTCGTTTTCGCACCAGTACTCCGGAATTCATGCGTGATAAAATCAAAAATAACTGGGAGTATTTTTTTATTCCGTTTTTTAGTTCAGCGAGACAACTGGTCCTCTGTTCTCAGACCGGCGGCCTTTCATTGAGGTCTCTGAACGCGAGCCTCGTTTATTTTGGCCGCCTAAACGGTCAGACCAGAACTAATTCCGATTAGTCACGCTCCACGAATCTGATACCGAATATACGACGAGCATATGTCGTCGTCACGTATGAACCGAAAGCTATGTACAAATACATAAATACAACGACGCTGATACATAAACTGAACCGGATATAAGGAATGTAAAATAGGTTCACTTAGTGGTTAGTGTATAGGTTCACTATCTGGTCGACACTGTCGGAGTTCGAAATCGAATTCAGAAAAAATTGCCTTTGGAGCAACGAGTAAACTTAGTAATCACAAAATTCTTAGTTATTTTTTTCGCGACGACGAAAATAACGTCGATACCGGTATTATTCAATAGTAATACCGTACTTAAAAATTCATCAATGAATTATTCATATTCACTCGTCGTTCGGAAAGACGAATCCTCGCCCGAGAATTCGACTTTTTAAGAAAGTTTATTTGAAATTAAGCTGTAGGATTTGAACAACCGGAATTGATGTTATTTTCATTTTTTGCGGGTGCAGAACCTACAAAAAAGTTATACAATTATTATTGATCTAGATCGATTCCAAATCAATCCGGAATTGATTTAGACTTGAAACAATATTCAATAAAATCTTCCCGAATAATTAAAATCGTTTTCTGTCAATACAACAATAGATATCGCATACCGGCAATTGCGAACAAATGAAATAAAAAAATATTTCGATATTTTCAATCACGATCAAATTCAAATTTGAACAGATCGGAATTATTCGATACAATTTTCGAATGCAAAAAATTACCGATAGCTACCCATTCAGCGATTGCTCGATTAAGGAACTTATTTGAGAGAGACAGAGAGAGGGATAGAGAGGTAAGCCGCCTGTGAAACTACAATTTGTGGTTTTTCTGATGACCAATTACCGTGTTCACGCGGATCATTATTAAGTGCAACTAGTGATAATGGAGTCCCAGTGATACTAAGTGACGCCTGTTCCGAGCTGCCAGTACAGTTATTTTATTTTATATATTGTGCGGAACTGAGAATGAAATGACCTCCAATAATTCCAATGCCTATTTGCAATATTGTTTTATCGAAATCTTATATGTCATCACGACTTAGTGGGTTTTTTCGAGGATATTTACCAGTATTGTCGCAGTTAGATAGACTTCTTATCGTTGTTATGGGCAAGAAGAGACATCGAGATTTTTTTTTAACTCCGGAGCCATTCCCGAAAATCATACGAACAAAAATATATAATCAGGGAGGTATATTGTCGATGAATAAAAAACTCTCGAGTCGATAAATGAATAGATATTCCTCTATTGGCAGACTAATTCTTATAAATGAGTAACAACGCGAGTAAATGGGACGAGAGAGGAGTGTGACTCAAAAATGCAGCCTTCTGCAAAAGTCAAAGGTTCAACTCAATGCACCTAACTTTCCCCCGAATCAATTACAGAGTACGCAGTCCATCGCCGTTGAGAAGGTCCCGGTCAAGGCGAGATATGTGGCCCTATTTTAGGATATTTCGCGAGACGATTCGCAAAATTGATTTCGTATAAGTTCACCGGTCTTGTGCCGACGACGAAATCCGGAAAGACGGAAGTGGACAGAAGGCACTTCCTGCCGCTTTAGAGGCCAACGGTGACGTCAAGGGAGTGCCCCGGAGGGTGAAAACGGTCGTATTGTTCGTGGAAAGAACTCGGCCCATGTGCATTAGTGAAGGGGTCAGAAGAGGAAAAAAGGCAGGAAGTTCAAACAGATATGTTTTTCCTCCTTAAAAAACACCCCGAACGGCTGGAATTGGCTTATCACAGCCACTGACGACGGGATTCTTCCTGCTGGTCTCCACTCCCCTTCTCTTGGGTCAAGAAATTCGGTTAAGGCTTGTCGCCATTCTCAGTAGTTTCTATCAACAATTTGAGAAACCCAAACCCAATAACAGGATTTCCGTAAATCAAACTGTTAAAATTTCAGTGCTTTCGGCACTAAAAGATTGTCGATTGTCGACTTTAAATATTCACGGATAGCGAATTTACCGCGGACTTGGCGACAGACCTTAAGTCTTTAAGCTCTTAAGAAGTCTGAAACGGCGCCACTTATCACTTAATAATTCCGAACGTGATTCCGCCGTCCTCGCTTTTTGCCCACCGCTCCGCCTCCCGCATCCGTACCAGATTCCCAGTAATGCCCCCGATTAATCGCAATTCGTAGACCGCGAATCGCTCCCGGTTTAACATTTTTCTCGGGCTCAAACTATAAATCGGCGATTCCTGGACTGTCGGTTTTTCACCGAATAGTAGATATTATGTATTCGATGTTATAAATTCAAATTATCAATGCGTATTTAAATCGAATAGGGAAACCCAGGTTCGTATCCCGGTGGCGAACGGAATTTTTCTCAATTAGACCTTCTAACTTTCTAGCATCTATTCGTGTCTATTTCTAATATATTAATTGTTACAAAACATTCAATAAAAACTCTCTTACGCGAAATATCTCTAACTCTTGGAAATGGGCCATCGGATATTATCATGGGCGTTGACTTAAGTACATAATTATGAAAACTAGTCACATCTGTAAAAATCGCTTGCATGGTCTTAAGCTGTACAAGTGGTTTCGGTTTCTCGATAACGGATGATTAGGCATCGTTCTTAACGGACTTAGAGAACCGTCTCAAATATTCAAAGTTGAAAATATCTGCCTAGATCCCTGATAAAATGAACATCTGTAAAAATCGCTTGCATGGTCTTAAGCTGTACAGGTGCAGTGAGGATGCCCGAAAAACATCCAAAGTGCCAAAAGTGTCTAACCAGGCTACTGAAGATGGCGAGCGGCCGATACCGTTCTAGCAACAGACCAAACCAGCGAGAGGAGACGGAAACACACGAAATCTGCAGTATTCTGAAGATATTTACGCAGCTCTTGAGAGTCAGCGCTGTCGCAACAGCCTAACTAGGTCAAGTCCCATTGTCTGGGGCCCCCAACTGGGTCGGCCGTAAAAGCCGAACTGAATCGACACGGATACCCACTTCGCTTATCTTGGCCTCTAGACAGACTTCGACTTATCTATTGACGTAGAAAACAAACAGCGGAAGGACGCTCTAGCTCGAAAAACTCACGGTACATAATTTGATCGGGCCGAATATTCTCACTAAATTCAAACGCAGTATCTTTATCAACAGATTTATAGCGTACATTTAAAAAAAATCATTAACAAGACACGTATATAAACACACGACAAACACGAAACCTAAGGTAAAAAAATCACTATAGCAGTATCTTTAGGTGAAGGAAAGCAAGGTTTTAACGCTAAAATGGTGCAAGCTTAAATTTTAGACCTTACTGTACAATACTGATTTACTTTATGTAAACGTGTTATTATTACGGATAAAAACACTTCAACGACAATTATACCATACTGGTTATGGTATTGTACCCGTTGCCTTAATAGGTACCGAGGTAGGACCGGTTTCGGTTTCTCGATAACGGATGATTAGGCATCGTTCTTAACGGACTTAGAGAACCGTCTCAAATATTCAAAGTTGAAAATATCTGCCTAGATCCCTGATAAAATGAACTGGGCCGGTTTCAAAGTGTTGAAGCGAACATATTTTAAACTCAAAGGTAAAGAATCTTTATTCGTCCAATGTATAATAATCGGTAAAAACGGGAAATATAACAAAACTTTCCGGGATATTGACACGTCGACATTCTGCCCAGTTACTTGCTGATAGCGCGTATAAAAAAAATGTGATATTTTCGATGTCTCACGAGTGCAAATATGGGTTTCCCACATTCACGAGAGCGTACAAGATATCGTTATCAAACCTTGTAATTTTACCTTTCGAAAATCGTGTTCTTACTCCTCCGAAATTAACCTCTTTTTTCCTTTTCCAACATAAAAGAACAATTCAATTATTATATGTACTAGATTTCGGTTTAAAAATTGTACAGATCCCGGTGTCAGTACAAGTGACAGTGCAGTGAGGATGCCCCCAAAAAAACATCCAAAGTGCCAAAAGTGACTGAAGATGGCGAGCAGCCATAAAACCGGTCTAGCAAAAGACCAAACCAGTGAGAGGAGACAAACACACGAAATCTACGGTGTTCAGATCCCAGTTTCTAGGGTTAAAAAAGTATCGACTCGCTACTAAATCCCCAGTACATTTGAATTATAGAAATATTCGCTGAAATTAATAATCTGAAAAAGAGTGTTAATGAACAATTCATTCAGAGCGCCCTGTCCACTGGCGTTGAGGGGAAACCTTAACGCTCTTGGACGAAGAATGTGAAGAGAAATAGGGCGTTAACTTGCGAACTGTCTGATATATTATGTATTCTGGAAGTCTGACTGGAATTATTCAATTTTTGAGCAATGAACTTTCGTCAAACAATCCTCATTTTTAATTCCCACACTTGAAATCAGGTTGAACGAAGTTTGAACGAGTGAGCTCCGCATCGTGTTTGAACACTAAACGTTTGAGCCGAGAAAAAAAATAGCCCAATCATTTTCATGAAGATCCGCGCCCCGAAATATAAATCATCAGTCGAAATAATCATCATTTCGTGATGATTCAGCGCTGTGGCTGACTTTAATATTGGCGCAGTACTATATTGGTTGGAGGGCTCCGAGCCGGAGCTCGGTTAAAAACCGCTAATGGGATGATAAAAACGGACGCATAAACTAGGCCCGTCCGACGGGCGAGCTTTTACTGCCGGCAGTTAAGACGGGCGCCGGAGTAATTTGCCGTCTGCGACTTCGTCCCGTTTCAAATAACTTCAACCAAGTCCTTTCACGACGAGCGCGCTTCGCGGCTTCAACGATTTGAAGTACATTACTACAACTTAAACCGGTCATCAGCAAGTACAAGTTCCAAGTACAATATTCCTATTTGATTAACATTCAAGTATTAGGAATTCGCTGTAAAGTCAGTCTAGGAAAGAAAGATAGAATCCGAACCCTGAATTAATGTATATATAATTATATAACCGGTTGGACTACATTTTTAGTTAGTTTCCTTCAAGTTATAAAATTATTAAATGACTCTTCAGAATATTGAATCGCTGGTATAATTTCCTCTCAGCGATTCTCTGTAATACATTATTAAGTCTTTGACCTACAAAAGCTACTTATGGTGGAGCCTCAAGGGCGTATTCTATCTGTGTCACTGCTGGAACTCTTTCATAAGGCTCTTCCCGTAATTCAAATCGTCGACTACTTTGTACACTTTGTAAATGTACGGGGATGAGAGGACGCTTTAGTTACACGCTGTATTAACGTCATAATCGATCGGGATATCAATATTAGTCTGGAATGATGAGAAAAAATTTCAAGTGATTTATGGAAAAGTCGTTTAGGGGTCAAATATTCTATTCCATTCCAATCCTTCAACATTGTCTATTACCTTTTATATTGAAGAGTGCCTAGGTACTAAATTATTTCAGGCAGTTAATAAAGGTAAGACAGCGGGAAGCAATAAAATAAAATTGTACGCTTACCGTGTGTTACTGGTTTGATGGTATAACTAAGCGCGATGGTAGTGTTCGCAAAACAATCAACCGATCTTAGCCTTAAGCACTATGTGAATATTACTTATGCACAGATTATAAAAGGTAAATGAATGTAATCCAAGGCAGGACAGATAGTCGTGAAGAATCCACTTGAAATAGTCAGATAAACGGTTGACAAGTTCGTAGAAGGAGGACGGTGAATGTAAACACAACCGTTGCAGAAACCGTATCAGAATGTTCGATATTAGAAATGGTTACGCTGCGAATTATTGATAGATTCATAATTCATTCGAAGGCCTTCGATGATTCTAGTTTGTTTATGTTTACATTTCAGTCGTTTATTTATGCGGATTTACCAAGATGATATATCGCGTATTGGACTTGAAATATTTCCTTCTCGGCGGTTTCTCCATCCATCGTATTGGCAATTTGTCTGTTTGACTCTTCAAGTCAGCGTTTATATTATTATATTTGCGAAGATTTCGTGTGTTTCTGTCTCGGATCTCGCTGGTTTGGTCTTTTGCTAGACCGGTTTTTCGGCTGGTCGCCATCTTCAGTAGCGGTGTTAGTCACTTTTGGCACTTTTTTGGGTGCATCCTCACTGCACTGTCACTGTCACTTGTACTGTGTGGTCAAAGTGGCAAAAGTGACTAACACCGCTACTGAAGATGGCGAGCGGATGAAACCGGTCTAGCAAAAGACCAAACCAGCGAGATGAGACAGGAACACAAATCTACGGTGATATATATAGTAACCGTTCAGATTTCGTAATTAATTATTATATTCCAATCGGGTCTCGATGAAAAAATATTTCTAGGATGAGACATGAAAGTCTGCTACCGTGATGTAAAATCCCAGGATAATTCTCCTGTTAATTTACAAATACCGAATAGAAATATCGAATTAGCTTTCATGTTTTTTCCTGTCGGCCTCAAGCAGTTGTTTAATATTAAGGTCTGCTGTCGTACGGACCGTTATTTGGGACCTGTCGACCCTCGTACGCTTCATCGGCTAAGGTCGGTACTCCACACTTGGCCTAGTTAAACGGCAAATAAATAATAATAAATAAAAAAAAATACCCAAACTAACAGATACAATAAATTATTCGAAGGACTGGGACAGGCCGAGAAAATTGAATCCGTGGGCTTCCTCAAGCCAAAAACCCCAATCATTTTTTTTTATTCCGACTTTTCGATACTCAGAACTTGTACCGACTATACAAGACCATATCCCAATGCTTCAAAGTGAAGATAATATTCTTGAGCGTACGGAACAATATTTTCCGGGCCAAACAAACAACATTACTTTTAAACTTTTAATCGACCTAAGTGAAAAACTAACTCGTCGTATTTGAAGTCAGCAGCGGGTTCAACATTGGGATCCTCGCCCGAATCGCAGAGAAAGTTTCGTGCTTGACGTTTTGTTTCGGAAAAAGCTCCACACACTTTCTAGCTTCTGAGGTTTCTAAGTTTCTAGCTAGATAAGTTCATTGTCAAATAGGACAAATAGCTTTTGTTGACTCAGGCTTTGAAATGTGTGCCATTCTAGGATTCCAATCGTTGAAAATATTACCAAATTTTTCGGCTGTAAAACAACTATAGTTCATCCGGCTGAAACTAATGAAAAAGGGAAAGTCTATTTTCCTTTTTTCGACGGGGGAATGTTCTATTGCCAATAAAGCCGATTCAACGTAATATGGAAGTGTTGAGAGCGAAAATTTCACACAGGATTGTACTAAGAGTATAAAAAAAATAAAACTGTCCAGAATTGTCGCACAAAGACCGCATGACGCGAAAGGCCATCTGCTAAACGCAGTTGCCACATTACGGGAGGAATTCCCCCAGCCGAAACCGCAATCAATTATCTGTTTCCTGAAATTCTGTATCGTAAAGAAAGATCCCATGCTTCTGATTTTGTCTCGCAATAACGGAAACTTTCATTAACGCAAGGGGCCGTTTGGTCGTGACCAACGTTTGACAGTCGGAGGGGCTTCCGAAAATATTTCCTCGACTAATTCGTTAACACACCGATGTTTAATTAGTTGTACTACAAAATAATACCGATTAAAATATTAATTACACTATAGAATAAAAATTTATTGGGTAAAAACTACCATGTATCATGGTACTTTGCAATAATTTACAACTGGACAAGCGGTTTGCTACTGACCGCTTCATTGAGTAACTATAACTATGTTCTCGTGTTTAAATTATATTCTATGACCAGCTTGAACTCGAACTGAAATTCCGAACTGGGACTCGAACGCGCTGCGAACCAATTTGCCGAACAATGGTACGGGCCTCGAAGCATGATCGAAAAGTATTCGTTCAGTCGGTCTTGAAGGCGATACTGACGTCAGGGACGTTGCCAGAGAGGTACAGTCGTGCCCCCTTATAACGAACGATCGCCATACCGATATTTGGTTCGCCTGTTGAATAATTCAAACCAAATTACTCCACTTGGGGGCGTCAGATTGGAAAACACAAATCGCAATTATTACCCGGGGGTTCGATTATTTTTTGTCCGAACTGTTTTTCCATTCGTTTTCTTAAATGTCCGACGAAGCGCCCTGTTACTGCGATGTACTACACTAGTGTAACGTACCGTAATGTATTGTACGCCACTGTAACGCTCAAACTCGAGTGGTACGCCCCAATAACACCGTTTCGGACCGAGAGAATGGTCGGTACATTCTTGTGCCAATTTAACTGTGTCACTGCAAGCATTTTTAATTATAAGATTGATTGAAGATAACTGTACATTCCAAAGTGAATTACTGTTACTATAAATTGTTCAAAATGTTTCTTCGAATTACGACAATATTTCTGCCAATAGATATGCGTATTGAAGATGCTGGTTTTGATTTAACGTATTATTAGAAACTGACGTACTTTATAAAAAAGAACCAAGAAATCTAGGCTTTAAACTTTACGGTCCATAAAAAAAACGATGTTTCCGAGGCCAGAATATAAGATAAGACTTCACTCAATGACTAACGATATTAGCATGCCCTGTTATCAAGTTCTCGAGAATTCCGTCATCGCATGAGATTGTTATAAAACTATGATATTGGTCAACGGCTTGCGACACCTAAGCCAGCATGTAGCTGGGCTTTGAAGCAGGAATGCATTCAATTCTTAAATCTTCAACAAATCCAACTAACTTTTACTTACTCAATTAGTATCTTTTTAGGCACATCTAGAATATTGATAGATTAGTTGGTAACAACCGTTCTGTCATTTGACTTGCACTGTCACATGTAAGTGACAGCGTCCCATCACGAGCCGAAGTGATTCACGCCGCTACTGAAGGTGGCGAGCTGCCGAAACCGGTCTAGCAAAGTGAATTCAAGTGGCAAGTGTAAAGTGTCTGAGCGAACATGTGTGTCTGGGCGAGTGAATGAAGCGAGTGTAGCTTAAGTCAACGGGTTATTATTGTTACCGATTATCGTATCAATATCGTAAAACAATTCACGTAGCCTCTATCATAATAATTAAGTATATAAATGTAGATAGGCCCGTAGGCCGGAATGCGTGTACAAACCAATATTTGTATATCGTTTTTCCGGATGTCCTATTTGTAGTCATTGAAAAAAAGTTATTTGTATTTGGTCTAGCAAAATAGTAAACCAGCGAGAGAAGAAAGCGAAATCTACGGCATTAATAGAATAATAATTTAGAATAATAGTTAACAGCGCTCGATATGAACTGTAGCATTGCTTCCCTGATAAGATCAGGTAGCCTTGATAACGATGCACGTAAGAATGTGTAACTACTTTTTCCACTTTATTTTTCCAGACGAATGTTTTTCCGGGCGAAATTTAAGTTTGACGGAAAATTCCGGACCACCGAGAGAGACTCGCCGGAGTTCGAGTTTCGAAGCTTCATGCGCGGCGAACTACTAAAACCGGAATTCCCCTCGATAATTAGTCCTTATCTCGTTATTGCGCGAGTAAATTGCACCACTTTTATCAAGCGTTTAGTCCTCACGTCTGCACACTGGGCGGAAACTAATGAGTCCACTGTGCAGTCAACTTGTCGACACAAGGAGATAAATGCTCACATAAATATACGTGCAAAAAATAAATATACGGGACAGGATGGTTTGATTGAGATACCGACGGCACTGTGAAGGGGAATAAGTTGATTCAGAACTCCTACAAAACTCAATCTTTTGCCAACCGTAATCCCTCGTAAAACTGTTAATATGCTCCCGCGAGTATATTTCTAAACCTGTTCCGAATCGGTTTATGAATTAGCCGCTTCCCGATATAATTCCCTTCCATTCATCACTATCCGATCACTCCAATCCTACGCTCTCCAAGTTTCCAAGAGGACTTGGACTCTCCAAGTCACACTTGAGCACGAGTACCATCAACGAGCGGCATTTTTGCTTCAAGGTCGTATAATTGTTATCAAATCGGACCTTCACTGAATATAATTTTAAGAATTGTAGTAGGGACTTTAAATAAAAAGAAGTTAAAAATCCGGCGTGAGATGACCAAACTTAAGTCACCGAAATACCTTTTTTTGTGGTCTGCGATGGGTTGGAATACCGTAGATTTCGTGTGTTTCTGTCTCCTCTCGCCGGTTTCGGCCGCTCGCCATCTTCAGTAGTTGGTGTTAGTCAGTCTGGCACTTTGGATGTTTTTTTGGTCATCCCCTCGCTGCACTGTCACTGTCACTTGTACTGCGGGGCGCTAGTTTATCGGTGCAAGTGCACCCAACAAAAAAACATCCAAAGTGACTAACACCGCTACTGAAGATGGCGAGCAGCCGAAACCGACCTAGCAAAAGACCAAACCGGCGAGAGGAGACGGAAACACACAAAATGTACGTTCAGTCATTTAAGTTTTAACATTTCAATATATACGAGCGGAAGTCAAATTTCAGAATAAAAGTTTTATGAGTTGAAAAAAAACTGCTTTCGTTGTTTACTCATAAAATGGTATAAAATAATTTATATATTAATAAATAATAATTATATATTATATATATTTATATTATATAAAATATTATATTATATTATATATTATATATTATTTTAATATAATAATTAAAATTAAATTTCCTTTTGTAATAAATTTTCGAGGGCCATGTGTTTACGCTAGAGCGGTTTCTACGTTCTGGCGCGAATCTGGACGTCCTTGTCTCCCTCCTCACAAAACGATATTGTGACCGGATCCCGTTCGTTCTAATAATATTTCCAGCTTTAAATGGCGCGCGAGAACAATTTAATATTGCAATAAGGCGCAATAGGACAATTGAAAAATGTTCTGAGTATTGAAACTTGTCGATCAATATTGAGCCATTGACTGACACTGCTACTACCTGTGTTCAGTAGGATCACAGGGGCGGTAACATCGCAACAATTTATTATTCACTCCGTTACCTTCGGAAATTGAAAATACGCCAGATACTCGAGCGACTAATTCCGCTGTTGTTACATTGACTGAAACTACCACTGGAGACCGAGGGGAAGCGGAAATTGGGCTGTTTTGGGGTAGTAACACAAAAAAAAAACACTAGCGCAGTAACACTGCAGTGACAATGTTTACGGTGCCCGGCTATATTATTGACGCAACGGTAGTGACAATGGCGGAAAGTCAAAATCGGTCTAGCCTTTAATGCTCAGCTATTTCAACACGCAACATAATAAAAGAATAATATTTCAATTTATGAATATTGTTAAAAAAACGAATGAACTCCTATTCGCAGAAACATGTCCGTTCAAAAATAGCAGTCTAAAGACGCTCTAAAAGAACCGATGCGTCATACGATTGCATAACGCCTAAGACATCCTATGTTATTCAAAATGTGTCCCCCACGATACCCGACTCCAAGTGATATATGAACTAGGAATTTCTGAGCGGTAAATTCAAAGACTACTTCTTCAATACAGCCGATAATTTTCTGGAAGTTCGCATTCCACAAATTTCCTTTTTTGCCCATTTCCATGACCCGAATTGTCTTTCCAGACTCGCGTAAGAAATAAATTTTTTTGCGCACAGAAAATTCAGTATTGGTTAATCGACTAATTGGGACGTGTCACACACTCTCATTATCTAATAGAAGGGACCGCCAGTTGCGGGCACATTGCCCGCTATATCAATCCAATTGCGCAATACGGTTTCGTTAAACGGTCGAATTGAAGCGCGACTGAATTACTACTGGCGGGAACAGAAAGAAAATAGCGTATTACGCCAGATAATCCGACGCTATTAGTTCATTTGTAATCGTTCTTTTTCTACTTTGTTCTACTCGACATGACGACGATAATTTTTGAGACGAACAAACTTAATCCGAGCGACTCGGCCCTTGACTTAAACCTAGCCTAATTGATGTCTTAAAAAGTTGTACTACTGAAGATACATATTGTAGAATTGATAAATGAGCAGCCCGGCAGTGCGGATTATAAAATCAACTAAACTTCTAATTGAAGAATTTAAGGCCGCCATTTTTACTGATGCTTCGCTCCTACTTTTATATTTATTTTATGTTATGACTAAAATTTTTAAAACTGTATTTAGTGACAAGAGGAGATCCCCAGAGATCGTGATGAGTAGGATGTTGTTAAGGTTGTAATTTAATACTAACAAAAGTCGGAAATAAATACTAAAAGAAACATAATAAAATAATCGCTAAGGACAACGTTTGTAAGTCCAACATTCTACAGGCCCTAGGATAAAATATATGATTGGCATTCTGGAACCGTTTGCACGAACCCGTAAGGAGGGTCGTTCGGGTGTCTAATGGACCGAAATGAACCGTTATCCGGTAATTTAACTTAATGGTCGTATTGTTCCTTTGTTTCCTGGCGCTACGCCCACTACTAACAACTCGAAATTAAACAACATCGCAATAAGCTCAACTCAAATTATAACCTGATTGCCGAACGCTCTCCCTATTTAATTTAGACAGGAAAACTATTGAAAATACTTGACGAATAACGCCTCAAATACATATTTTATAGTGGATTAAAGTTGTTTTCCAAAAGGAATTTTCAAATTTCAAACCTCAATTTCGAACTCTAATATTTGGATACCCGGATTTGGATCACCGAAATTTTCGAAACCATTGCGGGGAGCCGTTCCGAAACCAAATAATTAAACTTTAAAGATATGTCACGAATTTTTTCCCGATGGATGGACAGTAGATTTTATAGACCGACGTAATAATTGAAGTGAAATTTTTTTGCCCCGCAAGATGTCTGAATAGAACTATTTATGCGGTCGGGATAGAGAAAATAGGGATGAAAAATACTATTAAAAGAAATCATCAATCGTACGAATTTGCACTTATTTATGTATAGCCAAATAAATATAAATTTTCTCACTATAGTTTGTTCAGTTTCATAGATACAAACAGTGTATATATAATCCGTGTAGACACCTAAGATATTGTATATATAATGATACTACATATAGTTGTTTCTGATTTCTATATTTTATGTCTGAGACCCATTATTCCTTCGTTGAGGTACAACATCGTACATTCTGATAAAATTTCATGCCCCCGAGATGGGTCGAACGGCCCACAGATTTTGCACTATTTCTCTACAGAATAGCGACTATAGCACTTTGAGCTTGGAATTCGACCTTTTCTTGATTCCTATCGGACTTGGACTCTTGAAACGTGTACAGTCGTCGAATTCCAGTGTAAACTGCCGTGGCGCTAATTCGGCAACGCCTCTCGAATAACAATCGTCCCAATCCATTGTCCCGTCTCAGATTTTAATTGTGTCCCAATATCCTGTTCGGTATTAAGCCGCAATCACATTGGGCGTTGTATTAATTTGTTTTTTAGATTGTTCTAGTCGGCGGCCGTACAGCGATAACTGTTAACATTTCCTATAGAAATACAATTGTATAACTCATGAGGTAATCGGATGTATGTTGGACAATTTTCACCTTTGTTATTTTTCCTCTTCCGTCTCTGCCCTACAGAGTACGATAGCGGCTTCAGTTTACAGGTCTAGTGGGGATTAATTGCTCGCGAGGCGGTGGGCAGTAACCTCACTGTTACTGCAGACAGTAACAATTTGTTGTGTCTGCTACTTGTTGTATCGCATGAGCAGTCGTCAATGTTGTAGAGGATCGAAGAACTACCTAATATTTTGTTCGTTGCTTAACTGGTCCTGTTGGAATTTCGTAAGGATTTCAAATTGTGTCTGTACTCGGGATTTCTATGTAAAAGCGCCCTTTTGCGAGGTCTGAACGCCGTTCTACTGACGACGGGGAGAAGCGGAAATCGAGAAGGGATCTGGCGAGAGGTGGTTGAAACATCGCTCATTTCAAAAACACTTAAAATACTCGCCTTCAAACTCCGAATCTAATCTCTCCTTTCTCTCTCTGTCTGCACGCGAATAAATAGCTTTCTGACGACTCGAACAATATTTAAAATACCGAGTACACTCCTTGCATTGTGTACGTATTGTGCAAACATAAAAAAGACCGGGTTCAACAGAACAATTCAGAATAGCAGGCAGATAAGATCTACCTGGAAAGATGCGAGCCGACAGGGAAAATGTAAAATTGCCCATGAATAGTATTCCAAGAAGCGGCGTCATAAATAAATGATAATAAATTAGGATAAATTAGTTTCGAATGGGGCTATACACTCCTATACATGCGGTTGCGACATGAGCTATTTCCGTTTCCTCGTTCCCCCAACCATTGAACTTTCTGTCCCATCAGCCTGCATGAGACTATTTCTGTCCCCAAATATTAATCAAAATATTGATACGATTAAGTGTGATACAAAAATAAGAGCGCATACAATAAATGATTCGCAAAGCACTGTTTGAACTGATTTATTACTTAAAAATATTTCGAGGTAATTTTAACAAAAATAATATATTTTCCGTAGATTTCGTGTTGTCCTGCCTCCTCTCGCTGGTTTTGCTAGACCGGTTTCGGCTGATAAATCTACCGTATTACAACCCCTCGCAGACCACAAACAACAGGTAATCTAAAATATATTTTCCTCAATAATATCAGGTTTTATGCAGCCTAATTTAACCGAGTATTCAATTGTGTGTCATGTTGTCAGTGTGTACCGCTTTGTATCCTACAAATAAGTACCGCTATACGTGCACTTTTCTCTAAGTGTACGTGAACATCTCAATCGCGTAAAGTACGATTTGTTTATCTCCGTTCGTGACTCGCCACCACTCGCCTTATTGCTAATCGATTTGTGGACAAAATAAATTTACAGTGAAAAACAACTGTATTATACGACAACGCCGTTGAATATAAGATCAATATTCCTTCGTCTCGTTTATACGTTTATTTATGTATTAAACTATATAGCACCATAATATGTAAAATTATGTATCATAAACACACAGTAACATAAACTGCTTCGAAAACGAAGCGTTATGATCTAAACTATTTTGTGTTCTAGCGTACCTGAAAGTCGTACCCTCAAGACTGCTTACAGTTTGGATGATAAATTAACGAATTGAAAATATATTTTGTAGGTTTTTTAAGAAGTAATAGATCGTCGAAGACAGCCAAAACTATGTGTATGAATATATGAAAATCAGTCTTTCAAATTGACTTTCCAGTTAAAAATAAAATACTATTTAAAGATTGGCTCAGTAAACAAGAGGTTACTGAATAAAACTTCAAATCTAGATGATTACTAGATCGTATATTTCTACTCGTATTTTATCCTCAATTACCATTGTTGTTTGAATACAAAAAAACTGTCTTTAAAATTATCACTTTACTAAATAGTTTTATTTGAAGTTATCTGTTTCCAACTTACGTTTCTCTCTGTGTGCCCGAAGCTGTTGGCTGAGTGTGGCGGCCACCGTCTCTGTACTGACAACAGTGTCGAGTTAGCTGGCCGCGAGTGAGCGGGGGAATTTATTTTTAAACCAGTTGGCAGCAGTGGAATTGGCCCCGCTCCCTTCTGTTACGTTCGAATTGCTTTTACCGCGAATTCGTTTTGATGTAATTCACCGTCGGGTTTTTCCTCGTCTCAGTTAGATTAATCCGAACGCGATACTGCGCCTTGTCAGGTACAGGCGGACCCGGCTCAGACGTTGTCGCGGACCGCACCTACTGAGCATGTGCACATTACAAAGTATAACATTAGACAATAATACACAAAAAGACAGGTACAAGACACTAACGATAAAGTCTTGCCTCAGAGGGTCTTACCTAGAAGGTGTCAGCAGCACTTACGATCCGTCGTCTTCCGTCGTGTGGTCTAGAACGTCCAACAGAATGGAATGAATCGTATAAGTTGAAAGAAGCCTGTAACTAAAAGTTATAGATTACATAAAATATACCAATGAAACATAGTAATTGTCGATGTCATGTAATGCTTAGGTCAGTAGCGTCACCAAGCGGATTTTCCTCGACATGAGAAGCCCCCCCTTGTATTTTTCCCTTTGTATTAGAGACCAGTTCCATATTCATAATTTTTGCGAATTGATCATTCTTCCCCATGACTGAGAACAAATTGTGACGTAGAAACAGCACGAACAAACTTAATCCGAGCGACTTAAAATGTGTGACTGAAGATACAATGAATTGGTAAATGAGCAGTCCAGCAGTGCGGATTACAAAATCAATTAAACTTCTAATTGAAGAAATTAAAGTCGCCATTTTAATTAATGCTTCGCTCTTATTTTTAGATTGCTGAACCAACGCATTCCGCAAAGGGACTAAATTACATAATTCTATTGAACCAAACGTACATTCATTTACTTGAAGAGTACTTCTGTATTTAAAATGTATTTTCATATTTCTCTAATCAGGAATATTTTTGACATAATATTTTATATGACGATGTATAGCTTCAGTATTTGTTTTGTCATATCCACAAAAATTGTTAAAACTTGAATAATGTAATGAATGACCATAAATTAATACGTAAGAAAATTATTAAAAATCAATTTCAAATTTAGTTTACCTGCTCTGATGCATCACATTATACACGATACCTGCGTCTGAATGCTTCAATAAAATAAGTCTTTAACTTTAAGTTCACCTAGAAACTTTATGATGTCTTTGTAATGTAATTTACATAACATGTACGAAGTACAACACTACATGCTATATATACTGTGTTTTTACACTGGAAAAGTAATATTTCCCCAAATTTATTTTTAATAAATTTATTCTTTTTAATAATTAATAATTTTAATAATTAACAACTTTTGTCATCTATAATATACATGATTGTAGAAGAAGTAACACAAATATTTTATAAAAATAGTACTATTCATTTTTACATATGTGGCAATCCTGCTGCCTATAACAACTTGTAACCTCCTAGTCTTGACGTGTTCGTGTTGACAATTGTCCCATATTTTTGTTAGTTATCGTAGTATTAATTATGGTTAGTTGCATCATTGTTTATTTTCTAGTTTTCCCGTTAATAAATGCAGTTTCAATGCGATACTTTCATTTGTCATTGTTTATTAATTTCTGCGCACTGTTCCGAATTCAACCATATTCATTCATTTGTCGCTCTTTCATTTTTAAGTTCGTTTATCCACAATTGTCGATCGACTGTAATTTCCTTCGGTTATGTTGTAATACTCAGACGTATTTTCCTAACATTAATTTGGATTTCTCTTGTTCAGGACCAGCATATAAATATTGACATATTTATTCCGAAACTCCTGGAATGGCTAATTAGCAGGCGGCACTGCCAACACGAATGGCAGAAAGAAGTTGTTAAAATCAGAACGAAAATCAATGCAGCAATCCAGGACATGCCTGCTAATGATACTATCGCCGGTCTACTTGCAGGATCATGTGAGTATAACTAAGTTTAGTTACTTTGGAACATAGAACTGTGCAGTGTGTACAGTGTATTGTCGTGGAGGATAAACAAAAATAAAAATTAATTTTATTTAGAGTAAAACAAGAACATTTGTAATAAATTGATTTTATAAAGTTTTCTCGGGCTCAATTTCTCCATGGTCAATATGAACATCAAAATACAGGATCATCACGCAGTCCATACTTGTCCAGAGCTGAAAGGAAGTTTATAGAAAAACTTTTGCTTATATTCAAATTTACCCGTTACAGACCTGAACTATTTTCACTGCATCAAAATTGTCGAGATACTGAAGGAGACCGAGGCGGATTCGAAGAACATTTTCGGGATGTACAGTTCAAAACGGATGAAGGACTGGAATGAAATTGTTAACAACTATACAAAGAACAATATCTATTTGGCGGAGGCCGCTGATCTCCTGATCAACATCGTCAAGTACGAAGTTCCCAGTTTAAAGAAACAGTTCTCCAAACAACAGCAACTGCGAACTGTAAGCTCGAATGAGTTAATTATTTATTAATTTCATAAGAAAATAAAAATATAGGAGATTTAAAATACTAAATATTTTTTTCAGTAGCTTCAGCTTTTTTCTTTGTATGTTTAGAAGTGTATTGCACTTTTTCCTACCATTTCTAGTTTTGTTATTTTATGTAAGCAAGTTTCACATTATACCATATAATATATATATATATATATATATATATATATATATATATATATATATATATATATCATATATATTTAGCTTTTGGTTAAGCATGAACATTCTTTATTAAAATTTCAAAGCATAGAAAGCAGAAAAAAAAAAAAATATATATATATGCTTTGAAATTTTAATAAAGAATTTTCATGCTTAACCAAAAGCTAAATGTATACAGTCATACAAAGTACAGTTGACTACACTACATTTATATTTTTTACTGAGGACATTTTAAAATTATTTATTCCTTTCTCTTATTATGATTTGTTTGCCGATTAAAAATAATTGTTTTTACTTCATTATTAAAGCTGAGTGTACTACTTATTGCTAGCAAGTACTGTCTACTTTTTAGGAATTAAATCATCGAACGGGCAGTTTAAAATTAACAGGAGTATTAAAGTAGTTTTCTTTTTCAGGAATGAAACATATTATTGTGAATAATTAATACGAATTAATTTTAGGAATTTGAAAAGAAGGAAAGTGACGCCCTGAAGGCTAGAGTCGGGGCGAGACAGGAGCTGGCGAATTTCCTGAAGGAACTGGGCCTGGAAGATGCGAAGGGCGCCGGTCACAGGGCAAGACTGTTGAACAGCGCCCAGGGTCTCTCCGCCTCCTACGACAGAATCGCTGCGCTGACCGAGTCTCTAATTCCGGCCGTGGAACACTACAACAAGTTCGCCGCCTACACACAGCCGAATACAGACATTGATACAGATCTGGTCGAATATCTGGCCGGTGTGTATTTAATTTTAATGAACAACCTAAGGCTATAAAATTAATTTCTGATTTACGAAAAACCCGATAGAAAATTACGCAATCAGGAAGTTGGGATTAAAACCTGAGACCTAGGAATAAACATATATTAATAAATAAATATTAATTGAATAAATTTAAAATAGTCCACTTTAGTTCAACTTATTAAACAGGAATAGAATGTGTTTAAAAACGATTTTCTCTTTATATAATAATATATTATTGGTTCCTGATTTATATAAATATTTTATGTATATAAAATATTATAGTAATATTAAGTAACTAATCTGAAGTGATTGTATAAATGAAACATTTAATTTATTATTAAAATTAAGTACCAGAAATAAACATATATAAATAAATAAATATTACTTGAATAAATAAAAAATTATTACAGTTGAGTTCAAATTAATATACAGGAATAGAATGTGTTTAAAAAATGTTTTCTCATTATAATAATATATGATTGGTTCCTGATTTATATAAATTATATATATATATATATATATATATATATATATATATATATATATATATATATATAAAATATTATAGTAATATTAATTAACTAATCTGAAATTATTGTATCAATGAAACATTATTTAATTTATTAATAAATAAATAAGTATTAATTGAATAAATGCAAGCTTATTCAAATTAATATATAGGAATAGAATAAGTGTCTAAAAAAGATTTTCTCTTTATATAATATATATATATATATATATATATATATATATATATATATATATATACTAATATAAATATTTTATATATATTAAATATTATAGTAATATTAATTAACTACATAAATATTATTTTTAAAATTATTTTACAGATAAAGGCAATACCACAACTTATGAATGGACATTTGGTGAAAAACCCACTAAAATTATTATGCCAACGAATGCTATGGAAGAAGAGGTTGGTGGTCTATTTCATTTTATATAATTATGAATGAAATATTATTCATTTTGGTTTTATATCTTGGTTTATGATTTGGTTTAATTTTTTGTTATGTAGGGATGTGATACTAACGAAGATGAAATAGACTGGGGGATTTCTTTTGATACCAACGTCGAGGTACTGCAGATATAATTGGACATTTTTTTTAAATACATTTTTGCCAAATAAATAATAATATTTATATTTTTATTTTCAGATCCAGGTTGTAGATTCAGGTGATTTGAACAATTCAAATGCTGTAGAAAATAAGGAGCAGGTATGACGACAAAATGATTATGATGTCTACAAATATAAATTAATAACATGAAAAACATTCATGATTGATTAATCATTGTTATTCATGTTAATTCTGTTAGCTGTAATATTTATATATATGTTTATTATTATTATTTTCCAACTGAAATTATCCTTGTAATTTAAAATTACAATTAAGGTTTCAGAAGTTGATCCAAATGAAAAATTGGCTGAAGGATCAAATGCATTGTCAATATTGGAAAATGTCGAGACCAGAACAAAATTCCATAACCAGATTCTCGAGGTAAATATCAAATTAGATATAAATATATTCCAGTAATCATTAATAATATGGAGTGTGTATTTAATTTATTTAAAATTTTAGTAAATTAACTGATAAGAATTAAACAATTAAAAAATAATATATTCAGAACTATAATGTAGATTTTAATACTGTAATTTTAATATGCACTTAGTCTTATTAATAAATAATACAGATTATAGTCTTTGGTATATTGTAATAGTATACAATCATAACTTATTAAAATATATTGTAATTGGTTGCTAATTTATGTTCAAAATATTAATAAAATTGCTGTTTCATTGTCAACTTTTATCTAATTACTACAGAGTTTTAAATCAAAGTATATAAAATATGAATAAATATGAGTATATATATGAATTATCATGTTATGATTTATCTTCAGTTATAATTTAATGACAGAGTCCTTTAAGGGTACAGTATTTTATTTAACCAGATAATTTAGATAAATGTTAAAAATAATTTGACAAAACATTTTTCTCCATCTCTTTTAATATGTTATTGAAGTTGATTTTGAAATGTTTCATTGTGTTGTTATATCTCTTTTCCGCACTGTTCATTTATGATTTTTCAGTTGAAAGCATTTCTGAAAGGGAGACTTATCGAGGCCGATATTGAAAATCCGTTGGATGTAATTTCAGAATCAAAGTCAAACATCACTGAAATGATAAATGCAGTTGAAAGTGTTCTGAAATTACTTACTGATCCAACAATTCTCCACCAGTACAATATTACACATTCACCAAGGTAAAATAAGATAATTATTAAGGTAAAACAATATGCTAAGTATTATTGTTCTTCTAAAAAATTTCCAAATATGCCTTATTCGTTATTTACCTCCCCAACTAACCATAATAAAACAAATGAAATATTTTCTTAATGTTTTATTTTTAAGATTTAGAGTTTTTTATTTTATTCATCGTTAATTTATTTCTATTTTTCTGTTGGTTTGTCAACCTAAATAAATAGTCAGTTTAAACATAAGTAATATATTTAATGTGGATATTTAAAATTTCCAAATATTATATTATAATTATTTAAAGTTATAAAATTATAATTAAGACATTGAAACTTTATGAGAAAATCAATTAGCGAAAAGAAACCCTTCCTAATTTATAAGTGTTGTTGTTATGGTCCAAAATAATTAAATTGAAGATCTTTCATATTTCCATTCATGTAGTTTTTTAAAATGATACATTATTTTATCTTTACTTCAGTGTCAGATTTAATTATTTCTGAACAATAAATAATCAGAATTCTTTTTCCACTTTGCTTATTAATTATTTACCTAAATGTATATCGCGTGTATAGGTATTTTAATGAATATTACGTCTGCGGATTATGTACTACTTGTTTCTGTTATAGATATTTGGATGATATACTTAAAAAAATTCAAAGCAAGGAAGAAGCAATCGACAGACAAGGAACGGTCGCATCCATCAGCAAAGACAGGGCCGTTGAGGCGGCAGCCGAAGCCGTCAGGATCAATAAATTGATACAAGTCATCGTGCAAAAGAGCAAGGAATTAGAAAGAGATGTAATATCCCATTTTAATTAATATTAATTTGGATATTGGTTGAAATCGTCTGAATCTAATAAAATTCGACATTCAAATTTCAGATAGCTGCCGATATTTCAAAAAGATACAATGGAAGGAAAGTCAATCTAATGGGCGGCGCAACTCCATGATTTTGTCTGTTTTGTTACGATCGTGTATTATTTGTTGAATATATACATTTTATATTCGTTAATTTGTATGCCCTGTGTAATCCCCGCGCGATGGAATAAATAAAAAATGGAGCGTGGATAAAATCCACGCATGCAGTTCTCGAAATATCCACGCAAAACTCCTCGCGGAGGTCTCAGTGCTCTCTATGAACGTCTGAGCGTGTGAAATTCTCTCTTAATGTTTGGGACTTTGGGAGTTCCGACACCTGCTGCAGTTCACGAAATTTTTCAGTTTCCGAGAAAAATTCCTTGCAGAGGTTTCAGCGCTCCCTATGAACGTCTGAGCGTGCAAAATTCTCTCGTAACAAAGTATGGGACTCGAACAGAGTTTCGACACCTGCTGCAGTCCACGAAATGCCAACGTTTTCGAGAAAAACACTTGGCGTTATTTTCAGTGCTCTCTATGAACGTCTGAGCGTGCAAAATGCTCCCGTAGTAGTTCCCACAACAGCTCTTCTGGCTTCATAGTAGAGCGACCGATACTATTCTCCCTGCTGCTGCTGGTGTAGTGCCGGTGGATGATAGCAATAATAATTATCCGGTACATATTTCCCCGTTCACCGCCTTAATCGATTACGCGTGCAACGCTAATGGGCAATAATAATGCCCGGGGCCGGGTGGGCCTTGAAGAGACGGGGGGGGGGGGCGTCAAATCGTCGCCTTTATTAGCATCGTGCCCACCCTCCAGTCCCTTTTTAATATGGGGGTCATCGTGCCACCCCCCGTGGGCGGGAAGACAATCGAGTCAGAGGGTCAGGGGCCGGAGGAGAGGATAATAAATGATCGCGAGGATATTCGATTAGTCGACGGAGTTAGGGTGGCGGCGGAACAAAACAGGAGCACCTGCACCGTTGGAGGGGGAGGGGGAGAGAGTGGGCATCCCTAAGGACAAAACCCAACATTCAATATTTGAACTGCAATAAAGCTAGTGGGGTGTCCCTTACAAAGTGCTCCCTCCCCCTCTCGGCGGTCTCACTCTCGCTCTGACTATTTATTTGACAAGATGATATTGGGGGTTTGACCGGTGGCCTCCCCTGCCGGACCCCTTATTGCTTTTCCACTCGGTCGCATTATACCCTTCAACCCCGACCCACCCCTATACGGACCCTAGATATTACACTCCCCGTCTCATCCCTCCTTTCCACTTCCTTCCGGGACACTGTTTTCTGATTCACTTTAGTTTTTTATTGGCGTGTAAACCTCTCGTGCGAGTCTCTCTCTCTATCTCTCTCTCCCCTCGCTCTAGGGAGGAGGGTTACACCCCTCTCCAGTACTTCATATCTCCCATCTCGAGTATGTAACAACAACAACCCGATTTCCTATACAGTCGTTTAAATTAGATTCATTATCACTGTAGCCACCACTCTGCCTCCAATATCCATTAAATATTCGCCATCATCTGTAGATTCATTAACTTCTTCTTCGTACAATCTTAGTACTGATACTTGATCGCAAACATCATAAATTATCGCCACCAGTTATTGCGGTTGGGAGTGAACAAAAATATTTTTGAGACGCTGTTTCCCAGAGAACGTTTCTTCTTATTTCAGAAAACGACGATAGCAGAAACAAAAAAAAACCGTTTTATAAATTCGTTTTTGCCCCCGTTTTCACGAATCGAGGGCGGCGGCGGCTTCGAGAAGTCGGATAAAGCCGCGGCTTAAATGGCGGAAAGAATTTTAATAACGCGGAATAATTGTTCCGGAGAGGGGCTCGAATTCTCCCGGAGAGCGGGGGCCCCCCCGATGGGAAATACAATTTACGATTAAATTGCTTCTAATAACATCCGCAAATTATACTCGATAATTTTCTCTCCAATTAAAACACCCGGCGAGCGCAAATATGTAAACACGTTTTAAAATTACACGAAAACAAGATGGATTCGTTGAATTTATCAAACGGCTCCTAATTGCCACCCGTTCGCTGTGCGCCCCTATTGCCTCCAATACAGGCGTAATAGGCTGGTTTATATTTAAGAATTCATCTAAATTGTAAAATAGGTAACGGGATATTCGAGATAAATAAACCCAACGTTGATCATTGTAGCTCAACCCTGAGCAAGGGCTCAACCGTGTTACTCAGTTCTTTTGGAAAAGAAAATAGCGATTATAGTAACGCCTCGGGCCGTAAACTAATAGTGTATCCGTTTCTCTCCAATCAACCGCTGTACTACTAAGAGAATCTTCAATTCTGTCTTTTATCCCGAACAAAATTGTAGATAACTACAATGGAATCATCACCTAGAATGGTAGATATGTTCTCTTTCTTTAATTTTTTATGCAACGGCAGCGTGTCTTTGCTCTCAAGAGGACGGGTTCATCAACGTTTCGTTCAGAATCGGATTCGTTCCTCCTGATCGCGGGCCCATTTTTCCTCAGTACGTTAGATCAGATATATTCGAAGAGTACCGAGGTATAAGAAAAAATAGGTACGGGTGTTCATTTGATCATTTAAAATATCTCCCGGGATTCGATACTGTAACGGGGATGTTACAATCCTACCGCGTGATGTCATCGTCCGAGGGTAGTAACATAAATTGGGGACCGGCCCTTAGGAAATGTCACCGCGGTGTTGTCGTAAAATGTAAAAATTACAAGCCCCATCTCTATCCATTCTGCGCTCTCTATCCCACAGTTCTCTAATGTCCCCTTCTGTGTCCTCTCGGTCCTGTTTTTATTTTTTGCCTGTTTCGCACTCCTCTCCACGAATAGGAAAGGGGAAGAAGGAGAGAGAGAGAGAGAGAGGAGTTGTCATTTTAGTAAGGGTGGGACCATATTTAACGCTTGTTAAAAGCAGCCGACGTTGGACAGGTGAGATAGGGGCCCCTGGGATAGGGGTTGCGATCAGACGCACCCGATAAAAACGAACGCAACCTCGTTATATTGGTTTTAAAATCTTTCGGCCGAATCATTTTATCATTGCCCGTAAGTTGAAAACCAAAACCAAAAAAAAAAAACAAAAGAAACGGCCGTAAAAACAAAACGAAACATGTGTTTTCTGGCTAGTATCTGAAAAACTTTCCCAGCCCTTAACGACCCAATTGATCCTCTACCTGAAACCTTTAGTGGGTAAGGAGAAAAAAAAGTCTAAGTAATTTCCAGACCGTTTCTGTAGATATTTATCCGGTGAAAATCCGGAATCGTTCCCATCGTAACAATTTCATTTTCATGAGGACAATAAGGAATTTATGTGTTTCTTCCACCCCGCTATCGCCCTTTAGTTACAATATAGTGAGAGGTTTCTGTGAGGCGAATTTTGATTTGCGCACAAATTATTGATGAAACTCGGCTATGATTCATCGCCTTTCAGTTAGCCTAAGTTCTCGGGTTTTTATTATTTAACACTGTTTATTATGTATATAATGAATATAATTTTGCTGGAATAAAGTTAACAAAATAGTTTGATATACCTGTTTTGTGGTCTGCGAGGGGTTGAAATACCGTAGATTTGTTGTGTTTCCGTCTCCTCTCGCCGGTTTGGTCTACTCTGTACACGGTAGAAGTGAGAGTGACAGTGCAGTGAGGATGCTCCCTAAAAAACATCCAAAGTGCCGATAGTGGCTAACACCGCTACTGAAGACGGCGAGCGGCCGAAACCGGCCTAGCAAAAGACCAAACCAGCGAGAGGAGACAGAAACACAACAAATCTACGGTAACAAAAATTAATTAACAAATTTAAATCCTGACATTATAAAATATACAACTGACGTACCCATTTATAACATAGGTATAGTTTTATTAGATTATTATTTTTTCCAATTTATTTTCTCGCTTTTTTTCTATCTCCGCTCTTAAGGGATGCTGGCTAGTTCAGTGAAGAGTAGTGGGGCCGTTTAATGAAATAGGATTTAAAAACACTCGTTGTTGGAATTCCAGGCGGGGGATTCTAGCAAATTGTTTTACAGTCTGTTGGAACGTTGCCGAGAAGTGTCATTAGCGCTAAACAGTAGGATTTGGGCTAATTTTAATTTTCAGAACGACTTTTCGGCTGGCGGCTAATGATTATCACTTGTAGGCGGGGGAGAGCCCTCTCCGGGCTCTAATAGCCGACTCTAGCGCTATAACGGTGCTATAGTACTGTTGCCGATCTCCGAGATACAAACAGTAATGGGGGCTGTTGTTACGCCCTCATTATAAAGCGTACTGAAGTGGGCGGGGAAAAATAGCTTCCCTCGGTGGGAAAATATTGGACCCTGATATTCCAGATACGGCACTCTCCCGACGTGACTCCTCCACGTCACACAATCGACAAAGCTCTTATCGATAGTGGCCTGCATGCAGAACAATTACGCAGAACTACGCAGGGGGGCGTCCAGATCGGACAATACGGCCTCAGCACACCAGGGGAAGGCAGAAGGAACATCTTTTTTTAATTAAAACAGTTGTACATTGCAATTTTTTGTACAATGAATTTGAGTACTCTTCAAGATGGATAATGAAAATGTAATTTTCATATTACAACATTGTGGTGTATTTGTAAATGCAAATCCGAAAAGTTTGAAATCCACTGATTTAAATTGAGATACCGTAGATTTTGCGTGTTTCTGTCTCCTCTCGCCGGTTTAGTCTTCTGCTAGACCGGTTTCGGCCGCCCGCCATCTTCAGTAGCGGCGTTGGTCACTGTGGATGTTTTTTGGGCACTGTCAATGTCACTTGCACTGTCGAGACAGTGATAAGACATCCAAAGCGACTAACACCGCTTCTGAAGATGGCCAGCGGCCGAAACCGGTCTAGCGAAAGAACGGTATTCGAACCCCACGCGGACCACAGAACACGGGTATTCCGAACTAAATAGAGACGATAGGGTAAAACAAACGCGCAAATTTGAAGTCACCTTGTGCTTATTCATAGCGTCGGTTCCCTTCTGAAAATATGATTATACTGTAGACAATGTACGAAAACATTCTACGGTACCATTCTCTCTGGAAGGGAACGCGAAATCCGACGCTATTCCAACCCGTCGCAGACCACAAAACAGGTATTCAAAAATTGTATTCCTTATAATTTGAGATTGGAAGTTTTGTAAAAAAATAAACAGCTTGATAAGTCCGTCGATCAGTGCGGGCCGGTTATTTTCACGCGTGCCACAAGACCAATAGGACAAGAAACTGAGATACATTTCATCCAGACTTATCCGGGGCCGGAGTGGAAGAAAAACTGCACGGGGACGTACAATCGGCATACCTCAAATATGCGTCCCACCTTTATGCGGCCCAGTTGTGTGTGTGGGGTTGATGAAAATAAAACATAAAATGATTCACGGGGGTGGTCGGCGTCGAATATAATTTAAATGCCTTCCTCGAGACGTGTCGGTATCGCCGGGTTTTATGTTGGCCCCGGCCCCGGCCTAATGGACAACCTCCCCTTTAGCATTCTCTCCACACAGCTCACAATCCCTCGCATTTCAAACGGTAATTTAATTTAATTTTTAATACAGTTTTTGTTCAACACTCTCAATCTTATAGTAAAATGACAATGTGCACGACTGAGACTGAGATATCGAAAAAAAGAATCTTAAAGTGGCAATCGTTAACAACTGACAGTAACAAGTAGCATTTTCTTTACCAGTCCATTGGTTGCGAGTTGGTCTTAAATTACCTGTTTTGTGGTCTGCGTTGGGTTGGAATACCGTAGATTTCGTGTGTTTCTGTCTCCTATCGCTGGTCTGGTCTTTCACTAGACCGGTTTCGGCTGCTCGCCAGTCTACATATAACTATATATTAATTTGGCCCACTCACGCCGATTTGGCCTTTTTCTGGTGTTAGCCACTTTGGTACTTTGAATGTTTTTTTGGGGGCATCCTCACTGCACTGTCAGTGTCACTTGTACTGTGGTGGTTGTCTGTTTGTCGTACATATTGTTGTTGTGTTTTTCGGGACTGTTTGTGTCTCTGTTGACTGACTGTTCCTTAAATACTTCTATATCCTATTCAACTGTTGTTGGCGCGGTTTTAATAATAGTAAAGTCGTAATAAAACCTTCTACTTTGTTCTCATTCATTGTAAAATAACACAATGATTAATTAAAATGACATAATATTAATGACACAAGTGTACGTTGAGTAAATAAAAATGTTATCAGATCCGTCAATACAGAAACGCCTGGTGCGCCGTGCGCCTGAGGGTAGGCAACCCGCAGAGCACCGGTGTACTACGGTAGTGCCTAATCCAGGGGTTTAACTTATTGTGAGTTTAATATTATAATAAGTATTATTATTAAGCATTATCCAGTTTATTATCGAGAAACCGGTTTATCTTAGCCCGACGATATAAACACAAGTTCCCGTTAATTATCAGGAGTCCATGTGTAACACATGTAAATTAAATGGTATTTAGAGTACATATATGGTTTATAGAATAAGATTGAAAGAATTTAAAACCGATTGAATTCGGGCAATTCAAGACACATAGTTTTCACCGAAATATCAGTTTTATGCTGGTATTAAAGGCCTTTGAATGAGGCAAATATGTCTATTATTAGATGTAATGTCGTTTATGCTATTTTATCGCTCTCCGATCTCCACTTCCTCGCAGTTAATTAGCCAAACCGCCGAAATTGGTTTTTATCTGTACGAAAATCGGGCATCAGGTGCTACTGACGGCGGCGGAAAACGCGAAATTAATATTCCCCTTATATCCGGTTTTCATTTTCGGCCAAAACAGGGGTGACTGATCTTGATCAACAAATTTGTTGTTTGTATTATCGGAGTTTCGAGGTTCGGAATTCGGAGAATTGGCGCACCCGGCTGAGGAAATTCGGTTTTACCAAAAGCCGAAAAACAATTAAATCTTCATTAATTTATTTAACATATTAACAACAAAATAAATCAAATTCATTAACAAAACCCTTTTTTCAGTAGGTAGGATTATGAAAAATGTTTTCTCTCCAAGCGAGGTGTTGGAATACCGTAGATTTCGTGTGTTTCTGTCCCCTCTCGCTGGTTTGGTCTGTTGCTAGACCGGTTTCGGCCGCTCGCCATCTTCAGTGGCGGTGTTAGTCACTTTGGAACTTTTTTCGGGCATCCTCACTGCACTATCACTGTCACTTGTACTGTAGACCCAAGCGGCGAGAGGAGACAGAAACACAAATCTACTATTATGTACTACAGGTATGTTAAACTAATTTATTTCTCAATACGAATATTTCGTTCGTGCTTCGTTCACCAATCCAATACTATTTAATTAACTTTCAATTCGCCCAACTTTCACGCGAATAATAGGCCCGAAAAATACGGGGGGCAACAAGAAACAACAGAAGGCAAACAAAACAGAAAATATGTCGTGTATAAAAGGCCTCTCATAAACGCGCCGGCGACCGTTTTTAATGGAGCCAGCCACAGTCAAGCATCGGGTTTTACGCTAACAATTAACACACTTATTGATTCTCTCTCTCTACTCTCTCCTCTGCTCTCTCTCTCTCTCTCTGAAAAGTTCAAACGAAATTGCCCGTACTCCTATAAAGAAAGGGATACTACCGCTCGTGAGAATGAGAAAGAGAGACAGAGAGAGAGAGGGAGAGGGAGCCGACCTCCGGGTGGAATTGTCCAGGCGGGAGAGAGAGAGAGAGAGCGAGAGGGTGAGGGAGGGAGAGGGAAGAGATGGAGAGATGAGAGGAGAGGAGAGAGGGAGAGAGGGAGAGGGAGAGAGAGAGAGAGAGAGAGAGAGAGAGAGAGAGAGAGAGAGAGAGAGAGAGAGAGAGAGAGAGAGAGAGAGAGAGAGAGAGAGAGAGAGGGAGAGAGAGAGAGAGGAGAGAGAGAGGGAGAGAGAGAGATATTAATCTGTAACGTTTGTTCGGGAAGGGCAATAATTGAGTGGGTTTTGATTGGGCCCGAGGGGGGGTGGGGTGGGGGAGGAGGGTGTCCCCTTTGTTGTGCCGCCGGCTCTGAGATGGAGCCTCTCAGATAACACCCGGCTCCGGCTATATCCATCCACCTCCAGGGGGGACACGACATTGTACCCAGCCACCTCGCCACAATTTATAATATCCGATACACGCCCGAATGTATTTCAATGTCCGCCACCGTTCTGTCATTTTTTTTTTAACTGTTTTATTTTTGCACAATCAACCTATACAGTTATGGGTGCAATTGATACATGTATTTATTTTCGCGTCCCGACAAAGAAACCGCCCAGTGATGGCGCTTTTGACATGTTATAACTACTGCCCGAGGCGATCTCTGGGCCAGTGGCGTTTAAGCCGAAAAAGTAAAAATAAAAGGTGACTCCCGAGGACTTTGTTTTGCCTGCCGGTGTTTGGGTAAAAAATCTTAACCCACCAGTCCTAAGGTAGTGTAACACCGAGAGAATAACCCTTTCTGCGAAGTGTTTAAATTAGCGACATCTGGGGCAGATACTGACGAATTCCGGCCATCTTCAGTAGCATTCCGTTGGCCAAAGTGCGCACCGTGCAGTGAAAGATTGGCCCGCGACCCCAGTTGGTATCTCACAAGTACTGTTTAGGGCGAGAGGCCGAAACCGGTTCGGCCTTAGGACCAAATATGTATTTCTTTTTGTATTGTAGGCCGTGCCCTAGGCTTCAGCCACTAATCCTCCATTAAAGAAGACCCTCAGGTGTATATTGTCAATGGCTTATAGCGATAGTTTCGTTTTATACGTGTGTAATTGTTCTGCATGTAGGCTGCAGTTAATGCGTACTGCAACAGAGAAACTCCAAACTTTACCAATTTTGTAGATTTCGTGTGTTCCTGTCTCCTCTCGCCAGTTTGGTCTTTTGATAGACCGGTTTCGGTCGCTCACCATCTTCAGTAGCGGTATCAGTCACTTCTTGGCATTTAGGATGTTTTCACATCGAGCATCCTCACTGTCACTTGTACTGTCTACTAATTTCGGGCCAACTTAATTCTGGCAACAACAAAATTCTGTCCGAAATAGGTACGAAACGTTGAATGGCAGACAAGTTCGAGCGGCGAATGTACATTTGAATTTAATATAGTTAATATTCGATGTATAATTTAATGTTATCTCATCTAACAGTGACTGCGGACAGAAACTATCTAGACTTAAAATTTTGTTCGCGGTTTTAAGTTGAAATCCGAGAGTACCAAGTGCGCTGATTTAATATTTGCCCGCGGGAAAAAAAAGGTTCCGAGCGTCTATAGAAAAAGAAGCTGGAGCGCGGTCATTTGAAACTTGACCGGCGTTTTTGGAATTCCTCTTCAATCACTTCCTTATTGAGACCCTCCCCTTATAGCCTGGTTTTTGCAGCGTAGACTGCTATTGTAAATGACTTAAAAAATAAGTCCCGTCACCTGTACATATGACGATGGAAAAGCTTTCGGACCGGTATGCATGTATTAAACAGAGATCTGTATATTGTACATATGTACGCCAGTCGTTATCAGTTTCGTATAAATGAAATTTCTCAATTTATACCTAAATAATCTTTTTTTTTTAGTTCATTCGCCCTAAAGAAACTTCTCCAGTAAAAGTTTTGTTATCGAACCGCCCGGCCAATGGTTCTTTAAAATTAAGGTTTAAACTAATTTATTTCCTCTTCATCGTGGACTCATTCTTGCCGTCGCTTTCTCCCCCCGTCACCCCCCTTGTATCCTGGAACCCTCGTAGCGTCTGATTATTGTTAAATTAATTGGTAGGAAAATCGTTAACAAAAAATGAAAGCTTCCTGTGTGCACACACAGAGGGTGTGGCAGAGAGGGGCGTTCACGAACTGCAGGGCTTTACCCGCCCAAGTCAACTATAAGGATATCCCGGGGACTTGTTCTGTCCCCTCAGAAGGCCTCAGCTATTCGCCGGTCGGACATTACCGCGGCCATTCCATAGCACGGCCATCTTTATAGTTCGCGGCTTCCTCCACACTGCTCGGGGTTTTTTCTGTTTTCTGGTTTTGATTTGAAAACAATTTCTGCGTGAAATAATCATACTAGAATCTAACGACAAGCTGTTCATACTGGTAGCTAAGTTCAAGGCTTTACCAGTTCCTTAAATGCTTAAAGTTAAACAGCTGGGGCTTCCTAAATGGTATTATTCCGTAGATTTTGTGTGTCAGTCTCCTCTCGCTGGATTGGTCATTTGCCAGACCGGTTTCGGCTGCTCGCCGAATCTTCAGTAGCGATATTAGTCACATTGGCACTTTGGATGTTTTTGTCATTGCCACTGTAACTTGTACTGTGGTGGTTGTCTGTTTTCGTGTATATATATATATATATATGTATCTCGTTCAACAACCTCCCGAAAAACACAATAACAAGACAGATATAAACACGACGAACAGACAACCACCACAGTAGAAGTGACAGTGACAGTGCAGTGAGGATGCCCCCCCCCACAAAAAAAAAAAACAAAGTCCCAAAAGTGACTAACACCGCTACTGAAGATGGCGAGCGGCCGAAACCGGTCTAGCAAAAAAAACCAAACCAGCGGGAGGAAACAGAAACATACGAAATCTATGGTATCCCAACACCTCGCAGGCTACAAAACAGGTATTCTAAACTAGGTATTATTCCGGTTTAATTAACGATATCTCCCACTTTTAACCGAACCGAGTGTTCCCCAATAGTGGATTGGACAGGACATATCGTCAGTATAAAATAATATATTTAAATAGATAACTGCGTTATTTGGCCGAGAGAGTATAAAGGGTGGTATAGTTAGTGGTGACCGATACATGTGTTTGGGGGTCTAATACCGTTAGGCACACTAGGCATGGTGTACACATATAAATGTCACCCCTCAGGGTGGAGTGCCCTCCCCAATTAATATCCTTCCTCTTGACATATATTGTCCGCAGCTCCTGACTTATATACGTGGACCCGATGTCTCTCCCTCTCCCTCTCCCTCTCTCTCTCTCTCTCTCTCTCTCTCCCCCCAACCCCAGCCTTCCTAATATATTCCCTCTCCGTCTCTTATTGTCCCCGACCCTCCATTATGTGTTATATATTATTAAACCCGCCACCCTCACCGCCAACTACCCCGGTAAATGAATTATGAGATTTGCGGCCTCGTCCGGTTATTAAACTCTATTAATACCGGCCACTATGGCCTAGGGTCGATGCCGTGGCACAGTTTAAAAGGGCGGACGCCCGAAATTAATTTCAGGACCTGGAATTTATCGCCCGTATCCCTTATAAAGGGACACTCACTTTAACACCTCCTGGGACGCATCGTATTATTATTTTTAATTAAATATGCCAATATTCGCAATATTCAATATTTGTGGCCGGCTATTAGTTGTATCCAAACATTTACTAGCGTAGATTTCGCGTGTTTCTCCTCTCGCTGGTTTCGTCTTCTGCTAGACCGGTTTCGGCCGTTCGCCATCTTCAGTAGCGGTGTTAGTCATTTCCGCACTTAGGATGTTTATTTGGGGGCATCCTCACTGCACTGTCACTGTCACTTGTACTGCAGCCGAAACCGGCTTTGGTCTAGCAAAAGACCAAACCGGCGAGAGGAGAGAGAAACGCGCAAAATCTACGGTATTCCAGCCCTTCGCAGGCCACAAAACAGATAATCTAAACAGACATTTAATATTACTAAGTCAAACGACATATCCCACTAGTGTCACGTACCTAAGTGGGTATATCAGCATCAAGCATATTCCTCTTAAGATGGTATATAAGCAGGGACCTATTGGTCCATATGGGATTTCAGTATGTCAATTACGTCGCTTTATACTTCTCTAAATTGCTGCCAGGATATAATTGAATTTGAAATTTAAAAAACTGGCCGATGTAAGTTGAACTAACAAAAATAATGACGGTCCAAAGAGCTTTCGATGCCTCGTTGATGTTCAACATTATAAATATCGCGATTTCTGACTATTCTTGCAATTCCGCAAGAAGCTGGACAAGACAGAATTGTTGTGGGAGAAGGTAAAATGACGATTGAAATCTTCAGTAACATAAGTGTTAGGTGGATATAAAATAGTATCGCGGACACTGTGTTGATGGAGGAACACAAACTTTCTGAAAACCAAGTTCAGTACACAAAAAACGATGTGTAGAATAAATGGAAACTAAATCTACTAGTTTCTGATAAAAACAGATTCACTGGCACTTTAAAATTGAACTAATTCACAGTGTGTTGTAAAATGTATTTGTTACAATTCTCCATACGAAATATTTCCTCCGATATTATGCGGTTCATTTCTTTGTTTTTATCTAGAATCCGATGTTCGCGAATTTTCAAAGGGTAGCCGAACCAACTGTTTAATTCGTCCGTGTAACACTCGGAATTCCAAAATGAGTTCGCCCACTGCCCGGACCAAATTGACCAAATGAAACCAATAATCCGATGAGCGAAATGAATAGTGTTTTGAAAGCTAATTGATAACCCGATTCTCTCTATTCGGCGTAAATTCAATTTGCCCGTATTCACCGGCGTCTGCAATTAACGCCAGTGCATTGTTCTAATTATCCGGGAAATGGCTGTTATTTGAATGTGACCAAATGCAGTTCATTGTGAAATACAATAGGCCGTTAAACAACATTTCTTGATATTTCAAATTTCACTGTAAAAATAATTAACAAGCAAAGATTTCAGCTGAACATTTTTTATCATCTCCTTCGGTACTTGAATTTTTATTTGGAGAAAAAATATCTCAGCTATAATTTTTAGTCACAAGTTTGTAGAAGGACGGTATTTTAAATTTGACAAGAAACAATTCACTTCAATATTTTTAAACGCAATATCTTCAATAACAGTTGTTTTTTTTTCTCCTGAAATTAGTGTCTGTGTACCGCCTACGAGCGAAATCCGAAATTGGAAGCGTGGAAAATATGGGAAGGTATTTCGGTCGGGAGGAATCCGGACGAAGGAGCTGGAGGGCCGATCGGGCCCTCCGGATTGGTAATAACCTGGCGGTAAGGGCCCGACGGCTGGGAAACGGTAAAAGGTAAAAAAAGAGTAGCCGCGATCGCTCCTAATCGTTTGGGCGCGTTGATAAATAACCGATTGGCGGCGTTTCTGATTCCAGCCCCAGGAAATTCTTCTGCCGGCCCGTGGGAACCTCGACCTCACGAGGTCCCCGCCGTTTCAGGGACCTCAAAGGGAGAGCCCCGACAGACCTCAGTTTCGAATTGATCCGGCGCTAGACAACTTTTATGACTGAATGGCTGTTCGGAACGGCGGACGTGTAATAGTGTGACATTTTTGTCCTTCCGATATATAATGGCAAACGAAACTTTATCCGAGCCACGATAATATTTCTCCGACGAGGAAAGTACACAAAACATAATACAGAATAGTCCACCAATTAAGACCTTTTTGAGAAATAATTCACTTTAAGAAACACTTCTAGCGAAAAAATAGATTTGGGTACAGAGTTTCTGATCGACGCATTCAAAAATTACAGAATAACCGAAAATTTCGGAATCAATATTTTTCATTTTTAACTGAAGAATAACAGCGAATTGTATATTTTAATCGATTTATTTCGCCTCACTTATTCGGTCAGTCGATCCTCCCTGATGGGAACAATGAAAAGCGCGAATCGGACTGTGCTGACGGCTTGCTTAATCGGCAACCCAATGTTGTTATACAATTTAAAAAAAAAGACTTCATGTTTTGATGAAATAAAACTATCATTTTTTATTTAAATTCTATTCACGTTTATTGGACCTTCACAACCCCCAAAGATTTTTACCCCTACTTTTTAATTTAATTTAATTACAGTGTGTTTCTGTTTCCTCTCGCCGGTTTGGTCTTTTGCTAGACCCGTATCTTCAGTATCTTCAGACTAACACCGCGACTGAAGACGGCGAGCGGCGAAAGCGGTCTGGGAAAATGACCGAATAGAGAGAAACACAGAAATCTACGGTATTCCAACCCTCGCAGACCGCAATAATTTCAAATTATAAATATAAATAATTGTTTAATTAATAGGGTGGATAAGATCCTCCCGGAGGTTCAGTTGTTGCAGCTCGAATTATTTCATTCAGCTATTCATCTTTGTGATTCAGTGAACTCTGATCGGGAACATATTGTCCGAGCCGGCTTCGACCCGGAAAACTAATAATAAACGCCGGAAGGGGACGGGGGTGGTTGGGAAATTAAAACGGAAGCACCGATACAGGAGATTATGCCACGAGTGGATGGTCCCTCAAGTGCCCTCACCCGGTCGTTTCGTTGGGTGCAGTTAGTACGATGAAAACGCGAGGAACTGAGATGACTCAGTGTTGAGCGAGTGGCGGGTCATACCACCTAGACAGTGTTCAACCCCCAACGGATAATATGTAAAAGGACCCCCATGTAAGGGGGGGCAGCCCTTATTGTCGAGGGGTCGAACGGGCTTTGTCGGCCCTTTGTAAAGGGGTTAACAAAACCGTAACGCGTGTCGATAACCAATTTTTCGCCCTATATTAAAATGCCATATAGGCGGAGAAGTCTTTAGATTGCAGTGTCCTGCTGTTCGATACGAAAACCAAGGATATTTCCCAAATATCACCTATAGGATGCTCACAAAAAAACCTATATTACTGCATTTTGGTACTGTAGATGGGCGTCGACTTTGGTGAAAGATATACCCTAGGGAGACCGCTTATAATAGACCTTCAAGACCTTCATACCTTTAGGTTCGTTGCGAGCATTAGGGCACCCTTAGCGGTCTTGGTTTGTATCGCGACGTTGAGAGTTAGTGCAACACGACGTTCGACACAAAAACGTAGGATATTTCACAAATATTATTTCGCCTTGACAGAAACCTTTCAGCTGAACGATGCTCGCAAAAATACCAATTTTTTTATGTGATAACAACAGAGCTGGAGTTAGAAAAAACCTAGGTACATCGGAACAGTCTAGACCAAATATGGCTCAGGTACTCTGCAAATATGGAAATCGGCTACCAAAGATAGAATGAAAGTTGTTGGATAAATTTAAAGATGAAACATATTTTAAAATAGATTTTAATTTTCGACTAGCGTAGAAATAAAATTATCCCCGCGAGCTACCGACCCCTGGGGTCTAGACATTGTCAAAAACATAAGGTACAGTAGTAACGCTTTTCATACCTATATTTAATACATTTAAAAATAAAACTCATGAAAATTGTATTGAAAAAAACATTTGTTTTATGAAAAAATCGCATATGTCTTTAGCGTCCTTTCAATCGTCAAAGCGTCCATTCTTCAGGGCCATTTCGCCGCGCGAATGTTCCTATATCGGTGCATACCTTTTATTTTAATATTTATTATAATTTTTTTACAATTGTCTATAACACATTTTGATTGACATAAAATATAGAAGAGAATACGAATTGAATAAAATGCCTTCATAGTCCGACCTGTAAATAAACAGTTTCCTGCTCATTTTCACAGAGTGAAAGTTTCTCTGTACGATACATTTTCAAATATAAAATATACAATCGTTATTTGTTTAAATTTGCATTCTGCAGTTTTTCAACAGACTCGAATGACGCGCAATGTGTTCTAGACGCCTTCGAATTGTTCGAATTATTTTCCCTTTTCTTTTAATTTATGAAAAATATCGAAACCACCTCCACGAAACTGGTGTCGCTGAATAAAAATTCAACTGGGGTTTACATTGAATAATTCCTCGATGGTCGTAATTAAAATACAGGATTTTCTATGCCAATTATAACTCCCACAAGTCGCCTGTGTATACGCCTTCCAATTTAGTTTCTTTGGAATTGTAAATTAGCCGCCGGTTTATATTCTATAAAGTCGAGTTAAATTCCGTACACGCATGCGCAAAAATATTTGTCATACATTATCCATAATTGGCTACCACAATATAACAATTGCATCGGTAATGTTTAAACGCCTTTTATCTTTTACAGTTATTATTTTTCCCTAGAGAACACATTTATTTTTGCCTCCCTTTATTATATTATCTCATAGTTGGAAGAGCAAACACGTCGAGATATAAAAAGAATATTTGAGAACTCACCACAAGCTTTATATATTTTACTACAGTAAATTTACAGGGTTCATGTCCGTCATGCTAGTATCACGGTAACATGGACAATGTTGAAATTTTTCACTGGATTTCAATTTTTTTTGGGAATGGATATTTTGTTTAGGAAGAGCTCGAAAATTCGAAGAAGCCCCAAATCAATTTTCAAAGCTACATTTTTTTTCTCGGGCTACAAACTTCGCGTTAACCATTTTTCTAAGCACGATTGTGCTTAACCCGGTTGTTATAGAAACCGCTAAACTCGAGGTTGGTTAATTCGGATGTAAAATTCAGTTAGTATATATGCAATGAGGTGATTCGTTTCAGTTCTGGTCCGAAAAATTATAATAATTACCCCAAGTACAATTATACGATGCGCTCCATATTTTAGTATACCGTTCACAACTAGCGATTGTAATACTTTTTATGCTTTCGGAGTTTTGCTTTACATTTGGAATTGAAAAAACTGATTTAGAATACCTGTTTTGTGGACTGCGAGGGGTTGCGAAATACCGTAGATTTCGTGTGTTTCTGTCTAATCTCGCCGGTTCGGTCTTTTGCCAGACCGGTTTCGGCTATTGTGTTTTTCGGGACGTTGTTTGTATCTCTTTTGACTGACTGTTCCTTGAATATTTCTATAACTGTTGTTGGCCTGGTTATAGTAACAGTAACGTCGTAATAGACGCTTCCACTCTGTTCCCATTCGTTGTAAAATAACGTAATGATTAAATAAGAGTAGCGCTGAAGATGGCCGCTACTGAAGACGGCGAGCAGTCGAAACCGGTCTAGAAAAAGGCTAAACCGGCGAGACGGGGCAGAAACATACAAAATCTACGGTAAAAAAACTGAATCACAGGAAAATAAAAGAAATACTCTTCGAATATGTTTCTACTGAGAAAATTCTATGATAATGGTCTACAGTTTTCTCAACTATAATATAGGGCAAAATTGGAGGTTTCTAAATTTTGTCCGGAGGTAAATTCATTTATTTGACCGATGCAAATTCTGCCGGTAATTATTGTAGCTTTATTGAGATATTTTATTAATTAAACGACGGGATAAATATTGTATCCAGACATCCCTATTGTCGGTACATAGCGTGGTGAGGATAGAGGCGAGGTTGGTGAAGATAGTTGGGGGGGGTTGGGGGGGAAGGACCCGAGTGGCCGGCTGGTTGAAGATCAAAAGGAGTTGCCGAACTATGAGGCAGTAAAACCTGGAACCGATTAAATGCCATATCGCGACCGCTTTACTGCCGCCACCCCACATGAGGCGGCGGCTTTTTAAGAACAAAAAAAAATATAAAATGAAAAACGGAAAAGAAAAATACAACCCGCCCGTTTTAATCGCCGAATTAAAAATTATAATTCAAATTAACTCCCGGCATTTTTTTTTTATTCCATTAACAATTGTTACGCCGTGGACGCTTTAAAGACCTCATCAGCGCTGTGGCATCAATTAAAGTAAATTTAATATATTACAAAAATATCTATTAGATGGAAGAAGTAAGAATTTGGAAGAACTTTCGGTCATTGTGTAGCATCACGTTGAATTTAAGGAATAATTTCTGGAAACCATTCTTGTCCGTGATTTCAATTCATAATTCAATATCTCATAATTTAAAGTTAAATATTCATATTTCGATCTAACCTAAAAATTGTAGATTTCCCGCAAGGAAATATATGGCTCCGAATCTGAAGTTATGGACGCGTATGATAATTCTGGCAAAAGGAATTATTAACGAAATATGCGCCATGACAGTACCATAATTCCGAAGGTTTCGGGTGTTTCTGTCTCCTCTCACTGGTTTCGTCTTTTGCTAGACCGGTTTCGGCTGCTCGCCACCTTCAGTAGCGGTGTCGGTCACTTTTGGCGCTTCGGATGTTTTTTCGGGGCCATCCTGTCACTTGTCCAAAGACCAAATCGGCGGGAGGAGAGGGAAAGACACGAAGTCTACGGTATTCCGACCCCTCGCAGACCGCAAGGCAGGTATTCCAAAAAAAGATTTTGTTGGAATAATTGTCGCATATTCGCATTCGACACAGAGCGGTCTGAATGGCACTCCGTCGGATCTCCTCACCGTCCGGCGATGGCTTGATTCTCCATCACGTTTTCTAGTTGCGACAAACAATTAAAGAGAATTTTCTTGGCGCTGAAAAGCTCTGTCGCAGTAGCGTTGTTCAGGGAGCGTATAAAAGCCGAAGTATGGGGCTGAGGTATGCCGGCCGTTCGGAACGCGTCCGACAGGTGGAGCCGGTAATGAGAAAAGCGCTGGTGAAAAGCGAATGGAAAACTGAATTGAACTGGCAGGTGACTCCTCGAGGTGGGGCCATCTCAGATCTCTCCCGACGACGCCGAAGATAGAGTCATTAGGGGAATTCTTCCGGGCCCCCGTTCTCCTCCGACTCCTCTAACGAGGCCACTAATACGCATATATTCTATAATTTTAATCGAGGCCTCTTCACCGCTTCCGCTCTCGCGTTGGACAGTACAGGTGGAAGAAAGCATTCGGTACGGGCCGATTTTCTTCTAACCGCTCGGCAATTATCCAATAATTCCGGCTTAAACCTCCAGATACAAATCTTACAAGATACAAGGGTAAGAAGTATTTTAGAATACTCTACGAGGGGTTGGAATACCGTAGATTTCGTACCGTGTTTCTGTCTCCTCTCGCCGGTCTGGTCTTTCGCTAGTCCGGTTTCGGCCGCTCGCCATCTTCAGTAGCGGTGTTAGTCACGTTTGGCACTTTGGATGTTTTTTGGGCGTCCTCACTGCACTGTCACTGTCACTTGTACTGTGGTGTTTGTCTGTTTGTTCTGTCAAACAGAAACATCCGAAAAACATCCAAAGTGCCAAAGTGACCGCTACTGAAGATGATGGCGAATGGCCGAAACCAGTCCAGCAAAAGACCAAACCAGCGAGAGGAGACAGGCACACACGAAATCTACGGTAAGAAGTATATTTTTCATCGCGTCCTACTATCATTTATCCTGATTTCTTAGCGCCTCAAGACAGGGCGTCCAAAGGATCTCGAGTGCGGACATTAGCTAGCAGTTGCATGAGCTGTTGTATATTTTGTAGCCAAATACAGATACAACTTGAGAAACGGATTGAGCAGGTATATTTAAGTATTTAACGGGGAAGTTTTAAACGGATGTTTTGGATCTCTTCCGTCAACATCTCTACACCAATGTCGGCATATTACTAATATATTACTTATTGGAACCAAACCTAAGTTTTCAGAAGTCGGATTTGAAAAGTTATGCTATAAATTCCGTCATTATTCCCGTACTTCTCCCGAATAGAAGGAACCTTGGACATAATATAGATAATGTTATTTTTTTTTACCTTGTACCCGATCCTGAGCCGAGCTTGGGATTAGACCTCTTGGAATATTCCCCATTATAAAGGGGACTTCGTTAACATTCTTAGCCGGTAAAGCGAAAAGGCGAAAATAATAAATTTTAACAATTGAAGGCGAATTTAAACAATTCCCCTCCCCATTTTTTTTTCTGTTTATCGAATCCCACAAATTATTGTTTTCCGAGAATAATAATCCCACCGGTGGGATCCGGGCTCCTCCGTCTTGTACACGGGCAGTTAATAATTCTTTCGTAAGAAGCCCGACGTTGTAATTTAAATGGGAGACGGTTTCGGATTCCTGGCATTTCTATATTCCGGACCGCGTCAATAACGGCATGCAATCTTAATTCTTGCCCACCGAGAGAAGAGTTCCCCCTCCCACCCCCCATGCCGTTGGTCTTAAATTTGGGAAGCGTTTCACGCGAGGCTTTTCAAAAACAAAAAAAAAATGATTTACGATTCGAAAAATCCTTTCCCGTTCCTACGCTGAGAATCCGATATTGTTGAGTTCGTCCGCTAAGTTGACTGTTTTGCAACCTCGCCGCCGTTTCCTCACTACTATTCCTTCCCTCCGTTAATTCTTTTTTTTACTTTTATTTCGTAATTATATTGTCTCAAAAATATTTTTCAATTATAAGTGTTTTATATCGTTTGTAAGCCAAACAAGCGCTCGATACAGAAAGCTATTGGGTCCGAAAAGAATTTACTTTGTTTAGAATAGCTGTTTCGTGGTCTTCGAGGGGTTGGAACACCGTAGATTTCCTGTGTTTCCTTCTTTTACAAGTGACAGTGCGGTGAGGATGCCCAAAAAACATCCAAAGTGCCAGAAGTGACTAACACCGCTACTGAAGATGGTCGAAACCGGTCTGGCAGAAGACCAATTTCGCGAAATCTACGAAATTTACTCTGTATTAAGAGTAAAATAAACCCCGGGATAGAAACTGTCTGGTAAGAATTTTTGACACAAACAAGTGTCTGGGATTTATGTTCGCCCTGTGAGGTAGGACAAAGGGGTACAACGAGAGGGACGGGTTTGCCGCTTCACTTTGATTTCGTAATTACATCAAATTTTCTCACGGAATTAAGCCGCCCTGCGGGTTAGATCGTGTATAACAACGTCATGCGGGTTACAAGAGGCGAGACGTCTCTTCCCTCTTCCCACCTCATCCTCATGCTCATCCACCTCCTCCTCCTCCTTCTGGGGTCTCAGGTGGCGGCAATTTCCCGGCCGACCCGGTAGCTCTCCTGGAGGCACTTAATTGTGTAAGTTGAGATTGGGGAAAGTGTGCGGGGGCTGGCTCCGGTTAATGAAGACTGCTCCCCGTTTTCCTCCCCCTCTCGCTCCCTCCCTCCCTCCCTCCCTCTTTCCTCCCGCTTTTCCGGCGCCCCCCCTCCCCCACAACCGCCTTAATTGCCGTCGCATCCCCTGAATTCCTAATACGTCGGCGGACCCAGGATTTGCGCGACGCCCTCCGAATATATCGGCACAGAGCGCTCAGTGGGGCTACATTTGCCGCAATTAGCTAGTTCTGGTATTCGCGTGGCAATACTGTCACTCCTCTTAATTCCACGTGATGTTAGATTTATAAACGTTTTGTTTAATTAAAATTTTAACGATTTTCATCGAAAAACCTACCTTTTTTCAGACCGAAGACCGAAAATTCAATAAATCGGGCAAATGAAGTCGTCTCAATGAAAACCCTGTTAGCTGAAAATCCTTATTCATAAACAGGACCCAACAATGGAATTTCAAACATTGAAATCAGTAATACTTCGTAAAAGTGTTAAATTATTTTAGAATACCTGTTTTGTGGTCTGCGAGGCGTTGGAATAACGTAGATTTCGTGTGTCTCTGTCTCCTCTCTCGCTGGTTTGGTTCTTGACAAATGACCAAACCAGCGAGAGGAGACATAAATACACGAAATCCACGGTATTGTTAAATTCTGTCCCGCTTATGAATTAGCAGCGATTTATATTTCAGGTTAACAGCCGAAAATTACATAAATTAACAGTTCATAAAATATTTACTATCGAATTGGACGCAACAATTGAAATCTGCAATCATGAAATGTCACCAAATGGGTCCGATTGTGGGTGAATTTTTAAAAATTAAAGCTGACAGATTTTTACATATTTTTTTGCCCTAAGGTGTGCTTTCGGTTAATCCTCTTCTTTTCTCCTGTCGCCTTCGTGTTATAATCGGCTAAATTTTATTGCAGTAAAGGTGCGGGTCATATGAGGAGGAAGGAGGCCCAATACACCGTGCGGTCGGGCTAAGGGCTCAGGGATGACGAAAATCCGATGCCGAAGGCGATGAAGGGATGAAGGGATGAAAAATCCGGGGAATTTAAGGGCGCTTATCCACCCATACGGTGGGTGGGGAGTGACCGTGCAAGAGTGCCCAGAATTCTCGACTGGGCCACGGCAAAATCCAAATAACACTTTTATCCGTAGGATAATTACTTAGAACGAATAGCTGAGGTGAACGCCGGTCAATGGAAAATCGATATTGATTTGGAAAAGAATTTTCCCCTAAGAAATATTCGCGGTACGCATATCTCGAACACCTTCATATATTTAACCTTGATGGCTGGTTGAAACCGCGAGCTAATATTAACCAGTCCAAGTATGTTCAATAATTATCATTCATATTTGTAATTTTTAAAATTAAAATGAATTTCATACAGCGATAAATACGATATATAGAGTTTGGTATACAGTGGCAATCGAGAGTTCTATCGCGATTTTATATTCCAACATATTAATGTGACATATTGTTGATATACTAGACAGTTTTTGATTACTTTTTAAAAATAATCACACCTTTTGCGGGGTTTTTAATACTCGAAATGAACGTAGCTTCTCAATTACACGTCGCGCAAAATACAAGTTACTTAGGCCCGGAAACGATAATACGATAATAAATTATACCTGGCGTGAAACATAAAACAATGCATTAGGCTCAGTTGCGCTCGTTTTTCTTGAATAAAAGTTATAAATTACAATTATAAATTAATGTCTATAAAAATCATTGTGCGAACTCCATGAAGCCAACGAGATCAAATTTAATACTGCCCATATTAAACGTCTATAATATTGGAAAACAAGTCTGTTATATCAATGCAATTTTATCGCTCTTATGAAACTTTTCTCGCCCTTGGGAGTTGGAGACATTAACGTCTAAGAAAACTCAGTAAACTGGGTCCCAAGATGGGGGATTGTTCCATTCATCAGTTCCTGAAAATAAATTGTAAAACAAGCCATATTATTGAGTTTAGAATAAAACTCTGTGTATGTATTTAACAGTTAAAATAATGAATTTGCAGCCTCCCTCCAGACAGAAGAAGAAGGTATAAACATCATAAGCGGGCCCCCGAGAATACCTCGGTTTTATGAAGTAGAACGTGCGAGAGTATATTTGCCGCCGGTGTGTTGGTGGCCCCCGGGTTTGAGGCGCATGCTCGGGTATGATCAATATCGGTTTAGGGGATGGAGGGGGTGGTCGAGGGATGTCGGGGGTTGGGTCACACCCCAGTCCCCCGTACTGACGATGGTTGTACGGGAGCCATGGAAAAAAAAAAATAAATCGACGACGGTCATCCCCCCCGGTACAATGGCAAAAGGAAACTAGGAAGACTCCTACTGTCTTCTCAAGTCAAAGGTGTGCTGTGATGAGAGGTCGAAACTGACCCTACTTTGGCGTTTGGACACATGAAAAAAAACCTACAAGTCACGCAGAACAAACAGGGCCTCTGAATCGCCCTCGACACATACCCCCGAGAATACACGAACGGAACACGACTTAGACACGAAACAGAGACAAACTCCAAAACCCCCCCAATTTCCCTGGCATCGCCACCCAAAAGACGTCCTCACGCCCAGCTCCGTTCAAAGAGAAAGTACAACAGTGTAGTGGACGCTTTTGAATGCGCTACTTAAAGTGTTATAGTGCTAACGAGAGGTATACAGGGTTTCGCGAGCGGTGTAGTGAACTCATTTGGCGAGTGCGAAGTGCAGTGCAAAGTGCGCGAGTGAATGAACTTAGTGTAGCTTAGTCGTCGGGTTTTTAATTGTAAATTTTCCCGATTACCACACCAATATTGTAAACAATTCAAGATTCCCGTATCACGATATTTCAGTATATATATATATATATATATATATATATATATATATATATATATATATATATATGTAGAAAGGCCAGTAGGCCGGAATGCATGTAGTAGTCAATATTTGTACATCGTTTTTCAATATCCTATGTACGTTCATCGAAAATAAAGCAATTTGTAATTTGGCACCCGTTTCAAGATTACAATAACAGTTTTTTTTTTGTATTACGTGGCATCCCCTTACACGACTCAAAAGAATCGATTTACGCCGCAAATTTACCCTATAAGGGAGTACGAGAAGGTTTTGATTATTGACGTAGCGTTCAATCGGAAGCGCAGTATTTTTTCGATAAATTACTTTATCGTATTAATTTTTGAAGAATTCACCCGCAATGTGTCAATTAAGAGTAGAGGAAATAAAAGGGTGGAAAGAGTTGAGAGGACGGAAACATTGTTTGGGACAAACTCACTGCATTTAAACACACGTGTTACAAATTTGAGAAATTGACGACACGTAAAGCAAAAATGATAACAAATACGAGAAAAGGAAGATCGAGGTTTAAAATTGGAGATTATTCCCGTCTCTCTATTCATACAAATTCAGAAAGTTCAGAAACAACTGAAGGGGTTTTGAATTTCGTCCCAGCCTGCTGATGCGGTCGAGATTAGTAGAAGCTGAAGAATTAGATAACAGTCATTTGAGTATATGAATTGTAATTTAGCGAGAAATATATTAAATTCCTGACCGAAAAATTCGTCGAATTTCTTCAGATCCTCTACCTCCACTAGCCATTTAACTCACGAATTAAACGGTAATGATACGAAACCGATCATAACTAACAGATCACAAGAAGATCGCGTATCTTCGCGTAATTTAGTGAGAAATTCGGGACATTTAAAGCTGAAACATTCTCCACAAATTCTCCCGGGCTTCTTCCAATCAACGTCCCAGTTTCAATCGTTCATATCTGCACAATTTAAAGCCTCTTTGTTCGTTAAGTTTGTACAGTTAAACCCGGATCGATGATAGGAGAGAACGTTGTGACAAACAGACGAATACTAAATTCTGAAGCTTCTTTCGGATCAGATAGGACCGAAAGTTTCGGAATTATTTTGAAGCGAGATCGAAAGAAACGAGCATGGATGTTTAGGATTATTATTTGCGCATCTTGAACTTTGAACTGTAATATCCATTTTGGGAGGCTTTAAGAGAGCTTATGCTTTTAAAAACAAGTCTTAACACTAAGTATATTAAATTAATTTTTATTGCCTTTAAAGAATTATCATAGAACGGAATACTTGTTTGGAAGTAGTTTTTTCGAACAAACGGCCTGAACGGATAATTATGATGGATTCAAATTGGTACAGAATTAAAATTGGAGAATCAATCGCCGGGCAGTATTGAGAGACCCAAAACGTACCGCATTTATCGTTGTACAGTGAGTTATATTCAAATTTTCAAGTTTTATTTACCCTTTACGTTATCTCGCTCCGCCCTTCACCTTCCGTTCTTCGCTTGCGTCGCCCTCCCAGAATAAATATATCAAACGTACGCTCAATTCGTCATTTATTTTTTTGCCAAATTCATATAACTCGGATAGCGGAATGCGCGGAGCTATCTGACAATACCAAAAATATTTTTATTCTAAACTTCTCGAGGACGTCCCCCGTTCCACAAGTTGAGGGGAACGTCCGGGTGTCATCCAACGAGTAAGCCGACAGAGGACAGGGGTTTAAAATTATTTTCTGAACTTAATCCTTTCGTTTATATTCTTCCCCGTGAGATATGAAATTGGAGATATCAAGGAAAAATCGACTTTACTAAAAAAACGGCTTTACTAGATCATTTAGTACCGGGAGCAATTAACTATCAGTCCTCAAGTCCGAGCCATTTTTTGACAATATTTTTTTTAAAGAATAATGGCTAACGATAACTGTTTTAAGCTAATAAATACTAAATAATAAAAATTAAGGAACAAAACATTGAGTTTACAGGACCCTAGTTTTCAAGTCGAATGATGCTTTTGTAGTACTAGAGACCCCCCGTTTTCTGTCAATTATTAACAGAATTTTCTATTCACCAAAAAGTTAATAATTGATACAGTTTTTAGACGAAACGAGTAGTTTTTTTATTCAGGATAGACGAAAGACTGCACAATGGAGGCTGGTGAAGGTTGAAAAATTAAGCCGTGAGGTCGAGCCACACGGACCTCTTCTCAAAGTCCGGCCCTCGCAACCAACCAGACTTCTTGTTTGGACGAATCAATACTCGCGGCGACCAACAATTTAAAACAAATATCCAGAACTTAGAGAGACGATGAACACTTGGTTTCGGCCGTTGTAAACCGATTGGTTCGTTGTAAGCGCGAATAAATTTTGAGCTTTGAAATTGTGACGAAAAATAGGTGAAATCATTCAAAAAAGGGCGTTAAAATAACCGAGTACCTGTTATTAACAAAAGGATTTAGGCTGTAAAAGAGAAATATTGGCAGGATAATTAACCGCCCTAAAAATTATTTATTACCCTAAGTCGAGGAATAAAAAATGGAAATAGCCGAGAGGGTAGAAACATCATTTAATAAAACTACTGTGACGCTGCTACTGAAGATACCGGTCTAGGAAAAGACCGAACCGGTGTCGGAAGGAGGCGGAAGAACGCGAAAGATTCTTATAAAGATTTTCCGGTATCTGGAATTAATTGATTTTACATAGGTTAATCCTGATTCTGGTTACGACGAAAATCGTGAACCCGGGGTACCACTACGTATATATATCAAATATATATATATATATATATATATATATATATATATATACGTATCATGCGGGCGATAAAGTGTATATAAAATATCCAGGCTTGTACGGAATGTTCGGTTGAAATTATCAGCGAATTTTTTCCCGCCGCATTGAGCTCCCAGCTAAACGTTGCTCGCGGATGCTGAGATAAAGTCTAGTTTACCGCCCTCCGCGGGATCCGGCTCCCGCCGTAAAACCTTGGACCTTGGACCTTGAAAGGGGGTCTCTCTATCTTGAGTTACTTTGCTAGCCGACTAGAAAATAGAGGGGGATGATTCGTGGACTTCGGTGTTTATCGAGGCCGTAAAAAGGCGGTTCGTAAATCCCAAAACCGGAGCCGCTCGGTAAGGATATGTATAAAATTGACAGCGGCCAGCCTTCGATTTTTTTATAATAAATTCAACATATTAATACAAACAGAACAAATTTAAATCCACGTTTCGGAGTATCGCCAAAACCGGAAACATTGGAGATAGAAAATTGCGCGAATGATAAAACCAAAATAAGCTGTATGTATAACTATATATTAATTTGGCCTCCTCATGCCGATTTGGCCTTAGTTGAATACCATAATTCCGTAGATTTCGTGTGTTTCTGTCTCCTCTCGCCGGTTTGGTCTTTTGCTAGACCGATTTTTCGGCTGCTCGCCATCTTCAGCAGCGGTGTTAATAACTTTTGGCACTTTGAATGTTTTATTGGACATTGTGACTTGTACTGTGGATGTTTTATATCACTGCCTTGACAGTACAAGTGACAGTGACAGTGCAGTGAGGACGCCCCAAAGTGCCAAAAGTGACTAACAACTTTGCACGCTACTGAAGGTGGCGAGCAGCCGAAACTAGTCTGGCAAAATACCAAACCGGCGAGAGGAGAAACACACGAAATCCACGGTATTCCAACCCCTCGCGGACCACAAAACTGTTATTCTAAACTATTCTACGATCATTACATATTTATTATGACCTGATACATAAGAAATTCAAGAGACATATTGAGCAAATTATTGTTTGATGCGGGCAATATTTCGGCCGTTATCCGATAACTATAAACCGTATAGAGATCGGTGCAAGCGGCTACCGTTCAGTGCACCGGAACGGGACAGTGGGGCCGTCCGGGACCTCTCTAATAAAGAAATGCCCGCTATTCGAAGAACTCCCGGCATCTTTTCGGTAGAGGGATGGCGGGGCGACGGAGGGAGGGCATTCTAAGAAGTTGAGCCGGCCCCGGCCTCTCTCCTTTCAACTTAACTCGCTTTTATAACAGCCCAAAAACCGACATTTTCATGGGAAAAGATGTTCAATTGGACGGGGGGGCGTCTCTGCTCCTGTCCGAACGGAAATTCGGATATCAAGTTTCCAGAAATTTCCAGAAATTCAGAGAAACTCTTCGGGATAGTGTTGACAGAGCGCGAACTGAAAATGGCGACCGGCCGAAACCGGTCTGGCAAAAGACCAAACCGGCGAAAGGACACAGAAACACGCGAAATCTACGGTAGAGCAGGAACTATTGTAACAGACCGGGCAATTAGACAGATACATTCCGCTACACTCTACCCGCTGAACGACGGGGCAAAGTAAGTATCAACGACGAAGATTATCGAGGAGAAAACGACGACGAGAATGAGCCCAAGACGACGAAGAAGAACAATAAATTAGTTCAAAAGTAAAGGTTAAAAGATCTTCAGTCTTCAACTTTCTTTCGCACATGGCGACCAGAAGGGGGAATGGACTAAAAAAAAGAATCGGTCGAAAGCGTTCACGAATCGAGGCTAATTGAAAATTACGAATGCTTTATTTTCTTTAAATAAACACAGAACATTGTACCGGCCTTATGGCCTTTTCTTGGAAGCTGACTAGGCCGGTGGCAAAGTGAATCCCACCAGTAGTGATTAGGTTTCGAAACCGAAATAAAAATTATAGTAGAAATATAATATAATTTGAAACGTAATATGGCGCAATATTGTTGCGTAAATGCGCCAGGTTCTTCCGAAATTCAGTTCATTAAATTGACATACTCCAGTTCTACCGATTGGGTTTCTGTTGGGCGATTCGTCGGTCAAAAAAGCAGATTAACTTCGGGCATACCAAAGGAGCGCTACAGTCGAGGTTCAGAAGTTTATTTACAATACATTTTTAGAAAATGGTTTTATTGATTGTGCTAAGACATATATTATTATCACTGAGTACCAATAAGAAGAATTATAAGTTGTCATAATTTGTGAAATTTTCCCCTAAGATAAAGGCTTCTCCGTGATTACTGAAGCTGAAACTACCCCAACCACCGGGTTCCCATAACTCCTAATACAAAAACAGATTAGATAAATTTAACAAGAAAAAAAGAAAGGGCGGAGAACGAAAAACTTCCATCAACGGTAAACATAATGGCCCTCCGAGGGGGTTATTAGCGCCCATTCGCGAGGCCCGTTTATGCATTCATTTATGTAAAATATAACGTCGATTAGAGCTCACTTTTATTGCGACCGGAAAATCGTAAATTGGCCCAACATTCTTTTGGCGTCCACCTAATGGCCGTCATCATCGGGGGAGTGGCGTCGGACTTTGACGGACTTCGGTCCCTGAGTTTGTGTGTCTTCATTGTTTCGTGACGTTCGCGGGAAATGTCCAATGCGCGATTAAGCCTAATGAATGAAAGATTCGAGTTATACGAGAATTATAATTGATGAAGTTACAGTTTACAGTGGAAGACAGATGATGGCCTTTGATTATTTGTTACTCAATATATCCCTTTTATTTACAGACACTGCACTGGATGTTATTACTCTGTACTGCGTAATGATATTGAAAGTAGTGCAGGAGTGGGGCATACTCACTGCACTGTCACTGTCACTTTTACTGTGGTGGTTGTCTGTTTGTCGTGTATATATATATACGTGTCTTGTTATTGTGTTTTGGATGGGGTTTGTTAAGCCGATTAACAAAATCCCAACCCCCAACACAAAGAACACAAACAACATCCCCCAAAAACACAATAACAAGACTTGTACTACAGCCGAAACCGGTCTAGTAAAAGACCAAACCTGCGAGAGGAGACAGAAACACACGAAATCTACGGTATTCCAACCCCTGGCAGACCACAAAACAGGTATTTTAAACTAATATAAAAATTGTGCTCATAAATCGGTTTTTGAAATTGTACACAAAATATTATACTTTTTTAGTATGAAATCTCCTGAAGTTTCTAAAATATTATTACTCTTAAAAACGTAGCAGTTTGGCTTAAATTGCGCAACCGACGTCCGCTCGATTGAACGCATTAGCAAGGTCGTTAAACATTTTCTATTGCGGTCGTAAAACTAATAAAGGCCGGCAATTTGGTTTCGCCCGTTGGCCAGCTTTCTTGTTTTTTACTTATCTTTTCTGTATTATTTGGCTGAGCTAATAATCTGAGCGATCAAAACGGGGACGTCATATCTCGGATTATGTTAGTGCACAGCGTAGACAGGTCTGTTGTAGTGCGCATGCGCTGGAGAGGAAGAATGGGATCACGTATACATGGGATCACTTATATATTGTTGGTGTTATTCTCGAATATATATAGTACTTTTGATAAATTGTTTTACGGCAGTTTCGTATACACCGTGATCGAATGATTTACATTTTACCTAATACTGCGGACGCGAAATGCGACTGACAACGGCGGAAAGCCGAAATCGGTACCGGGATTGAGACCGAATAGGCCGAACGATCTTCAAAACACTAAGATCTATACAATTGAACCTAATTATATTCAAATGGCAGAAATATTTTTGGAAACGTTCAATTAAAAATTTCCCATTTAATCTAATCTACCCAGTTTATCAGCAGCGTTTACTAACATTCTCGATACCAATAGACATTGCTTCTGGAAAAACTTGACGTGGTCATCCTCATTTCCGTATATATGCGTAGTTCCTTCACACTGAAGATCTTCGCCGATCCTTAAGCCGCGGATTCCGTTAATTCCGGTAAAATGAAATAGATAGTTCAAGTGTAAGGGTGGTCCGCGATAACTAAATACCCTGCCCAGTTGTTATGCGGCTACTTTGCTGGATTTCAGATTGCAGTTTTATTTTCTATTCCATCCGGCTAAAATCCTAAAAGGGTTTCGCTGCGATGAGCCAGCGGAGAGAGCTCCTGTTCAGGCGCAAGAACAACCGTCGGCAGTTTCAGCGCAATTTAAAGCGGATTAATTGACTTAAATGGGAGCCCCGAGCCGGGACCCGCTTCTTCTTATCCCTCGACCTTTCTCGGTTTCTTTATCGCGGCGTATTTTTTCCCACTTTTCTCTTTTTTCCCTCTCTCTCTCTCTCTCTCTCAGTCTCTCTTTCTCTCCCTTCGCCTACTTTAGATTTTCGCCAAGAAGATGTGTCCAATTATTTTACAGCTGGACATTTTACAGGCGATTCGAATCGCCAATTACGCAATTAGAAAGGCGATCGACTAAAAGAGAATAGCATAACATTTTCATAATCCGCTTTTTTACACCCCAACCTATTATCATTTGTTTTTTCCTTGATTCGCTCCACTTTCGGGCGAAGAGTTGCAAACAGATGTTTTTTTTACCAAAATTTTATAATTAATTTCTAATCAATTGATTATACCTTTTTTGGTGGTCCGGGTGAATTTGGCCTTCCGCTAGACCGGTTTTGAGTTTGCGACCCGCTTAAAACGAGCCTCGGATGTACACTCGGGCATAAACAGTATACATCTCAAGGTTACCGCTGTCTCCTACTTCGATCCTTCTTCTTCAGTTCGGTCTTCAGACTTGGGCAGCGTACCTTAGGTTACCGGTGAGAGCTACACAGAGGGGATACGTTATTTAATTAAGGTATAGGCCTTAAATATTGTTGCGTTTCCAACGGCAAAATCTCGATCGTCCAGGTTACCGTCAATAAAACTTCCCAAACAAATTACAAAATTATTTGGTTTAGAATACATGTTTTGTGGTCCGCGAGTGGTTGGAATGCCGTAGATTTCGTGTTTTTGTGTCTCCTCTCGTCGGTTTGGTCTTTTGCTACCGGTTTCGGCCGCTCGCCACCTTCTTCAGTAGCGGTCACTTTGGATGTTTTTTGGATGTTCTTTCAATATTTTTGAAAATATTGAAAAAAAATACTTTTCAATTATAAGTGTTTTATATCGTTTGTAAGCCAAACAAGCGCTCTATACAGAAAGCTATTGGGTCCGAAAAGGATTTACTTTGTTTAGAATAGCTGGTCGTGTCTGCTTCGTGGTCTGCGAGGGGTTGGAATAACGTATATTTCGTGTGTTTCTGTCTCCTCTCGCTGGTTTGGTCTTTTACAAGTGAGAGTGAGACAGTGCAGTGAGGACGCCCAGAAAAACATCCAAAGTGCCGAAAGTGACTAACACCGCTACTGAAGATGGCGAGCGGCCGAAACCTAGCAAAACCAAACCGGCGAGTGGAGACACAAATAACAACACACGAAATCTACGCTATACTTCATGTGTTACCTTATATAAGGTATGTGGATTAAATAAGGGCATGTAGGTGAAACAATGTCTATGGGATAAGCCTCTCGAATGGCGTCTGGGGGTTCAAGCCTGTTGGGGAAGTTTTGCGAATTTTGCGCCCCGCAACAGCAAACAAAACAGCAACAATTTCCCCCAACTTGTACAAATAAAGAGTGTCGGGGTCGGGTTCGGCCCTCTGGTGGGGGTAATGGCTGCGGTCAACTTGGAGGGCCCCTTGGGGGGGTGGTTGAGGGGGAGGGGGCGCTTTGTGAAAAACTGCCTGGAGCGGGTGCCGGCCTCCCCTCCGTTCCCCCTCAGTTCCCCTCCGTTCCCCTCCAGGCTGTTCCCCCACCACCACCACCTCTGGGGCACATCAAACGGACCCGTGCCGCCATTCCCCTTCCCTCCGCCGCCTTATCGCCCTCTCTCTCTCTCTCTCTCCCTCGCTTTACCATATTTCTGTCTCTCTCCCCTCAACCGCCGCCGCGATACTCTTATTTATGCCTGTTATCTCTCTCTCCTCCAGCCCTCTTCCCTTTCACTCTCTCTCACTCGCTAAGCCCGTCTCTCGCTGTCCGACCTTTATTTTCTTAATTTTTTTGGATACAGCGGACGAACTCGGTCTGCGTAGGACTATCGATTCAAATTATTTTTTATTTTAGCAATCGCATCTAATTGCACCGCTACATGTATTGTTTCGGATGTATAATTAATATATAGCCGCTTACAAAAGTTCAAAACCAACTTTAGTTCAAAATACCTGTTTCGTGGTCTGCGATGGGTTGGAATACCGTAGATTTCGTCCGTTTATGTTTCCTCTCGCCGGTTTCGTCTATGGCTAGACCGGTTTCTGCTAGTCGCCATCTTCTTCAGTAGTCACTTTTGGCACTTTGGATGTTTTTTTGGGGCATCCTCACTGCACTGTCTCACTGTGACTTGTACTGTGGATGTTTTATATCACTGCCTTGACAGTACAAGTGACAGTGACAGTGCAATGAGGATGCCCCGACAAAAACATCCAAAGGACCAAAAGTGACCAACACAGCTACTGAAGATGGCGAGCGGCCGAAACCGGTTTAGCAAAAGACCAAACCAGCGAGAGGAGACAGAAACACACGAAATCTACGGTTAGAACTATCCTTATTATTACTAAATATAATTCATTACTCCTATTTAGTATTCATATTTTGATGTAATTATAAGATCGCCTTACTACTTTCCCAATTAATTGTGGAATTAACACTTCTGGACAATTGAAAAGTGGAATGTAAAGAATTCAGTGAATGTGAATTTGTGTATTAGTCGGAGATACTCTCCGAGTGCTGGAGAGCCGATTTAATATTTATTTTTGATATATAAATGTCCGCGTGACAAGTTTTTGAAAATATAAAAATTTAGAATGATTTTTATTTAACAGTGTCCGGATAAAGCCTGCTGAGCAAAAACCGCTTAGAATGTGATGCAGGTAGTTGTTGCCCTGTTGCCCGATAAATGACCGCCAACTCTGTCTCCGCTCCCTGAGATATTTTATTGCTATTCAAAACCAATTATGGCCTCTCCCATCATCGGTAGTATTCCGTCAGTAACATGGTGAGTTTTACACACGGCCGGTTAACACTGTTGCATCCTTTCACTACTCTTTTACTCTGCGGTATTTCAACGAATATGTCGAATTTTTCAATGTTAATTTGATCGCGTTAGTTTTTGCTTATCATACGCTTTCGCTTCAGTTAGTTGTCTAAACACAGGTTTTTTCGTTAAGAAAGTTCTCTCTTGTAATCTCTCCCGTCAATCCACGCTCTTCCGCTTCGTGCACAGGGCGGATGTCAAGTTCCACTCAGTTTTATTGCATTTTACCTGTCCCACCAATAGATCAAACTAATATAAATTACATTCCATTTGTTTTAATTAACGTAATGCAGGACGAAAACTGTTGTTCCCATGTTTAAGGAATTTTCCGAATTTCTAACAGTCCTCCAGGATAAAATACTAGGGAATTTCGAAATATTTTTTTTTCAAAAATGTCTTCCCGACATTTCTGTACCAGAGACCAACTGCCAGCCAGGTCCCTGGGGTTAACAACCGATCAACATTCTGTAGAAATAAAAAGTCATATTCACTGCGTTCCATGAATATTAATCTCTTTTCAATTTCTATAGAATCATGTCCAATCTATAATAAAACCCTAGGCCGTTCCACTGAGAACCTGAGTTGAGAAAAATACCGTAGCGATGTAAGTAGTCGGTGTGTAAGAATTTCATGTGGAGATTCGATAAACAACCTAAAGCCAAATCCTTTGGAGATTCCCTAATTTGTGGTTAATTTCGGGGAATATCCGATATTACTCTGAGAATTCCACTCTTCCGATAAGTAGGTGACAGATGCACAGAACTGGAATGTAAACATAAACGGACCGAAGTGAACCCGGCTCTCTCCTAAGAATTCACCTAAGAATTCACTCATCACAAGCCCTCCGAGTGAATTACATCGGTCACAAATATGCCCCGTACTAATTCCTAATATCGATTACGCTGATACGGTTTTCGTGTACGGTTTCGCCAACGGTTGTGTTTACGTTTCCGTCCTTCTTCAAACTTGTCAGCCATTTATGGAACGCTTTCAACTGGTTTTGTCGCGATATTATGCTCTCTATTGGATTACAATAATATACACTTATTAATCTATTTATAAATATATTTTATATAGTATTTAATCTAGGCTAAAATAATTAATTTTACTTATAATATCTGTTGGATAACTATGAGACTGTGAAAACAAAAATTTACAAATATACCAACTTTTTCTTATTCAATTATTCATTAAATTGTTCTTCGTCTAACGTTAGTTGATTGCGTTATAAATTAACCGATAGGACGGTTTATTTTTAAGGGTAAGTTCAACTTTTAAGTCTTAACTTATTTTCCGCTAAGCACTTTTCATAACTGAGCCCAAAGAGAAAGAGTACCGCCCGGCCAAATACTACTACACCGCTCATCCGGCCATTTTCTGCACCTGCGCCCGGCGTTATTTTCAAACAAGTTTAGTTACAACAATTTTAACTAATTATCGCGTATGTTCCTGCTAGAGGAAGCGAGCTGAGAATCGCGATAAAAGTGGCCGGGGCCGCTCTAAAACAAACCGACACGAAACGAGGCCCACAATTCCGCCGGTAGAGGGCGTCGGCTCCGTCCCAAGATCATTATCTACCTTCCAACTATTTATAATATGTACTATTCAACGTGTATATATACTATTTTTTTTTAAACAAAGAAACCAGTAAGAAATCCAAGACTATAATATCAATCAGATATAATAATTTTTCGTTTTTTTTCAATCTACAATTGTTCTTACACTAATTTAAATAACCCTTTACCTAAACGTCTATTCAAATAATTAAAAAGTAATTTGTATGTATATATTCATAGTTCCTGTCCGAGCGATGGAGAATTCTTAAGAACAATTTATTTAGTGAACTCCGCATACCGCAACTACTCCGTTGTTGTAGTATTCGATTGCCCGTTATAAATTTCGTATTGAAAATTATTCGAGTACTTTTATTATCACACTTCTGTGTTCTTCTGTCTCCGTATTTAGTCAACTTCAGCAGCGAAATTGACATTCCGAATCAAGCACACCTATCGTTGGAGAAATATATCTCGATTTGGATTCAGTTACTTGGCGCATTATTCTGATATTCTTCAAGAAGGAATCGGTTGTTTTTTGTGTCATTTTAATGTTAAAAATTCGCGCCCCAAATTTTTGCCCCCAGAAACGTTTCGGCTCTTGATGAAGTGATATTGTAACACGCTAATGGCGGACGGTAGAAACGAAGGCGGTGGCGGCTAGGCCTTATTTTACCCGGCTGTAATTTGGCCTCATAAAATGTAATTACGCCTCCTCAGCGGGTTCATAAATACTCCCCGAGTATAAGTAAAATTTTCCCTCCGCCCTCCATCCCACCGACACCTCCCAATTAAAATGTCTTTCGTGCTTCTCTCGTGTTAAAATTCGTATGCAAATGACGGCCTGATGTCTATATATACGCGGCCGCTCTCTTCCCCACTCCCCGCCCGTTCTAATTCCCGTTTTATTTATTGTTCCCTCCTCGTCCCCGGATGGATGATGGAAGGGGCCTTTTTGTCAGGGTGGCGACCGCCGGGAATTCGAGAAGCCGGCCGAGGATGCCTCGAATAATTGACATGCAAAAACGGCCGCAGCCCGCCGAATATTTACGGCCGGCCTCCTGCGACATGATTATGGACGAAATAATTATTGCCCGGACTCCATTGTCGAGGACAGGAAGACCCGCGGCGAAAATTGAGGGCCATAATTGAGGCCGGTGCCTGACACACAACCTCGAACGAAACATGCTCTTCACCGAAAGTGTCCTTCTTCCTCTATCCTTCAATCGCCTTATCAATATCTTTAATTAAGTTTTCAAAAAAAATCCGTCCATTCGGTACGCTACCGGGACTCAAGTTACAAATGAATTATACTCGGCCGGCAACTAAGTAATTGCGGATTTTTCCCCAATTTTTTAATGTAGATCCAACACGTGTTCAATGCGTGTATGGAATGAATTTATCTTGTACCGATTATGGAATTTATTCATCCTCCTGAACGACATTTAGCAATCCAGTTTTCAGTTCTTTCGAGGCTTCGTCACAGCGCAGATGCACAGGGCATAACATTTACCTTTACGAAAATAAAAACGCAAATTAGACAGACACTATTATACAGATCGGGGCAATTTTGCTACCGAATGTTTCATAGACCGATAAGTAATAAAATATCAGAAGATGTAAATATGCTATCGGTGAAATCCGCAACGACTTAGTTGCCAGCCCAATAAATTGTATATCGTAGACAATATAAATTTCGTTTGATGCATGCAAAGGCGGGCCTTTCTACATTTATGCATTCGAGTATTAAGTCTAAATATAGTTTTATTTTTTACAATGTTGATATCGTAATCGTGAAAGTTACATAATAAAAACGCAAATTCGTCGTTAACGCCCCACCTTATGTTCCCAACTCCGATTTGAAAGACCCGTTCGTTCGTGAATCAGCAGCTTCACGATTTAAATACCATCAATACCATCCCAATCCTTTTTATTCGATCGGTATTTTCGATTCACCTTCTTGAAAATTCCGAACGCCGTTTTAAGAGGAAATGACCAGTACCTGGAGACGGAGTACCATCGATGGGTGGATTCTCCGTCAAAGTTACATTCCTGTTATCAAATTCTAGTGTCACTAAATATAATTTTAAATATAGTTACGATTTAAAATAAAAAGAAATAAGCTTTTCTTCTGAAAGATGAATAAAAATCCAATCAATTACACTTAATTCTTGTTCCAGACCAAGTGAATACGCCGTTCGGAACCGTTCCCTTTGTGAACCTAAATCTTTGCATAAACAGCAAGTGTTACACACGCGATTCGTAACGCGTCCGCTATCAATCACGTCAGAGCCACGAAGAGAAATTTAATCCTTAAAAATCAACTGAGTTTTGAATGGAAACAATGCGGTAGTTCGAGCTGTAGACGATGTAAAAATCCGAATTTCAATTTCGTTTCCCAAGCTTCAGACGAGCGGCCATTTTGTTTCCCTGTGTCGCCGCACTCTCGTTACCCACCACATTCAGTAATTCGCAGTTTTATTAGTGAATTTATTTATATTTGGAATTATTTATTAATGCAAACTTGCCGTCCGACGAAACATTTGCGCCATCACTGTTACTGACACTAAGTAACAGTGTATGATAGCTCTATTTACGACAAGTTACGGGCCTACACTCGTGTTTGTCTATAAAAATGAATAGAAAAAAAAGTGATATATGATAATGAAAACTTATCGTCCAGCTCCGGCTAGAATTTTAGCTGAATAATTTATCCAATCAATTATCTATTCAACCAGTCCGCGGTTATATTTTTATAGCGGAGTAATTCTATAAATATGGAATACATTTTTTAAATATTTAAGAAAACTTTTGTTGTAATACACCGATAGAAATTTCAATGCGGTAATTGCTCACTGCAATTACTGGAAATACATTTTTTTCTGCGCGCATCTCGACGATCGGCTCCGCTGTAGCGGAGAGCTGCATTCCTTTTTGAGAACTAGCAGTGTGACAAAAAGCTGCACTTAGATGCAGTGCCAATGATTTGCAGCCGAGCTTCCATTCAGCTTCCATCCTGCAAGATGGAGCCTGCGGTCCTGCCATGAAACAGAACGACCTCAATCTCTCCTGTGAACATTATCTGTGAGCCGGCCAGGAGTAGTTATAATAAAAAGCAATAATTTATTCGGGATGTTTACAGCTCAAAATATTTTCCAGTGTTACACCAACTGAAATACGTTTCCGATCGTATACTTCAGCATTTACAATTAACGTCGACAAAATACGCGGGAAAATATCTTGTTGTCAGCAACAACTGAGTGAGAATAAACGGACGTGTTTGTATTTCTCAAGACGTATAAAAATATAGTGTAATTTGATATTTATTCTGCAATTCGAGTTTTTAAAGAGAATTTATAAAATCCGTGTTCCTAAATTTTCATTCCCGTCTTACTAATCACCCCAATTTCATATTATATTACAAAGTGGGAAGGTCGCGAATTTTTTCTGAATTTCAAATTTCTGTTCAAAATATAATTATAGTTGGTATATCGTTCGATTACCAGAATACTTAAAATTTCTAATAGAAGTATTGTATTTATGGAATTATACAATTAGTCCTTATATTGATTTGTTACTCTTGACTTGAGACTATAATATTATTTGGTCTCCTTAATAGTAGTCCTGCAATTTGATGTTAGCCGCTCGGTCGGTGCTCGAGACCGAATCAGGATTGTAATTGTTTCGGAACTTGAAAATGTTTAAGCGCCTCATCCGCGGAACATAAAAGGCCGTACCGTAGATTTCGTGTGTTTCTGTCACCACCCGCCGGTTTGGTCTTTTGCTAGACCGGTTTCGGCTGCTCGCCATCTTCAGTAGCGGTGTTAGTCACTTTGGCATTTGTGGGATGTATTTTTGGGGGCATCCTCACTGCGCTGTCACTGTCACTTGTACCGTGCAATATTCATTTTACAGGGGATAGCAAAGGATTTAATTTTAGTTTAGAATACCTGTTTTCAAGTACAAGTGCCCTAATAACATCCAAAGTGACTAACACAGTTACTGAAGAAGATGGCGAGCAGCCCAAACAGGTCTAGCCAAAGACCAAACCGGCGAGAGGAGACAGAAACACACGAAATCTACGGTATTCCAACCCCTCGCAGACCACAAAACAGGTATTTTAAACTAATATAAAAATTGTGCAAACTCCAAATATCTTTTAGTCCTAATAGTTATGTACACAAATGTACGCGACTGTTATGTAGCCATCGGTGTTTCCATTTGTCTGCCCCCTTTTTTAAGTTTTGCGATCATAAATCGGTTTTTGAAATTGTATATAAAATATTATACTTTTTAGTCTGCAATATCCTGAGGTTTCTAAAATATTATTACTCTGACAAACGTAGAAGGTATTCTATAAAATGCCGTGTTTTGTTCAAGATTATGGGGTTGTTTCTTATATTCCGATACGAAATCAGGCCAATCGAACGATTGTTGGAGGCGGGGCGCACGGAAAGTAGTGATCGGGATCAATTAGAATGTTTAATATCGTTTTCAATTATTTCAACCCTTCGGGGGGGATGATTGGCGGGGAGGCCGGTCGGACATATTCATGCCTTATTTTATACGGTCGGTTTCATCCCCCTTATTCGGGGGCTTGTCGGGGTTGGAAGGAGGGAGGCTGGGGGTTCCGCCCTCCTTCAACAACTCCAATATTGTTTTTCGCCCTACGCCCTTTACGCCAATGAAAAGCCCCCACTACCCCACTGTGTTTTTCCCGGCTCTCTGTGTCTAATACCTCGTACTTTTAATTGATTTCCACGGGCAGATGCCGTTTCGGCTTGGACAAAGAGCGGCAGAAAATGATTTCCGCTATTAACGCCTGTCAACTTGCAATATGTAATTTGTCAACAGACAGTAATTTGTTATTATACCGAATATAATCAGTGTACAGTTTGACTTTGAAATCGGTCGCGACATGCGTAAAACAAGAGATTAACCGACTAGACCTATTTAATAACATCTTATTGGCTGTATCCAATTGTATAAATAAAAATGTGAGCGTTTATTCATGGTACGCATAAAATTCTACTTGCAGTATTTATTAAGTAGTCGTTCAAGAATTGCATATTATTAAAATGAATTAAGCTTAATACCGCAAACTCAGCTCAGACCGTAGGACAAAATGTAAATAAAGAAATTAGTTGTTGAGTTCAATTCTCAGAAGTTATTCAGGCCGTGAGTTCAAGCGGTTAAATTCATTATATGCTAGCTGTACAGATTGGCACTCATGCAGATCGCTTGAAAAAAAATTGTAGAAGTGTTTTTCTTCTAAACTATTTTACAATTTAAACGTTATAGATGTTTTTTTGCTTTTTATTTTAAGTCACATCCGCAATTTTTAAAATTACACGCTAGCTTTTTTAGCAAAAGACCAAACCAGCGAGAGGAGACAGAAACACCACAAATCTACGATACTCCAACCACTCGCAGACCACAAAACAGGTATGTTAAACTTTTAAAATTACATTTAGCGACACTGCGTTTTGATGACACAATTATATTTTTGACTGAGAAGCCACCCACTGATGGTACTGCTAGGTAGTGAGCAAATGGCCAATTTCACTTAAGACAGCAATGAAAATTACAACAGATTCAGAAGTATTTTTCCGTGAATTTTATTTTCCAAGTATTCGCCCTCAATAAATTGCCAACAGTATAAAGGGTGTCAATCGGAATGATGAATCTATTTGGAAATTCGAGGTGCATAATTCAGAAGGCTGCGATTTTTAATTGAAAGTGTGGTGTTATTATGATTGATTGGCTCAAATCATATTTGCCTGGCAATTCTATTCGAAAAGAGTCATAATTAAACAATATAGACGACGGCGAAAATATCAACGGTGGACAATAACAGGAGGAGGAATCTATTTGGAAATACGAGGTTAATAATTCAGAGGGCTGTGGATTTTGAATTGAAGGGCGGTTGGGGGTGTTGCAGTGCGGGACGCGTATCAACCCAAATTGACTAAATCGAGGGGCGCGACCCGCTTCAATAATACCGCCCCAGGTATTTTCAGGTATTTTTCGGTTTGTACCACTCTCCCTCCTCCCTCTCTCCCTCTCCCACTCTCTCTCTCTCTCTCTTCGTGTCGTCGTCCATTTGTGCCAACTTCACTTCGTTTACACGTGAAACGCGTGTAAACCGGCGCTCAATTTATAAGTCCAAGTGTCGAAATTCATCGCCCCGAGGCCAGAATATTCAGGCCCATATACAGAGAGGGGAATTTCCAGTGTTAACGTTTCATATTCACGACGAAAATATTGAATCGATTTGTAAAAAGACATCAGGACATGAAGTACAGGTACGTGGCGGTCGTTATTGTACAGAATTCGTTTCAGGCAATAAATACAGTCAAAAACGAAAACATGGAAGAAAATATTCTCTTAGTAGTCGGTAAATACGAATTTCCTTTCGGTTTATCTTTAACATATCGTAATTACAAAATAATTCTCAGTGTGTGAGATTTGACTGAATTTTGGGTTTCATTGCGCATTTCAGTGTTATATTTTTATTTATTATTTAAATCCAATTTTCCATGTACTATTCGGTCCCATAATATTTCTCATTTGGAAGAATCTCCTCAGTCTGGATGCCGAAGAAGACGAATAGAATATTCGATAGGAAGGAAGCAGGGGTGTGATTATTTGTAGCTGTGTTCTTGGCGCTCGGTTCGAGCCCTCCTCAGCCTATTGTCCGCTATTAATTACAAAACCGGTTCTCTGTATGGCTTTAATTGCTCCCTCCAGTCTCCTCCTCCTCCTCCTCCTCCTCTTCTTCTTCTTCTTCTTCTTTCTCGGCGCATTCCTCCGCCTCTTGGCTCCTCCCTCTTTCATGACCGGGCGGTACACGCCCGCATGTACCGACCTCTGTTATTCGCCGCCCGTTCGGAAAACCGGCGAAGGGCGTGGAGGAGAAGAAGAAGAAGAAGATGAAGGGCGGGTAGGAGGAGGAGGAGCGCGCGCTGACATTTTGAAGGCTTATTTATTGAAAAATAAGCAAATGTGTCCCGAAACTCCAAACCTCAGTGGCGATTAATCTCCGCATTTTCATATTAAGGATTCAGATAAGGGTTTAGATGGCGTAGATAACAAGCGGAAATATGTGTTGGGCCATCCTATGTAGAGTTTTCAGTGCTTAGACAATTTTCAGAAAGGGTTTTTCCACCTTGTTTAGGAATGGTTGAAGCTACGCCTCGTCCTACGACGTTCTCATAGTCCAGAACGGGGAAATTCGAATTTTTCTTGGTGTTGATTTTGATCTTTTCTTTGAAGCACTTATAGGCAAAACGTGTAGACCAAAAGGGTGGTCATACTTGAAATAATCGGTATATTTTATAAAACGTCAAATAAATTAAAATATATTCGCCTCGTTAATGCCATATTATTATGAAATGTCGGATGTATGGGAGCAGTTAGATGTCCGTGATTTACTTAATTCCCCCATTCATTTAGTAATTATTCGCGAAATTTGGAATACCTGTTTGGATTTAGAATGCCAAGGGTTATTCAATTAAATTTCGCTGTAATTAATCGAGGGTATTCGCATAAACTCGGGGTATCTGAAAATAGAAATGGTCACATCTCTCTCTCGGCAGCTAGCTGGTGGTTCCTAGACCGGTTTCGGTTGGCGAACACAATGATGTCTCTTTTACTCTGGGGATCATCACGTCGGGGAAATCGTCTTAAGACCCGGCCGGCCATCCATCGGACCGAGATTGGGGGTTGGTAAAAAAAAATCCGTTTCGGAAATATCATACCTCCGTGGACGCGCGGAAGGTGGTCGCGTTCCAAGTTGGGCCCGCGGCATTAATTCAGGACTACAGAAGACATTCCCGGGCGGAATGCCTCCCTCAGGATTCTTTTCGTTCCGGCCCCCGTGTAAATCTTGCCAACGCGGTTACGACGTCCCGATTGACGGGAGTAAATCTCCAGTACTGTTCCTCAACTGGGAAGAATAATTTGTACAGGAAACTTGCTTTTTTTGTTGTAAAAATGTAAGGCAATTCGCCTATGTATCCCCTTAATAATATACTTTCAGTCACCGTCATTTGTACGGTCAGGACAGTGATAATATATCCGTAGTGGCGATCACCGCTACTGAAGATGGCGAGCTGCCGAAACCGGTCCAGGAGAGACCAAACCAGCGAGAGGAGACAGAAACACACGAAATCTACGTTAAATATATGCTCCCACCCGGGGGGAAAGCGGCACAACTTTCAGTCTCTAAATCGCAATCATCTCCGGAACTACTCTTCAAATTAAATTCCCCCCTCCCCTTTTGCCAATAAAACCGGAGGCCGGGAGAGATCGCTGGAGAGTGGAAATGAGAGAACGTCTCAGTGCATTAAGATTGCAGCCCTTTCCACAACAAAGACCGAGTTTAGTGCACTGCTAGAAGGAGAGCGAGATGGAGGAGGAGGAGGAGAGAGAGAGAGAGAGATAGAGAGAGAGAGAGAGAGAGAGAGAGAGAGAGAGAGAGAGAGAGAGAGAGAGAGAGAGAGAGAGAGAGGGAGAGAGGGGAGAGAGCAGAAGCATCTTCATTAGAGGGGAGCGGTCCGGGACCTCAGCTTATTGAATTAACACCAACCGCCTCCTCCACTTCCTCCTCCGCCTCCTCCCTTCGCCCGCCTAATGAAACTCCGCCCATTACTCTACCCGGGCGGTCTACTTCACCAAAGTAACAGAATCACGCCGAAATACAACCAAAATACTCGGGAATTAATATACAGGAAATGTTTCTGGGTGATTCAATTCCCATCAGTTTTTCTTTTACATACTTCCGAACTGCAGATATCAGAAGCGAGATATCTCTTAAATACTGTTTATTAACAGACTTACTTAAGAATAGAATCAACTCCATAACGCGTCACTAAGTATCCCTCATTCGGATCTGAACAACCGCGGGCATAAATCATTATACGCAGAGCCGGCAAATATAACCAAAAATAAATATTAGAATATTAAAATAACGTATTTATATTTTCGATCAGTCCTAATGAGGATCCAACCGAGCAAGTGCTCTCAATACTACCCGGCAAATTATATTAATTATCATAAATTTAGTACATCTATTTTCTAGTTCAGAATACCTGTTTTGTGGCCTGCGAGGGGTTGGAATGCCGTAGATTTCACGGATTTTGGATATCGTAGTCGCGCTTGTAGTGTGTAATATTGGGGATAGGAAGGGATTTAATTTTAGTTTGAAATGCAACAGTGCAGTGAGGATGCCCCCCCCCATCCAAAAAATATCCAAACTGCCAGAAGTGACTGACATCGCTGCTGAAGATGGTGAGCGGCCGAAACCGGTCTAGCGAAAGATATTTTTGCTCTCAATACTGCCCGACTGGTTGTATTAATTGACACGAATTACCTGTATATTATACAAAATACAATCCATTAAATACAATCTTTCGAAAATTGTGCCCCCCCCCCCTGTATGTTTTCTTTTTTCACCGTGAGAGAGAGAGAGAGAGAGAGAGAGAGAGAGAGAGAGAGAGAGAGAGAGAGAGAGAGAGAGAGAGAGAGAGAGAGAGAGAGAGAGAGAGAGAGGGACCCGGCGCTGGAAGAAAAAAAGTTTGGGTGTCGGTACCTAAAAAGAATGCTTAGCGGGCCGTTAGGTCATTAGGGGGCCGCGCAGGCCTCAAAGGGGCCCGCGCATCTCACGATTAAACTGCCCGAAAAGGTTAAACCCGTCTTTTTCAACCGAAACGAGCCGGCTAGAAAATGTCCAGAATATCCAGTCTATTCAAAACCAGGTTATAGCTTTATCCTGGTACTGTTCCAATACTCCTACCGAGATATTGACTAACACAATTGTTTTTATCCTGTTCATTTATCTCTGAGTATACCTGCTGGATCTATAAACTGCTGGCCTTATTAGAATTATAGTTGCAAAATAGAAATCTAGTTTTCTCTTAAAAGAGATTAATAAAAAAATTCTTGCGAATCCAACACATTAAACTAAAATATTATTAAACCCACCTGAATTTTTAAATCGGAGTAATTTATGTGTTTCTGCCTCTTCTCGCCGGTTCGGCCTTTTGCTAGACCGGTTTCGGCTGCTCGCCATCTTCTTCAGTAGCTGTGTTGTTAGTCACTTTTGACACTTTGGATGTTTTTAGGGAGCATCCTCACTGCACTCTCACTGTCACTTGTACTTGCACAAGTCAGGAGTTAGATCATTATAAAATTTTAAGTCACAAGTCGGGGGATGAAAATCTACCTGTACAACGACGTATATTAATGTCGGGCCATTAATTTTTCAAAATAGAGATACCCGTTATTATCAATATTAACTAACTTGGAGAGTTATACTTTTAACAGTGAAACGGTGAAATATCGTGATATGATCATAGGAATTGTGGTGGATTAATGAAGAACAATTTAGATTTAAATTAAGCCGCGGGAAGATTTCCTAAAGTTCACACATTGTAATTCACTCGTTGAAAACATCTCCTCTGTTGTGCCCATTCATTATTTCTCCCACGACGGTTTAGACGCCACTGGGCTAGAGATTTTCTTTAGTCTTATGTGCCTTCATTGGGTTGCATCTTTATCGAAAGAAACACGCGATTTTATACAAAATACTTTAAGCAAACGTACTTATAACAGTTGTTTGTTGATTGTAGAATAAATGAAGAAGAAAAGAGAGACGAATTGAATTCGCGTTCAGAGAAAAACTGACAAAAAAGGTACTTTTGTTCAGACCTTTAGGGCGCCGTCCGAATTACAAAGGAACGCGAACCAAAAGGTAGGGGGGGGGGGTTGTCGGGCTTCAAAGGGTTGAAGTTTATTTTTAAAATAGCGACGTGCAGCCGCCCGGGGGGAGGTTTTGATACTTAATGCAGTTAAAAGGGAGGCAGGCCCAAACAGCGAGGAGGGCAGCAGGGCATCAAGGCAGCTCTTCAAAGGCATTCTTAGCTCCATAAGAGGTGCCGAGACTCCGGGAAATACAAAAGGTGGACCTCCGACGAAACAGAGAACTCCCTCTGAAAGACAACAATAGCTTTGTTGTCTATTGTTTAAGGGGGAGAGGGCACCTTGCCTTCATTTATCCTGAATGCCGGTCGCAAAAACTGATTCTTAATTATTAGCCGGAGGAGCGCCGGGGGCTTTATCTACTCTTTAAGCCGATTAAAATCAAATTAAACTTCGTTTATTTCAAAGAGCACGGTTTATATTATTAGTTTAAAATGTTCCGCGAGGGTTGGAAACCCAATCTGAGATTGTTACCCACCGTTTGAGTCTGAACCTAGACCGATTTCATTTCAACACGATTAACCCCGATTATAATTTCCCTCTTTATGATAAATTTCGTAGCTCCACTATCATTTTCGTCTGGAGCATTCTGCGAAAACTGTCTAGCAAAGTTTGGAGGCCGGTTAGCATATTATTAAAAAATGTTCATACCGAGAGTGATAATATTGCGTCGGCAACTAAATCATTGCGGATTTTTCCCATCAGCCAGTTATAGATGTATTCATATATCGATTCTATTTTTCGTACCCGATACATTTAACTTTTATTAGCATTAATTAATTAGCATTTGCATGTATAAATGTATATGTTTAGCTCCTCCGCTATCTCTCCTCTTGTCGATCGTGGACTTTATTTGGACGTCATATACTTCGACTGGTCGATCCCTAATCTTTTAGTCATAACCCGTTGAAGACAAAATAAAATTTAATTAAACCCTTCGTAATACGGATGCATTTTACGGAAGTACTGCTGCCTTCAAGTTAGTCGATTCTTCAAAAAATTTGAAACGATAAATATAACAATAACTAAGACTGCAAATAATATGAAACAAATAACCCTAAATTGCAGTAGCACAATATCAATGAAATATTGTTTCTGCAAATAATGTTTAGCCGGCATAAGAGTCAAAATCCGGCAATTATTCAACAGCGGACGTAATTATGAACCGTTTATTTCGCCGGTCGGAATTCGGACGCAAATGGTTCGAAACCGCGATTCGGGCGCGCGTTTTACAGAATTCGAGGAACGCCCACAGACGGGCGTTCTAACCGTCGTATATCTTTTCAAATTTAAACGGCTATTAGGGCGAAAACGGACTACTATCCAGAGATTCAAAATTGTTCGCCCCGCGTACATTATACATGGGCGCCAACCGGACGGATAATTGTATGGGAAGCATCAATTATACCCTCCCAGATATCTGTGAAAACAGTTACGGTCGTATGAGAAAATATGAAGAAGTATTTTGTGCTTTTGTGCGAGCGGTACGCACATAATATTCGTCTTGTGCAAACGGTGTTGCACTCGATTTGGCAAACGACTTCGTAACAACATATAATATCAGTTTTTGTTTTCTATTTTTAATTATTGTACAATAAACCTTTATAGTTATAAGTAGAATCCACGTATAAGTACCGAAAGTGACTAACACGGCTACTGAAGATGGCGAGCAGCCGAAGCCGGTCTGGCAAAAGACCGAGCCGGCGAGATGAGACAGAAACACACGAAATCCGCGGTATGTATAATTCGAATTTTCTTTCCTTGCGTACAACTAAGTCAATCATTTTATGATGGATATGTCCCTTGTGCCAGCAATTCTCCGTTAACGCTAATTTACAGTCTGCCTGATTCAAAATATCTCTGTGGCAGAAGAAATAAATCCAGTAGATTTCGTGCTAGACCGGTCAAGCAAAAGACCAAACCAGCGAGAGGAGACAGAAAGAACACACACGAAAACTACGGTATTCCAACCGAAAAACAGGTATCCTAAAAATGATTCCAGATTATAAATCAACCTTCATCATTCCAAACAGCGACGTAGATCATAGTGCGACCGATATCGTCAATATTAAAACCAATACGAAATTTTACGTCGCCATTAGGGGATGAAAATTTGAACCTGAGGCACTTAACGTAGTATTAGTAGAATTTCTATTGTCATTTCGTTTCCGTGAGTTTTGTGTGCTGATGGTTGTAATTTTTAATTGAAGCGGTCTGTCAACGCAAATCAACAATTTGAATGGTTGTACTGGAAAAATCGCTATTTTTATAAAATTGAGAATGTACGTTGGCAAGTGTTGTTTCTGAGATTGTGAAATTCCGCCCAGAATCAACAACAATTTCGGCGATGAATAGGGCGGTGGGGGCGGTCAATTTCCCCCGGAAGACAATGGCTAATCCAGAGGATGACATTATGCGGTCACAATTGGAAACTGACGTTAGGACGGGGGCCTCTGTACCCGGGGGCGGCCCTTTGACCGCCCCTCCGGCCGATGGCGACGGCATGCCGGCATATCGGCATATTCCATCCGGGGGCAGACGATAAATGCCTAAATGCATTTGCCCTTCTCCGAATTGTTGCCCCGCCGCCCCCGCATTGTGCGTTATGTCGGGGCGGCCCCCCAAGAGCTTGGCGTGCCTACCGCCCCGCCGCCCCGGATTAAACCCCGGCTTCGGATCCGGATAAATTTATCGCCCGCATAATTTGGCCGACCTCTGTCCGACTCATAGTCGGAACGTTCTGAAAGTTTTGAGGCCATTTCTCTCTACATATTTAAAACTACAACGTCCTCAAGCGGGCACAGCTTTATAATTATGATCGGTACACATTAATTTAGAGAAAGAGAAAGAAAGGGGGAAGATTAGACATCGTAGATAAGAATAAAAAATTCAAATTAACATTGTACAATGACATAAAATAATAACAGTCAGCAATGAAGTTAACAGCCGGAAGGATGCAAAAAATTATGACGAACGAAAGAGAGGATTCGAAGATAAAAATATTACACATATACTAAGCAATGGCCAGGACACAGTAAAGGTAACTACGGTATTCCTGAGGGAAACCGGCATAATGTAAAAATCGTGAAATAAAAACGATATTCGTATAACGGCAAATTGAGTATTATCGCGCGAATAAATAGGTTTAATAACAAGATAAAACGGAAGTTGCGTTCTAAACTGTAAAATAATAAAGTAGTAGCCTCCGATAGTTCCGAAAACCGCCATCTTGTTTGTTTTACAGACGCCTGTTCATTTGTTACCAAGGCAATGAGTGTACTAAAGTTTCTTGCACACGTAATTAGATTCAAGTTATTTTATAAACTGTGAACTCAGTTCTGAGCATTCATTTTTCTATTCTTTTGGTAGTTCTTTCACATTCGGTCGCTGTTCTCCGATAGCGCTTACCGTCGCTTGCGTTCACTGTGAGGTAAATCTCCCCGGCCACTGAGTAAATGACTCGAGTAATTTTATGCAGTGGATAGCAATATAATTGAGAAGCCGGTCCCGGCTCATATTAGTTAATATTCGTTTAAATACGACCCAACATATACGAGCTCGGCGTACGGATTCCTCTCGGTTTATTGCTGCGTTGCCGGCCTTGAAGGGAAATCCAATTCAATTTCGGCCGTACATTCTGCCCCTTAACCGGGTTAACATTGCTTATAATTTCACGATGATCTCTAGAAGCACCATAAATATATATATATATATATATATATATATATATATATATATATGAATTCTAATATATTTGTCCAGACATATATATTAAAATCTCAACTCGTTAAACTTCAGGGTGTCCCCAGGAGATATCTTGAAACAGAATATGCGGATATTTTATTTAAAAGTTTGGTAAAATCGCATTTAACGTTTTGACCCATATTCCTAATAAATCCCTAATTGATCTATTCGTAATTTTTGTTCCTTTAACTCTGGTCATTCAGGAGGGATTTTCTCTGAGAATTTCGGGAAAATTTAGACATTTTTCTCCCCCTTTCTTGGCCCCTTAAGTCGATCGTACGGCCAAGAGTCGTCGTCTGGGAAACTTTTTGCCAACTGGTGAAAAGCCCCGTATCTCTGAGCGACCACGTTGAATTCCATGTAGTTTTCCACCAATTTTTCGGCAACGTATCGCACTATTAAAATTTCGTCCCGGTAAAGCCGGGAAGCGGTCTGGGGCGCTAATGATTTATTAGCGGGGTCCTATTTTCCTGCGGGATAAACCCCACCCCCCCCGGTCCGGGAGGATTTATTGCCTGGAAGTGTTATTTTTACAGGCCGCATGGTTGACAGACACCCCCAGCATCAACCCCTGCACGGGCACCAAATGTGCTTTACGAAACGCCGTCCATCACTCACGCCCACCGAGGGGCCCACCCTTCCTCCTACCGTTACCACCTATCAGGGAACATAATGTGGTCATACGGCCTATCTACACTAATTAACAGTCCAGAGGTTGTTAGCCAATATCGGACTTATATTCGAATACTCCTTTACTAATTTGAGCAGTTGTGTCCCAATCTCTGTGGGCCACATTAAAATATACCAAAACTAACGATAACCGAATGAGAAAATAAAAATATCCGCGCATAATTTTTGTGATATCCGAACATTCTTCGCATAATTCTAATTGCTACAGGGTTTACAATAACTAATAAAAGTTTTATTATTTTTTATGTAAAAAGTACAAGAAATATGTAAGTCGGTGGGATATTTTAAAGAAATTAATACCGCCTGTATAGTTGGAAGTATTTCCTTGTTAAAATTTTGTGTTGGGTTCTCTCCTGTTCGATCATCCATGTTACGTCCTCAGTAGACAAGTCTCACGCTCCAGTCGGGTTGTGTCGGCTTAAGGCGTTCATCAATCCTCCAATTGATCCCCCGAAATAAGAAACTGGCGAAGTAACGGGTGTTGTGGATTTCTAGAAATTTTCAAATTCAGCCATCGACATCTTTAATGGAGACCGCGGCCGCTTGGTCGATTTTCCAGCCGGCCGTGAAGGCCGTAAACATTCCAGAGCTTTCCCACCCGTGAACAATTTCAGCTCGGACTCCGCCGAGCAATCTAAATTCTTGGGCGATTCGGGAAACAATAGCGATTGGACAAAAGCAACAACAACAACAGAAAATACAAACGTTTTCATCCCGTCGAGATGATGACGGATTAAATATCGAATCAGGATTCCGATCGATCGCAAGCCGGCGGTTGCATTCTGGACATAGCTCGCGATTTTCCGGGAAAATTATTCTCGCCCCCGTTGCCAACTGGGCACCGATGCCAAATACATCGAGGACGTCACGCAGTCGACAAATCGAGAAACACTTCGATCGAATAACGTCAATTGGACGTGCTTTTCAATCCCGCAAGAAATCTATTCCTCGAATCCCCGATCGGAATTGATCTGCCAAAAATTATGGCAGTTTTAGTTTAACACACCTGTTTTGTGGTCTGCGAGGGGTTGGAATACCGTAGATTCCCTGTGTTTCTGTTTCCTCTCGCCGGTTTGGTCTTTCTGCTAGACCGGTTTCGCGGCTGTTCGCCATCTTCAGTAGCGGTGTTAGTGACTTTGGCACTTTGGATGTTTTTTTGGGGGGGCATCCTCACTGCACTATCACTGTCACTTGTACTTTGAAACAGGTGTTCTAAACTGAAATTAAATCCCTTCCTATCCCCTGGAAAATTGAATATTACGAGCTAGAGTCACGCAAGATACGATGTCTCTTTTCTTGACGTCTCATGACGCCTTCGACAATCCAAAATCCTGACGAAACACCCGAAGGATTTTCGTGTAATTTGTATTTTTAAAAACATAATTGACGCCTGTATTAACTACCGGGGACGGCTGCCAGTAGCGAGCCTGACTAAGTAGGGACTAAGTAAGGGACAGGTAGAACACTGTAGCCGAGATATTAACATCGGTGGTCTTTATTAAATAACGTTTATTAATTACCCTCCGCGGTGCCTAAACGGTGGCCGGAGAGTTGGAATGCAGAGCGTAACAAAAACCCTTTAAGGTCGCTTTAAGACCCGGCCGTAATAAAAAAGAGGAGTACCAACTAACCGAAAAACTTGGGGGTCTCCTCCTCCTCCTCCTCCTCTTCTTCTTCTTCTTCTTCTTCTGCACTCTACCCCCCCCTCTCTCTCTCTCTCACTGACTGTCTCTCTCGCTCCCATATTTATGGTCCGTTTTGTTCTTACGGTTATTTATATACACCAACTAGACGACACTTGTAGTGTTGTCCTCTTGTGGTTTCCCCGTCTTTTTTTTCTCTTATATTTCTGTTTTTTCCGCCGTCTTCATTTTTTGTTTTCGAGACCGGCTGTTGGTCTGTTGGCCTGTTGGGTCTGTTACTGTTGCAGGGCGGCGCCGTTACAGGGAAAAACCTGCCCGTCCATCATCGGCCCCGTGTCCTATCCCCTACAACGTATGGCTTCCAACTGTTAAACTCCCTTCTCAAGCCCTTAAACACCCAGACCGTTTAATACTGGCTATCAATTACTCGCATCATTTTGCAAATTCGCTCCACGAATTTCATACATGAAATACAATACTATGGATGTTCCAGTAACGCCTAGTAATATATATGTGCATATATATTAAATTCGTTAGTTTTAGGAGGCTCAAAGGGTTTAGGAAAATTAAATAAAAGTTTAAAGCTATATAATACGAAATAAATAAAAAGAAGGAAAATTAAAGCGTATTCGATATGTATAAGCCAAACTAGAAAAAGAACTAGAATATTTCCTGTGTCTCCTCTCGCTGGTTTGGTCTTTTACTAGACCGGTTTCGGCTGCTCGCCATTTTAGCTAGCAAAGCCCTTAGTCACTTTGGATGTTTTTGGGGATCCTCACTGCACTGTCACTGTCACTTGTACTGTCTTTAACATCCAAGGTGGCCAACACCGCTACTGAAGATGGCGAACAGCCGAAACCGGTCTGGCAAAAGACCAAACCGGCGAGAAGAGGCAGAAACACACGAAATCTACGGTATTCCGACCCCTCGCTGACCACAAAACAGGTATTATAAACTTTCTATACAAAATGCCGGTAAAAATTTTTTTTGGTTTGTTTGACTGGACTGTTGGACTTTGGATAATTCTATATAGGTTACGGTCAGTTTCCAAAGCACCGTTTTCATGTTTACACTATCCATCGGTCGCCATATTGTTTGAAACAACGCAATCACTCCATTAGGTCCGGCGAAATAAATTTTAAAGTAGGTAAATTTTAAACATTCTTTTCAAATAAATAAAAGACTCCTCTTTGTCAATAAAAAACGAGACCCGGGTCCGTTAAACCGTGCGGGGGAGACCGCAAAAATGACCGGTATTTGAAACGCGGTCCCGAGGATGGTTTTTTTTTTGTTGGGGGGTGGGGGGGACAAAAAATGCGCCCGTACGTAAATTGTCCACCCGAACGCGAATTCGCGTTCACTTTTTAGCGACCGTAATTTAAAGCGTTCGGTCATTTTAGACGCGATACATAATTAGTAATTAAATCTCATTAAGTATACTCAGCGACTACGCACACTGTTGGTATTCCGTTGATTTCAGAAGTGCACTGAGGGGTTATTGAAACCTCTAATCAGAGCAAAACTTTCAACTAATGGACAATAGTTAGAGCTGTGTTATTTTAAATGAAATTCAATCCAAATTCAGTCCAAACTGATTAATAATTGTTCGGATGTTGGGTGGGACTAATGACGATCTCCGGTAGTCGTGTGTCTGTGTGTCTGTCTGTGTTAGTGTTTGTCAGTAGGGTATGTTTGTGGGCTCGGGTTAAGTTGAGGCCAGATGTCTGTAGGTCTATAGTCAGTTCAGTGGGTAGTCAGTGGTCTGTTTGCGGGACCCAACAGAGGCTCCCCCCCCGCCCGCCCTAATGGAGTGTAGGGCCGCCTCTTGAGGCATAGCTTCCTTCCGCTTACCGACTCCTCCCGCTCCTGTTGAACATCCTAATTACCGATACGCTCACCTAATGAGGTAAACCTCTTTCTTGAGCCACCTTTCCGCCTATTTTCACCTCGAAAACAGCTCCGTTTCAACCAAACCATTATGCCAATTAAAGATTTGTGGTCTGCGAGGGGATGGAATACCGTAGATTTGGGAATGAATTCCCTATCTTGATTACAAGCCCGGCTTTTCTGTTACAAATATTTAATTCTGGAGGAAATAATTTTTCTAACGATTTAAATTAAACTGCGACTAAACTTTGACCTTTCGGACTGACAGTCAATATTGTTTATTATAATTATGACTCAGTAGGAATAAAAACAAACGAAATAAAGTTTTACACCGTAGATTTCGTGTGTTTCTGTCTCCTCTCGCCGGTATCGTCTTTTGCTAGACCGGTTTCGGCTGCTCGCCATCTTCAGTAGCGGTGTTAGTCACTTTTGGCACTTTGGATGTTTTTTGATCATACTCTCTGCACTGTCACTGTCGCTTGTACTGTCTGTAACATCCAAACTGCCAAAGTGACTAACGCCGCTACTGAATATGGCGCGCAGCCGAAACCGGTCTGGCAAAAGACCAAACCGGCGAGAGGAGACAGAAACACGCGAAATCTACGGCATAATGTCAATATTTCAATCTCTACAAGCTTATTTTTATAACAATATTGAAAAACAGATTTTTCACGTTGAACAAAATACTTAGACGATGGATTGACGACACAATTTTGGGGCCACTTGCAGACCAGTTCAGGTACAACACCATACACAGTACCAAAATACTTTTTTATGTCATTTTCATTCGTTAAAACCGAGAAAACCCCTAATATAACCTAAGTAAACGGATTAAAACTACCTAAATAACCAAGGTATACACGGTTGGAAACGTTAGAGAAATATCAGATAGTCATGAGAAACATGAGAAAATCCCAAATATAAATAATGTAATTCAATACGCCTTATATTATTGTGTGAAATCTAATCGATGAATAGCTGACAGATGCACAGAACTGGAATGTAAACATAAACGGACCGAAGTGAACCCGGCTCTCTCCTAAGAATTCACCTGAGAATTCACTCATCACAAGCCCTCCGAGTGAATTACATCGGTCACAAATATGCCCCGTACTAATTCCTAATATCGATTACGCTGATACGGTTTTCGTATAAACCTCCAACGGGGTTATGCTTACAATTCTCTTGTAGAACAGATAACAGCTTCTTGGAACACCGTAGTCTAATAATAAGTGAGAATTAATTTGATAACTATCGCTATTAGAGTCTGCTGGGCTTCCTGAACCGAATGCTAGGCCGACCCAAATGCATATCAGAACGGACGGTCGTGAAAACACCTGGGAATTATTTATCGTCAGAAACCTATTTAGTTTGGCCTGCCTACAATGTGTTTCTGTTCAATTTAAAAGAATTATAGTGCCACAAGGGCAATTACGGAGTTGAAATATATTTACACATTATTTTTGACTTAATTTCTAATTCAACTTCTCTAACTAAATCTCCTAATTTCTTAGTTTTCTAAAAAATCTAATTTCTAATTCAACTTCAAAAAAAAACTTCTGAAAATGGTGTAGGAGACGGAAAGAATTTTTATATCCTTCCAGAATCTAAAGAAAAAACAAATTCTCGCAATAAAAGAACTGTTAACCGAAGAGTTATTATGCAAAATAACTGTTTTACGACGGCTAAATTAGAACGGGGAATTCGAACTGCGTTGGACGAAAAGGGGCAAGCGGCCCCAGCTCATGACTTTCAAGAAGGCGCTAATTCTGACCTCCGTATTAATTTCTAGTAATCACATTTGATGTATAAGTAAGATGATGGGGCAGTGGCAAATTTGGCTAAAATAGCCTGTTCTGAAAACCGAGATGTCTTTTCTCGCTAGAAATTCAATTAACACTGTATAGGCCGAATTTTTATTTTAAATCCAAAAAAATTGGGGAACGAAAAATCAGCAATTATAAACCTATAAATGCAAATGAAAAAAAATTGATATTAATATTGGTTGTCTTGACAACGTTATCTAGGATTAAGATTTATCCGCCATTTCAGGAAAAAAGCTATAATTATTTGGTAAAATCTCGATAAATTGAAATGTGACCTGAAAGTTACACTGGCCCATAGAGCGTTACATGTGTAGTGTTTGGAACATACAACATTAAACCCAGTTTTGATCTATTGTCCAGTAATCTATTTTGAAATTCGTAGCACCCCTTTTAAAACCTAACTAAGGAACTTTTATTGCTGTACAAATTGTGCTCACTTGCACATTGAATTAAACTTACCGGGGATGAATTGAACCTTGATCTAAAGAGTTCATTTTCACCGAATTGTGAACAGGGACGACAACATAAATATAAAATCTTAGGAGGAAAACGGTGTATATTTAGTTCTTCTTACAATAGTAATCAGTGTCTTTTTTTCAATATTTTCAATTTTTAATAATAATACTTCACATTTTTTCCTTTTTAATTAATTTAAGGACTAGGCATAGCTGGTCAAGCTACGCTAAGGCTATGCGCGCGAATGCTGACTCCTGGAGGGTATGCACTTTCGAAAAGTATATATATTCAATAATTTGTTTTTCGAAACTTACTGTCGTTATTTAAATCCTAATGCGACGAGATAGGCGAGTCTGTCTTGTAATTTTTAAAATCATTTTTTTATTTTTAATCGTTTCATTTATACATTTTCAGGCAACAAAATTTTATTTATTATACATATACATAAAACATAATTATATACATTGAAATCGTGGATGTTTTCTGTGTCAAGCAAGCCCAACTAAAAAAAACAAAAAGAAACAAAAACTAAACATGACACGACGATTCGGCCTTGAGGGACCGAAGCCAAGTTCAAACGGGCTTTAGACAAAAAATAAAACTCTCAATGTTTTTCTACACTTTCCACTTTGTAGTAATAAACTAATCTAATGTTCATAAATATATATCGGCCACCGATATAATTGGTCCAATATTACTGGCTATTGAAAAGTCGTAGAGACAGGTTTCGGCTTCCCTCCGTCGTCAGTAGGCCTGAAAATAAGAGCCGAAACCCCGATCTGGGATAAAAAAAAAACATAACATTATCCGAAAATATCGATACAACAATTTACAATTCTATTACACAAATTTAAGTGGGGGAAAATTTTTGATTTTCGTGAACTTGACCTCGGCCCAGAGGAAGACCTGCCTTTTTTTCATTTTTTTAAAACTTAATATCAAATCGTATTCCTGCACAAACTTTCTTCCGAATAATACAAAAACGCGTGAACTTTTCAACAACTCTTTCCTCTTCTTCTTCTTCTTCATTGTTATATTTTTTCGTTTATATTTTTTCATTTTCAATCGCTTTAAATTATCCTTAAACAACTAACTATACATTGCACTTTGTATAACCTACACTAAGCTAAACAAAAGTAACGGAGACAGAAATTAAGTAGGCGAGGGTAGGGAGGGTGGAGGGGAAACCTTGATTCGGTTAATGAAATATCGTACAAAAACAGGGGGGGGGGGGGGGGTTAGAAGGGTTGGTCGAAATGTCGTTTCACTGAAATTGGAGGAGCCGAAAAGGATTATATCGCGTTAGCTGGACCGATTTTTGTTTTCTGGAAACAAACTGCGAAAGTGTCACTGTACGCCTGCAGAATTACAAAAGAAATACATGTCCCACCGCCTATTTCTATATTCGCTTAGCGAATCCACACATTCGTCCAAATTCCTCTACAATTCTTATATCTTCTCTTTCAGAAATCCAAATGACTGGTTGGTCGGCAGACTTATGTATTAGTAATGGAAACGCGAATAATATATATATATATATATATATATATATATATATATATATATATATATATTTATATATCTGTATATATATATATATATATATATTTTGCTTAAATCTGATTTTAAAATTCCAAATTATTCCTGGAATACTATACTGGATGCATCGGTTTTTCAAAATTTTTCTTTTCAATTTTCACAGCGCGTAAATTACAACAGAAACCGAACTGAAAACCCACCGCTCTTAATTTAACGTTTTTCCTCGAACCTGACGAGCAGCCAGAGAGTTTTTTATCGGGTATTTCGGGTATTTTTGTTATTTTGTTATATTTCGGATGACTCTGACGTGCTTGGGCCGCGACCCATTTTTGAAAACTGGGAAATTCGAAATGCAGACTACACAGAGACACTGACGATGGGCGATACAAACGAGCGTACAAAAAAAATTTTTTTTGGTATGTTTTGAGGAGGAGGAGGGGGTAAAATTGCAAAACCAAAAGTTTGAGTATGTCCAAATTTTCGTTTGCGGTTGAAGCGGTTTTCGGGGGGTTGTAGTATGAGGAGGGGGAGGGGTGCGGTTAAGATATCATATTTTCTTCGCGACAATATCTTTAACTTTAATTTTTCTGTTTTATAATTCAATATTAATTTAATAATTATCGAAAGCTGCTGGTGGTGATGACGACGACGACGACGACGATGACACGAGGGGCGGGAGCGGGGCGGGGCGGGGCTGGAGCAGATGACAGAGTAGTCAATTTCAGAACCAGTACAGATCCTTTGATGTCTCCTGTACCTGGGCGTCCAATCCTAGAACAGAAACGGGAAATTAGATCATCATAAAAAGAAAATTTTAAAAACGAAAAAAAAAACAGATTTTTAAATCTCACAACTAATTAAAGCACTACAATAGGTGCATTGACGTTCCTACGGGACGACGCTCTGATGTTCTAACAATAAGATAATTCAATAATAGTAATTAAAATATGTTCGATTTCATTATTTAAAAGACCAAATGAGGTAATAATGATGGGCGGGGGTGGTCCAGGTCTGCCGGTACTTACTCTGATGTTCTTACCAATACTGGGTGATATTTTAATTCAATAATAGTGATTTAAATTAAAATAAATTCGATTTAATTATTTAAAGAAAAACGTGGCAAGAGTGGAGTTATTATACTTTGGGGGGTGGCCAACTCATAGCCACCAATTTCCATCCCCGAAATAGGGGTAGAGAGTTAACGGGGTATGAAGCCCCCGGCTTCTGCGCTGATAAAACTTATTAAGTGGGAGTGCCGCCGCGGCCGAGAATACCTTTCAATTTGGCAGTCGAGAAGAGAGAGAGAGAGAGAGAGAGAGCTAGAGCAATAAAGGGAGAGAGGGGAGGGAGGGAGGGAGTGAGAGGTATATGAATTAAGGGGGTCGGTCTAGGGTGGACCTCCCTCCACCCCGCCCCCGCCCACCCCATGGGCCCAAGTATGCCCGGTATGCGCACTTATTACCGGGGGAAATCTGCCGACAAATTGGGGGCGGGGGGGGGGCGGCGCACGCGCACGTGCGCACGCCTAAATGACGCGCGCGCGCCCGTTATCCGACGTGGGGGCCGCGTTAATTTCGCCCCCGCCATCTGAATTATGCGCTATGAACCGAGGGTTCGAAATAGAAACAGCCCTTCTTCGAACCGCCCTCGAACGGTCGACCCGGGGAGACTTCGTCCAAGCGGACATCGTAGCCCTCATTATTTTCTTGTATTAAAGACTATTAAACAATTATTCCGATTGTTAATTTGGGAGCAAATTGTTTAATCGGCTCAGGAGATATACTTATAACCTTATGGAAACAATTCCCGTAACTTACTTTGTTAGGAAAAACTGATCTAGTGTTTCTTTTATCGATTTATTTGAATACATTTAAACGGTGTCTTATATTGTATCAATTATTACGTAGCGTCCCGAGTAGGCACATAACTTTATAATTGACCCCTGTATTTAGGGGTCGCTGCTGAACGGACCAAAAACACGAGCGGCGAGAGTAATCATACTTTCGGAAAAGTAACAATTATTATTATAAAAACCATTCCGATCGAATAAGGGCCGGTTGTGTGGTTCGCTAACTGATTTTATTTCGAATAACTGAAAGTAAAAAACAAATTATTGGATGGGGTGGGGCCACGTGGTCCCGGACCGTCCTAATTGGGGGCCACCGGGGTCTTAGCGGCAATAAAATTAGACAGGAAAAAGTTGGTGGAGACGGATAAAAGAGTGGCGGAGAGAAAAAACGAGACAGCGGTGAAAAGGGAAAGCCAATTGTTTTTATTTCGTTTAATGAAGCTTCCTCTGGGCGCGTGCGATCGGTTGAATCGGGCTCGGGGCACCTGCGGCTCCTCCTGGTACTTCTGGAGGCATTATCCTGTGTAATTGGGGGAAAGACACCTTCCTTCCTGGTGGCCCTACCGACCAATTAACGCCCGAAATATAAATTCGGACCGATCAGTCAAGATCCGGGTTCCGATAAAGAAAACCGTGGTTCGCCGCAATTTCTCAAAAATATAATAAAATTTCAATTTAAGGTACCTTATTCGTAAATAGCCGGGGGGGGGGGGTCTTCCGTTAATTTGATCGAAGAGAAGATCGAAAGAGTGGTCATACAAATTGTGGCCTACTTGGGGATTAGGAAAAGAGATATTATTTCAGGAGCTGTTGTTCGCCTATTAGCGAACTGTTGTCAATTCTGAAGGCGAATTCTGCCTCGGGTTAGATGCCGAAGTTAATGGGACGTTAAGATCCTGTACAGCGGACAGGACGTTGGCGGGAATCCAAAATCGGTCTAGGAAATAGATGATCAAGTTCGCAATTAAAATCAGATTGAAATCGTCATTATCGTACACATATTTTCGAAATTGTGCGAAATTTTACGTTGACCACAGTCCAAGCAGAAATATACTCGTGGTGACAGTAATACTCAGGGTAGGAAAGGTTTCACGTCGAAAGCAAACTTTTAATTTGATACTTGTAAATCAATGTTATTCTTCAATGTACATTATGCCGTATTTTTTGATTTTTTTTAAACTCTAAATTAGCTTCATCAAACTCAACAAGAGATATTTAGTATATCAAAAATATAAATACATATGCTGCTTAGATATTGTGCACTTTTTAAATTCGTTTATTACAATTACAATTTCGGACGAATAATTTTACAAAACCATGGATATCATGGATAGTATTATTTCGCAATATGTTGCACTGCCTAGAATATCCGAAATAGACGGGACAGTGGCAATTTTTTTGTAAGTTATGGTAAGTTTTGTAAAATTAGTGTAGAATACCTGTTTTGTGGTCTGCGAGTGGTTGGAATACCGTAGATTCCCTGTGTTTCTGTCTTTTGGGCAACCTCACTGCACTGTCACTGTCACTTGTACTGTACAGAGGGTGTACTTGATGCCCAAAAACATCCAAAGTGCCGAAGTGGCTAATACCGCTACTGAAGATGGCGAGAGGCCGAAATACGGTCAAGCAAAAGACCCGACCAGCGAGAGGAGACAGAAACACGGGGGGAATCTACGGTATTCCAACCACTCGCAGACCAGAAAACAGGTATGTCAAACTAATTTTACAAAACTTTTACAAAAAAAATTGTGGATCACTGTCCCGTGTATTTCGGATATTCTAGGCAGAGCAACATATTGCGAAATAATACTATCCACGACATTCGGCATATCAAAAAGTATACGCACATCCGCTTTAATGCGTAAGTAATTGGCGCGGCGTCGTAAACTGTTGTTGAAACGCCGCTTAACGACTGCCCCTCCTCCCCGCACTCAGATGCCTCTCCCAGATACAGAGAGGCCTCCGGTTAATTATGTCCAACTCGGTGTTCAATTTCATTTAACAGCCCGCCTTGATTTATAATAACGACCGGCACCGCAGAACGAAGTTAGTTTTTCAATCGTACGAACAGAAATCGGTCGGCGGTTCCCGACGATTTATATAAGCGGCCGAGGACATTGCGTCCACACGTTGTCAGAATCCAGTTGAGAATCGTAAAATTGTCCGTGACCTCCGGGTCAAAGTTCCAACGCTGTCTACAATCAGGGTGTTCCAAAATTGACGCAAGATTTGAATCGAACTGTGGCCGCCGAACTTTCATTATTTTTGAAATATTGTTCAACAATGATAACACGTTGTTCTACGCTCCATTTGTAACCTTAAACTATCAGCTGTCAAATGGTTTTTCTTAATAGGGTTGCCAACTTTACTGCAAGAATGGTGGCAAATTCAATCTTGCGTTAATTTTGGGTCACCCTATATATGAAAGCAAAACACTGCAGTCGCATAAAGTGGCTATCCATTTTAAAGTCACCACTTCCAATAAATCTCGGAAAATATTCGTTTAAGCCGAATGACAGAAAGCGCAAATTCAGTATTAAGTACGGGCCGCTGCAGGTTACTGAGGGCAGAAAATTTCTTTTGAAAACAAATTTCGCAGTTCCAGAGATAAACGGCCGCTGTTTCTGTTAATTTTGAACTTGGCTCGTACCGGACTGAATATAAAGCAGAAAGGGCTGTTTGTCTAGGGCTAGATCCTAAAACTATGGGGCAGTTTACCGTCGGTCCCAACAGGTCGGTCGGTTTTAGCTCACCCCCGGGGTAGGAGAAAATCCATGCGAATAAGGTGCCCCCACCTGTGACCGCATCGTGATGGCGGGGGCGGCGGTCAGATCGATGTGGTCACTCGGTGAGCCGCTCTCCCATTGGTCGCCTCCAGCTCTCTCTCCCTCTCTCCCTCTTTCTCGCTCCCTCTCCCCCATTCTATCTCTCTTTCTCTCTCTCTCTGCGGGTACCTGAGCGGCCGCCTCCTTCGCCCGCCACCCCCACTACTACAACATCCTCCCACCTCCCCGCAAACTCGGATATCCTCCGCGTCTCCCTCTCTCGGTCTATTACCCTCCGGGGGGGCCTTCTTTCTTCTCTTCCTTCACCTCTCGCACGCTATTCTTCCACCCCCGTTGTCTGGCTCTCCGATCTCTCTCTGTTTTTATCGGGCGCCGCTTCAGTTCATATTCCGCCCTGGCTATCCGTTCCCTTCTCCTTATATTTTTATCGACTCTCGCAAAAGAACCTTCTAGCAATAAACCGATATTGGGTTTATTTTATTTGGGCATTGGGTTATTCAAAGTACCATGGCGAGAGGTCTAAACTGACAGACGCAAACTGAAGATCGCAATATATTCTCCACAATTATCCCAAAGAAGAGTGTGTAGACCTTAAAGGTGGAGTTTGTTTTTTTACGCGTAAGAAAATATAATTGAAAGATTAAACTAACGATTATAGTAGCTCTGATTTATCCATTCTAAACGCCCGTTCGTAATATTCCACCTTTCTCCCCCTTCGTATCTCCATCCATCTGCACACGCGCACCGTCCTCCGACTGATTCATTACTTCGTTTCGACGTCGAGTTAGCAAAAAAAAGGAAATTTTGCGATATTTCGACGTTTCCCTTCCTCCTTGGACCCAATTTATTTTCGAGCGTTCATCGCGTGTTCCCTTCGCCTCTGTTTTATCGAGATGGAACCGCCCCCCCCCTACACCACCCGTCCACCTGCCCGCTGCAGAATCCGACAGTTCGGCCGAAAATCGACCGAATCGAGGAAACGGTTTCACACCTGTCCGGCGCGAAAGAAACATTACGCGAAATAGGAAGTAAAGGGAATTAGTTAAGGAACTGGGGAGTGTTGTGAATTGCCTCTCGGGCGATGAAAGGTGCGGCCATGGCCTAGAAATTCCGGGCTAGAATCTGAGTTATCGGCTAAATGGAGACTCGGTGGTTTCTTGGGATCAAACCGAATAATAATTTCGTTAAGACATTACGGACGCTCGCATGTGAGACTAGCATAACGGTCTATACCGGGCAAAGCCTAATATTCGCAAAGTAATAAATGGTTAAATTATTTATTTTCAATAAAGCCAGAGAGAAGGCCATATCGGTAAACAATGGAAGGATAAACACCCGGTGGAATTTATTTTCTGGAATGTACCGTTGTATTGAGAAAGGCAATACTTTCCGTTTGAAACTTGAAGCATTCAAAGCAATTAGTTCTAATTTTCCTCCCTGCCGATTAATGAGTTAACGTTTAATTTCATATAAATCAACTTAAGTAGACATTCTTATGATTCCTGGGCGCTCCAGTCTCCGCTCACTCCCGTCTCTCAACATTCACCGCCTTAAAGTGCACGAGAGAACAGTCAAAACCATTAGTGAAAGATTCTCCAACTCGACTCAATTACCCCCCGAAAGCGATTAGCATTCAAATTTGGACCGACCGTAAACCGTGAACCAAAACGGAATAAAACGCTCCCATTCAAATCCATTACGGCCCCAATTAGAATATCGTTAAAAGACACAAATGAATTGGGAAATCGCTTTCAAGGCCTCCAATCGCGTGTAAACCTCGTCCCGGCTTTTAGGCGATTCTGAGAACTAAATATTATCTCAGAATGACGCCCTTCTCTTGTAAATTATTACTACTCTTGCTTGACTACTAGAACGCTTATGGACTAGACCACTAAACGACCTAGTAAATGTTGTTACACGTTTTACACAAATGAACCTTATGGACGGTGCAGTTCCATTCGGAGTTCTAGGGCGAATATAATTAAATAATGTACAGATTCACTAGATCATCGTTCAGTGCAAATGTAATTAATGATTCCTTGGACAATTTTATTATTTTTGTGTTTAGTAAAATCTAATAAAAACCTAAATATGAATATCGAAAAGTGTCAACATAAATTGCCTGATAGTGCTTCAGACGTTAGCATCACCCATTAGGTTTAACACAAGTCTTGGATCTAAAGAAGAGGAAAATTAACAGAAAATACTGTTTTCAGGAAAATTATTGCGATTACTAAAACTGTCTGTGAAACGCTGAGTTGTCGTGGACAGGACCTGGGAGTCCTGTTTACCGAGAGTCAAACACAGTAGCCTGCGCGCAGTCATAAGCGGGAAATCACAGGGAACATCGTCCGAAAATAAACTGAGGTATACCAGGTATGCGAAAGCCCAGGGTGAGTGTGAGGTTGATGTTGTAAGTCCACTCGCGGATAACATCCTGTATTTAATAGAACCAAAAATGTTCACGTCGCAATTAAAATATTTGGCGAAGGGGGAGGGGGCCGAGAGTTTAAAACGGACCGTCGACCGAAACTGGGTAAGCGGTACAAACGAGATTAGATTCGGAGGAAATTAAGATGCGAAGCTTCTCGGATTTTCATCAGGCACGAAACATGCCGGGAATTTTCAGAATGTAGACCCCGAAGGTATTTTTCTCCGGCTCGCCCCTCCCCCCCCCCCCCACTCCCCCCCTTCAACCTGGCACGACTTTGTATTTCAGAAGGGGAGAATAAAAACAGAAAGTATAATAATAAAAATATGTCGCGAGTCGCCTGAAACAGCTTGTAATTTAACGAAGTAAAAACCGAAATTCAAGACAGCTCCTGTTTGAGGCGTTGCCGGTAGGGTCGTCAGTTGAATCTGCCGCTGAAGCATCCTGTCAGCACTCACTGCACTACTGACAAATGAATTAGGCGTACCGGCAACGTTAATAGGCCCGTCCAATAAAGGATGGACGAGGAGCTCAAGAAGAAATGGGATATGAGATGGAGGGGTCATCCAACCACAAGAGGGGCACGTTCCTGGTAACAATGTTGTTTTGAACAATTCATAATTTCATACGTAATAAACCTCAACGACAATCGGGGTCTTAACTCTCTACTATGCACTTGAACACCAGTTACAAATGCTGGTCTGAAATCACAAAAAACAGTGGATAGGTTGGAGGAGTAGTAAATAAGTAAATATTCAAAATTTGAGGGAGTCGAATAATTTTCTTTCATCTTAATTGTCCCAAACGTTTTATCTTTCTTAATTGAATATTCACCCGTTGAATACCTCCAGAATGTAATTTCTTTGTAAATCATATCGCAGGTGGCTTCATTTCAAATAATTTTCATAATTTTCTGACACATTATCTGTAAATTAGTTCATAATTTTTCCTCACTCTAATGCACTTTTATACTCGATAAAATTCTTGGACCCCGTATTAGTGTATGTTTCTTTTTTTTATTCTGTAGCATAAAGAATAATCCCGAAGTAATCTCCCGGGTTGGGTAGATGCTACATTCTTAGGCTAACCGGGGGTACGTCTTCCTTCCACCTGCAGGAAAGGCATTTGCCCGCTGCATGTAAATTTTAAATTACCTATAATTTAAATTTCTGGACTTATTCGCGCCAAGACCAGTTTCAACGATGATGAACGAATTTATTTTCAAACGGCTTGAGTAAGGAGGAAACATCAATATCTTATTACAATATGTTCTATACTAAGAAACATACTGCGGCAATATACATACAAACACAAACATACAATATACACATACATAAATAAAATACAGACAAAAGATATATGCGAAATAATTAGATTTTATAAATTGCAGAGTTGGCATAACAAGAATGTGTGTTTAGGAGCTCTGTAAGTCTCATTGACCGCGCTATTTCAGTAATGCGATCGTTACAATTTGTACTTTTTCTAATAATTGAAATATTTTCGAGATAATCTGATCTGGAGATATGCCTGTTTTCTTTTATACCGTACAACAGCCGTGTTACCCGTCACCCTTAAAATCGTGTTGTAAGTCAGTAAAACAATATTTCAATTTGCTGGAACAATATTTAACCATGTAACGCGCCAGATCACGTCAGCCGCTAGTTAAAATACTTTCTAATATAAAATTTATAATTTGTAATTGGATTTCTTAGTAAATTTTTAAATATTACGAAACTGCTCCCGTAGAATTCCTCCAGAATTTCATAGGAACTGCTCGAGAATAAGGAGACTGGTGAAGATATTAATTCTTAAAACGTCATTAAAGAATGGTCCTAACAAATGTGTAATAAACCGCGAAATAAATGTGCAGTGTCCACAGTGAGTAACCAGCGCTATAGTGCTACATCGCATTAAGTACATATTTTATATTAGCCATCGTGCCCAATATTATTAATTATAAATGAACACAGAAAGGTCTATTATAACCGGTGTCTGTTTATTAACACGTCTATGATGTAAAGACTCGTCTTATAGTTCAGTGATATGTGCCTGGGTATGAATATAAATTAACTCTTAGGTTGTTGGAATTGTAATTTCCGCAGTTGTTCCGGTACATGCTGCCCTATCACTGGAATGGACTGAAAAAACTATAACACATTTTACAGGTTGTTAGACATTTTTCTACAGAATATTTTCCAGCCACGTCCCTACATTAAAACGTGACCATTTCAGTCAAACGCTTCGGCATTTTCTCATGATACGGAACACTGGTAAAGGCACGAGGTATATTCGGTAAGCTGTTCCTCATAATTGGATTCTATTTCTGTCGGGCCGTACGGAGGCGGTTCATTTTCCTAAATAATTGCCCATCTGGAACTGCCCCGGACGCGGTCGATTGCCACCGCAGTTCCCACCTCCCTTCGACGGTTTCGGCAGCACGCCCCTGGCAACGGATGAACGAGCGGGGATGACGATTTATGCCGCTGAAAATTTTGGATTCCGAGGGTTAGAACTCCTAAATATTTGGAATTGTACTGCCTGTTTTGGCTCTCCGCCAGGACGCTGTCTTCGGTAGCGTCCCGCCGCAAGTTTCACCGCCACCCGAAGTTCCAAAGCCTCGAAAGGGGTGCTACTGACGATGGCGAGAATCCGCGACCCGGTCTGGGGTAACATCTGAATGTGGGCGACAGGAGAATGACGCTATTCCGAACACTTACGGAAAACTAAAATACCGTAATTTTACCGTTTTTAATTTTCGTCTCCTTTCGCTAGATTGTTTTCGGCCTCTCGCCGTCTCCAGTAGAGCCAGTTACAAAGAAATCTGTACAAACATTTTAGTCGGTAAGCCGCCTAAACCCTAAGAGTGACACTAAAGGGTGCTTGTGATCCCAAGTGGGCCTAAAGGCAAAATTCGAAACGTTTTCGTACTTTTCAGCCTAATATTGTAGTAGCACTCATCTTAGGGCGAGTTGTCGGCATTCCTGCAGTAACATATTTAGTTACTAATGGGCCGGCGTCGTCACTCTCCATACAACAGCGCAAGACAGTTGAGAGTAACAATCTGCATTCCTCATCTCTGTCTCTGGTGTTATCCGGTTGGGGCGGTTATCAAGTTTTTCAGACTGTCAACATTCGGATCTGAAGAAAAGTGTAGAATTTTATTAATCCGAAGCTGAACGCCGAGTACTATTTGAGGTCTGGTCGCCATAAAAAAAAGGGCTTTTCTTTGCTCTTGGCCGCCAGTCAAAGTCAGCCCGAGAGCCGTTTCGCCCGGCCCCCTTAATGCCGCTCTCGTAATACTAATGGTACAAATTAAACCCGCATTTTTAGCTGCCCCTTCGTTTATATCATTTTTTTAAACCCTTTATTTAACGCTCGTAAAGTTGCTGGAATCAGTTTTCTCCTTTTCCCGAGCTTATTCAGTCTGGGTAATACTACTGGGTATCGGGCGAAGCATTTGGGGTAAGACTGACATTACCCCATTTTCGAAAATATTCGCTAGGATATGAATTGAATTAATAATTGTAAGTAAAAATCTAATTGGCAATTAATGGTTCTTAATCGCTGAGGAAGTGAACTAACAGGGTATTCAGCTAATAATAGATAGTAGATATAAATCTATTACGCGTATTCTAATTATTTTGGTATCTGGAATGAATTCCGTTCGGCCCATTTAAATGTTAAATTGTTTCGAATTTTCAAAATTGACAGGCTATAATTTAGAATTTAATACTCGCTGTAGGTAATGAATTTATTTCGTAATGTCGTGTAAGCGCACTGTCGGGACATTAAAATTCCCGACTCACATTACAGAAAAAAAGGTTGATGTAAATTGAGCTTTTGAAATGTAATAAAAACCGTTCTATTCGCCGCTTTACAATTAACGGACCGAAAGGAATTCAAGGCAGGCGCTATCAATCGGTGTAAAATAAACGCGAAATAAATACGATAAATAACCCGCGAATTGAGTTGAAATCCGTGTCCATTATCAAGATAACCAGTTTAACGCGTTTGGCCACCGATGTTATCGGCTTCAATTCGCGTTTACGTTCTCCTCTTCCAGGCCTTTTCGCCGTCCTATCGGTATACCGGCGCCAAGAGCCTCCCGATTAGCACGAAACGTTCTGGGAAACCGGAGAAATAACCGGCTTAAATTGGGGCACACTAAAGCCGGCGGCTCTAAAATGGTCCCAAGCGATATTAGACCGAACAATTTGTCCGGACTCAAGTGGCTTTCAATTCTCACGCTTAAACTCCAGACATATCCCGATATTCTCCGTATTTTCATGGCTGGGGAGCTTTCTTCTTTCGAGGTTTTTCGACGGGTTCCCCGATCGGAATTCTAATTATCACTGCGAGACTTCCGGTAAAATCGGGCAGCAGGTGTCGGATGAACCACTAACAGGTCCCCGTCGGAGTGGACTGCTTCAGACGTTTCGGAAATCTCGCGAGATCCTTTATCCGGGCCCGAGCTACTTTTCCCTTAGATAAAGCCTTTGCCTGATTTACAATTTCGAAATTTTGGTTGATTTCCAAAAGAGGTTAGAATGATCCTAGGACGTGTACTAGCACGTTAAGAGCAAGAGACAATTATTTAATTCCCCCTCAGCACTGCTATCGCTTAACATTGATAAACCTGTGCGATAAATGGTACTATTCCTCAAGCCTCGCATATTTCTCACCTTTGTTTCAAGTCCGAGAACTTAACTAACGATAGCGGACGTACTCAGCTGTGAAAGAATTGAGATGTAAGCTGAAATAAATTACGCAAAGGCGCAGGTGAGCACTTGCCCCGTGGTGAGGGGGAACTCCGTTGAGTCATAAATAAATGCCCATTGTCGATAATTAAAAGCAATAAACAAGGGAGAGCGGGATAGAAACAGAGAGAGAAAGAGAAAGAGTGGAGGGAAGCTGGAGCACCCGAACCTTCCACAGTAGGTGTTCGTCCGACGGGGATCGAATAAAACAATTGGCATTCCACGTATGCAAAACATGCCGAGATCCCTTTCGGCGACTCTCCATCCAGACGCGAGACCGCTTGGCACCCAACGTCGAGTGGTTCTTTTTTATACTATCTCTTCAGGGAAACATTCCCCGAAATAATAACTCTACATCTTTTTATACATAAAATAGAACTGCAGTCGGTAAGCTTTTTCTTTACAACGTTACTCCGGCGATATTTCCAGCTCCCTCGTCTTGTCCTAAGTTATACCGATTTCCGCGTCTCGCCGTCGTCAGTAGCACACCCCGTACGCACAGTCAATAATTTATATTGATTACAGTAAGAGCTCAGTGAACGCGTAAATCGGTCAGTGATTTACTGACACAGTGTATGACCGTAAAATCCAGCAGAGAAAGACTAAAATGGTATCTTAAACAGGATGCAGACAAATTTAAATCCTATATTGTTTTAAAATGGAGTTAAAATATAGATTTGTGAAATAATTAGCATCACAGGCGTTTGTCTATATTTTATTGTAACTATGGTTACAATATTGGTTGGCATATTACTGAAATATTATTAGTATTTTAATTAGATTTTAAAAAATTATGAAAAATTATTTTTCTAACTAGATCATTTTTATTTTTATTTTCCCGATTGTCATTTCGATATTGTAAAACAATTCAAGTTGCCTCTATCATAATAATTAAGAATATAAATGTAGATAGGCCCGTAGGGCGGAAAGCATGTTCGAATTATCCCTTGCATGTAATTAAATCCCTTGCTATTCCCTGTAAAATTGAATATTACACAGTACAAGTGACAGTGCCCAGAAAGCATCCAAAGTGACTGACACCGCTACTGAAGATGGCGAGCAGCCGAGACCGGTCCAGTAAAGACCAAACCGACGAGATGGGATAATAACACACGAAATCTGTCGTAGTATTATTTTATGTCAACCACGTTTACGAGATAAACACAGAGAGCGGGAAAGAGAGCGGTCTAACGGACTTTAAAAACCCCAGTTTGGCTGCCGATATATGCTGTGGGCATCTCCAGAGTTCGGGGGGGGCAGTCTGTCTCTCAGAAATGCGCATACATTTGCCCCGTTGGGGGAAGGCCCTGCCCGGGAGATAGCGACGACAACTATACCAGTGTCGGCCCATGCAAATGGTTCCGGGGCCTAATCTCGCCCTCGCGCATATTTTATTCATCAACCGGTCTTTCCATTTCCGTACACATATATATATTGGCCGACATTCATCACGGCGACGCTTCCTGGGCCGACCCGAAGGTGGGGGCCTCGTAAATTTTTTTTTTCCCCGCCTCCCGCTTTTGGGAGGATTCCTCTGGCGGTGGTTTTTTTTCGTAACGCCTCGTTTTTTGCCGGCTATTTTGCCTTTGACCGGGTTTTTTGTTTCACGCGCGGCTTACAAAAAAATTAACAAGCCAGCGGCTACAGTAGCAAATAAGACACGCGTATCGATGTTGGGGTGGGGGCGATCTGATTACAAATTTATCATTTAACATTTTTTTGGGGTTCGATAAAATTGAAATCTTATTTAAGACGGATCTCTAAAATTAATTAACCATTTACCTGGACAGACTCTTTTAGATATTCGAATAAATTCTACTCCGAGTAATAATAAGAGCCTTGATTTTCATTTAAACCGCGACGAAATAAAGACGCCATTATGCTGGCGCCACGGGTCACGGCCTATAGGCCAGTATCGTGATTGGAGTTAATAGATTTTGGGACTTACATCAATAATCCCTGTCGATCTGCCTGTCAAATACCGAACATGAGTAAAATTTTAGCCGAAAGAGTTTAAAATGGCCGATTCTGCCTAGTTTAAAACCAAATTATGTCAATTTTTTATCATAAATGCCATATAGTGGAACTCCCACGATGTACGTTTCGATTTATGTCTCTAATTGTATAATGCTTGAGGCGACAACAAGCTAAGGAATAAATCGTTGGCAGGTAACAGGTATAAACGCCGCATCCAGAGGCGTATTGGATCAAAGAGACGAATTGAGACGTCAAAACCGACAAGGAACAAAGGAGGACTCTCGGAAGGGGCGGAATTCGGAGGAAAGTCGAGAGACGGGTGGGAAGTCATCTCGGCCTACGATGATGATTCACGCCAGCGATAGGTTCGCGTTCCTTTCCACTTTCCTGGGTTCCAACATCCATTAAACATCGGATGTTTTCCAAGGCTGGCCGATATACCATTGTTCAAATAGGCGGCATTCCGGAGCTCTTTATCGTACCCGGTTGGGAAAGGGACGGGGCTAAAGAAGTCGGTAGGAAATCACTGCCGGCGTTCCGCACCCCCCGCGGTGAACAACACCCAACCTAGTGAACTACAATTTATCATTTCCTTTCAGTTTACAAGAGCTACCGACTCGCTAATTGCCCTAACGGTATAAAACTTTAGATTTAGAGACTGAAAGTTGGGCAACTTTTCCCGGGGGGGAGTATTAAATCTAGTCGACTATGAAATTATAATATATATAACGTAGATTTCGGGTGTTTCTGTCTCCTCTCGCTGGTTTGGTCTTTTCCTAGACCGGATTCGGCCGCTCGCCATCTTCAGTAGCGGTGTCAGTCACTTTCGGCACTTTGGATGTTTTATCACTGTCTTGACAGTACATGGGACATTGACAGTGCAGTGAGGATGCCCAGAAAAGATCCAAAGTGCCAAAAGTGACTGACACCGCTACTGAAGATGGCGAGCGGCCGAAACCGGTCCAGGAAAAGACCAAACTAGCGAGAGGAGACAGAAACACGAAATCTACGGTGTAAAACTTTATTTCGTTTGTTTTTATTCCTACTGAGTCATAATTATAATAAACAATATTGACTGTCAGTCCGAAAGGTCAAAGTTTAGTTGCAGTTTAATTTAAATCGTTAGAAAAATTATTTCCTCCAGAATTAAATATTTGTAACAGAAAAGCCAGGTTTGTAATCGAGATAGGGAATTCATTTCGACATAAAAAAAACCCTCTAAATGTAGCAATCGGGTTGTATCGAAATTTTCGTGATGCCTCTAGGTCAATACATAAGTCTCAGTACCTGGAGGAAGCGATGTTCCTCGCGTGTCGTCCACTTGCATATCTCCGCTTCGGCGTTGAAAAATTTACGATTTTTCCCCTTCCGAATCTGTGCCACAGGAGGGGGACATTAACATTCACTGGAGGAGTTGACCGTGGATCGTAACTCTCACGGCGGGCCTAAGGGGTACCCCCCTCCGGCCCAACGCCCTCGTGTCGTCCCGACACTTTATTGCCACACCGAGTTTCTATATTGTAATATTAAATTTTCGGAACAAATTTCGGCCGACACTTCTTGGATGACGGTGTCGTTAATAGCCGTGTATTTACAGCCACGACCGGCTCCCTTATTCTCGTGTTCCTCCTCTTCTTTTCTCTTCTTGTCCCCCGCCCCCCACCGCTTCGCCGGGACGGATTGAGCGATACGGTAGCGATGTTGTGAATAACACGACGACAAAGCCCGACCGTAAACAAATCGTTGCCGGGCCCCGGGCCCCATCACTTAGGCGACCCCCGCCGGCTCGGAGACCGCCGTTGTACGAAAAGTGGCCCGTTTACATTTTCGGTAGCCACGACACGTTTTAAATTAGGTAGACGTGCACAATTTATGACATCCGAAAAAATATAACTACTACTCTCGGCCTATCTCGCCACGGCGGGTTCTCGAAAAGCTGAATTTCGCCTTTTGTTCTTTTCAAGAAATTTACAGCAATAAGATATTGTTCAAATCGTCCTTAAAGGACTAGAAAATGAACGTGTGCTCCAGGAAAATTGTTGGGTTTTATTGTGACTAATGTGGCCTAAGAAATTCCATATTGTATTATTGAGGATAAAAGTATGATAAGACTCGGTTTCATCGGTATTCAGTTTCATAGTCGTCAAATATGCTTACTGTTTTTCTGTGTTGTAATCGCTAATTATTATTTCTAAATTTCTATAAGAGACTGAACACCCTACTGAAGATTCGGCGAGAAGCCGAAACCGGTCCAGCGGAAGACCAAACCGGCGAGACGTGGCAGAAGACTTTGACCTTGGTTTCGGCTTCTCGTCTTGTCGACAAATTAGTGAGGCACTACTGATAAGGCGACTCCAGTGTCACCTTGGGTTGAGGTCGGGAGGCGTAGCAATACCGCTTATGACCGCGACTGTATGTTTCTTAGTATAATATATTTCAGCGTTTTTTGTGAAATCCAAGAGCGAAGATGTTCGTGAAGAGGGGAGAGGGGCTTCTCGCCTTCGGCCGTTGGGCATATAAGGGCCGCGGGAGGAGGCGGGCCGGCGGCGGCTTCTTTTTGCACCGCCGTCGGGCGGGACCGCCCCGGTAATTAGCCTCGGAGAGAGAGAGAGAGAGAGAGAGGGGGGACGAGAAAACGCTCGAGCTGGAAAGAGAGGGAAGAGAGGAGAAGACCTTGATGAGACCTTCCCCGCGGCCGCCCTACCATAACAAACGGCCGCCATTTTGGTCGCCCCAATCCCCACGCGGCGGCATTTCGATTAAACGGCGCTGAACGCTTTGCGCTTCAAACCCGACAACAGTCCTCCCATCGCCAGCCCACACCCATTTTATATATACCTTTATAATAACAAAATCTATAAATTCTACGCGCTTACGAGAAGGGACCTCGTGACAGCAGTAGGCCTATCTCCGGGCAAGTGCATTAAGGTTTCTCCCGCAGCCAGTAGTCAACGCGATAGGGTACCTCCTTCTAAAAAGAGCCAACGGCAAGAATGAAGAGGAATAAATTAATCTAGAAGTTCGTATTAATTTAAATTACCAGCCCCGAGCAGTCTAACAGTCAGTATTTACCTTGGTATCGGAGCTGTACATGTAACATAAGCGGACAGCGAGAGATAAGTGAAGAAAAAGAATTTATAAACCGTCGACAGTGAGTGTGACTTCGCCAATCATACGGCGTTGCGCTATATTCAGTGCAAAACAGGATGCAGCGAGCATCTCGCTTGACTACCAATTGTGTTCCACTTTCACTATCTTCAAACTATATCTTAACGGCGTGCGGCAGGAAAATTGCTTACAGTTCACTAATCGGATAAAAAAAATCTGATTATTTTTTGAAAATGTTCAGGTGTACCCAAATTTATATAACCATGTACCCAGATTCATATTGTTCGATGACTCTGCCCTGCGGCCTGTAGTATTAGAAACAATTACAGATTTACTGCGTTATTTTTTCTTAAACTAAATAATATCGGAAGCGGCAGAAAAAAATAATTTATTCACGAATCCCCTAAACGGACTGCAAATTATCGCGGCGCCGCAACAGTCAGTTTGTAATAGCGATTTGTTAAGCCGACCGGCCGGCCTAGGGCCCGACTGCCGATTAAGGCAAGCCAATTGGTAAATCGGTCACTGATTTCGTTGGCTTTTTTTTATTCCCCTCAATTAGACAATTAGACACGAATAACTTTCAAGTACGTTTAGGGTTAGGCGGGCCGGCAAATCGTTGAATTCCATCGGCTAATGACGGCGCTAAATATGTTATATGAAAGATAATTTATTTATTTTTACCGGCGGGACGCCATTTTCTCTTTTTTGAATCCGTCCGAATCAATTTATTCTCCGGCGGTCGTCTATTACCGACCGAAACCTAATTACCTTTTAATTCGTTTCGACCGGCCTCTGGCAACGCGTACGGTGGCCAAATACTGAGCGCGGTTGGAAGAGGGGAAGGGGGGGAGGGCACGCGCGCACTGAATTATTGATGATTTAGCCTTTAGCATCGTCAGTTGGGGGAAAAAAAAAGAAATGGGAAGCATCCAATGGGCTTTATGTGTGCCGAATGTAATTGATTGCACGGATGAGTTATTGGGCTGGCGGTATGTACACATTGGGCGTACAATGTACGTTCAGTATCTCCATTATATTTCGACAATTCGATCAGAGGTTCGCTACGCGGTATGAATTCCACTCGGTTTTATCGTTTACCATGCAGAACAGAACAAGTAGTAAAGATTTTGAATACTTTAATGACCTCGTTATTAAACGTCTACAGACACTATAAATAAATATTTTGTATGTTTTGATGGGTAAATATCTATAGACGTTATTTAAACCTAAAGTAATTTGCAATATATAGTGTTAGTTGTTAGGAAGAATGTACACCGTAATACCATAGTTTTTTCGCTCTTCTACTACCGGTTTGGTGTCTTAATAGACCGTTTTCAGCTGCTCGCCATCTTCTGTATCTCTATTTACTTGCCACAGTAACAGTGTATTGACGGGATATCCCGTAGGCGTACCCACGTGACTGGTCACCCTAGTGACGAAAAAGCTGCCTAAAATGGCGACTAGCCGAATCTAGCGGAGATTGAAGATCGAAATAATTACGGTTTCTTCAAGCATCATCACTATGTATAGTAGCAGTAAAAGTGCAGGGACAGCGCTGACATGACACCACCCAGGCAACCGATACGCCCAACTGACTAATGAAGACGGCGAGCGGTCAAAACCAATCTAGGGAAAAATGAAAGCAGCGAAAGGAGAGGGAAGATGAAAAGGACCAAATCCATGTTATAATTTTATATCGGGTCCTTCCAGTTTCTTGGAAATAGAAAAAAATTGGGGAACAAAACAGTCGTATGAGTCCTATTCAACGTTTTTATTAAGCGCGTTCGCATTTTCGTGCGCTCTCAATATTTTCGTCGAATACTGTATAGCCGGGAGGTCCGGGGCGGACGTCCCTCTAAAGAAGAAGGAGCGACGGGAATATGAAACCCGCCGCGGGACAACACAATGGGAAGATATTGACTGGGCGAAATTCCACCGGGGCAAGACCGCGGCAAGGGTAGCGGCTGCCATTCCACAGTCGACCCACCCCACTACCAGTAGGGCAAAAAGTAAGGACCCCGAAAAGAGTTAAAATCCCTCCCACTTACCGATGCGAGGGGGATATTTCACTCCGTTAAAAGAATTTAGGCCGACGTTTCAACGGACGACACCTGAATATTTCGGCATAAAAATGGGATAAGCGGCATTGAGTAGCACTAGTAACGAGTGGAATATAACGGATGATAAACCCACTGGTTTTCCCCCCATTTTTAATAATTATTTAATTTTGTTTATTTAATATTATTCCCCTATTTATATTTAATAATATTTATCCCCTATTATATTTTACACATTACACAGATCACGTGGCCACTTCTTTTTCAGGCTACTGTAAGGAAGGTTTGGGATGTCGGATGATTGTAGGGTTTGGACTAGTGGATTGGGGTGATGGGCGAGTGGAATTTGTTGTATTTTTGTATGGCAAGGTCTCGAGGACAAACAGGACTTTAAGATCTGTTTGTTGGGTGAGGTTCGAGACACAGTAGCTGGTAGTAGTGGGTTACTGTCCTTAATATTTTCGAGTTTAAAGTTTAGATTTGGTTTGGCCGAACCCCACAGTTCGAGGAGTCCCGGAATATTGGTATGGAGAAACTACTCGTTCTGTAGAAACTCTAGGATTGGTCCTGTACATAAGATACATATTAGGGGTACCCAAAAGTAATCAATATTTTGACTTTGGAATTCATTTTATTTTACTAAAACAGAAACTTATTATTCATCTACTATACGCACTCTGTATATTCACTAATATTATCAACAACTCTCTGCCACTTTTCCGTCAAATTTTCGATTCCCCTCTTGAAGAACTCCTCAAGACCAAAATACATCTTATCAAATTGTTGATTAATTTTGGGTGCGACATGGACATACGGAATAGAACTATGGGGTTCCGCCAAGAAATCCAACATCGCTCGCATCCAAACGTTCCAGTCAAAAGTCCTTCTTACCATCCTTAATGCTCCCCGGTATGTTTCTAACCGAACAATCCATAATGACCTCACCATAAGACGAAGTTGCAATTCAATTCCCGCCTCTCTCCGCATCCAAATCCACTCGTTCAGTCCCTTTCCTCTTTTACCCATCCATTATGCCCCCCGCGTCGACTTAAACGCCACCGGCCTAGAGACTTCCTGTAGGCCGGATACAGGTCAAAAGTACCATCACTGGATGGCGTCTTTATCGAGCGAAACAAGTGAAACTAATCAAACAAACCACAATTGTACCCATAACTGGCATATAGTTGATTGTGTATACTTTTGGGTACACCTATTACTACTGAAGATGCCGCGCAGCTGAAACCGGTGTGGGGGCAGGAGAACACGAATTCCGCGGTAAAATATGGACGATGTTTGAGTGAACGAATACACGCGGGATGGTTTACCTGAGATGGATGGGTATGCTGAGTAGGCTGCGGCTGCTGCGGCCGCGGCCGTGTCCAGGTGGTGGGTGGTGGGATCGTGGAGCCTGTGCTGGGTGTGCGAGTGCCAGGCCGCCGCCTCCTTGCTGTACTGGTGGGCGGGCAACAGGAGCCCGCTACCGTACTGCATGTTGTGCTGGTGGTACTCGTGCACTGCCCTGTTACAACAGACAGTAACGTGTCAACAACAGAATATAACATCGCATGTAGGAAACGTTCAATACTCGCCACTATTGATGGCAAAAATTGGTAATGCACTCTGATTGACTTTAGTACGATTAATCGACCAGTATGGCCGTTTTTATTTAAAATTTCAACAATATAATACCGGAGTGACATTCTAAATTGGCTTTTATATTAATCCGATTTTTTTTTAAAAACCATATTAACCGATTTGCATCATCGGTCTACTTCGGCCGCTTAAAAATCAGAACTGAACAACGGACGACTAACCGTTATCACCGCGCGCTGTTGGACATATGGGTGTGAAACCGACGTTGAAAAAATGTATGGATTTTATCAAGAATACAGTGTTTAAAACGCAATATTATACCTCAAACATCTCATTTTATTTTTTTTTACAAAACAGGAAAAACATGCGCTCTATTGTTCCGCGCTTGGTAATAGTAGAGGTCGTGGATTATTCCGCGCTTGGATGCAAATGGGTTAAAGATAGCAAGCATATATAGACTTGTGGTGAGACCACCTGCAATTTCGCAGCACAAGATAACTTTAGGCAGCTAGAGCGTTAGAAAATCCATAACTAATGCGTAAATTTTAGTAGTCCCAGTGGTCGTCATGAATAAGAACATGATTTTTCTGTTTAAATTCCTCTCCTATAATCACTCAAAATTGAATATTACATTCGTATTCCAATTTATTTATTGTTGAAACAGCCCATAGTGACTCTTGTTTCAGTTTAGCTTCCCCGCTTTGGGTGTAAATAAAATGTGTTTGTCACAGATCAAAATCCTGTTGGGGGTAAACCGCCGAAACGCGCTTCGTCAGTATGCAGTCAGATAAACGAATCATTTAAGGTAATATTACCGTGGCCAAAATTGGGTTTCAAGCGTCAGTTGACAAGGTTACTGATAGGTGGAATTTTGATTTTAGTCCAGAGTACCGCTCGAGCCTTGGAATAAAACTCTGAATAATTACAGACATTTAACAGTATAATTAAACGATATAATGAACGCTTCCCCATCCTGGTTCGTATGTAAATCAATCTGTTGATCGCTTCGAGAGTTGAAACCTTGACCGGATCTATTTTTTCCGACTTCAAACAATAGGTCAGAGCGAACGCCGATGATGCTTTCTCCAATCGGAACTACTAAAGGTCTTAAACGGCGCCGGCGTAGACACACGCGGGACGCGTGTCTGAAAACAGACATTAACCGGTCATTGCTTGCGGCCAAAGCCTGTCTGGTAATTTCCAATATAGAACTGTTCGTAATCCGAATTATGCGACTCAAGAAAATATTATTACAGATCTACCGATAAGTCGTCACTCGGTCGGGCTTATGATATTTCATCCGAATGTTTTCATCCCAGTAATTCTAAAGCACCCAATCATTGGGAGAAACTTCGCAGTTGGGAAACAATCCTTAATGCGAATTGTAAGGAGCTCAGAAAATGTGGCAGTTCGTCTAAAAATGACCGGGATATTTTTTTCGTGCATGCGTGAAGGAAAGTATTACACTCATACTGCTTACGAGCAATACGGTTCGGGATACCGGTGGGAGGGAACCTCGCAAATCCGCTCGTCCGTAGATAGTGGAACGCCGTGAAAAAAAAGAACAAAGTCCCGCGAGTCCGAATAATGAAAAATTGCCCTTAATTATATCTTAATTTTACGTCCTCATAAACGTCCATCAACCGTCCCGGGGAATAAAATGTAATTTATAACGCCGTTTATTTGATCGGCCCAATCGGTATTCAATTGGCCGTCTCGGCCGAGCCGGCGCTGCGGTGGCGGCATGGGCACAAAACGGCACTAAGTTCCTTTTATTTAATAGCGAAATAAAACACCGAGATAAAGGCAAAAAGAAGCGGACGGCCGAGTAATTAAATATAGCTTCGTTTATGAGCGCCGGGAAGAGTTTTATACGGTTTTTTTTTCTGTATAAAAGAAAAAACAGAAAGGATAAATAAAAAGGAAAGGCCGCTTCTCCGCCTTATCTCGGCCAGATGAAAACCCCGACCGCGTCACGACCCGAGAGCATTTTAACGATCGTCCCTCCCCCCTGCCGCCACTATACCGGGACAACCTCTATTAGGATGTCAGAGTCAGGAGAAAAGACGCCTTAAAATGAAGAAACGCCGTTTAAACGGTGAAATTCGGTGATAAAACCGACGCCTAATAACACCCGAAACGAAGCCCAACAGCCTCGTCCGGTTCTGTTGTCCGGTAGCCGCGTTATTCCTGATTTAAGCGAAATATTTCCCTGGGGTTCGACCCCGCCTCCGGAGTTGTAATATATTTCGAATTTCGAATCACTCCCGCGGGAATTATCGCATTTTCACTCCGACTGTGAATTTCCGCCCCTCCCCGATGATGCCATCGTCGGCGGAAACAATACAGAGCCTGTCATACATAATTAAACCAGCGTCCTGTTAGCACTATTGCTTCACCATTAATTGCATTCCGATATTATACTCTTTAGCCCTGCAGTGACGACCGTATTATTATCATTATTAATACGTTGTCATGACGTGGTCATGTGTGTTAGCGAAATTACTTGAATGCCGGTAATCTGCACTCGAATTTACAAGCCAACAATTACTTTAAACTGCATCGTCTGTTTCGGATAATTTCCTCAATTTTTTTAAAAATGAATTATTTATTTTTAAAATATAGGAATGAGCTTGTTTGCCAGAGTGAATATTTAGTACGCAGGTGAATTGTTCTTCTAGCTGCTTTTACTGTAGCAACTACGTACATCACAAATCATTTAGAGGAAGTTTTTGACCGCCCAACGAGGGCTCTATCCGTAATACATATAAATGTGCCTCTTGAAATATTAATTCTCTACAATTGTATAGAGACGTGTAAATATTTATAATTGTGTGTTTTCTTTTGTGCAGTTAGTAGAGCGGGGGGAGGAAACGTGCTAAGGGCGCTGCGGATAGCGTGTGTTCGGTCACGTTAGCCCTTTCGCCCGGTGCCAACGGCCCTTCCGAGAACGGCGACTACCAACAGATCGATAATTTTAATTATAGAATTAAATCCCCCAGCCTAGTTGTTGCCTTACATTTATCGAATATTCAAAAATAATATGAAATCGGTAATATTAGGGCCGACCGACCCAATAGACAATGAGGCGGGGATAAAGCGTAAGTCGTGGAATTATCTTTCATAAGAGATTATTGAATTCTTTATTATGTTTTATAATTACCGGCTTGCGGATATTTCTATGATTGAAAACTTATACTGTCGCCTGCTTAAAATGTATACAGAGGTGATTTAACGATCGGGAAAATTACATTGGCCAACAAAAGTCCGGCCAGTTAAGTTGCACCCATTCCTCGAACTCAAGCACTAGCACGCATAGCACGTAATTTGAGAACACTGCGCTTTTTTCCCTATTTTTGTTTAAGAAATCTTTTTAGAGCTGATTCATTTCAGGCTTTGGGGGCAATGTACGACCCCCCCTTGGAGGTGAATGGCAAAAAACGAGGTGGTTTCGGATGCTCTCCACGCCATTCGGGACTCTATTGGCCGTCGTTCGCGTTACGCGTAGACAAACTCAAAGTAGTATTAGGCCTGAGGCCGCGACTTCCTTCCGGAATTCCGAAGTTGCGGACCGAGTTCAATTACGTAAACTCTTAAAAGTTCAAGTACGAAACTACAGGAAACTCTTACACAGATAGACACACCAAAAATGGAGTTAAGAGACTATTGAGCGTATTGAATATTACGTAAACAAATTACGATTTCGTGATTGTTCCCCAAAAGGGCTACAAACGACCGAGGGATTATCAATACAAATAATTGAAGTTTTCGGAAAAAGGATGAATCCAGAGATTCAGGGATCATGGATGCGACATTTCAGCGTTCCCGTTCATTTCTAGATATAGCAATGCACACTTTCGACCGGTCTAGTAGTTGCTTTCCTCGCTCCGGATAATCCACACGGGCCTCCAATGGAATCCGATGGAGGGGAAGAAGAATTCACTCTTACCTATACCCGTATTAATGCCCCTACCCCCCCCTTTAATAGCCAGTAAATGATAGATAATAGGAAAATAATTACAGGATAATTACCTGGCGATCAATTAAATAGGGAGAAAGAAGGTCCTTGCTTGGGGGGACTCGTCGATCGGATGAGTTTTCTACTAATTAAGTCCGAAGTAAGGGAGGAGGCGGCGTCATCCACGGTGATCATAACTGGTCGGCTACGTGAGCTTAATGACAATGAGGAAGTGATGATTTCTCACTCAGGTCTATTTACCACTGTACATTTCCCTTCCGACGGAGAGGCATAAACCTCGCCAAAAGAACTGCTGTTCTACGATGAAGCCAATGGGCATCAGAATATTCTTTGAGCCCCAGTAGCTAGTTCGGACAATTAGCGGGAAGGGTTTTTTCTCAACTATTTCAGGATTGAGGTGCGAAGTCTCACCCGCCGCCCGAACGGGGTGCTTTGTCCGGTAAACGAGGAAGTTTCGCGTGGAATAAACTGAAGACGAAGCGGAATAAATTAAATCGAAATATAATCTTCGAATGGAATCCAGGTGAAGAAGCGAAACGATGTTACGAATTGTAGCGCAGGCTCCGCGACAACTGTTACATACGATAAAATGAGTAATTTATTTCGTGGCCGAACTGGACGCGCGGAATCGAGTTTCGGGGATCCACCAAGCCCAAGTCTTAACTTCTTCGTAAAATCGATAACGTACAGTCCATTTCGATTTGAATCCTTCTGTTCCAAACAATTCAATTATCGAGATTTTACCAAATAATTATAGCTTTTTTCGTGAGATGGCGCATAAATCTTAATCCTATAACGTTGTCAAGACAACCAATATCAATATCAATTTTTTCCCCCCAATTTTTTTGGATTTAAAATAAAAATTCGACCCACAGAGGGTTAAAAAATATGTCGTGACTTGGAATAAAAACAAGTACGTAATGTTAATGCACCGGTTGCAGTGTAGTATTGAAAGCAAAACATTCATAGATGCCAACAAAAATATATATTATTGTTAAATACTGAGTAGTATATCGCATGGTAAGAAGCCAAAAAATGATCTAGCGACTGGAGACGGTTGGACATACACATTAAAACGACTGAATTTTGGTTAAATTATCAATATAAATTATTCAAAAGCATGAATTGGTTTTATCGGAGACTGTAAGCCATGTACACCTGCGGCGCAGTAAGATGTGTTACTGGTAGTAACTTCGACAGTGGACCAACGCGCGCTTCACAGTCCACTTCTGTCTCCCGCTATCTCGGCCTCTCCCTCCCTCATAAATAATCCCTCGCGTTGCCGTCCAGTAAATCCGCCGGCCGGGCACAATAGAAAGGGAGAAACGGAGGACAAACTGACCGTATCAGGCGTATCGGGACCAACGTGAAAGCCATACGTTTCAGGTATCGACCCCGCCGCCTCGGGGTTGGCCCGCGAATAAATCTTCCCCTTTCGTTTTCTGCCCCGAAACAATTATTATTACATCCAGGTCCGGCACGAAATGATTGTACGTATCATGCGCCAATCCCCCGAGACCGTTATATGGGAACATATATTAGACAATTTTTTTTATTATTATTATTTATATGACATTTCTGTCGCGTATACCGAAAAATTACGGTCGTTCCAGGCGGAAATGGGAAGATACGTATCGCTTGTACGGATCATTAATTTAACGGAAACCGTAACTCTTTTTTTTTGCAGTTCATTTTAGTCAGGGTCGTGTCGATATACACAAAAGCGATGTGCCCGCTCCGAAATGATTCGTTAAAAATTTAATTAATCGACAATTTCATAGCAGCCGGTTAATGGTTTACGGTGTATTTGGGGGGGGCAAAGTATTCGACGGAAATTTAGCTGTATCAAGCTGCGAATGAAATGGTAGGAATATCCAGACCCAAATACTGAGCAGTTTGCGGTAATTAAGTAATTCAGAAGTCAGTGATAAAAGAACCGAGGAGTAGTGAATGCGAAACTTTCGCAGATGCCACTGGGACGAGGAAATGAAGTAAACAAACACTGCAGTTTCAATGAAATAGTACAGACATTGTTAAAATTAACGGCAGTTAAATAAAAACATCCTTTTTCGTTGTGCCCAAAGGAAATATGGAAGGACATGTTTAATTCGGTTATTATTTTATAGTTGCTGAAGATTACAAATCCTACACGTGTTGCGGACCACCTTGGAGTGGCCAGAAATCGATTTTACAATAGCAATTAATCGGGCATGAAACGGATACTCGCGCCGGCGGCTCCAATCTCGATTGCTCAAGAAATAACCGCCGCCACCCCCTCCAACCGCTTTATGTACTTACTTCGCTTCTAATTTATTGTTATTGCGGTCAATAACTCTTTTGTTTTGACTTGGCGTTTACGATTCGAAGCGTTTCGAAGAGGAGGAGGAGGAGGAGCAGAGTAGGCCGTAAACTGGGCATGAGCGGGACGAAGGTCTCTGTTTCGTCCCGCGGAATACAAAAAGCCCACCCTGACAAGACCGCTAGTTTATTGCCCAGATCTGAGGGGACAGATAGCCCTCTGTCTGGGGGCGGCCTGCTCCCCCTTCTCCTGTTGTTGTTTCAACACTTCTCAGCGGAGAACAATTAAACCGAGATTAAGAGGAAACGCTCCCGCTTCGTATTTGAAAGGAGGCCGGAGACAACAGGAGCAGAGTTGCAGGAGTCAACGCGCTAACTTGAACCTGAGCCAGCCGGCGTAATAACTGTCTGTTTTATATAACTCATAAGAGTCATAAATATCTACAATATCAAGAAATGTATCGGAAACACTGCTATATCTTGTGTTGTACTATGAATATCTGTATCGATTATCGGATTTATTTGGTCGCGTCATCGACTTTAAGTGGACGACCAGAGCGCTATTTGAAAGCTTCTTATGTATTTTCAGCTTTATGAAAATCAAAACGCTAAATATACCAAATCAAAATGACTTAGTTGCCAAGACAGTAGAAACGTATTTGAGCGAGTTTATGTCAAAATGCTTAATAATAAATTTTAATAAATGCGGGTAGTGCAGTAAAATGTCAATATATCCCGTGGGAAATTATGCAGCGTATAAAAAAATCCCAAACTTATAACTTCCCAGAAGCGTTTTACTAATTAATTATCGGCGAGGAGGGGGAAAAAGAAATACTGAAAGGGCAAATTTTCGAACTAGTTTTTGTCGTCGGCCCAGCGGCTGGGACCACACACGTCGAAAGTGGCCCACAAGAACCTCGGTTCATAACTCTTGAGAAGGGGGATGCTCCTTCCTTTTTGTACCTATTCGTAACGGTCGCTCTTAACCAAGTCAAAGTGACGTTAATGCCGTCCGGCGTCCGATATTATACCTCGCGTTCACCGTTCTTTACAACCGAATGAGGCAAAGAAAATGGGAAACGGAAATCGCAATTTGTGATTCTTTTTCACTTTACGTAGGAACATTTAAACCGAACGAACACCTTGGAAATTAGTGACCCACCCATCCACTCCATTATCCCACTGTAAATTAGAAACTTTTTCATAAAAAAAACGCCAAGCGTACTACAATTTTAAAAATGAATATTCCTGAAATATTTCAATATGTCAATATATATACAAAATGGCAAAAACATTTCCTAAACTAAAAAATAAAAAAAAAACCGTGGCTTGATTTTCATATTGATTCAGTGACACTGAAATTGACTATGCTAGTTGGTGCCCTAAACCTTAATTCTTATTTCGCATTTCACGATAATTAACTTTCGCTCGGAGATTTACAGTGAATTAATTTAAATATTTTAAAATGCTCCGATCTGCGGAATGTAAAACAGTAGTTCAAACAGGAGTTCCGGTATTTGACAACGTTCCTCGGATAGCCAACATATGTCTTGTAAGACTCACTTCACACACATATATATATATATATATATATATATATATATATATATATATATATACAGAGTTTAATAATAAGCCAATAGTGTGTCTCTTCTCGCTATTTAAGAGCGGAATGCGATAACTAAATGTCACTAGGAAACGGCGTCTATTTTTAATGCTGTGCTCAATCACCTCGCGCGCTCTCTCAAGTTACCCGCGCCTACGTGATTGACATTTGGCTCGCGGAGGAAAGTTCAAGGACTTAGATTATCGGGAGGGGAAGTAGGAAAAAAAAAGAAATTATTAATATCCGAGCGTTAATTGTGAGGCGAATCGATCTCGTGTGTGTGTCTGTGTTCGAAGCCGATTGTAAAAGTCGGAAACGAGAATTTATCGGCAGATTTCAATTCAAAGGATCGACGGCTTGAATTTAAAAGGTCCAGGTTGCGGTTTAAGACAGTTTATTCTCTCTTCTGGTTTCATAAAAATTAGCGTCAGCACTAATTTATTTCCTCTTCATCGTGTGCTCAGTCTTGACATTAGTTCCTACCCTCGGTTCCAAGTTTTGTCCATTCATGTTTACTCGAGTAACAAGGTACAACTAACAACAAAACAGTGACTATCTGGCGACTGTCATCTGACAAAACAAAACAACGCAATACAACGCTTGTATGGCGATATCCGGAACTACAAACTATAACACTACCAAAAATGAGACAACTTCGTCAATTAGTTTGCAAGTTATATGCAGTGGATAAATTTTTTTGGACCCCTCTGTATATATATATATATATATATATATATATATATATATATATGAATAATCTTAATATAATTTGCTTTTAAAAAGGGAGGAGCGCTTACATCGCACCCGGTTCAACAGTGAATAGTGATGCAAATCCGGATTGTAGTGCGGAGGACTGTTTTATGACCCCATCCTGTTGTGAGGGCCACCTGCACTACGGGGCACTCGAACCATTTCCCCCGACAATAAAAGGTATTGATATCGCCGGGAGGAGGGGCACGTGCCTCTCAATAGCCGGATTAGGCCACGCCGGCATGACTCCATTAAACTGCCGGTGATATATATATATATATATATATATATATATATATATACACACACATATACATATTGAGGGTGAGAGGGGAGGGAGAGAGGGAGAGGGAGAAAGAGACAAGAACCGCACAATTGGTTCGAGATTAATTGTGGAGGCAATAAATTATTGGGCACAGTTTTGAGGCCAGCTGCAATTTTGAGACCGGCTCGCTATCATTAAAAGCCGGTGTCGCATAATCACGCACTATGAACTTCTAACCGCTAAAAAAAAACCTTAAAATTTTACAAGTAAAATTAGTTCAATAATTAAATCACTCGAAACCGATTAAATCGAATATATTACCTAAATTTTGTAAACCATATCTCGGTTTGGAATCTCATCGCTCTCCCCGATTTATCCCGTACTGCGCTAGATGCACTTACAATGACCGTATATATCGGACCTGTTCTGGATATTGCCTACAATATAACTATGTCGGCTAATATAAGCGTATTTATATCCATAGACATTAGGACTCAATTAGTTAAAATAATAAAATTAACGACTTCAGTAGTGCAAATTTCTTTTCCTGCGACACTCACGAGTTTTATATGTTTCGATGGTACAACAGAATTCGGGTTCGAATCCCGGTGGTGGGCCGAATTTTTCCTGAATTAGAATTTTTAACCGAATAATCGAGAGGACAAACTACAGGGAAAACCTTCAAATATAAATTATATTATTATTGTATAACTTAAAGTTCTATAGTTCTATAATGTTGAAATTTGATTGTCCCTAGCGAAACGGCCTTGTTGGTTGTCTTTTTCTGAAATTTCAATTAAGCAGAGTGAGGGCATTAGCAATTCTATTACCTGTCTTCAATAGCGGCTAGCGTTTAAGCCTCGTTTAGGCCGCCGGCTGTGAAGAGACACCGGCGTTCCCAGAAGTGATAAACAGTGGCCGGGGCAAAAGGGTTTCGTGAGAGGAGTCAACCTGCCCTATTAGGCCTTGCCCTTAACCACATGACCGCCGCGGCCTTCCTCCCCAGTCATATTTAAGACGGCCGGCTCGAACGCGATAAATTCCCGTTAATAACTGGGGTCGAAGCGCGGAGAACGCGGGGCGAACTTTCGAGCTTCCTATCGGTGTGCTTCGCGCCGCTCGAACTTGATTGATGGCCCCTTCCGAGACCTCTAATGGATTGTCACACGGCGAGCAACAGTAATCTAATTCCCTCTGACCTTTTATCGAAAACGACGACACACCGACTCATACATTTGTGAACGTGATCTGGACTGAAGTCACGGCCCATCGAACACCATAATTCTACATCATAAATAAAGATATTATGAGAAAATGTTAACTATTAAACAAACTGTATTAATTAACCAACGCGTCCAAGTGCGACTCGGTATCGTTGACGGAATTCTACTGAAGAAGGCGAGAATTCGGGGTAGGAGGAGACAGAATAATTCTGAAAATTGCGGTAAGCCGAAACTAGTCTTCGATATTGCGGTTTTGGCTTTGCGCCGTACGTAAGTCGGGCGCCTAACCATTTTTGGTACCGAGCTACTTAAGGTGACGAATCTTCGTTCCAATTCGTCTGACAGTGTTCACCGTTTTTCAATTATTAAACTATCCGAAATACAGGAATGCCTGGTTAGTGCGAATAAGCGATATCCTTGATATCGCACTATATTGCATTAATTCGAAATCGTACTATTCAAACTCGATAATCAATGGAAATAATTATGATGAATCCCGAAGAATATTTTTAAAAAAGTCAAAATGTTCAAACAATGCATAATTCTGGAATTATTTAAACTTTATTATATGTAAAAAATGGTTTTCGTCCTTAACGAAACGGCAAAAATTGTTGCCCATTGATTACAACACTTCAAAACTGCACTAATCAAAGGTTTCCTGTAAATCCCCAAAAATGACTACTACCGCTACTGAAGATGGCGAGCAGCAGAAACCGGTCTAGCAAAAGACCAAACCAGTGAGAGGAGACAGAAATCTACAGTTTTCTGTTGGTTTCTGCCTCCCCGAATAATTTTTCTAGGCCCCACAGCGTACCGAAGTAAGCTCGCGCCTTAACAACCGATAGTAAGTATGTTACTTATTTTTCTCCAATATAGTGTGAATGCTCCTACCTGTGATGGTGGTACTGTTGATAGTGGGAGTGCCAGGGTTCAGTTGTGGTTGGACAGTGGTACATTGACTCTGTTGTCGTATGGTACGGGTCCCCGCTACTGCTACTGCTCGAATTGCTGTTCCAGAACGAGGGGGGGAAATTGCGAGACGTCATCGGCGACCAGTCTGAAACAGATATAAAGCCTAGAAGATTCTAATATCTATTAATACTTCAGTTCTATCACATAAAATTATTGTCATCATATTATGAGAGCCTAGTATGCTAAACCAAGTAATGACATGTCAGTAACAGTGTCGCCGGTGTCCCAGAGTGATGTTTTCTCGATGTCCTATTTGTATTCATAGAAAAATAAAGTTATTTGTATCTTGTATAATTAAATGAAACCAACGTTTCATTTTTAATCATCATTATTACAATTCCAGAAGTAATCAATTTGTCATCACAAGTCAAAAAGGGTATCCTATATATAATTACTGTTAATAAAGCTGAATTATAGCTTAATTATTTTTAAATATAAAATTTCCAGTCTTCCTAACAGAAGCCTATCAGAAAATTAATTTTTAAGTCCTAAACAATTTAACAATTAACAATTGAATTATTTATTGTATATACTAAAGACAAGTAGATATTTCTTTCATCGGTACCGTATCGATCTCACAGTGCGCAAAACATATTTAGGCCGCATGTATCATCTAGGTGTACATTCATAGTAATATTAAAAACAAATGGGACTGAAAAATGTGCAATAAATTCTATTGCGCTTTAATATTCATAGGGATTGGGCAACATTCTGCATCATCTTTTGCATAATCGACTATCAATGAATAGTCATACGATATGAATATGAATTTGTAGATATGAATATTTGAATACCAATATCGACGATATATACTGGTATTTATATTATTCAGCCAGAGACAATTTGTGTAGGAGCACGGACGAAGCAGTCCGAGGAAGAGTGAAAATTTATTAAAATGATTTGCATTGGTCGTTTTATTGCTGCTAGGAGTCAAAGCAAAGGTAGAACCAGCAGAATACTATTTAATGGCTAACAAACTCTTTAAACTTTTATTCTCGCGTTCATCTAGAAAATCGTACATTTTTGGTGCTATCTCAACTGTACGGGGTATCGATTCTTTGACTTTATAGTAGAGGAAGAGGTCTTCCCTCTGCAAGGTTTCATCCGGCGTCAATAAACAACGCCTCCAATGAGAAGAACCAAGAATACTTTGCTGAAGAAGTCCCTGTACTGCCTGCGTTTACTTTATTTGGTACAATTTCGAAACCGTAGGTTTCGTTTGGATGTTTTTTGGGCATCTCCACTGCACTGTCACTGTCACTTGTATACAGCGAGAGGAGACAGAAACACTCGGAATCTACGGTATTCCAACCCCTCGCAGACCACAAAACAGGTATTTTAAAATGATTTCGGAACCATTACGACAGATTTCGCTTAACAATAAACATTCTTATTATCATGCCGGTATTATGTTAAATTCTTAGTTTCGGGTATGGTGTGTCGACGTTTCCGGCTCCGTTCGGTCCTCAAGATGTAAACACCCTGTTCGCCCTCGGCCCCGTATTAATAAATAAAATGACAATAAAAAGCTGTATAATTTATAGAAGTCGAGGTGGCCGGCATCAGATACGTCAGTTAGCCGTTGGGACAATGCGGGTATTCCGCTAGCGTTGCCCGGCAGATGAGTCGGAAGATATCTGAGAGCCCGGTTAAGGAAGTGGAAAGAGCTAGGCGCTCCCCGGGCGGTTACAAAAAGCCCTCGGTGAACACGCCGCATCAAGTGAACACCGCGATACGGAGGATAATCCCGAATTCGGAAAAGGAGAAGTTTCTCCTAGCTCTACTCTCTCCATTGAGAAGGAGCAAAATGAACTTCTATATAATCGCCCGGACTATTTTCCGATTTACTAGACCGGTTTCTGACAAAATTAGTAAAAATATGAAATAATAATGAATATTGTAAATCAAATACGACCTATTGTACGACAATAGTCATACCGTAGTTTTCGTGTTTCTGTCTCCTCTCGCTGGTTTGGTCTTTTGCTAGACCGTTTTCGGCTGCTCGCCATCTTCAGTAGCGGTGTGTCACTTTTGGCCCTTTGGATGTTTTTCGGGCATCCTCACTGCCCGACTGTCACTGTCATTTGTACTGTGGCGGTTGTCTGTTTGTCGTGTGTCAAAGTGCCAATAGTGAAGATCCGCTACTGAAGATTCGGCGAGCAGCCGAAACCGGTCTAGCGAAAGACCAAACCGGCGAGAGGAGACAGAAACACGAAATCTACGGTATTCCAACCCCTCGCAGACCACAAAAGGTATATTAAACTAGACAAGTAATATTTTAGACAGATTTTTTCTTACAAAAACAATCTAGGCGCATAAGTATGTCGGTATAAAAATATAGATTCAAATCCCTATTAAACATGGTATAATATTCGGAACATAGCTTGAAGTTTATTTTCAGAAAATACATTAATCCTTTCCATTAGGCTTAATGGGGGGAGGGGGAGAAAAAGGGAGGGCAAAAAGAAAGAGGGGGAGAGAATGACATAAATTGGTGTGAGAACTTAAACTTGAAGTGAGAGAACCTCTTGCTGGATATAGGAGATTGCTTTTCAAGGCACTCCCCCTGCCCACTTAAGGGGGGGGGATTGGATTATTTTAAGGACTTGCTATTAGAGCGGTTAGCTTCAAGTCGTCGTCTTAACCAAATTGTCCCGTACTATTAATTTAACGCCACCGAGCTCTGCCTTTAACCGAGACCGTAAATAACGGATGCTTCAGACTATTACCCTTGTATTTATAAGACACTCTACAGTAATTTCAGCTGTTTTTTTAATAAATGTTATATTCCCGTAATAAATTGACGGAACAAGGTGGCTTGCATCCTTCATGAAAACGTTACAAGAGCTTTCAGGTTTAATATACCACTCTTTATTATTCCCTGTTTTCAAATACTAATACCCTCAGATATTGATGCACTGTAATGATATAACTATGATTTATGGTAATACGCGTAGCGGAAACACTGAGACCTGAAATACGTAATTGTGTGTACGCAAAGAAATGTATTCGAAAGGTGGTTTGCTTAAACTTTGTAATTTGCTTTTATCAACTGAATTCACAAGTTTATTTCCTCATATAGCGAAATATTAAAATTATTAGACAAAAATTATGAAATCGAAGATAAATTATTTTGAAATCAAAGCTGAAATTCGTGCATAAGTCAGAAATAAGGGTATTTAGCAAATATTTCGGACATACACCAAACGATTATGTGAATGTTGACATTCACCGGTGAAAGTCGACAGTCTCCAGATTTTGGTGTTTCACCGTAACATATATGTATATATATGTGTATATATATATATATATATATATATATATATATATATATATAACAGAAGTAGACGGGAGGGATGTTATTTAACTAGCCGGGGTGGGTGAGTTAGCTGTGGTCGCGGTGGCGCTATTCCTTCGGCCATTGTCGACATTCCTGGAAGGCCGCCTAAAGAACGCCTCTTCCCGACCGGCTTATTGTTTTATTTGCATCTCCCCTTTAATTGAATTTATTATATCCCATAAGAAGACACGACCGGTTTTCTCCCGGGGACTACCGCGACGTGGCTCCCTCTGTCTCCCAGAGACTCGACCCGGTAATAACTTCGGTTACAGAGCGGCAATATCGGCTTTACTTTAATCGTACTCAAAACGTATTCACACTACACGCCAATTTAAACGATTGTCATAGATCACCAAAATGACCTTATAACCTAGTTATAGCATAATACAGGTTGTTAAAATTAAAACGCACAGAAAACGCTAAATTATAAAACATTTTTCTTTTACCAATAATTAATTCTGACCGTCACGACTGGATACCTCATATGTCAAAAACGTAATCTGCGGTAACATTCGCTTAAGTCAATTTAAATTAATTTCAAATTAAAATTACCGTCGTAAAATATGTAATAATTTATAAATATTCTTTTTTTTAATGAACAAATAGCTCTCAGGCATGTAGGTTAACTGTAAATACAAGTAGGGCAATTTAATTAACCGAGTTTCTTTTAATCGCTTTAAATATAAACCGATTTAAATTCCATTCCCGACTATCGGAATTAAGTACCGATGTTATGTTGTAATAATTTCTCCTTTTTTTGTGCGGGGATTAATCATTTCAGAGTTTTTATCTTGCCGTTGGCGCACAGCCGTGAAAATATGCCACCGAAATAGTTTTCGCGTTGCGAAGGCGGATTCCGCGCGTTTCGCTTTCATTTCCGACGAATGCCAATTACGTCGGGTACACGGCCTGTCCGATCGTAAAATTAACGCTGAATAATTTAACGCAATAAAAACTGATCATTGTTTTGAAAAATGGTAAATAATTGTACCGAAACTCCGGGATAATCCGGGAATAAAAAGAAGGCATGAACTTCTTTCAAAAATTTGGAAATATATTTTTTGAAAAAATCGATATAATATTCTGGTCGCGACAATCCGTTTCATTTTAGGTACCAATGCGTCAACCCGGGTTCGAATCCCGGTGGTGGCCCGAATTTCCCTCCAAGTGAAAATTCCAGCGAGAGAGGAGCTCATAAACTCCCGTAATACTAATTAGAATTGTTAACCTTTCGACTGGAAGGCAGCGATTCGCTTTCGGCCCCTATAAACGGAGGAGGTGCTCTTCCATAAAAACCAGATTGGCACCAGTTTAGCGAAATGAATTACACGCAAGAAATACGAACTTACCAGTCGCAAGACCTTATTCGTACCGGCTGGCAGTAAATCTTGCAGTGTAATTGAAGCCGCTTCCCGTGAAATAATCGAGACGCCAGATGGCCGAATATTGGCTCACGATTATCCGTCAGGGAGGTACGCTAAACTGATGTCACTTAAATTAAAATCCGAATGAAATTTTGCGTTCAAAAATGTCCAAATGCTAATTAAACTATCTCATTGTAAATCGATTGGACATAAGTGATTTCCCCACATACTAATTTTTTCCACCAGTAGAATTTCGACCGTTATAATTTTTGTCACGTTTTAATCTTTAAAATTATTTCTAAAGTACATTTATGTGGAAAGTTTTTTTTTGGTATGGAATTTTTCGTGGAATGTCATGCTGAGTATATCCTCGTGCGATATTCTCGTCTCCAGTCGCCAGACTTTATTATAGTTTTTTAGTGACGGTAGGGAAAACGTCGCAGAGAGAAAACTTTACTTTACGCTGAGAAGTGTCTCAAAGAATATTCTGAAGCACGCTGTTATCACGAGGTTTCTTCAGGTTCTATCACCCCATTTCCCAACAACACACTCAAAGCTCCCGGGGACGACCAAGCAATTATTCCAAACTAATTATAAATTGGTATAAATTTACTGAAGGGACTTTAACTGAGAATATAAGACAATCAAAAATGTACATCCGCCAACAATGCACAATTTATTGAATATTCAGACGTAACAATGACAACCCTACGAGCTGATGAAACCGCAATAGGACAAAATAAGTGTCGGGTCGCACAAAATCCTCGCGGAACCACCTAATATTTAAACAACTACTTATTAAACCTTATTAATTTTGTTACTCGAGAAAGAAAGGGAGCGATTATAAAGGCCGGCGGGTCGTAAAAACCCACTGCGTTCGGCCTCCGAAAGTATGTCGCGCTGTTTAGTGGGCACATCAAACTAGCCGACTGTGTCCCCGGCCCAACCGTTAAGATCTTAACAGCGGCTTTCGGAAATGCCGGGCGAGAGCGCCGAGGCACCGACCTTGCGCTAAGGACGTTCGGGATGAGGAAGAGGAGGAGGAGGAGGTTTCTCGAAATTCGGATCCCCCCCCCATGAACATTCCCCAGGACATTCCTGAACCCGGTTCCGGGTACGACGGGCGGCGGCATTGCCCTCGGACAGGGGAAAAGGCGACGATTTTCCCGGCCACTAATTTTCGCAATCTTCTGAAATATCGTCCCCTGTGACTCAGAACCGTGTATAGCAGATCGTTAACATAAATCGAGTCTCATAATACTGCTGATGCAAGTGATTAGCTGGGTGTGATTCACACTGTCCACGATTCTCACAGTTTTATATACATTTTCTCACCATTTAAATCCAATTCTTTATTTATTTTTGTAATTTGTCCCTTTTATCGACTGTCTCGTCTAGATAAATCAAGTGAAGCCATAGAAAACAAATTGCCAAAAAAATATCGACATTATGGCCAATACTGTTTCTCTCACTTAGAAGCATATAACACTGAGTATTATAAAAGCTCAATATAATTTGTCTACACGAAGACATTTTTCTTTTATTAAGTATTTATCAGTAGCATTCTCAAAACTCTTCTTTTTTCAATTTTTCTTTCTTGATTTGAGCACCTGATTTAATGACGGGGAAATTCTAAGACATCTATTACATAAAACTACTAGGCGATCACGAGAGTGATGATATTGTTTAATGGATACGTTAATGCTAACGTAATTATATTTGGAATTTTCCGGATTTTATCATGTTCCTCACGATAACCCAGGTCCGGATCCCAACGCGGACTGAATAGTCCTCAGTTCGAACTTGTACTAGTTAACGTCAACCTTTCGAAATTGATACAGTTAAAAACAAACGTTGACGGTACAAGTTGGGGGGCGCCTAGTGAAAAAAACGCCAACCCGCCTGTCTCTCTCGTATCGACAGATGCGCAGGAAACAGTTCCTCGCAGGCCCCCGCACCCCGCCCTCCCGGCCACGGTAGCAGCCACAATCGTCACGAATCGAATTCGGGTTCGAACTAATTATACAATTTCACCTGCTCCGGTGAGACACTCGCGACGACGGCGACGAAAGGGCAGGAGAAGAAACGGGAGAGACGAAAGGAAAGAGCGGGCAGAGGGAGACAAAAAAGAGCGATGTATCGGGTAAACGCGCCGGCGGGTGTCGATGCTATCTCTCCGGGGGAGAGAGAAAGAGGGAGAGAGAGAGAGAGAGAGAGAGAGAGGAGGGTGACCCGGGTGGTAGAGAGAGGGAACGAGAGGCGGGGGACCTGCGACGTCGCTCTTCTCCTCTCATCCTTCGGCCCTCCCCGATCAATTATCCGGTTTTCCCACGGGCCGTTTATTGTCTTATGCCCGGGCGGCGTCCTCCTCCACGCCCGTTGTTGTAAAGTGGGCAAACTTGCATGTTTTATGGGACCGGTCGCCGGCTCACATTTATATTGAGTGCTCCCGGCCTCGCTTTGTGGCCCGCCCGACAGGTGTGGACGGGGCCCTCTTTTCTCGCACCGACCAGAAACCGTTCCACAACCGAAATTTTGCGGCTTTTATTCCTTTCAGCCCTGGCCTCAGTATCGTTCCCGATTAATTATACTACGGACCACCTCTTCTGTTTAAAAACTTTGAAATTAGTCCAAAAGTAAAGGTTAGCCCAACCAGTCACCAGGCAGTAGTGAGAGCAAAGCTTTTACATTGATACAAAAAGATAGTAAGTAAACAGCAACAAAGGTACACCTTAATAGTTTAGATCTGAAAAAACCCGTGACGATTTTCTTGTAAGCAGTCGGCCCCTGAACACCGTTCTAAGAACTAATCTGACGGACTAGGCCAATTATGGCACACGCAACATTCTGCAGGACGCCGTCAGTTATATCGCACGCCGCTATAACTCACGATGAAGCACCTTCCTGGATATAGCACTCTAGTAACCCACTGGAGTTCCCTGAGCGCCCAGGTAATTCGCAGGGAGGGTTTACTCGGAAAAGATTTTATCACGAGAGGAAAATACACAATAGACATTCGAAATTATCAATCCCGTTTTCAAATTTCATCGTAAATCGGTTCTCTCGATAGAGGACGGAAAAGACGCTGTCCCGTTTGAAGTGGACGGGAGCCTTGGGGACATATTCTCGTTAGTACGAAAAAGGAAGGGCCCGGTAGAGGCTGAGGGAGGGGAAGGGCTCGTAAAAGCCGGGGAGGGCCGGCTCCGAAAGTGGGCCACTCGAGCGCGAGCCACTGCCAACATGATGGACTGGTTGTGCCTTCGGCCGCTCGTTACTTATACGAGCCCCGGCCCCGGCCTCTAACTTATATCTTTCCGTGCCCCGCTCACAGGTGTTTAGTGAAAACACGACCGGCATTAAATATCCCCCCCTCTCACTGTTGGGGCCGGGTCGAAACGGTGGCGATAAAGAAGCTACCGGACCCGACCGGTGACCCGCACAGGTCCGCCGAGGGACATTTTCAGGTTTTGTAGCCCCTGTTATAATACCGTTTATACGCTGCAGTCCGCCCTATCGGAAAATGTTTTCGACGAACTCCAACGCACCACTGTCATTGTAGCATCCCACTAGAGTGACGGGTACGTATCCGGAAGAGACCTCATGACATTGTCCTTCGCAAGAAGGATGATCCACTATTTCCGGCCGAAATAAAGAGCACGGTCCCTCCACGTAGAGGATAGGGTGCATTCCCTAGCAAACATTCGCGATAATCAATTAGTTATTAAGAACCTACCTCTAGGCACTAAACTGGAAACTTCAGTTTAGGGCAATTTTCTAGCTATCTACAGACTTACAGTGCCAAAATAAGGAGGCGTTCCCTAAAAGTCGTTACATCAATTTCGGAATAAAAATTCCTTAGACTATATATTCACTTCTTTATGCACTAACCAATGCAGCGACGTATTAAACATCGCAGCAACGCCCTTCAGCAACGCGGACAGCAACGTAGTTTCGGCCGCCTACGAAGTATCCTATCAGCACTGTCACTTCATTCCTGCAGTAATCGGACAAAGTAGAGCGCGGCGACAGGACGAGTAATCGCCTGGTTCTGTTACGCATCACTTTCTCATAATTCCAACGTCATATCTAATTCAATAATCATGCTTCCAATGTTGAAAAGTGGGCACAACGAGGTATGCAAGCGGTGGCCGGGTATCCGATCATCGGAGGCCTCTTGAAGGGGACATAAGATGAATAGTAACACGAGCGAGGTTCGCAGCTCGCAGGTTGAGTTTGTAGATCGCATGACCGATGGTCTTTCTGAATATCCTCACAAGGGGCATGTCACATCTGTGTTTCTCCGGAATTAATCGGTGAGTCTCAAACCTCTTTTATCGAGTACCGCCTATTGGTGCCAATATTTTAACGCCATAACGCAACTCAAATTTCTGACGAAAGGTATACACGAATTAGTTACGCGGTTAAGCCGGCAATTAGAAGCCGTCTCATTTTCGCGACCTCCCTTCCATTCCAACACTTCGCGAAAGTCGGTCGATAAATTAGCGATTTTTTTTCTCCCCATTTTCGAAACCGGGCGGAAATTATAACGCGGTAAATCTTCTGAGGCGCGAGGCCGGAACATGTTTAATGTCACCCCGGGGAGTGTAATATTAAACCCCGACCCGTCGGGAGAAAGTCCCGCCGTAGCTTATACGCTACATGTTGCGGAAACGCGCGTTTCGTTCCAGAAAAGGTCGTTCTAATGCCGATGAAGTCACACAGTCTAACGCGGAGTAAAGGCACCTTGTCAATCGGGCAGCCTGATTCGGCCTGCCTTTAACCTGACGAAGATCCAATTCTATGAGAATATCATTCCGCGGCAACATAGACCGCTGCAAGGAACAGAAACATTACGTAATTTTCATTTAACTGTGTACAGACGTTGCTGACATTATAAACAGAATGCTACTGACGGTAGCGAGGAGTAAGGATCGAAACAAAGTAAGTTCCACCCAACTATTTCATCCCGAACATACATAACTATAGTAAGTATCGTTTTGGCACACACACAGTGCGTTAAGCGCCTTGCCTCATTATTATCTAGGTTACTTCTTAGAATGGTATTCTAGTATCCGGGCTTCTGAGAAGTGATTCCGCCGCTGATTGGATCCTGTTTGCTGAATTTAAAAGACATTTAGCGGTTGCGAGAAACCGATTTTAGCGTAACGAGGAAAAACTGGAGGACATCCCATAAATTCTCACCGCACTACTAGTACACAACATAGGACCCAAGTAATACAACAAAGACATAAACATTTGTTATGGTACAAACAGATTGTACCAACTTCCACCCCGGCGAATACCTAAAACCAGTGGTTTCCAAGTTTTTTAGATTAGCATTTATGAATTCGCATGAAACGCATACTTCAATGCTCGCTATCGCTTGTGGATACGATTACTATCTCAGCTTCGGCTTCACGACCGCAAGTTATCCGACTCCAAGTCTTCCCGGCTCCAGTTTCCGTCCTCGTGTACGCTGCGATTGGAGACGGCCTTTCCGAAAACCGGTCCCCCTAGAGAGGGCGGTACTTTCTCGAACGACGCGAGTGAAACATCTTTCGCCGATCGGTATTGAGAGCGACGGCTTTTTTTTTCTTCTTTCTGTGCACATTCTATCGTGCCAACAAGATCATTGGGAAAGGATCTAACCGCAGAACTGTAATCGTCCGCCGAAGGCCCCTGTGTTAACTCACATTCACTCAGGACCGATTCAAAACGGAAATTAATTAATAAATTTTGTCCGGAGTGGATCAGCTTGCCAATTGCAATTTAATTTGGGAAAGGTCGATGGAACTGAAAGTCTGTATTCGGGCCTAATGTCCGAAAGGGCTGCATAAATTCCTTATAACGACTGATCTAACAGAGGCCCAAGCGTGGGATGCCGATTTGTTGTTGGTGTTGTTGATTTACCAAATGATTGGCTAAATATTGACCGAATAATGAATTTTAACATTTCCGTACAGGAAATACGTAAGCGCGTAAGGTCGTTTCGGTTTAAAATCCGGCCCCGATGCGCTTTTTCATAGCAGCATTTAGCGTTTGAAACATTTAAAGCGGTCGGCAGAGAGGCATATTTACAAATTGGGTCCGACCGCAGGGGGACCGCAGGAATGATCCAGCCCCGAGGTCGATCTCACCAATTCGCGCTACTTTCTCTCTCGGCTGTGGCTCGCGTCCCACTCCAACATACCACCTCTGTCACAACCAATTGAACACTCCAAGAACTCTCATACCCATTAATATATCTCTATATTTTTTCTGAAATTTATTATCAAGTGGGATTCCTTAAAATGGAATCCCACCATCGGTCCCACCATTGGTAGTTAGTTCTACTACTGTTCATCGCGATAAAGAAATTCGGAAGTAATGAAAAATTCCTTTAAATCGGACGTCGAATTTCCTATTGATGATAGAATAATTGAACTGCCTTTCCAGTCCAATTACGAATGTAAACTGAATCTCCAGTGTATTCCGAAACCAAATCAAATTATGAAATTGTTTTCCGGTTAATTTAAATAATTCAAAAACAGTTAGCAGGATTAAAGGGCTAAAATAGTCCCAGGATGTCGCCCTCCTTCTTCCCATAGATCATCTTCGTGACCGACTAGCCACCACTGTTATATCTGCTTCCGAGCAATACGATTATGGTCAATTTTTACGCAGCAATATGAGGTCACTCCGTTTTGTCCGTAATTTACCTCAGGAATAACGTAGATTTCGTGTGTGTCTCCTCTCGCTAGTAGACTCGCTAGTGTGACTCCTCTGTCTTTAGACTAAATAGCGGTGTTAGTCACTTTGGATATGTTTTGGGTATCCTCACTGTACCGAATACACTGTATACAGAAACACCCGAAATCTACGGTATTCCAACCCCTCGCAGACCACAAAACGGGTATTCTAAATTACCTCAGGAATCTTATAGACTTGTATAGATTGCATGGCCGATTGAAAGTAGCCCGACGTAGATATAAAGTTAAAATTTGGTGCTCTAATGATGTCCCAATACTTATTCGGGTGCTCATATTATTCTCGTTTCAGTCTGACTACCCAGATGCGCTTAAGCTCTGCCTTCTAAATTCGTTAAATGGCCCTGTTCGATGGAAGGCCTGTCACTTTCCTCGGGGCTTTCCCTTCCTAGTTCCCCCCGTCGTCGTTTATTACCCTCCTTCGGCTATCCCCTTACCATCTGAAATGCGCCCGGGTCGATAAAACAATGGGGACGGCTTCAGGTGTATTTCAGGGGGTAGGGGAGGGCTTGTCCCGGGGGTAACCACCCCAAAACAACCAGATTCGGTACCGGATAAGAGTGGGGTGGCGGGCCATAACTTATGTTCGGGTCCCGACGAAAGCCAACCCCCGGGGTCAAAATTTATGTACCTCTAACTTTTTTGTTTGGAGGACCCCGACGAGGCCTCCTTATTTGGGTTAATTGGCGGCTTGGAATTTGACAACTTCGCGACGGACTGTCCCGTTCCTCTTTTCGAAACTCCAGGTTCCCGTATTGTAAGACAATCGGTTGGGTTTACGCGTTATATATTTTATAAAAATATTTATTAAGCATTGAAACATGATTGTAGAACACCACAAACTACTACAGTAAAATCGGCAAATTATCAAACCACAGAGCGGAGACAGAGGATCTCAAGAGCCAAAAGGAGGCAAATTATATTTGACCGCATAATTCTTTATCCGCGACAGAAAAAAAAACCCGGATATATTGTCTGCTACTTTAATTTATTTCAACGTAAAACAATTATCATTCAATAAATAACGTAAGAACAGGAGGAGGATCGTATATCAGGAATCGCATAAATTACGGCGAGCGCTTATGAGACCGCACAGAATAAATCAAGCCCCCTCACCACCACTTTGAAACCTTAGTGGAACAAGTATTTGCGCATGATTTTATGCTGTAGGGGTACAAATATTGTTTTTTTTTCTTGTCAAAAATAATTATTATTTCGAAACCGAGCCCACACATTGGCTTTTTTCTTCGAGGGTTTGAATTAACGACCAGATGTAAGGCCCGAACAGTTTTGTTTACAGAGTTGGGGGGTGCGGGGGTATTTCCTCCTTTACACGCTCAGCAGCTGTAGAAAAAATAATATCCTAAATATCCCGATGTTTTGCGCACATTAGACAGCGCTTTTTCGCCGTTTAAGTTTAGGAAAAAGAGCGTTTACGAAACGATCGGCTGAAAGTCTTAAAATTTAGGTGAACGAATCACGAACGCAGCTCCGGGAATTTCCCCCGGTGCGTAATTTATCGGCCGTGTTGTCGAACGCCGACCTCGTCTGTCTGAAATTTCTCAGATATTTTTCTAAATAAATGTCAGTGCGAACAGGATGCCCCTCAAGTGTCCCATGTGACTGACACTGCTACTGAAGATGGCGAGCAACCGAAACCGGTAAAGACCAAACCAGCGAGTGGAGGCAGAACACGAAATCTACGGTATTCGAACCCCTCGCAGACCAACCACTATACTGCGTTTGTGTTCAATCTTTCAACAAATTTCTAGCAAAAAAATAATGAAAATGTTATATATCATGTTATAATTATCGGACTGTAGTGCTGGAGGGTTTTAAACTAAAAAGAATTTATCATTTGAAGTACGCCTGCTGTCGCTACCGTATGGCTAAGTCGGCATACCTGGGATACCTGTTACGCCCACGCATACCAATTGGGTTCTCTCTCTCTCTTTCTCTCCCTTCCTTTCAGCAGAAAACAGACATCAACAGGACAACTCGAATCAGTTTTTCTTTTTTCTCTCTCTCCCTCTCTCTCCCTCTCTTTCTCTATTCCGCTTCCTCTTTTTCTCGCCGCTTATTTGAATTGATTTTTTACAAGCCGACTAAAGTTCGCGTTTTGGTATCGCAGTTAAACAGACTTACATTGAATCAATGGAGTCGTACGCTGAACAGAAATTATCCCTATGTTTGTATAAATGTATTTCTCTCTGAACATTTACATTGTAATAATATTAACCGGAACAATAAAACTGACGAATTATTTATTTCAATAGTTTCCATCGTTGTCATAGTGCTGGCGTAGTAACACGGTATAGTAGTTTGTATTCAGTACACAATTTTCACCGAATAAACCCACTATATACACACACCCAACCTATACTAAAAAACAAGAATTTTAAAATATTGACAGAAAATATATTTAATTCCCCGGCTCTGGTTATGAAGTTTGGCGCCTAAATTAATGACACAGGGAATATTTACTTCTGGCTTGGGAACTCAAAAATTGTTTCTATATAAAATGTATTTTTCGCACATCCCGACTTTGAACACAACTGTTTATAAGGTAATGACCGACTTCTCATCGAGACCTTCACCGAGAGAGGACATCCCGTGAACGTTACAACTTTCTGTACGTGCAGTCATGTACAACTCGTAAATTGTAATCCTAGTCAAACAAAAATCTAATGAAATTCTGACCTGCAGCTTCAGTATTTACAAGCAATCGATGAAACGAGGACACACTGGCCCCAGCATGCTTATAAAAAAATGTATCCTACAGATGGCTCGCCTTTTACTATTAATCTTTTATTCCTTATTTATATAAAAACTAAATTATTCTTGGCCTCAAAAAAACGAAATAGGTAAAAAATTCGATCTAAGTTTTACGGCGAAATAGTCGAGATGCCGGCGACTTTCACTAGACAGATGTCTAAATTAACATATTTAATTATAGTCCGGTATATGTTATGGGGTGTAAGATCACTTGGTTGTTCATAAAATGATCTTCCAATTGATCGACTACCGTTTACAAGCCTAGTTTACTGACGAGGGTACCGAACCGGATCGGTACCTGTTCCGTTCAAGACCGAAACCGAGTAGCCGAGATCACGCACGCGATAGCCGAACGTTCGAATTAACATTTCGTTCGGTCGGTCAAGACCGAGCCAGTTTCGACCGAGGCAATCGGCCGTTGCATCTGCGGTCGGAAAGTCACCAATTTGTAAGGGGATAAATCAGCGACATAAGTCAGAGGGTTGGACGCCTTCCTCCTAAATGCTTCCATCGTTAACCCGACTCATTGTTACTTTTTGTCCTCCCTGGCTCTCTCAACAGTCCGTATATATATATATATATATATATATATATATATATATATATATATATCCCCCCAACTAATCGCAGGTAAATCAGCGGGGCCGATACCATCCCCGGGCGTTTCTATCCTTACAGGCCTCGAGCCGGTCGCCTATATTCGAGTAATTCGTTAAAATGAACTCGTTCAGAAATTTTAGAAAATATTTTGTTTTTTTAACACCCCATTTCCCGGGGCAACATATGAGGACTCGACCTCTGGTCATACATCCGATGGCATTAAAATATTTTCAATTCGATTCCGAAATACCCTAGCCCATGATCGGACTTATCCTATACATTTCAATTTATTTGTTGCCTAAATTTTAATAAATGAAGAATAAATAAGTGGACCTCTAAGGAATACTGGTACATATGAGAACATGAGTTTTTCATTCCTAATAATAATTCATTTGTAAACCCCTGGCGAGTCACCCTGCGTACTGTGATCAAGAATCGCTAATTGATAGTGTTGATATTAGAAACGCAAAAATAAAATTTATCTAAAAATCTGCGAAAACTAATATTTCGCCCAAGATTTATACAGCTCGAGCGCCCTTATTTCAGTCCCACGGATTATTAAATTAATTTTCCTAAATTGCAATTTAGTGAGCCTCTCACTTTCTTAATTCGGCCGGTAAAAATTTCCGGACAGTTTCGGATGAAAACGTACGGCCATATAAGGCCCGAAAACACGAACTCGTGGCCGAACGGATTTAATTAAGAAATTAAACGAGGCAATCATTTATATGGGCCGAGTTTCGATTAAAAATTTCGCCGCGGTATGATATACGAAACGCGGAAGGAGGTAAGCCTAGGTTACCGTTAGTTGGGGCGTCTCTTGGGAACTTGCGAGGGGCAACGCGCTCGGAGAGATCCTGTTTTTTTTTTACCCCCAATCGTTTTTTTTTCTCGATTCGGAGAAATATTTTTTTTCTCTTCTCACAAAATATAATTCATCGGTCGTAAATTGGAGCGCGAGAGGAGGGAACAGGTGCTGCGGCGGCGCGCAAAAACACGCCTGTTTGGGTCATTAGGTCAGGATGAGCTGTATGTCATTCTTTCGGGACGGGAACAGGATTTATTTCAGGTAATTTCGATTAACGATTGCGGTTTCCGCGATACCAAACTCCTCCTCCATTTAAAAAGTACATAAATGGTTGAATTTTGCTATCGTTCCTGTTATCAAGAGACAGCATTGTCAGAAAAATAACTATTATACCTTGTGAGCTTGTGCTATGTACTTGAACTATAATACATCTCTTGTATAGTTTTATTAGCAATATTATATGTTATTATCTCGGAAATTAGGATTTATAGGCGAAATCGTTTAACGTGAAAACTCGGTTAACACAAAATAATAATCTAATCCTGACAATGTATAATATGGAATTTCGTACATTAGTTCTCTATTAAAATGAAACAAAAATCGGTCAGCACAAAAAATACTGATGTGGTGATGAAAATATTCCAGTCAATAATAAAAATAATTATTTTGTCAAATATAGGTGAATTTCAATGGTCGTACGAGTATAATATTTAACTCAGTTATTGCGACTTTAAAAGCAACGCAGTTTTTACATTAATTGCTTAAAGTGAAAAAATATTTCGTCCCGCAACGTCTTAACAGCAGTTAGTAAAGAGGACGCCACCTAGTGCGACAGAATAATTCGTACGAAAAATTGCGACCAATCTAAATTACGAATTCTTAAATCAGGTGTGGGAAAATTTCCTCTAGGTTTCCCCCTCAGGACTGCCCCGGGGACTTCTTGTTTTTCCTTTTTACTGGATCTTCCCGTCCGCGGCTATATAACTTATGACGTCCCTCGGACAGAACTTAGCGAATCTTTTTCCTTCGTTTTCGAGCGAAAGCACCCGGTCCCACCTCCGGTACCGCCGCTTGGGGTCGACGTCGTTGTCGGCGGCGGCGTTTGTGGAAGGAACCAACCATTTATGAGAGTTCTTCAAATTAGGACTCCAGTCATATATGTGTGTGTGTGTGTGTATATATATATATATATATATATATATATATATATATATATATATGGATAGGCAGAGCGGAGGGTTTTTGCAGTTCTTAGATTTCAGTTCGACGCCGGCGGACTTTTGAAACGGAGCAAAAACGGCAGCTCTCCGCTTAAATGGAGCCGGCCGTTCCCCATGCAGGCGGTGGGGAACAAGAAAAAAAAACAAAAACAAAATAACAAACTGTGATGTAGGCAAACCGCTCCCAGTATTAATCTCCCCGAAGGGATGGTCGGGAAGGGGGGTAAGGAGGGAGGACGGGCGCTATTTAAGAATCCGCACGTCCCCGACCTACGTCCCCGATGGCCACGTACGCGAAATTAATATCCGTCGCTAGTTCCTAGTTTAAAAGCCCGGATCGGGGACATATTTTCTACTGGAGGCAACCACGTCTACGTTTTTCGCGCGAGGAATGCCCCGACTGGGTTATGATTTCAGTTTAAGCCTCGAGTTTACGACCGCACTGTGTTAATAACGGGCCCCTCCTCTTGACTCTCTGCCGCGTGGACGACGAATTAAAGGGTCGCGGTAATTTACCCCAATAAGACGCGAAGTAATTAATTTCTGAATTCCCTTTGAAATACAACAACCCCGTTAATTCTAACCTATAAGGCAGTCTATATTTACGGTCCTTTTTTTGAAGTCCATTCCCTCAAACTGCCCGGCGACTGCTTCTTTAAAATTAGCATCTGAACTCATTCATCGGAAACGTTCGCGCTGCCTACTCAAAGTGGGAGAAATAACAAGGTGAACAGAACAGAGAAACATAAAGGTGAAAGAACAATGAGAGCATTTTGTAAATATTTTTTGGATTATGAAAGGGGCATGCCGGACGGGCGATTCAACCGGTGGGAAAGCTCAAAGATATCTATAAGAGCTAATGTAAAATCCATTAAACGCAGAGCGTTTTTGCTCTGTTCATTCATTGTGTTTGCCAGACATTACAGACGTACAGTTTTTGATTACTTTCAAAAAACAATACTCGGCTTGTAAAGGGGTATTTTACCCCGACTGGATCCACTAAACCAATTGATCTAATTTATCCCTCTCTAATGTCCTCGTGCGTAATCTTATCTTAGACATTTCGAAAAGGATCAACATTTAATTTCCACCTCTGTGTGTGTTTTATTGATCCTTCTTTTTAATATTCCACTTTCCGCTAATGACCGTCCATTTCTTTTTGGGGTTCTGTTTTTCATTCGGATAGCGTTTATCAGAAGGGAGATTACAAAGGGAACGAGAGAACCGAGTTAACGCTCGATACTCAGTCAACACGCTACGCAGCGGTGTTCCACCGGCCCTTTGTTGTCTTATTTATGCCCGCCTAATATTTCACCTTATATTTTATTTTATCCGGCACAATTCAGGATTTCGTTTGAATATTCTCTTTTCATGGGACTCCATATTCGAGTAAATCTTAGTCAAATCCAGTGACCATGTATTTTCGACGAATACGACTGATAATATAACTTCAGAAGTCCAAAGTTCAAATCAAACAATTTCTTTAAGGCTTCCCCCCAAACAAAGTTTCAAGCACCCGCAACTGATGCACGGTCGTTCTGTTAATATATGGAGCTGAAGAAATCTTCGGTGTTATTTTTTTTTCCTGTTCAACGCTACACCTCCGGTACTTCGGTCGGAAAGCATCGCATGACCGCGCCGTGCTCTCTCGTGTCCCCGACCAGTCAGGAAACGGGAGGATAAAAGGATCGATTCCATTTTGTTTTTTCCCACGAGAGTTGACCACTCCGAAAACAAAAGTGAATACAAACGGGGGGAGTTTCACGAAATGTTTACTCCTGTTGAATAGGGGCACACTAATACGTTGAATACAGTTTTAATACGGATAAAACAACATGGCTGAATTACCAACATATCGTGAAATCAAATAGGTACCGGACATTAGATACCGCATGATAATATGGATAAATGTATTTTTAAGTGATAGAATGATTTTTTGGTTCAGTCCAATCGTATAGCTCTCGACTTTTTTACAAGATGTATTATTCAATATTTTTTCCATAAATTAATTTCATTTTTATAGTTGTACTGTACTTGAGCGATCGCCCGTCTCCCAATCTGCGCTAGACCGGTTTCGGTTTACGTTCGATTTCCTGAACGAGGTGCGGACACGATGCCTCATCGGCAGCCGACGTGCTCACTAATTTACTCATTATCTAATGCCTAGAAATCAAAATTATTTATGTGAACTGAAAACCGCATCCACAATGTAAACTTCTGATATTAATCCGGAATAGGCAAACTGGACACTTTACCAAGTTAGGGCATCCATCTTTCGTTTGGGAACGCGGGGCACTGTATAGGAAAGAGACATTACAAGATGAGCGCTAAATGCTCGAGTTTTCGGTTCCGGGTTGTTAATTTCTTTTCCCCTGTTTTTAGCCAGCAGTTTAACCGCGGGTATTTAGGTCCCTCGGGAAGAGAGTTAGACGGACGGCCGGCCGGGGATATCGTAATTTTCGGAGTAAAAGTAGTCCCCCTTCATCTCGCCACAGAAAACGTCTTGTTTCTTCTGTGTGTTTCTCTATCTACCACCTCCTTTTTTTTCCCCGCTCATTTCTACTCCTCTAAATGTCAGGCTCGTAGCTCAGTGTTGGCCCCCTTTTTTTGAGCCCGATTTATTTGGCACCGGCCGACTTTAATCGCTCGATCGGCCGATTGCGTTTCAACCTAGTTTGAAGCCGCGGCAGTAAATAATGAAATGGGGAGAGAAGGAAAAAACCACCCATATATATATATATATATATATATATATATATATATATATATATATATATATATATATATATATATATATATATATATATATGCTCGCAACATAATCTGCATATGATTTTTCAAAAGGAGTCCCGATAACAGATTGCATTAAAACCGAAGACACGTTCATATAAAACCTCATTTAAATATGTGAAAAGTGTAGCTAACCAAGAATTCACAGATTAAAAATTCCACTGTATAGACAGTTTTATTCTGTAGTAACCGTTATTCTGAGTTATAGTAGAAACCGGATCAGTAAATAATTATTAGTTAAGAGATGGTTCTACGGCAGAGAACCGGTAACCATAGGATCCAACAGTCCAAGCTTACGATTTTAATAATGCCTCAAGCACGCTGTATTCACTATTCGCTATGAATGGAACCACAATTTGGTAATAACTCACTTAATGGAGTGATACCCTTAGTTAAATAGCATGAATATAAAGTAATTTTCGGTCCAGGAAGCTTTAGTACTGTAAAAGCTGAGACCTGTAAAGGTAATCTCTAGGATACGTCATAAAGAAGGTCGTGAGAGTTTTGGATGTTTGGGAAGCCAAAATTGTAACCGTCTCTGGTCCTAAACTGGATTGTACGGCCTTTCGTTCAGTGAAAGGCGAGACTCCACCCGGTAGATTCGAAGCTCGAGTGTAAAACCGTAAATAAAATCGCTCGCTCTCTCCCTCCCTCTACATATATCTCTCTCTCTCTCACCACCGGTCGATGGGTAGACAGTCCATAAATCTTTGCCGAAGAAGCTTCCTTTCAGCACTTTCGTGGCGGTACTACCACAGTGGGCGAAAAAGGTAGAGACGGAACGAGTTAGTCAATAGGAGAATAGGCATCTGTGGTATTCATTATAGGTTAATACGATTTAAGTCCACTTGTTTCTATAGTTTTCGACGGCGTTGAAAATATTCAGAAATGTGATCAATGTACAAAGCTCCTGGGCAAATTTAAACAAATTATAATTATTGCAAAGAAGGTTGTTGCGGGCAAGATGTCCAGGGAACTGATTTCGATAGTACAACAATTACGGCGCTCTATCAATGTACTGCAGTTGGACGACGATCAATTAGAAGTATTTTTTTACAAATGTTCCTAGCCATTTAGACACTAACTAGCCGTACAAATGGACACATCATAAACAAATCGGCTCTAAAGAAAAACCTACTAACAATTAACTACTGATAACAACAACAAATGAACAGTAGTCAGTATTGTAAAAATATTGGTGTCGTTCATGTATTAATAATGTCCTAAAAGAGGTCGATTTGAAGGAAAAACGTTTTACCGATCGGAGTCGTAAACCAATTATGCGTGTGTGTATATATATGTATATATATATATATATATATATATATATAAAGTGGAACCATTATTAGTTTTCTCCTTACGGGCACGTTTTATATAATCGCACGCAGCACCTGGATCATGAGAATGTACGTCATTGGCCTATTTGCAGGTGTAGTCCTGCCTACTAAATCAAACTCTTAGATATAAAGTTAATTCCCCGGACAACCCCGCAGTAAATTTACAGGGCTATAGGCGCAGATGAATCCTCCGTGTATTTGAAAAGGTGTTTTTCAAACGGGTCCCGTGATACATTGCGGAAACTCAACCCGCTAAAATGCAAATAGTTATATTGCTCCGAGTCATAAAATGCGATTGATTGTTCGAGTCGGGACGAAGCGGCCGTTTTACAAGCTCAGAAACATTTTTTCATAAACGCCGTTCATTTCCGCTCAAATAAAGAGACCAATGAGGGCGTTTCGAAGATAACATGAAAACAGAATAGAAATTCTAATCTGTCTTCAATGAGATCTATTAATGGTCTATTTACAATGTTTTCAGTGTCTCAGCGAATGTTGTCTACCGATTAAGCGTCCTGTTGACACTAGCACAAACATTCTGATCAAATTAAAAATGTAACAGGAAAGTATAAGCCGGATTGGGGCCTCAGAGGGGAACCAATATGACTATGTTCTTGGGAGTTACCGTATTACTGACGATCTAGAGACGCTCACCAACTATCAAAACAGATACTGTATTGTTGCTCTTGTATTTAGTCCTACTTAAAAAAAGTAGTTCTCCGTCCGGCCAAATGCTTCTACAGGTGTTCCATTAGTCAATCGGCTGGTACATCAACGAACTGGCTTAATTAATAATTTGGGTGTATTCGGAGAAATTCGCCGTAACATTCGTAATTGTATGATATATGGAGCATTTTCTGTATAAAGATAGTTTAGTACCAATTTTGCCAGACACAATATGGCAGTAACACAACAGTGAAAGTCTTTTTTTTCTCATCGTTGAAAGTTTTATTTCTATACTGCCCGGCTTAAAATTTATTCTGGACTAAAATCTTCGTTTTTAGTTGGTTTCGGGCAAAGCATCCTATCCCACTTTCGCCACGTGGAGGCGTTGGCGCTGAGGGGAAACCTCGCAGGGGAAATATCTAACCAATTATCTGATAGCTGCAAAGTGCTGCCGTAATGATCCCCTACTTCCTATTCCCCGCATGCGCACTCCGAGCGCACCAGGCCTCGTACCGTTGAGCGCTTCGGAAATGTTTTAGTACCGGCGTCCAGTTCGAGGAAATCTGCCGAAGGCTCGTCTTATACGAGAGGTAACTTCAGGTTGAAACTGAGGCATTGAAATTTACAATTTGGAATATTATGGAGGGTGTCGCATGCGGTCGCACTCCGAATTTCGAGCGGCGGCGGTGGCGGGAGGCCGCCCTAGCCGGGTCCGGGCGGAATGCCGGGCGGCCCCTCCTCGCCTTTAATTAGCACTGGACACTTAATGTCAGAGGGGACTAAATACCGCACCGATATAAACTGGCTAGAAATTGGACGGGCTCCTATTGGCCAGGCGGCGGGTAGGGACGAGGAATGTGTCCCCCCCCCGCCCGCCGCCGCTCTCCAATTAACTCCCGGAGCGTCACTGAGAGAGCCCGATTTTCGCGTATCCACTCTGTGGGGTCGATTACCACCGCCGGGAGTAATTGCGACCGCCGGTTATTACCCAGGCTCCGGCTACGCTCGGGATCCCTAATCCCCCCGGTCGGCGTCACCGTATTGAAATAACTGCCGGTTATTTAATAACTTTTTATTTATTGCACAAAAACCCTTACGGTTATGGGTACAATGGCAGCGCTTTTTCACTTGTAATTATCTAGGCTGCAGTCCGAGGAGATCTCTGGGCCGGTGGCGTTTAAGGCGCCGTGTGGGGGGATAAAGCATGCGTAATATAAGGGAGCGAATTAGGATGAGGAATAAGAAGGTTGAAACTCATATAAGTTCCTCAACCTTTTTTAATACCGTGTCGCATATGTTTCTGATGGAGCTGTATCCGATACTGTCACCTGTGTGCGACTGCGAATAGGAAATTCGGAAATATCGGAGATTTATTGTTTCGGTTATCGGAGAAAAAAAAAGCGACTCTCCGGGGCCCTTTAACCCCTCCGACAAAGAAAGCAAGTGAGTGTTGGGGACACGATCATTTCTAATCTAAAATGCAAATTTCTGGGCGTTGGTCCTGGCCAGAAAATTTACCAGATACACGACATCCGATAAGGGCCGACAAAAAGACCCTTCCTTCTCTTTTCCCGCCGTCGGTCACTTTTCCAGTAATTTATGTTTATTTATAAGTTATCAATTTTTTTTCGCCCTCGCATTATAGGGCTGTACTCTGTCTTGGCGCACGAAAATCCCGTGAGGGATCCGCTTAGAAAAATATAATTGTGGAAACGCGTGTTCCATTTCAAGAGGTTGACGTACGATAGATGGTTAGACCTCCCCAAAAAAAATCCCGTAAATAAAATCAATGGTTTCTGCTAAGGGTAGGGTTTTGGAGACCGCACAAATTTCCAAATCTGTTCGCTGTAAGGTAAACATGGATCAAGTGGTCACCAACGGAATGCTACTGAAGATTGACAGGCGGGAGGAGACAAAACATAGAAAATGAACGACGGACATATATTATTATAAGCATGATTTTGACGGACCCGAGAAAAATAACAGTAATATAAATTATCTGCTGATTAAAGTGCCTTCTAGACTTTTCTGAATTTCATGAAATTAATGCTTCAAATTCGAACTCAAATCCGTTTTCAAGCCCGGGCTTAGGTGGACAAGGCCACATCTGGCCAAATTCACCGGTGTACACCCTGTACACGGTCAGAAGCTAAAAATACTTGCGGTGAGAAAAAAAGCGAATTGTCTAGTCATTGCCAACAAACAGGTTCCTTGGCCGCTTCCTGCTCACTTAAGACTAACACCGTAATTCACCTTTCTTCGGGCGGTTTCAATCGCTCCTCCGAGGCTCACATCGCCCTCCTCATTACGGGGCCACAAATGAGCTCGTTAAAACCGCAACAATCGGTTAATAGGAGCTGTTCAATTCTTTCGCGGATTCAGTTTTTAACGCCAGGAATAAAACTTCCCAACGGAGAAATAAAATAACGACACCATAGTTATTTCGATCGTCTGTCCCCCCACTCGCTGCTCGCCGTCTTCAGTAGCTGGGTGGTGGCCACTCTTGCATATTGGTCGCTTCTGTGGGATTATTCTGTTGCTACGATATAGATTATTTTAACATACGCAATGCACTTGTACTGTAGGTAACCAATGTACTACGGGCCAAAGAACCGTTGAAGATGCCGGCCAGCCGAAACCGGCCTAACAGAAGACCGAACCAACGAGAGGATACAGAAGATCGAAAAATTATCCTATTCCGAAGCCTAGCATTAGTCAAATTAGATACTTACGACCATTACACTAACCTACGCAGAGAACAAGATGATAGTGCACAGTTAAATATCCGATACAAATATACGAAGATAAATTGCCGTAAATATTGAATGAATTTGTGTGCTATTCGAAATTGAAAAAGTCCCCAGTCCTTTGCTAGACCGGTTGCGGCTTCTCGCCATCTTCAGATAGATGCTGGCAAAATCATAAAAGCGACCGGATTCGTCGTCACCGCGTCCATCCGAACGAAATTCAGAAAGTGTAACATACAAATTCGCGGGTCTTTCTACATTTATATACATTAGTATCAGGCCTTAATAATGATGGTACGGTTCTCGGGAATGTTACAATAATAAAAGACCGTTTAAAGCATGTAATTTGTTCGTGTTCAACCGTGTCCACAAACCGTATGAGATTCTCGTACAGGAGTCATCTATTGGTCAACCCGTTTCTGGCCCGGGGAGAAAGGACTGCGTTTGACCGACATCTAATTCCATCGAATAGTTGGCACGACGAGGCGGCCGGCTAAAATCCGCACGGCGGATACGCAATTCAATGACGCTCAACAAGTTAAGAGATTGACGGCGAACCTCACGCCCACATCCATCTCAAGTCTATTTATCGAACCTTCGACCGATCCAAGCTAGCATCTCTCGAATCAACGTCTCTGGAGCCCCGGCCCTCCCAATGGGAGGACACTGTTTTCCGATAGCTAACTGCCAATTCGAAATTGATTAACGGGTTAATTCTGAAAATCTCTCCTCAATTCGCAGCCTAAACCTGCTCGAAGGACTGCATATTGTTTCCCACTTCCACCGAGGGGGAAAATAAGTGTCATACCCACACAATCTTAAGGTTCGCTGGTCATGTCTGCTCGAAGTACGAAAGATACAGGAAGGATATATAATATAGTGTACAAGGGAACTAATACAATCAAGGGCAATAGAGACTGAAACCAGTTTCATTAGAGAAGTGAAAAACCGCCACCGCGGCAACGTGAAACGAATTGGACCATGCGGGTGGACCGGCCGGCCCGGTTAATTACAAGCTCATTTGTCATTAAAAGGCGGAAGGCAACAAGATAATGAAACAAACCGAGCCAATAAAATTAACAAACGGAGAGGTTGTTTTCCACCCCAGGAGCCTCATTATCCCGTTCCGAGAAAGGATAAATTACGGCCGGGAGCCTTCGTAGTTAATATGAACTGTTTAGCCTTTCAGAAAGGAGGAGAAAGAAATACAACTAGGAGGAGGAGGAGGAGGAGGAGTGAGGAGGACGGAAAAAGAAAAAGGTAAAGAAACAAAAGAACGATAGTTATGGCCGCCTAATGTCTTCCTTTGTGAGAAGGGAGCGTTCTTCGAATCGGAACATTTTCCAAGTATCGGCTCCAACTAGGAGTCCTGCGGGAAGGCGATTGGCGCGAACTTAAAATATTTTACCGACACAATAAGCGCCGAGAAATAGAAATAAAAGTATTTCCCTCGTATCTCACTGCCCGCCGCCACATCGCTAATATTTCCGAAGCCTTTTTTGGACCGGTGGCAATGAAAAGTAAGTCCCGGCCGTCATAACTTCGGGACGGATACTAGCGCGGTTTCAGCCATTAAATAACATTAGTCCAAGTAAATTCCGCCCGGCGGTATATCAAACATAACGACTCGTTTAATTTCATCTCGGCTTAGCTTACGTAATTTAATTCAGTGTACGTGTTCCCCGTTACATTTTCCTCGTCTTCAATTTCTTGAGCGCCTAAAGAACTCATATTAGCGGTATTCGGCCTTCCATTCTTCATTGCTGCGGAACTGCCGAACGGGTTAAAGGAGTTCAGACCCGTAACGAACAGACTAAAAACGTGGTAAATTAAAACTTTTCACCATACTATGAATACCAATAGTATGTTTATGATGTCAGTGCTATGGTCCGAGTGATTGTTTTACACATTACAACCTTATATTTGCGATAATCCTAGAAGGATCACTGTTACTTCATCCTGTACGCACTGTCACAACACTTAGTCCAAAGATATTTACTCTTATTAGTTTTTTAAGGTCTCACAGGTGCTGAAAGAATACAGAATAAGTGTATAAATATTTGTTCAAGGGTATAAGGACAAAAATATTCCGCTGCCCTTTTCTGGATTCTTTACTACCGTCATTCCTAGAATATCCTCTTTTTTTACGCAGAACGAGAACACATTTGAAAAGTACGCGGCCGTAAATTTTTGCGCGTATATGGGGACTTTACGGTGTTCTCGGATCGAAATAATTTACCGTTCTTTACCAACATTCTAACTGCAGGTGATAAGGCCCCCGGCTCGATACGGCCGGAACTTGAATTCAATCTGCGGCCGGTGAAATGAAGAAGCGGCGGCAAATATGCGGGGCTATCGCGGCGGGCCCCCTCCCGAATCCAGCCGCGGGGCCAGCGTTTCTTTCAGTGAATATGACGAAGCGAAGCCGGGTCCCCGTCGGAGTTCAAATCCGAGCATATTTCGAATCGCTCCTTACCGATGCGGCAATTAATTAAAGTAGCCGGGTCTTCTTCGGCCGCCGATGTACAAAACAGGGCGCGGCGGGCAATGCCAAAAACGACGAGGCAGATGAATGCCTTTCATAAATGTCCCCGCTGCATAGCTGGCCGACTCCTCACGATGAATTATTGGTGTTTTTCCAACGCGTTTGTCCATCTTCGAATAACGGTATCCGATAGTGATCCGGTGGTCGTGGAATCGTTGCGGAGTGGAAACAAATGAATCGCTGGGTGAACGGCCGGAATTAAGTCGTACCGAATTTTAAAATTTATTAATATATAATTTATTTCTCGATTGTAGAACCGACCATTGTTGGCGTGAATCCGGGCTACAGACTTTATCATGACGAGGATATCCAGGTGGAGGGGGTAATGGAGAAGAGCGATTCATAACGAGTGATTTTGGAATAGAAGTGACAGCAATGAAATTTTAAAAAACTGTTGGTATGTTCGTGTCGTGGTGAATTGTATGAATTAAAATATACCAGGGAGCATAAAGGATGTTTCGAAAAACTTTCGACCGGAATCTGTCGTATGTCCGCGTCGCTTTCAATGTTTATATTGTGAGTTTGTTGGTAAGGTTAATTTCGATGCAGGTTTTAATAGAGGCCTTAGTAGTACTAATTTAAGGTTTAAGCCGATTCTTTTGAGTAAAACTGTACTTACCTTTGCTGGTCGAGGACGGGGGTTTGGTCTCATTGCTGAGGGCCCTTGTGAAGTGTTCGTCGACTACGGCTGCTACGTCGCCCGTGTAGTGGGTGAACACGACACAATTGGCCGAGACGTACTGGGCCCTGCTTCCGCCGCCGCTGGCCGAGCCGGCACCCGAGCCGCCTCCAGAACCGCCCCCGGAGCCGCCCCCGCCGCCCCCCGAACCGGAGTCCTCGTCGTCGTCCGTGTACACCGATCCTGGACAAGAGCAAAAAGGTATACGTAGAATTATTGGGTCGGCAACGAAATAATTCCGGATTATTTGCATCCTCTATTTACGAAGTACCCATATATCGAAATTTTTTGGTACCCTCAAATCGTTTTCAATGCATGATACACTTAGCTTCTCTGCTATCTCTCCTGCTTTACTATGGCTTTCGATGTCGATTATGGTCTTTATTTGGTCGTCATCGTCCTTTAGTGAAAAATCGCCCGAACGAAATTCACTCTGGCGATGTTCTTGAAATTTAAATACGGACATACTTATATCCGTCAAGAAAAATATACCATACATACAGTTAATAATGTGCAGACAGTCGCACAACATTCCTAAGTCCTCGCTAACCTAATGACGGAAGAACGTATTCCGAATCCTCACTGACCATCAAGCGGGTACCTTTTTTCACCGGTGCGTTGAGATACCGAAGCACGTCGGCCTTCATCCCGGTCTACTACACTGCTACAGTTATTTTAACAACTTATAATTAAAACATGAAGTAACCGCAATACTCGTTGTATGACTATTATTAAAAGTGTTCAATCTTGATCGTCACACCGACACTTTCAATATTGCGACATCAATTACCGACAGTAGGGTAACGCTGGCGGCCGATATGCGTAAGTGCTCTGGAAGGAAAAACGACGGTACTCCGATTAAGCCGACAAATAATACGAACTCAAAACTGAAATAATCAATATGTAAATTGGGCCCAAATTTAATGGAAATAAAAAAAATAAGATCGTACTCAACGGGCCCATTTACTCCGAATCCGATTTTAGTAAACGGAACCGGTATATGGAGCCGTCCGATTGTATAACGCGTCCGAGATAAACGATTTTTGGGGGGGCGCTAGCCTTTCAGTCGATTCCTGGACTCGTTTTCAGCTCAAATTAGGCTGTCAATTAGGCAAAATGGGCCCGAGGTAAGGAACCACCCGGTGTCTCTCCCCTAAGGTCGGTTTGTTCACAAGCAATTAGAAGAAATTTAAGAGGGCGGTCGTCGGCAATCCAATTCGGATTTAGAATTTTAATTGTACTTAAACTGAAATTAGCGGCCGCGCCTTTCCACCTCGGTGGAGGTGATAAATCGATAACAATTTTCTTTTATTCCGCTTCCATTTATTTTTTTCGCCATTATTAGCACAAAACAGGTTCAATAAATTTACAAATCAATGTATTTCGTCACATTACATAACAGACAGGTGATGAAAAAGAATATTGTACGGTTAGACCCCATAAAAATACACTAGAGATATTGAGTGGAAGGAATCTCCCAGTGAACTACCGAATCTCCGAATGATCCTTTAGGCCGACACGTTTCATTTACGTTTTTATTACCGCAATTCAAATGGAAGTGTTGTCCCGATTGCCGCATTAATTCGGTATGGGGCTTCGCAGTGGTCTGGGGAAGATCGCAGGATTTATGAAAAAGAGAATAAATTCCGGGACTTGAGACATGAAAAAACCACACATTCCGTGGTGGCCGATAATGGTGGTGGTCATCATCCTAGAGTATTTATATCCAATTCAATTACGCGTCGTAGACTGAAACACTTAAGTATTTTTTCTTAAAAACCATCAAGACAGTCGTGTGTAGGGCGTGATTGAATTATAATTGTTCTATAACTGAACCATTCGAGCGAGGTCGGGTAAACCGGCTAGTTTTTAAATAGAATGCCGTATTACAATTACACAAACAACATATTAAAAAAATATAGTTCAGTATGCCTGTTTTGTGGTCTGCGAGGGGTTGGAATACCGTAGATTTCGCTGTCTCTTCTCGCTGGTTTGGTTTTTTGCTAGACCGGTTTCGACCAGTCGCCATCATTAGTAGCGGTGTTAGTTAGGATGTTCAAAAAACATCCAAAGTGACTAATACCGCTACTGAAGATGGTGAGCGGCCGAAACCGGTCTAGCGAAATACCAGACCAGCGAGAGGAGACGGAAACACACGAAATCAACGGTAATAAAATATATTAAACGGCGTGGAATGCAATTATTCTGTGGGTAGGGAAACGAGGTTTTCATAGTTAACGTTTAATGTAAGGTCGTGGGCCCGGTCGTCGGTATCAGATGAAGGGCGGACAGACGACAACAGATTTCACGAGTCGCCTACCGCTAAACAATTTTTATTAAGACGGGGAGAGAGAGGGGATGGGGAAAACATGGGGGATGGTTGGGGACACACATTAACTTCCCTTATGCAGTAAAAGGTGGCCTCGTCATCAAAGTCCCAGGCGGCGGCCCGCTTTTATTATATCTTCGGTTCCGAACGGCGGATGAAAAGAAAAAAAAGGTAATAATCTCATGACTGTGGGGGGGGGGGAGGAAATACACCCGGCTTTGAGAAAGGAAGAAAGGGAGAGATGTGAATATATGATTAGGGTTCGACAATTATTTTCGAACCGTAAACTATCCCGTACCTCCAGAGGGACCCGTCCCTGCCCCGCAGCCACCCCCCCCCCCTCAGCCGACTACGGGTGAATCGAAAAACTCGTAGCAGCATTTACATCGTCCCAGATGACTATCGCCGTCCGGATTTTTATTATTTCTTTTCCCATATTTTATTACATAATTGCGGTATTTTAAACGTCCGTTTGAAACGTTCCGGCAGTGTTTTTATTGGCGGCCGAAAAACGTGAGTTTATGAAAGAAGAACTTGTCTTATACACGTTCGATATTTTAATCGACGAAAAATAGTGTTATATGAAACGGCCTGATTTTTTAAAAATAATACAAATCGATATCAATTTACTATTGATCCAACTGATCCTTATCACGGACCCAGGCGGTATTTTTATTTCTTCACTTCATCAGACTTATCGAAAAAGGAACAACAAATAGGAAAGTTTTTTGGTCAATATTAACTGAAATTTATTTATAGGAAAAAATCTTCCTGTTTTACGCGAGTCAAACGATTGATCTGTCATCAAATATTTTAATAGAGCTACAAGATATTTCAACTTTGTTCATTCTTATGTGGAAGCACAATCCGAACTACCGAAATTCGCTACTGAGGGCCAAGACCGGGTCAAAAAACCTTTTTTATTCGTATTACGGAACTATTAAAACTTAAAATACGACAGAGCTTCTTCCAGACTATTAAATTTCGTTACGACAGTACACATTTAGGGGAAAAATGTGTAAATTTCATGCTGTAGTTCAAACTAAGAGGCTAACAGACTTTCTTGATGAATATCTTTATATGCCTAAAAGAGTGGAGTTTCATGGGGCAAATATCGTTTACAATATATCATGCTCTATTATAGGTATCTGTAAGTGTTAAAATTTAAAAAATGTTCTAGGATCACAAAACTTCAGAGTGACAAAATTAGCTCAGCCAGGGCTATAATAGGATCTGTGCGGACACGGCACCGGGTAATTAGGATCGTTTTTCTTTTCTTTCAACTTTTTTTAAACCGCATTTAAGGTCACTATTGCGAGCAGAACCTTCGCAAGGCGGTATTTCCACACCGGGGCGCCGCGTCGAGGGCGTGCTAATTCGCGAACAATGAGCCCCGGCAAAGCATAACGCCCGCCCGCCGCGGGCACCGATCGGACCTGATCACTATAATTTCCAGCCTCGAAACGGGCCCCGACCTTTAGGATAAGTGGATTTTTTCACACTTTCCGCAGCGGCAATTAATCGGACGGCCGCCTATACGAGAGAGCTAAACGCGCCCCGAAGATATGCGAAACGCGCCGAATGAGGCTTGTCCAATTTTCGGGCTATTCCCGACGATCTGTCGTCAACCGGCGGCCTTGTTGAAACAATGCTCGATGTAGGCGATGTTGCACACCCAACAACGACGGTACAGGGGGAACGTCAAGACGGATTTGCATCACTATAGATCGCTGAAACGGGCTGGATTTTAAAAGCCAATTATTTAATTATTAAAATTATACATACATATCTGGTGTTTCGGGGACTAACCTGTGAACTTGCCAGTTGTGAAACTATATTAACAGGATTGTACATTAAGGCATTAAGAATTTAACTAGGTTTCGGCTGCACGCCGTCTTCAGTAGCAGTGTGAGTCACCTGTCTTTGTTTTGGTGTTCTGGTAGTCATTTTTTTTGGATTCTGAGAGGAATTTTTTAAACGGCTTATGTCTTTCTCGGACTAAGGAGGTATGGTTCATGCATAACGAGTTATGGCTTGAACTTATTCACACAGCGACGCCTAACGAGAGACATTATTTTCATTTTTAAATATTAACACTGAATAGTTGATGAACATAAATTCAACCTAATCAGTGAAACGCGCCGCGAAATATTCGGAAACTGGCGTAAAATTTGTTTACCGAAATTTACGGACGCTCGAACGATAAGGTAGATCGATTGGCTTTCGCCGCACAAACGCGAGTAGCGTTAATATAATTAAATATTAATTTAAAAAGGTTGTCCGACAAAACTTTACCGCCGGAGAACACAACTACGGCTATCGTTTAGCATTTTATCTCGCCACCGGTTTCACTTCAACTGCTCTGAAATATGGCCGCGTTCGAAATGGAAATTAACCGAAAAATTATTAATCGCTCTGTTTCGGCCTTGTTAATAATTTCAATTGTCTACTTTTCTGTTGCACGCACTCTTTGGAAAGAAAAAAAAAGTTAATTCAAACGGAAAAACATTAATTTTCTGTGGGTTTCGTGTGTCCAGGTGTAAACTGCCTTCCCCCCCCCTTCAGAATGAGCTGGACATCAAAAGGACCGCGCCCATTGTGTAGCCCATCGATCACCCTCGTTCCGGCGTTATTAATTAAATTAATAGTTAATAATGAATAGATACATAAGGGTTTTCACGTTATTACTGTTTATCACATATTTTTCTTCATGCGTTTCGCCCTATTAGTAGTTAGCGGTGGGGAGATCTTCAAACGCCGGTTCTACGCAGTGAGCCCGGCCGGGAGATATCAATAAAGCGGCGTGACACAGTTGTGGGAGGCTAAAGGAAGGAGGGAGGGAGGGAGGAGAGGGAGGAATTCGGACGGAGAGATGGCTACGGCACCCGAGACATCCGAGGAATGCCCAGGCAGCGACGACTGTTCACTCTCCCAGCACTGCTCCCTTCAAACACCACGCTCACTCCCTTATCTAATCTCACGGTGTGGAACACATTTTAGTCATCGCGCTCTAATACAGTGATTTTCGAACCGCCAAAGGGTCGCAGGTATGTCGTTGAATAATTTCCAACAAAAAAAAAATACACTAAGAGTACGTATCAAAATTAAACTAATTATAAATTCGACTTGCAAGAACAATTCTGGAAAAAATCCTAAGCTCCGAATTCAGTTAAATTAAACTGAAAAAATATATTAAAGTTATTTTAAGAATTCAAATTATTACCTTTTTATTATAAATTATAAGAAACTGTTTTGTTTGTGTGACTTTCGTTTTCGACAAGTTTAAAGCCTTCTCACCGGGCCCCAATAAAATAACACATCCCGACGGACAAATCGCTCGGGTCCTCTTAAACGTCTTCTCACGGATTAAAACCACGGCGATTCAGCCCGCCTATTAGAGCGGCGGGGCTTTCTTTAAGTGGGCCCCAAGATAAACTGAACAAGTTCGGATTTCGAGCGGCCAAATGGAAGCTAGGAAAACAGACCATATTTTGTGAAATCTCCACTCATTAACGGGAAAACTGTCGACTGCGGTATCGACGTGGGCGGTCTAGTTGTCTGGAATTTCGGGGGAGTCGGGGAACGATAAAGAAGTTAAAAGGGCTCCCTTCTGGGGACCAAGGCTGATTTGTGTTTAACCCTCCATCGGCAGGTCGGCGGGTGAGAGGGGGGGTGGTGGTGGTCTTCCATTAGTAGGCTCTCCCGGTCCGGGTGCAATTAGCTTCCGAATTTATTTTTTGTTTTTTCGTTTGAACGGGCGGGAAAAAACTCTCATCGCCCGACGTGACTCACCCGTGACGTAGCCTCGGGGTGCGGATAAGAAGTCACACTTTCTCTTGACCAATCCTGTCGTTTTTGGCTCTTCGGTAACGACGAATGATAGCCCGAGACGAGCGAAGACGGAAAGATCGTCCTATGATAGTTTTTTAATCACAAAGAGTTCCGAAGCACATCGCTATAACCGTAACCGAAATAATTATTCAAAGCGGCCTAGTTTAAAATATCCCATTTACAGTTGATTCTACACGAAGAGAAACCGAAACCGAGACAATAAATATTTATCAGACAATTTTATCAGACTGCAAATATCAGATGTCGAGAGTCAGATTATCTCTTGTCCGCCCCCTCATGATGGGCTGCAGTGGGACATCTCGTTTCGCCAAATTCTCGTGAAATGTCTTTTTGTTCCACTATCCTCAGTGATACGTACAAAACTGAATTGCATCACTGTCTCCAAATCGTCCACAACTGGACAACAAACACGAACCCGTCGTAGGAATATTAAATTATTTCGAGATTAAAAAATTGAGTGTGGAACGAAAATGAAGAGCCCTCTCCCCCCCCCCTGTACTTCAACACATAAATTACTCAAACATTATATTTATACTGTAGATAATGTACAAGACATTTCAATTATACCAGAGAGTTGATTACGGGAACAATCCTCGGATTTAGTCCCTATGCCGAAGGGCCGCCGGTTATATATATATCGGTCTCGTCGGCGAGTATACTCAGGATTCTTCGGCCGGCGAACCGTCCAATGTGAGTTCCGAGAAGGAGGGGGGGAGGGAGGGGGTCCCGCAAAAAATTGCCGAACGCGGTTTCTGGGAATTTCTGGGCCGGAGCCTGCGGGCCGCGGGATGAGCCTCAACCGCCCCCCCCCCCGCTTCTGTCGCCGGCCTCTGTCGACCTGTTTTTAAGAGTCGCGAGGCCGCAAGCAAAATCGGTACCGGAATACTACCGCTCGGCACGAAGCGGTTTAGTAAAAAGAAAATGATTTTTGAGTTTTTGCTCGATGCCCCGGTCGCGTCTTGAGCCTATGGCCCCGGCCACGAGATCCTATTGTAGCTCGTAAAACCTCAGATCAGTTTCAGGTTAAATTGTTTGTACTATCGTTCTATCTGCGTCATCCTTTTCCCTAAGTTATCGTCCTTTTGTTTATTTATGACCGGAGTACTACTGACGTACAAAAACCGATGCAACCCCAATGGACGACTGGAGACAGATCTCAAGATATTATGTGATTATTAAAAAAATTGATTATGTTCCTAACAAATATTATACTACTACTACTGCTATTAGTGAACAGTAAGAACTTAAATAGTGAAGATAATTTGAGTTACGTCCCCGCCGGTAATTTTGAGACACAAATGAAAAAGATAGAATCGAGGAACAGACGAAAAGCCCCGGTGGAAGTTAACCTCCGCCCACCTTTTTCCCGGGCTTTATCTTCGATCTGGCCGCGAAACCCCGGCCGAATGATATCATCGCCCCTTCATGAGCCGGTGAAGTAAGCCGTTCACACTGAACGCTCGTAGGGAACGATTTTTTTCTCGGATTAAATACTATTTGTTTACTCGATATCTTGACACGTGTGATATCTGCCACTGCAGAAATCCGAAATACACTTGAATATCCTCTCGGAAATTTGAGGGAACCAAATAGTTTCGGGAGTGGAAAAACCCTCGATCTGGAACGAAAACCTCTTCGACAACTTCTTTCAGCTTATCATTATTTTTCCTTCCGCTTCCTGTTCTTTTATTTGCCCGATCAACTCAGCAGTTTCTCCGAACGTTAGCAGACAACGAGGACTGCTCCACGTGGTCATCCCGAGACGCGAACTCCCCATTTGGCGCGAAAGGGACGGGTTATCTTAGAGTAGTATCTCTAACGAAACTAGTGACAAAATGAACCCACGATGACGAGGAATAAATTAGTTCTGAATTTAAGGTTAAAGAACCATTCGCCAGCCAGTATTGAGAACGAAACATTCATACATGTTGGGAGTTAGAGCTCCCAACTATTTACCCACTATACCACATGCATTTCTGTCTCTGTTAACTAATTGTATATCGTAAAACGGATCAGCCGTCCGACGATTTTATTATGGACGCCAAATGCAGGAGTGTGCTCGCGGAGATGCCCATTCTACGATGAGGCCAGAAGGGACCTCGTGTCGGCGGAGCCCGAGAAGTTGTTAAGAGAACACTAATCAATTTACAAGGGTTTTTTCCCAGCGGTCCACTGCCTCCGGAACGGCGAGGCATTCCCTCTGCCATCGGATAACCCTCCGCCTCTACGAGATTCGAGAGAGGAAGCTGACGGCGGGAACGGGCCAACGATTCAGTTCTGAGTGAGAGGTTGAGGACAGTCACCAAGCAGTATTGAGAGCAAAACTCTCGCAACTGTCGGCTAGAATGGAGAATCAAATGAAAAAATAACCGTCCGAACATTATTTTCATACGGGGGTACATGGTGGGGGCAGGTGTTGTGATAAAGTAACTGGTACTTACTGTGATGTTGGTGGGGGCTTGGGGGCTGGCGCTGGCTCTTTGCGCATAGCAGTGTGGCGGGGGTGGGGTGCCGGTGGTGCGGGGGCGGTGGGGGCGGTGGGGCCGGCGGCGCCCTGGGGCGGCCACGGCGGGGCGGCACCGACCCCGCGTCCCCACCCCGCCAACGCTCCCTCACCGCTATCGTCTCCGGCCCCGCTCCACCGCTCACCACTCGGCCGCCCATCACCTGCAACAGACAAGTAGACGGTTAACATACATTTTTAAACCTTTTTTTATTGTACAGCCAAGAAAAATATGATAAAGATATGCATATTTCTTGTTCCGGTCCTCAAGACAAAAGACACCACCCAGTAATGGCACTTACGACCGACTCGGCTGAGGTCCGAGGATATCTCTGGGTCCGTAGCGTTTGGAAGTGTAATAGAGGAGAGGGATTGAACGAGCATATTATGACGAGGATCAAAACGGAAATGTAATTTTAGGAACCGGGTTTTTATGAATATCGTCATGTTGAGTTCATGATGAAGGGTGTAATTATAAACACTGGGGAGCAATAAATATCTGGATGCGAGCGATTTTGATGTTTTTTAGTACCCCATAATCAAGGTTTTATATTAATTATTTATGGTAATGCAAGTATAACATTAAGGTAACAGTAATATAAATAAAATTATAGTATAAGAAACATAGTCAGATACACAATTATTGGCGTAAGTAAACTTCGATCTTAATAGTGGCACTAATTCAGGGGCAAGAAGTCAAGATAAATTGAATTCAAATTGTTTCAATTGCCAAGACTGAGTCTTCTCTCGCATCCTTCTCTTATTGTTCAGTCGTACTTAAAAAAGGCAAAACCAAGGCCTTAAATTAATACCGCGAGCTTTTTCATTGATTTTTATATTCCATTCTTAGCCCTAGAATATATTTGTTTAACGCTTCCTTGTTTTCATCCACACATTAATCAGGCAGAAAATCGCGCTGTCGCAGTTGGATTCTACTGTTAATAGGGAAACCACCATTCGCTCATAAATACATGTCTCTGCGGGCAACACGCTGAGTACCACAAATGATGGAAACTCGCCAGACAGTAAATGCACTCATAATTCATTGCACTTATTTCTGTTACAAGAACGGTATATACTACGAAATTGCATTCGAGATTCCGCACATTCCGTATCGAAAAAATCGGTGCCATTCGAATCTCTTAATATTTTGGTTACAAGAATTTATTTATTCATTTATTCATTAATTTTTCGTTAGACCTTCACAAAACAAACATTCAGTTTCGACATTTTTTTTATTTGATTGATGCTTGATTCCTCCAGACTATTTGGCCCGCTCACGATTGTCACGCGCCGTAATATTCTTCAATACGGCCTGACTCAAGACCGTATGTTAATTTCTAGGGGGCCGGGAGTTTTCGGCCCTCGCGGCGGCATAACAAGGATTGACTCCATTAATATTTATATCTGCGGACTCCATCTTCTGTTAATTACAGCCGGAATGTAATGGGGCGTTGTGCGATAGGAACACGGAACACGGGCAAATTAGCCCGTTGACCCGCAAGATTCTCAGAGAGGGGGCCGCCCTGCGTTGGTTTTTACGCAGTTCCAATAATTAAATACCGCGGACACGAAAAAACGGAACACTAATTATTACGCGTTATTTATTCTGTTGAAACTTTTAATTAAAAATAAAACGAGGAGGCGACTAAACAAATAATAGAGGGCCCGAAACAAGTTCCTCGCGTAGCGTAATTTAGCCCGGTCAAAGAGAAGCCGGGCCAAAAGCGGCTTCCCCCTTCTACTAATTAACATTCAGTAATTGGGAAGTCTCTTACTTAACTAATTTAATTGTTCGGAAACGTCTTATATATATGAACCCGGGGCCGGTTGTTTGTTGTTCAACTTACTTCCAAGAGTTTCTCCAAGCCGCGGCTCTTAGAGCCGGAGTAGCGGTGCGGGGGAGGTGGGGGGGGTTCCTCCCTTCACTCTTACTTAAATAAGAAGAGTAAATTACTCGGTCCTAATTATGTTCAGAGTCTAAAAGCTACTCGGGGTTGAATCTGGGCGGACTTTTTGATTTAAAATATTAGAGTTGCATTTCATAGGTTCTCGTCGATTTATGAGCCGGACAGAAAGGAAAAAATGAAAGGAACCTAATACAATCAGAAACAGTACACTTATAACCACCTATCCAAAAATATTAACATTCTAAAAATAGTAAAATAATTTATAGACTTTTAGAGTTTTTTAGAATTTATAGACAGATACCAATATCTAGCCATGAACAATTCTTGTTACACGTCCTCCGGATTACAATTCCTGTACTTCACTACTACTTTATTTAATCATCTATATATTCATATTTAATCTCCATCTGGGGACCTAAAGGAGTGAAATGGAAACGGACGAACGCTCAAGCGAAAAACTCACCCCCACCCATTAGTCCATTTATCTTGCCGCCGCTTTTTAATTCGCGCTGTCCTTAGGGGAAAGAAAAATTCCAGCAAAGATTTATTGGCCGCTAATTCGCGTTAATTGGTCGAGGGCCACTCGATATTCAATTTGTTCCGGTACACAAAGTTGGGGCAAAAAAAGAAAAACAGGGAAATCCACTCCAGAAAATTAATCATTAAAGGGTCCAAATGCAGCGAAAGTGTAGGCCATGTCTTAGACTAGAGTACATATAAAATAGAATACATCTTAAAACAATATTATTTGAAATAATAGTATAATATCTAGATAGAAATATATTATATAAGTAAAATCATGTTATCACAATTGATATTTCCAATTATTTGGAAAAACTGAAGAAACTGGAAGAAACTTCGTCAGGACTTGAGGTAAAGGGTCAATAGTTATGACAATACATGGTCATATTAACTTCGGTGTGGCTTAAGAGCCGTTGCAGGTGACGGAAGGACTTTTCTAAGCTCAGACCAAACAAAGCCCGTTATTTTAGTAATTTCAGAATGTATGAATACAATTCGTCTTCTACGGTAAATCAACGGGGCGAACTCGCGATAAGAACATCTTGTAAGCAATTGAGAAAAGTCTTCTGGCCCCGAACGCGCGAGAACTTTCTCACGGACCGGACGCGGGATTATTTATATCTCCCGGGATATAAAAACTAGATTAAATGGAAAAATATAAAATCCCGAAGGAGTAATTTTAACGAAGTGTTTGTCGGCGGGGATTTTTAGATTTCGTGGCTCCTGACAAATTAGAGACACTGAAACGGGTCTGAATCGGGAGGCGGTGAATAATCGATTGGCCCCAGTCGATCCTTAGAATTTTTCCGGTTCGAATTGGAAGCCGGTAACGTGGGAAAGTTTCGCGAAGCCGGTAATGGCGTCAAAGCTCCTCCCCGGGGAGATAAGAGACCGCGTTCCCATTGGCAATTATATACCGGGCCCGACGGAAGGGAGAACGTTTAGGACCCCTCGGCACGGGGGACGGCCTAATAGGCCTCCTCGGGACAAATTGCGCGTGACGCTCCAATCGACCGATTAACTATCCTTAATTTTAATTATTATTTATCAATTTAAACTGATAATTGGCGCCATAGTCCACGGCCAACGGCGAGACAAATATTACAATAGTTTTTCAAATAGCCCATCATTTTTTCGGAGCTCAAAGACACATATTTTTAGTACATTCTAAAAATTTAAATCCACGTCATTCTAGTAATGAATTTTTTTGGTCCGCAACCGTGGTTCGATCATTTATTTCCTTTTTATATTAATAAAACACATCCCATTATTTCCAAAATGTATCAAATTTTCAGTACATTAAATTAATTCTAAGTAATCTCTAATTGTATAGAGAAATCTCTATTATTTTGCGAATCTACTGGTCGCCTAGGCCACTCGTGCAAGACAGGGCGCGTTTGGCACGCGCAATTAAAAACGTTCGCAATCCATTATATGAGGTTGAGCAAATTTTTGATTCAAAGGGTTTTTCAGATCGCATATCACTACGCCGATATTTTGTTTTCGGAAAGATCTTGATATAGGACTTGGTCTTTCTTGTTAGGACGCGAACAAGAAATGAGACAGGAAAGCCTAGCGCGTATATGAAGTTCTAAATATGGCCGGCGGAGCTTATTCACAAAGTACCGTTGGAGGATGGGCCCGCTTCATGAATGGGAGGCTGGCAACGTGGGGGCGGGTTCGGCAAGCTGGAAATCGCGATAAGGTAGTCGGGGGAATAGAATAAAGATGCGGTTAGTCGATCGGGCGGTCCTCTCACGACGGGCGGGGGTGAGTTCTACCCGAGGAGCTGCCCGCGACGGGGCAAATACCCGCTGCAGCAAATATGCAAATATCGGACCCGACATTAGGTTATATAATTAGAACCGGCTGTAGAGGAGGGGTTCTGTAGCGGCAGGGCGGGATCTCCACTTGGAAGATTTCCAGACCCAGATAAATTCAGACGTCCGCCCCGACCGGACAGCGCCGAGATTATACAATTGAAAGACTGATTAATGTCTTCGAAATGAAATCTTCGCCTCCGACGTTTCAATTATACTTATACATTTTCCCCCGGCATTCTGCGGGCCCTTCGCGGAGAACGTGACCGCTGTTCGGGGCCAAACAAATATCTTTTTTCTTTCCCCGCGAGTCGTGAACGATCCGTCATAAATCGATTTAAATTGATTTAAACGCCGACAACGACTGTGGTCGTGACTGTCGCCAGTTCCACGATAACGAGACGCGGCCGAAGATCGTTATTGGATGCGATCTGAAGTCCCGTCATTCTGACTCTGAAAATTCATAAAAATCCTTTCCAAATCTGCACAGGAAACCCGAGAATACAGAATATAAACTCAAGGGCTCTCGACTTAAGGACATTCCCGTGAACATCCAAAAAAATTCCACCGGAACGCTGTAGTAACACATTTAAGATATCTGTCAGCTGGTCCACGAGGTTTTGGAATATTCTTCTTCTTCGTCCTGTTGGTTCCTCCCTGCGTATTCTCCTCGTTCAGTGGCGTAATTGTAACATACTACTCGACAGTAGAATACTGGGTAACTAACGGGGACGTTAATATAATTATTATAAGGGAATTTGACTATCGACTTAATCGGGAAGTCACTGGTCCAGTTTTTTTTATATATAAATAAATTAGGATGTTAAAATTATCGGAGAATGAGAGGAAACCACACCGTTGGAGTGTTTTTAACGAGTCTCTGAACTCGAGTTAGCCCTTCCAATAACGAGGCAACGATGTCCGTCATCACCCTATCCGGCGGTCAGCATTACCGGAGGTCCAAATTGATGACGACTCCGGGCCGCTTCAATGTAGGTCGCCGCATTATTCATGAGATTATTCCAATTAATTGATGGGCCCATTTAAAGGCCGTAGGCACTGTCGATAAAGCTACTGGCCGAAGACTGTCCTTCCTCCCCCCCCCCGCCACTTACCAATCACCAAAATGCTAGAATGAAGTGGTCATGTGGGCATCGGGAATTTCGAGGAATAAATTTCCTCCAGTAACTTTCATTTTAACACGTTAATTTAATTTGATGCGATCTCCTAATCGCCGGTCAGTAATTGTGTTTTTTCCTTTTCTTGGAAAAACGGCATCTGTTCATGCCTGTAGTATTACCACTACTACTATAGGTCTGACAATGTTAAAACATTTCCAGCTCGGAACTGAGCAAGGAATTAGTAGATGACAATCCTCTTATTCTAATCACTTTCTATTTCGAACTGTGGGGATGAATTTCTATTCATCGATTTTGTTACTGTAATTTAAATGAAGTAAGGGATTCAGACAGTGTCTCTATTTCATGTTGGTTGCGATAATCCTTGCCAAAAAACTAAAGAAAATATACGCTATAATATGCAGTCTGAAAGTATTAACGCTTCATGAATACGATGAAGTTGTCAATGAATCTTTTCTTAACTTGTCATTAGGAAGATCTTGCCTGCAGATAACTGTGGTTGGAAATTTGATCAAATTTTATTCCCGGCCCGAAAGCATTCACTGCAAGAACCTAGAACCGCCATATAGCACTCAAAATGAGGGCAGAAGAAGGGCGAAGAAGAAAAAGAGAGCTGGCGAGAGTGAGCGGGCCGCGCATACAGAGGCCGGCCTGCCGGCAGAAAAAAAGCCATTATGCAGTCCAAACCGGGACCGGGCCTGGAAGAAGACGCGAGATGCAAAAAGAAGACGGCCTGCCGAGATGAAGCCTGAAGAACAGCACAATGAAATCGAGCCCGGGCGGCAGAAGACCGCTTCGGGGAATCGAGGCCCGGCATCCGCCCCGACAGACCGGCACTGGCTCCTACCCCACTCTTCATCAATAAGTATCGGCACAACATGAAATAGACGCCTTACAAATAGTACAGCCGTTTACCGTTTTTGGCAACAGGATAAACGTTCAATCAATTACACATTAATAAAGATAGTATTTTTAATTTTTTTTGGTGTATCACTTTTAAGAATATTTGGCCTTAGACACGATATATATTTAAGTATACAGAGCCTCTCTAGATGCTCAAGATGGCGAATAGCCGGACGCTGTTCATTGATCAAGTTGAAACTCATTGTACGGAACTTTCTCTCTCAATATTCTCCGGCGATCTCTTCGTCGTGGGTTCAGTCCTGCCGTCGGTTTCTCCCCCGCGACTCCGAGAAAAACTTCCTATTCAACATTCCCGTTGCATCCAACGGATGCAACCGTGAACATTGTATCAGAAATGGACATTGTACCGAACCACTTCAGCCGCTCATAAAGGCTTTTCGAATTGCTTCTTTTCGTCCTTTGAAAAATGAAAACAGCCAAACGAGTTTAAAAATGATTATGTAAATTGTCTCTTTTGGGACGGTACTCCCAGAGGCTCCGACTTGCCGGGCGCGTCATACCGCAGAATTCGCTATTGACTCTCGGCTCCCGAAGAACCCCCCCCCCCCACACCCAACAAGAGGTTGTTCCGTTGGAATAAACCGGAGGAACAGACCGGAGAAAGAATGGGTCTTGGCCGGGTGATTTGTACCCTGGTCCCTTTGTCGGGATACCACCGGCGATAATTACTAATGTGACGGCCTCCTCGTCGCTCTCCTTAATTACAACCGGCCGCCAGGGTCGAATGAGAGCTGAAAAACTAAATGGACAACCCGGGGACCCAAGGGGGACAAGGGGGAGCGAGAGATAATAGGCTTAACGAGAGAAGAAGCTTATTTTCTGGGATGTCGGGAACTATTGTCCGACACGGGACAGATTACAGCGCCGATGGACGGGATAAATCGAGGCCCGCCACCGGCAATTAACATGCGACCGCTAACGAAGCCTTTAATTATTGCGTTGTTCACCGATTTTATTATCGTTATATACCCAAACATTCGTTCGGTGAAGAAAAATAATGGATATCGTAAAGCGTACGCTCTAAATGGAAGATTTCAAGATGAAACAATTAAAGAAATTTAAAGAGAACAATGCACTAAAATTCTGCAGTTTCTCTTCAACTCATATCCACAACCTGCTCGGCACAAAAGATTAAATAGAGGAACTAACACGCGGCCCTACGTTAACCTTCGTCTGTGGAATTCTAATCCCCACTAAAATAATTACAGTAAAACAGGAATGATTCCTCTCCGTACACTACAAATCAATGATGTTATTTTAAAAGGTGTACGCTGCATGGAGATAAAATTATTGATTCCTTAAACCTCCGTATATTATCGAAAAGGTTTGTCAGAAATAGTTATTCAAAGAACCAGGTCACATACATTTGTAAATTTTGCAGACTGAATCATAAATTCGATTCTGTCCTTTTGACATAATATAATCAGTCCCTTTTTATGTAACCATACACCTCCGCAACATTAACGGGTCCCATATTTTCGATACTCCGTTTTAATATATACCGTCAGAATTATAATTTATAATTCGCTCTCAATTATTACTATTTCTGATACGAGCTCAATTGACCCATTTTATGTCTTGAGACATTTATTTGTCTTCTTTCCCTTTTATCTGGTGACGTTTATTCACCGTTGTCGTTTATAAACCGCCTCGGAATTTATTTCTCGGACAGTCCATTTCCCCACGGAGAGATAATGAAAACCAATTTTATGGAAATATCTCTTTATGACCCCGAATGAATTATTAATGGAGGGGGGGAGGGTGGTCAATAATGGCGTTGCGGCGGCTTTGGCGTCGGCGTCTGAACTCATAAAAGAAATGAAGCCGCATGCAAAACTGAACCTCATGGATTATAATTTACAACTCTGGATGACCTCTCAATGTTGAATTAGACTGAAATCGCGAATCGCGACCGGCAATACGTAATACACATTTGTATTATTTAAAGAAATTATATAAATACAATTTAAACCTTGTTGTATTAAATATATTAAAGCCTACATAGAAATTGAAGCGCATTGTTTGCACTCACGCAAGTAAGAGTTCTCTGGTGCTCGCGGAAAAATGGAAAGAGAAAATCCTTGAACCAATTCATATTCAAGAAAACCATCAGAATACCGTAGGTTAGGACGGACCGTGGGAATTAATAATGATTTTTCTTAATAATCCTTTAATCCCGAAGTGCTGTATTTTTTGGAATTAATTAAGCAATTAGTTATCTGACAAACGTGCCTTATCTGAAATCTTTAACAATTATAAACTTCCATATCTCGCAATTAAAGTGCACCAAAGACGTATTCTTTCTTCCGAAGAGTGATTCCTACGTTCTTTTTTTATCTGCGAAATTATTTTCAGTTTTTTAAATAGAATGAATAATAATAATAACACTTATTTTAAAATATTAAGTAACAAATTAGAATACGAAGTATTTGGTACGAGAACTGGACGAGAATTAAACACAGTGGCGAATAATACAGAAGTAGTTAGGAGGCATCGCTACTTCAAAGGTAGTTAAATTGGAACAAGTTATTTGTAACAATAACAGTTTTCGCCTGTTACATTGGTTTAAATTGTTCCGTCAGCCAGAAACTAGTTTGTCCAGACGTGTAATGCACTTACCGTTTTCAACGTCACATTATTGTTACTGCCGGTAGTAACAGACTAGACCGGTAGTCGTGAATACGGCGGGCATAAAACGCCGGTCTCAAACGGGATTACAGCCGAAATGAAACTGCGCAGTTGCCGAACGCCGGCCGTAATTGTTAGACGGGAAGGGTCATTCTGTTAACTTGGAATTTATGCGGTGCAATAAACTAAGGGAGTAAACGTTCTATAGATTAAACGGCAGAAGAGTCCCCCATCCATTCTTTCACTGTCGACAATTGTCCTTTTCAATTTTAACTAAATCAGCCGGGGTTTGTTTTTATTGTGACTTTGACAAACGTCTTTCGCTCAGAAAACTTGGCCCTAGGCCAACATCCCGGCTCCCCTTTTCTTCCCTCGCCGGCGTATTCCCCCTTTCAACTTCTGCCTGCCTTCTGCGGCTTTTCTTTAATTCTGTCCCCAATCGGTTTGTACTATCGGATCCGCAGGCACGAAACTATGTACACTTTACATCTACTCTGTAACAACTATGCAATGGCGAAGAGAAAATGACATGAACTATTTTATTGGCACAACTGTAAAATACAATAAGCGGATAGACGTTCGAGTGGCCCTATAAGCAAGTAGAGAAACTCTGTGGCTTTCCCTCTTTTTTAAAATTATATTTATTAATTTTTCTTTTCTTCTGGTATGTTTAGATCACTTGGCCACTTCCTTTTCAGGCGCCTGCAAGAAACGTTTGGGATGCCTGGATATAGAAGGGGGTTTCGACCACAGAAGCAAAGTTAAAGATAAAAAAACACTTCGCGCCTGCAGACAGGCAGTATGAAAGCAAAATCATAAAAATAGACCAGTCTAGAAGGAAGTAATAACAGTTCATTCAATGGAATAATAAATGTTACACAATCTCGTACAACATACGTGAGTATTAGTATAGAGTATGCGAAGCTTTTTAATAGCCGGGGAAAAAACTCGTAAAACTTGTACCGGTTAGTGAAGACGGTCGGACGAACCGTCTAATGTTTTAAGCGGCATTCTAAAATGAAAAGTAATACCAGTGTTTGAAATTCGGAAATAACTGAATAGTAGAAATATTTGAAGGCACACTTTCATTCAGAAATGAGATCTCTAATCCAAAATCTTCAAATAATATTGTCTGCTGTTCCGTCATCTTCCGTGTTTTCTACGTTGGTTATAATCCAAATTTTCCCGATGCAATAAGAAGCCTACAATGCCAGGTGGTATACTCTCCGTCAACTTTCTAAATAAAAAAGGGAAATAAATACATTCCTCTCAGAATCAAAAAAGAAGTAGATCGCCCCCAATGCTTTTAACGGCAGCAATTAAAGAGAAATCCATTAAACGAATTGAGCCGAATATATTATTCGGTATCGATGGGACAATTAGAAAAGCAATAAGATAATAAACCAAGCATTAATCGGTCGAAAGAAGTAGACCGCGCAAGGTCCTCCCCACGAATAACAAAGATGGGTCCGGAATTCTTTTTAATAGTTTTTCTACTGCCCTCATGCCGTCTGCCTTATGTTTCCCATAACGGGCAAAGAGGAGTTAGAAGACATTTACAGCAAGGAATTAAGCCCCTTAATAATGCCGCTATGACGATACCAGAATATTTAACAGTTTCATAAATTGTGAAACTAATAATTCTGTACCTAACTAATGGCTGCAATTAAGCGCGAATCTATATTTTTAACTTAGATAAAAATACTGACAACTAACTGACCACAATATTTTCCTTCATTCTCATACATGTGAAGCAGATTTTATTCTCAAGTTTCCGGGAAAACAATACGTTCTGAGACGCTCAATTTTAAGTATCAGTTATCACAAAACTACAGAAATAACTATACCAATAATCGATTCAACGCACAAACCAACAGTAATTGAACGAGACATATCAATGCAACAGCACTAAAATTATTTTCATATCTTTCATAATGCCCGCACATATATATTTATAAACCACTATTTTTGCAAACATTCAGAGAGCCAAAGCAAATTGGTGGCTAAATATCAGTACTGAATATGTTATACGGACTTACGTAGTTGACAATTTCCCAAGTAACTCATCACACTACTGAAAAAAAATACTATGGCATTCCATTCATTATTAAAAGTTATCTTTTAATTATTTTACAAGTGACGATATAATTTCGCGTTTAATTTGACTTCAAGGCTAAAACTTGCAAACCTAGCTTACCGGCTTACGGATCCGGGGACACAAAAATCCCACGGGGCCAAAAAAAAAGGGGGACAGAGCGTTCCGGTATCTAAATAGTGTCGGGTAGCTCGGTCGGAATTCGGGCGTGGATTCCACCGCTCGCAATTTATTTTGGTCCTTTGTCCGTCTAAACATAGTGGGTAGCCCCTGGGTTCCGACCTAGAGCCGCTCCCTCCGCTTGTCCAGACCTGGAGAGGGCTCCCCTAGCCGTAATTTACGTTTTGGCAGAGGCGAGGCATTCCCGCGGTTGGGGACAACCCTTCCCCCCCTCTGATCCCGACAAACTAGCTGGACGCCGACCGCTCCTCGAATAAATAGACCCGGAATGATCGCCGGGAGACAACGGACGAATAAATAGGTTTTAAATAAAGATCACTTTCTGGGGCCCCCATCGCTCACGGGCGCCCTCCCTCCCTACTAGATCCGCGATTACAAAAATGATGAATATTTATGGCATAACGATCTCCAGTCTAAAATAGTCCTTGGGACTACGTTCATTAGAATGCGACGAAAACATTCCAGCTGATGAAAAATTATTTTGAATTTCTTAGTTGATTAGCAATTGTGTGACATTTAAACTAAATTTCAACGGATGAATTAAAATTTATATACTTCCATACAGCACAATATTGAGTGGGGAGTTTGGCTCATAAGCTTTTGCCGTCATTTGGTCCTAAGGTAAAGACCTAAGGTAGAGACAGAAAGAAGTCCTAAGAAAAAATATACGCAAAATACCTTTTGTTCTCTGCATAGAATCCTCTCGTCATCGATCCTTTCTTTCGATGATTTCCCACCGCTACAATCTTCTCATCCAATCCCATAATCTCTCACATTAATGAGTTAATTCGTTAATTATTCACTCAGAAAAGAACCATTGTTCCAAGAAAATATTGAGTGCAGCATTCGAGTGCATGAAACTATTGTTCAGATTAAATATAAATAGAGCAACCATAAGTAAGTTTCGTATTTGAAATTAAGTTACTATTTCCAACGGAAGCATGTCACAATATTATATATATATATATATATATATATATATATATATATATATATATATATATATATAATGTGGACCGAATCGGTATTATTTCGAGCAAATACAATTCTCGACATCGGACTTCAGTTCGGTTGTTTCTTACTTGCCAAAACAAATAGAGAATAGCCCGGTAACACGTCTCACGAGTAAACCGAATTGGTGTCCCAGACGCGGGACCTCGGACCGCGGCAAACCGAGAAGAAGCGATCGGGGGGGGGGAAGAAGAATTTTCGAACACGGACCCCGAGGGGGGGAGAGGCCGGAGGGAAAGAGAGTTCCGAGGAGTCGTTAGAGAGAAACGGGAGAAGAAGAAGAAGGAGGAGGAGGAGGAGGAGAAGGAGGTAGAGCCTGTTAAACGGCAGTAGCGGTGAAGGGTGATCCCGGGGGGACATGGGAGGGGGGGCAGGGAGTCGTTAACTGCGGGCGACATCACACACACACGAACATCAGATCGGGCCGACCAGATATAAAAATCGGATTTAAATGTTTGGGGCCCCGGTTTTCTCATGGGGGCCGGGTTTCTCCGCCAGAGAGAGAGAGAGAGGGAGGGAGGGAGGGAGAAGAGGGAGGAATGCGGAGGAGAGAGAGAGAAGAGAAGAAGAGAAGCCGGCTGATAAAAAGAAACGGGCGGTCCCTTTGATCGGAGTACACGACTTTATAGAGGGGGTGCCGGCGCCGCGCAGTCACCACCCCGGGGTTGTTAACTATTGCATTAATTAATTGGCCCGGTTTACCCCGCTAGGGGAAAACGCACGCCATTATGCAAGGGGACCACCTATCGTTTCCCTAGAATACTCCTATTAAAACAACCCCCCGTGCGTTTATTGAAGTTGTCGGTCGAACCGACGAGAACAGACTTAGGATTGGTCATCAAAAAATCATAGCTCGGCCAAGTTTAACCAATTTGTAGACATATATCTTCGAATTGGATTTCCTATAAAAATTTCCGAACTCCAATCTTCGGGTTGGCATAAATCCAGCTTCCCAGTTCTATAAAGTCAGTTAGAATATACACGCGACACATCACTATATGCTACTTGCGATGGGGAGAAACCAGTCTAGCACAGGGGCAAACAATAGGCTGGAGACAAGGATGATTTCCTGGATTCGGAGCAATTCTCGTGAATATAGCGGGAAGCTCACAGAAAGTAGACCGGTAAGTGCTGTCGCACTAACCGAATGTGTTGGGAAGCCGAAATTGGGAATAGACCGGAAAGTCACAGCAACCCTTAGAGCGCAATAAGAACCAAACAAGTAATAAAATCGCATCTGATATCTGAAACTAGTTCTAATACACATTGAATCCTTAACGGCGTGATTTTTTTATGTAATTCAACATATTTTAGGACAAGAAATTTCTGACCAACCGCAAAGGTTACGAAACATTTTAGAAACTTTCGAAATCGAGGCAATTCAACTCAAGAGCTCTTCTATAGACCTCATAAGCGGTGGTTACTGAAAATAGAATCCGCCCCGACCAGATAGGTTGGATTCATCGCACAGGATTGGAAGAACGCCTCCTTCCCCCTTTCAGATAATAATCCTCCATTCGGCAACGTTAATAGACAATAATAGACCCACAGCATTCAAATCTGAACGGTCAATTTAGAATACTAGATTGATAGATTTGGGAGCGTGTAATTTTGTACAAGGACAGTTCTCCCCTTCCGGCCGACTGTATCGTCCCCCAGGGATCGTACACCTGTCCTGAACGCGAGGCTTATAATAGATGCGTAACGCGTGTCCGGAATAGCCTCATGAAATTCAAAAGACAGAGCGGGAGTACGAAACTCACCTATCGTCAGATAGCTACAGCCGCTGAGCGATAGAAATCATCTTAAACGGGTTGTTTAAAATAGGTTTCTGAGGATAGCCATCAGGTCGGGACAAGTGGATTAAGGTTTCCTTCCACCCAATATTCGAAAAATATTATTTTCACATAAACTCAGGTAAAAACTGTACCAATATTCGAACGGGCATTTAAATTAATTGAAGCACTGATTGAGGCGCAATAATTTTCAAACGCCGTGTATTTATTAAATGAACAAAATGAAGAGGATGAATTGCTGAATTCTGATCGCTAATGAATATAATTTGATGAATAATTTGAATTCCGCGAACTGGTGTAAATTAACGGAAAACCAATCAAATTTGGAATTCAGATTGTCGGTCCAAATTCTAGATTTATATTTGTTCGGCGTATTAAATTCCAAAATTGTTCGAAATTCAGGTGATGAAGCTCGCAATATTTCAGGCAATCTAATTAAGTACTACTGGATTGTGAGTTATATTGTAATCATGAGGAAAACATTTATCTCTCACTGCCAAGTGAATGTTGAATAATGGAACTTAGAAATGACTTGTTTCAACGCACATTTGTTTACGTTTTCAGACAGAGAAACAATAATAATATAAGGATAATGGATTGTTCATTTTCGCCTCTTTTTCCATCCAGAAAAATCGCACGGCCTAATCGAACTTCTAATTTCTTCCAGAACTAAGGACCAATTAAAAGGACTCCGCTTTGACAGCTAAGACTTCCAAGGAAACGGGACTTGATTTAAGAGCCAAATGATATTTACTATAGAAAGAGGAAAGTGTTGGCACTGGTGCATAAACACTGATGATCTTTTTAATGTTATGATAAACATTAAATAATAAAGAGTGATTCAATTTAATCTATGATTTTTATTGTATGTTTTTTATCAGTCCTCGTAAATCTAGAACCGCAGTAATGGATAAGCGCTATAATTTCTGCGGAGTTAGACGGATCGAAAATGGCGTCTTTAAAAGAGAACGGGCGGACACAAAAGGGTGCCGAGCATTAATCTAGGACGGAGGCCGCCTGCTCAATAGCCCGATAAATTGGATAATTAACAGGCCTATGAAGGGGTTTAAACGCCTCAGAATCACTACAGGAGCTTCAGACTTCGTCTGAAACAACCCCCACTGTACAGCCCATCTTCCTGTACCAGAATCGATTTTTAAAAACGGAAAGGGTAATACACTAAGTTCAGTTTAATAAATAACGAAGTTTAAATAAGTTTAATTGACGATGAAAATGGGCATAAGGGATAAATTATCAAAAAGAATAACGTCAATATATCAACTCTCATACAAGTCATCCTAATACACCCGAACGGAAATATAGCGATACTCAATAATATACGATAACTGCAAAAGCCCAACATATTTTTTTGTAAATTTCATTTACAATTAAAGGTTTGTATGAAGTTTAAAATAAAACAGAAATAGACCCCATATTAGAAGAAGACCGTTCACCAACACTACACTCACGATTAACGATGTCGTGATATGTATATAAATCTGGAAACGCAGGTAGTATCCAACATTTGTATAGTGTAAACGGCATCCTAAGTATTAGTGAATGTTATTTCCTACGAAGAAAGCGCCCTTACCCGCTGGCGCTGTATGCTTCTGAACGCCACCACCCCCCTTGCTGAGGTGTTCTTCGTGTGGGTAACAAATCATCGATAGCCGTCTTTTTCACGGACGAAATCAATAATTTACGAATTGAATCGAATAAGGCCTTGGAAATTAATTTAAACTTTCGCCGAACCGTAACCGAATATTACCGCGGGCGGCTGAAAAACGACGATTCCGCCTCCCCCTCTTGTGCGGCTCCTTAAGCGCCTTCTGCGCTTATGCGGGCACCGAATTACAATAAAAGAAACGGGCTCGTGACCGACCGACTTTATCGCTTGTGTTCATCTCTTGCCTTGAGTGGGGAGAGGGGGTGCTACAATTAAGAAAAGAGTGCCGGCACTACTCCTCTCATACAGCGCGCTGTTCAAAGCGGCCCGCTCACACGTTAAACGATATCCGTAAAGTAATGATTACTTGGGGTTGATGGAGGACCCTCGAGCGGGAGCACGCGAGGCGGAGAGACCGCGAGTTACAGACGTTGGACTGAATACATTAGAGCCGCCGATGGGTCCTCAGCGAAACGCTTTCGTGCCCACTTCAGAGCGGCGGAATCAAATTAAATTTATTAATCTAAACAAGTGGTTCCGTAGTGCAACGAAGAGTTCAGAGGACAATATTTTCCTACAAAAACGATTCTTATGTCTACCGAGTCAGTTTTATTATCGAAAATTAATAAAATATACTGTAAACCTTAAAAGAAAATTTACCTCAACCGTTCGTTGGACTCAACTCCACCAGTATTTTGCGTGCGCAGAAATTATTGCCGAATAGATACGTTATACCCGAAGAAATGGCGGACAGAATCGAAAACTCGAAATAAGATCCTAATGGATATATAACTTTCGCTGTGTCCGAATTCGGACTAACGCATGACCAAATCAATGAGGTGATGCCCGAGTGTTAACTCAAACATTAGTATGAAGTAATCGAATGTGGGCATACACTGATCGGTGCCCGAAAAAAAGTTTAATATCGAGGGTAAAGGTCTTTAGCGTCGGCGGCGTGAGAAAATCTCAAAAAATATTCAAGCTCGGGGGATTCATTTTTTCGAAACGGTATCGAACACGAGCGCTCAGTATGCCGGAGGCGTCCTGCCGGTAATTTTCCTATTTACAAGTGTCGGGCAAAAACCGATACGGACGATGAATTATTCTCGCGCCGATGGGGGTTGGGAGAGGGGCTGGCGCAAATGTATCTCTCCCTCCTCCTCCTCCTCCCGTAATTATGTTTTTATTGCGACCCATTTTCAGTTTGCGAATCCCCTCCACCCCACGGCATCCGGCCACACCGGTCGGAGGGCCTCCGAAGAATCCGGATACTTGCCCGACGCTTATTCATGAACCGACCCGCTTGGGAGCGGGTCCCCAGCCTCCTGGAGGACGGTGCGCGATCCGTGCAAACCGGGATAGTGGTGAAACCCCCCCTGACTGGAATTCTTTAACGTCGCCAGGTACTTGCTTAAGATTTAAGACCGCGACTGGGGCCCCGTCGACTACCGGCGGTGGCGAGAAGCTGAAAACAGGTCTGGCACAGGACCCAATCATCGGCAAGAGTGATGATCATCCGAAAAACTAAAAAAGGGCAAAAAATATCGGATTTATTTAGAAAAATAATTTACTTTATGCTCCCTTAATAATCGATTGGTTCCGAAAAATCAATTTAGAAACCTCCCTCCTACCCACTTTACTGCACAAAATAATGAAGTTCGCCTTTCTTATGACATGGAGTTAGAGTCCGACAAAATTACTGTTCTTTCTTCTATTTTTTACCTACTGAGTCCGACCTATAACATCCTTATGTAAAACAAGTACTGCATTCGACAGAGAGAAGAATAAAATTAATAATTCGAACCGGTAAATCCTTGTTGATTGGGACCCGTCTGGCATTCGAGCGCCGGAAAGCCAATTTACGCGGTCAATTATTCACCGATTCAGCGATAAATTATCGCTACTTAGTGACAAATAATGGCCGACCGGTCGGCTATTGTAAGCCCATCGGGCATTTACATGGGGATTGGTACGCGGCGTGATGGACTGGGAGGCGAGAGCGTGACACCCAGAGGACGGCCGCCTGACTAACGAATCCTGCCACTGTATGACGCAATCGGCAATCTTCCGCCGAACAAACAGTAAATAGTTTACATCTGCACATTGTAAAATTGTCGGGTAATTGCCGAAATTGGTTGGCGCGACTGAGCTTCAACTAGGATGAAAACAAATTACAGGCAATTACTGTAAAATCTCGACTGCCCACGAAACGTATTATGCGTTATTATCAGTTCGATGCTCGTTATATTCGGCGTTAAAACGGCTCGATTTGTTGCGATAAATTAGCAAATACTTCAGTAAAAAATACTGATTGTCAATTACAGATTATTGTTGTAACGTCCCCGATTACCATACCAACATTTTGAACAATACAAGTATATTTAGATCTAACATTCAGGTCCATAAATGTAGAAAGGCCCGCGAGCCAGTATGCATGTATCGAACAACATTTGCATACCGTTTAAGACATGCTATTCATGTTAAAAGAAATATAAACTATTATTAATTTGTAAATTACAGATTGACGCTAGAAGTCTGACAGCTTAGTGTTACACGTTGGTACAAGTCCTTCAGTTACAAGTTTGAATCTTTTTTTCAAAATATACACATCCTGTTACCTAATTACTAAAATTCGCTGGAGAACCGCAAAGAGTTCTCCATGAAAACCAAAAAGAAATACAAATCGCGAAACGAGGCACCGTAAAGCACGCGTGTAAAGGGAGAAAAATAGAAATTTAAAAGAGAAAAACCGAGCTCGGGCCGGCGGTGAAGTGAAGAGCTGGCGCGGCGGCGATGCTGCCCGCAACGCAATAAACTTCTATTTAAGGAAGAGCGAGGGGCTGGAAAAACTCCTTAATTGGGCAGGTGAACTCCCGCCTCCTCTCCCTCTGGCCCTCCGGGCATTCCCAACTTTAAAAACTCTGTACAAATATATTATAGAGTCGGAGGTTTTAATTCAGTTTGAAACTGGGACGAAATAATTGTTCCGGCGACAGCTTTGCCTCCGTGTTCATCAGGATGACAATTTGCCTTCAACAATATTTAATATTTCTAACGCGTTGTCCCTCGATTTAAAATTATTACTGTAGCGTTGTTTGCACTTTTGATGATGGTCTTGTTTTTGGAATTTTATCGAGCGGTTTACGCCTTTGGGGGTTTATTTGGTGACCGGATACTCTACCGAGGAAGAGAGCTCCTTTTGACTGGTGGCGAGCAGTTGAAGATAGAAAGAACCGTAACTGGCACAAGTGAAATTTCATATACCCGCGGAATTTATATAATTTGTAGCGAATATTTTCAACGTGTAAGCGGCGAATGATCGTCATTTAATTAAGATAATGAGTTAGACTATAATTTTTCAAACAAAAACCTTGACCTTCTTCGCCCAAAAGAAAATATCGCAGAGTCGGAGCGCCATTTAACGCTTCGTTACACAGCCAACGACCGCGGCCAACTTGTAAACACGCCCGATTGCTCCGCCGAGTATATATTTAATCGAGGCCTTCAAACTATAGCTATAAACGAATCGAAGGGTCCGAAGAAGTTCCTGGCATCGGCTACAAGCGAGTCAATCCAATGGTCGGTTTTTTAAGACCGTAGATCGTACATAGATCAATGCATACACAAAACGATAATATATTACGACGTTTCTCGTTTACGACGTTAAGCTCAATCGCCTTCCACGTGCACAAGGAGGTCAAACGTTTAGTCGTTTTTTATGTAACCGATAAGGTGAAAATGCACTGACATAGGTGGATGTAACGACCGGTATCGGAGCTTCTGTAGAATAAATTCCACAGAACGAAATTTTACGCTCATCTTACAGAAATCTATTAAAACTGATTACAAAATGCAGACCAGTAAACACTTTTAGAAGGTTTCAAAAACTACGTACTAGTTATGTTAAATGTGGCCAAATTACTCTGACTAATTTTTGAGTGGTCCCATAAGTGAATATTTTCCACTTAAGCACGCCGGTGAAAAGCGTGGTTGACAGAATATTTATTCTAAAGTACATAATTCCAGAGAGCGAATAAACGAAGCTAAAGCTTTTCCATTCATAGAGCAAATTTATAACAAGATATATTGAATACCGGACAACACGCTGTCAATAATTCTTTCTGAGATTTATACTTATTTTTGTTTTGTTTTTTAACTAGGCCCATTTTTGGGTAATGGCCTGTCACTAAACGTCACATTTTTCCATTGACATCCTCATCCACCTTTTCTCTGCGAATTTCTCAATCTCGTCCGCCCAACTGGTCGGTACGCCCTCTATGCCTAATTCTGTCCAATGGGGACTAAACATAGTTCAACCGGGTTTTTTCCCTTATATCTGCTACTTTGTTGTTTTATCCTGCCGTGAATCTTCTTGCAACCCTTATGTTACAATAATTATGTATTACAAATCCTAACAGGCATCTTAAGATAGTTCTTATCCTGTAACCTGTTTAGTAGTCTAACATGATCCTTCATGTTAGTTGGTGGAATTGCTGGCGGGTCAGAATCAGTCTATCCCAATAGCAGAAAAGATACTTGACGCCGTTATCAACGGTCACGAACATTTCAATCCGTTCCGCCCCATAAATATCCAAGGGCCGAATTGAGAGATATGGATTGGGCCGACAACAATGAGAAGCGCAAATGGCCGGGAGCCCCCACGATAAAAGGCCGGCCGAAGAAGACTTACGGCCCCGAATGTGATATTCCCGAGGGAGAGAGAAGGAGAGAGAGAGGCGACGTCCGATCGCCAATAAGGAGGCCGCGCATTCCGGGCATTCTTCGCCCGGTCCCGGATCCCTTGATCCCCCCCTTCCCACCCGCCACCCCACCGAAGCGGCCCTTTGTCACAGCTCGGACCCCGAATAAAAAGGGAAATTGGGCATTTTTTTGTTTGTCCCCCTGCGTGTGTGTTTGCGACTGCGAAAGGGAAAGCCAACCCTTGGACCGCCTCCGACATATTGCATTGTTTTTCGGTCGGCCTTATACGCCGATAAGAATAAACCGAAAAAGCGTTTAATCTTTTTGGGCTATGTCACATCGTCACTCCTACTATCGCGTTTGTGCACAACAGCTGCCATAATACAGTAAATCAACAAGCGCAAACGACATCCATGATCTGAGTATTATTACAATCACTCCGGCGAGTTTTTAACGGGGACGGATGTCGGCTTCTTGTACACGGTTTGTACGGTATCATAAATAGTTTTACTAACCCCAAGAATGTCGTAGACTCCGTAATTACTTAAAGCGCTACTGTCAATTTATAGGTCTCTCAACCTTAGTTCCTTGTTTATATATTACGATTAACCGCTCACGATTGGAATAAGCTCAGAGTGTATTTGCCCTAATGATTTTTTAGGTTATAAATTACATTGGCGAATAATCATTCTTTTTTATCGCCGAGCATGATGGTAAATTATAAAGATGGGTACGGGGCAAGTACGGTTTCTAATTTGGAACATATAATAAGATTCTATTGTTTGTTTCCTTTAACCGGTATTCGGGATTGGGGCGAGAATCCGATAAGGGCCGGGCACGAGACATGAGGCATGCGGCATGGAGGCATGAGCCATGAGGCATGAGGCATGTGGGACCGTGGCCGGGTGGGGGGCAGGTGCGGGAGGTTCAAAGCGGCCGCCCAATCCAGCCGCCCGGCTTCCGCCCAAATGACTACCATTGGCCTTTCAAGCACACTCTCACCCTATACTTAAACTCCCCTCCCCCCTCTACTAGCCCCATAATTTTGTAAGACCTCCAATGGCCGCCGTCCACTACGGAGATGTTACCGATATATCGGGCTCCGCTATTGCCCCGAAAAAATGCGCAAAATTTAATAGTCTTACACGGGCCAGTTAAAACATTATAACATCCCATAAAATTAATCGAAGCCTCTCCGCGTTCGACCACGTTCAGTTTCTAATCTCGTTCAGTAGATTTGTAATAAAGTGATACTATACACTTTGTACCTTAGTCGTTAGCTACTAGTTACTACATCGAAATATATTAGGCAAATACAGAAATGATGAAACATTTTGTTAACACTCATTACACGGTTAATGTTAATCAGTTAATATCGAGACTGCGATAGACTGGGCGGTGGAACAGGAATGGACGGTCATAATTTGAAAAAGAAATAATAATATCAAACTCGACCGAATAAAATATATAGGACGCGACACTGCATGAATTTGTAGGGGCTGGCGAGGAACAGAAACAAACAAACAAGCCTGTAGCCGGGTGGTTGGTGGGCGTTGTAGGGGGATGAGGGTCCCCCTCCATAGTGATTTATACTGTCAGATTCCCGGTAGCTCCCCAGGAATGCTTTGCCGTTCGCCGCCCGCTCTTCCCCCGGGGGACGGCATCTCCGGCGTCTCTCGGGACTAACCCCCTTATATTAACACATTGCGCCGGCGGAAAGCGAACATTACCCGGCCCCGAGGCGATCCTCGGGAAATCCTCGGCATTCCTGCGACCGAATGATTTTCGTTTCCACCCCGGATTAATTCCGATTAACGGTTTGAATCGGCTGAAAATGTTGCGCCTTACATCGGATGATACTTTAGCGTATCAATAAAGAAATAATTTGTTGCGCCCTCATGTGAGGTCTTGTATAAACGGATATATAAGAATAAAGCAGGCGGGAGGAATTTTATTAGAGTCTGAATAGCCCGGATTCATATCGGTGGGTCGGCCGGTTAACTCGGGGGTCCCAAACCGACGACAGTTGCCAAGGCAGATGTTCCTCCCTCGAGCAACACCCGACCGCCATATCGCTGCTGGGAATACGAATGTTTTTCGCTTAAAAGCGATCATAGCTTTTACAAGAAATCTCTCCAAACTATATATTCTTTTTATAGTAACCGAGGCTCGTAGAAGCCACGAACACGAGGGCCGACCGGTGTTTGAAATCCCGAAAAACACTCAGACAGAATACTGAACACGACGCTTAATATATAAAAGAATACTCATCTTACAGTTTCTTATTGTATGTAACTTCTCACATCGATGCTCAAACAATATAATAAATTTACATTTACTGATATTAAAAGGAACTTGTACTGATTCGGAGGTACCCGTAATTTACTGGATTTATACTAAGAGCTTTTAACAATGGCTATTTACCAAGCTGGGTGTTTGCCCTGTTGGTCTGCAGTTTCGAATTTCAAACTTTCAACTAATTCGAACCCGCCTCACTTTTCCTCCGGACTACTCGTTTTATTAGCTAATCCGTTCTCGTTTTTTTTCTATTAAACATCTCACGTCTCACCTCCTGTTTTCCGGATTGAGAAAGGGATTTCGAAACGTTGGGCAAAGAAAAAAAAAGAGAAAGAGTGTCAAGTTAATTGCAATACAATGGACTCGATTCGCGTACCAGCATGAAAAATGGGACCGGGAGGGATCGACGGGCGTAAAAATTTATGGCTTCGTTTTTTTTTGTTTTTCTCTTTCGGAGCGCTTTCAAATGAAGTGGTCGATGACAATCGATGCGATTTTGCGGGCTCCAAATGAAATTCGCCGGCTCATGAATCAAACCACTTCATTAGGTCCAGCCCACGGTCCTGTTCCAACTGCGTGCACATAATATCGGGGCTTGGTCTTGCGGCAATTAGCAATTTTCAATCATTTGCGGCCATTCGTCTTGTGTAGTTTTTAATAAAAATTAGATGCGCAAAGATTTTAAAAATGTAATCGAAACGATGTTTCCCTGTTAGCCGGTATCATTTCTCAGGTATAATACAGCAATTAAACTCTCACTTTCTACAGTTATAATATGTGCAAATATCGAAGCCTATAGATAGACTGCAGATTAATACCGAATCTGACCCAAAGTATTTCACGCGGCGAAATATTTACAACTCGCATAAGTCTACAGTCATTAATTAAAATAATTAATTATATATTTTAAAACATTAATGACTGCAATACATAAACTGTAATCAATTTGATTTAATATAAAAGATGATCGGGCAGAATTTTTCTTTTATGTCAAAGGGGCCACAAAGAAGGAATTTTCTTAAATTCTTAACGAACGTGTCCAGACGATGGTCAGAAAAGTCTCAATTATTGAATTCACGGCTACAAACCCAACAGTGGCCCTATCGTCATCCCATTAGGGCTAAACATATGGTTTAAGATACAAATCCTAGTATATTAAAGCTACAGAATTAATGCTGTGCCCCAAATTGTACTTTGTAGAATGCCACAGCTTGTTAAAGTAGGTCTGTCTGTACCTCCCTCCAAAAAAAATAATTGCTCAACACTAATTAAATTAGGATAATGGGGTCGGGGTCTCGTCGGGGTGGGGGTATTTATGCGAGATGCCGGCCCATTAATAAAACCCCTCTGGGCTCTGTGTAAATGATAGGGGTGTCTCTCTCTCTCTCTCTCACTCTTAGGCGCGGGGTTGACTCACGGGGAAATTTCGAGGCCCGCACTCGCCCCTATGGGCGAGACTGCTGGAAAAAAACTCTGTAGTCTGTCAAAAAAACAAAGAAAAGAAATCGCCAAAAACTCGGAAGGATCTGTGAATTTGAACAGGCCAACCGACTAAATTACGATTAATACGAAGTCAGTACGGAAGCACAATTCGGGATGTTATACCCAATATTGTTGAGGTATCCGAGTTTTTAGACCAACCACTAAATACGTTTTCGTACATCAGAATCATACTGGTATAATTTGTATATTTAAATTATTGGTACTACATTTGTTAATCTTCCAAACCGGTTTCATTATCCCGCCATCGTCAATAGTACTGTAGTATTGGCGACTAAAAACGGCGGGAAGCAGAAACCGGTCTCGCATTGGACTTGACTTGTGAGGGGAGATTTATTTCTTCCAACTAAGCATTTCACACCAAAATGTCCGTGGATTTCTAAAATTTATTGTGGAAAATGATATTCATCTACATATTACTGTGATACACACTTTTTCTCAATAAGTAATAAATTAAATCTTTCATAAGACGAGCACAAAAGATGTACTTATTTTCGCTGTATACCACAGTAAAGTAATTATCGTGGAAAGAATTTTTTTCTTGAGCTCCCGGTTATATTTCTTCCTAAACAAATTCATCTGTAGTAAAACAAGCAGGTATAAGTATAACGTTTACGTTTTACATTGTGACTTTTATTTTCTGCAGGAATATAAACAAATACTTCGAGGTATTCCCTTTGCTTTGATCATCGTTGGTTGCCGTTCATTAGGGCCGTAGCACTTTCGTTCGTAATTTTATTTCACTTAAAAAAATAATTATCTCGACAATTCAACTCCCATAAATATTAAGCCAATGTGTATTTCGTTATCCGGGGAGCGGAAATAACCGAACACGAGAGAAAAAATTGCTAGGAAAATTTTCGGCACTTTTTTCGAAATTCCGAACAGGAAAGACCCCGCTATATTCGAGCCCGCCTTCCATTATTCTCTGAACCAATCGTGTCGAGAGTTTTCCAGTTGTGAATAAAAAACAGAACTGCGAACAAAAATAACTGCGGAAACCAATAACCCCCGCAGATTGGCGTAAAAAGGAAGTTCACGCCCAGTCCAATATTGCCCACCTAAGCTGGTTAACGCGAGCCAGGTTTATTGCAATGTTATTTTGTCGGTCAGATTCTAGATGGTTCGGTAAAAATATTTCGCAGCTTTACCGCGTAAAATATTTACGCGTTAAATTTGTTATTCTTACAGTAAGTTCTGTTTATACATTATGTTTTACTGTTTGCAACTGTTGTATAGCGGTTTAACATAAACTTAAGCTTAATTCCGAAACAAGCTCCAGAAACAATTCACCAGAGAGGTCAGTAAACTTGTCTCAGTAAGCAGTTCCTGTGAAACGATTTCGCAGTAGAATGATTGGTCACTTCCGCGATAGCAATGCAGGAGGGAGGACAGGCGATAAAGTCCATACCCAGCGGACTCCCAATTCCATATGTTAAAACCTCGTAATTTCTAAATAACAACTAAACCTCACTGTCGTTATTTGGACTATAAATGGAGTTGAAAGAATCCCATTAAATACTAGAGCTACCCAAATCAAAACTAAAACTAATGTAGAAGAATTCTATTCTTGAGGCTTTGAGGGGAAAATTTTAGTTTCGAAAATACCTTTATGCCCGTATTGAACACAATTATTTCTAAATATGGGATCTAAATCGACAACATTACTAAACTGCTGTAGTTGATAATTAATAACTCCATTCCGGATTGTTGTTCTGGCTTAGTTCGAGAACTGGGGTATAACTAGAGTTCACAAAACTACCGGTTGGGACGACATTATCGAATAGAACTTAAGTTATCGGAAAACCCGAACTCAATTACGAGCATTTCCCGAAACATAGTTCAGAAGATCCACAACGCAGAGGACTATCGAACACAACTCGAAGGATTTGCGGCCGCCGATCTGGTCCCAATGACCTGAAATAGTTTAAGGCCGTCTGAATTCAACCGGAATAATGTGCATACGTAATGTAACCTATCTTAATATTATTCAAATTTTAAACGTGCAGATAATCATCCGTACGCGCATTAATTTGCACGGCGCCTGTACAGAGTTTGCTGAACGAAACTACTCCATATTTATAGCTCAATAAATCATAGTTTGTTATATTCGTATTGTGGGATTCAACTACAACTTCAATAAATGTCCTTTAAACACATTGAACAAAGACATTATTAACATAATAACATGTAATTGCATATTGAAACTGGCAAAACATCACAGAAAAAACACAGCTTGTTCTGTAGAAATTGAGCCGTAAAATGGAATAAAACGTGGCCAATTACTGATAATGTAACAAGGTTCTAAGGGCTGAACACAGTTATGGCATATACAAGAGTTCAAGACAATGTAAGTGAATTAAAAAAAATCATTCTTTGCATAAGGAAATGTTATTTTTTACGTTCCTACGCGTTTATTGTGCATATCGTGTTTGTCAATTAATTAATTATTATAGAAATTTGAGGACAAAGAAAATATACCACAGGTTTCAATCTTGTGCCTTGAGGAATTCTAGACCAGAGAGTGATGTTGCTCGTTATCCGTTTATTAGCTGTTATTAGCCGCTATTTTGAATAACTATCTGTGTGCAAAATCGTAGCGCAACATATTGTTCATGCCGCGTGGTAATTAACAGTTTACAGCGATCGGTAATTCACTTAACGGCTGTGAATAGGGCGAAAGAATTTTTTTTCCCTGCTTTTACTTCCATGTGCCAACGGCCGTTTGATAAACAACAGCGACAAATGCGTTTGCATATTTTCTGAATCGTTATCGGCGGGCGGGGGATTGGCGTTCGAAAAATCCCCGGCATTTTCCGTCAACGGCGCGGTTAACGGCGCGGATAATTGCCTCGGCTAATTGCGGTCTGTGTAAATGATTAAAAAAAAAAAAATTACGCCGCGGAGGAAATTATTTAATATTTCTCCCGGTGGGGTCGTCGGCGGCCATTGGGAAACGGAGCGCTCGGGTCAGGGTTCGCTTGAATCGGGAGTCAATTACTGTCGAGGTATTTAAACGGCGACTCTTGTTTTATAGGAGTTGGCACTCTCAATCATCCCTCTCTACGCCGACGTTTATTTAAACATTTTATTCTGTAACAGCCTATTAACAAAACAAGGCTTAGAGTTATTTCCGATTCGGTCAGCGAAAAGAGCACCCGGCCATTATCAGATCTGCCGACGGAATGATTCATAGGCCTGCCGATAAATTTTCGTTCTATTATTACATATAGATAGACACAGAGAAAGAGAGAGAAACTCCGAAACTTCCAAATAATAATAAGCATAAAAAGTGCATGTAACAATCCTAAATTAAATACAAGTAGCATCTTATTTGTAAGCCTTCTGCTTAATAAATTAATGAATAATTAAAAAATGTAAAAATATAAGTACAATAAATAAATAAAACATTTGACATTCATTAAAAAAATAATACGTAAAGTATGAACGCTACAGGGATAAACCATCGCAAGACCGATATAAAGCCTATATGGTCCTTACTCTATATTATTTATGCTATAAAGTCCTTCAATTACTTTTCCTATTTTACAACTTATTTATTAGTAATAATAATATTTTATAAATATTATCCGGGGACAATTTTTCCAACCTCAATATAGCTCAGTCAATTTCCTCTAATTAATTAACCCGGATTGCATGAAAAGAATAGCAATAAATTAAACACGAAGCATTTAACTAGGACAATGCAATTGGGCGCCTTTTATGGCGAATCTGATTTCCTTTACAGACCACTCATGAAAAAAATAAATTGTTTATTAAAATAGTATAATCTATCTACGGGCTTCGAGGGGGCAGTATCCGTTTCAAATTCCCGCCGCACTTTCGGAGAACAAAGAAGCCGACGACCCCGTCCGACGAATTGATAGACGGTGATGTAACCCGTAACAGCGCTCGTCCCAGTATCTCGTGTCCCGGGTCAACAAGAGTCTGCTTCTCTTTTATAGTAACGTCCGGCGGAGAAAATGTTGGACGAAAAAAGGGGAGCAACGCCTCATGAAATAATTACCTTACTTCAATGTGGATGAAAGTCCCGGCAACAATAAGGTCCCCACCCACCCCCCACGCCATTCGGGGTTTCCAGGAAATTACCGGGTTTTTACAGTACTTTTTCTTAAACAGCAAAGTGCGCGGACCCCGGCATCATCGCTCTTTGGGACCAGTCCGCCCGATTTGATTCTACGCTAGACCGGCTCCTCGATGACTTAGATGCCGCATAGACTACCCTACACAGGGGAACCTCACTAATTTACGGACTGAAGGTGAATGCCGTGAAGCGAAGAATTCAAATTATTAAATTATACGACGTAACCAGCAAGAGTTCCTTAGGGAATAAACCTTTCTAGTGGACCTCCTGGTCAAGATGAAAAGGGATCGACCGTTTCAAACACTCGTATCTCGAATATCGGTGACATGCATGAAAGTTATAGGACAGAAATAGAATCAAAACACGCCCGGGATCTTCGTCCGGACTCAAAATTAGATTGCATTCAATGTTTTGAAATATCGCTCCTCCCTATTATTTGGTCCTGCGATAAACCGATTTCGTTGGCGTACGATTCGTAATGAAACGAGAACGCCGTGATGCAACACTACGTAAAACCACGGATATGAGGTAAATGTGAAGAAGACATGATTGGGTAGATGGTCCCGGAACACATAAAACTCAATTATAGTTCAGTGAACCAGACGTTAGTGTTATTCCCTACTGAATCATGCATAATAACTCAGTCGTAATTCAACGAGTGTTTCAGGACCTTTTTAATTGTACTTGTACGGCTGCGCGGTTTCCGACAAATAAGACCGCCTAGCCCGACAAAGGGGAAATGCCTTTTCGGACGGTATAATTGTTTTTACTCGAAACCGATAAAGATCTGAGAGCGTCGACCGCTCCCTGGGATTATTATATTGGGCGTGGGAGAGACTGCACTTTGTCATCACTGTCGACAGTGATACACGTTGTGTTATCCATTGAGGGGGGGGGGGAATGTGTGCGAAAAGTGATTCTATAAAACACTTTATTCCCTTCACGGAACAGTGAATCTCGGGCGCGTAATTTTAACGACCGTCGCCGGTAAAAACAACGAAACAATCCATTTTAAACGTTGAAGTCGGACCAGAACCATTCGAAACGGGAGACGAGTGATGAAACGACAGTATAAGGACTACGAAAAAAGTTTTAATATTTTCCTCTAGGCATAAAGGAGCTGCGGCATGCTACTTGAATTAGGCTCGATTTGAAACCAAGATTTTACCTAACGTGACCTAAACAATAGAGAGCAGGAATTTTGTTAATGCTTCCAGATATAATTCCACTGTAAACTATAAAAGCCAATTCCGACGTGCTGATAGTGTAACATCCTCTCTTATAACCAAATATTCTTTTATACCGAATTAAATCTGTACAGTAGTGGGGCATACATAAAATGATTACTTATACTATGTATACATTCGGTTAATTTTATCTTCGCCTCAGCGGAGAATATAGGGCTCAGAATAGCACGGGCGTATTTATTATTGTCGTCCGAATGGCGTGTGAATATACACTCCATTGGCACGAGAACCGAAAGCTGTCATGTGAAACGATTCCAATATTGCTCGCCGATCATACACTAATTGCGTTACACGGCTTTCGGGCCCGAATATGAACGGGCTAGCGACACGTTATAAATGGACGGTGCATAATGTATAAGCGGACTTGAATAAGTGAACAGTATAATTGTCGTTTCTATGAATTTATTCGATACAAAGTAGCGCTGCCATCTCAATCGCCTTATCGCTTTTTGCCCGTTGGTGTAATTTATTAGTATAAAATCGAATTAATGAATACAGCATCGTTCAGGTATAGTAAACAGTAATAGCTTTAATCTGACGTTGGTATTAATAAGCATGACTTGTGGATCTGTCTAGTTGCTTTGAATAACAGTCTTTTTTCCCTATTTCCTACATTTTTAAAGGTATAAAAACCGGCGTTTTTTACGGACGTACTTTTCGAATGGTTTCGCTTTTAAAATGATATTATTTAGTAACAGCATTTGAAGTTGAACGCGTACATGCAGTAACAGGTGCAATGAATTTATAACTGGTCGTGCGCCTGCCGAGTAATTTTTCTTTATTGCAGAATCACTTCCTGCGGTTGAAATGCGAAACCTAAAAACTCTCTTATGCGGACATCTGTCCTAAGATTAATATTCGTTTAAGAAAACGCGCACATGAAGATTCATAATGAAAGAATGCTTTAATAAAAAGCAACGTTTACCCAACACTGTGGAATATAACTGAGGGAATACTCAAAATAGAATTAAATATTATGTTAGAAAATGAGAGTTGGGAAAATACCCAAGTTTCTATTTCACGAGTTGGCGCTGTTAGGGTAGAATAATCAAAACACAATATCAGAATTGTATAAATCATTCAAAATCTATGACGGCCATTGGAGATGCGCCTTTGAGTTACCGCGAGATTAACCGCTCTGGGACCCAGTCAAATTCCGAAAGACCGAAGTAAATTTGAGAAGATAAATTCTTTTTTTCCCCCCCAAAGCTATTTCCCTTGATAAATACGCGGGGAAAAGTCCGGGCCATAATTTATATAAGAAGTTTTATCTTCGTGGGAAGGTGGGCTCAACGGCCTCTATCGGTTCCGGCGGCGTGTTTTACCGTCTAATTTACGCTTTGGATTATTTATCATCTATCTCGGTTGGGGATTCTTGCAATAACAATATATATATATATATATATATATATATATATATATATATATATATATATTTTATGAGTTTTTAAAATATAAGGTCTTTTCGGCACCTAGTATGTAGCCGAAGTATATTGAATTCAAGTCCGTCAATCATACAATGTCGATGTAAAAAAAATTATGTCCCACAGCCCGTTACTGTCGTAAGCACAAATTAAATACAGTTTTGGTTTTTCTCCAGTTAAAGTTGAAATCCGATGATTGACCCTTTTAAGTTGACGAAAAGCAACCGAATATAATCGTTTCGATGTCCACAATTTCCAGTCTTATATAGGTTATATTAGCCACTATAAGAAATTATAAGGTACGGAAAGTGCCGACAGGACGCTTCAATAGGCAGCCGAGAAACGTAAACACACACAGTGTAGTGATAATAATCGAGGACCTCCAAAGAAATACCTTTAATACCTTTCGAGTTGTACGTCGATGTGAAGAGTACCTCATCACCGCTTTTAAATCCGCATCACATATTTAAATATTAATCTGATCATTTTTAAACTTTTAAATTTTATTAAAAGGTGTTTACCAGTTATTTGAAATTCGAAGCTAGCGTATAGCGAAATTCCAATTATTTACCGGTCTAGTTTTCCGGTGAAATGCCAGTATTAGCATAGTTGGAGTTGGCTAAATTGCTATTTGTGCGGTAGCATTACACCGTTATCTCTCATACCACAGAGGGCTCCTCACCCGACCTTACCATTACTAATGCCCTAACAGCCCCTGAGCCTAATTCTATTAAAGGGCAAGCGGTCCGCGCCGACTTGTTCCTCCTTTTTTCTCCTGTACCTTTCGACTCCCCCGTTTTTTAGGTAGCAATGGCCCTTATAAATCGTCGCTCTTTGTAAGAAGAGGGGGTTGAGGTCTTGGAAAGGCCCTCCTCAGACGAAAAAATATATACAGGGTAAACGTTCCCGACAGAATGTCGGATTCGAATTTCAGATTCGTCTTTTATCTATTGTTTATTTTGTTTTTTGATTCCCCGAAAGAAACGTTGTTCTACAGCCGTTTTGAAAAAAAAAACACTTTTCAAGAAATGAAAGGATTCTACACTTCACGTGTATTTAACGCATAACAGATATATATTGAAATTAGTCAAAATATTATTTGTAAAATCAGTCAGTAGATGTTTACATTTCATATCCAATTGCACGGAATCGTATTATACCGAGTATAATGTGTTTTATATCCCAATAATGGTACAGTACTTCAATATTGAATTTTCTAAACTGTTTTAGTTTGAGTTATTTGACAGGTGGCTTATGACCAAACAAACGAGACGACAGAAAATCGCAGGAGTGTCTATTTTAAGAGAAAGGTTTATAAAAAATGAAAGCAAACAGTATAATACAATTTAAAGATGCTAAAAAGGCGACTTGAAAATAAGGGCCATTATAAGGGAATTTTGAACGAGAAGTATCAATTAAGCAAGGATCGATAGACTCCGAAAAAGTTGTAAATGTTATTCCGAGGTACCAATTTAACGCTCGAGAAAATGAAGTCGTGAACACGGTCAACTAGCGAAACCGGCGACCAGCGCTGAAGAACAAGCTTCGCAGGAACCGACAAAAAAAGGTAGAAGGAGCTTCCGACAAGAAGAATTTCTGGCGGAAATCGACCTAACAAACGGTTTTCAAGGAAAACATTATTACACCGTGTCCATCTCATGGAAAGATAACAGGAGTGCTTATGGGACCCTTCGCCGAGAGGATAAAAAAGACCCAATTCGAAAAACGTTAAAAAAAAATAAGAATAAAAAAGGAAAGAAGGAAGAAAGAAGACCATAAACATTTTATAGGCGATTCGGAAAACGTTCGAAAAAGGCCGTAAAGAGGAGCCGGGAGGCGCGATCCTATCATAAAGCCGCCTTCTTCTCTTATTCACGTTAATATAAAAGTCGTGGGTAATTATAAAGCCTACTTTTAAAGTTCGAACGAATTCGGATAATACGTTCGGAAGAGTCCCATTTACGTTTGTACAACCGGGTGCAACAATACACGGGTTAATTAATTTCGTACAACGGGGCATGAATGGAATATTGGCATTCGGTCTGTGCAATGCTCTCACATTCGAGAGCCCGAAGAATTCCCAGCCTCGGACGCCTACCGGAAGGTTATCGGGATGAAATGGGGCGCGATTTCGAAACCTCTCTTCGGCGTTCCGAGCGTTGGAAAGTCCGAGGAACCCGAGCGCCCTTCCCGCCCGATAAGGCACCGTCCAGAAGTGAAATTCAATTAAGATTTAGCCGCGCCCGGGCCGAAACTGACGCGAGATATGTGCGGCAGAGAAAAATGCTTAAGGCTTTAACATTAGCCGAGAATAATTTGCGGCGTCGATTCCGTGGACGGAGTCAATTTACCCGAGCTATTTATCCGCACTCAAAGTGCACTCACGAGCTGTTCGTTTTTCGTTGACAGTCAACCGAGCAATATTACGAAATTCAATCTTCGCGATCGTAAAAAACAAATAATAATACTCGAGTCGTGAAAATATAACAATGAATTACGTCCACAGGATTACATTGGAGTTATAATGAGCTCCACTCATTTAATCAGTGAAATCCATTGAATAGAAATTTCGACTCAACATAATATAAATTTTCTTTTCATTTTTCGTATAACTTGATGATAACTTACTCAAGAATGATGCAAAGACATTTGTACAACGAATGAATGATTAATAAATGTGCCGACCGCGCTTATCGACTACGAAAAAACGACGAACTATGCATAATTGATTTTTGCGGAAATAAAACCGTTCAGGCCGGTTCAATATTGACGTTCTACTGCACGCCAAGAAATTTTATTTTATACATCGGATACAACTGCAGGGAAAAAATTATGGTAATGTCCTCGAAAAAGGAAGAAACTGTCGAATGCCCAGCACTATGTTAGCGGTGGCTATGAGTGCAATAATTATTTATTACCGCTCTAATTCCAATCTAACGACTAACTTCTGTCCGCCGGGACATTTTTGTTCCCTCGGGACAGGCAGGCTGGGGATCTCGATGTTGCTGAAACCATCGAACTCGTTTGCTCTGAAACGAGCTAAACGATTGCCAATTACTTAGCAGATCACTTTGACCGTTATTATTTCTTCTGCAATACGGGGCCCTAACGATACCCCCTGTCTTACGCGACTACCTTTTAACAGAGCAAATAGCCCTCTTATAGAAATATATAAAGTGCATAATTACTGACATATAGTAACAGTCAGTCTGACCGCCATACGAAGATCGTTTATACATTATGTGTAATGCATGTAAAATATGTTGCACTGTGATGTCCACGGTTCATATACCACATCCACCCTGAGAAATTTTTATTTATATTTATTAATATTTATTTTTATTATTATAGATATTTATTTTTTAGTGATAAATCTGCGGGATAACAAACCCCGTACTGCATGTAAAATTAGTTTAAATTAATATTGAAGGCTATTTAAAACTCGATAGATAAGAAACATATTTTAATTATCAGTAACTTCCGGTAGGATCGCGTAAAACTCCGGGAAGAACCTCGGTTAGCAAGGGTTAACCCCTCTGTATCCGACCCTGATGATGGAACCGGTAAGATTTCCGAAACGTCGGACACCCGAGAGGGCCCCAGACGAAAATGGCAAAAACCCTTCGACAGGAGATCACTCAGGCGGTTTCAAAAACACAGAAAAAATCCCGAACTAGAAGGCGAACCACCCCTTCTAAACGAAGTTCTTGCCACAGTATTTTACGCGTCTTGGTGATAATCCCAAGTTCTGATCTTGGAAACCTACGTTTATCAAAAAAAAACCTTGTTGCTCCCTGATGTACTGCCCGATTTTTAAACAGGGATAATAAAGTCGCGCCCAGTTCTATGCTTAAAAATAGACCCCACTATAGGTCAAAGGATTAAGACCGATCATTCCTTTCTAATGCCCCGGGGAAAGTACTCCCCGACAATTAGGCAAACAGTTGGGGTTTTCCAGGTCAGCTTCGGGACAATTAGGTCCCAAAGAGTTTCATTGAAATATTTACTTTTCCAGCTAAAAGATAGTAATAAACCGAAAGTTATAGAATGAACCGAATATGGGCGAAATAATTGAACGATTAGAAGCAAGCGCGATTGCCTACAGATTAGATCAATTAAGGGCAATTGAAGAAACTCTTCACATCCTAATATTCGATTACAACCCCTTCTAAATCAACACATATTTAGTAGGGGTGTTTACATATGACTTAATTGAATTTATGTCTAACATAAATTCTCACAACAAAAAATGTTTGATTGTGCATGTATGTATATATAAACTTTGTTTATATTATCAACCCAATTTTATTCAGGAGATATCAGGAGAATGTGATGGGTCTAGAACATTACTTTATGACTGTTGCATATCCACGCTCGCTCAATTGATCCTCCGCTAGACTGTAACAGTGTACTGACTTGTAGATGGGATGCTGCTGAGGATGGGATAGGACCGAAATCCTCAGGAACGAACTCAGACTGGGGCCGTACTCGTCAACGCCTCCGGCAAGAACGTACGCGTTTCGTCACAATTGTCGGCTTGTACAGTTCGGGTCGATGAATCGAACGGGGTGAGATTGGAGGAGGCTGAGGGGGGGGGGGGGGGGGAAATAAAAATAAAAAAATAATTGCCGATCGGCGAACGAAATGAGTGACCGGGCGGTGATTTAATGGGCTGGTGGCCGCGAAGAGACAGCCCAAGAGCCGGGCACTTGACAAATGCGTCTACCCGGCCGTCGGCCCGACTTCAGAGACAGAGAGACCAATGAATATTCCTATAATTAATAATGGGGCCGAGCTTCACTCCTGAAAAGCCGCCGGCTCCCCTCTTACGGCACTATATATGGGGTGGCCGCTGTAATGAGCACTCCTAGATCCTTCGCAGCGGGCGCATCTACTAGTGCGATTCACTAATACACCTGCCCCCCGTGTAGTAGTACACCTTTCCGTTCTATCTATGAAGGGAAAAAACTCATATTTATAACGCCAGTAGATTATTTTCAGTTTCTAGAAACACCTGCGTAGGACTAATTTACGGTATCGGCTTCTGTGGCCAATTTTAACATTCAGGTAGAACAGAATAGATGAGGCCGTGAACCTTACAAACGTTTATATCAATGTAAAATATTTAGTAACCAATAACTAGTGCTCCACTGTGGCCCGAAATCTCTCGTATTATATGAATAATTCTGTTTTTATTCTTAAAAAGTGTCCATAATTGGTTCAGAATGATGGTACATGACAACCAGAAAGGAGAAAGAACTAAAAGAACAAGATAACGTCTGTAGATTAGCGGGTTGCCGGTGGGTCATTCTGCCTGCTGTCTGGGATCGATAACGAAATGCCACAAATGACGGCAATAGAAACCGGTCTAGTACAGAGCCAAATAGGAGTAAATTCGGTCCGTCGTTGGGGGAGAGGCGAGAACCTAGAGAAGAGAACCTTTTAGTAAAAAGCATGCCCTTGTTAAGGCCGTTCAGCTGTCGTCAGCGGAGATATTTCGCACTTGACGGAGCGCCAACGCGACTGAAATGCGGAATACGAACCGCCGGCGGGCAGGGCTTACGAAATGCGGCCTTCGGGCCGCCACCGACAGGCCGGTGAGATTTCAATCGCCGGTCGGCCTTCCGTAAGGCCGCAAATGGCCCTACCTCTTCTCTAAAGGTGTTACCGTGGGATCTGTTTTAGCTCAAAACCCCAGAGCGAAGCTGCTTTCGAAATCGACGCGTTCTATTCGCACGTAAATGTAGAGGTCATTATAAAACCCTGCGTTTACGATACTGACGGCACATCGTTTGGGGGATCTTCAAAACGTTAATAATGAACAGTACAAGCATATTAACCCTTTTCACTCCGTTGTCCCCTCTCGTGGTACATCGTAATTTCAGCCTATCACTCCGATGACCCCTCTGAGGGGACATTAAAATTTGTTAGTGATTACGGGGAATTAAGTTATTTCTGTGCAATTTTTTGAGACGTGCATTTTTGCCCGATGTTTTCTCTTGAAATGTGGCGCAAGACATCAAATCAAAATATAGTACAATTACTAAGAGATGTCAGCGAGTTTTGAGTTTCAAAGCTGAGCTCAGTCCGGTTTGAAGCGTCGAGTGGTATAGATAGATCTAACGAGTGAGAAAATCGGAAGTGATTCTCTCTCGGTAAATAAGTTCTTTTGGTAAATATCATTTTGTAATAGATCTCGTAATAACAATTAGAAATTTTCAACCCACGGATTTATTCATTTTTTTTTATTAGAACAATGGCAAAACGTTCAAACAGGATTGAGTCTCATGATACAAGTAGTAGTGAAGATGAGCTCCGGATAGACGTTTATACAGATACGTTAGAAAGACTAAATCTAGACCAAAACGATAGCAGTGACAGTGACATCGTCCAACCACCAAGGAGTAGTTGGTAGCCAACATCCAGAATGGTCCGGAGGTCAAAGGGTTAAGTCTTGAAACTCACGTACATAAGTGTAGAAAGGCATGTGGATCATAATGCATGTCTCAAAAAAATACTATGTATATTCAAGGAAAAATAAAGTATATGTTTAAAAAAACATTAACCCGAGGGCGGTTTGAATCAGCCCGTTGCCATGGACGTTAGTTTGTGTGTTAATTGTAAGTAGGGAAAGTGAGAGACAACATAAGCCCTATCCCTTCCTATCACTTCTCTTCGCGTATATCGGCAATTACGGCGCAAAACATAAAAAATAAATAAAAAACTAAACTAACGAATTATATAATTTTCATTATATAAAAACATCACCGGGAAGTGGTGTACACCCGATTTACCAATCTTTATTATCCATCAAAATTTCATCCGTAAAGATTGGCTATCATATTATCAGATGCCTGCAGTTAGAACACGATTCAGCAGAGACTCAACAGGAAATATTGTTCCGTACTTCTGACTTGCTAAAAAATGACTTATCGGCGACTTGTATAGAGCTGCCGGGGCTAATTAATCGAGACCGCCGGGACAACGCTATTCTAAACGCCCCCGCATTAGGAATTTAGGCTCGCTGAGTGGAATTTTCAAAGAAATACAATTAATACATGTTAAAATCAAGTACGGATTTCCCCCCCCCCACCATACAAAACCCCGGGCGGGGAAAACTGTTATCCGCGGCAATTAAGCGGAAAAACGAACGCGAAAAAGAAAAAGTGGAATAATTTTTATCGGTCTAGTCGTTTAGAGGCCATTCGACTCCTGTGTCACGTCCCACGAAGCAATAAGGAAGTCGGTTTTCAATATATTTTCAATATTCCTTCGGTCGGTTATAACATATAAAACTATCCTTACCGTTCAAACGGGTTTCAGATATTTACCAAATTAATACTGTATTTTTTCAAATATATATAATACATTCGATAAATCACAAGTTTTCAATAAGTTTCATTTCGTGCTTAACCCTCTATGGGCCGAATTTTTACTTTAAATCCAAAAAAATTGGGGCAACGAAAAATCAGCATATATGCAAGTGAAAAAAAATTGATATTGATATTGGTTGTCTTGACAACGTTATAGGACTAAGATTCATCCGCCATCTCACGAAAAAAGCTATAATTATTTGATAAAATTTCGATAAATTGAAATGTGACATGAAAGTTAAACTGGCCCATAGAGGGTAAATTATAATAAAAAAAAAGTATAATAATAAATAAATAAAAATAATAATAAAGAAAAAAAAGGGAAATCATTTATCTACTCCCGTTTTCTTCTACCATACAAGAGCTTTTTCATTTTTTCTTCTCGAAGTTCAAACATCTCGAGTGTGTAATGTCTGCGTATAATAAATAGAATAAAAACAGAAAATTCTTTAATTTACCATCTAAATAGCTGCTACCGTTTTATGGGCCCAGCACACGTTAATTGCACCTTATTTACGCACCGATCACACGCCAACAGTAATACTAACCCAACAGTGCTGATCAAACACTTTAACAGTACACGTTAACAGTAGTATTTATTTTTATAAACGTAAAATTGAAATTATATGAACACCGTTGTCTATAAGTTTGTCTATGATATATTATATCTACAGCAGGAACCTATCAATCTTCATTTACCGAGGAATCGGTCTGATCTGTTGTTCAAGGCAGGTGTTGAACCCTAAGGTGGGTGAGGTGGGCGAGGTGACACCCAAAAATATTTCCGATGCCAACACCTGGCATCGAAGGAAACGCGAAAACGTCTTTTCTGCCCGAAATTCGATCGATTGGCTTGGCGATTGATGCCGGCGAGGTTTTTATTATTGCAATTGATTTTGCATATCAATCTATTAATTATATTTGTACTTTTAGTCTAATAGCGCGCCTTTTCGATGTCCGAAGACCGACCAATTAGACTGATGCTTCAAGCTGCCGGCTTCTCCTTTACGGAACTACATTTCCAAAATAGAGCGAGAATGTGTGTGTGTGTGTGTGTGTTCGTGTGCGCGAGACTCATTAGGAATTCGAGGCGGCGGGAACTCGAACACTGAATTGTCATGGGGGGCGGGCGGCTTCGTCCCAAACAATAGCCCTCAACTCGGAAATTAATAGTCCCCGAATAAATGAATAAATAAATGCTGCTACACGATATTGTGTATCGGCTCTTCGCTTTATTCGGTGTTAATTTTATGTGGGACACGAGTCAAAGACAGTGTTCTTCAAAGGGGCGGGCCTTTGAAATGAAATATTCGCGATGCGAATTGTGGAAATGTTCTGCCTAAGTGACCAATCCTTCCAACAAGATTAATTATCTCATTTTACACTTTCTTGACAACCTTACATTAGACATACATATATATATATATATATATATATATATATATATATATATATATCGGTACAAAGGAAGGAAAAAATATCGTTACCCAGGAATAAATTTAGGGTTCTGATTGATGACTCATCTTTCATATTGTGTTTTAACTTGGTAGTATGACTTGAGAAGGAATTGGTTTCATGGCATGAAACAATAATAATTAATTCAAAAATAGTTTTAGGGCATTACTAAATGCAATTTGGTCAGGGAATGCTACTGAAGATTAGAAACAACCGAATAGGCGAGTGGAGGAGTCATTTTGTTCTAGTCTTAGAAGATGTCCCTGAGGTCAGGAATGTAATTCGAACCCCTAGTCCACTGGCTTTTCGCCATCATCAGTAGCAAGCAATGCTGTGGCGGTTCGGTAGAAGAAGTTAAAAGGGATCCCAAACGGTAATAATGCGAAGACAATTTGTCAAAGTCTGACATGTATCCTCCTCGGGTCGTTTCACCTTTTGACCTTTAAATTTAAAGGTTGGCGAGCCGAGCCTAAAGGAACGTCCCTTTAAGGAATTAATCGTGATTACAGCGGTTGGAGCGTTGAAGAAGTCAAGATAGATATTCCTAAAAATACGAATAAATTTGTGAATTATATAAACAAAAAATTACGGGTTAATTTATTGCTAGAAGCGGCCGTAAATTTGCTTATCCTGTTTCGTGATTTCTTATTGAATTGGAATATTCATAGATACACTTTTTGGGTATTTGATTTGATGAATAACAAATAACACATCGAGATTTTATTGGCCATTAATTTCGGATTAATTTGGACGTAACTGTTTTGAGATATTCCGAATTTGAACATCAACAGTCCGCCCCTGATCAGTAGTTCTGTCTGTCATTCGTATTCTCAATAAAAATAAAATAAAAAACTATTAAAATTCTTCCCATTATGCGTTGTCGGGACAACGCGAACAAAATTAAATTTCAGGAAGGTAAAGTATTTTTCTTCGTTCAAACTCTGGCATCAAATAACAATGCTCAATCAAAATTCCAATCTTATGAATATGAAATGATTGCCAAAATAACTCGTGTATTCCAATATTCATACCATTCGAAATAAAAATGCGCTACGCCGACGCTATTCCGTTAAAAACAGAACGGAAATAAATGAAAAACAACAAATTTAAAAATAAATTTTCACTCACTGAATCGTTGAATTCGAAAAATCTGAAACCAGAATTATTTTAATAAAATTATTATTATTTTTAAATTTAATACCATGAACAAATACGGTCTCTACTGATGAAATCTTTTAATCGAAAATCAATAAAATGTTGCATTTGCAAATATTAAATAATAGTAAATACAGCAGAATACTTATTTTCTGTTTGACTTTTTGTAATATTTTTTTCGAATTATTAAAAATAATATTATTTTAAGTAATCTCTATATAAAAATAATTAGCCCGAATGTTAATTCATTTTGGCATGTTGTTAATCCATATAAAAATTGAAAAGCTTCTCAAAAAATATACACGTTTAATGTAAGAAAATATTTGGCACCCGTCGAAAAAATAAATATTGATGGAAATAATTACGTAGTAAATACACAAGACATTTCCTCCTTGTAAGGCATGACCCCGGGCTTAATTCCCATCAGTTGATAAAAATTAATATCCATTCGATTGAGAGTATGAACGAGCGAACGATCAATAGTTTCAACGTTCAGTTTCAAAAAACCAAACTGGGTTCAGACCCGTCGGGGTGTTCAACAGGGGGACACGGGCCACGGGCCACTTATCACCGGTCATTTAGTAGTCGGGCTACTAAACGGGAAATAAAACTCCGTATAAAATAAAACAAAAGGAGGGTGGAATAGAAGAAACGCCGAAGAGTGGAGAGCTGGGGGAGGGGTAGGGGCGCAGGTAACTGTGGGAAAGCGATACCACACGATGGGAGCCGGTAGGGGAAAGGTTCGGGTAAGTTAAAAAAAAACAAAGACAGAAATAATAAAAAAAAGGTAACTTATAGCTTTAGTCGGCGTTATCTTGTCGATTACAGTGCCTGAGTGCCGCTCACGGATTCCGTATCGAATATTGCTCTCCGCCAGGGAGGTAAAGTGTTGGTGCGCATCCGCTCTTAAAAGCCAAATCGATTTCGGTTTTTCGCCAATAACACTGACAATGCTGCATAATATATAAAGCTGTTGTTCTACTTAACCGTATGCCAAAATAAACGAATCCCTTTCTGTGATAATAATGATGATAATTGGGGGAATGAAAACTCAGCAATTATAAACCTATATATGCAAATGAAAAAAAATTGATATTGATATTGGTCGTCTTGACCACGTTATATAGGATTAAGATTTATCCGCCATCTCACGAAAAAAGCTATAATTATTTGGTAAAATCTCGATAAATTGAAATGTGACCTGAAAGTTACACGGGCCCATAGAGGGATAATGTCGAAAAATCGATAGAATTTCACCTGAGGAGCGGTGATAGAAAAATCATTGAAAGGGGGCACAATTAAAGAGAAAATGTAAGTATATCATTGGTATTTTTATCCCGAGAATTATGAACTGTCAGGATTGTTTCTCATAATTATTCAGCGAGTTTCAGTATGCGTCATTATAGCCCCGTGGCATATTGAATAAAATTGAATTTCGACTTAAAATATCATCGCGTAAACGACGTAAAATATAATCATCATAAACGAAGGAACCGGCACAATCTGAATACCTCGTGGAAGCGGAACATCGGAAAAAAGAACATCGGGTAAAAAACAGGTCGAAATATTCCGTTTGCGCGATTTAGAAATAACCTGGATATATCATAGCGATATCGTGTATACAAGCGCATAAATGTCCGATAGCCGGAATGTTTGTTATTTAAAAAAAAATAATGTAATTATTAAAGGAAACAAATGTTATTGTAAATCTCAGGAGTCCCGAGTTGGAGGAGAGACGAACCTCCGTTTAAAGGATTCGGAGAGATCACCGGCCGATAAGATGGCACCGGCCGATAGCCGTCCCGACAATTATGTCCAAAAACAAAAAAAAAAACCGGCGGTTTTTCATTATTATTTTTATTATTGAACGACCCGCCCGGGGACGGGACAAACGAGCGGGCCCGTACGCCAATTAGGTACTGTGAGGTACCTTAAGCGGTACCGGGCGAAGATACTCTCTCGACAACGGGGGATGTCCACGACTGTGAGCGGGCAGAGGACATTATAAGAACCTGTTTTACATCGGCAGCGAGTCCCTCTGTCGTGCCGGCTCCTCCCCCCCCCACCCGCTCATCCATGTCCACAAATACGCCGATACCGACACCGCTTCTTCCTTCCAACATCAGCCCCCCCCCGAGAGATTCAAATATAACGCGGGATTTTCTCTGAAATATTATACCGCCTCGAGGGGACACGGAAAGAAAACAATCCAGGAGTTTTAAGGCCCATATAACACCAATTCAGGGCGGTACACAACGTTGTCGAGGGGCGGAAGCCTACGGGGTACCGTATGTAAATGGCGATATGGTTTTTTTCCTTCGTGCTTTCTTTGCATGATTTGTGGACCGCGATCTTGCTATTTCAGACATATTATTATAATACTACACACGTAGAAGTGCAGACTCGAATGTCGTGTAGGTACGAATGGGTGTAAAATAATTTATTGAAATAAATAGCCTAGAGACGCACGTTTCGAACCATTCAAGACCTTTGGTGTTGCGGGTTCGAATTACGCCGCGGACGCAGTCTGGGCGTTTAGGCTACGTTAATTCGAAGGTTAAAAACCTTTAGATCTTGATCGAGCTCAATGCACTTCGTACGGGAAGAAAAAGGTTTTTGTGTCATACAATCCGAAGGCATACATTTTGTCGATTCACGATATTTCTGATTAAACGAAACTCGACGGCCTTTGTTTCATTGTTGACATTCTTGTGGCTAATCGCGCCCCGGATGACTTCTCCTTCTATAAAAAAAATAAGACACGTATCGTCACGAAGTCCCTGCCCCCGGTTCCATTTATGGCTTCGATCATAAACAATTTGTAAGTTATCGCTGACTAACTTAAGGGAGGATCGCGTAAAACCCGGGGAGAACCTCACGGGTTAGCCAGTCACAATACCAGGAGGATTAACCCCACCTCCAGGTGTATATGGGATTCAATTTTATCTACCCTTTGCTTTGAGTTAGAGCCTTGAGACTAATTTTCACAAGGATTCTCCCCAGGAACGGTTATCCTTATTCGGATAATCTTTCATTATTGACACGTTGCACTATATACAGGTAGTTTTTAGGTTGTCATTTATTCTTTTTCGTTTCGTCGGAAGTTAGGCACCCTTAAGTGTGTATTATGGCTTTCGGCCGATCATAATACGCTCACAACATCACCCGATGCTGTGGACGAGCGGAGAGGGCCGTCGACGATCGTCCATAAAATTTAACAGCCGGTAAAATCGACGGTAGGAGCTCCTAACCGTAAAAACTGAACGCCGTTAAAAATTAACCTGGAAGCCAATAGAGCCCCCCCACCGCCACCGCAACCCCCGCTCAAGACGCACCGCGTACTAACTCGCGTTACCGCCCGATTTCCATAATTTTATTTGATCTTTTTTACGATCGTCGGTGTTGTTCAGAGAAAACAGGTTTACCGCTTCATTTCGTGGAAGCGCTGTGGCGAAACAGTAACGACAGAGCGTTGATATTTTTATTATTCAAACTTATATATATATATATATATATATATATATATATATATATATATATATATATATCAGGACGTGGAGCTCTTCATCTACCATTAGATTTAAAGGAACCATCATTTCTCCCCCCTGTCAGCACTGTATGTGCCTTGAGTTATTACACTTAATCGCTTTCACTTATATTAGGCTTTATATTAGTTATTAGGGGCATAATATAACAGGGCATAAACTGATCATAGTTTTCTTCAGCGAGAAAAAACACGACACGAAGTGGGACGACATGCAGAAAAACAAAAACGAGTAGTCCACAACCCCTCCTCCACCCTCCTCCATACCTCGTGAATTATACCCGATGTCGAGACGAGCTCAACCGGCGATTATTAACATTAGGGGTAATTTGTTAACTCGTGTTTCCCCTCCCGCACACACACACACACCTTGACTCCCGGTCTGCAGGCAAAAACCAGTTTCTTGTAGAAATTAAAAAAATAAAATAAAATAAATAAAAATTCAGATAAAAAAATCCGCGGAGAAAAATTTTACCCCGGGGTTAAAATTGTACCGCGGCCCTAATAATTGACCGAAGCTTTTGTATTATTTTAACATAATATTATACGACGGCGGGCCCGAGGAACCTGGACATACTAATGAGATGCTACGGCTCATTAACCGAACAATTAGTATATTCATTAGTCTCGAACCGGGGAGGAGGCGGGCTATTTCCGTTGGAGAATAAGCCGCTTCACGAGAGATAGAGAGAGACAATATAAAGCCAGGTTCTGGCCATATTTTCGTTAACTAATTGCCGTGGGCTCGTCGGTACCATTTGCTTTGAACTTGAACTTCTACAAAAGCAAAGACGCCGTGCTGTTTCTCTGGGTACCGTATTTTCTTTTTTTCTTCAATACGTATTTCATTTAACTGTAATTCATTCGTTTAAGGCGTTAAAAAAAATCTTAATAGAATTTCTCATAGAATTGTTCGTTAATAACAGAGTGTATAATATTAATCCGCAAGATGTAAACGTAAATGCTGAACGTGATGGCCCTACATTTATCCCCAAAGTATCCCAGAATTAAAAATTAGTGACCGAAACCGGTTTACTATTAGACAAATCAGCCGATCGATTATACGACGTAATTCCTTGAACGAATATCTTGCCGTAAAACAATCCTATCGGTAACGAATTATTTCTCTCTATCGACCTTACGTGCCATCATCGATACATTTGGGTTATGTATTTATTAATAATTTCTGGAATAAACAAAAAATAAAGAAGAATAAACAAAAATGTCAAAGTCTTAGGAAGCAAGTTATGAAAACTATCGGAATCCGATCAAAATCAATGTGATTCAAAATCTAGAAATGGGAAAATATACCAGAATTTATCGATTTGAAGGTTCATGTAGCTATGCTGTGATTATCACTGCTCAATATTCCTGCACAAGGTGAAAGGTATTCTGTCATGAAATTTTGCAATATTTCCTCTGCAATTCCCCACGAAGGAAATTCACCGGGTAATGATTTCAATTGAGAACATTTATATTGGTGTAGGAATTCGAAAAATGTAATTCCACAAAAGCTCGGCCATTGAAGTTGAGTCGGCTTGCATACCGCGTATCATAATCACATAATGGCGATGTCGAACAATCCTCCGCCCGCTAATTGACTGGAACATCGACGACGACGACGACGACGACAACTGAACGGTCGAGGATTATTTATATACTGAAATGAATAATTGAAAAAATTCTGAAACGACTTCCAGTTCACGGATCATAGGAAATGGAACGCGGGGGCGGGGGGGTGGCTTAGTTCCCACCCTCGACCCCGGTGGCAAATCGCTCCAGCGGCTCGCATTTGTTCTGGAGCGCCACTAATTTAAAGAGGCCAGAAGAAGGGAAGAATCCCGTGGAAGGAAATTGCCCTTAAGAACTGAGACAAATCTCGCCCCTAACCGTAACAGCGACTTAAATAAAATCCATTTTCGAAACGAAACTAATTTATGTTCATTTCAACTGAAATTCAGAACTGTGGACCAAGCGACATCCATATTCGATTAGCACTAATGAGGAGTAGATCACTTTTCCAAGATTTTATTTATTTATTCTCCTATATTTCCTATTATTTTCCTTAATATTTTCCACTGTAAAGTTTGTATTTTGTTGATATTTGTCGATTTGGCAGGAATTTCAAACCGTTTTGACAGTACACGCTCGATTATTTTTATGTGATGATTTTGTTGTACTTCTAACCTATTCTGAACCCCTTAATGTAATGACGAAGGAATAAAAAAACAGAGAAACAATGCAGTGGCTGTACACCATGCAAGCATGCCTAAGTACACGCCTCAGTTTAAGGGGCCATCAAAAGGGACGAATCCTGGCATTCCAGTTTGGCGGCAAATTCGTTGCAGATTCATTTATTCATTCATAGCGGCATTCCCGCGGAACTAAAACAGAGAATTATGCCAAGAGGGTGACAGTGACAGTGTTGGGACAACTCTGACAGTAACACTGCACCAACAAGGAAATGCTACTTACTGAGGTCACAAGCCCCGACGGTGTTCTCAATCCGCAAGAGATCAAATGAATGAAATAACGTTTCGGGCTATCTTAAATTATCATCTTCATTGTATCACTGTATTATATTTCATTCCGGTATCTTATGTTAATAATATTCAGGATTGTAAGCTTTCAATACAACTTCTTATGATAATTAAAGACTATGACTTTTATAAATTATACAAATCCCAGAAAATTGCTGCAATCCTAAATTAATTTCATTTAGTAACTAACTTGCCGAAAATTAATTACTCTTGTTTTAGCATGCCTAAATTGTTTGCATGAAACGGTTCCGAATCACCTACTTAGATGTACATTTATGTTGGAGACAATTTGATATTGTTAATTTGTACTTCCAATTTGATATTTTTATTAACTAGCCATATGTAATTTACGGATTTTGCAAATGGAATATTTTATTTTCCTAATGGGTTATATCGAGGATTAGTGGTATTATCAAAGGTACTAACGTTTTTGGTCCATCGGTAGACGAAAAAGAACACAGTAATATAAATAGTGAATCTAGTTATAAGTATTTTATTTAGTGTTTCGTTTAGCGTACATTAATTGTTTTGTGGACAGAAGGCCCATAGTTACTCTATCAACCGCCCCGTGTATTAATAACTTATTAATAACTTTTATATTATTTCCCAACTAAACCGGTCTACCGAAGGACCAAAAACGCGAGTGGTGACAATCATATCTATTGGTAATATTTTATATTTGTGACCATTAAAAAAAAAATACTTTGCATTATAGTCCATGCTAATTATGATGACTCCAGAGATGGCGCCTTAAGAGTTCTCTTTCTTTTTTTTAAAACAAATTGGGATGATTATTTTCTCAGCCAAGAAAAATAATCCATGATTGAATTTAATCAATCTGCCAACCACTAATTGAAGGTAGTTCACTAACCGAACTGAAGAAAATTCTAATATTACACGATTTGTAGGCTTCGGGAGATTTCATGTCAGAAATACTGAGGCAAAATTAGAGTTTAACACGTTCAAACGCCTAATAAAGAAACGAGGAATCAAAGCACGGCTTTTTTCTTCGAACGAGGAGAAGGATAAGTTGCCCGCAATAATAATCCTCGCCCGAGTACATTAATCAACCGACAAACGCCTATTCGGTCTTAATTGGACGCCCAGATACACACACACACACACACACGGGGCGTCGAAACGAACGCAGGCGTTTGTTATATTAATGGCTCCGTTCCTGAAGCCGTTAATACATACGCAACTCGGGCAGTGTTCTAGAAGAAAAAGGATCTGCGATTATTCGGAAAACGCCGTCGATTTGAAGGAAAAAGCGCGCGTTGGAAAGCGGCCCGATACGGTATCTTATCAGAAGCCCGCAAAAATACCTCCTGGGCGGCGACCGCTTCACAAAAGCCACAGTTTTAAATTACAGCGTTCACAATTAGACGAATGACATTTGTGACATCCTTTAAGCATCACGGCTTTACCCCGCCGACGGTAGTGAATTAGTGACGGTGACAACTAACCAAAATCTAACATTTTACGGCCCGGGGTTCAATCTAATCAATTAATTAATGTAGAGGCTTTCCAAAAAATTGTTAGAGACACCGGTGGACCACGATAATCACTTTGAAAAGAAAATATTTAGAGTTTTGAGGGTACACTGAGTTTAAAACACATAAATCTTCGATGGTGGGTCGAAACGATTTAAAATTTATTTTGAATTTTATTTCGATCAATAGTAAATAATATTGACTGGAATTGTAATTGGAATCTGCCGGCCTGAACCGTCGTTATTATTTCAAGTGTAATTTAAATGAGATATAATAAAGGGGCATTTGAGCGGTCTTGTAATGTTACTGGGGCGGTGACAGTCAACAGGTCAAAAAAGTGACAGATTTCGAAAAAACGGAACGAGGACTGTGAAATAATGCGAACAGTTCACCCGTTGAAAAAGAAAGAAGAATTATAAATTGATGAGTAATGCAATATCCGACCGCTGTAAAATATTTGAAATGCCTAGCATGCGAACAGTGAATCGTGAAAAGTTAGCACAAATAATATCCACAGTAACAGTTTGGGGTATTTTGAAAATTCAGAAAACCTTCCATTGTCCCTAATCAAACAGCTAGCCCAGTGAAAGCAGTCCAACCTCACCAACGTGCCTACTCCTAACACAACAAAGCCGCAATACTTTCCACGGGCCGGAATTCGGCGCTTTAGAAATATATCTAATTTTAACCGGCTGACTCATCTGTTTGTGTATGTGCGTCTCGGGCGGACTAATTTCACAACAGTAAATTACAGTCGAAAGAGAAAAAAAAAGGCGGAGGAGAATAAGAAATGAAAAAGATGACGCATATTTGAACGAGAGCCAAAAGATAACCCCGAGGAGAGGCACGCAATATTTAATATGTTTTAATATCGCCCAGTGTCGTTAGATTTATGTTCACCCGGTGAAAAAGAAAGAAGAATTATAAATTGATGATTAATGCAATATCCGACTGCTGTAAAAGATTTGAAATGCCTAATATTATTATCGGAAAATAGGCTAGTATTTCATAGCGAATAAGAAAAACCTAATGACCGGGAATATGTTTTTACACTGTTATTTTCACAGAGATGATTATGTAATGGCAAAATTGATGAAAATGCGCTGAAATAAATTGTCTCGACTGTCATAATACCCGGGCACTTAATATTAACTACCACTGGATTCCTAGATATTCGGTCGGTTTCTGGTACTGTTTCATGAATGAAAATCGAGACAATAAAAGGTGGACTTGTGAACCTAGAAACACGCCATTAAGATGTACTAAAAATTGAAAACTCTTCGCATTCGGATTACATCTGTCCTACCCCAATTTTCATACTAGTTTTCACATCGTTTTTCTTGACCCCGAGATAAAATACAAAACAGTTTGGATGTACGAAACAGAATCCTTGTAATTATCCAAGACGGGATTCTCTCATTTTATAATAAATATCTCTCCGGTATCACGCTAGAGGCTTAGTGCTGAAGGTGCAGCACTGGAAAATAATCGCGCTGGCAACAGAACACGAAGCTAAACGAGACAAAACAATTTCTCCTTCTTTTTGTTCCTCAATAAAATAAATCGTTCCTCGCGATTTACATTTCCATTGTGTCGTCCTCCGTACAGGCCCCTCTCGGCGAGTTACGTCCCCGCGGATTCAAATCCGGAGATGACAGGAGGTCGACTAAACATAACCCTAGGGCGGAAAAACCGTCGTAGTAACGGTACGGGTCTTAAGAACGCAGATGAGACGAGATAATTAATTTCGAGTTCTACCGGTCGCCGGGATGATATAAAAAGCGAAATAAAAGAAACAAAGAACCGGTCCCGACGGATCTGAAGGACCGCTTGTGGCGGGTCGGAGGTGGAGGGGGCGGCGGGGGGTAGAGGGAGGAGGTGGGCTTCCAGTTTTTCAAACTGGACCCGGCCGGCGCTATTATCTTCCCCAACAGAAAAGGGGAAACCGACAAAGGGACAACCGCCAGATTAATAGCGTTCCCGGAGGATACCGACGATTGTCCTCCCATAGGAGCCCCTCTACCGACCTCGGCTCCGGCGCATTCCGACCCCAACAAAACTATAATATCCGGGATTCGGACTCCGTTTCGAATTTTCGACGGGCGGCCACTTTACTGACGCGAATGTCATAAAACACGGTACGGTAATGTCGATGGGAGGAATATCCAAAGTAATTGGCAGCACTACCGGAGGTGAAATAATATATGGTAGGGTTCACTTACACGAGAAAGGAAACAGTACACTGTGGTGCTTACCCTGTCATAGTGAGGGTGATGGGCGAAAGGGGCGAACGGTGGTGGCGGGGGCCTGGCCGAAGAAGTGGAGGGCCTCTGGTAGAGGTAGGGGTAGTAGGCTTGGTAGACCACTTCCGGGCAGCTCATGCCTCCGCCGGCCTGTAGACGCTCAATCTTGTCTTCTCGATTGGCGTTGGAAACGACACGACATACTACTACTCGCGGACACTGCCACACACTCACTGAGGCCGGTGCCGGGCCGGTGCCCGCGGGCCTGCCCCGGGGGGGTGGGGGAAACCGGGCCACGCCCCCCCCGACGCCTGGCCACGCCCCCGGCCGCCTGGCCACGCCCACTCGACGCCATCTTACCCCGCCCACCCGGCCATCCCATTGGCCACCGCCTCGCTCGATACTTCCCCCTCCGGCCGACCACCACCCCCCGCCCGCTATTCATATCGCCCCTTATGGCGACGTGTCCCACCCGCCATAAATCATAAAATCCGCTTAAAACCCCCCACCCCCGCGGCACCATCCAGGGAGGTTCATTTAATCCCCGCTCTCTTCGGCTGTTTATTACAAAAATAAAGAGCCCCGCCCCATCGTCATATTTCTTCGTCCCGCCGATAAATTTCGTCCGCCAGATAAATAAAACAGATTAGACCTTGTGTAATCCCCCCTCCCATAAATTATGGACATCGCTTTTATAACTCGGATTCGAAATTACGACCGACCTAATTTATTATTTTAAACCTACCCCGGAGTTTATATCGCCGTTATTAGCACTCAAGATGGTGACAACCATTGAAATAGCGTGTTCATTTTTTTCTCTTCACAAAAATATACATCTCATATGCGAAAAGATTCGCATAATTAGGTGCAAAAAATATAAACCCGAAATAAATATAAATCGGAGATAAGGAATCAATTATTATTTCTGTAGGAAATACACTTTTGTAAATACATATCTTTAGAAAACATGTTTCCCCTAATCGTATAGATTTATCTGAATTGATGGCCATTTAATCAACATTAAAAATTGATAGTGGTTTTTTTTGTCTCAATTCGGTATCGCTCGAATAATTAATCAATTTGTCACTCGATAGTGTTAATTATATTACTGTTAATTGGATATATTTCATCAATTTTATTGATAAGATGTAATCGGTAATTTACCCCCTGTCAGGGCATTTTTGGTATTCATGCGGGGACTGTTAGAGGGAACTAAATGATAGTTGAGCATAGTAGAAGCCCGTTAAAGCGGTGTAATCCGATAGGCAAATAGTATTGCAGGCGGGGAGACCGCAATTCGGGCCAAGAATGTTCCCCCCAGCGGAGTAGAAAGGAATCAAACGATCTTACCTTTGTCGAGGCGGGACGTCTTTGACATAGCGACGGGGCGAATTGCCGAGCAGGCTCCCTTTTGAATTAGGAGGGGTCCCGGACTAATCAATTGGGGGAGGAGGGGGACTAATCCCGGTTAGGGAATAGCCTAATCCAATGGGAGGAGGCGGCCTTCGCCTCCACTGGTGCATCCTGCAAACACAGTAATGGAAAATTTAAATTTGCAATTACTACAACAATTTCTCGTATCGGAATTAAAGTATAGATAAAAACGCATAGAGCTAAAAAAATCATACTATGTGTTGGATCAATTAATGTCAGTTTACTCACGCGTTTTTATCACAGAAAGGAATTTAAGATACCGAGGAGATTTAAGATATTTAGGATTCCAATATTTATATTATTATAATTGATGATCAGAAATTGTATTCTATTATCTTCTTATGTTCAGCTCTTCTTATAAAGAACGCTCTGAGGTTGAAAACCGGCTGTTGATATTACGGCCAACAGGTAAATATCGTTGGAAGAGTTTTAATAATTTAGAACTCGGTAGGGTGAATTGCAAATACTAACGAGGCATGTGACCGCAGACCTCTTAAAGTGGAAGAGTTCCTCCCCCCCAAAAGGAATTAAATCACCTTAACAAAAAGAGGGTTTTCGCATTCTCTCTCTTTCACTCTTGCCGATAAGAAGGGCTGACGTCGGTGGGAGGAGGCCCTTTGAAATCAAATTGAGTGAATCGAAGGCGGACCCGCCTCAAGCGCAGAGCATACCCGGGGGTCCCTTTTCTCCTTTCTCGGCTTAAAGGGGCCCGAAGCGTAGAGAATACAGTCGGCTCGATAACCCCCCCCCTCCGCCACCACCACCACCACCACCGCCGCCGCCACTTTCTCCTCTATTTCTCCGACCTATCTCATCCCCTATTTCTCTTCCCCCTTGGTTCCTTTCCACTGGGTGTAATACACTCTTCCGCCGGGCCCCGGGGCGTTATTAAACTCTCCAACCCCCGCCCGCCCCCGAAGAGACGGGGGCGAAAAGTCCCGCCCCACCCCTCTAAACGTTTTCTCGGGGCCTCGAAATTAATAAATTTGGTTGCAGAAGGGATGAAACGACTCTTCCATCCCCCCTCTGTTATGAGGCGGGGGGTGAGGGGGAAATAACTCGGTTATTCCACCCTCACTTCCGTCCCTATTTTTGACTGGAAATTTTAATTCCAGACAGAGAATAAAAAAAAGGTAGAAATGGAATTCGCTTAATGATTACAATTTTGACTCGAACTAACGGTGAGAGTTTCAATTTAAAACTGCTTATCTTCCAATATACGAAGTCGATTGTTAAATCACTCCCACCTAGAATGTCCACCTGTCTGTTACTCCTATAACCTGAGATCATGATACTAAAGACGCAATACTCGTCATTGGAATAGAAGCGAATTACATAACGCACTCGTCACCTTTAATACAGAGAAGTGCGATGTAATATACATTATACTGAAGTAAGACTGTAGCTGAGTTTAATTTAAGTAGAAAATGTCCCATGAACACAGCTAAACGTATTTAACATACCTAAACTTATAAAGTAGGGAATAGGATGTTCCATTTTAATGTACTAAAGGAACATACTAAAACTGACCTTATGAGTTGGTAATCGCAACCCGACTGAGCCTTGCACACAGAAAAAAACACCCTATACCACCCTATTCCGGTCATTTTATGACGAAAAGGAAAAACGTTTAATTATTACATTTTTTAAGCTTGAGCTAGGTTGAAAGAAGGGCAGGACTATAAATCGAATAAGAATTTCAATTCAAAATTTGGCCGACTGCATTTAGGAATATTTGCAGTGAATACCCATTAACATTTTTCCTCGATATTTTGAAATTGTCTTAAATATTTGGTTTATTCCCTACAATTTCCCGTAGTAGTAATTTTAATTCGAAAATAACCTGATTAAAAATCCAAACCCGGAGGCGGGTGGAAGAAATAAAACTATTAAAACTGTTGTACAAAACGTTTGAGAAACAAATTCTTCACATTAAACAACTTTCAGATATAAAAAGAGTACACATTTCACACATATAGTGGGCCTTTGGAAACAGCATTTAGAGTGGACAGCTCAAGGTACAGGTGTGTCAGTTCTATAGTCACAGTTAGATTTTATTATAGCAATGCTAATCGTCCCAGAGGAATGAAGCCGAAATTCAAAATGGCTCTAGTAACAACTAAACACATATTACAATCGTTGATTGCAGTTATACATTTTTCAACGGGGTACAATTCTTAGGGGAACAGTTCTGGTTAGGCAACCCGCAATAACGGACGGCCTTTCTCTTACAAAACATTTCTGACGCCCCCCTAGTCCAATTCATTTGAATTCCTACCTTTAAAATATTCTTAAACGTTTTTCAATGCTCGAAAATTTCAGTAAAACAATAGTTCAATAGTAATTGCTTATATTACCACTTGTTAGTTGAAACCTAAATATTGTCCCACTCTCAATGAATTAGTTTTTCTATAAATAAATAAAGATGAGATTTGAAAAGCTACTTTAATTAAATAAGTATATGTCAGTCACTTGCCGCGTACAAAAAATTGTAGATTGATAAAATTAATGTTTAAAAATTATTTATTAATTTCTCTTGTAGAATTTTGTTTATTTTTACGTTTAAGTTTTAAACACAGTTTAAATACGCTGGAATAACTATCAGCTCGGTAAACTTGTACCGTATACTTTGGGAAAGGTTGAAGATTCGCTTGTTTTTTTTTTATAGAAAAACATCAAAATTACTCCATTACATTTAACGTCAACAATCTGTTATATTTACTAATAATAATAATGCTCTGATCCCTGGAAAATCATCGAAAAAATGAAAGCCTATGACACGCTGAAAGGGAATGGACTGAGACAAAATCATAGGGGTACTAAAATAGAAGCCAGTGTATAGGCTCGGTGTGAGCGAAATAACATTTTATTTTTATAAATATTTAGCGAATATTTTAAATTTCAACCGTTAATATTTTCAATCTATTTTATAAGCCCAGATGCTCCTTAATTGACGCCGGGACAAATCATGTTTGTTTTTAACGAGCCGGCAGGTGTCGGCACCATCATCCCCGACCTGAGAGGACAGAGTGTACGTTCAAACAATCAATTGATGTGCCGGTTGAGTTTTTCTTAAAATGCCAGTAATGGAGTGGGCTTTTATCCGAGGGAGGGAGGGATGGAGGGAGAGAGAGAGAGAGGGAGGGAGGGAGGGAGAGAATAGAGCGTGATAGGATGAGGACGAGAGGGAGAGGTAGAGCCGCAGAGGAATGCACGAGCCAACCCCCGCCTATCCCGAATTCCTTGAGCCCTTTCTAAATCCGGCGACTAATTAATACATACTATCTTGTTGCTTCTCTTCCCACTGTATTTTCAACTGTAGCCCAGGAATTCGGATATTCGGCCGAATTAAATTTGGAGAACGATCCACCCCCGGAGAGCCGCCCCGTTATGTGTTCCCCGGCAGGTCTCAACGAGATAACACTCACTCAATCCGTTTACGGCCGCCTGCGGAAAATCAATATCAACTTGGAGGATCGACGACTTTTCAAAATGCTGACGGGTATTTGCAACTGCTGGAAAAGGCGAGAATTAAATTTCCATTCGACGGGGCCTAACCCGCCGATGCTTTCCGGGTAACGGACGGTAAAGCCGTATTGAGCAAATACCGACACGGGCCGAAACAAAAATTTCATAGAAACAAAAATTACAGTAACGCTATAGTTGTGATGACCGCGACCGATGACGGCGAAAAGTCGAAACCGGCCTAACCCTAGAGAGCTGGACAAGACGTATCAATTTCGAGAGCATTATTTGTATCGGCGCGCATCCTTCGAGATATCCCCTTTCGAATCCTTCGAATTTCTTCATTCCACTTGGAACGACAACAAATTTAACTGCCGGCCAAACATCTGCGAATTTTTGCAGGTGTGGACTGGGACAGACCCGCCTGACTAATTATTCAAACGGGGATGTTATTTAATGAAAAAGATAAAAGGAATCCGCGAGAATTTTTCGGATATTATCGGCTCTCCGTTTTGTCCGTTTTTACAATATGTAAAAATACTGTATATTTCTTCGGTTCAACATTTCTCTTCGTTTCTTCAAAAAATGAGTGTAAATATTCAACTGGTCTTGTATGTAAAAAATTAAAATCATCTTAGTAAGCAGAGTAAATCTCTTTAATTAATGACGGAAGAAAATATAACGTGTTCAATATATCTGTGAGCATTCGGTGTTCTTTTTCGAAATTACAATTACATTTAATAGGAGGAAAAATATTATTGCTTGAATGTTTTTGTCCTCCTCATACTAATCGTAGTAATAAAGTAGATTAGTATATTTTACAATGAGCCAAAGAGATAGTATCACAATTTGTTTTACACAACGTTTAGGGCTATTTTACGGTACCATTTCTTATCCAAATTTTAACATTTAATTAATTTGATTGTTACTCGTTATAATTCTTGAATAAAGTAGGCTTTAGAAGAAAAAGATGTGTTGACCTTTAAAAGAAGTTCTGCAGACAGGGTATGGCAAAATATTTTACGCCTTTGGAATGTCCAGGCTGGAAAATCGAATCCACCGAATCGTTCGATTTAAACACGGGTTTTTATTTCAAGAAGCGGATGCTCAAAAACAATGCCTCTAAACATCGTTCGGAGGGGGCTCTGCCTTCAAATATTAAAATGCAATTAACAAATCGCTAATTTAGCAAGATCGCCTCTCTAAATTGATCGCTGAAAGGACTGCGTTATCGGGGGTTTATTGACAGTAAGAAAAAAACATATGCGAATTTTTTAGCGAATGAAATTATTGATTTATACAATTTTCAGAGTCCAATTTGTTATTCCATCGTCCAAATATCTATCTGGGCAATCTGATAACTCTATCTATAATTCTCGAATTGTAACATTCGCCGAGATGGGGTAAAAAAAACCCCTTTTGAAAAAGAAATATTCAAGTTTCGACGTGCGCTCTTCGTCTAACGCAATTGTAGGTTCGAAAAAACCTTCGACCTAAAACTTCAAATCTATCTCATGGTGTTTCCATATGAATTTCTTATGGCTGACCGCGCACGTCTTATGACACGTGCTGAGGATAAAAAACCTACCTTTTTAACCTAATCACGGACTGGAGATCGCGAGAGTTATGGGCTAATAACTTAGTTTGTCTAAGGATGTTTTCTTCAACATGATACATTTTAAATATTTGAATCTGCGTTCGCTGTATTTTTAGTCATTATCCGTCTGTAATTGTCTAGCGTAAGGGAGAAAGATCGCGAGAATTATTTTTGGATGTTGTACTATATGTTTCTACCACCGGGTAGATTTTCGAAATTCAATTCACCCCTGATAAGATCGAGGTTACCTTTGACTCTTTCGATTCATGCAAAGCTTTTAATCGATTTACAATAATTCAACATGTACAGGTTAATTAGTAACGGATAGTTGTTCAAAGTGGCCAGTTTCCAACAATAACGTTCCGGTAAAAATACCGAGGTTTTTACGGTGCATTGTGGAAGGGGGTCACACTCGAGCGTCGGAGTTCAGGAATTTTTATTTGTTAGTGCAGGCCTCGTTTTAATTATCCGTATATCCGTGACATTGTCAGCTCAGTTTTACTTGTTGGGCTATTCCAAACCAGTGAAGGGAGTAATTACGCGCCACGGCGAATTTTCGCAGAAAAACCGAAAGAGTCAGCCCTTAATTTGTACCCCGGTTAATGTTCTAGGCGTAGGAAATCGAATATATATATGATTTTTTTAACAGAGATATTTTTAACAGTTTCAGGTTAGGAATTCATTCTAGATCGATTTTAAATTGTGCCGAAGCAGAGCGAACATTCCGGCTGGAGGGAGGAACGCATATTTGGTAATAATAGTAACAATCACTCCTGGTTTGGTCTTACTCTAGACCGGTTTCGTCAGCAGCGTTCCTTCTGCAAATGAATAATCCTGCCTTCACTGTCAACACTTAGAAAGGGATTTACCCTTATTCAATACCCTTATTCTCAAATTCCACACATTCCTCTCACTACTTCTGTTATGCATTTCGTGGCATATTAATACAACCGTCTTAGTCACTAACACTGCTACTGAAGATGGCGAGCAGCCGAAAACGGTCTAGCGAAAGACCAAACCAGAGACAGAAAGACACGAAATCTACGGTAATATTTATGGCTACAGTATTTATCTTAGATATAGGACAGGTTGGTCGGATTGAGAGTCTGCCGAGGGGAATAGCTCCCCACCCCCTCCGCCGTGTCTGGAGTGCTCCCCCATTAAAGGGCCCCGAGATCCCCGGTGAGTGGTCCGCCCCTACCCCTCTCTTTAACCGACCCTCCATCCTGGCAGGGGGGGGAGGTTGGCAAACATCGATTTCCTCCGTTCGGAACATCCCCCTTCAGACGAGCATCCCGCAGTAGCTGGTAGTCCCCCGGGGGACTTTAATTTTATCCCCACAGTTAAAATATAAAGGAGATACTACTTTAGAATACCTGTTTTGTGGTCTGCGAGGGGGTTTGGAATGCCCTAGATTTTGTGTGTTTCTGTCTCCTCTCGCCTGTTCGATCTTTGGACAGTACAAGTGACAGTGGCAGTGCAGTGAGGATGCTCCCTAAAAAACATCCTGAGTGCAAAAGTGACTAACACCGCTACTGAAGACTGGCGAGCGGCCGAAACCGGTCCAGCAAAAGACGAAACCGGCGAGAGGAGACAGAAACGCACGAATCTACGGTACAACGAAGAGACGCTCCGGCGGCCGAAAATAGGGTTTTCCACTACCCGACTGTTTTTCCTACGCGATACTGCGGGTTTTTGACATAAGAAAAAACAACAACAGAATCCACTGTGTCGACCTCTCGGTCGAATCTCAGTACCTCTTTCTCTATCCGACGAAAACTTAAGCCGGTTAATAAAAAATCCCTCCCAACCCAAATAAAACAAACAACGTCCCCCCAAAACACAATAACAAGACACATATATAACACACGACAAACAGACGACCACCACAGTACAAGTGACAGTGGCAGTGCAGTGAAGATGCCCAAAAAACATCCAAAGTGACTAACACCGCTACTGAAGACAGCGAGCGGCCGAAACCGGTCGGTCTAGCAAAACACCAAACCGGCGAGAGGAGACAGAAACACACGAAATCTACAAGAAATATAAAACTAATTATGCGTAAAAATTTCTTGATAATCCATATATTTAGTTTGATTTAACTATAATAAATTGTCCATTTCAAATCGAACTATTAATAACCTCAATGTTCAGACAATTATAAAATAAACTCACCTAAAGCACGCCAATTCAACTTCAACTTGGATTGATAGACGTAAGGTGCAACCGGCCATTTCAAGGATTTTCAACATTTTATTATTGCGTTAATTTTGACAACACTTCGTGATCATATTGAAAAAAATACCGTTTATTTTTCCAGAAACATTTTCTACAATTAGTTTCAATGAAAACACCTTGCCCTCAGGAATGCTTAGATATATGCCTGGCGATGAATAACAAAATATATGAGAAGCTTCGCTCATGTTACTAAGCTCCGTTTTATTAATTTTTATTTATATTGCCTCTATCATTGTTTTTTTATACATTTTACGTCCGCAGCGGTATGTGCACATTGAATTGCGTCAACCGAAGAATTCATATATTTTATTTTGTCACATAGAATGGTAAATCAGATATTCTCGGTAGACGTCGGAAGGCTTATCCTATATGTTAGGCTACTACAATAGATATATATCAAAACCTTTTGTATTTGTTTAATTCAATGAATCTATACGAATAAAAACAAGAGCGAAAAGAAGCTTGCAAGGGACAAGAACAATTTTGGCACTCGATGGTATATAATTACCGACCCGTAGCGGGGTTAGAGTCCAAAGGATGGACGGGATTTCGAATTTTGGAGATTTCCCGAAGCCGACAACCAATTTGTCAGAGTCGTGGAAGACTTGAGGGCCGGAGGGAGGGAGGGAGGGAGGGGGGGCTCTCACTCCCTCGAATATATACTAATTAGGGGGCCGACTTTGAAGGTGAACCGCCGCTCTTTCTCGCTCATTCTCTCCCTCTCTCCCTCCCTCCCTCCCTCTATCTCCTCCTTCCCTTCTCTTCTCCTCCTCCTTCCCTCTCTCTCTTCCGCCAACCTCCTCTTTTCCCCCGTTGGAGCCCGCTTCACTCGTGTTTTCCCCACTCACTAAAAGTTAATTATCAGCTCCTCCACAGTTTTCTGTCCCTGTCTTCAAAGGGAGCCGCCCCGGCCGGGGGTGGGGGCCTCTTCAAACGACCGACTCCTCGGTCGAATACTTGGACGAAATTCCTTTTTCGTCTTATCGCGTCGAAAGCGGTTAGTCCTTTATTTATTTCTCTTTTTTTTAAACGGATTTCTTATTATCTCCTCTCTTTTATTTTTATATATTTTTTAACCGAATCGGGATAACCTTTCCGAAGTAATTAGAAATCGGAAATTATTAACAGGCGACGTGAACGCAGTTGACGGACCTTACCGGTTAAAATATATTCGATGTCTAATAAATTAGATACATTTTGGAATACCCGTTTTGTGGTCTGCGAGGGGTTGGAATACCGTAGATTTCGTGTGTTTCTGTCTCCTCTCGCCGGTTTGGTCTTTTGCTAGACCGGTTTCGGCCTCTCACCATCTTCAGTAGCAGTGTTAGTCACTTTTGGCACTTTGGATGTTTGTGGGCATCCTCACTGCACTTGTACTATGATGGTTGTCTGTTTGTCGTGTGGGCGTATATATACAACAGTACAAGTGACAGTGACAGTGCAGTGAGGATGCCCAAAAACATCCAAAGTGCCAAAAGTGACTACCACCGTTATCTGCGGTATTATATACATTTGACATGAATACTTTCCACGAATAAATTCTCCGCTCAGTAATCCTTCGTTTTCTATCAATTTTCATTTTATCATCGGTGTACTTGTGAAATTCTGTACCTCATGGGATATATCCACCATCCCATATATAGTTCGGTCTGAGCAGTTCTGGGCCAACACCCAGTTTGGCGGCCAAACTTCCTTTTGCCGGATGGGGCTATCGCGGAACACCCGGTTTCCGCATTGTCCCACGACGGGGGGGGGGGGTCGGACTCACCGTGGAGGTTCACAAAGGGGGCTCGTAGGCGGATATGGAAGACGGGGCGGGTGGAGGATCGTAGGAGGTATGCCCGGCATCCGCGGCCCCTTTCGCACTTGAGGAATTCCCGGGCGAAACTCCGGGGCCCAACAGAGACGGGTGTATTAGGACGAGGACGACTCCTGAAGCCCAACAGCCCGTCCAGATAGCGGAAAGGCTATCGGATACCAAGGACAAAGGGTTAACGGAAATCGTAATCGAGCTTTCGATTTGCCGAATAAACTAAAATAAAATTAACAAAGCACTTAACATATTTACATCAGTCAGGTAGCGATCTCATGGTTCCACTATATGGTTTGGCATAGAAATGTAGTCCTTAGAATGGAACTAATGACTAAAATCGAAAAAACTATTTCTTCAGAGGAAATGAAAGTATGAAATATAAATACAGCAGTGAAATTAACAGTTTCTATTGTTTTGTGATTTGAGTAGCACAATATTTATGTCACGAATGTGTGAAAAAAAAATCCCAATATCAATATAAAATCTTGTTTTGAGGGGTTACGATGACCATTTCACAACTTTAAAAAATCAAAATTTTAAATATATAGAGCAATTTCTCTGTGTTAATATTTAATTTTCAAAATTATAATTTTAATATTGTTTTTAATTTTTTTATAAATAATATCACTGAGGCAAACGAGGCACTTGCCTACATTGAACAATGGAAAAGAACGCCAGATCGATAAAAAATAAAAATATATAACTGGCTTAATTAATAAGTGATTATTTTATTTAGTAGTTAATAAATTTATGTTGTTCGTAAAGCAATTTATTTGTTAATTTTTATTTAATACGTATTAGTAATAAAAGACTATATACATAGAGGCTAAAATTTATCCTCCTGTCTCAGATGAAAATGATGTCCTTTCTTTTAATTTTCTTCTTTTGTGTTAGATCCAGGAGCGGACTGGACTCGCCTGCTATCTAGTGGGATTTTCGTTCATTATTGGAAGGCCGCCCTTAAAACGAATATTTGATTTAATTGTACGCTCTATTCAGTCGTTGTCCCCAGCAAGAGTTGGCAGTAGACTAAACACAATGACTACTGTATATTTCTATCGAAGGACGCCGACAGTTGAACAAACAGCCGTTCACAAAAGAAGGCGCAAATGGAGACTTAACCAAAGAACATGGAGGTTCTGTTCAGAGAAATTCGTATACAATTTTCTTGTCGTATACAATCAAACCAGCGAGTGTCCACAGAAGATAACAAGAACCACAGTATACATTTTATATTCATTCGAGGAACAATGTCGAGTAAGAAATAAAAGCGAAATATTTCCTCAAGCAATCCTATGCGCGCTATATATGTTGCAACGTTGCCGTCGTAACATCGCGATGGCCATTAAAAAAAAACGCATTAAATCCTTCAGTTTAATAAAGAAACTTACCGTTTTCCAATCGTCGCGAAGCCCGCACCGGTCCGCACTGTTTTAAACTTAAACTTTACATCGGAGAACAAAAAAATTTTGGATTCAAGATCTACCATTTAGTTAGACTGAGCTGAGTACACAGTTGGTGCCAACTCCTGATTTTCAAAACTAAAAATAAATATGGTTGATAATAACTAGCCCAGGTTTGTTGTACATTTTAATATTTTGTCACTCGTAAAAACCTTTACATAACAAGAACTAATACATTTTTCTCATTTTTAATAAAATTATTATAATAATTTGGATAATTTATGGAAAAATGTAAACAACTTTGCACGATAACGGAATGTGTGTTTAGAGACTATAAAAGTATAATGACAAATTTAATATTTTAATATATATATGATATTTTTAATTGTTTATAGTCACGCTTTTTAAATATAATCCTATTAACGTGTATTTATGCGTTTATCTTGGCTTTGTCCCAATGGGGTAGGTTATCATTCTGTTGTATTCGTCAGGTTATAGTTATCGGTTATATTCTAAACGAGGCAATAGTGTGTGATCATTTGAGAGAATATGAGCGATCAAAGTGACGAACAGGACATGGATACTGAAGAGGAATTGGATCCGGACACAGACGACAGCCTGGCGCAGGCCGTTCAAGAAGTCCGCGAGCAGACCGACGCCATCCGCGAGGCCCTTAGACCCATCTGCGAAGGAGACGTCTACTCGAAGCTCTCGACCGAGGATAAGGTGAAACACGACATATTCCTGGCCTACGCCATGACCTCACTATACTGGATGTACGTCAAAACGCAGGGGTGCGATCCGAAAGAGAACGTGGTGCACAGTGAAATTGAGAGGCTCAAGGAGTACATCAGCAGGTCGAAGAAGATCAAGGAGAGGAAGACTATGCCCCACTTGGACGTGGAGAGTAGCAGACGTTTCATCAGGAGTGGACTTTGGATGCCTGGTGAACGGACGGCATCAAATAAACGTAAAAGAGTGGCCTCAGAAGATGATGATTGAAAAGTGAATTGTTCTTGATCTATAACCTTGTTTAACTCCAGTATACCTTTTTGTATAAATATATTTATAACATTGTGTAAGAAAAAAAAGGGTTCCCATATCTTATTGTTAACATTCCCAGCCTGTGATCTGGTAAGCCACAATTTCTGAAATACCCATTGACTACTGGTAAATCATGAGTTCTACCAAAAACAAGATGTTACTGCAGATAATAGTAATAGTTCCCACCTCTCAAGTAAGAAGGATTTAAGTTAAAGTACTAATTAGGTTCCAAAGTCACCAGCTAACATCATAGAATTTTATTGAAAATTCAATTCAATGAAGTGTAGTGCTTGGGACCAATTAATTATGTTATGTGAGTGTAAACAATTAAATGCGTACTTTTTATTTATCTGTGTGAATTTTATATCACATATCAGTTTTATTATTAAAGCTGGCAAACTAAGATAGTTAAAATTTAATAATTTGTAAGTAAAATATAAGTAATTTTATAAATTATAAATTTTATAATTTAAAAACTGTAATCATTTATTAAAGAGGTTATTTTGTATAACACTTTCAACAATTGACATTTTCTAAATCCAAGGATATTTTTACATCCATAACTTAATTTTTCTTTAAATTATCAGTTATATTTTTTCTACTACTTATAATATGCAATTGTAACAAGGAAATCCAATGTAATTCTACCATTCACAGACTATGACCAGTTGAACTGATCTTTAGGATTGAAATTGCTATAAAAAGCACAATGAATCTAAAATCCATTTATACTTGTTCACTGCCAAAACACCTCGATATTTCAGGCTAAGGGGTCATTCGGGTTAATAAATACATGTAAAGAAGCAATAATACTAATCCAATGTAATAATTATTAAATATAAACAAATTGATATTTAAAAGACAACTAAACAAAAATATTGTGTTCATAATAAATCTTAATAAAATGTAACAATTTAACAACAACAATATAATTTTTTATTTTTAAAATCTAAGTGACTAAAATAAAAATAGAATATTTTAAGGTGGAATTTTTTTCAACATAAAAATACATCTACCAATTATCTCAATAAATGCTGAAATACAACATTCGTCATATACATATATATATGTATATTATAAAACAGTACATACCTAACAACATCCATATACAATCTGATTAAAATAAACTATATACACAAATAGTTTCATAATTTGTAACGATATAAAAAAAAGGCACCCCTGTCAGTAGAGTTGTTTTAATGAAGAATACTGTACGGCAATTGTTAAAATTTTGTTTGGTGCCTACTACAATAACTTTATTCAATAAAGAATATTTATATTTAAGTTAACCGCCACTTGTTTATTAACTTCAGTTATTCCAAAGCTGGAATGTCATCTGGCATAGTTTAAAAAAATATGACAATAAATAGAAAATGAAAAACTTACTACTGCACCCATCTGCAACATCGATGATATGTCTTTATATTTCTTTTTTTTTCAAAATCATTAATTATGGATGGAGATTCAATAGAAATGGAATGCTGAATATAAAATGTGCAAAAATGAAAATTCATTCGACTAATGAATTTTTAAACCTGATACCGAATCAAAGAATATTTGCCCTATATGTAGTATACATAAAAATATGGCTTATAATAATAAAATGAGTTTCACAGGAGCTCCTCAGTTACGGAATGATTTGTAGTAATTGGCAAGAACAGTCCAAGCACTTGGTGCCATGAATCCATCAGGGGGGTTTCCTCCAGTGCGAGCCAAGTCTAAAAATAAATTAAAAGGATTACATTGATGACAGCAAACAAAATTAATATGTTCATGATGCAAACATTTTGTTAAACAGGAAAAGTAATAATGAAAATTTCAGAATGATATTATTGTAATGTTCACACTAGTTTCAAAGAATCATTTTGACAAAATTAGATTTAAGAAAACAAAATGTTTGTTCAAGCAAATCTGTTTACTTTAGTTGTAACAGAATTCATTTACATTTTTTGTCTTACTGTAAATTATATATAGAAATCTTGTATCTATTTATTTCAATTTAAACCAGATCAGGCTCAACATATATTTTAAAAGTGTAGACATTTTTAAAAGAATGAACATTACTGCAATGTTAACAAAATTTATAGAAATTGCTAGAAGACCTTTAAATAATTGTCAATTAAACGTTTACATTTAACAAAGCAATCACCTTAAGTTTAATAAATCCCCCTACATTATGCATTCTCCTTTCACCACTATTGACAATCAAGTGGAGCTTTATAATTTTCTCTCATGCAATTAATAATAATAAATTTTACTCACGTCTCATTTTTGTACCAGAAATAAATTCAAAATCCGATTTCCTCTCAGGATTAAAATAGTCCATCTTACTCTTGGTTTTGTCAAATGCGGCCACTCTGAATGGTATTATCTCCAAAAGTGGCAAACCTGGAGCCATCGAAAGAACTCTTCCTCCGTGTGTCGGTTCATAGAGATCAGTCTGGAGGCTTGAATCCGGGTGTGGGAGACCGGCTGGGTCCCTTCCTACAATGTAGAACTGGGCTCCAGCAGACATGCGAGCTTTGGCATGCCATTGCACCTAGAACAACCAAACAGTTGGTAAGTTAGAAATATAAGGTTTCCAGAAATGGCAAAGGCACGATACCAATCATTGTAATACCAATCAGATGGACATCATGTACAGATCTACCTCCAGATTAAGAATACAGATTACTAAATAGTTGTTTACCTCAGTAGGACCGGCATACATCATAGGTGAAGGGAATATCGCAAGAACAGTTGATTCTGGATCAAGTACTCCTTCTTTCAGAACTGCTTCGTGCTGTTTCATCCTCACTGGCAAAGGAACATCATCTTCTTTAGTCCAGCCCCCCAAAGGATGCAAAAGTAGGACAGGCTTCTTGAATCCACGACTTTCTAATTTCTTTTTGGTGTCCTGTAAAAAAGACAAATGAATATTCCATCTGAGCATTCACAATAAAACAGTTCTTATAAAATAATTACTTGTAAGGTTGACATTAATAAAAATAATTCATAATGTGAAGCCAAAACTAATTCTTGAAAATAACTTTGTCATATTAATAACAAATGCATTTGAATTAATCTTTTCAGTCAATATACTTTACAATATGCAAGAAATATTTGTCACTTTTAATACAGATAAAGCCTGACGCTGTGTGTATTTGAAAAAAAAATAAATGCACTGTTTTTAATTTAATTAAACACTATAAGAAAATGCATGGCTCGTGAGAAACTTTGGTTACTATTATAATTTATGTTAAGCATAATTCACATAACAGCCCAACATAAATGTCCATTTTATAAATATAATCACTAATCATAGAGACCTTGTACTTCTTTCAGCAGTAGTTTGATTCAGCTTCAAATAATTAAATGTTTTGATAAGGAAACATTAAGATTGCAAAATTTATATATATTTTTTCCTCATTTCATAGAACTTCAGTGTTACAATAAACCTGTCTTAAAGCCAATAAAATTTCTCATGGAAATGAAGTTGAAGTTGCACCACTGAGAGACAAGACCACAGACATTCTGAAATTATACCAAATTACCTGCATTAGGAGAGCATGCCCATTATGTATCGGATTGCGAAGCTGGAATGCAAAAACTGCATCTGCTCCCATTTCCTTAAACTTGGCCTAAGCTCATTGGGAGTAAGTCTATACGAATCAAGACCATCTCCCCATCTTATCCTCTCCAATACTTCCAAGTCTCCACCAACTAACCAATCACCACTGGCAGTGATCATCTACAATGTTAAAACCATATAGTAAAGGCAAACAGATTTTAATATACATAATTATATTTATTACATTTGGTAATGAACAAATTACTAAATTGAATCCCAATGCGTATTCTGCAATTATATGAGCTCCCTCATATGATTCTAATTAAAATGGTGGGCTGAATACCTTTTCTTTAAATTGTAAATCTGAATTGAATACAATTTATTGAAATGAACAGAAATATTAAAAACTGCACTATTAAAAGGTAAATATAATTAAAGCAATTAATATAGTTAATAAAGTTTTAATAAGTTGTAATAAGTCTTAACATTATAAAACAAGTACAGCTTTCCCATTAAAATTATTTACTCCACAAATACGTATAATCTTGTTTAGTTTGCTTTATAGGACATATAAATAGAAGTAGATGGACGATTAGAGTGATAATGTGATTACACAACTGCCAAAAAGTTGATGATAAGAGAGATAAGAACTACACACGACCCACTTTTATGTAAGGATGGCCTGGATGGGAAGTACCAAATTGTCTGCATATCCTTTCCTCCTTCCTGTGAACGTAGAACTCCGGTTTCCGCAAAACAGCTACAGGTTTTCCCCTGTAGACTAAAGAGAAAGCAGAGAGACCGTCCAGTCTCTGTTTGTCTTCTGTGCTAACGGGCAGTACAATGGCAATTGACTGGTTGATATTTTCTTCAAGGCAGTTGAAATGTAGAACCTGGAAACAAAAATGAATAATCATATAACAATTAATGGGAATGAATTAAGTAGCTAATGCGATTAATGATAAAATATTGTTTACAAAAAAGGATCCTTTATTTTTTAAGCATCAACACAATAAATTAAAGCATTTTTGTTTAAAATTTTGCACTACTCAATTTACAAAATTTTTTCACAGTAAGCAAGTAATTTTTAGCAATGAATAATAATGAAATATAGTTTTATTTCCAATAAAATAATAAAAAAATTCCTTCTAAAACTGCAATAATGATCCTATATACTAAATTAAAAAGAAACCAACATAATTCTTATTCAGTAAAAAATAAAGTATGCAGAAATTGCAAGAAACAGGAATTATTTCTAAAATATACCTTCAGCAATTGCTGCTCAGTCATGAAACCTTTTAGGGGGCTTGCCCAGCCTTCAGATAGCACCTGAACCCACTGCAGATCAACTTCAGTTATCTCCAGAGCAGGCAGCATCTTAGCTTCTTCGGTGGCGTTCTCATAGCGGTTGTCATGAACAAACAGCTCTTCAACCATGTCAGAATTTTGAGGAGAGAACGGAATTATGCCCTGAACAAAAAAGAAATAATTAAGTAAAACCAGGCTTCTCGAATGGAGAGAATCATTCATCAGTATTTAACTCACATCAGAGTCAAAAGGTTTTCACTAATTACAGTGTCAATATGTATTGCAGATTATAAAATTAATTGCAAATTATATTTCAGACTCATAACAGAACAATATAGTACAAAGGGAATATTATTGTCTCAATAATTTTTATGATCCATAATGAGTTATTCAAAACAAATGATTTTATAAATTAATAATTATGTAATTACATGTTCCTGTAGTAACTCCACCACCTGCATACAACTCTCAATAATGGAGCAATCAACAGTTTTTACGACCAAATCTGGCGTTTCCGGCTTTTCATAAGCTTGATCGATGCCAGTGAATCCTAAAATAACAAATGCCATTATTACATTAGTATAAAAGTATTTTAAACAAAATTTTTGAATATGGAAGTAATTATTGATAATTTATAAATAATTCTTGCCTTTAATGACACCCATTCTAGCTTTCTTGTAAAGTCCCTTTACATCCCTCTGCTCGCATACTTCCAGAGGTGTATCGATGAAAACTTCAAAGAAAGGTAGGTCATTATCCTTGTGGATCTTCCTGGCCATATCCCTGTCCTGTGGACAAAGATTTTTCAATAAATTACCATAAAACTGTACTAAATAGGTGGAGAAACGTGTTGAAATGTGTGATTAATTACAAATGAAAATCTGTAAATTCAAACCTGGGAGAATGGTGAAACAAAACTGCAAAGGGCTATAACTCCGCTGTCAGCAAATAGTCTGGCAACTTCGGCCACCCGTCTGATATTCTCTTCCCTGTCTTCAGGACTAAAGCCAAGATTTTTGTTCAATCCAGTCCTAATGTTATCACCATCTAGACCGTACGCCGGGATCCCCTGGGACACTAGATAGGCCTCCAGTTCAAAAGACACGGAGGTTTTTCCAGCCCCGGACAATCCTAAAATATTAATGAGTAAAGCTTTAATAAATTTGTACAGTCTTTCTCAAAATATTTATACCTTATACAAAGTGTATTGCTTTGTTTAATATCATTTTTATGAATAAAAACATTTTGAAAGTAAAAGAACAATGGTAAAACACTATGGTATAATGATAGTGTTGAGGAGCTAGAAACTGCAATTTATGTAAATGGCAAGTTGAAAAAAATGTTTACATTACAGTATATTACTTATACTCCTTATTAGCATCTCTTATTACTCTGTAATTATATTGTTTTGTTGAGCATAATATTATGAATGAGGGATGTTTTAGAAGGTGAAAAAAAATGGGTTTATATAATTTCATTTAATTTTGTCTATTAATTGTTTTTAAAATTGCATTTCATAGGCCAAGAGAGATGAAATATTACCTGAAGCAGAGACTAAATATCTGAAAAATATAATTACCAGTGAACCATACTGTACAGCCTCGAAATCCTCGAACATTTCCCAAAACCTGTCCTCTTTTATCTCTTGAAACATGGTGCTTCTGTATAGTTACATTGGTCCCAACTTGTATGCCCTGTAAATTTTAAGGGAATTTATAAATCACCCAATAAAAGCAATTCACATATTGTTTACTATGTTTAATGAATGTTTTCTATATTAACATTACAAATGAATTATTGAATATTAACACAAAGCACCTAGCTCATTCATTATGTAAACAGCGATAAGATTTGTCCTAAATCTAATTCACCAAGGTCACTAATGTTCGTTTTATTTTTTCACATCTGCAGAAACAAGTGTAGGACTGATAATACACGTTTTCAATCCCGTTGTGTTTAAAAAATTTTAGCCTATATGAGTTTTTATTCTCTAGTTTAAAATATGAACTTTTTTATCTTCTTTTAAGGGAAATAAAATGTGGAAAGAATGGAAATGAAGATTGGCATCAAAGTTTGGAATTTGAATACAGAATAAAATATCAGTATTAAATTTTATATTTATTAAATAAAATAATATGAGTTTTATTCACAAAAACATGAAATTAATCTTGATAAATGAAAAAAACAACAGGGTTCATTAAGAAGTCTGGGTTCATTGCCAATTTCATAGAACCCACTTCAGGGTCACTCATTAAAGCAATATGTGACATAATTACTAGGAAACGTGATAATTATCAGTGAAGCGGAATGAAAGGGCAAATGAGTTGGTTCCCTCCACTACTTCCAATACCATTACGTGGAGGACCATCACAGAATATTATTATTGAATGACATGTTTTAAATTTAAAACTTTGGGTAATAGTCAAATACCAAATTCAAAAAAAAATAAATGAAGTACCAGTTTCCTAGGTACTTTTATTTCTATTACATCCAAGGTCAACTAGAAACAGAGCTTTTCATCACCACTAGTCGGGAGAACTTGACAACAAGCAGCAGTAAGTACAACAAGAAAAATGTCAAACAAAATATCTAACATTTTAAATATAAGAAAGCTATTTTACAGTATAATAGGTCTTAATTATAAACAATAGTTTCATTAATACTTATAGCAGTAAAAAATAGTATAAAAATTAATTATAAAAACAAATTCAACTCATACATAAATTCATATTATCATTCATAAAAACAGTTAACATAAAATAGAAATGAAAATAGGTACTGACAAAATTAATAATAGTTTACAATAAGTTGCTTTTACCACAGTTTTGATACTCATAAAATTATCTAAAAATTATAAACCACAATCTCATTCTGAATACAATTCTAGTGTACTATTTTGTACTATTATAAAAATGAACTATGTTGTTAAAATGAAGACAGAGCAAATAACTGACAAATTGTATTTACTTACTGCTTTGTGCAGATGAGCCAATATTTCACGAGACATATTCTAAAATACTAAGTGAAAGCTTTAAGAAATAAAGCACAAGGAGTGTGCACACTGTACACACTCTGGAGTCAAACTGAAAGCAAATGAATGGGGGACATAGGCTAATATTCTCCTACCACCCATCCTATGCTATCTCCTCCCTCACTCTCTCTCTCTCCCTCCAACTTAATAATGAAGGCAACCAGGTCAGACAGACCCAGAGAGTTTTATCTTCAGAGTAGATTAAACAGCGAAATAGTACAGTTGGACTCTGAATTGTAATGGCGGTGGTAGTGGGGAATTACAAAGAGATTTAAATTCCCATTGGAAATTCCCAGTATAGGTGGGAGAACAAATTTGGAATTGAAAAAATGAATAAGTATCACACCAAACTGGTAGAAAGTGAGCTAGATGGGTTGGCTTACTTTCAGAGTCACAACCAAACACACAACAGTTATATTCTAATGGATTAATTGGTTTTCTATTATCTTAGAGCTCATCACTTGGATCTGATTCAGCGAGTGAACAATAAATTATTATCTGAGCATTGAACAATTAGCAGAAAAAACAATGAGAAAAATGAATTGTAAGCTTCTAACAGATAAAAAAAGTTATTACAATATTCAAAATAAATAAAGTACAAAACTACTCCTGAATTACATGCAGGACATTGTCTGTTATTACTGCATGATATATATACATTATAACCTCTAATGATTAATTATTGGTATTTAATAAAGTTAGTTCCTTTTTAAAATTCTAGTGCTGCGCACGTTATAATTAATATAAAATTGCCACATAATAATTCCAATACATCTATTAATTCTGTAATAAACTTGTTAAAATCCATAAATGCACTCTACAACAAATGGTTTTCAAGCATTCATTCGGTTATTTATCGCACAAATTAATATAATTATTAATGCCTGTATCGTAAAGCAAGTACGAGGTAAAAGGAGATAAAAATGTGGAGTGCTCGTTTAAGGATAGCAACATTTATTCTTCAAGGAGACATCAGTTTTAATTGGCAGGTGAAAATGTGTCAAATCAATTGATTAACATTTCACGGTATATTTGTATCGAATGAACCAACTTCATATTGTACTATCTCATGCTGTCTCAAAAGTAGTTTCAAAATCGTATTTAAATTATCTTATTCTCATTGCTGATAATTTATTCTTATCAGGCTCTTTCCTTGGCCTTGAGCTATTTAATTTTTAAATGTATAGAAGAAAAAATTCTAAATCGTTCTAAAACTGTGGTGACAGGATATCAAAGAGATTGAAGATGGTGGAACATACACAGTGGTACAGAACGATTTAAACGTTTAAAGGTAATTGCGTGACAATAATTTAACAGTGAGGAGCCGAATTTCAGCCCAACACTGATTCTATAACCTCCTCTTAGAATAAACACCGCTCGTTTGCAGATACTGTTAACTGTGTGACTAATATTTACTTACCGTCCTTTGCTTTTTTATGGGTTCTTTGCCTCCGCCAGTCATTTCAAATCTTTTCTAACGTCGAACGTCCAGGAGATAACAACATGCACTGGGAAATTGGTTGAAGGGCACTGTTAACGTGGAACCTCTCTGAGGTAAATCGGCGCAGTCGCCACCGAGCCTGTCCCTGCACAACATTCTAACACAGATCTGAAATACAACCAAGAAATTTTGTTATTAATTGATTTCTTGGCAACTGTTGTTTTTCTTCTTTTATATAGCGCAAGGAGATATCCTGTGATCTGTTGGCTATTCAAGCGCACAGAATATTTGCAAAACGTCGCCACACTTAGACAAAACTTATCAGTAACTTACGGTATGCACAATTGCAGGTAGATGGAAATCAGTTTCTGTCGATTACTTTGTGAACTGAAGGCTTATTCCTATATCTGTTCATTTCTGGCCTACCGTTCATTTAACAAAATCCAACGAATAAGTTCAGAAATTTGGTTGGCATTGACCTCTCCAACTTGTTCAATTTCTTCTGTCCCATCCCTCTATTAAAAACTTAAAATTGTAAAATTATGCCATAATTTTTAATAAATCCGAATGAAGACCTACCGACATGCGATAAAGATGGGCAATTTTAAACAAATTTTACCGACCGAAATTTTGTCCGACCGAAAAATCTTCGCCCGTGCGATTCTCTCGGTCTTCCTTGGCCAGAAACTGTTATAATTATATATCCTACGATATTATGAAATATCTACTCTTTTAATTACCAAAATTGGATATTGAAAAATAATCTTAGTTTTCACGATAGGCGACTATTTTTATTTCTAACGTATAAAACAAGAAAAATAAATCTGTATTTTGCCGAAGAATGTTGAATTACCTGCATACTTCTTAGTCGAATCATGGCTCTCGGTAGCAAACTACTTGTGTAAGTATTAATATTTATACTAACTTAAAAATGTATTATTAGCTTACAGTTAAATATGCAAAAGTTCTAGTGTATTATATTTGTTATCGAAAAAAGGTAAGGAATGAATAAAATTGGAAACATCTATATTTTGTTTAATATAAATCTACTGAAAGATCTCTCGGACGTCCTCACGTCTTACTTACAGACTTTTATAACCTAAATGTAAATTGATTAATGCTAACAAATTGTATTCCAGATAGACTTCTACGCGATGGAAATAACTGGAAACGATTAAGAAATGTATACCTATAAAAAACAGGTTGGAACGTTTTTCCCTAAAACTTTGCCCTCTTTTACGTTTTAGAAAGGCTGATTGTGCTGTGATAAAAATGGCTTAATAAAGCTTCGTTCGTACATAAATCATCGTATTATTATTTCCGGAGCGTTCAATTACGAAGGAAGGTATTTCTTTTGCTGAAGACTTGAAAAGTTCTTACTTCGCCCACGAGTGCACGCTTCGATTAACTGAATCAGCTTCTGTGAGTATAATATACATTATGCTAAATTATTGTAAATTGATTCTTTTAAGGAAAACAGAAACAGTAAACAAATAATCGTTTCCGTTGTTCTTCTAAATTTAGCGAAAACCATAAAATATATTTATGCCCCAAACCGGCCTAGGTTAGGAGCAATACATTGAGCAGGCTTCAATTGAGCCATGTCATTCCAGTTTACCTGCCCTAGCTAGGTTTTTCAACGAAACAATAAAACGTTTGTATTAATATGACAATTATCACCAACTTTCGTTAAGAATAGTTATTCTTGTTGAACACCTTATTACTCGAGGTTAATAAAAGGGAATCGATTTATTGTAATGTAAGTGGTAAAAATGTCTAAGAGTAATTGCCCAGGTTATAGATTCCGTACTTGAAATACGAGCATCAATATACAGCATTAGAGAAAAATACGACCTCAACAGGGCCTTGGCAGGTGCCAGTTTTGAGATCAGTGGGCCTTGTTGGGCGCATATTCCATTGATTTTTAAATTCGCCCTCAGAATATTGAAATCAAGCTCTGTTTCATGCTCGGGCCGCAGATGCGCTCACCTCTCGGCAGATCCGACCTTCGCCGCTATCGGAAGGCTGAACGACGTTCCAAATATAAGCAAATACAAAGGGCGTGGATCCGGACAATTGGGTCATTGCTACGGACCGATTTTCCCTTCCCGTTTTTCCCGTTTGCCGCCTACGGGAAAGTGTTGACAAAACGACTAGCAAGGTAAGTTTCCTCATTTCCCCAGTAGTTTTCACCATCCTCGTTCATGCTCAGAAGATAATGAGAAATAGCTGTCGTTAACTATTATTCCGGTAATCCGGCACGATAGATGTATTTAGCCGATCTGTAAATTATAAAAATGCCTGTACTTCGATATAATAGAATACAGCTTGTGGGGTTTCGAAACGCCGAATATTTATTAATATAACGCATAGTGCGGTGCGTTTGAACTAAATTTCAAAATGCGTTGAGGTTCATCGCAAAAGTTAGCACTGTCGATACCAATTAGTCTGTATTCTCTCGTCTGTCGGGTCGAACTTTAATCCTACACAGATAACTACGAATTTATCGGAAACCAAGCTTTTCAGAAATTGGTTTGTTCCAATTAAGTACCACAATGAGATATTTTAATAATGACGGTCAGATGTTATCGATGTCCGTTCGAATTATCACGAGAAGGATTCAAATTGATGGAAAACAGTTCTAAGTCTCTATAGAACATTACAGTTTACGAATAGTGTTTATAGGGTGTACTTTCTGTCCCCGGGTGACCGTTTCGGTAGTTAGATCTTGCTCTGGACCGGTTTCGATTTTTCGATACATTTGTTGGAAAAATCTTCTTGGAAAAAGGTTCTAAACAGACCACAACTGGAGTGACTTTTTTAAAAATAATTTAAAATGATTATACATCGTTTTATGTAGATGGGTTACGCTCGGTGAGTATTTGCTGGCTCCCAATGTAGTCTATGCCGGCAGCTCTAATCCGGAACAGGCCTCCGTTTCTAGAGAAAACAATTACAATTCTGAACGCGAATTCTGAATTTAAAAGAATCCCATACGCTGGAAGTGATAATGTAAAACCGGATCTCAAGGTTCCTAGAAACTGTGGACATTTTGGAAACGCCCACTTTACACGATCAATTGCGTCGTATTCCGGCAATTCCGTAATTGGCTCTATTTGGAAAATACTAATCTGGCGTGAACAGATCTATCTAGTCCGCTGATTTCACACGGCTCAATCAATATACACCGAAATAAGTGATATGTTTAGATGTCGTCACCGCGTTTTCTTCTTGGACAAGTACCTATATGATACTGAGCATTCTTTAAAGAACAGCAAAATCGAGCCCAGATAATAATAAGTTAAACGCTGTGTGAACCTTTCGGCCGACTCCGGTCGAACACTTTTCGAGCTAAAACGTTCCCGTATTTTTCGCTGAGCGCGACTACTCTAGGAATTTTTCGATTCCTGACTATAGCCCGATCTTCAGAAAAATCCTGTTACCGATCCACCCGAACTTTTAAATGAGCCAACTTGAATCATCACTAACTTCCGGTAGGATGGCGTAATACTGTGAGAAAAGCCGAGGTTTGTGACCCCCGTTATTCCTATATTTTTCCTGCGCTTGTCAACCACCCGGGCTGGTTCCAATTGAAGGGTTTTAGCCCTTTCCCTCTGCCGGACCTCTCGGGTGTTTCGGATTTCGCAACGTTCGCAGCATTGCGCCGTCCTACTGGAAGTTAGGTGATAATTCGACTAAACTTTGTTCAATTTCAAACCGAAATACTACAATCACATTAAGAAATTGTAATAAGAACCTTAAATATTAAAACACTTGCACATCCTCGTGTCGAAGGTATCCAATAGTTTGTTGCGAATGTTTAATTCCACAATATTCGTCCAATTAGAAACCGGAACGACGAACTGGAAATGAAAGTGATGACGGCACTGGCCTGCATGATTATTGTTCCTTACGGTACTGTAGTTTGATGCATTAACTTGTCGGAAGTGTTGTTAAGTAATTTATGCTGGTGTGTAAAAATAGTTCTATATGTAGGACGCCGCATTCTATTAACAACACTAAGCCATTAACTATTAAGGCGTTACCTGAGATCTATCTTCTCTAAAAGTTGAAACCGCACTGAAAATCTTTCTTGAAATATTTGGTCTTGGTCTATAATCCTAGACTACATTATTTCTTACGACTAAATTTGAATAATACAAATATCTCCGTGTTGATTTCTTGACAGTGGACCACTAAATGCGTGAGGGTACACTTTATGGGACAGAGTTGGAATTGAACCAATGGCCGTGGGCTTTTTATCTTCCTTGAATGGACGGACAAGTACGAGGGATAAATTAAACAGACCAATTTATTTTGATTGATGATTATTTTTAAGACGCTATCTGGACGCAACGTACGAATCCACATTGGTCCGCATTATCTTCGCGGCAGCGTTGAATTACGTCATATCTAATTAAACTCGAATTAACTCGAATAGTGGCGCCTATCTTTACAACTCCCATGATATAACCACATATTAAAACAACGCATTGCGTTAAACAACCAAACGCACAATGCGTAATTTCCTCCAAAAGCTATTTCATATATATATATATATATATATATATATATATATATATGAAATTCTTATATACATATAAGACATAGGACTATGACCACCAGCAGGCTTAGGTACCACAAATTAAACTAATTTTGTATTTTTAATGTTTTTATGCTCTACGAGCCATCGAATAATTGAGGAAGTAAAATAAGAACCGGGAAGAACCTCGGTTCTTGGTCCCTTTTCGGTACTGCGCACGCCATCTAGCGGCAGCGGACGAACTAAATTTGTCCCTTTTCGGTACTGCGCACGCCATCTGTGGCAGCGGACGAACTACATTTGTCCCTTTTCCGTACTGTGCACGCCATCTAGCGGCGGCGGGCGAACTAAATTTGTCCCTTTTCGGTACTGCGCACGCCATCTAGCGGCAGCGAACGAACTAAATTTGTCCCTTTTCGGTACTGCGCACGCCATCTAGCGGCAGCGAAAGAACTAAATTTGTCCCTTTTCGGCATTGCGCACGCCATCTAGCGGCGGCGGACGAACTAAATTGCTCCCTTTTTCGGTACTGCGCACGCCATCTAGCGCCAGCGGGCCGGACTAATTCGGCAAAATGCTGACAGACAAAAATAAAAATGGAGACCACGGTCAGTCGCACTGCAACCGTGCATATTGACGGACATGCCCTTACGATTTATTAACGCAATTCTTATTTCCGAACCAACATATCATCTTCTATATTATGTAACTATCCACAGTTCTTCCGCGTATTGTTCTTCGGTGTACTCAAACAAGCAGCAATTTCTTGGATAGAATATACAACACTGCAAACGAGTTGATGGCACGGTTAAGCAATTATATAGCGAACAGGAACAGAATGAGCCACCTAGCGTTGTTTTGAATTGGTAATGATCTTAATGACGGAGTCCATTATTATTAAAGCGGTCCCTTCTTCAAGGACCCCGAGGTGCTCCTTTCTCAATACGTTCGAAGAAATCGTGATGAAAGAAGGAACTATTTACCGGAACATATTTACTTAAACATATTCGAAATCGAAAATGATAATGTCCGAACGCTGACGGATATATACGACCGATCAAGGTGCCGGTCTATTTTAACATCTGCTCTCACGTCCAAACGTGAACGGGCACTTTTCTGTTTTTAATTGCGTTCCATTCATTCGGCCAGTGTTTGCCATCGCTTTTACGTTCGTTGACATTTCTTCGCATTTGTATTTCAAAATGCTCCCGAATGGGAAGCATTTAATTTGACGAGAAGCGTAGTAACAACAACGCAGTGACAGTTTGATATCTATAACAACGAGCGGGAAATCAGAAAGCGGTCTCGGTTGAGTTGAGAAAACTAACGAGTCAAAGCCGCGGCTCTGCGGTCGAGTTTGTTTTCGTTGGAACGGGTAAAAAAATTACACAAAATTAAACGTTCCGTTAAATTACAATTCTTTCAATAACACGAAAGAACTAATAGACCTTTTTACTACTCAGAGTCCTAATTGCTGTGGTATTAAATAAACTAGCGGTTATTAAATACCTTCAGTTTTCCTTTGATATGGGTGCACTAGCACCCAAAGCTAGAAACAGGTTTTTCTATTTGGAATATCTCTCTTATTTTTCCTCCCAGAGGATATGATTGCGATCGGTACCTTATAGTTAGGTATATTTAATAATCGGAAGCGAAGAAAATTGCGTATTCACTAGCGAGGATTGTAACCATGAATATTTGAATACAATGGGAGACGATTAGCCACCGAATGCAGATTTACCGAGTCCTCTATATACGGGCTGCTATTCCCTTTAAATATTAATATTAATATTCTCTCTCAACACTGCTACTGTGTAACAAACGTTCGCTGTTTGAAGCCCGGTGATTGGTGAAGTTCGACGGTCAATTCCAAAAGCTTTGTAAATTAATTTTTGTAGCTCTCAAAAAATTGTTTCGACAGTTTTCATTGTCCGTAATATCTCTCGAGTTTCGGCCTCTCGCTCTAGTTAATAATAATAAAGTACGTCCAATACTCCCCAAATAAGTCATAACCACTGACATATTCTCTGAACTGTCCCCAGTATTTTCCATTTATTCGAACGCAAACAAAAGTGTACAATTGCACATTGCAGTCAGGTACGCAAAATCGTGCGCTTCATAAATAATGCGGTACTCTTTATGGAGGAATTCAAAAGCGAGAGACGTTACCGTAAACGTTGGGGGAGGGCAAAAATGGAAAATTACGGAAGGCCGTCGAGTTTTCCCTACTGTTAAGTCTGTTGTATGTACTTCATTAGTTCACTTCAGTTGTGGCTGTTTCCTTTAATCTTCTAAAGAATTATTCTTTATATTTTCTGTTTCGGTTCCCACAAAAAAATAACTAGTTTAAGGTATTCGAGTTCGGAGAAATCGTCACTCGTTTTCGCCCGTTTAAAAGGTACTTTTCGAAGTAAGAGAAAAAACCAGAAAACTAGCGAGTAGAGTAACGACGGGTTTTGTTCACGAGTGGGCTTCGTTAGGTTAATTAAATGACAGCAACTAAACAATTGGCCGTAATGTCGAAACCGGTTAAGACAATGGTGCCGACAATTAGCTCAGAAACGCATTAACTGCTCGCGACACATTTCTCGGTTGCCTTCGCTTGCTGCCGATAACATCCCAAGGAATTGTCCGATGAATTCGCGACATTTTGAAGACATTCGAAGAAGGGCCTTTTACTAACTTATCCCTCGTGTCATGAAGACCAGCAAGCCCCAGAAAGAGAATGAACAAACAAAAAACTGAAGGAAATTGTATATATATTGAACAACAACAAACACAAGAATATTGACGGCGGAATACCAGTGCTGGCAGGATGCTTATCCTCCGGCAACCGACAGGCGTAAGTACCTAAAAACTGACCGAAAAAATTTGCTCCAATTCGAAACAAATTTGTTTCAGTGTATTTTATATATATGTACTATTCTTCGCAGTATTTGCTACCGGTTATAATAGTTGCAATAAATGTAAACTGTAATTAATAGGGACGCCGCAGCCGGTGGCCGATGAACGTTAGCCTTATATAGAGAATGTGTTATGATTTACCACAAGGTCGAAACGGTTTGCCGAGAGAGACAAGAGTATTGAAACTAACGCCAAGGCCGGCCATTCAAAACCAAAACTTGACCGACCTAATTTTCAGACGGTTTCAGGCCGACCTGAAACGAGACTGGATCTGTAGCAAGGATATTTAATTGCCTATTGGGTCGACGTTTCTGTTTTAAGAAGGCGTCAATTTATAACTCAAGAGTTTATACGACTGTAGAGGCATTATAACGTTTTTGCTCCTCATTTCCAACAGTAATACAACAAACAGAAAAAGAGAATTATTTAAAGTTACTACTACTAATTGATTAGGGACACAAGGGATGTTGTCTTTGAGATAGAAATCGGAAATAATGAACGGATATAATATAATAGAATGAATTGTAAAAATCGATCGGCAATTTCTAAAGGAGACAAGATTTGATGAGCTGGCGAAAACCTAAGGAAATTCTAAACGGAACGAAACGAATCGAATAAACAATTCACTCCCGTATTTGTAAATTAGACCGGTTTCGACATTCCCTTGAGTGGGAAAGTGCCGGTCAGCAATCCTGATTACAATGTTTATATATATATATATATATATATATATATATATATATAATACATAGATAAACCTCAAACATACCACCACAGGAACATTTTAATCTCTTATATATATATATATATATATATATATATATATATATATTTATACTGCTACTGGTAACGTAACATTATCAGTGAAAGAAAAGGGGAACCCCGAGGACGTTTCAACTGAACCGTTTTGCTCTGCCGGTTCTTCGAATAAACGAAAGGCGGTTCTCAGAATACGCTCCTCAAGAAATGATATTATTCTTGACAGTCAAAATATCCGCTCTTACGGAATAGGGGAAAACCAAATTCCCAAATTGTTCAGTAGACATTGTGCCTCCTGACATTGAGGAGCCTTCTCGAGGTCTCTTCGGTTTCAATTGCGGTCTGCAGAAACCCACCAGAATGTAAGTTTTGTCCAATTTCCAATTACCTGTTCTACACCGTTCACTCATCTGTCTGTAGCATTACATTAATTATATATTTTGAGGCATCAGTACTGATAGTCCTGAGTTGTGTTATTACAATGGTATGCATGGTTTTAGCGCCAGAGGAATAATTCGATATATATACATATGTTTGGGGGTCTGGAAAGTAACGCTCTTCTATCTCAACTGTTTCTGCTCCTCGCCAGACGACGGAGCATATATGCGCACTAAGATGCGGTAAACATGCATTGAAACATGAAAAATGCGACCTTCGAAGATCCGTGAAGGAAAATGAAAAACCAAATTGGCGATTGGAAGACTGAGATTGCTTTCAGTGTCAATTCGGTGTTGTTGGTTGTTGCGACATTCCTTCAAGGCTGCGGACGAGGAAAATTTTAAGACGAGGGAAACAAATTGGAGAGTAAAAACAATTTATCTGGCGAAATTTCATTCGGTTCTCAAGGAAAAAATGTGCAATTTTCATCAATCCGTTTTAATGCCGGCCTTGGAGAGTCAGAAATACGACCGATCTGCAAGAATAATGATAAAATAAAGGATCGCCCAGAGAGGAAAACGCTGTTCAAAAATCAAACAAATCATATTTGAGATTGAGGGGATTCAAGGTGATTGGAATGATTTTTCAACTTTCCTTTATGGGTTGACCGAGTATCGGTCAATTCTGGGAGCATTTTTGAGATTACAGAAAGTTTCGATTTTTCAACTTCCAGACAGGCATTGTGGGAGGCGACTTACACATGATTTAATTAATATTGCAAGCTCTAAAACTGACCAACCCGAGCTAAGCCGGGTACAGCTGCTGGTTTATTATAGAATCACGACTTGGTGATTGTGAAGCAGGCACTTTGTCATGGATAGGAGAGAGAGAGAGAGAAAAAGTTGTCTAGGTTGCCTCGACCTTGTGAGCACAGTTTCACATTACCAGGTCCACAGTTCTTCAGACTTTCTGACTAGTTGGTCCCAACAGGACTGTTTTACAGTCTTACAGGGGGGTTACTGTCCTGAGGTTGTTAAGTACTAAAAACTAACAAATAGGTAATGAGTAACAAGGCAAATTGTTTTTAAAACCCGCATTTTAAAATGCAAGATGGACCAAATCATTCCTGCACACAAGTCGACAGTATATTTTTGGTTTTCTTTTATCTTTAATATTAAAGCAATTGGGAAATTCATATATTTTTCTTGAATGTCAGCTCCAACACGATTACACCAATAACAAAAATTCATAGAGTATGTGGTTTCGTTGGAGCCTTTTTTACCATATGGACCAATTAAAATGAAATACTCTCATTCTAATCAAACAACAATATATCGCACCAAAGTACAGCTGCAGCAGGTTTTAAGTACTATTAATGAAACAAATAGATTTCTAGATCCTAGTCTGGAATACATATACAGTTTGAAACGTAAGATGGATCAAAAAACCCGTATGGGGTTTTTTGAAGAGTGTTTTTGTGATATGGATCAATTTGAAAAAGTCACGGATTTATTCTCATTCTGGTTATATGATATGCTACATGAAGCACAGTTGCAACAGTTTTTTAGTACCAAAGAATATTCTTCTAGACCCTAGTAAAAATAATTAAAACATACCTATGAATATTATCATTGACAAATTAGCCGAAATCTTAGTTGAATAAAGAAGAAATTAAGTTTCTCCAGCACTATAATTATTCTCATATGTATTGCTGTATTTTGATATTTAAAACTTTATTTTTTAATAAGTAGAAAATTGACAGAACATTTATCCGGCCAGTAAAATTAAAATGACAATTCTCCTACTACAAGAAAACTATAATTTTGTAAGCAACATAATCAAAATTATATTCCTCTTGTGTTGCCATATCTCTGATGTCAAAGTTGAAATTTGCTACAAAATTCTCAAACTTAAGTATTTGTCAAATTACATACTCAATAATAAACTTGTGTGCCAATATAATTTGCTTGCACATTGAGGTAGTTAAATAATTTTATTTCTTTATAATTAGTTGCATGTTTTCTCTTTGTGTTTTTATGCAGTGGAAATGTAGCTTGGCCTATATGCCGTTTTGTGATTGGAGGGAGGGCTTATTTCTCTGATCATTTATCTCTACTTATGATTAATTTAGGAACTAACATCCAGGCAGGATCAGGCATGTAAATTTAATGGATGATACATGATGATTATAACCAATATAATGGAGGAATATCCAAATAAAATAGACGGCCAAAACGTTTTTGGTTCTATTTTTAATAATTATACACACAAAGTAATACATATAAAAAATTACATTACATTAGAAACAAAACATATCTAACTGTTTCTCTAAGGTTTGGAGAATCATAGTATAGAGAGAAAAATGGCATCAAAATGCCCGATATGAATGTAATTAACAGCCACTGTTACATTCTATATATATATATATATATATATATATATATATATATATATATATATATTAGCATGGATTAGATTATAGATGCATATTATATTAGCCCTTTAAGAATTAATAACTTGAAGTCATTATATTCTCTGTATTGTTTGAATTCATTCTTAATCCAGTATTAAATAATTTCTTGCTTTATTCTGATTACTCTGGATTAAATTCCCAAATTAAACACACCTACTAATGCCATTTTTCTCATGAAAACATAAATAAAAAACACTATTTGTACTTCTATATGAAAAGTAAATACAATCCAGAAAATAATACCAATAAATCTTATTTGTAGACATAGATCAAAATTTTTGTTTTATCTAAATGTAAGAAATGCGCAATGTTATATGATGATTGAGGTGACATTTGGTTGGTGAAATTAGTTATTTATATATGGTAGTAACATTAAGCCTTTTCCTTGATAGCATCCTCAATTTCTGAAACAGAGTCCACCAATTTTTTCCACTGCGGGATTGAAAGAGAAATACCTGGAAAAGAGTACATAAAATGAGAAAACACTACTAACAGACAACTAAAAGAGGCATTTAAAAAACCTTAGTTTAGATATAACCATAAACAATTACCACCCTCTGACTTTGTATCAACACCTAAAACTGGAATTATTTTCTCAACATAACTAAAGCGTTACCAGTAAATTTAATTTTTTTTGTAGATACCAAAATGTTTGCAATGGCTGCTGTAAAACAGTCAGTATTCTATTATATAATTAGAAGATTTTGGTGAAAACACAAACCTTTCTTTCCTGGTTTCAAATCACCATCGGCTTCATAATATTCCCGTATATCAACCATCAACCTCCCCTTGAATTCCCTGACCTTCAGCAACCGCCTCTTGTCTAAAACCCATGTCGGCTCTTCATCATCATCGCGACTGCTCTTCTTCTTTTCCTGTTTCGCCTTTTTGGTTACAGGCTCCCTCTGAAAAATAAATTTAAAATAAAATATAAGAAAAATTAATGGAAAGAAAATTACAAAAATTCATTACTTAAGTGCACTGTTCAGTTCAATTATTGCAACACACTAAAAAAACAAGTGCTCAATTTATTAATGTTATATATTGAATATACGTCCACTTTTTTCTTGATTCAGTGATTACACTATTATAATTTAGGACTATTTAAAGACAGGCTGTGAAAATGGAATTAAATTACTGACTCAGTCAATATTTTTACACTGTTCAGAATACACCCCAAGCAGTGGTTAAGAATAGCTTGGAGAGAAAAAAGGCAAGTTGTGCAATAATATATATGGAAATTGCAGACAGTGGAATTTATGATGTCTCACCCTTCAGTTACATTTGATACATTAAATTTTTTTAAAAATCCACTTTCCATCACTATGTGAAAATATTTTGCATACACATACTTTCATTTGAGATCAATAAGGCCAGGAAAATAGATGGGAGAAAAGTCAGGTTCTTTTCTTCTCAATTTATACGTGATTCATGCATGCATTATTATTACAATTAAATATGAATCAAATAATCAAATACACTTTCAACAAACTCTGTACCTAATGCAAGACATTATTATAGATTCAAAATGTTTAAGGCAAAACAATGGTCATTCAATAATGTACAGAACAACTGTTATATCGCCTGTCTTCTACTAAAATTTTCCTGAACGCCTTTCTATTGATTTCCCAATATTGCCCACTATTTCTAAACACTCAAGAGGCTGAAAACTTTTGGAATATTTTAGCAGACTTTATTATACAGTCATCGAATGGTGGACCACTCTTCATCTCCTCATTATCTTTTATGGATTCACTTTCCCTTAAGTTTTTGTTTCCTGTTTGTAAACTCTGGTTTCAACACACAGTAGGGCATATAAATATTTTTTAATACCCGATAAATCTTACATCAGTTTGCCCCCCCCCCCACCCCTTGGACAACTCATTGTTCCATTTTTGAAAATAAATGAACTAAAAAATCGAGTGGTAATAGCAATGGATACTAATATAGAATCGTGTGAACATGCAAAGAAAACTGCGTAATACGTATTCCCGCTCGGTGCTCATACATAAATGGCGTTATCGGTTTGGAAACGATTGAACGTGTTCGGACTATGCCAGAAATTTATGGTCCCTGAGATCGGAGAAATTTCAGCAATATCGGTGAAAAGTATTAAAACTGTGCCGCCAGCGTAAAGCCCTCGGGGAAATTCGGTCGTGGCGTGCAAAGTTCTCATCGGGCGCCCATCCAAAAGTTGGAACGACGCACAATTCGCTTTCGAAGATTGGGCCAGGATAAAATCACCTAACCCAATGATTCGAAACGAGATCCTTCGTACCGGACATGCCTCGAGGCGGACTGCCATTTTTTCGCCCTAAAAGAAAAACGAATCACACAAGTTCATTAATAAACAAAACTGCCTTACATCATCGGGACCGGAGTCCGAAGAATCGGAATCTGCGGCAGCTTTCTTTTTCGCCAAAGGCATTGTGAATAGTAAATTTACAGAGGGCGATCGAACAAAACAAACAAGCAAATGCTAAATATCACTGTGGGGGACCAAACTCGCAAGCCGCCTAATTCAGGGCAGCCAATTTACATCCAAAAAAATTACCGTCCCTTATGAATAACAATATTCAGTTGTATAATTAACACTGTTCACTCGTTTTAAATAAATTAAAACTGTATCCTTCAATTAAATTAACCCTAGTTTAAATAATAAGTATATGTTGTACGAAAAATTATTTTTCAATGCGCCAAATAAAACGCGATTAAATTTGAATTAATTTTCGACAAACGAATTTTTCAAACGTTAACCGCAAATTTATGCCAACACAAGTAATTTCGATAATTTTTTCCGGCACTAATTGTCGGCAATCCTCAAAATTCAGAATTTCTAAAAATTCGCGGCAGATAGTAAATTGTCGAGTAAAAGTCGCTTCTTGAAACGATTGCTTGGGTAATAAACGAAAATCTTGTTGATAAATTATTTTAAATTAACAGATAACGGTTATGACGTAAATTGGCGATATTTGTGTAAAAAAATTTGAAAATAACCTTTTATGACGTAGCCGTTATTGTGTACACCGTCCGTTCAAAACCGAAGGTTATTTGGCATTAGTTCGACTGGTCGTTTTAACAGACTTGGCCTTTCAATGAACTCCCTCTGATGACTTGTAATTCCGGGGTAAGTTAATTGTCCGCCGAAGAAAATTGATATTTTAAGGTTTCCTCACTGCAGGGCACAGTTTATTCTGAGAACGGATAAACATCGGTTTGTAATTATGTAACGATAATTTTCATTTGCAGTAAACACACTTGTCATGTCAGTACAAAGGAACTGCACTTCCTGGACGGTTGTGTTTTGAAATCTATTGAAACTGTTGAAATATGGAGGCAAACTTCAGGACAGGTTTGAATTTTCTTTTTTTATTGGATCTGAATTTTTATAATTGATATGATTTTTAATTGTTATCACTCCGTTTTTCAGATATGAAAATTCCAACCAGAAGAGCTCCTCCTCTTCCTGGAAATATGAACAATGATAAAATCCAGAAAAACTCATCAGCAGCTCTTGATCTGATGTCACTTGGAAAGTAAGACAGAACTTTGAAATTATTTTGAATACGCATTTCGGAATGCCATTCATTGTAATACATTTTTTATCATTTGGAATGAGGTTCTAATTTGAGGTTAGACATGTTTTGATAAGCTGTTGATTAATGAACTTCTCTGGGGAACAATTTATTGAATGCGAACACAGGAGTTTACAAGCGGCTCTTGTTTAATCAGTTCAATTTTTTTAGTTAGTTTTTAAAATTTTATTTCAGTGATCCATTCAATAGTCAATCTGTAAACCTGAGAGCTTATGGAAAGAAGAAAGCACCTCCTAGACCACCACCTCCAAAATTAAAAACTGGAAACCAGAATAAGGTAAATGAACTATTGACTTTTATTAAAATGAAATTTGTGCTTATTTTGTTTTTCTCTGATAACACAATATACTATAATATATGATTGAAGAACATTTCATAAGTTCAAATTTATTGCTAAATTCCAATTTTCAGCAGTTTTTGTGTTATTGTTCTACTGTAAAATCATTATTGCACTTATTCTTAAACTGACATGGCATGACATCTTAATTGTATCATACAAGATCTAAATCATTAAAGAGTACAAATCTAACATTATTGACTATTTTCAATTTTGTCATCTACAAAATGAAAAAACAATACTGGTATTTTTTAAGGTGATAACTTTTTTATTTTTCATAAAAAGGGATAAAACTACTACAGTGGAGGGAGTGTCAGTAATTGAGATAGTGAAGCAAATATAGGCAGACTCAGGCATGACTAATGTAGGCAAAGCACATGTTAAATAAACTCTCGCATCACTACAATTAAAATTATCATTGATAATCAATTTTATTACAAGAAACCCCTGCTATATGTTTTTTAGAATATATTCTATATTCTGTGGAGAAGATATTGTGATAAGTAATGTAAAGTAGCATGTCATGTAAGTTGAAGTAGCATACATTTGTTATTTGTATTTGATTAATCTAGCTAAAATTTGTCATAATAATATTATTGTTAAAGTTGAAATTAATATATTTATACCTTTAGTATTATTGTTTCCAATTTTTTTCAGTTATTAGTGATAGAAGAATCTTATGATTTTAGTCATTTTAAGTTCATTTAATATCTAGTTAAATAAAACTAGTCACAATGAATGTTCTGATTAGACAACATTTTTTTATGTACGAGATTTATTGGTTAATTTTTATTTGATGGCAAATAGTTTCATTCTGGTATCCCAATTTTTTTTGTGTATTAATATTTTTTCTAGCCAAGTCCGCTATTATGTTCAGTATTTAATTTGTTCTTAATTATGTGAAGGCTTCAGGTTCCCTTTTCGATATATTTGGTAGGAGCAAAGAGACTTCGAGGGGTAAGGCAGCAGCAACGGCCATTGTTAAACCTCTACCTCCTATATCGGCTGGTCAGATCCCTGTCGATTCTCTAATAGATTTCCACTCTCCATCAAGCAGCCCAACTTTTTCAAAGCCCAGTAGTGGCGGATTAATCCGCAGCAATAGTTACAGCAAGAGGTCAGTGCAATATTATTAACATTTATTTATAAAATAACTTTCACAACAATCACTGGTGAAGGTTGGTGAATTTTATTATTCTAAATTATAGTTTTAGTATAGAGTTGGATTTATATTTTAAGTATAATGTCAATTGGGAATCTATTAAGACATTAAGGCCATTTCAATAATAAGTTGGAAATTAAGCCATCTGAACCAATTATTCTCAGTAATACATTTAAGAATAATAAAAAGTTATTTTAGATTTAATAAAATTTTATAAAATAGTCATATAAAATATATATTTAAAATCATCTTACATTTATATATCACAGATTCTTGAATTAACTGCATCATATTTAACATTTATATTTGGGGATATTACTATTATGAGTTAATACCAAAACATTATTAGTTTTCTTTTATTGAGTAAATAAAGTTTAATGCTTTTTTATTTCAACTTTAATGCTTTTAATTTTAACATTTATTTGATGCTCAGAAACAAATTTAAAACTATTTGATCAAATGTGCTCAATGTAAAGGAAAAGTTCAAAGCATGGGCAATCAATTGCTGCGCAATTTTTGTGTTAATAAACTTTAATTATTATTATGATTAATATTATTATTAAGCTAATATTTAAGAAAGATTCTGTCCTGCCGTTATACATTTTTTGTTTTGTTAAGTCACTAAGGAAATATGAATTTTTTTAAATTCAGATAGTGGTTACTTTGAAGTGTAAAATTAAAACTACGCTCTTTAGCATTTATCAGCATGGTGAATGTTGTAAACATTGAAATAAATAACAAGATTATATCAAAAAGTATATAGAATTTAGGTGTTTGTTTTTAAGCTGTAATCAAAAACCTATTTTCAGAATAGATACTTTTAGATAGTGGCAGTTTTTATCAATTAGGAGAGCATGAAAGCCAACAGAAAAATTGTAATAAATATTTCACTTTAAAATATTTATTAAAATTGTCGAATATAGTAATAAGAAATTATTACTTCTATTTGTGTAAATATTAATGTCCCTTTATAATGAAATAATATATTTTAGAGCAGTCAGTATTTATAAATAACAAAGGTAGATTATTGAGTAGATATTGAATGCAGTTGTACCATGACCACAATTGTCAATTCCTATAATTTATAACATACATTTTTTGCTATAGATGAGTTTTAAGTCAGTGATGCACTGGTAGCAAGGAAAATTGTATTGCCCAATTTTTGTAACTAAAGCAACTGTAGGCTTCCACATGTGAAGGATGACAGTTAGGGTCCCTTTTGTAGATTTTCCCAGACTGCCCATTGCTAAGAATGTATATCTTTCCACTGTAATGATGTATGCTTAAAAATTATTTTAAGACATCCCATTTATTATTTTGTTGGCCCTTATCTAACTTGTATACTGATAAAGTATAAGATTTCACTTGTTGAAGTTTTCGAAGAGTTCCCAAGTGAGTTTTTTCTAAAATGTTTGTACATTATTGAACAATGATAGAAGATTATAAAAAAAGTCTGGTTATGAAAAAAAATTCTATTTTCAGTTCTCATATCGAAAGCGGATTTGAGGACGATTTTGATTCATTTGTCACATCCACCGCTACAACACCGAGCAGCAACGATCCATTTTCGGAGAGCACAGATTCTTTCTCACCTGTCGGAAAATTTTCGGGCGAAATCGTTTTCGAGCTGAGCAACGAGGACCCGAAAGCGAAGAGGTACGCGTGTGTCAGCTCCGTTTCGAACTTTTCCAAACCGACCATTATAAGGCCGAAAGCGAAGCCGGCGAGACCTCCGCCGCCGAAGGTGGCCACCGCCAACACCGCTTTCATTCCCGAGAGATCGGCTACGCCAGTTAGATTCACCGATGATATACCGGAGACCGTATGGTCTTCACCTCCCATGCCTACCGTTCCACCCCCACCGCCCCCGCCAGAAGTCGTTCAGGTACTTCTCAACGGCCCCCAGATACCTCATCGCCCGCAAGTACATCAGAAAGTGAGTCCAGTTAACTTTATCGTCGGCTTCCGGATGAATAATTTGTTTTTTCAGCATAAAATACCTATACAGGAATCCCCTATCAGTGCGTTTAATGGATCCTTGGGATATACAGTATATTTCAAAAACTGCACTACGGAAATGGCTGCACTGCAGCAATGAGTCCTGAAAAATTAAAAAACCTTACTCAAAATGTACCTGAAATGCATGATTTTTGAGTTATTATAGGATATAGGTATTAAAAAAAAGGTGTGATTTAAACTTTATTTAGATTAAAAAGGTTTGCATCCCTAAAAAAAAGGCACACTATCGAAAATTTGTTGCACTTTAATTGAAATTACATTTCAAAAGAGGGTTTTAAATCTCATGTTCAGGTTAAGACTAGGTTTGGTTTGCTGAACCTTGAAAAACAAAATTACACTAAAAAGAATATATGGAAATTAGGATATAAACAAGATTATCCTGGTAGGCAGAATGATTAATGCAGTGCACAGACTGAGGAAATAATTGAGGCATGAAAAAAAAATCATAAACAACCAGTGTCCAATCAAAATCCCACGGGCTTACAAGATTTAATTATATAGTACTGCTAAGTGGAATCGGAATAGAACAAATAAAATATTAAAGAGAAGGACAGGAACTGATGTGCAATATAAAGAAAAGCAAAGTAGAAGCAATTACTTAAAATAAAAATTGGACAACGACAAATATTGGACTAATATTTTTGTATTATTGTATATATGTACAGAATATACAATAACTGAATTACACTGTTCAATAAGTAATTACACTTCGTAATTTAAAAAAAAAACAAAGTAATAATTTTTGTCATTTATTTTGCAGGCAAAAACACAAAGTAAAACACCGTATTGCATAGCGGAATATGATTATGAGGGGACTCATGACGATGATTTATCTTTTAAGGTAATTATAAAGTAAATATACATTCAAGTATTTTTCCACTCATGGTAAAACCTTTCCATGTTTAATTTTCCTTCTATCCCGATTTTATAATTATTGGAGTTTCAACTTAAAAAAAAAAATATTCAGCCAGTGTTTTCAACTTCCAAGAGAGATATCTGTTTATTGTATACAAAATATATTCAAATTATACTGCAAGGAAATTGACATCCGTAGAAGAGGTTTTAAAAAATCCACATACTTTGCAATTGCAATACAGATCATATTCAGTATTCGCTTAATATTTAAAATAACACTGATATTTATTGTTAACTACATTATATTAAAAGCTTCTCTGTGAAATAATTAATAGTTTATATGATCTAAATGACTATAGGCTTCCATTAGTAATCCAGTATATAAAAATAAAAAAATTAAAGGCTGCTGACAGTGTTGACCATATTTTTTTTTCAAATTTATCAAACCCTCTTTTCAGGAGATTTCAAGACCATTTTTGTTTTAAAATTGTTATCTCATGTACTTCATCAAATACGTAATTACTTGTGGGAAATTCACAATTATAATGGTGTGTTTGTTAATTTTAGAATTTAATTTCATTGCTGGGCTTAGTTCATACTTGATGTTCTGTGCTGTCGCTAATAGTAATTTATATTGTCGAGCCGGACTCACTGTAACATAGAATATTGTTTAGGTATCGTTAATAGAAATACGTATAAAAGTTTTGAAATGTTTCAGGCCGGTGATGTGATCACTTTGTGCAGTGAAGTGAACTCTGACTGGCTTAAAGGGAAGCTGTCGGGGAAAGAGGGGATATTTCCCAGCAACTATGTCAACGTTGTCGTCCCTATCGGACAAGAAGAAGAAGATGACAATGAATTGAACATGACAGCAATAGCTTTGTACACTTTCAGGGCTGAAACATGGGACGATCTGGATTTCCAAGTAATTATTACCATTTTATAAAATGTTTATCCTTTCAAACAGGTTTCTCCCCTTTAGTGCACCCATTCAGGAGTGTATTAATACCACCCCCTGTCCTGTGATAGGTTTCATTTTCTTGGCCATCAGTAGCATTCTGCCAGCAAATATTATTTTTCGATAATTTCTGTATCGCTACAGCATATTATTTATTGATTTAAAGGAAGGAGAAGAGATAAGAGTTTTACGCCGAATCAATGAAGATTGGCTTTACGGAGAATGCAACGGTAGAAGAGGACAGTTTCCTGAAAATTATGTCCAAGACATTACAACGTTGGTTTGCGAGGATTCTTAATTTAGAACATATTTACACTTATCGCTTGATATTAACTTTTAGATAATCAAGTCAAAACTCAAATGGAGCAACAAAGGTGCCTGTAAGTAGTTAATTTTTGTTTGAATTATCAGTATTTTTACGACGATCTAACCTAAGAAGGAATACCACGTATTTAATATAGGGGTAATTTAATGTATGTAATCTCTACTCTCCTGCAAGCAATGCATTAAAATGTGTATTTATTTGTTTTAGTTATAATTTTCAATGATATTTCATTCTTTAAAAGAATAATATTAACTAGCAATTAATGTAGCGACCAAATAATTTGGGATGGGGGGGGATTATCAATATAATATACATCTTTTTTTTATAACCAAATATTTAATCAGAATTTCATTTGTTTAAAAACAAGTTTACAACTTTTGAGGGAATGGATTATGTAAATTAATGTAAATGTAATTTTATACTGATTGTGCCATTAGAAGTTGTTTGACAGATTATTTTCCGGATGATATTAACGTGATAATATGTTAGTTATAAAATTACAATTTTATATCTCGGAGACTAAGTTAACTTGGAATCACAGATTGTTATCACGTTTGATTGCTCAAGCACAATTGTCACTGTGAAAACCAAAAAGGACTTTCTTAATGCACATAAAACAGCTAAATCATAAACATATCTGGAACAAATATATTTTTCTATCTAATAAGTCTATAGACTAAATATCTTTATAGAATGTCTCAAAAACATGTTTAGTTAAAATTGAGCATTTTATTTCTTCTAAATTAGTTACCTAAAATAAATTTGTGCACAGTTCACAAAAAAGTGAAGAAATATTTGATAGTTTAAATTTCCTTCTATCGTAATGGTAGTATATTATGCTTCCCTGTTTATTGTTATTAATAGTGTAATCAAGTAATAAATCCTAAAATAACAATGTTATAAAAAAAAAACATTGTTATGATATTGTCAGGGTATCATTAGATATTATTTATGATTAATTTCGCTGTTAATACTTTTTATAAAGTTAAAGCTTTGTTTATATTGTTTAATTTCGTATAGTTAATTTGTTAGGTATGTCGAATATGTTCCTTGTTTCAAAGTTTTCATTTTTCTATAAGCGTACTTTGAATTTTTTATGTTGCATAGTAAAAATTCAATTTAATTTACAAAAACTAATCGAGTCAATTAGTCAAATACATGATGAATTGTCATAAATTGTGTACCATTTATTTATATATATATATATATATATATATATATATATATATATATTTATATTTATATTTATGAATGATGCTGTAAATTATAAAGGAAAAAAAATATTTTGTTACAGAAAATGTTTTCTTCATTTCCATGAAAGAAACAGTCCTGAAAAATGTTTAGACTAGATGATGACAGAGTATTTATAGAATAGTGCACCTTGAGGTTTATTTTCAACCAAACATCCTTGTTTTCTCTTAGTTTCAAGAAAACTTACGGTAAAAAAAAAATTAAAATACTTATTCTTATAAAATATTTATTGAACTAGATCAGTTACAATGTGTTATATTTATAACAATATTTACAAATATTTATATACCTTAATTGCCATAACAATGTTTAGGTCACCGATTGCCGGTGTTCTGTACATACATAAGTGTTTTTTCTTTCTTTTTTTTAAAACTACTGCCTTAAGAGAGTGAGTGGCCACTATTTAACCAAAGTTACTGCAAAATATCGTGATTTTTTTTATATTAATGATATTACAATTAAAGAAATCCAGCACTTGTTTCCACCTGACTTGAAAAATAAGCTTAACACACCTTGTTACATTTTATTAAACGTGAACTTGATAAGCTGCATGGACTGGATTTATTTGTTATGCACGTTTTATATTTGTAAAAAAAAATCAGCACATTCAAGAATATTTGCTGTACAAACAATCTACAAAACACAATTCTTATGGGATATTTTACAGTGTTTAATTAAATTACTGCCCGTTGGACTGACAGAAATAACATAATTTTAGTAAAAAACAAAACCAGATCACACGGGTAAATAAATGCAATTAACAACATTTTTACACTTAAAGTAGGAAATGTGAGAATTGCTGACATAGGTAACACGAAGACAATATTAATTATGTATACATATAAAGAAACAAATGAGTATTTATTTTTGTGTTTAATCAAAAATACAGCTTTATCAGTTCGGTCTATATTCTTAAACATACAAATTCAAATACAGGATACATTTATGTATCACACAAAATATATTAACAAAGTATGTACACACACATACAGAAAGAAACAAACTAGCGTTCAAATATGTACATGCTCTACTTTCAATGACTGTATGGAAAATGATTTGTGGTTTTTTAAAATGAATATTGCTGGCAATTTAAAATTTATACAAAAAAATTTTTACACCAACTACATATATAAAATATATTCAGTATAAACAAAATTTATTTCTTTTAAAATTTTAATTATAACTTAATTAGAATAAAAGTAACTCAGGTCTAAACAAAAAATTGATAAGCAAATAAACATGACCTTTTTTTTATGGTTTTTAAGACAATATTCATATTATTTTTATTACCCACCTCTTCTATAGGTTTTATTATACAACTCAGATGAACTTGGTCAGTATAAATAATTCAAAGGCCCTTTCATTTTTTTTAAATAAAAAATAACAAAGTAGGTGCACTAATCTGGCCTGTAAATCGGTATTTTGGGAATAAACTCAATGAGCAATACCTGAAAACAAGAAGGATATTTGTATTAAAACAAAATTTATTAATATTAGAGAAGATTGGGCAAGGAAATTTTTTTAAATAAGTCACGCATTTTACTTAATTTTCAAAACAGAACTGATGTGTTAACGTCAATGTGACTACCTTTCACATAGTGTCAATTACATAATATTTATAGACATATGACTCAGACTATGTAAATGAATGTACGACCGCACTCAAAATAGATTGCACAAAATATTTCTTCTTTTTCCTTCGAAAACCAGTATTTTAATTTTATTCATAATACAATAAAGCAATTCATTATGACGTTTCCAATAGCCAATCAATGACATATAAGATACTGTAACCTATAAGCTGAACAAAATAATATTTCATAAATGAATCAAAAACGCTTATCTAAATGTTGCATATTCCAATTTTAATTCTTTATGCTTTCCAAACAATACATTATCGAAAATTAAATTTTCTTTGTATAATTGTTGAGTGAATTAGAATTTATTTATTTTATGGTAACAAAACTTTACTTCTTTATTTATTTATTAATTCAGGATGCCGACCTAGGTAAATTCTAACTGCACAGAATTCAGTATATAATATTTTTAACGTTAAAAAAGTCACTTACGTATTCCATCATCGACGATGAATCACAACGTTGTTTTGCCAGCCGCCAATGGAGACCGAGTTTGTGGTAAAGGTGGCTGTTTTCCCATTCTAGTAGTTTGTCTATCGAGTGCTGAGTCTGTATTAAAAAATATCAATAGTGATTAGTAATTAAACATATGCACTATGCCAAGGAGGACAAATCATAATAATAATTATTAATACAAATACGCACTTATATCTTCATGTGGAAAAAATCTAATCAAAACAAGATATAATTTGTGTTCTCTACTTTAAAAATGTTGTATTACCTCTTCGTCGCTATCTCCTACAAAAATTTCCAGTGATATTCATTTTTCGTTATTATAATATTAGATAAAGTGAAATGATAAATTTAAGAAAAACTACATTAAATTATAAGACAAACATTATAAATGAAGACCAAGCAATGTGATATACTCTATAATTGAAGGCTTAATTTTATATGATTTCACCCAAATATCTTCTGTTTTTAAAATATTGTTTTTTTTCTTTATTTATAGAGTGCAATTTTGCTACTGCCGATATATGCCTTAAAAGCAGTTTAAAATATTGTTTTAAAAAAGAAATATATTTTCTTAATATTATGCCCTGTATTATTCTTTTTTCAGGTAATATTAATTTCAAGGAAAGCATTATAGACTTTGCAAAATAATACAGTTGATAAAATTGAATTGAAAGGAAGATTTGAAACATTGCTATTGGTGACAGTTTAGACCTGCCTGTTTTATCAGAGAAACAATTAGGTTATTGGACCAACCTCCACTTCCAGTTACTGTGAGCATAAGCGGAAGGCTAAGAATAATAATCCAACCCAATGTCAGTTATAATCTCTTGAAGGGAACCCTTGTGTAAACCATTAGAGATAAACACCCTTATCAATAAAACTGGAATTGAGCCAATTTCAAATGAAAAAAATGCTATTTTGCAGTCTCATTTGATTATATTACAAATAGAGATTTTGAAGTGTTAAAGTAATGCTATATAATTGAAAAAAAGAGGACCAGTTTAAACATGAAATAACAAAATATGAATAATTCGAGCTAAGAATCTCCTACAGGGTCTTATCTGTATAGAAAACTGCAAATTTGATTTTAATTAATGCCTCAGTACTTGCAGTTAATGTAAACCCCTAAGTCAACTCAACAGGCATAGTGAGAATCAAAATTCTGACTTTTAGCAAACTGTACAAAAAGAGACATTTCCCAGAACCCCAATTTTTTGCCAGAACCTGCTTTTATTTTGCAAATGTAATTTGGGCTACTTGAAACGGCCAAATTTCTTCACAGAATAACACTGGAGATCGCGAATAGTGATTAATACAAAATTACAAAATCCACTCACAATAAGAGTATAAAAGTAATTATTTCAGAACTTCCTCACAAATTAAGGGCAGGAGAAATAGTACAGTTTACACCTTGGGCGGTATGGCTCAACTTTAGTAATTCTTTTACCATTTCTTTTAGAACTTTACAAATTTGAAATTTACCCAACACACCAATCTCTAGAATTCTAGACAAATGACTGGCTGCAGGAATTAAGCAAGGAATCACAATAGTGTCCATGTAAAATAACAAAATAAGCAATCGCTGATGGTATTGTGTCAGGCAGTAAGAGCATTCTGATGAACCACAACACCTCTGGTATGTTTTTCATAAAACTGTTTAATTTAATCTGACCCCTAATTGTCTCAGATCCAGTCCAAATTTTATAATTAAACTTAGAACTAATTGGCATAACAAATAAATGTGGAGTTTAATAAAAAGAACTAGTGGGCCGATTAAACCTGCTATAACTTTTCGAAACACACTTCTCTTAATAACATTTCCGGTCTTACCCTTTTGCTTAGGCAAATAACGGGCCACAGTGAACAACCGAGTGTACAGCAACAACAAACACAACCACAAAACAACCACTTGACGTTGACCGGAAGAGTTTTCTTCAGTACACTATTTACACGCGAAACTGTCGCCTTGTATTCTTCGGGGGCGACTCTCGACACAAGCCCGTTGGGGAATTCCAAATCGAACCGGTTGCTCAAACCAAACCTGCAAGAAAAAACAAAATAGAAATCAACAATGCAAAACAGAAATTCAGTCTAGTCTTCTTTTCTCTGATCAAGGTACTTGAATTATTAAATGTGGAATATCTCTTCCATTCTACAATGAAAAATTTCATCTACCACACTAAAATACCTATTTTACTGTTAAGTACAATAAGCAACATTGTTGTTCGAGTAGCACTATTAATGAGTAGGCGATAACAGAGGAGAACCCATTGTTATCTCCCTTTTTCTAAGATATTATTAACTTATTTTTCTGATATGTTTACACCACATGATCTAAAATACGTAATTAAATTTATAATTGTTGAAACAATTATAACCATAACAAGGATAGATATTAGAAACTGACACTTCGAACAACACTTTGAATGAAGACTAAAACAGTTTATTTTTACAAGGTTTAATGACTTCATCTTAGTATCACTGATGATCATAACAAGTGGAAAATAATATGTGCAATATCTCTAGTATATTTCATCCTGATATTACAAAACTATACTACAGTAATTAATAATAATAAGAAAATATAAAACATCTATCCGAAAGTAAACAATATAAATAATTATTGAGTCAATGAGAAGCTACTTGGTGCATAGGTACATTTCTTTTACAAATTAAAACAACAAAAAATATTTATATTTAAAATATATTGAAAAAATTAACTAAATATATAAAAAAATTCCAATAAACCGGTAATTCTGATATTGGTTTTACATAAGCACTGTAAACAGTTTCAAGGTGCAAAGTTGAATAAGAAGTGGAAAAAAAAAGAGAGTTGACCTTCTCAATTCCCAATAACTTGTGAATAACATTGAACAGCAACCTAAGGTTCTGTTCTGGGCTCGAATGTCAACAAAACACAATGCAGAATAATTTTATTTTTGGAAATGTTCACTATCAGCAGAGGTAACAGATGATAATTTGTTGGGTTGGAAAGAAGAAGACGGTGGGTTGAGAAATGAATTACAATGCACTAATGTGCATTGGAGTTGGATTGGAGTTAATTTTCAACTGTTCATTACTGTAATTTTTTAATTCTTACTACCATGTTGAATTTTACTGTGATGATGAAGAAACCAAACTGTCAATTCAAAAATTATTTTACGACCATTGAGGATCACATTCAACTTGCTGAAAATCAAAATAAATAATGGTGGCCAAGTTATATCCCTATTTAAGATCTGTACATGTCATCTACTTTTTTCAGATATGGAAAGATTGTCAAAATTCAACTGTAAACAAATTTCCAAAATTTGTGTCATTAGTAATGAAATAGTGAATATTCTTGAAAACAATTTTTTTTCTGCAAGAACTCAATAATTACTATCGAGGAAACTTTTATATTTTAAATAGCAGCAATACAAAAGAATGTTTTTAACCTACCTATCAAGGCAAACTGATAGGAAGACAAAGGATTGTCTGGTATTCACCAAAACAGACATGATCTGACTAGTTAGTTACAATTCTAATAAAATACAAAATTCTTTGTTACAAAATTATCTCCAGGAAATTCGCAGATATTTATTTCTAATATTATCTGTAGTGTATACTTTATTAATGTAAAACAAAGCAATGGTCAAATGACAAATTAATTCTGGACTGAAAAAAAGCCTTGAGCTTATTGAAATAGGGAGAAACCATTTACACAACTTCATCCTTGCTTTAATTGTTTTGGGCCCCACCGTTTATATTAAGTTTCAAGGTTTAACTAACTAAATATTATGTACGATATTTACATATCATACATAGTTTACATAGAGTTAGTGGTGACAAAATTATTTTTGCCTTTGTATACAACACTAAAATGTTAAGTGAAACAGCGGATAATTTAAAATTAAATTTCCAAAATTTCAAAAATGCAGTTTAGATCTACTTATAACTGACTGTGTTGTCAGCCTTTCAATTTGTACTCTGGACTAAATGAAAGGTTAAACTGAAAATTTAAAGGTCCTTTACAGGAGTTTCAAAGTTGAACTATTTTCTAAAGTAATAAAAGGTCTTCTGAATCTACAATAATTCAACCAGTCACCGCCTAAGACACTAAATTCTCAATTGTATATAGATTGAATTGTAGGTGAAATGTTCTAACTAAATTCAGGAAAAGATTTTGACCTAAACTGACAACAACTATTTTCAAATACGATACTGTCAATATCTCAATGGAAGATACAGTAAAACTGTGTCAGAAGAATACATTTTTTATTTACTTACGACATTCTAGGAAGGAAGGACTATTGTTTGCGCACAGAATTTTATGAATGTCCAACCTGCAGTGTTTTAAAGTTTTCAAATCATCCCCCCTAACCGAAACCAGAGCAGAAATGGACTTGAAGCAATTTGGAAGCATCACAGAATGTATCAGACTTGCAATCTACTTCTCGAAGTGATAAGGGCAGCTTTTAGGAGGGCTGAGGAGCCTCTCGCAAAATTACCCCCGTCGATATCCCGCATATCTCACGCGCACTGAGCTTTGTGTACTGTCGGGCTGGGCTCGAAAATCATTTTCGAAAGCGATGTCAGCCTCCGGATACTCGGCCAAACTGTCTGACGCTACCGACGAACTTTACTGGCAGATTTATTGTTTTTCGACTGTTTCAAAAGGTCGGGCCTTCCGAAGAAAAAAAGGAAAAAATACATCCGGGACGAAACTCACACTGTCATGTTGCCCGCACCTCTGACAACAACTGGGTCCGGCACTAGGGCGACAACGTTTTCGTCCACGTTCTCGTCGTTTTCCTCCTCTTCTTCGTAAATTGCGTCGAAATCTGCCATTCCCTCAGGCTTGGGCTAGTTCCCCTTCGGCGTGCTCTCGTCTATCCCTCCCTCCCTCACTCTCTCTCTCTCTCTGTCTGTCCCTCACTCTCTCTCTCTCTCTCTCTGTGTTCAGGGCGAAATCGAGCCCCGCATCTGAACCGGACGATAAACAAAGCACGGGGGAGAAACTGTGTCCCCCCCTTCGCCCGAAAGCTGGGGGGCCCCCCTCCCGAATCGCGGAGAAAATAAAACGCGGCGGGACGATTTTTATCGCGACGAAAAATCGCTCGGCGGAAGAAAAACCGGGGGCGGTGGGGAAAATTCTGTTGAAAGAAGGCACTAAAGGTCCGCGATCGATTTTTTCTCCGATTTGAAACCCGCCGAACCTTCGACGTCCGACGGTCGGAACAGCTGATCGGGGCCGAAAAAACCTTGGGTAGGCGACACGGCGCTGCTCACTGCTCTCATATTCGATTCACCACCGACGGCCGGGGAAAAGGCAGTTTTTCCAATTCGGGTCACTATTATGAGTTATCGGCGTTAGATTGGGCATTCTCTTCGCTCGATTTCTTCGCCTTCGCTTTTTTATCCCCCCAACCGCGGAGAAACTTCCACGGACAGAACATGTCGGTGATGAACCTGAACAAAATGCAGGACGAAATTAACAACATCCCGTTGGCCGACGACGACCCCCAAGGTAATTGTGTTTTAACTCCACGACTCTGCTTCTATTTAGACTCGAGTCTGGTTTGGTGCATTTTCCTGCGAAATTTCTCTACGCGAGAACCCCCATTTTTCGCCTGTCCTGTAGAAAAACTCAAGTTGCTCATGTCTCACGTCCCGCGATCTAATAAATATTCATCGCGTGTGTAGTTTTGATTTCGATAAATTTTTAAATAAAAGATCGCTTTAATCCAATTCTGTTCGGAAATTTAAGGCAAGTAGTCTTTAACGCCTGCAATTATGAACGATGTCTCTTGTCACTAACATCAGTGTTATTTCTAATATTCTGATGTTGTTAAAAGAAAATGCGGAATTGTATTGTAACGATAAAAATTTGTATCAGCTTTTTACTTGCTATCGGCGAAACTATTTTAAATAGAAAGGAAAAAGATAGTGTTACGAATTAATGTTTTCAAATGTGCCTCTTTTTGCTGTTTAGATATAGCATCTAATTTTGTTTTTTACATTTATTTAAAATTTTATTTTGATTTCGGACAATTTTTCATCATAAAACGTGTCGTCGTGTGTGCAGAAATGTAATAATCATTTCCAAGATCTCGAGTTATTAACATAACTTGCCATGTATCAATCAATAGCAGTTTTATACCCCAGTGCATTTTTTCAACTGTTTGAAATCCGTGAGTGTTTATTACATTTTTCTATTTAGGGTAATGTTATAAAAATCTGTCTTACTATAATTGCGGACCTCTGTAGGAAATTAATTCTATTAGAATGATAGGTCTCCCGACTACAAGACCTGCAATATACATTTTGGATTGATGAATATGTACCTTTTCATTTGTTAATCCAGTGATAATTCAAGATGAAGCAGAATTGACGGAAATGTCGCAGGCTTCTGATCCAATGATGAGAGGCCGTAGCATGGACTCTATTCCATCTACTTTCACGAATGGAAGCAGCAGCCCTGGCCCAAACAGTAAGTACAAAAATTACTTTTATTTTGAGTTAATAATACAAGTAAAAATAACATTAAATTAGGCATTTACCTTTACTAATTATTCCCTACAATATATAATAATTATATTTCTGATTTGCCACAGATATAAGAATAAGGATATTTTGAAATTGATTTTATACCTAATGAACGAACAATTTTATTTTAATTGCGTGAGAATATATTGAAACATGTATTGTTGGTTCAATATCAAATCGAATATATGGAATCCCAGAAAATTTGTATGTTGTTTATTATTTATGGTATTTATTAGATGGAATAATTGATATTTTAATGTAACATAATTGCTCTGTTCTCATTAGCCTGGCCCACGCAGATGCTTTATGATGCTGCAGTGTTTTCTAGGTCATTCACTGTGCTAACAGTCAGGTGTCAATAGTTGCACCTACTGTTACTGTTAAACATTAATAGAAACAGCTTTTCATTAGGTATTTTGATGGTATATATATATATATATATATATATATATATATACATTTTAAAAATTTTTCTTTCTAATCAACTTCTTATTCTTGAGTGGTTATATATATATATATATATATATATATATGTATATACATACACACACGCACAATTTTAAGTTCAATATAATATTATATTAATTACTTAAAAATAATGGGTTTTGCTGCTATAGCTGAAACAAAAAAGGAATTTAATATATTCATACTTATAAATCATATAAATTATTGTTAATCATGTCTGTATTTGTATCTGTCTTTTTTGTTCTGCCTTGATTGTTTAGTTGTCATGATTAATTTTCTGTTGCAAAATTCAGGTCTTGACCCTGACATAAGCCCGGATGAGCAGGAGGAAAAAGCAAGACTTATTTCTCAAGTGTTGGAATTACAGAATACTTTGGATGGTAAGTTTCAGTTTTTATTCAATTTGAAATAAATTAAAATTGGTATGGAAATGTTAAAATAATTTGAAAGACTCTTAGAGGGTATAAAAGGAGATGTGTAATTTGTTTGAATTCATCAGTATGAGTGAATTTAAATGAATCACCTGTGATTAGAGTTTGGTTCAGAGTTAAATATGATGACATATTATGATTGTGTGGATAGTTTATATGAATCATAGGAAATGACTCATTGAAACTAACCTTGATAACAAAGTATATATTTACTTTAACGCAAAAGAATGCGATGAAAAATTAAAATGAATGGATTCAACATGATTTGGTCTGGAATTCTCCAAGTTTGGAATTTGAAGTAAATTAAGACAAGTTATGCATCTGAACCTTTGGATAATTATTTATTTATCTTGAGAAATTTATTTTGAATAATCACACATCAATGATCAGTTTCATTAAGTGTTTTTGTTAACTGTGAATGGGTGACTTGTTTCTCAAGTCTATAAATTCGTGTGCTTAAATGTAAACAGTCAAAACATAACTGATTCAATATTTTTAAAAAATTAAGAGGAACAAGGTTGTTTATCTGATGTTTAACTTGATTCAATATTTTTAATTCATTAGAAATTACAACTTTCATTTTAGCTGTATAAAATGTTTGTATTGTTGATTGGACAAAAGTAAATTCACATATGAGCTCTTATATTTACCTGTCTTGATCAAATGTTGCAGGTTGATTAAAAAAAGCTACATATTCATTAATATGATTTATTTATAATTCTTGATCTGTCAAACACTTCTGTTTGATTTGTTTAATCTTAATATATACATAAGACTTTTTTCTCAGTTACATGTCCCTTATATACTTTTTTTCAATGTCTTAGTTATAATATCCTAATTTTAACACAATCTATTTGGTTAATTATGATTATGAGAGCACGAATAATTGTTTTACATTTATGAACTAATAAACTGATTTTTATTAATCTATTTCTATTCTTTGATGTTATTTTAGCCTTATGAAGGTAACAAATGTTGTTATTTCATTTTAATAATTATAATAAATACATTCTTTATTCCAAATGAAGCTTTAAATATAAATCTAAAATGACAATACATATCTTTCTGTAATTATGTAACTCATGTAAAAGTAATTTTTTCTTTTGTAAATGTAATATCATTTGCAGTTTTTTTCTGTTAATTTTCTTATTGGAGAGGAGTTGTATGTTTATTTATTTCATTGTAAATTATTGATTTATAACAGGAACTAGATGTTATTTTTTTGAACAGTAGGAAAAGATATTTAAAAAATTATAGTAATCTGAAATAAACTTACTTACTGTAACACGAATTCTTTGGATTAATGACTAATATAGCCTAGTGCGAATTTTTAAAAATATCTGGGTTTTCCAAATAATATGAACTTTGTCACCCGCAAATACATATTGATCGTTGAGAATAATACAGATTGTTTCACTTTTTTAGATCTATCACAGCGCGTCGACAGTGTCAAAGAGGAAAATCTAAAACTGCGGTCTGAGAATCAAGTGCTTGGTCAGTATATTCAGAACTTGATGTCGGCATCAAGTGTATTTCAGTCTACATCACCAAAAACAAAAAATAAATAAGGCTTCTAAATTTCCAGATATATTTCTGTAAGCTTTAAATGTATAACAATGTCTTTAAAATTAAAAAAAAATGAATTGTAAATAAATATTTAATTTTGTTGATGATTAATTTTTATTTTATTATTTGTAAGTCGCATACTTTGTTTAAAATGTTTTCCATAATTAATATTGCATTCGGATGTAAAGTTGCATTTATTTAAAATGTATTTATTGTTATTTTTTTTTAAATATCTTTTGTATTTCTTTTGTAGCAAATTTATTAACAAGTAGTATTTAATTTATATTTATATTAGATCTTCATATTTTCATTCATAGAAAAATGCTGATTTAAAGAACACCAGGTAGATTATGCTTAAATGGTTTGATGACTGAAAAAAGAAAAAAAAATTATGCACGGAATTGAGGGTACGTATTTGGGTTCAATTTCTATTAATATTGTTCCTTCCTTTTAACGCTTTGGATTTGCAGTTAAAAAGGTATCTTCTGGTATTATTTATCTTAAGACGTTCGGATTCATTACAACCCAATTTGTTATGTGCGGTTAATAATATATAAACGGTTATTTATATTTTTTAAAATAGCTATTCATAGTTTGATTGTTAGTTATAAATATGAAATGTTGATATATGTACGGTGGTGACTTGTGTTTAATTCATAAGGAGGACCAGTAATTAGCCAAAGAAAGCGAGACTTTATAACCTGATTAGTTTATTCTGGAAGGAGGTTCATCATACTACTGGCACAAATTTATTGTAATTTCCTTGGAATTATGCTTGTCGTTAATACTGAGTTTGCACTTTACACAATTCAATAAATTTGTGTAATAAATTAAGAAAGAACAAACAATAAATCGTTTATTGTAGTAAGTATCAATTTCTGTAATAATACTGAAATAACAAAAAGTAAGTACAGAAAATGTTTTTAGCAAATATTGTGCAAATTGGTAGTTAAAATAATGTAAGCATATTTCTACACTTCCACGAATGAAAAAAATTTATACGCATTGCTATTTTGCAATTACAAATAAATAAAATGTTTAAAAAATTAACCGATCTCTGTTATTGAACCCAAATATAATCACTGTGTACGTTAACTAATAAACACTTGCTTCTTGTCACAGCAGCAAACAGTGGATTCATTTTTGTGTGACTCAATTAAATAAGGTAAGTAGCCAAACATGGTATTTCTTTTCTGGTGTGATGGAGATTATACACAAAATCTTGGAAGGACCCTGTGGAGCAGTAATGTCCTCGAGGAGGATGAGGACAAGACCATCTCCTGTGTATGTGTCTCCAGTGAAGGTGAGAAACATACACAGACCTTCAGAGCTCACAAGTTATCTCAAATTGAGTGAAGCTGTTAACACTTTATTGGAAAATAACAATTTAATTATAACAACAACATATTTGCTAAAAACAGAAATATTACTAAGGACCAGATATAAGTTCTTTCTGATTCTTTGACCATAGACATTTAATTGCCCTTTTATTCTCAAACATGACTTTCTCCAGGAAAACTACCCTGTTATTTGACTATTAATAACATTAACGATGTCGTTAATAGTAAAACAATTTGGAACTGAAATTTTACAGTATTTAAAGAAAAAACAAGGATAAAAACTGAGTATTTAATAACAATCTGTAATATTATAACAAGCCCCCCCGCCCATTGCTCCCTTGACCGAAGGAGGAACATAAAGGTATAGACCATTTAGTGACTTAAAGTTTTATTATTAGGCACTGACACATGACAAATACATACTAGAATATATTTATATTTCAGTGACAACAGTTGACAGTCTAACATAAATATAAAATTTACAAAATACACTCTTGTAAAGCTAGTTTCTTAATTCTTATTTGGTACTTTATTTATTATTCGTGTTAATACTGGAGTTTATTTTCTGGCACGATATTAATAATTTCTAATTGTATTTTCTTTCTCTAGTTCAGCTCATCACAATTCAATATTTTTGTACTGTGCAATAGTTGTTGGAAGAAAGGAATGAAAAATAAAACAAACCTGCAATACTTCAGTAATTCGTGTACAATATAAATAATACTATTTAACATTGATTCAGTTTTTTGTAAACAAAAAATTGCGATTATACACATTTATATACAAATAATAATATATTATTATTTTTGGTATGTCATAATAAGATAAGGAATACATAATTATTTGTGAAAACTTTTTGTTTTAAATTATTTGTAAAATTAAAATGCAGTCTTCAATAATATTAATACTGTTGAACATTCATATACTAATGTATGTATAGTGGGGCCTCTCATGTAACTGACAACTAAATTTCTCTTGGTGAATTTTTAATGTTTACTATCCAGTATTATATACAAGTAATATAAATGTGTTTAATGAAAGTTTAAGTAGTGAAATGATAGATTTATGAAATTATTCTCAATTGTACAGCACAACTTCTTTAAAATTAGCACATATTAATTAATTGTCTTGTAACAAACTGCAATTTTAAGTTTGAAGAAATATGGTTTCCAAGACATGTATTTTTCTCTTAAGTTCTGCATCTCCCAGGTCATTAAAATTGATTGTTCCTTTATGTTTTCAAGTTATTTCATGAAATTAATATTTTTCTTTTGCATTTGCAAATATAATACGTTTTATAATAACAAACTATATATTTGGCATAACAAAAAAATGCGATTAAAAATATTGTTTGCATAATAATGGATCAGTGTGTTGGAGACTCCACTTGACAAATAAAAATGGTTAAACATTAAATGAATAATAATTGGGGAATTTCTATATGGAACATTTTTCAAAATATTGAATTTCAAAGAACTAATGGTAAATTAGTATAGCATTATAAATGCTCAGATATTAGTCCTAACCATAAATTAAGCACAAATTTATAAAAAAATATATAAAATAAATAAAAATAATTTAAAAAGCATTGGAATAGTATTTGCGAGTATTAGTTACAGAACTAATAAATAAATACAGTTTTAATTAACTCTAAATTGTATTAGAATTTTAACTATGTTTTGTACTGAACTAATACACAAAATATAAGATAAATTAAATATGATTACATATTACAGAGTTCAATAATTTCATGTCAACTTTTGATTTTCCTTAAAAATTTAATTGTAAATCTTTAAGAAAATACTTAATTCAATATAAAATCTGGGACCGTATTGGCTCTTCTTGGTAAGAACTGGGTGGATTTGTGCCCCCACGTTGTTTGCGGTCCAGGTTTTTGTTTTCCGGACTTCTTGATGCCCACATACCAGCCCATATGGGCATACTTTCTCGACAGGTAGGTGTTATACTGACCCAAAAACGCTTCGATGAAAACTGTGCCCTCCTCTCTTGGGTTGGCCTACAAACAAAAGTGAACTTTTAAAGGGGAGGTATTCACTTCTGGCTTTATTAGTAATAATAATAACATAACATAATTACAGCGTGAAATATATCCCCTTCTGTTTGGCATTTCCTAAGGCACTCATAAATTCCAATTTGTATCTGTAAGGCCAGAAAAGAAACGATCTCTCCTGGGACCTTTCTCAGAGTGCGCTTTTATGTGCTCCCAACACTAATACCTCAATACTTGCCAGGGATGTTGTTTAGCTTTATATATATGTAATGTAATTGTTCCTCATTTGCCAGAGGAAGGGTGTAACAGCAACTTTGCCACAATTTCGAGAGGGTGCTGGCAATTGGAAATTATTGTAGGCATATCCTTGAGAACATTTACAGAAGCTTTTGTCAGATCTAAGTCTAAGGTATAGGTTTCGTTTACCTCACCATACAGTCTCCCTTTTTTGTTCATCGCCAAATAGAGGTTGGCCTCTATCCCTCTTATCCGCACTTGTCCACCAAAGTCAACAGATGTGAATTCCATTATAGCTGTAGAAAGAAAGGATACTTCAATATTAGTTGAATTTTTCAATTGCTCCCATTTACTGAGAAGAAATAATCTTATAATTTTGAACATTTCTCCCAACATTCCCTTCCAAAAGTTTTTTCTTAACCTTTTTAAAATTCTTACTGCCAAATCATTACTGCGATAAAGCTGCAATATTTGCCTCAATGGCTTTTTTTCTATTGAGCCGTTCGCGTAAAATCTGCCGACATCGGTTAAAAACAAATGTTTTTATTAGGAGAACAAGGCGCCATAGGAGGTAGGCGGTTTTGAATCGTGATAAACGGGCCCAGTAGTTCGGACCGCCGCTACTAGATGGCGCTAGTATCTAAATACAAATAGAAATGGAAGCCCATGTTCAAAGATGGCGCGCAGTATCAATCCGTCAACCGACTAAGTAAACAATTCGTGTAGCGACTTTGCATAAAGATTGGTGATTAAAACTTTAAAAGATTAACAAAAATCTACGGAAGGCTATATTTTTCTTTAACTTTCTTAATTAATTTAATATAATTTCCGCAGTTTAATTTATGTCTTAAATGGCACCAATCATTTATCTCTCCCAACATTCATGTTTTATTCTGATTCATTTTTACATCATGTAGTTCTCTGAAACCGTGGGGTTGTACAATACAGACTAGCTGGAGATATTGAACAAGTTTGTCTTGGTGGCTTTGTATCTTATTTATTCGCATAACTATTAACATTATTTTGAGTTGATACATCAAATTATTATTAACATTTTTATTGTTAGACGTCGTTTATTCACTATTGTCAAATTTATCGTTTACTATTATTTTAGTTTATGTCGTATTAAAAAAAATAAATAATTATCGGTTATTCTATATAAATTGCACCATACAGTAATTACCATATTTGTTTGTGTCTTCCTTCACCCCAATTACTTTACCATCCGGAAGTATGGCCAAGTGGGACCCAGTCCGACAGTACAATTGCATTCTGTAGCCGTAATGAGGGTTGCCTTGTCTGAACACAGGATCGAACCCGGGTGGCAGCTCGATCTTAGAATTTTTGTCTCCCATTTTCTAGTTCGAACAGAGAAAATAATATTTATGAGAGTTTCGATTCATTGTTAAAGGGGCTTGGAGAATGAATTCACTGTCGACAGGCCACCCAAGCTGCACCCTTCACAATTATTACTTTTATGTCAACACTGGAACAAGTGTTTTTGTCGACAGCAATATATACGATATCGAAAAATAATACATAATGCTGTTTTCTTCATAGTTCAGTATTACTAAAAGACAAATTAATATAATTTTTATTATTGCTCGTATATGCTTATTCTTAACTTTATAAATTAAAATGAATGATTACCTTGTGATTAATCCTGACTAGTATTGCAGAACAAGAGTATTACATCTCAGTTTATAATGATCAAGAACCTGGTTGGCCTCTCAATTTATGTTCTTCTTAGTTGCAAATTTAGCTAAAAAATTATTGAGTTAATACAGAGAAAAAACTAACTTTTACGAAAGAATACTCTTTCATATAATAGAACCTAAAACAAGGATAGCACTGCATTCTCATTGATGACTTTAAATAAAATGATTTTTAAAAAAGCTCCATAACAATGAACTCTATAATGGAATGACCTAATTTCTGTTAATCTCAGTTCGATTTTTAATGCTCATTGATATTGCTAAATTTGTGAATCAGTAAATATGTTTCCAATTTCAGGTTCGCAGTCACTCAAGTATCGTGTTATTTTAGGATTATTTGAATGGCTCCTAAAATAGAAGGGGTGCAAAAAAATTGGCACAATTTTTCCAGTTACTGTGCACTTGGAAAAATAAATATTTGAAAACCCATTGTTTTACAATAAATGCCAAAGGCTTTCTTGAATGTTAGTGAATGCATTAACAATATTACATTAGCTAATATACAATGTAATACAAAAAAGTATGGATATTTAATATCTTATCTTATTTGAAACTTGTGCCCTATAAAAATGAAATTTATATATTTAATATTATGTCTATATTTTTCTAACTTACTGTGAAAGTTCTGTTCTGTTGTACATTTGGTTAGAGGTGCACTCGACGGGTATTCTAAAGGAAACCTTTTCTTCTCATGATTTTTCAAACTGCAACTACTTTTATTGCACTATAACTTTGTTTTTTTTTAGAAAAAAGATACTCAATGAAAGACTCACATAGGAAGACTGTGACTGGAATGCTCACAGTCTAGATTTAGCTTAACTTGGTATTGGAGTAGGCACTGGAGTGGGGGCCCTGCGTGGGAGTGAGATGGATAAACCTTTCCTTAATTATGAAGGTTGTTTTTTGTGACATGTTTTTACAAGCTTAATGTGACTGATGATCAAAAATATAACAGGGAGAAAAAATTAGGTCTTGCACGTTATACAACTCATTATAGATGTTATTTGACATTTTCATTTCATTCATCGAAATAAACTTTATTTTTAAAATAATAAATAACTGCTACTGTCGTAAACATTTATAAAACATGCAGTAAATAAACAACAGAAAAATTTAAACATTTCTAAACAAGTTGAATTTCAGGAAAAATATACATAAAAATGTAATACAGAAAATTAACATAAGGATCTTTTACTATTATTCAGTTTATATAATTGAATATTGTTACACTCAATATTTTTAATAAACATGATTTCTAAAGGAAATAGAATTAATAAAGTATAGTGGAAACTATTTTCAATTATGAATTGCTTAAACATTGTCATTGTGTCATCATATAATCTAAGAATGTAAATATTTTGTTCATCATTAGCCAATCCTAGGGCACAGATTATGAACCATCGAAACAAACATCCATTGCATACAAAATTGAAATTCTGCATTTAACATTATGCATCTTATTTTGTAAGTATTTCTTATACCTAATTAAAATATCCTAGAGTTTAGTGACATAATAATAATCAGACATTTTTTGGAGAAAAATTACAATACAGAAAAAAAATAAAATTTATTCATAAAATGTATGAGGGAACTTATAGTAATGTATATTTTGATTATTGTTAATGAATATTGAGATAAATTATGATTTTTATTTTGCTTTCAATACATATAAAGGACTAATTGTTTTGGCAGTGCAATTATTGATTGGAAATTTATCACTGTTTTATCTTCTTTTCGTGGAGATTAAACTGCAAAAAAAACAGATATATACATTAAAACATTTCAGTTTCTTTATGTTCATTGAATAGTTCTCATTGTTCTCAGGAAATCACATCAGTGAACAATGCTCTTCAGTATTCCTATCATTGCTATGAACAAACTCCTGGACTCTGTTAGTTAGATATGAAATTAGTTGAGTTGATGAAAAAAATGTTCCTGAACTGTTCAAATTTTCAAGTAAGAATTAGAGACGTTTTAAAATCTTCGCTCTCGGGTAGAAAGCATGAAATTAATACAATTTGAAAATATGGCAACTGAAATCCAATGTTTAAACAATTTATAAACCAATTGTTACTAGATATTTTCAGTTTGCTAACAATTTGTTCTACCGGAGTCTCGGAATGTGGACTAAATCTGACTGCACTCGTGTAATACTAAATATTTCTCATCCATCTGTTATTTAATCAGCTGTGTCGTTCGTGAGCACAATGAAAAAAATTGATGCGTCCCGTTCGTGGTGAATCTAAACTTGGAATTTAAATCGCTGCTTCGCATAAGAAAAAGTTCAAAGTAAACGGCGCAAAACCTACGTGTAAAACATTGGAAACCCAGTAGTTTTGTTAAAACTGTTAATTGATATAAATTTCACCCTCCTTAGATATCCAGGGGTCATCCATACGATCGATATTGATTTTTTGGGGTGGCCTTGAGACTTCCCGTTTTGTAGAAGGGAAAAATTAGACGTCATGTCCAGAAATTTACGACCAATAACATAACCGTAACATGCGAATGGTTTTTCGACTGTTTCGCTTTGCGTAATATACGGTTAAGGTTAATAATAAATCTAAATGGACTGTCATAAACGGTGAAATTATTAACGCCCGCCCATCCGTCGAATAACCTTAAAGGGCAGTTTATTGCTATCATTACTATGTTATATACAGTATTTTGGTTATATCTGTATAATGCTTGCAGGTATACCAGCAGCTCGGAGGCTTTACCTGTATATGTATATATATATATATATATATATATATATATATATATATATATATAATGTATTATTATAGATATATATTTTCCAATTATACTAAGCGCGATGGGGAAAATATTGAACCGTACAATTATTGTTTCTGCGCAAACTACACTATTTTGGTTATATAACTGTACAATGTTTGCAGGTATACCAGCTCTGAGGCGTTACCTATGTCTAAATATATAAATGTATATATATATATATATATATATATATACACATTTTTTTCAATTATACTAAAACATAAACGTTAAACGCGTTGAGGAAAATATTTTACCGATACGATCACTTCGGGGCCAATTTTCCAGTCGAAACGGGTTAATGTCGGTTAATATTCGGAAGAACGCGGTGGATATTGAATTAAACGCGGGACGGAAATCTGTTTGGAGTCAGCGGAAGAACCGATGAATCCCGCAGTAGAATCCGGCCTTAAGGTCGTGTTTCGTTTTTGAAAAATTGAAACATCGGCCGGTTCTGGTGAGAAATTTAAAAAAAATAGCGTCGGTGGCAAAATAGTGGCAGTGGAGAGACGCCTCGTGTTTGTATATGTCAGCCGTGAGATGGCTCTAGGTCCGCCGGCAGAGATCTCTGTTGTGAAAAATAACCCCCCGCTGGCCCGCTCTGCTTTTGGCGACATTTTCATTTCCTCAGTTTAACAGTGTCACCCTCCTGTCTCGAGACTGGGAATTAGCGCCGACGACGCTCGCTATGCGGTAGTGGCCGGCCGACCGCAGTTCTCCAGTTGGGTCCCGGAGCTTGGCCCTCAGGTATCATTGGAAACCGTCGTTTTTCACTAACAATACTCTCCGCCGTCCGTCGTTTCGGCTTGACAACGCGCCTCTCCACCGCGGGCGATTTTTCCGCCCCGTTTATCGCTCCGGCCCCGTCAATTTTGGCGGAGAGCTCTCGGGCGGCCTGTCCCGCCTCCGAGGCCCCGGGTATATCGGCGTCGCCTCCGCCTTTCTTCAATTAGCCCGCCCGAAAAGTCTGTGTTAACAGTTCGTGTTGGCCGGCTCTGGCCCTCTCCTATCGCCTCCTATTTTAGCCCGCCCTCTCTCTTGTCACTTCCACTGGACTGGCCCCCACCCCCCATCCTAACCTTACTGCTTGTGTACAACACATACTTTTTCAAGACAGTTGTCTTAATCACCATTTTAACTGTAGACCCGTCTGTCCGACTCTTGTTGCGAATGCTCCGCGAGCTCTTCAGTGAAGTGGCTACAGTTATTAAACTGATACTGTGACCCAAATACCTCTATTAAAATTATGGCATATTATTCCGAAACCCGATGTGAGGATTATTGTTCCGTGCGCAATATCTAATGAAAGTTTGTTTTAAACTAGAATTTTCACGCTGCGTGTTGTATGGGAGCTGCGCTGTCTGCCTTTCTCCGAGGAGTGGTTTACTGTACATTATGCGAGTAAGTAGTTTGAATTATTTCCGCTATATTCGTCACTCTAACCGATCATCTGTGCCCGATTCATTGTTTGGTCATGTTTTATGCAGGTTTTGACTTCGCACAATCATCAGTAGCATTCCATCTGTAACCGAGGTTGATGCGAGAATTCCAGACCCCCGAGCAGGAGTCCTTAAATTGGGTCTAATTAATGTCACCAGATGCCTAATATTTTTATATCGATGGGTAATGCGAGTATTTTGAAATATGTAAAAACAGCTAAATATAATTTTTAGTCATTTAAACCTCGAAGAAACTGTCGAATCATTAATTATTATTAACATTTCTTAATTGGTATTTACTTACTGTTTTATATACCACAATATTATATGTATTTAAGTTATTCTTTTCGCTTTTAAAAATTAGATTTTCTAATTTGTTGCAACTTGATATATCAATTTCAAGGGGCTGAGCAGTGCAGGCTAGGAAGGTTGGAGGTTACATTCTTGTTTACATCTAGTGTTGCACCTAGGTTATGTAAGGGAATAGAAAGGTTTAAATAACGACAGTTTCTGGCTTTGGCTAGTCAAGTGCAACATTAAGTTATTATGAGGATGTCAATTTTGGCCAGTTGGGGGAAACCCCCACCCAATAGAATTTGATTATCTAAGATTTGTATATTTTATTATTAGCCTGGAATATTTTCTTCTAATTCTCAATTAGGTACTTGATCCTAAGGAATTTTTAATTCTGTGTACACAAGCATAGGTTAGTACTGTTAAACTAAATTTGTTTCTAAACTATAAAATTTACATCATTTTTGATTTATTTGTGTTTGTTATCAGGATGGCGATTGCCAAAACAGAACTGAAGAAAAATGATGCCGATGATGCATCGACAGGAGGCAGCAAGGATACGTTCACTGGTGGTGAAGGTACATCACTAATTGCTGATGAAGGTACTTCACTAACTGCTGATGAAGGTACGTCACTAACTGCCGATGAAGGTACATCACTAACTGCTGATGAAGGTACGTCACTAACTGCTGATGAAGGTTATCCGGTGAACAGCTTGTCGAAGATGTACGGGCTGTATTCTAACATTAAAGGATTCGCATTCGATATGCCGGAAGGCTGGGACGATAGGAACATCAGCATTTTTCTCGAGTGTTGTAAAGAGTCCATCGAAGATTTTGAAATCGATAGTGGTAATAATGACAACACGGTCTGGCATAAAATTGCTCAGTCCGGCGCTGTGAAATCTGGCGAGGACAAATCGGGTAACGGGACGTGCTTTACCGTCAACAGTTGTATCGAACTCGCTCAGTGTTTAAAGGACTACGTAATCAGAAACAAGAAAAATGTGGACAATAAAGCGTTCAAAATATTGTACGACGATATAATAGATTTGTTACAGTATTTCCCCGACCCGGCCAAGAACACAAATAAAAATGTGCGACACCGCAGTAGGAGTAAATCGGCAGAAAAGAAAGAAACGTACAGCAGGAACAGTCCGTCTGGCGAAGCTGAGCCATCGGCGGCGAGCCCTCAGAAAGACCCACAGCCACAGCCGGCTTCCACCCACCAAATTGAAAACCTCATCATCAAATACTGCCTCCAGAACATCCATCTGTTCGGCAGGCCTAGAACTCCGATCAGGAGTGTATGGAAAATCATCAAGGACGACATATATAACACGACCGGAATGGACGTCGATGTGAAAAAAGTGTTGGAGCGGATCAAAAGAAAAATTAAGGAGGAACTCAAAAAAGAGGGGGATAAGAAAATCAGGGCAAAGAAATTCATGATTCTCGCTCATGATTATATTAAATTTTTTGATTACATGCCACCGAAAACGATAAAGAAGAAAGATTTTCTAGGAGTGGACGATATTTATCTGAAGGATGACAGAGATACCGACAGTAACTTTGCGTCGAAAACTGAAAGTATTGTTTCAAATGTAAATGCGACAACCGATATAGAATATGTTCATAAGAAGAGAAGGTTTAGTAAGACGATACTAAATGATGTAACTAGCAGTGAAACTGTATCGTTGGCAAGTCCCGAAAACCCTTCGGGTTTAATGAAAGAGGACGACCAACCGAAAACGAGAACAGAGTCCGGTGCTTCGTCCGATGAGGCCTATAGCTCCGATGTCTTGAAGTCGAATTCGAGTAAGAGCGGAGAGGGTACACACAGCTACAGAGCGCAGGACAAAAACAGTGCTACACCGGCTGAAGATGATTCAAATGTGAACAGTACACCGAGCGCCCCTCCCGGTAACACTGAGAAATTTCAATTTCCCAACGGGCTTTCAGACCAGATTGCTGACAATCATTCGACAAAAGATTCGGATAGTAAAACAGTAACATCTTCAGTTTTATCGGATCTAAATGTAGCGTCGACGACATGGGTGAAAGAAGTGTCCCCCCCCGACATGTCAGCAAGCGATGTACATTCTAAAACCTCTGAAATGGAAAGGACAAGCCTTTCCGGCAATATTAACGATCAAGTGAGGATCGAAGAGGATCCGGAAGCTGTGTTTTTTGAAACCAAGTACACACTCCGAGGTGTAACGGATAACGTTAAGTGCTACAAGCCACGGCCCAGGAAACCCAGAAAACCTAGGGGTAAAAATACCGAAAAGTTTGAGAAAAGAATAATGCCGCAAAGGTCGGTAAGACGGAAAACGAAATCGTACAAAGTGAGCGACGAAGAAACATCATTATCGCCCATTATGCCCAACACGCAATATTGTGGATCGCCCAAGGTAATGCCCTCCCCCGAACTGAGAGGATTCGGCGCTGAATCTTCTTCCTCTCCCGCGAGTCCACCGCAACTGTCGCCAGCTATGAAAGTGAAAAGACCCTACAACAGAAAGACCAAACTGGTGTACAGCGGCAAAGAAATGTCGGACGAGCGAATTTCCTCCCGCGGCGACCCCGTACCCCGTATACCCAAGAAGAGGACTTACCAGCCGGTCGATAGTCATCCGGTTATACCGGCGTACATGAATTACCGGCGGAATAAAACCGCCGACCAGTTGTCCGGAAATCAGAGCCAAGACTCGACGGAGGACGAAGCGCAGTATTTGGAAAGGGTGTACGGGCTGAGGAGAAAGCAAAACGTGGACAGCGAAGACGAAAGCGGGTCTTCGAAAAGGAATCCGGGCGTAGCGGGCCAAGTGTTCAAGGCGAATAGCCGGCCTCAGATAGAGTGTTACGCGGGCAGGAGGCAGGCCGACTTGCACAAGTTTGTTTCCGGTATCCAGGGGGAGGCGGGTTCGCGGCAGGGGGCGATGTCGAAGGGGGGCCCCAACTCGAGCCCGGCCAACACTTATTGTGCCGACAGTGATTCGGGGTCGGCAGAAGCTTACAGGCCTTCGAGCGGCAGTTCGGGCCACCTGCACGGCTCCTTGGCGTCGGCGAAATCCGCCGCCACCCTCAACAGCATACAGGAGCAGGTGAACCTGTTGGACGCGGACGCCACTTCGTCGCTCTCAGTCATCGAAAAGTACAAGAACAGGATCGGCGCCGAATCTTCGCAGCAGTTGAAAGCCGCGATGACTCAGCTAGTTGCGAGCTCCCCGAGCGTTATAAACAAGACGTCTACTGTCTGCAAGCCGGTCCACCACCCGTCCACCAGCCACACTAACGGTCTCGACGTCATATCGGCACCCCCCGAATGGTTTCGTAAATTTTGCAACGACTATAAAAAGCACAATATGTGGAAATGGTCCCAGCTTATGAAAATGCACCAGGACATGAATGGCTTGGAAAGTAAAAAAGTGGAGGTGTTGGAAAAAATTCTTGAAATTCTAGAAAGGGACAAATCTTAATTATACACCGATTTGCCCTTTAGAAAATAACATACCGACCGATGTAAATATTTGAACATAGGAAAGAGATTTTATATATTTATGACTGTAGTTTTTTGTTGTTTTCTTAACTGTACAAATCTAATTAATGAACAATTGTGTTATGAATTGTTAATGAAACATATTTGTGCTGTGTATAATTTTGTAAAACATGAATTTACTGGTTTCTGGGTAGTTGATGAATTTGTCGATATACATATAGTCAGTTATATTTGTTGTGTACGCAGTTCAGTTTTATTTTACTAGTCTTTCCGATTTATATAAAGCTCGTAATGTGCCGAGTCCTTTATCCTAAAGTTATATTTTCTAAAAGTTTATATAATTGTATTCCATTTTTTTTGGAACGAATCTGAGTCTCATACTTTCGGGCAGTTGTATATATAATATTTTGTAAGTGCGTAGGCAGAATTCTTAGACAGAAAGTAGGTAGTAACTGTTGTTAATATTTAAGAGAAGAACATTGTTAAAAATTTGTTAATGAAATAATTGAAATTAAAATTTAGTTTCAGACAGCATGCACCTTTCAAAGGCTTAGTAACTAATGTGATGCTTAATTATTTATATTTGTACAGATCTTAAATATTTGTTTAAATTTTCCAAAAATATAATCACACGTTTCTAACACGTTTGGAACTATTACTTAATAAGTACATATAATTAAATTAAACTACTGTCAGCCTGTGTTCGAATATGTAAAGTGAATAGTAATTATTGTACAAATGTTTGTTATTTTTGTAAATCTTCAAAAAATAAAAAAAAGTCATGCATTTAGATATTAAGTGATAATTCATAACTTTTCATTTCCAAAGTATTCATTATTAAATTTATTTTCAAAGTTTATCCATGAAACAAATCAGAACCTTGAGTAGTCAGTAAAGATTTGTGTATTTTTTTTGTTTGCTATGGAGCCAAGGTCGTTTTAGAGATTTTGAGAGTGATTGATTTTAATTCAATAAATTGAAATATATTTTTTATATCTTAAACTTGAGGTCATGCATTATTTATGTATTTCAAATAATTTTTGTTTTATTGATAACATGTTTTGAGACATAATTTCCTTCAGTTCAAATTTATGAAAAGATAAGACCAATAAATGTATGCTGATAAAGCGGTGTAGATAATGTGTGTCATATTAAATAAAAAAAAGTTGATTTTTGCAGATGTTTTATTTTTTCCAAGAATGTTATTGTATGCTTTAATTCCAAAAGGTAATCAATTTTTAAAGAATGGAATAAATTGTTTTTTAATTAAGTGTAAGTGTACAATGAACAAAATTTATGAGTAAAAAATGGAAACTATTATCTGCCAATATTTGGAAGGTGATTAATTTAAAAATTGTAAAAATATGTAGAGATATTTTTTCCTGAGGTTTCATAAAATTATAAATCTTCTGACATGTACATTTCAAAGTAGTAAAGCTTTTGTTGATGGTTAGTTTAAACTTTCTCATTTTGCTTTTTCCTTATTTTCCCACATTTAACTAATTCATCTATTGATTGCAATCGAGGTGACAATCAAATTTCAACATGGGCAAGACTTTTAAGCCTAAAAACAAAGAACCAGCAGTTTTAAGTGGGTAAACAAATTGTGTGCATTTGTAATAATTAATTTCATTTTCAGAAACATTTCATTTCATGGCATAAACTTCCCAATCAATTGCAAATTGCAGTTACTGTTCTGGTCTAATTATGCCTAACGGCCCAAATCAATGTTTATTAATAAAAATGAGTAGGGATAATCAATTTTAAAATAACTTCAGTAGCTTAAAGATCAATTCCACTAATGATTAATACAATTTAAGGAATAAAAAAAGATAAAAATAGTAAAGGCATTTTGTATTTTTTTATAAATAAAAGTATTTGTCATTTTTTTATAAATAAAATTTTATTATACAGGCAGAACACCCATAGCACGTAAACAAACAGATGCTGCTTCACTTTTGGCTTGTTTTTTATTTGGGCTTGGTGTTGTGCCTTTGTATTCTATTCCATTTACAGTGACCTGAAAAAAAATTGGAACTTTCATAGTTAACATTCATTTTACTTTACAGTTTTAACAAATAATTATTAACTTTCTGAAAGTAACATTTTGAATGATTAATTTGTGGTACATATAACTCTCAATTTTATTTGATAGTTAAAGATTGCACGTTCTTCGATATTGAATATTAACTCACTGGTATTATTATACTTGCCTTAAATAGAAAACTCTTCTTATGAGATGGTCCATCTTCAAAACAAACAGTGAACGAAGGGGGTCCATAATGCCTCTTTGTGCAAAACTCTACTAGCAGAGACACTGGATGTTTTCCTATGTTCAAAATATGTTTCAATGTTCAAGGAAGACCAAATGAACGAGTGTCCATTACTTTTTCCAAAACATCAACAATAAATACATAATTAATACTTAAATTAATAATATAATTTATGAATTTAATTATAATGTAAGGTACAAATGTACCAAACAAACTTTAGTTAAGTGCACCACCACACCACCCTTCTGGGGCGCTGTCGTCGCGGTGCACGTGTACCGAACGAACTTTAGTTAAGTACATCGCCGCACCACCCTCATGGGGGCCTAGCATCGAGGTGAAAATGTACCGAACGAACTTTAGTTAAGTGCACCGCCGCGCCACCCACAAGGGGGCGCTAGCGTCGCGGTGAAAATGTACCGAACGAACTTTAGTTAAGTGCACCGCCGCCCTACCCTCAAGGGGGCGCTAGCGTCGCGGTGAAAATGACCCCAACGAACTTTAGTTAAGTGCACCGCCGCGCCACCCTCAAGGGGGCGCTAACGTCGCGGTGAAAATGTACCGAACGAACTTTAGTTAAGTGCACCGCCGCGCCACCCTCAAGGGGGCGCTAGCGTCGCGGTGAAAATGTACCGAACGAACTTTAGTTAAGTGCACCGCCGCGCCACCCTCAAGGGGGCGCTAACGTCGCGGTGAGAATGGCCCCAACGAACTTTAGTTAAGTGCACCGCCGCGACACCCTCAAGGGGGCGCTAGCGTCGCTGTGAAAATGTACCGAACGAACTTTAGTTAAGTGCACCGCCGCGCCACCCTCAAGGGGGCAGTAGCGTCGCGGTAAAAATGGCCCCAAGGAACTTTAGTTAAGTGCACCGCCGTGCCACCCTCAAAGGAGCGCCAGCGTTGCTGTGTAAATGTACTAAACGATATATAATTATATTGAATCTATCCCGGAGATGAATTAAATTGGAAGAATATATCTTAATTGAATGTTAATTATAGTCATAGATAATGATTTTTATCATTATATTACCTAAGATAATGATAAACATTCATAACTAATTTAAGATTTAATATATAAAAAATGTTTTAATAAAATACCTTCAAATGTCCTTGTAGTGTTACTGGGTTTAGAAGTTGGTCCCATTCTCTTCCCTTGAATTAGTGGCCTTTTAGGCAACTCTTCGGCACATACTAACCCTACAAAAAAAAATGTGCTGGAAAAATGATTCATACATCTTGAATCAAAGGGTCCACTTGAATGTCATTTTTTATTAAGACTAGATTCTACAAAATGTTCAGAGCCTACACTTGAAAAAAATTATGAATATGAACAAAATTAAATTTATTTAACTTTAAGTTGTAAACATTAAAAAATTCTGATTCCAATACCTCTTTTGTCCATTTTTACAGGTAACTTCAAAGGCTCCAAAGTGCCCTCATTACGCTTCCCCAAACCTTCACCCGGCTTCCAACCCATTTTCTGAAGCAATGACATGCCCATACCGCCACAAACAGGTTGAGCCGTGATCAGTTGATCCTAAGTGGTACAATTAAATATGATTTTTGTTATGAAAAGCGCTTTAATGGAGAACAACAACTGTATAAATAGGAGCACTAAATAAAAATACATATATAAATGTGTTTAATGGAAAAAAATTGTTTCTACCACGTAACTTACCTCTGTAACCAATGTAGGGTGTTAAATTTGCAAGAATAAAAACAGAAAAGAAAATGCGAATAGATTTGGAGAACTTAGTAAGAAAACAAAACACTGAGGGAAACATAAAGTTTGAAAAAACTAAGAATAAACGTTCAAACCACATAGAATACAACTGAAATGTTAATTGAAAAAAACAAACAAACTTGTGACAAAAATAATTATTATAATTAAATAATTACTAATTTGAATTATTTCAACATCTTCATCAAAATGATTATAATGTCTTAAAGATAAGTTAGCAATTTTTTATTTAGAGGCTTTGGAATATAGTTCTATTGACTTGTCTCCACTTGCTGCACCAATGACTCATAACCACAGTTACAAGAACCACGATACATTTTTTAATAGAAGTGTATATTTTCAAATATATTGAGTCATCTATAGAGCAACAGGAACTAATGACTCATATTATTACTTTCACCTATTACAGGCAACCAATATGCCCATGTGACTCACCACACTACTGACAAAAAAATTAATGAAGATCATGAGCAGCTAAAACCAGCAAGAGCTGCTTTCGGTTTGGTAGCAAAAGACCAAACCAGCAAGTGGAGACATTAGAGCGAAAGAACTATGGAAAATTTTCTTATTTAACTTTTGGATTCTTTTATAAACAAATTTGAAATTTAGTGGATCGACTAAAAGTTTTGTTAAAATACTGAAATAAATTACTGTCCCATGAAAAATGTACAAAACATTATACAGAATACAATGCAGAATACCCACTATATATCAAAATTAGAAACAGAACAGCTAGAATACCGTAGATTTCGTGTGTTTCTGTCTCCTCTTGCCGGTTTGGTCTTTTTACAGACCGGTTTTAGCTGCTCGCCATCTTCAGTAGCGGTGTTAGTCACTTTTGGCCCGTTGGATGTATTTCTGGCAACCTCACTGCACTGTCACTGTCACTTGTACTGTGGTGGTTGTCTGTTTGTCGTGTGTATACATACGTGTCTTGTTATTGTTTTTTGGGGATGCTGTTTGTCTTCTTTGTGTTGAGGGGATTTGTTAATTAATATTAACAAATCCTTAAAATTAATACACCCAGACAAGAAAGGCAAAGAGATGGATATAATATGGAGACCTAACAATCCCCCCCCTTTAATTAATAAAATCCCACCCCCCTTAACATAAAGAAGACAAACAACATCCCCCAAAAGCACAATAACAAGACACCTATATATACACACGACAAACAGACAACCACCACAGTGCAAGTGACAGTGCAGTGAGGAACCCAAAAAAGTAATCAAGTGCCTAAAGTGACTAACACAGCTACTGAAGATTGCGAGCAGCCGAAACCAGTCTAGCAAAAGACCAAACCGGCCAGCGGAGGCAGAAACACACAGAAACTACGGTATTCCAACCCCCGCAGACCACAAAACAGGTATTTTAAACTAACTAGAATATAATTTACAAAGACGTAATTCTCAATTCATAAATAAATTTTAATGTTTTAAGACTCAAGCCACAATAGTTGCTGGAAGTGCATAAAAGAATAATGCAGCGGTGATTAAATTAAAGGAGGGGAATACTATATGAAAATAAATGAGAATATGAGTGATAGTAATAATAATAAGAAGAAGAAGAACGAGAGAAACTGAACATGAATTAACTTCTCTTCCTAAGATGATAAAGTTCTAAGAGAGTAAGAGTTTGTTCTGTGTATCCCTGCATCCAGGAGACATTCCATAACTTCTGCTATTAACATAAGAGAATATGACTAAAGGAGATAAATGATAATGGCTCAGCAACACAACAAAGTCACACAACAGTTACAAATTGCACATTTTTCTGTCATCAAAAAAGTGATTAACACCAATTTTAACCAAACAGAAAAACTGTCCAGGGATAATTTCTTGAACACTACAAGCAATAAAACAATTATTTTTAAAAATGTAAATAACTAATAGTTAATAACTGCCAGGGGTTAACCGGTTAAAATTCTGATTTGTAATTGAAGAGGAAACTAACACTAGCAACCGGGCTTGAACCTGCCTAGCATATCAGGCTGGTACTGGTGGTATAAATAAAATAAAATTATAAGATGGGTCAAGACAGAAACCTTAACAGATACCAATTTAAAAAAACACTACGTTCCTCTTTGACCCATTTAATTGCAGCACGTTTTGGGAGGACTCAGGTTTAACACTTTTATCCCCAATTAAAAATTTTAATTCAGCCCAGAGAAGATTTCCAGCTAAGTCTTTCAACTATATATAGGATTCAACTGATACCCATCAATCAAAAAGGGAATATAATTCCAAAATACAATGAGAATATGATGATGAGAGAAAAAAGTGCATTTTGTGAGAGGCACTCTTATGTCCTAGAATCCCAACCTAGAAACCCAAATTAAGCAAGTTCAAGTCCAGAAGTTGGGCTGATTTTTTTTTTCTGCCATCACAAATTTTATATATACGAGTACAGAGTGGATCTACAGATAACTCTAGATCCTTCAGAATATGTAAAAAATTCTAATTCAACTGCACTCTGAATCCATGCATTATTCTACTGATAAAACAGAAAATAAAATAATGTCTGATAACAAATACCAGTTAATATTTCTTAACATTTACAGCTTATGATTTATATTGAGTTTATATGATTTTTACACACCGTAAATTATTATAACTGGGATATAATGGTGTATATGTGTGTAAAAACCATATAGTTTACCTTGTTACAAAACCGACTGGTGAAGATCTCTTCAAGGCCTGTGTATATACGAACACAATACAGATGGAAAACTCCGTTGAGCAACAACCTGTTCTAGAAGCCTGCAACAAATTCTCAGGTGGTCTTTTGTTCCAGCAATAGACCTTTACTTGACAGACACCTAGTGGTTAATAATACATCAGACAAAATTATAAGACACAGACAAAATTAACAAAAGACGAGTATAAGAAAGCTTCTTTTCCAAATATTTACTCTGGTCTCTAGTTCAGGTGTCACATTAACAAGCTGACAATAACTGAAGAATAGTGTCTGTAAAGCAAGGTCCACACAGAGATGATTGTCATGTTAGCTAAATGAATTTCAAATTAACCAAATGTGAATACGATTTTTTGACAAACCTGAGTGATAATTTTTTATTTAAACTGTACAAGATAATTCTAATATTTTATGATACACTTATAACATTTTAATGTAAGCAGTCTCATTCCTATTCATTGTCAAATAAACCGAAACTAGCCAAACAAAAATTAATTCAATAAAATAAATTTCAAAATTCACAGCAAGACAATGACAATGATCTCAACAAAATGAACAAATAACATTTCTTTTTTCTCTAAACGAAATGTATCTGTTCACAACCCAAATCTCAATTTGGAGATTGAACCTGAAAATTTGTTGCAACTGTAAAAAATGGCATTTTTGTAGTTTTGTTTAATTATAAAATAAATCTAAATGATATTTTTTTTAAATAAATAAAATGTGATATATCATATTTAAAAATATGGTAGCTTTAATTATAAAGAAGGTGGATTGTGATAATTAAGAGCATAAAATAAAAAAATGAGAAAAATTGGAGAATTTGTAAGCTCCATGCATCAAGGATCCTGAAGTCATCCTCCATTCAAGCAAAACCATTGCATAGAATTAGGAGAAAGCAGTTTGTTTAATTTGATTAATGTCTTTAAAGAAGAACAGTTTTTATATATAATCATAAATATATAAATATAAAATTCTTAAAGACAATTCAAATAGCACAAACTCAACTAAACGACTCAAATAACAATCTTTACAGATGCCAAACATTACATTCAATAACAATAAAGAGCTTCAAATTCCTTTCAATACTCAGTTCGTACAATCCTCTTATTTTCCTTCTTATTCCATATATTTTAAAGTCGAATGCAACATTGAAATAAAAGAAAAACTGCGAATTTAATTTTCAATTTATTTAATGACCAAAAATTAAAAATAGAAAGAAAAAATAATTTAATTCTTAATCTAAAATTCTGAATGTGTACCGACAAACCTTTTTCACCCAAGCCTGCTGGCCAGAAGCCAACTCAGCCTGCGAGAGGATGCGCACTCCTGTCGTTCCGGTGAACAACCCTGGTTGAGACTTTGACTCTGCCCACATTTTCATCTGTTAACAAAATATAAAACAATGCCAGATTTCTGTCAGACTCATATCTAATATGTCCTGTTTCCGTATGGCCTGTCCCAAAATGGGGTAACAAAAAAGCCTTGTAATCTGTAAATTCAAACAAACTGAAAAGTTAAATATAATAAAAATTTACTATTGGTATAAAAACTTGTATCTGTCGCTTGCAGTATAAAAACACAAAATGGACCATCGATTCATTTTCAATCTGTGTTTAACTTAATTTTTTATCTATTTGCATTATCATAATTAAATATGGCTTATTTTATTCTCCATTTTGAAATTTTAATTCACTAAATTATGAATAAACATAATATTGTACTAATAAGAGGCAAACAAAAATTAAAATGGTTTCTACCAAATTTAAAAATACACTTCCCGGATACCGAGCAACAAAATAGGTTAGCAGATCAGACAATAACTATGATGAAAACTCAACATTGTTTATTTATCAAAGCAGTGACATTATGATATAAATATGAATTTATAAAACTAATAATAAAACCTGAACATAATAGTAACACTATTTTCATAAAATAATAAGTTAGCAGAATTTGATTTTTGAAAGGAAACCCCCTGTATCTTTAAATTCACACAGCACAATCAATGTGTTCATCCTCATATCTTGAGATATTTTCTTCCTGGACAAATAATTATAATTTTTAAAACCAAGATCTTTGATTATTAAACTAATTAATTAATAAAAAGGGTTGAAACCCTTAGTTTATGGAATCAACTGGGAATTATGGTACTCATGTTTACTAGAATAATAATTATAATATAAAAAAGAATGTTTATTAGTAATGCTATTTGTACCAAACGTTTCAGATGCCCTGTAGAAAACATAGGCAATGTTAAATAATATCTTCATTTTTTGTCTATACAACATTAAATCACTAAAAACAGATAGGACAAATAAAATTGAAATCTACCTTATTTTGTACATCCTGGAGTTCTTCATTAGCTAAGGGATCATTGGGATCATCCTGTAGCTTTCTCATTGCTGTCAACCTCTGGGTAACAATTTCCCCAATATCAATGTTTTTCTGAAATACAATTAATGGGGATCGTTTCACTAAGGACTAATAAACTAATTTTGTCAATTAGTCATTTGTGAAATACAAAATAAGTAACTTACTTGAGGATTGTCACAAAAAACTGAGGGAGGTTCTGGCAGAGGAGGCGGTGGCGGAAGTAGGGAGTTGGGCAGACTCTGAGTCTGAGAGTTTGAATTCTCACCGGTATTCTTTTTGTCATCTAAACTTAACTGATTGACTTGGACCAGAGGTTTTTCTGACCTTTTCGGAGATACAGGTACCCAATCATTCTCTAAACAAAATCGAATGCAATATGTCAACAACAAATTAGAAAACAACAAACAATTTGTATATTGCTTTGAATTAGGAAAGATCATTGTCATGAGACGCAAATGTTTCATTGTAATAACTAATCAGGTAATTCTTTTTTTCTTTTATTTAGTGATAATAAGAACATAATAATTATAATAGCCAGTAACAGTTTTATTGCCAACAACTGAACAAAACAATTATGAAATTGAAATTAAAATTTCAAATATTAAACTGGGAGTGAAAATTGAAATTTTATGCTATATAAGTCAGGCCTCCTCAACTGTTTTCAAATTAACAATGATTGAAATCATAATTTTGTTATTGTTGTTATGTTTTGTTGATCATGCATTAGTTTATAATTGTAAATATTAAATGGTTATAACTGAATCCAGAATATATAAGAATCATATACTTAAACTAGAACAGATGAACTAATTGATTTTTTCAATGTCCAAAAAATTAAAGAAGTAATACCATTTGATCAGTGCAGGACTCATGCTGAGAAACCAAACCAACTCTTTTTGTCTTGTTCATTCATTTTTATAATTCAATTTACTTTAATATTTAATTAACTAACTTAACATTATTAATATTTACTTAAGTTATTGATTATTTAAATAATAATTAATTGTAATTATTATTTAATTAAGAAAATATTAATTATTGGTGATGGACTTCAGGAACTTGTATTAATTTTGTATTTTCTTTCCATTTATTTAATTTCCAAGTTTATATGTTTATCATTACAGGTATATATTATTATAAAATTAATTTGATGCATATCATCCCTTCATATTTCGGCATTTTACATTTAACAAAATACCAGAAATTATTTTCACAGATATTCACCAGTTTTTCTATGTTGCTGTCCACTGGATACGGGAAACTGCAAACGTAACTGTTGAGCATGCTCAGCTGTTTTTTCCTGGTGTGTTTTCACTGGAATGGCTACACAGTTCTGTAACGGGAAATACAGTCACAGTATAGTACACTTTCATAAAATAACACTTACTGTTTTTTTATATACATATAACACTGTATATAATAGTATCTGCCATTTCTAAACAAGCTAGATATAAGAAAAGCTAAGCTAAACCCCACTTAAAATCTGCAGCATGAAAATTGAGGTTACAGCTGCGGCTATCTACATTGTTTGAAAAATATACCTCTACCTCACCAGTGTGATTCCAGTTTATAAAATTATAACAATAAAAAATGTTAATTTATTCATTAACATCATTTTATTCAATTTTAGAAACTGATATATTTATTTATGAATAATTATCTCTCATCAGACATCTAATAAATACGTCTTAAAAATTAAATTGATCAACTAAAAATATTCAATACTGTATTAATGTAAATTGTTCAGAATTGATAATTAATTAATTAATGTAAGATTTATTGAATTAATTAGTAATAAAACTGTTTCTGTTAATCAATAAATATGTTGATTTCTGTTTGCACCTCTACAGGTAAAATGTTTGTCTGACATTCTTTAATTCTTTTAGTTGACAGAAAAGAACAAATAATTATATTAATTTATTATTTATATTAGAAACAAATATTTTTAAATAATAAAATATACTTTAGCAGAAATTTTATTTTAACACAGAAATATAATATAGAGAGAAAGAGAATACATGTAATACATACCCTTATATTCATCACTATACTATTTGGTCGATCTTTAATCAGGAATGGATGATGGAAAGGTTTTTCACTTTCACTTTCACTTGAATGGCAACTCCCTGAACTTATTGATTCTTGGCCAGTGGCATCCTTCTGAGCCAGCAGCTTACAGAAATCTATAATGTTGTTTCATAAAATCTAACCTCCAAGGAACCAATAAATAATCTAATTTGGTAGATTTATAAAACATTTTTATACAAAATTTAAACATAACAAAATTAATTAACTACTGAATAATAAACAAAATAGTTTATAATATAACAAACATAAAACTAATATAAATGTATAAACTTGAACTGTAGAGGTAATTAGAACCACAAAATATTCACAAAAAAACATTTGCTACAGTAAATAATTCTCAGATAAAAATTCCCCTCCAGTTTCAAATTATAATTTCCATACTGCCTTTAAAATTTACTACATTTGTGATTCATCATCTTTGCATCACCAGTTTCACTTTTAGTTAATGCATAACATTTTGCATTCTCTAATTACAAAACTATAATTAACAGTTAAATTTATTTACCTGTTAGTTCATCAACAGTTTTTCCACCAGCTGTTATCGCGGCCATTTTATTCAGATCAGTGCCAACAGTACCCTGTTTTATCATGTTCAACGCGTTCTTTCTTGCAATTTCGAGCAGTTTATTTTTGTCAATTGAAAGTTCAACTCGACTTCTGCTTCTACTCCTGTTATTAAAATTCACGTTATTAAACAGAGTGATATACTACTGAGGCTGTATTTTAAGACTGTTAAGTTTTTGTTCAATTTCTAATTTTGAAACAATTTCAGCACAAGAGGCATAACTGCCGCAAATGAAAGACTGCACACAACCCTAACTGGAGTGTACGGTATAGGTTGTTATGCTGAATTCAGAAAAAATTCAGGCACAAAGTAATATAAGTGAGTGACATTTTTTGAAAGTTGTTGAGGAGTTGTGTGGGGCAATATTTCTGTTTTATGGAACGATTTTAAACCTGGTTCTTTTTCTCGAACTGGAGTGGCTATGCCTCCTGCGAGAGTGCCTCCTCGGAGACTTGGACTTGCGATAGGGCCTATCTCTTGATCTACCTCTCCTCCTTTCATCCTTTCTCCTGTCGACGCTACCCCTCCTCTTCTCCTCTTTTGACCTAGACCTGACCCTGTGCTGTTGTGGTTGCTGCTTCTCCTTGTCTTTTGAACCGCTCCTCCTTGACTTCTGATCCTTGGATCTGTTTCTGTCGCGTCTCGATTTTGAACTGTCCCTTGATCTGGAATGCGAGTGTTTATGGGCGGAAGATTTTTTGCTGTCCTTTTCAGGACTTTTCGACCTGTGGATCACATCCCATTTTAGTCATACTGGACTGATACATGTGCACATGCATTAATAAGGTATATAAATTCATTAATTAATGGTATATTTAGATTTCATAATCATTAGTTAATTGTAGATTTTTTGACTATTTTCATTATGTAATTTCCATTCTTTAACTGTATTTTTATAATTATTACATAAACTATCACTGAATACTATGAATAAAACTTGTTTCAGGGAAACAAAAAGAAGGAAAAAATTATCTGGCAAAACAGAGAAGCTTTGAGCATTAATTAAAATTTAATGTATATAAAACACCTACAAGCAATGTATTTTGATAAATAAAAAAAATTAAAAATTAAAATTCCCTATTTAAAAAAATATATAGTTATGATCCTTAATTTCCTAGTATTTCTTATGCCTGTTCTTTTAACTTTTTTGTCAAAAATGTTGACATAAATAATTATTAATAAAATAACTGTAACATATAAAAAAGATAACAACTCATTGTGAATTCCATTCCATAAAATGATACATATATGAAATTAAGATACTAATGCCGTGCAATTCACTAATAAAGCATGTTTTAAAGAAAACAAAAAAAACCTTATTCATAACACAAAAGCTAAAATGACAAATGAAACATGCGACAGAAAAACCAGTTTTAAAAGGTTCTGTCAACACAATAGTACTCATGCAATACAAATTGGATTATACTAATTTGAATGTCCATAATAAATAAACAGTATGACTGGGTTTAAAATTTAAAAACAAATTTATTATAATTGTTTACCTGTCAGACTTGTGATGTTTACTGTGTTTATGCTTCTTTTTTTCTTTTTCGCTGACTTTAACAATCTCTTTAATATCAGTTTCTTCTAAAACATAATGAAATATCATTTTAATTATACCAAAAATGAAAAACATATATATATCCACACATACATAAATACTTACATGCGTATGCACACTTATGATATTTATTTATAGAAATGGGTCAAGTTATTGAAAACAATATATACTAATAAAATAGTGAAATTATATTTGTTTAAAATATCAATGTTGTGATGTTATTTGAGAGGTGTCCATTCCCAATTCAAATCCACTATCAAAGTGAAACCAATTAAAATAAGTTGAAATATATATTCAAAATATTTTAAATAAAAATTTACCATTACTTGGTGGTTTGATTTTATTGTTTGCATCGCTCAGGCTGTGACTAGACTGTCGACTGCTGTCGCTGATTTCTCCTTCTTCATATTTTTCCGCTTTCAGTTTGGCTTGCGCTTCGGCGGCCTCAAGAACACTGCTTTTTTTCAAGTCGGTTATTTTTATAGCCGTCTTTGGTTTATCTGTTAAACAGAAGCAAAAGTATCTCAGAGAAATTAAGAATATAAAACATAAGAATAATGTTTTTATTTTTAATTATAGAGTTTGAAAAGAAATACAGAAAGCAGTTACAAGTTCACCAAGATGTTTTGAGAGTTGGTAGAATGTAATAATTGTTTCTAATAACAATTGTTGCATCACCAATGCTAACACATGGGATGATTGTGGTGAGGTCCGCAATAGATCAAAGCTATTAACAAATGATTTTCTTCAAGATGGATGAACTGAATTGGAAGAAATATTAAGCGAATTTTTTCCAATGGCAGAATCTTTAAAATACTTTAAAAACTATTACATTTTCCAAAAATGCAATTTAATACAATACGAATATTATTTCTCGGTGTTACTGTACACTGTTTAGTTATTTAGCTGTATGCAACCCAACATTAAACCATCTTAAGCTAAATTATTGTACCAAACAATTGCACAAGAACCAACTGGCAATTTTGTGTTGGCATATGACAATGACTTAATACTTAATTATGCGCTATTATAATCTTACAATTAATGAACATGAATAATCAGAGAATACTTCTAACCGATATGATTAGTCAAAGAGACAACAGTATCTTTGTCTCCGCTTGCCAGGAGATCTTCAACGAAAACATCAGCGACTTTCAACGGAGGGTTGTCACTGGTCTTTTTTTCAATTTTAGTTTCAACAATGATCTTTGGTGCTTTCATAGAATCGGGTTCTGGTGCCTTGAAGGTGTTATTCTCTTGAAGGGCCGGAACAGATTCTGAACTGCCTTCGACAATTTTCACTTCCGCATTTCCGTTGTGCTTGGAGAAATCACTCTGTTCGGGTTTGTTGGTGAGAAGCGTTGAACATTCAGTGGTCAATTCAGCACTGAGTACATCCATTGCGGTCATCTGTTTGTCAGATTCTTTCTTACTTATTTTAGGTGGCTGTTGGCTCGAATCAGATGATTCGCTGTGACTTCTTTTCCTCCTTTTCCTGGATTTGTTCTTCTTCAGTTTGTCTGGTACCTGCGAATCTGAATCGCTTTCCGACCCACTCGATTTACCCTTCTGCTTCTTTCTTTTCTTCTTTTTCTTTTTCTTCCGTTTCGAAGCATCGCCGTTCTTCGCTTTCTTCTCCTTCTTGCTCTTCTTTTCCTTCTTCTTCTTATAATGTTTTTTGTCGGCCGACTCCACGCGAGTGTTGCTTTTGGGCGAGCTAACACTCTCCGAAGGGGAACTCGGGGGATCGACGTCGAACGAATCGAACAGTTCAGTAAGTATTTCTTTAGACGACTTCGTAACTTCACCCATGGTCCGAAACTATCGCGCCACCTTAACAAAATTTAAGACACACGCGCCGCAGTCACCGTACACTAAAAATAGCTCGAAGCCGACGAATAAACATAACTCGACTATATCTGTACATTCCTCGGAGAACGCTCTTATTTTAAACCGACGATTCGGCTCATTACCGAAACTTTAGTCACGAGTCACAAGTCCGGTGGAGAAAAGGGCGTAAGCAACGGTAAGAAAACAAACTCGGATTGTTTATAAACATAGTTGGAGCGGTGTCCGATATAACCTAAATTACCCGATAAGTGTAACATTCGTAAGTGTCCAATGTTAAATCGTTGCCTACCTAATAATCAGGCACCAGATACGGCTCAACGATTGTTCGAAATACTGGACAAACCTAACGAATTTATAAATGGGGGTAATACTTTTAAATTACGAAATATATTTTACACGGTCAGCGCACAAGTATACAGTCAATATCGAACATGAAAGACGGCCTCATGTTGGCAACACTGTTGAAATTTACTTCACCGATGTTAACTACTGAAGATATCTAACCTAACTTAGTTTCAGCTGGGGAACTGTTTCGAATTAACGTTAACTGGGAATTTTAAACCGATTTGACCAGTTATATTTCTATTTTCTTAACGTATATATGTATAGATTTTGAATTTTTGAGTTTTTGAAAGGTTTGGTGTTTGGATTCCACAAAGGTCTGAAACAGCGGCGGGTTCACTGCAGAGGTATGTGGTAATATTGGAGAAGGCGGTAGGATGTTTTAATTTTAACGCGTATTGCCGGCTGAAAGTGTTTTCGGCTGTTACAGGTGACCATGCCGGAGTACGATTATAACGATGACGATCGGTCGCACCGATTGACCAACGATGATTTCCGACGCCTGCTAATGACGCCCAGATCGTCGGCGCCGCCCTCCACCCCCGCCTCCTCCACGCACACCCCCACCGCCGAACCCGTAGACACCAAGAAGCCCCTGCTGGTAACGATCAAGGATGACAGGGGCGAACGGCGTAGGAAAAAGAAAATATTCTACGCCAAGCTGAAGAAACAGGAGGAAGACAAGTTGGCCGAACTCGCCGAAAAGTACAGGGACAGAGCGAAAGAGCGCAGGGATGGCGTCAATCCTGATTACCAGGTGGAGGACCCGATGTCCACCTCCAGCGGGTACAGAGCTGTCGCTCCGGACATCAAATCCGGGATAGACGCGGCCGAAAGGAGGCGGCAGATGATTCAGGAATCAAAATTCTTGGGCGGTGATATGGAGCACACCCATCTTGTGAAAGGTCTCGATTACGCCCTCTTACAGAAGGTCAGAAGTGAAATCCAGATGAAGGAACAGGAGCAGGAGGAGGAAATGGAAAAGATTGTCGCCAAACCTAAAAAGGAGAAAAAGGTGAAGGAAGAGGAAGAGATGGAATTTAAAACTCGTATAGGACGCAACGTGTACAAAGTTGCGATGGGAAATAAAGATATTGAAAAGAATCCGCTTTACGCACCCGGAAGGATGGCCTACGTTGTAGAATTGTCGGATGAGATGGCAGACAGTGATATCCCCACGACGCTGCTAAGAAGTGTCGCCGATGTTCCCAGTCAAGAATCAACCACGACGCTCACTACCAATGATATTGTCATTAACAAATTGGCTCAGATTTTGTCGTATCTCCGCCAAGGGCCTCGTCATCATAAAAAATCTAAGAAGAAAGATAAACAGGTAAATACGACTTTTTTAATTTTCTTCCGGGGGATAATATAAATTAAATTAGCACCCTCCTCAATTTAAAGCCCTAAAACCTTATCAAACCTTGGAATTCTACAGTTTTTACATTGTGCGATTTTTTTAAAATGTTAACATACAATTCCACCATTAATTTTATGCTACACGATATAAATCAAAATCCTCTGATGTTGCAAAATATAGTATCTCGTAGGTTCGTGATGTTTCTGTCTCCTCTCAGCGGTTTGGTCTTTTGCCAGACCGGTCTAGCAAAAGACCAAACCCGACAGAAACATCACGAACCTACAGTATTTGTCGCAGACCACAAAACAGGTAATTATTATAAGTATCTCATTATTTTGTGAAGCCTTTGGCAATATATTCTTTGGCATTTTTATACCTGTATTATTTGTCCATTTGTACACGATTGAAGTGCTAGGCATTTGGAGGTCGGTAGTTTCAAATCTGCCTGGATGTTAGTGTGTAAATGTTAGTCATAAGTATGGATAATGGAGAAAAGTACTCCTTCCAATGGCAAGAACTCGAATGGCACATTATAAAACTGAAAAGAAAAGGGGGGTCGATTGGTCCCTAAGGATCATACACGGTAGGTAATTTGCATTCAGTCAGAATAACAATTCCCAATTTTACAGATCGAAGACGGAATTTTCCCCGACGCCGGAGATTACATTCCGACGAGCAGCAAGAGTAACGAACAGCGCAAGAAATCGTCCAACTATTTCAAGGACAGCGACAACAAGGCGGGAAGTCCGGTCGCGAGGTCTTCGGGAGAGGAGCGGGCGAAGAAAGGGTCGGGCAGGGGGCAGGGTCCTGCGGGCCGGCGAAGAAGGAGTCGCGAGCCGCCGGCATACTGTCGAGGCTAGCCGCCGAGCCGACCGGCTACGCCGAGTGCTACCCGGGACTGGACGAGATGCAGGACGCCATCGACGACTCTGACGACGAGGTCGACTACACGAAGATGGACCAGGGCAACAAGAAGGGGCCGGTCGGCCGGTGGGATTTCGACACGCAGGAGGAGTACAGCCAGTACATGAACACGAAGGAGGCGCTGCCGAAGGCGGCCTTCCAGTACGGCGTCAAGATGGCCGACGGCCGCAGGACAAGGAAGCACAACAAGGAGAAGAACGAGAGGGCCGAACTCGACCGAGAGTGGAACAAAATCCAGAACATCATACAGAAAAGAAAGGGACCCGACAACGCCGATCCCGGAACTCCTCAGTTCAAAATGCCTAGATATTAAACTACCTCACTGTGTAGAAAGTACGATTGTGTAAATAATTACATTCGTTTGTGTCGATATAGAAATTATCTAATTATTTTTTATATTTAAAGTGAAAAACTGATAATTATAATAAATCAGTTAGCACAACCACGGATTGGCTGCCCTAGTTGATTAAGGTGTTAATATTTTTTTTTTAAATCGATATGTTTCTTTACTTATTGCTTGTACCTATGTAGGCTAAATGTCAATTTTGAATGACCGTTATCCGGTAATCGGTTTGTATATTTCAAATTTGATGTAATACACGGATTATATATAATCCGCGATATTTGTTGTAATTAGAATATATATTACTATCCATCATAAATTAAAGTACTTGGAGACAAATCATTTGTAATAACGAGCTATGCTAATTTTAGATTGCATTTTTTTCTGTCCTTTTTTTCTTGTTAATAAACTCCAATTAGCAACATTATTTTACATTTGTCTTTCTTATTGATTTGATGTATTTAAATATGTTTTTAAATATTACTACCTTTAAATAAGTAATATGAAGTAGATACAAATTCTTAATATTTATAAAGAAAGGTATAAAAAAATAAAAATTTCAATAATTTTCTTAGTTAAATTATTATTAGTTAAAATTGGTTTTTATCTGTTGTTTGGTTATGTGAAGCTCTATGCTAAACATATTTTCAAACAGTATTAAATATCGGTAAAAGAATAATTTAATTTAAAAGGGTTATATGGGATCTTCTTTTACATGATTTAAACTCGAATGTTGTAAGAAATGCATGCTTCAGTACAATACTGCTGAAATTATGATATAAATTATTTTATAGATCAAGCAATAGCATAGGCCAAAACTGTTTTCGTTAATTTTTTAAAATTTCTGTTTACCAGTCATAACTGGAATGAAGCCTTTTTTTGATTGAGTCCTTAGTGTAAAATCAGCCATCTCAATCAAGCAATCTTTCAAAGGTGCTAACAGAACTGTAGCTGGTCGGTGCGGAGCGCGCGCCAATCAATGGAGAATCGTTGAACCTTGGCCTTCTATTACTGAACCACCAGTGCCATCTAAATCTAACAGCTGATTTGGTTTCTACGGTATAATAGCCCACGCCATCTAGCGGCGGACTCGTAGAACTTCGACCGCCAATTTCTGTGATCACGATCTAGATGGCGCTGCCAGAAGTCGGGCGGTCGAGGTTCCAAGTTTTTCCGCTAGATGGCGCTGTCGACTCATAAATCTGCGGTTGAGGTTCCAACGTTCTCCGCTAGATGGCGCGCGCTGTACCGTAAAAACAGGAGGTAGGCGATTTGAATCCTGATAAACGGGCCTGGTAGTTCAACCCGCCGCTATTAGATGGCGCTGTCGTCCCAGAAGTCGGCAATCGAGGTTCCAACGTTCTCCGCTAGATTTAAGGCACTAATGGAAGAAATTATTTTCATAATATATCACTACCCAAAGTTTGAAAAAAGCTAAAGTTCATATAAATTCTTCTCTTCTGATGACTCAAATCTGATCCCACCTCCTTCTAGTTCCCTTATTTATATGGAAAGCGATAAGAATATTTAAAATAACGAGGTATGTTGTTACGAAACACATCACACTTTGTACGTATATTTAAATGCTTTTTACAATATACTATGAAACAATGCTACATACAAGCTAAAAAAATAAAAAAAAAAGATTAAAGGACTAGTTCAATAAATACCGTTTTTGGGCTGATTGTTGCAAAAACAAGAACAGAAATAGAACAGTCAGTCATAGTACCAAATTAAATGGTTCGTTCAGAATCAAAATAAAATAAAGTAATTACAACTATTTTTATAGGAATATAACAAATATCATTCCCTGATATGAGTCATCTATGTACAAGAAAAAATACAATAATAAACTCTCGAATTATAACTATATTTCGGGAGCTATCTATTCGTCTATAAGTAAAATTTTAAAAAATTAATTTTTTTTTATACGATGATTTGATTGTGCCGAAGTATTAAATATTAAAAGTTAATTTAATGATGTATGTTACATTAACTATCTATCACAGAAAAAAAGTTAATACTTTCATTATTATTAAATGGTTAGGTAGCGCTTTCGACACTTTTGTCGACCTCGGGCTCTTCGATGATGACGGAGTCCTGGCTGATGGGCACGGCCGCGTCCACTAACCTCTGCGAGCTCGAGCTCTGCTCAATATTGTCTCTGATGGCACGCCTGAAACTGTTCCTCAGTATTTGGGCCACATCGGTAGCGGTCAGGTTGGAGCTGGTGGCCGCCGCCGCCGCAGCCGCCGCCGCCAAATCGTTCCTCCTCAGTTCTGTGCCGCTTTCGCTGATCACTATCGCCACTTGGTTCCTGTCTGCGGCTCCGGTCAACGACTGGTTGATCTCGACTAGGACGGCGGCGTAGTCCGGAGGCGGAGGTAGCGGCGCCAGCAGCTGGGGGCCGCCGCTGGCCGCCCCCTCCCCGCTGTTGCCCAGCACCGAAGTTATGCGCCGGACGCTCCTCCTGAAACTCTGTCGCAGCAGTTTCGCGATCCTGAAACCGAATCGTCGATAAGAGCAAATGGGTCACGGGTACAAGTGATAAAGAGATACGAATAAACTACATTTCGCGTTTTTCTGTCCCCTCTCGCTGGTTTGGTCTTTTGCTAGACCGGTTTCGGCTGCTCGCCATCTTCAGTAACTTTTTGGCACTTTCGATGTTTTTTGGGCATCCTCACTGCACTGTCACTTGTACTGTGGTGGTTGTCATATACCTGTCTTGTTATTGTGTTTTTGGGGATGTTGTTGGTCTTCTTTGTGTTGGGGGGGGGGGTTGGGATTTTGTTAATCCGCTTAAGTCATGCCGGATTGTCCTTCAAAAGGGGGAGGTTCTTTAGTGGGATTAGCTGGCAAATATAGAGTCACTTTGGGAATTTATCTTTTGATTTATTTTGTTGCTTTGTTTATTCTTGAAAATCTCCATATTCTCTATTACATCCATCTCTTTCCCTTTCTTGCCCCGGTGTATTAATTTTAAGGATTTGTTAATATTAACAAATCCCCTCAACACAAACAAGACAAAAGCAACATCCCCAAAAACACAATAACAAGACACCTATATACACAGGACAAACGGACAACCACCACAGTACAAGTGACAGTGACAGTGCAGTGAGGAAGCCCAAAAAACATCCAAAGAGCCAAAAGTGACTAACACCGCTACTGAAGATGGCGAGCAGCCGAAACCGGTCTATAAAAAGACCAAACCGGCGAGAGGAGACAGAAACACACGAAATCTATGGTATTCCAACCCCTCACAGACCACAAAACAGGTATGTTGTTTTGTATGAATAAACTGTAAAAGCGGATACGAATACGTTCTTAGCCCACAAGTTTCGCGTAATATTTTGTAGTCATAAGCTTTAGTAAAGAGTTGACAGACGGGGGATGAGAAGGTGATGAAAAATATTTATAATAAATGTAGGCCAGGTGGATCAAAGCCTACAAATTATCCCGATATAACTGCATCCTTAAGCTACCAACCGATACATTGACTTAGCCAACTGTGCAATCTTCAGCTCGGATAATAGCAATAACTTGGCCCAGTGCTATCAGAGTCCACAGAGTTAAACTCACTGAAGCCTCTCAAAGAAGCCCACACTTATCCCATGTGGGCTATTTTAAGCGTTTGGATAAATTTCGTGATAGAATAAAATAATGTTGTATACGAATGTACGTAGAAAATACATTATGCGAAAATTAAGGATATTAAAATTTCCTTCAACAATAATTTAATAAAGTATAATACCTTGCGCCAGTGGCTGTTGTATATGAAGGAGGCGGTGTATATTTTGGAGGGGGATCTTCGATTGTCGCTAATGAAGGAGCTGCCGTTGAACTAGTTTCTACATCATTGGCAGTCAATTCTGGCACTGAAGATGCCGTTTCTAACGGCGGTCTGTACAGCAGTTGCATTCTCTGTTGGGAAATTGGAAATGTACAGTAAAATATATTTGTTAAATTGTTGTAAATAATAGAAGAAGATCTGGCTCTTCCACTATCTCCCCCTGCAGTGGTCACCAGAGGTGTCCTACATAGGAGAATGTGTAGACACTAAGAAATAACACCCTACTAGATTTTCAGTACACTGCAGCCAATATCATGAATGATTCGCAATTTTATTTTAATGTAATACAGTATATATATATATATATATATATATATATATATATATATATATATATATAAATATATAAATATATTTTAAATCAGAAAGGTAATAAGTTGAACACTGGGTTCAACTTAATAAACTCTACATATAAGTAAAATGGGTGCTGCAACTAAATTCTTCATTCCTTAAGGGTACATCTAATATATTATGTATAAAACACATACATAAATTAATTAATACACATATATTAAAAATAATTTCTAATACTGTATGAGCATCTTAAATTGCACCACCCATGGAATTTTTGTAAATGGAATACTGATGGAAATTACTGTCTTTGTTTGTATTGCCTTTCTTAAAAAACTATGTTTATTTTTACTCACATCGAAAATGTCGGGTGGCCCTTCAGACAGATACCTGCAGCTCTGAATTATGCTGACGAATGGAACCGTTATGAGTGGAATTAGTTGAAGCATAGAACCAATTTCACGGCTCCACGAAGGCCAGAAATCATACATCATCGGTGATCGCCATTTGTACAAGTCCCTGAAGTTTCCATTTTTAAAAACTGTTATGGACAAGACCTAGAAAACAAATGATAATATTTTTATATATTATTTTTTCTTATTTTCTATGTAAATTTAATTAGAAAGATCAGATATATGTATGTCAAAAACTGACATACTTGTAAACCCTGTGCTTAATTAATTAATGGAAATAACGGCAAAATAAAAAAGAATAATATAATGAGGGAAGAAGTAGACTGGGGTCAAATAGACATTATATTAATTTTACATTAATACAGAGAGTAAGTATAAACAAACTAAAGAAAAAATAATATTAATTCAGCTTGATCACCACTAAAGATCAATGCATCATCCAGAAATTAAACTTGAATAATTTAAATGAGCAACAAAAATTTATAAATGCAATTAACATATAATCACTACACTGAAATACATTTATAAACCATAAGGAAGGGAAATAAAAGATATATCAATCTTCAGATTGTGTTCTAGAATGAATTCAAGATAAGTTGATAAATTTCATACTTTTTGCAAAAGTAACACCCATCATATTGTCATTATTGAGTAATACTTACAGTTATATGACAAAACTAAGTTAATATAATTTAAAATTAATCAGTTAAATATCACCTTTGATGAGGTATGTCAATATAAAATATAAACTATAAAAAAGAATAATTAAATATGAATATAATCTACAATTTATGAGCAAATATTTATTTAAATATGTACGCTTTTTTGCGAGGAATGTCTATTAAGGTAAAAATTATTTGGCACGTATAATAAAAATTTTCTATTTGGCAGCATGAAAATATATACCATTAGGATAACAGGTACGACAACATTCCAAGTGAATGAGAGCAACGGAGCAGCCCAGTTGTGAAAGAAAGCGCTCGCTCTGCTGAAAAGTGTTGCCACTACAGTCTCGCCGCTGTATGGACGTCCTCTCACCATAAACACTGCTCCAATTTCCACCAGGTACAGCAGTATAATCCACCAACCCCCTCCCACACAATAGTCCAGGAAATATACCACGAATATACCCAGCTGAAAAAAAAAATATTTTACAATATAGCATTCCTAAAACTGGAACTATTTTATGCACGAGAAAATAATTTACAATAATGAATTACAGTCTTTACTGGTAGGTACAAAGGATTAAGAGAGTCATGGTGAAAATTAAACAGTCTATACTGGGATTTTTTAAATAATGAAATGTAGTTTAAAAAATTGATTTAAAAGGTTTATATCTAAAACCTTTACTGGGAGTTCTGGAGGAAAGTAAACCAAAATTATTTTCTATCAAAATTTGGAACTGAACAGTTTTTTGGGACAATACAGGAAATCAAATTTGGACCAATGCCTTCAAGGAACTCTTGTTTATGTGGTCAGCTCAGATTTGGTTCTGAGTCAACCACAAGATGCCCAATTGAACTTCAGAAATGTTTAAAATAAATTTAAGATAAATTTACCTCGGTAGTCATCGGGAGGCCCAATATGAAACCGCAGGCGCATGTGAAAAATGTTATTGTCGTTTCCCAGTTCTTTAGTGTTTCCACCTTAATGGCCATTATACCAGTGATCACACAGTGCATTATTGCCAGCTGAAATAAAGTCAATCAATTATCTAAGTATATAAGTTTGCTCTTTAATGTTATTAACAAATGCCTGCATCCCATTAATAATTTATAGTGTATCATTCATTAACTTGAGGGACTTTTTAATTGATTTAATGCACACTGCAAATATAATGGAACATTTTTTGTTTCACAAAGATGACTATGGAAATAAAAAATAATTTTCAACCCATTATATATTTATCAAAATAAATGAATTCAATTCCAGATATATAACAAAACAAAACATCTTGTGCAATAAAAAATGTCAGTTTTTAGAAGAAATGTAAATGAATAACAACTGGTTTCTAAATGACATATCAATAAATAATATGGAATTTGCAGTATCCACATATGGGACAAAACATAAATATATGATGGGGACATTTGAATAGTTCTAATATGCATTATTTATATCTACTTGTAATCTGCATAATGTTTTCTTAATGAGTATTTACATTTTGTCATGACCATACATAAGTAGTTCTTATTCTTACAATTGTAATATGTACAATTATAATTCTTGTTTATTTTTCAAAGGTTTATAAAATTACCTGTTGAGCTATCCCAAAAAGTATCAGGATAAAATAAAACAAGATTGACCAAAATGGGGAGAGTTTTTCAGCTCCTATAGCCGCCAAAGTTGCCGGTACAAGCTCTGTCGCCAGTCTCAATGCCTGGTAGCCACTCTGCTGTTTCGGGTTGGTTCCAGGTTTCATGATCCTCTCCCCCATCAGAAATCTAGTCTGGGGCAACCACCGGATCGGAGTGCCATCAAAAGACGTGGGCAGAGGCGACTTCGAGGGGTGAAGAAATGTGTAAGACGATTTACGCTCTGTAAAAAGACGATTCCTGGTGATATTATTTACACCATTTCTCATTTTTGCAATTTTCTGTCCCCACTCAGTCTCTACAAATATTAGTAAATATTACAGAAAATAAACAGTTATTTGTATTTCTAAAAAATATATGAGACCTTACTTTCAGGATTTATCCTCCTATATTATTTTATTTTCCCCTTTTTCTCACTAGAATAAAGTAGAGTAACTGAGTGCATTCAACTGTATCTAAACCTAGTCTTAACCTACTTCTCGACCTTAGTCTAAACAACCATGATTTTTCATATCCTCAGTAAGAATCCAACTCCTGCAGCCGGCAGCCTTAATGGTTCAAAATCTAGGTTTCTAGTCAATGAGCCACTGCAACCCCCCATATTATATAATTGCTCTTGAATATTACTGTTTAAAGTTACTTGTTATTTTATAAAAATGAAAAGAACACATCTTACCGAAAGAACTGGGTATGTAGTTAAAGCCACTCGCTAATAGTATTTCACTGCAGACGTTGGCCAACAGTGCGGCCACCAGTAGAATAGCAAGTGTGAAGATTGTCACTAGAGTTGTGTCCCTGTGAAGAAAATGTTTCGGACGGTTGTGCGAAGCTATCTGCATTGCGGAAGCACCGAGAAGTCCCCAAGTGTAGAATGACTCTACAATTGCAGCGGTCCAACTCTAATTTAAAACAAAATCGAGTGCGTTAATTTTTATTAAAAACTAATCACATATAGACTGTAATAAAGCCGGAATGCCTGTATCAATTTATTTCATATCATAAACGTATATCTGATGTACTTTCAGATCGATAAAAGGGTTGATTTAAGTAATTTGTAAGATTAAAAGATTACAATTACCTTAGTATTGAGGAAAAATTCACTCCAATCTGTCTGCGGAAAGATAATGAACAATCTAGAATCTGTTGGAGCTATACCCAGAAGCTTAGAGATAAGGACTAACATACCGAAGACTGGCAGCAGTGAGAAGAGATAAACAACTTTGCCATATGATTTGAGACCTGAAAACAAACAAAACTAATTATAGAACAATATATTTCAGAAAGCTTACAGCAATTGACATTCCATATTTTGTAGGTACAGCTTCACTGATATAATAAGCATAAGATAAACTCATTAAAAATATATGTAGTGAAGAACAAAGAGGACACTCAAAGATAGCAACTGTACAATATAATGTCCTATTTACCCTCTAATAAGCCAGCTGGTAGACAACATTTCTATTATGTTAAAATCCAAAGTTTAACTAATAAATACTTATCTATATAATTATAAATACTGAAGATAATTAATGGTAAGATAATTAATTTAATATCTGAGAGTTCTTTCAAGGATTTTACTATTGGATTATTGTTCAAGTAATTTTTATCAGAAAATAATGAATGGGAATGAAGATTTGAGTTTAAATTTTAATACATTTTCTGTACAGTATTCTATTACAGAATGTACCTACCTTTACTCAGACAAATGAAAACAATCATCCAAACAACAGCAAGATTAAATGTAACTTGAAACTTGAGCCGTCCAGGTGTATGAGGAGGAGCTTCAAGGTGGTGCCTCTGAAGAACAATGCCACTGAAATAGTCAGAAACAGTTTCCTCTAGCCTTGCACTCATGTTGAAATTTAAACTTGCCCCTGTGAAATACAGATTCATTAATCAAAATTGCTATAGTGTTTGTCAGTCAACATAAAAAGTTGGGTTCAGTTGAATAACAATGTTTTCAACCAACAATGTTTCTCATAGAATGGTTCAGTTGTGATTGCACTAATATATTATCTGTCCTTTATATTAAGATAAACATTGTACTAAAAATGTTATGAAAAGTAGATTATCCATTCTGTTATCAATTGCAATCTAACACAAACAAATTCTTTGATTTGATAGTATACACAATGAACTGTATTAAATATAAAATAGTGTTATGATGTATGCAGATACATTACTCACCAGGATACATGATGTCATATGGTTCAGCCCATCCATAAGCATCTTGCTTAGTAATAAAAGAGTCTCGGAAGTAAACAAACAGCCATGACACTCCCACAATACTGTATATTCCAATGAACGCTTGAGAGACCAACAGAGCAATCCCAATGCCCTGAAAATAAGAGCGAACACTTTAAAACATGAAAATTACTGTTGTTGACTGTCAAAAATAATATTCATAATATGTAATGAACGATTATAGTTAAATTCAACAGTCATTAAAACGTTAATACAGTACATAGACTCAACAAAATGCTATACTTGAAAAATGGGCGATATTTTCCACATGTCCATTGTTCCAGCTGCCAAAAGTTGACCCAGAGATACGTGAAATGTGAAAAGTGGAATACCCAACACTAGCGACATTATCAAAAACTGTAGAATGAAGTTAACTGAAAAAGGGAAAGAAAGAAGTGTTAATGTTTCAGTTTAAAATAAGTGAGTAATAACCTGACAGAACTAGCATGGAAACAAGTTATAAGTAACTGGTTCTTTGGCTTGAATATTTTGCACTTTTACCAGTAGGCTATTTTAATTTGTATTCCCTTCCAAAATACATTTGGAAGCAATTGTTGCTAAACAGATTACAAATATTTCTAAACAAGACCAAATGGAAATAGAAATCATTTATAGGTTATAAATAATTCCGCAAACATATTTATACAGTTTTATAAAACTATACTGAAAACAATCCTTCACTAAACAAAAACTTTTCTTGAAACTTGAACAAACACAAATTCTGTAGGATATTAAAGGGTTATTGAGTAACAATCTATTATGATATGGAATTACTAAACAACTAAAAAGACTGTGTTATTAACAAAGTGGTTTGTTAACGCAGAATTATTTGTGCATTAAACACTTTTGGTGAATGAAACCTATCAATAGGACTATTATGTTTTCCATAATTCAATATAAGAGAACCTAGAGCTGAAAACTATTCCAGTTGATGAGAAGTAAAAAATGAAGTCACTGACTAAGGAAGAACATATTTGAAATAACTTCAGAAATATCGTACTCCAATATTAGTTTCTCGAAGGGGGCGTATATTATTTGAAATGTTAAAAAGAGAGTATACCTCCGAATTGAATGCTGAGTAAGGCGAATCTTGAAATGTTGAAGAGGCCGAGGGTGCACGCCAGGCTGGCCAACACGAAACTGAGGCTGTGCGGCCACTGGCCCAGAGGGCTGAGCGCCGCCGACTCTTCGGCCATTTCATGTTCTCTGAAATAGTGAAAACATACTATTGTTACAATTTAAAATATTTGACAATCAACAAAAAAAAACTTGTCATAATCCCAAGAGCTTTAACGATACCCCACCTCTAGGTATGAATAGGACCGACCCAGTTAGAGTTCCGAAACTCCCAACAGATCCTACCAGAAATTAGTGACAATTCAAGTTCTATTCGCGGAAACATTACCTCATTTATCAATTTACGAAGTATTCGAATTATATTTTTTTCTTTATTTGTACAATCAATTATACCATAATTATATGCACATGTGTTGAGTGTATGTTTCTCACTTGAATGGCTTGACAAAAGAAACCATCCGATGACGGCACTTTTCACAATGCGTGAAATAATTTATGGCTCGGTAAAGCAATTCTACGGGCTAAGAAGATCTCCGGGCCAGCGGCGTTTAAGCCGACGCGGGGGGGAGAGTGGATGGGTGACAGAGGAAAGGGACCGAACGACTGGATTGGGATGAGGAGAAAGGCGGGAGTGGAACTTCGGGAACCGGGATTTTGCGACTTCGTCGACTGTTGGTATGTTGAGGTCGAATTATATAGACGGTAGAATAATTAATCGAGACGTTATCCATTAAGGTTATGTCGACTGTTCCTTGCGCCTTCCCAATAACGACCGTTCATAGATAAGCATTGACCGATCAACATCCGAAAAAAAACTCGAAGAGACTTTTAATACGGTGGTAGATGGGCACTTACTTCATTTTAAGTCTATTTGAAACAGTTGATCAGTTAATTTGCTTGGGGCCCCGAAATTAGGGCCACGATTATAGTCAATATATTCTGCCCCAATTCGCCTATTTGATAATTGTTGTTTTCCCTAACGGCGCTTCGTTAATAATATAGTGAGATATTTACGCCTGTCGGCTACCGAAGAAGCATCCTGCCATTATAGTCACCGCGCAGTAATAATAGGCGGGGATGACAGGAAATCGAACAAGCGAAAATAGATAACTTATTTAACCATTCAGTATTGATTTATTTGCATTCTTAATTCAAACTTGTATCAATCGTTATTTGATTAGGAATCTGAACAAGCGCACTCCCTAACAACGTATTTTGTAGGCACGATGGAAGAATACAGTTGCAGAATCTTGGATTTGGATATAATAATGACAATGGCGCTTAATATTCGTTGTGGTTTGAAACAAACCGAGGGTCTTTAGGTGCAATATCAACGTCAGGATAAAGTTAGTACATCGTCCATGACAGTATCAGTATTAAGGAGTGCTTTCTATTCAAGTCAGGATGCTCTTATGTCCAAGTTGGAGGAATTAATGGAGGTGGCCTAATGTTAAGTAATGCTAAGAAACTGATGTGCAATTTTTAAATACCTATCAGTCATCACGGCGTTTTATTACGCACTGAAGAAAGGTTGTGTAAGCATCATTTCATGGAATGTATTCAACAACTGCCAAATTTTCAAACCGAAGCCCCAATAGTATATTAGGCGTAACTTATTTATTTATTTGATTTAATACGTCACAAAACAATATTATGGTAACAAAAAGCTAACCTATATTATTAAAATAATAAAACGATTGTTAAACGTAGAATGTGTTTTAATGGCAAAGGAAAACTATTCTAGAAGAGAAATAAATCAATAAAGGAAGACTAACAATGTGGTAAATATTTACAGGTATATGTACTGAGTCAGTATTTCGATTTCCGAGTGGGCAGCAATTTTGTTAAATGCGTTCCACTTTCAGCAGAACGGTATTGTTTAGCAAGTCCCATTTGTGTACAAACAGCAAGAAGCTCTGCCCCGCACAATCGACAATTGTCCGCCGTCCCCAAGGAGACCGCCGCTCAAAACAAGCCCAAGTCCTTTCAGAATACAACGGCTTAACGCCTCAACGAAACACCCAGACACCGGTCAAAACTGAAAACGCATCCACTTCCATTTGTCGCCGTGTAAAAACTCGAATTTAAAACATTCGCGATGCTCGGTATTACAGACCTCGGTCTCGGAAGCGCCCGTTCTTTTTTCCGCGTTCAATTAGCCCCAAGGAATAAATTGAACAGCGAGAACGTTAATAACAATGAAACGAGAACACGGGATAAGGATAAAAAAAATAGAATACGCTATCGGTTTGAAGGTGAAACAATATTTGGGAATCTTTTTCGGCCGGCGCCTTCACACGGCTTCGACAAAGGAACTGGGTGAGCGGGGCTTGCGAAAACCCGGTGGGTGTCGCAAATCCAGTCTAAGAGACTCAACTGTGGAAAGAGCGATCAGAAAAAAGACTATGCTAGCGCGGAAAGAGGAGGGAATTGGGGTCAGATGTATTGAGAAGTGTGCCGGGAGTGGAGAAGGGGACGGCCGGCGTCGCTGTTTCTCTTTCTCCCCCGACTTTTCTAACCGGCCTCGGAGATCGCTAGACTTCTAAAAATATCAACCGGCCGTCTACTAAGTAATTACGGTCGTCCTACGGATATGCCATTCAGGAGGTGAAATTAAGCCCCGATCTCCAGGCCTTCTACAATACTATTGGGCTGGCTACCAAATATTCCCATCCGCGGGTTATGATGCACCCATAGATGTTATAAAAGTTCTATATCGGTTTTCACGAGTCTATCTCTCGTGTTGTACTATGACCATCGGTATCGATTATGGATTTCATTTGGTCGTCATCGACTTCAACCGGACGGTCACCCTCTTTTAGTGAAAACTCGCCCGAACGAAATTTTAGCAAACCGGTTTCGACAATGACGTTCTTTTAAGGCTTCATCACCGTAGACGGCGCACAGGGTTTTGTGAGCTTTGGATGCATTTTTACTGTTACGGAAATAAAAACGAGAAAATATGAAGAAAAAAAAATTCTTTCTGTTACAATTGATGTCGCACACACACCGTTAAGCAGATCGGGGCCAGTTTGATACTGAATGTTTCGTAGAGCACCAGGTAATTACATATCAGAATACCGTATGTAAACGTGTGTGAAAATATAAATAATCGGTGAAATCCGCAACGATTTAGTCGCCAGCCCAATTATATTCGGGCGAAACCAAATTTCGGGGGGCCAAAATTCGGGCTGAAAGGCGCTTTCAAGTAGCAAATTTTGATTGATCTCCATGTCGATATCAAGAGCATGAATGGACGACGTTGTTCGACCAACTATGGCCAAAAAAAAGATTATGCCCCTGTGTATCGGCCGGTGATTACCACTACTTCTACTTGGGACAATTCAGAGTTACATACGAGCTAACGCTAGAAAGGTATTAAGAATCTGGTCCGCCGTATGAAAGCTAGTCTGAGAAAGACGAAATACGAAAGAATGAGGTGAAGAGCCTGCAACGAATATTACCGACAACCGAATGTAGCCCAGTTCTGCGAGTGTTCAGCGCTCGGAAAGTTGTTCCGGCCGCCCGCAGCGATGTTGTTGTTCCACTTGGGCGGAACATTAATTTCACATTGGAAAAACCTCAACCCACCTGAGAGAATATCTATGGGGGTCGACGACCAGTTATTTAAACGAGCGCCCGTTTTTCCCGAACCCACGACTCTTCCCCCGTACTTAGTAGAGCGGTTAATGGACAGTAGGCAAAACACTGGAACAGAGGGAAGGTGGGAGGGGTTTGGGTTTCTTACCGTAGAAAACTTTGCAACCCGGTCACGGCGTTTCGAATTCTCCCATTGTAGATATTCCGCGTCTTTTCTACCGATCGAAAAGGCTAATTAATCACCTTTTCGAAGGGACGCTTCTTCCCCGGGCCCCTAAAAATGGGACCGGGCGTTTCGTAACGACCAAAAAGCTGTTGCAATAACCGCGAGGTCGATAGAAATGATATGAAACAACGCAATAAGGTAGGAACAAATTAGAATATTGGCAAATTTCAGGCCTGCTCCCAATAAAATGAATTATATATATACAATATTCGAATATATATTTTTCCTCTATTATGAGTCGCTTATTCCCTCCGTAGTGCACCACTGTGCTTTCTGTTTCGAAAGGGTCCAACTTCTTCCCCCTTCAGAGGCCGCTGGCCAAAGCTCGGGGCTGGAACAACTTTGAAACTGGGGACAACAACCTTTAGCAGCTTAGCCACGAAACGGACTAATCGATAATAACTAGTGCGATTTTCTGCCTTGCACAGCTCAAAACTATCTGGCGAACTATTAAACAAATCGTTAATTGATTGAAATGAATTGCCAGGAATCCGTTAGCTGTATTCTCTTCGTGGGAATGTCTTGACCTCCGGGATATTGTATGGAACAGTGTACTTACAGCCGCTTCCCCTTCCTAGTCGACTAGCATGTAAACACTTTGACACTGCAGTTTTTTCTATAGAAATATTAGATCACCTACGAAATGCTGCTGAAGATATTTCGTGCAGCAGAAAAATTCGCGGTACCGTGCCTTCGATGCCTTCGTAAAATTACGCTTAATTAGCAAACACTTCTTTCATAAGACCGGTTGTGTTTATTCGGAAATTCTCAATGAAATTGGAACTTCATTAAAATATTCACCGGGGGGCTAATTTATTATAAAATTTAATTGTTATTGTACACACAACATCCTTGTCCGACGGGTGAAGGACACAAAGCTCATTATAAAACAGTTCAGACATTACATTACCCTCCTTACAGATACCTCCGTTTAAACATTCAGTGAAATGCCAACATAGCAAATTTAAATAAGGACGTAAATAAATTAAGGGAAAAAGACCGCGTCGCAAAGTTCGCGGACATAATTATATATTTTGAAAAATAATAAATACGGCGACGTTTGTACAACTAATATTTGATATAAACTTCAAATTAAATACAAGACATTTAATGAAAAATAGTATTTATTCATCCAAGTTGCTTTAAACGGTAAAATGCTGTGGAATCGTGAACATTTTTTCTCTCAGTAATCTCTTGAGCGGTAATCCCCGGATTATTATTCACTAAATCACGTATCAAGTCATTATCAATACCGGAAGGTATTCAGAGCGAAGTTTATCTTTCAGATTGAAGTCGCCATTTCAAAATCGTCTGAACCACTTTTTAACTGTCCCAAGGGTCAAATAAATTAAATGAATTAAATTTAACCACTTCTTCATACGGCCATATTGACTCAGGAAAGTGTCCTATGAAAATCGGGCAAGAATTTTCTCCCCAATATAATTGAATCTGAAAATCCCCCCAGGGACATAATTCCACACTCGCTTCGTTGATTGGCACGCATTGTCTTAACGCGGTAACGCCCGTCCGAATCCGAAGGTCGGGATGTATTAAATAAAAACAATAGGTAAACAGCCGTTGCATTGTCGTCGGGGTCGAAATTCGAGTTCATACCAACCGAAAAGGCTTAATTAATCTCGGCATTAATTACGCGCGTGCCGAAATCATGCGAAATCCCCTTGTTGGGAACGCGGACGGTTTATTAGTGTTGTGTAATATACACGAAAGAGGTGCGGGGGATACACGCTAGTCACAAGTCAACGTCTTGTGTGTGTGTGTGTGTGTGTGTGTGTGCTCTCAACCTTGAAAAAGCAGCAGGCAAGTCTCGCTTCCTTGCACGTTTTTCGATCAATTCCCCGCAGTGGCCCGTCGTCCTGTGCCAAACGGGGCCCACCTAATTAGAAGCGGGCCGAAAAGCGTTCCTGAAAAATGACGCCCACTTTGAAATAATCATTCCAAACGAGATTCTGTCGTCCGGGCCAGACAAGTTAGTTTTTTCTAACAAAATGTATATCCGAAAATTAATTCTGTTCTACGACCGTTATTCGGGAGCGATTAATAATTTTTATAGAATTAAAAAATGAAAGCATAATAAAATGCATCGCTATCAATGGGGTTTCCTATCCCTAGCTTTATTCAACGTAATGTGATTTTACATAAATATATAGCAATAAATAGAAATTCCGTCTCTAGCAGCCGATTTGGTACTGATCTAGACCGGTTTTCGCCGTCTTCAGTACCACACCGGGACTGTGGCAGTGCAGGCAGGATGCTTCCCTTTAACCGGCACGGCCGGCGGCCAATCCAAATAATAATTTCCCGATAGCGTTACGGCGACGTTTGGTCGACGTTTTTTCCCGAGTAAGGGGCCCGCGATACTAAACACGCACAACGGCGATACCCCCGCTCTTTCAAAGTCATAAATGATAAACCGAAGAAATAGTTGTTAAATATTGGACCGATACTCCAACTTGAGTAGTATATTTATCAATCAACAGGGGGCTATGAAGCGATTAGGTATAAACTTAACCAATAAAAGTAATTATTCCGAGAACTTCAGTTGGCGTAGACATTCGGCCGAGGATAAACGCGATTCGCGTAGGTTTTTTTTTACTGTAAAATAACTCTTATATAATGTCAAGCGCTATTTTCCGCTCCACTCAACGCCGGTTTCGAATTATCGCCATTCAGCCAGTAGCATGCCGATCTTAATAGAGCGAGGTACCTACGCGGACAACAGTAGCAGTGTAGGGACAGATGTGGATCTTCTATAATCTGAAGTTGAGGATGGCGGGAATCCGAAACCGGTATAGGGTCAGGATCGAAAAAACCCCACGATTTATAACTTTTATTCAACTTTTTTTCAGAAACTACGAATCATGCGGACGACCTTTACTCTAACTAGGAATCAGCTGTTAAACCCTTGTATATTGTCCGTACGCGTGTGAGGTCTGTTTATCGTACAATGTTTCTAATTCAAAGTATTAAAATAAAAACAAAATTGGAATTTTTTTTAATACTTTTCCCTCCTAGCGATTAGTAATACAGCCTTATCACTCCAAGGTTGCTTCATATCACGGGAACCGGGAGAATAACAAAGCCGATAATACGACTTTCGGTTTTGTTCGGAATAGTTCTCAGTTATATCTTAAGATATGACAGACTAAACGAAGAGCGGTATATTTTAACGGTTAACCGTAAGGATAATGCTAAATTAATTTATTGTAACCACAGAAAACCATACGTAGGCGGATAAGCCTTTTGAACGTTCATTCAAAATAAAAAAAAAACAAACAGTACACGCGGCTATCACCACGTTCTGATATATTTTTTGTTTTAAACACAAAATGGCTTTTAACCGGTCTTTTTTAGGTCAAAGTATGCAACAGGAGACGACTTCGTTACACTGCTGATATTGAATTTCCTTTACAGCGTTTTAAATTGTAAATTTTCTGACCCCGGCGGTCCCGGGGATTCCGAACATGTACAAGTCGGTAGGAAAAATCGCACTAGCGATGGTGATTCAAAAATAAGTATTCATAATTAAGTACAGAAAACTTAACGACCCGGGCAGGCGGAGGGTGAATTTTTTAGTTCCGCTACGCATAACAGTTTAAAGCGCAAAAAGCGCATTTACTCGGGCCCGACCGGAGAACCACAAGCGTAACAGAGCTGCCACAATCCGCCGCGATCCGTGAAAACAAAGAGGGAAAAAACGTTGGACTGGAAATAAAATTGAATTTACCTTCATCTTGAGCGATATTGAGTGGCGACTATCCGCTAGCCGGCCAAAGACTGGCTTCACCGTTAGCCTGTCCCGTTGGGCGACCCCTACCACCAGATATATCCCATCCCCCCCTAACTACTACAGCTTCATCGCCGTTCTCACCCCACCGTTTCGACTTTCCGCCAGCGTCAGTACCATTTCGAGAAAACCGAGGTTCGCGGTATGATCCGATACGCTGGAGCTGACCAACAATCCGGTCCGAAATCGTACCGATTGCGTGGTATACCTGTTGGTGCCAGGAAACAGTTCACTAAACCTGATACATACAAGAGCAAAGCTACGTAATAAAATTGTAAAATAAACTTCATATTCAACCCGCTATTCAAACTTGTCGACAACATCCACCCGATAATCCAAAAAAAAGGCCTCAGCAATGACATTCCGAAACGCCAAAACAACGAGAACTACCGTCCCCATACAAGTGGACTGAGGTTTTGCCAGGAAGCGAGTGTTGACCCCAAAGTGGAGTCGACAAAGGGACAAAGGGATACCAAACCCCGATCGCCTTTATAAGGACACGCACAATCTTGAATGTGTAACACGTAGGGTTGTCCCTCCTTATTAACACTCGATTAACAGCAGGACGGTGCGAACGTAATTATTTTTCTACTCGGCAAGGCGGGGAGCAAACTATTCTGGGAAACAGCTTCGGACACTGAATTTGAGAGATTCTTTCGAGTAATTCTTTCTCAAAAGGGCGAGAAAACGAACAGAACAAGAGGCTACTAGCGAAAATTACCCTACTGGAAGATTACTGAAAATAATTAACAAAATAAAAGGCCGAGGGCTGTGTTAAAATGAACACTACAATACAACTAAAACTGAACTACTGAAATGTTAGTAACAAGGTATTCCGCAAACGAAAACCGGGCGGTGTTTTTTTATTTTTAAACCGCCCAACGATTTTAGAATACAGACCGTTGCGCTCACGGTAGGTTTAAGATCGGGGGTTCAGATAGAAGAGGAATTATATCGGGATCGTTTAAACTGGAAATATGAATGAAGTTATACCAAATGAATCGCGCGCGATCGATATGAATCTAAATTTATAATCGCGTTTTGATATCCCGACTGAATTAAAATTATCCGCGGACCATATTAGAATTTGATGCCGGGCCAGATAATGAAAAATTATCTCCGACATAGTTAGTAATCGTGTATTAGCTGCAGTGTGTAGGTGTGTCGCGTGAAAGTAACGGGAAACAGCTCTGAGTTTAAATTTATTTTCTCATAATGTATCTGTTAAATGGCTGAATTGACTTGTTCTCTCTGATAATTATAACTTCTAATACAGTAGAAAAACAATAGATTGTTAATACGATTTCATTAATTAAGAAGTTACATTTTATTTTTTCTCGCGGAAAATTTCGCTCATTATTACTGTTGTAGAAACAAATTGTTACATATTTATTGGGTCGATAGTTGACCACGTGTGATATGAACACTATATAATAGCGCCTAGCGTAATACGTTCGAATTTCTTCCCAAGATATTTTTACTTAATTTTTAAAGTTGAAACTCCGAGTTGTGGAGGACTCGACTGATTATTTGTGCCCATAATTATGAAAGTGGTCTAAGTCATATATTTCTGGTTTCGAGATATTTAATGAATTGCTTTCGAATAAATTAACAAATATTTTTATATTATGCAACATTTTAATTTAGAATTTTATTAGTCTAATGATTAATGGAAGTTTACTATGAATATGAAATTCTGTGTGAATTTCATATGAAAATGTTGTATTTAAAGTTTGAATTGACTTAGACCACTTTCATAATTATGGGCACATTTATTGATTCACCGAATCGGTAAATTTTTATACGCGATAGGAATCCCCCAGGTGTACAGTTGATATACTCGAATGGAAAAACCTTCGAAGCCCAGTTCCTTTTTATTTTTTCGGCCTCTCCTAAAGGAATCAATTTTTTAATTCCTTATACAAATTAATCGACGCGTTGGTATTATTTATCTTATTCGGGAGAGGAATCTTAGAAATGGTGAATTCTCTGGTTGATCTCTACCAGTTGAGGCCTCCCGGTTGAACGTCCTCTCGCGCTAATCTCAGCCATCTCGTTTCCTGTTGCCCGTCTTTTCCTGTTCTGGCGTAGCGGGCATTATCCCCGGTAATTAATTGGCTAGGACTCCGACTGGAGGTAATCAACCTAACCCGCTTCGGGATTCCTCCCGGCCGTTCTCACGGACTCCGATAATAAGAGGAATATGAATATAGAAGACAAAAAAGGGGCATGCCGATGGCCGTTTCTCACGGGTCCCCGGGGCCCTAAATTTTCCGGGTAGGTCAACACTACTGTACTGAAAACACTACTGTGTATTGGCTCAACCGGCTATTGACGTTCCATCGCTAATAGCTTGTGTGCAATCAATGATAATAAATTGGCCAATAATCAACTGGCGAACTGCCATAGTAAAATATGCGGGTTTCACCTCAATCCACCTCAACCGAGTAAGGATTGCGAAAGAAATAGAATTGATTAAATTCAATATTCGAAAATCAATAGGCTCGTTGGAAGTAGTTTTATCTCTCATCTTAATTGCCAGCAGGAGACCCGACGGTCGATGGGGGGGGAGAGGGGTTCTCCGGGTCTGTTCTCGACATGAAACAGTTTACGAGTTGTCTGTTTTGTTTGTTGTTCGTTGTCAATATTGTTTGGTCTAGTTGGAGGGAAAGGGGATTAAGTATTTACAGCGCTGAGGGGAGATAGGCCGCAGGACGGCGTACACGTGGTTGTCTAGAACTTGAGGTAAAAAAAAAATAATTTTTTTTCATACCGTAGGTTTGTGTTGCCTCTGTCTCCTCTCGCTGGTTTGGTCTTTTGCTATGTTTGTAGTGTTTCTGTCTCCTCTCGCTGGTTTGGTCTTTTTCTTTTTCGGCCGCTCGCCATCTTCAGTAGTTAGTCAGTTTCGGCACTTTGGATGTCTTTCAGGCATCCTCACTGCACTGTCACTGTCACTTGTACTGCAAGTGCTACAGCAGCCGAAACCGGTCTAGCGAAACCAAATCAGAGACCAATCCAGCGAGAGGAGGCAGAAACACCACAAACCTACCGTATTCCAACCCCTCGCAGACCACAAAACAGGAATTTTTTTTCATTTTTAAAAAAATTTCAACTAAAATGACCAAAATCGAAGAAAATCCATAACGAGTCATCGCTCAACACAGCTCACCGGGACACTGATAGAAACAGACAGGAGGTCCCCCATTTCTCGGGGAATACTAATGACGATGGCGAGAAGCCGAAACCGGTTTTTCGCCGCAGGAGCCGGGAGACAGACGGATCCATTCCAAGACTGGTTCCAAACCATCACGGAGCCCGAAATAGTAACGAAATTAATTCCCCTTTCTACTGTCAAAATGTTTATAACATACATACTGCACATTATTGAGTCTAATTCGTGATTAGATTAAACCCGAATGCCTCTGCCCGAAGCGTATTCCCAATGTTTAGGTCTGGACCTTGGCTTCAACAAAGTTCAAGTGGCACAACGAGGGTAGAAAGGTCAATTTAATTGAACAGAAAAACCACTATCGCCGAGGGTCATTTTTCAGTGACAAACAAAGATTTTTTACACTTAGCAAAACGTTATAGTAAAACCATTCGAGTGCTATTTCGATTCGTCGTGTCGATAATATTGCCGCATTCTTGACGTTTCCATCGGCCCATACCTTTTACCAGGTCACCTTCCCAGGTTCTTTTAGTACATTTCTGGTTGCTGTAAAACTGTACTTAATTCATGCTCTAAATCAAGGAATTTAACAGAAAGTAGTTGCGGTTAAATTTTAGGAACTGCGCCTGCGGGTATTGCCAATCAAATCAAAATAAATCTTAAGCAATCCTCAGGATAGCGGGTAAAATCGAACCCTGGACACGGGGGTTGAAATTCGTTGATAATTAAAATAGATTGTGTTGTAATTCGACACAATCTGGTGAATTTACTCATTTTTTTGTTCGACTCAGTTTGGCCACAATCCAGCCTACGTCGCTAATATCGCAATTAGTAACTGAATTAATGCCATTGCAAAATAATGACAAGGAAAGTCAAAGCTATTATTATTTCGCTCGTGATTGAATAAATACAGGTAGTGTATTACATGCCTAGGTATAATGGGAAATGGGCCATTTCGTTAGAATTTTTCCTTCGGGTATTCAGGACAAAGTGCGTCGGGTCGCAGACTGACCTTTACGCCCACCCAGGGAGCTTTATTTAATGAATCTACGCATATATCAGATAATGCCGACGGACCTAGAATTAATTTTTATTTTGAAAGTTTCTTTTCACGACGGAATCTGTCCCGTTGTGAAGAGAAACACTGGAGAATCCGAGTTACCGTTGTTTTAATTTGAACTGTCGGAGGCCGCTCATTCTCTTTTGCCCCCCTCAAGAAATTAAGGTGTAAAAAGTGTTTTCACCGTTCTCCGAATAACTCCGAACGGGCTACCTGTTAACAAGACGAGATAAGAACTTTTTCCCAGATAACATTTCAATTCCCTAATTGGGAAAATTTTGCTCTTGAAAACATTAGGGCGACACGTTCGGGGGTGTTGAAAATTTCTCATTACTACGGGACAGAATGAATTAAGCTACTCTCGCACGGTGTACGCTCGAATATCCCCAAGCTAAGACCTTAATTGGGCGATTGATTCTGTGCAAGTGCGTGGGAATATTGTACGAAATATGCTGTACAATTTATAGGAATAAAGATGTCTTCAGCACACGTTTCAAACATGCACGCTTGAAACGTCGACAGCTTGAAACATACCGGTTTGCGAAACCCAGACCCGGGATAAGAAAATTGGAAGAAAATCCCTGTCTATAAATTCGAGGAAAGGTCTAATTGGTGAACAGAGTTGTCAGTGCCGTCTTGATAAGAGTTACAGGGAAGTGCAAACGAATATAAACAAGGGAGCAGAACAGTTGACCAAAACAGGACGAAATACCGAAGGGCGGGTTTCCATTTGTGACTTTGAACGAAACATTTTTTATGCCACTCATTTCAACGAGCGGTCATGTTGAAATTCCGGGCCGGATTCTCAATCACCGTAGCGGTCGCTTGCCTAATTGAATTATTAATGGTTATTATGGAATTTTTTAACCGTCTTTTTTATATTCAAATTGTCTACATAGGGTTCGATTTCGTCCATCGTTCACTTCCTTTCTCCGCGGATGAATGTACATCTAAATATCCGCGCGTATAAATTTTCAAATTTCCGACGAAGTGGAAACAGGAACTAGTAAATTTATTGCATTGTCCATTTCATCATCGCTATCGAATCCTACTAGATGTAGTAATTTTATATTATCAAATCACAATGATGTGGGTTGGGGTAGTTTTCTATAGTACCTGTAGTATTCTCATTGACATGGTCGTTCGTTTACTTGTATACGTCTCAACTGTTGTCTATTGTTTCTTGTCCCTTCGGTAACTTATATGCATATATTTATATTGCTGTCAATATTATTAATATTTATAAATCGAATAGACACGAATAAAGAATCCAATTAAGGGTCCAGCTGTAGATCAAGAATACGCCGTCTCCTAAACGGTCGCTCGGATATTCAAATGCCTATCGAATACGTGAACATTTACAGAACGAAGGTCTCAATTAGACAATCGGAGGGGCCGATGCGGTCGACATACGGGCGGGATACTGAGGAGAGCCACCGGCCGAATACTGATGAGAACCACTGTCGGCATTCAGAGCGCTCGAATCTAGGAATGCTGTCCAGGGGACCCCGCGGACCTTGGGAACTTTGTCCCCATTGTTTCCGATCGCCGGGACAATTTTCACTGTGCAAGCGGATTGGCACACTTTCGGTGGGGAGGTCCCCCGCAAAACAGCTTCGGGGTCAGGATCACAGGGCGCCCGCAGCCCCATTAAACCGATGGGGGACGAAGGATACGGGGACATTGTATTCTATACATTGATAATTTATGAATGTTCACAGCTGTTGGCTACAGCCGAACCACAACATCCCCTCGGTATATGTACGGTAACTTAACGCGGTTCCGAATTCCCGATCTTGAATTTCTATCCTTCTTCCATCGCTCAGTGCATTCGTCCGGGTCAATTACGACTGAATGTTAGGATCAAGAATATTTCCATTCTTGAAACCATTTAGCTCTATATTTAGGATATTATTCGAGTGTATGACGTCAGTCAAGACTGAATTCGGTTTGAGTATCGAGCTATAAATACCGTAAATAAATCAATAATCGTTCTTTAAAAACTGATTTAGATTTGTAGTATTATTTTAGAATTCGTTGAACCTGATCGCAACCCCGACGAACTACCGCACACGAGTTTCGACTTTGAGCTAAACACGAGGACAAATTAGGGCATATTATTATAGTCGTTTTTCGTCTAAGAACTATTCAGCACGAAGAGTAAACTATCATGGAAAAAAGTGGCAGCAGAAGACGACTCGAACAATGGAACGGTGAATTAATGCTAGAAAGAAGCACATCTCTTCTCCCACTACTGTGAATGGGTAACGGATCGTTCAGACAGGAGCCTTCAGATTACGACAGAACAGTAATAATTACTAGTCTTATAATGTCTACAACTACAGGTGTAAGCTTCAATCTACGAAGATATAACGGGATACAATTTTCAACACTACTCAGATGTATTACTTCCACTTGGCTAGACAGATTTCGGGTTCTCACCGTCCACGGTAACACAACGTTCGTAGTATAGTTAGAATATGGTATCGTACTTTTAGATTTAAATGTATCTTCATATTTTAAAAATTGCAGGAACCCGGAAAACCGGCCTAACTTACTACCGACATTTTCGTTTCTTAATGTAAGCAATTTTGATGGACACAAGCGAAGATTACGCCAACCAGGTGTAACCGGCGCGTTTTGTGATCGGTTGCTCTTCACTTTTTTTTTAAAACCGGTTTTAGAGCGTTTTCATTTTTCAATTCGGAACCCGGCCGTCAAAACGGGAACCGTAAAACCGACAGCAGTTCGGGTTTCGTCAAGGGTTTTAGACGGTTTGAGAAGCTGTTAAGGGGAAGATGGGAGCGCACTGAAGCTACTGTTGCGTGGAGCGGAGAGGGCGATGGCCCACCCGCTCCAGCTCCTTTCAACAGTTCATCAAAGAAAATTATGCCCCTGCGTTTTCTGTACAAAAGAACCATTTTTTTAACAATATTTGTCTTTTGATAGGGCACAATGAATTTTTAACAGAACAATTTGAAATGTATTAATTTGATTTCATCAATGGGATTATTTTTATTTCAGCCTTTCGTCCTATTAGTAAGGTTATTTAAACGTCCTGTAAGTCAATTATTTAGAACAATATGAACAAATGTATTGTAAACCTATATTAGATATTTATTAGTGTTACTTAAGAAGTGACATTGTGACATTTGTCTGACATCGGTTAGTAAATAATAGCAACAATGATACTATGTTTAATACAACTAATTTTAAGCAGGAAACCCTAAGAAAATGGTTCACAGACGCAGGAAAAATTAACAATCGTAACCGTACGGATCACACGGAGGGGTGTGATACAACCTCCGTTTCTTTCTCACCGCTCGTGTATAATAGACACGAGCATTATGCCTCAGGTATAATTATATTTACAGTTTCTGATTCTATACGCGCAGTTAGACGCTATAAAGTCCAAACTCAACCGGGTATTTTGTTTTGTTTTTCATCATTCCAGTAAAATCATTAAAAATTGTTCTAATTACACGTTTCTATATACGTATCTATAAAACGGTTCTACACACGTTCTATATACTCTCTGTATATATAAAACTATCTAAGGCGTTGTAAGGCCTGTCTTGTAAGGATATACGAGTGTCAGGGTCTGTATGTCGGACGGTCAGATGTACGTCAGATCCCTTTAAATAAATAACCATAGAAAATTTGATTTTCATGAAAAATAGTATACGTTGTTGTCACAAACGAGGATGTCTGACACTCAATAAAGTCCTTCGAAAGAAAGGACATAGTTTATTTAAAACATTCCCATATTTTCAATGCGCAGAGGCGGAGAGCTGAATCCTGCAAACAGTTCTGGCCGTCATGATAAGCTCATATTTTGTTTTTTCCCTCGTCAAGCCGAAAGGCTCTATTCGGGCTATGAGCAAATACGGAAGCGCCGGCGGTCCGGAACAATGCCGCGAAAGGCCAAGGACAGATAAGAGCAAATACCCGAGAGCGTTTCCACTTAGCCCATTCCCACGTGACCTAGATGGGAGAATAGTATTTGAAAACTATAGCGAGATTTCCCTCGAAATAAGCGTGCACATTATAAGGCCGAACTAGGAATTAATTTTAGGGCTCCAAAAATTTTGTCGGAGTACTTTATCACAGCGATCGTCGCCAGCATTTAGCTAGTGATACAAAATAAAGACCGTGACAATGTCTAAAGAGACTAACTCTCCTTCGTTATTCTCTACTCGTCAATAGTGCTAATCAAACATCAATGTCGCATATTGTATTTTACAGGTGTGGTAATAAAGCAGTTATGAAAAAAATTCGACCGCCTCTGACATATCAAGTCGCTGAGGTATTATATATAGTACCGGGTACTTTATATTGGTTCAGTGTAGTGACAGGAAGTTTCATCCGCAGCCGACATGCCTAAGCACCTTAATATATTACAGATGAACGCCTCTAACCGGAAGCAGAAACCGGTTTAGGCTAAGACCAGAAGAGCGAGAGGAGATCGCAGTCATGATAACAGAACGTAAATTGAAGACAGTTCACAGTCGATTAGACTTTTTTCGAAGGATACCCTCATTTCAGTTCGAAATTCACTATGTCCTGAATAAAGTCAGGAAAGTTCTAAATCTTACAGCTCACAATCTATGGACTATAAAGCGTGGCAAAATTTTTTTATTATAATAAGGAATAAATAAGGATACGTGTCGTTTATATATTAGTAGTAACTACAACTTATACGACACAGCATTTTAATGATTGACTATAGAGTTATGCTAGGTACCGGTTTAGAACGACTTTCTAGAATGATTCACAGCGTGAATATAACGAATGGATTTTATTACGTTTGTAAAAATGGATAAAAAGAAGTTATTATCCAGTACTACGACTTCGATATCGGAGCCACCAGACGTACTTTGAGGTAACTGATAAGGCGCCACAGCCGCAATACAAGATGCGATATTGGAACCCGCAATATTTTTTTTCGATAAGCACTTTTTTTTACTGATAAGGAAGTATAAGCCCGATAAGTGCTAAGGCGAACTAAGGACTGGATTAAGTGTGGGGCGAAGATTTCTACCGTTTTGTAACCTTTACGTAACCTTTAAACACATAAGACCGAAGGTGAATTTCTGAATGAAAATGTACTCACGGGCCTGGATCGTCGTTGTCGGATGTGGTCTGCTGAGTGGTTCGGTATTCGGGCGCTTCTTGACGCGGTGGTAGAGGCGGCGGCAGGCGGATTCCTCCGGAGGCGGCAGAGGGTCGGTGGGTCGTTGAGCCTGAAATGGGTGAGCCGCCTCATAGAGGCCCTCAGCCAGGGCTGGCCCTCGGAGGCGGGGTCGTCTCGGCCGGCGGCCGCCTCTACCGTGGCCACGCTGGCAGTGGCGGATGACCGCAGCTGGTCGGTGGCCGGCACCGGCGGCCGGCTCTCCGCCGTGGCGGTTCCACTCTTACTACCGGTCGTCATAGCACTGAGGCTCCTCGAGCGTCGGCCCGTAGCCGCCCCCACCACCCCCGCTCCACGCTCCCCTCTCCGACCCGCCCCCGCATAGCTGCAGCTGCGCCGGTGCGAGCCTGTTACTCTCCTGCAACAAAATATCTTACTATAGAACATATAGAATACAACATGCCTATGATTATCATATGTTACTTAAACCGAAAACCGACTCCAAAATTGCTTTTGAGTAATTGTTTTGATAAGTTCTTCCGCATCGAAGAACCAGTAACATTACCTTAACAAGTTCGTAATACCAGCCATGTGGTCTGCGAGGGTTTTGAACAAAAAGTTAAAAAACAAAAACTGACATAAGCCGCTTAACGAACATCTCTCCTCTCATTCCTTCTAAAAACAATACATGAGATAAAATATATATATATATATATACATACACATACACACACACACAAAGACAGAGAAAACACAACAACACACACACACAACAGATGCAGACAGGAGTCCCCACAAATCAGAGTGACTCACCAACGTACTATACTAGGCACAGCTGCGGATGGCGAGCAGCTCAAACCGGTCTAGTCCTAATCAGCGAGAGGAGAAGATCGAGAAAGGTGATACAAATCACACTTATTTTTATAGTTAAAAGAAATGACTTGAAACTACAATGGAGAGAGATTTAATTAATTGTAAGTACCCTATTTCCAATTATTCAGTTTTCAAATTATGAAAGCGAGACTATAAAAAAATCGGACGCACGTATCCTGGGTATCGGTCTCAAGGGACACCTCTATAAGGGAAGAGGAAAGGGATTGAAGCCATAATGTCGCACACCTGGCTCCCTGTGTTCTATGGCCGAGAAAAGAAAAGCGTGATTTATAAAGGGAAGGGGTTTAAATAATAAAGGGGGGATTATTAAGAACGTCCAGGCGGGCTACGGACGCGTGACCGGGCATACGGACGAACCGGATGACCAAGCTCTGAACCACACAAGATAGCTAGTTCCCGTTACCCGTTATTTGTCAAACCGAAGCAGGAGAATTATTATTTAAAATCTGATTAAAATGCCGCCTGGCAGCAGAAGCCCACATTTAACATTGAAAAATTGACAAGAAAAATTCAGAAATATCGTTTCAGTTCTGCAGATTTAAGAGACCGAGGTTAACAGCACCTCCGATCAAAGAAACGGATCAATTGAAAAGTTCGGCTCCAAACGCATTAAACCATATTCTTAAGGTCGTTGCGTGAAGTCAAGAGATATGCAAATGGCCAAGTAGGGAGCGCGTACAGAACTGGAGGTATATTTACTGGATATTTCGTGAGGGTCCGAGGGGTCGCGTGATAGAGCAGTCGCCGCTGCCCTTACGCGGAGGTGAAGCCCCGATGCCTTAAAATAATGATTTCGGCGGCCGAGAATATTTAAAACAAAAAAGGAAAGAAAAAAAAGGATCTCAAAACCACTTATACAATACCCCGGCCGGGAACAAAAGCCCAGGTTCATCGGCCCGTGAAACCCTAGCGGTGTCCTTACATAGATATCTGGTGTCCGGAAGCCCAGATGACACACATTTCCGCCATTGATCATATAGCGACTCCGAAAAAAAACCCCTCATGAGCTATGAAATTGGAGATATACATAACCCGAATCAATTGAATAGTGTCTATCCTATTGCTTTCAAACTGACGAAAGCCACCGCACTTTCATTAATTTTCTAATAATATTCCAGTGAAATCCTTTAAACCTTGGTATGTCTCGAACGGCATAATCATTTCTGTTCCGAAAAAACATAGTTCGATGTTAAATAAATGTGTATTTATGCAGCATTCGTTAGATTGGCGACTTTCAGGGCTGGACATCAAACGAACGCGGCGACTTGTTGCGCAACAATTAACTGAAATCGAGCGGCTGGAATTTCTGTTTATCAATCGTGCCGCCCGCGTTTCGCGGAACTGCCGGCAAGGTAATTGGCGTTAAGTGGCTTCAAGAAGCGGCCCACCTCGGACGAGCGATATTACGCAGTGACAGGCCGGCAAATGACCAATGATTGTATCATTCACCTCCCCCATTCGGCTAAAAATAAGCAGGTATTAAGCATTCGGTGCGCGGGGAAGCGACCAGCCCAGAAAGTTGTAAGAAACTTGAATAGAGTAAATTCATCTTACGATAAGAGTTATTTGTGGAATAGGAAATCGAGCCATTAAATTCTCGTCTGATTGCCATCGTAATTAGAATCGATTTCCCTCCCCCTGAAAGTGGGGAAATAGTCTGTATTGATTGTATGAACAGGAATTTCAATTACATACAAATTACTGTTATATACATGTACAATTATTGAGTGTACTGTCAGTACCGTAAATGCTACTGATCTGATACAACAGTCGTAGTTTGGTACACAGCTTACTATTTTACCATTGTCGAAGATATTGTCGAATACAAATAAACAATTATAATCGTCTTCAATTGTAAATTTGAATATCTGGCCTCTTGGGTTTTCTCAATGAATTAACCAGTTCTGTGACAGTGCTGACGGGATGCTTAATCGAAAATCAGTATGTTATGTTGTTTCTGCGTTAGTTACTTTTTTTCTTAACAGCGGCCCCAATCGAGTAGGAACATATAACTTAGGCTCGCCCATTGTAGCGCGGCGTTCCCATATGCAATTAGGTCCGAGGACGTCGAACGGGCTACTTCGACAGTCCTTCCAATTAGTGACACTGAGCGTGCTACGTCACCGTGTCAAGGTGTCACTGCTGCACAATCGGCCCTCGTCAAGTTTAATAACATTTAAATACAATTTTCACGTACCATTATACGGTGAAATTAAGCGAACCGGGGAATTTCGCTTCTTCGTACGGAACTGGCACGGGGTTGGAAACGTCCTTAGATTGTTCAGTTGAAAATACATCGCAACTTCTCACTCGATACAAGGGTGAGTTCATGAAGTGTATGGCGTAACATCGGACAACCGTCCTCCTGACAAACTTTATATTTATTACGGTACACATTACAGACAACCGACATGCGATTGAAGGTGGCGAGCAGCCGAAAACTGCCTATCAAACGACCAAACTAGGGTAGACATAAGTTCGAGAAAACAAAAGATAAGACCACTAACCGGGTAATACAATTTTATTATTATGAGGTTTTGAATGAGGAATATAATGACTCGTCCTAATTTCAGTCCCCTCTATGATTATTTGATCCTAAGCCAGACCGGTTTAGATCACTATCGTCATACGATTCTGTTTTTGTTTTTAAGAACAAAAATGTTAGTCAATCCTACACGAAATGGACTAGGCGGCAATAGAAGCGACGAATTCAAATATGTCCTGTTATGTCAGAGGCTCTCGGGCCGGCTCTAATATAAACGCTGACCGCCAGACCCAATAAATGTCGAGGGCGGCCCTGAGAATTGGCCTAAATATAACTTCTTTAATTTGTTTTTGTTTTGAAACTGCATAATTTTCGCCTCTGGACCGGTTTCAATAAATGAAATGGATGAGTGGCTCGGGTTGGGCCTTGTCATAGGCGTCCGACTAGTTTTCATAATTTGTTTACTCACGACTCAGTAACATTTTTTGCAATTTCAAGAAGAGAATAGAATCTGTTTAAACTTGTTCTGTAATCTGTTGACCCGAACGTCGAAATTAAGATCTGCCAATAGAAAAGACACGTATACAGATTTTCTCATCAGAACACGACATCTGAGTATGGTTTCAAAAAATGGGTATGAAATTCATAGGGAATGTGTTTATTCCGAATATCTCGAAATATGTGAGTTATTCTGATGATATATGTTTTAAAATAATAACTGTATGCTAAGTCTCTCCCTTGTTTACCTCTAAGATAGACCTGTTTCAGCTTCATGCCGTCGTTAGTAGTATTCGGCTTGTAAAATAGCGAAGTACATGCAACGGCGCGTGTCAACATTGTTACTAAGCTATTACTCAGCAATCGCTACTCCGTGCAATTTAGTAAATAACCGGTGGTGAATACACATTCGGCCCCTGGAATACGTTTGACAGAAATCCGCCAATCACTAGAGCAATAGAAATGCTTCCATTCATTTGGAGGTCAATAACAACCCTCGGTCGGGTATAGGAGGGATCGTTTTTTGAGGCCCGGGTCATTTTCGGAGCCTTGGAGGTGATTTTATTCCGTTATTTTGGAAAGTCAAGGTAATAAGCGCTACGGGCGGTATGGGTACCGAGAGTTTTCGGTATAGAGAATAATGACCTTCCATTCACGAAGAAACCTGTGTCAAGAATTACTCGACGTTAGTACGTTTTTTGCTGCCCATGAAGTAACAAAAATAGGCACACGCTCGATTTCATACGAACGGCCTCATATGGCCATAATCCAGTAATTACATTCCGTACAGTGATATATAACATCGTGACTGTTACTGGCCAGGATGCCTCAGTAATTCACTGAGCTTATACGCTTATACGATAACATAAATGAGTTTCGAAAACAAACTACAATACATGTCAATAGCTCTGAAACTCAGTACCAGAGACACGGCGAGGCTTATATTTTTTTCCGTGCACAATATCCACGGGAGACGGGTCACGACCGACTTCCATTTCTTCCGGGCAGTACCCCATTTTACGGACAATTTAGAAACAGTCGCCTAAAAACCGAACGTTTCTCGTTTCAACGGGCGTCAAGCCCGTGTAATTGCTAATGGGAGAAACCGAAACAAAACAATCCCGCTTGCGTGCAACGGGAGGGAGGGGCTCGCTCGTGCTTCCTCTGGGGCCGTCGTCCAATAAAGGCCGACTCGCGCTCTCGGTAATTAATAATTTATTTACAACGCCAAACGAATTCTGATATTCTGCCCGTCGCACAGATCGACGAAAGTGAGTTTATTAAATTTATTTCTCGTATCTTAACATTCGACGCGTTAATGTTCTTCGTTAATCTCTCAAATTCGATATTAGTCGGTTTAAAAATTGGGTATTATCATAGCGAATGTAAATTGCATATTTTACGTTCGAAGAGTAACAATTTTATTTCGCTCCTACGATTTTTTCTATCCTGCAATATAGAGATGTACAGGCGCCCGTCGACCGGCCATAAATCACAATGAATTACACGTTAATTTTAATATTATTTTTATTTCACCAATGTAAAAGTTTTAAATGTTAGTAATGTGACAATAAATTCTATGCCATGTTCGCAAATTTGAAATATTACGACTTTTCGGTTTAGTTTGATCCGCTAGAAACCGTGTTTCGTCGAGAAACCCTATCTTCCCGCGAGGGGGGACCTCTTAAGGAGGCCCAGAAGGACTCTGGAGGACTTTGAGGTTTATCATCTGTGTCGCTGATACAAAACCGAGGGTGGAAGTCGTCATTCCTTTTGTAGGGTAAATTTGACGCCGTCGAGTAGTTGCGTCGTTATTTAATTATCGTAAAGCTTCCGACGGTGGGGCAGAAAACGGGGAAAATTTCGCAAATTTCACTATTTTTACGAGACAGACCGTGAGAATATCGATCGGACCGATATCTTTCGGGTACAAGCCGAGTTTTCGGAACGTCCGCCCGACCTCCAAGGTTCCCTCTCACGAATACCAATTAACTCTTTTCCTTTTGCCGTTCCCCAGCGAAAGTGTTCACCGGGAGGCGCCGACAACGGCTGACAGAAAGGTACAAATAATAAACCGGAGCGCGAGTCTGAAGACGAGCATTGACTGTGAACACAATGGGCTCTGACTAATGGCCCCACCGACCCCGAGGCAAATTGAGCTCCGGATTGACCCCGATTTTTCGTAAGGGGATTTCATATTCGAGGTTTACATTTCCGACAGAGGAATATTTCTACTGGGCCCAATTACACCCATAATCTTATAAAAATAACATTCAATAAAGATATGCGCGCCCTGTCTATAAAATGCCGTCTTTGATCTGCCGATACCCTATAAAAGTAAATAAAGAACGAGAAATGCATTCCACGGCTAAAGAGAATGGTCGAAGAACTTACACTGTGAACGATTCCATGCTGGATACGACTGATGGCATATTGTGACTATAAAAATCGGGTATTTTTATCAGGTAAATTCCCTAATCCAGGAAAATCGAATTGAAACGACGATAATTGAAAACACGACCGATTGTAATTGGTGTGGTGAATAATCCCCCCTTCCTCCATTGTGACGCCTTAAGGTGATGCAATTACGGCAAAATCGATTGCGGACCTATTTTTAGAGTCATTTAAATTTTGAATTGATTATTTATCTTGTCGATTATGTATTAACTTGATTTCAAATGTAAGAAAAGAACGCATATCGGCTGTGCACTGTTGCGCTTCATAAATCCAGTAAAAAGAAATGTTATATTTCTTCGTCTAAATGTTTATATGTAGAATCGGTACTGCAGAAACCCTACGAAATGATAACATATTACATAGTGACATTATCCGTAATGTACATGAAAAATACGCTTTCACATTTTCGAGAAGCTTAACGTCAGCAATAGTCTGGACGCTGGGCATGAGAATACTGAAAGAGAATGGTCCCCAACAGCGAGGAAACCTGACCAGCCACCTGACAAGCCAGGCCACACATAGCCCGTTAGTTTCAATGGCATATCTGTACTCCATTTCCGACTGAAAGTTGTGCTTAACAAGTAACGATCGACGATTATATATATCGAGCGCAATCATACGTTGTTAATATTAATCGGTGTCGCTGTGAAGGATAGATGTAACCTTCGGAATATTTAGTGTTTCCTGTTGAGCCTAGATCGGCCGTGCCACACGAGGCTCATCTCGTTTAAGCCGGTCCCAGTTTGGTAACACAGCTTTGGACTTTGTTTATTGCCTTGGGACTTACTTTCAAGTACCGGGAAAACTGAATAGGGCCTCACAATGACGCACGGCAGTTAAACTATATTTCCAGAAACTCTTCTTAATTGACCTCTACTTTGTTGATAACATTTCCTCCCTACGCTCTAACTTTGAGCCCGTGATAGCGCTCGGACAATTGGCGTGTGTATTTTGTCCAGCGATCCACTCAGTTTCGCTGCTTTACATAATGTAAAATACGTTCGAAAATGTAAGACACAGTACCCACATACACAGAGATAATTAGGCACCCTATTTTCATAGCAGTAAAACTACGAAATGATATCTTGCTACATTGTTACCTTATTTACTAGCAGTCTACCAGAAAAAAGATGTCAAGCGAGTCGACTGAATTAACCACTGAATTATCCTAAGACAAATGTATACCCATATGAATATTTTGTTTGTGACGTCCTGTCTCAGATGTGTTTGTCGGATATCGTAATATATATTCCGCCCCTATTAACGGCCGTTCGATTTTCTCATAAAACTCACAGACGAAATTAGAGGCCTACCTCCCCCTCGCAACAGCACGTAGCACACCCGGGGCGGTCGTCGAAGGGTTGAACGAACCCGTGCGTTCAACCGCACGAAATCCGCCTATCGATCGGCAACGTACGCCCCGACGAAAAACTCGCCTCTCGGTTGTATCTTGTATTAAAGAGGAAAACGAACGGCATAAAAGGGGAAGTTTTATAATGAGCAACAAACCCAAACCGGAACGGGGTTCAAGGACCGCGCCGAGGGTTCCTCGCCCGGGGATTGGAGAACTAGGGCAGCCCAAGATGTTTGGAATTATTTCAGTATTTGGACAGCAAACGATGTTGAATATAGAACAATTGCACACCGATATATGAAAATACAAGAAGAAGGCGTTAACGGTATAAATCACTGAAGGGTCCTGCCCGTTGTAAGATAGAAAGTCCGTCGGAAGATACGGGGAAAACCCAGCGGAGGCGGCCGTCCTACGTTGGGACCACTTTTGAGTGCGACCCGATACTCTAAGAACGATTGTCCTTTCCTTTTGTCCCGCGTTTGAAGGATTTCACGGTCTGTCTTGTCGAGATTTTTTCAAAAATACTGCATAACATCGAGGCCCACAAGGAGCTCTATTATGGCGATACGCAGCTTATTTCTACGGGGAGTTACGAGCGGGATCATGACTTGAAACAAACGTTGACGCCCAAATTCAAATTTTTTTCTTCTCTAACAAATAAAATTGTACATAAATGCTTACGAGTTTTATTTAATTAACGTTTAGCCCTTTTAGTGCCGGAGGCCGATATATCGGCTCTTGCTGCACTGGCGAGAAGTGCCAGAGCCGATATATCGGACCGCGCCTTGTAGCACTTTACTATTCGCATTGCGGGAGAACTCAAAATAAATTTATAATACGTTATAAATGATCTAATGTCATTACGAGAGAATTAAAAAAATTATATCACAAATATATTTACGACAACATAATTTTCGGAACAGATAATCCGCCCGGCGCTTACCATGTACCTTCGAGTTATCTTTTATTTTTGTTATGTAATATTGTTTATCTTGTTACCAAAAGACATTGGAAATGCAAAGTATATACTTCGTAATAATTGGTCCACATAAAATTATGATGAAAAGATGACTTTTTGTGTGTGCAAATACGTTTTGTAAGAGAAAACTCAACTTTTACTTTTTTTATAAACATTTATACCTTTGTTATTTATGTAATTTTAAATGAGTAGAGAAAAACTAGTGTCATTTTTTGTTCTCTATTTCATCCTTAGTATACTGCTTTTTGAATAATGTAAATATTGTTTCTCGTTTGGTTTTTATGAGCATTTTCCCAAACCCTAGTAAAACTTAAATTCGGCCGGTTATTCTCGCATAGGCACCTCTTTTTCGCCCGGCACTAAAAGGGTTAAATTTATGTTCCGGCATGTGTGAAACATAGGTTCAGAGATGAAATGAGACGAAAGAAAGAGATAATGCCATTTACGTACCTCCGTCTAGGCGGTGAGGATTCCAGGGGCGGAGCGCAGGGTATCTGAGGACAGAGGGCCGGTATACCGTCGGAAGGGGGCGGGGGCGGGGGCGGTGGCGGCTCCTGGGAATTGCAGCTGTGGTATTGGGACGAGGCGGTAGAGAGGCGGTCGTCTTCGGTGAGGGAGAGGTAGGGCCAGGCGGGGGCCGATGGCTGGGGCAGGGGCTCGGGCGAGGGCAGCAGCTGGCCGAGTATGGCGTCGAGGTAGTTGGCGTCGTCGCCCAAGCTCTCCAGCCTGTGCGGCTGGGCGGGGGGCGGCGGCCGTCCCGGCGACCGGCTCCACCAGTCCTCCTCCAGCCCGACCAGCAGCCGCCTCCGCCCGCCCGCGCCCCGACCGCACTCGATCGACTCGTCCAACAGATCCAGAGCCGACTGGACTTGGGCGTGGAATTCCTCCTCGTCGGTCGCCTCCCGCGTGCTCCCTCCCTCCAAGTCTATTAGGTCTACCTCCTGAGCCATTACGATTTACTCTGCAACAGACATACTGCGTTGAAGTAAACGCTACAATAATTGATATAGCATTAAGTAAGGCCGCTCCGACAGCTTATTAGCGTGGAGGAATTATATTGTATTAGAATCATCGATTACCTCGTCTAAATCTCCTGAAAATCTCTTTAAATCAGTTTTACGCAAACGATGAGTGTATTAGAAAGGACAAAACTCTGGTTTATGTTACAGAAATAAGAGGACATGGGAGAGAACCAAAGGGAAAAGCAGTCTCGGGGTGAAAAAATCGCACTTCCAGGAACCGAAGTCCGGTACCCGGGTACCTACGTGACCGATAGCACGGCACTTCTGACGTATTTGTTATTAAACCGTTGCAGTAACTTCTCTTTCATCACCCGTTTCCAATCATTCCAACGTGTGGTGTCAAACAGGGAAACCGATCGTTCATGGAATTCTGCCGCAATAAGAGTTATCTTCATTTGTTTCTGTGTAATATATATATAAAAAGGTTCTAACGTAGAGATGATTGACGAAATTGGAAATTAGAAAATCCAGTCTTTTCTCACCCCCTCCCTGAGATTTTCCCCATTTCCCTTTTTTCCGCCGCTTCTTACAGGTTCGACTCCAAAACCGCAACTCGTGGTTATTACTTCTGGCTTAATGCAAAACACACTTTGGAGATGTTTCGTTACCGCAATCGTTTAAGCGAATTTCCTTAATGCCCAATTCCCGGACCGCCGCATCGTCGGAGTTACTTTCCTGCAGAATTGCTCTGGCAAAATAAATTGAACGAGTTGGAATCGAACTGAAATTGGTGGGTCGTTTAATGCAACAGAGAATGTTTAGAATCCACCCATGTGATAGGATTGTTCAATCGGGGATCTCCTGAACTATCCATTGAAAATTTGTTTCGATCTTTTTCGTATTTTTAGCCGGTCTGGTCTTTTGCTAGAAAAGGGCCCTAAAAGGAATTCGAACGCCTACGAACGTTTCCATATTTCACAACTGGCGACTGTGGAGCAATTAACAAAAGGTGCAATAACCACTATTGGCAATGTTTGCCGTAATTCGGCCGCATAACGGGGGGATCCAGGCGGTGTTTTGCAATATGATAATATCTAGAACTTAAAACATAAGGGTGACGCAAGCTGTTGTGCCCGTGTCATTTTCACAGGCAATTCTTTTGTTGCCGCCGCCTCCTCCCGCTATAAAATTCAGTTAGGTTTTATAGTTATCCATCCGTGTTGAGATTTATACGTGCGTCGAAAGCGCACTGTAAAGTTCACCTCCATATGCAACTCAAGACGAGTTTTGAACGGGGATCAAGCCCTGCTGACCGAGGTTCTTCCCACAGCTTATTTAGGGATAACTCAATTTCTGGTCGCGGAAACCTTGGCTCATTCAGTTTATTTATTATCTTGCAATTCCCCTATCTCCACATGATGTACTTTAACCCACTTACAGAAATACAGAACCCCGTCTCGGCTGGAATAATTCGCCCGCCGGAGAGCGTTGGCCTATGCAAATCCCTCGCGGGCATAACCGGGACAGATTTGCATATCCCTTTTTGTCGCCGTTTGAGTTTTATTACAGGCGGCTGAGAAATTATCCCCCGACAATAAATCAGTACCGAGTCGACTCGTTTCAATCCTATCGACCCCAAGATTAATAACGGTCTCTAACAATGGCTTCAACAGAATTTCAGAGCAAAGCGACCGGGGAACAAGGGCGACCGATTTCGTGAAATCGAGGACTGGGTCATGACCCCTTCCTCTTTATATCCGTGGAATGAAATTATAACAGACTCGAGGTCGGGCTTTTTTCAGACGGAAATTCTATAGGTAACGACTGTGAAGGGGAGGGGACGTGAAAATCACAAACATTTTTCACCTGGTTTGGCGGTTCTAACCACTGAACTACTTCGGAGAAGATAGAAGCGATGGAAGTAACAGAAGTCGCCAGTGGTTAACTAGGGTTGGTGTCTTCCGAGGGTGGACCAAATTTTCTTTCGAATACGAATTCTAATTTATTAATGAGAAGATCTCAAGAGCTCAAGAATACTCATTAAAATTGATATACAAGTTTTCTCAAGAAATAGACCCGTTGAGAATAAGAGAAACGATTTTCACCCCATTAACGCAGCTTAACGGGAAGGTCGCTAACAGCAAATAGCCTAGATTAAAAAAAGGTATAAGCCTTAACCAAATCCATATTGATTAAACAGAATAATGACATTCCCAAACACCAATAACAACTGGAACACTATTTTAACCCATTTCCCGGTGTGGTAAGAAACTCAGCTCACTTCAGAAAGTTTATTCTTTGTGCAAAACAAACGTCCCGCAGCTAAATCCGGCGTTAAAAACAGCTGATTAAAAACGACGCCTATTAAGGGCTGGGGGGTTGTAGTAAATTGCGGTTTTTTTTTCCTGCCTATAAATAGGAACTGATGTTGGCCGACATGCTAATAAGCGAAAAACCTGTTTTCAAACTCATTTGAAAATGCGGATCCGATGCCAGCCAGTAAGTAAGGGCTTTGTTGCAACAGCCGAAGAGATAATACCTTGTCTTATACAACCGATATGTAAAACCGAGATAAACATCCTATTGGAATGACTGAATTCATAACATAAAATAGAAACTGATTCCAGTTCCCAACCGGACCGCCTTGATATTGAATAGGCTCCATTCAATTAACACTAATTACGATTCGTTGGACTGATTTTATTCGATAAAGAATGAGATTTTAGGATTACGACAAGGGCTGTCGTAGGGACCTTCCCTTTACTGGTTTGAACCGTAAGCGGGACAAAACAGAAAAGAAATAAATCAAGTTTATAAATGAAACAGATAATGACAGACATTATTGAACAGTCTCTTTGTGTTGAAAGTTGTACTTTCACCCGGATCCCCGATACTTCATGCTTCGATAACCGAGCATAAAAGGAGGAGAAACCTCAAGTCGGTAACACGAAAATATAGAAAAAACTAAAAGAAAAAAATAGTATACCAAATAAAATAATACACACTGGCTTAATTAATTCTGTTTGTGTTATATCTACGATATTATCTGTTCGAAGGGAGCATGCAATTTTTGAATAAGCTCACGACCCATTGTCAATAAATCGACAAAAATCTCCACCATGGGGACATATCGCTGGTGACTATGAAAGCCCCTGACGATGGCAAAATCCCTAAACGGATAGCGTAGGGACAGAGGATGTTTATCTATAATAAACTTGAGGAAACTTCTATTGCACATTTTATCCACGCGCGGATATTATTTACCATTATATAAGGCATTTATATAAAGCCGACTCGGAGACCGGACAATCAACGAAGTCCGTCACGGCTTCTCCTAGTTGACAGTCCACGGCCGTTTACAGTTCACGAAACAGTTAAGTGCATTTGAGCCATATTTTTGTCCGCTATAGGGCACTTATTTCGGATAGAAATGCGGATAGAACGGCTCGATTCAATTATATTTTTTTTATTGTCCGACTAATTTTCCGTCGCTATTACAGTTGTGAAACCGAGTTCCCGACAGGGATATTTTGCAAGATTTATGTAACTATGACTTTTCACACTTGTGTTTCACCAGTCGAGACGGTTCTCATGCTCGACGGTCCGAGAAGTGCTCCGTAAACGGTGCAGATATAATATTTAGGAACATAAGAAAAGAAGTATTTCTCCTAAATGCGAAAGTCCGTTTGTATCGTATTTCGAAACATCCCTTAAACTGTGGAGGATTCGATTTTCCCCCAGTTACGTATCATTGACAAAGAATTATCCGACACTCGGTGAAGTATTCCTCCCTACCGTAATAACAAATCTGTTACATTTCCAGTTCGAAGATGTTTTTACTGTGTTTCTAGCATTAAAACCGATTCGAAAGTGGCACTCTATAGAGAAAGATGCAGACCGGACTGTTCGTTAATGAATGATCTTGAATAGACCTTCTATTCTATTATAGTATCGGTTATACGCTTAACAAGGGTGAACAGCAACCCCCCTCCCACCTACCGGCGGATGGGTCGACTTCGGTGATTGGGCCCGCTCAGAAACAGAAATAGAACCGAGACCGAATTGTGAAACGGTTTTGTAACAGCCCCAAGGAAACGTGAACGGCACTAAAGGTCAATTGAAAAGGCGGGACGGGCATTTCTCCACTTTACCGTCTATTTGATGCAACACCCCATAGACCAACATTGGGGTTCGGCCTTTTAAAGTATTTTCTTTTAGTTCATCCTACCGTCTGGTTGGCATCACTGAAAGTTTTGCTTTCATATTGCCCGGTTCCTAGAAATTGGGCTCTCAACCAATATATTTCCTTTTCGTCGTGGGCTCAATATCCCCGCGAATGAGTAATGCGCCCTAACAGAGTCCAATCACGCGGAGGTGTCCACGGGGAGAAGATCTATGGGGTCAAGCGACCCCACGGTATAAAAAGCAGGGTGTTTGCTCATTCCTTCTGGGGCCCTCTTACTCAAAATACTCAAAAACAGTGTTAAAACTATTTTTTGTCATAATTATGAAACCACCCTCGAGTGAATTGAATCCGCTCATATTTCTATGACTCTAGTAGCACCGAAAGGTCCTTGGACTCGGTCGGCGGCCTTCGAACCCGTTCTGCTTTTCTGGGTTAATAAGTTTGACTAAAATTGTTCTTTACAATAGGCGACGTGGGAAAAAATCCCAACAATTTTCGCCGCACCGAAAGCGGAGCAAATTTGTTCCCTCGCGTTTTAAATTCGCCGTCGAGAAAAATTCGGAAGCGGCCGCGGCCGAGATTCACCGCCGGAAATGAACGGTTGTTCACAGTCTGGTCGGACATATTTTCAACGGGCAATTGAAGAAATACTCAAGGAAGAGCTCAAAACCGCCGAATGTTCGCTAATGAAACGGTTCGCTCGTTACGGCGCCACGGCATTAACCCTTAACCCGATTCGAGCCTTGGGAAAAATACTGTCCCGCTTCCCAAACGTGTCGTGCCAGTACGAAATTTCGCGAGTGAACACTCAACCCTTAAGCGTTTTCACGAAACAGTATCCTATTCCCACAGGAATCTAAAACGGCAGCGATCCTCATAGCTGGCGGTTCAATAGAATTGCCAAATTTTTATGTATCGATCATGCAATTTATTCCGTCTTATTTGGACTGGGCTGGTTTCACCCTTACTACAGGTTGGTTATCATTTACTGTTCAGAAAAAGTATTCGCTACAATAAATTATAATAAATCACTGATGACAATGAACGACCGAAATTCAAACTGGACGGCCGTTTCGGGTCCTCTCCTTCTTCAGTAGCATTCGTACAGTAATTTAGTGACCCGCTGCCGTTTTATAAATCGTACAACTGAAACATCTGCGCTCAAATATCAACAGAAATATGCGTCAGGCTCTGTCCGACTTATGACCTCCAGTGAATTGTGACCTCACTAAGGAACAGTCGTTCCGCGATTACCTCATGTCGGTGCACTTTTGAAACGATGATGCTATTGGAAGTAATACTAACCAACCTTTGGTTACAAACATGCCGCTTTCGATCATAATATCAAATATGAAATTGTGAACAATTTTACAATTCAAAATGCAGTCTAAGGTATCTGTAGTGTGGTTGGATGGGGAAAGCTCGCATGAAATTGTCGTTAACACTAATTAGACGTTATTAACAATAAAATATCAATGTCTCTATTTGAAAAGAAACAATGAAAACACGAATATAAATGCTACATCGTACAACAATAAAATGAGCCACTGTACTCCTTTTTAAATATCCCCTTTTAGGTTTTTATCAGCCTCGGTTTCGTCATAAGACAGAAATGGAAATTACATTACAGCAAGCAAAGATTAAGGAGTGAATCATAGACACAAATCCGATTCTGTTTTTGTATTGTTGACAATAAAATGGAAACGATATGGGAATTGAAAGAACGGTTTTTGTTTTTAAACAAGTAAGGACGAATTCGTTTTCGGTATTGAATGGTGGTGTGCATCCCATGTTCTCAAGTAACTATTAATTATTTTTCGTATATATTAGCATTTATTTTATAACATTCACTTCATTTTAATGTAAGAAACATTAATCTGGCAAATTTCTAATACTATGGAGAAACAACAATTTTTAAGATAGTTAACACGGTTTACAATATCAACTAGAGTCTTATCAACCGCACTCACATCACTGACTGAAAATAGAAACAATCTTTGTAATAAGCGTTCATCATGAATCTGTACCGTTTTATATTCGGTAATGTTTTCGGGTTAACACGAAGAACTATTTTCCACTTCGCGATGCTTTGATTGCCCGAAGTGCTTACATGTTTCGCAGAAGAATTCGCAATTTTCTTCAACCATAACGAAGCATCAAATGAACGGTATTTGCGACACCGAGTTATCGGGTGAGCGGGGGCCCCCTATTGGTCAAGTAGGAAGAGCTTCAAGGTGGCTGTCAATTGACACCTGAGTGTTGCCCTTTGAAGCCGTCATATTCCACTGCTGGAAAGGTCAAGATTGGAACGGTAAACATCTGTCCGACTATTACCGTAAATAGACTGGGCAGCGACGATACAGAATTCCAACCTTTATAAACGTATCTACAAACACTCTTGAATGTACAATTTATTTAATTTTGTTTTTTAGTTCTTAGGAATACGCATCGGTAGTGTGATTATACGCATCTAACCCTCCGATCAAATGCTAACAGCCTGCTCTAATAACCGATTTCACGCTTCTTTACCGGTTTTATTCTAGTGAAGATGGAGGAATATTTTATATTAATAAATAATTTTATATTTTTGTCCACAGACATTGCCAGCTTACAAGAAATAATAATTATGAAATATACAATCAGCGGAATATTGGGTTGGCGATAACCAGACAGGATGCGACCCACGCGTTCCGGATGACGAAGGCTTTTCCAACAATCCGACTTCGATTTTCTCCCTTGTTTATTATTTAATTGCCCCGCCTATTCTGGGACTGTGCCCATTCCATGTTCTTCCGTGACCGACACGTCGGTTCTATTTGCCGATAGATATTGCGGGTTGCTTTTACTAAGAAAACTAATTAGGGAGCACAACGTCATGTCCTTCACGTGTCTCGCCAATTAAATAATGGTGTCAGATTTAGCAAGACTATTAACTGGTGGACAGATGTCAACCATTGTAGGGAACACGTGAAAAAAACTTAGAGATAAAAATATTAAAGCAAGTAAAAATACACGAAAAACGGACCGGACATCATTTAGCCGCTTTTTGTCCACGAATTTGATATCTTACTACGCAGCTACATTATTTTTTTTATTGCTTGATTGACTTTGCATATTTGTCCATTATTATTTAACACTTAGTATTTAAATGAAAAAATGAAATAATTATTGAATTTTAGTCCCAACTCATTCACGTGAACCTTTGCCATTATATATCAGTTTAGATGACACTAGGAGGTATACATTTTATCTGTTCAGAACATAGATACAGTGTTCTGAATTTACTCTCAAATGTGTTAATACGAAATAAGGTACAAAAACTGCCTTTTTTCAAGGTAGTTACAATAACGTCCAGATCTATGATATTTGAAGTAGGACAGGGAGATTAAAGATTTGTTTAAAGTCATGCAGACTCGAAAACGGCTTAATTTATTATTGATAAGGCCTCCTCGGCATGAAACGCCGGCGATGAACGGTTCATTAAGATAATACCGGGTAATTTTACGGACGGTCACGGGATAATAATAAATAGGGAAAAAATGAAGGATACGCCGGGGGATACGGCGTCCTCAAAAGGACTATAAGGTCGGAGTGTCCTGAGGTCCTTGAAATTCAATTGTGCCGTGAAACACTTAAGTAGTAGTCATTGGCCGTTGACCAGAAAGGATTCTGACCCCGTCCTGTCTCACGCCCCTTCTAATAAGGTAGAGGAACCATTCAGATTATCAGTCACCGAAAATTTTAAACTATAATTCGACAACCACTACTAATAAAAAACATGAGGTAATTAATCCAGGCAATTTATCTACCGTGATCTAGACCCAGGAAACAACAGCAGACCAGTATATTTGTAACAATATATTCATATTCTGAACCGTCGCTGATTTTCTTCAACTTGGTCTCGGCAAGTGGTAACAGTTGTTCCCGACTATTGGTTTATATAAGAGAATGGCCGCGAGTCGTTTCTTTTCCACCACTATAATAACCAGCATCATACTCCCGGTCTAAATGTGCCCTTCTAGGGGAAGTTGAAATTTCACGACCTAAAAACCAGTTCGTTAAACCGCGACGGAGTTGCGACACGAAATCCGCAATTAGCCACCGACTGCCAATAACAGGCGGTGGCGTATCGGACTGGGGGTAATAAAAAAAAATAAGAAATTACAGTCCAATAAATGGAATTCCTCGTTGTGGGGGGACTGAGGAGGTTCCCACAGAGTTTTATGACCGCCTAATAACACACTTTGTCTCGAGTGTCGTCTCGGCTATGAGAGAGACAGGGGCCGTGCTCTCGTCGGCATTCCCACAGTGCTCCTGCCGAAGCAGCTGTCAGCTGCATTAGCGTGTAGGCAAGTCGATGTATCGAAGCCTGGTGGGACTGAATCGATCGAAATTGATTTGTTCGAACCATCCGTCTCGTACAGGGGAGTTTTTAATATTACTCATATCAAACAATGGACACTACTCTGTTACTGCCAATGCTACTGACGATGGCGATTGTTCCATCGCTATGTTTGCATAACCAAAAAAAAATCGCATGGCCCATTTAAAGATCGGAGGCATTCATCGGTCCTTTTGAACACTCCTGGGCGGTACTCCTCACAGGCCTATTGTGAGGCCATTTCGGATGGCCTAATTGACACTTTCAGAGGGTTCAAATTTTACAGAGTTCAACGATTCAAGTGTTTAATTGGCCCCGAATGTCAGGGGTCAGAAGAGAGAGTTTACATCGCCGTCTCCCCGCTCAGTGTTGACTCACCGTGTAACGGACAATGAGTTCGCAGAACCGAACCCAGTGATAGGTTACATCCGGTCGTTTGGATTAAAACATTAATTAATTCCTATAGTAAAATTGTCTACATTTCTTGACCAAAACAATTACAGAGAAGCGAAACTAGGGTCGGCCACCGACAGACAGGATTTTTGTTTAAAATGTTTGTTAAAATCCGGAACACAGTATAATTGTCCAACAAACGTTTACTGCTGATGAGTCACATGCGTTGCTCCCTATTTAATTCTTGTTATCTTAATTATATTATCGCTCGAGTAAGATATTTCAGTCGGTTTAATGTAATTAGCACAAAGGCCCCGGACACGCATTGAGTGGACTCGGTTATTTGCCTGCCAGTGATTCGTTACCAATATCGTTTTATACCATTAATTATTGGGTTCACAAGTACGATTTCCTTGACCTTTCGTATCGCCTTCACCCTTTCATTTAATTTCAAAACCTTTGTCCGACCAAAGTTAAAAGCGTTCTACGGGGAATTCCGTTTTTGTTGAAAATTCTAGCGGGGAACGAATTTCGTGAAGAAAAAGTTTTAAGAAAAGAAAGTGTCCGCTAATTATTGCCAGAAAAAAATATGCGTGCAAATGTAAAAACATGTTAACTGATCTAGATTTTAAAAATGAACCGTTCTCTAAAGGCGAGGTAATTTATTTTTAGCTTTAATGTCGCTGGCGTGCCGGCTCCTTGTTGGCATGCAAATTCGACGGCTTTATCGTTCCCATATCTGTCTTTAATTTGAATGCCGTTTGAGTCGAAACTTTTTTTTTCTTTTTGAATTGCAGTCCGGCTAAAATAAATATTTAATACACGCTCCGCGGTACTTCCCGGTTTAGCAAACGGACAACTTCCGCGATGCATGAATTACATTTTCGAATATTCGCTCCTGTCCCTTTTCCTGGTGCACATTTTCGTAAGCCAACATCAAGAATTTGTGACACCCCGAATTCCTTCCTCCTTTATTTTATCTGATCAAAATACGATTCCCGAGCAGGTTTTAATTTCTAATTAAATTACTCGGGGTCCAGAATAAAGAAAGTATATTTTACGCCAATTTTTTTATCTTTCATCAAACGGCTCCGGTTTTAGTCCTCATTATTTTTGCACCGACCTAAACTGCGATTTAGAATCTGAGAAGTGACAATAAGTGTACGATATTTTGTGACCCACGCGTTGTTATACCCAGCAACAGTTTTGTACCAATACATACGGTATACTGTACCGTAACGTATCGATTTGAAACACCCCCAATCGCTCTCGAAACCGAACATTGGTGGAGGCTGGGCTACACGTGCTGAATAAAAGGGGCACTAAGAAGCATGCCCCGGATACGGAATAACTCCGAAGTGACCGACACTATTTAGAGGGTGGAAGCAATCGTAAATTAGATTCATCAATTCAACCGACAGGGCCAAATAACACTGCGTTTGCGACTGTGACACCTGAAGATTGATTGGTATAGTCGTTGTAGATAACATCCGATAGGGGTGACAATAGTGTTAGCGAGAGCAGTATACTCAATAGTTATCGGAGGACCGTCATATGATCTGGCCCGATCATTGTTAAGTAGCCCTGGCATTGAACCGAGTCACGTGGTATCGTGGACCGCGGCGTTCGTAACCACGTTTTGCCTCGTCACCAAACCGAAAAGGTCGTTCGGTTTGTTCAGAACTACTTTCAGCACAACCCACGAAAAGCGAGAGAAACTCGCGTATATGAACTCTTGTCCGGGCATACGATGGACCCAGCTCACTTCAATATAAATACAGAACATTTAAACATTGTTGGGAATCCGACAACAGGTATTTCCAGGCGAGCTGCACTTGGCTCTATAAAGGAATGTTGAAAAATAGAAAAAATTTGTATTTAACGGTTTTGTCCCATAATAACTCCGTGAGAAATGGTCCCCAGTTGAGATATATTTGCCCTCCTAAATAATAAAGAATTAAGGGTACAAATCTCAAGACTGGCTTTTTTGAGATAGCGCGGAAATCATACCTTCTTTAAATGTCTTGAGACGTTGATGGTTAATTAGGAACCATAGGCCAATGTTTACAGCAAACAAATTGTTTGGTTATATACATCTACATGCATATGGTGTATGTTCCCGATTATAATAAAAATTTGTTGCATTTTAATTTTAATAGATTTTATTAGGTGCAATTTTAATGTTGAAATCGACTGAAACAAGACATAGAAGTTGGCAAGCGCCATCCTAGATAGTGGGTAATCTCAGCATACTTCTCTAAAACTTCGTGAACTAACCAATAAAATTTTCGTACCTCTGAACTAAACACGCAGTTGTTAGTTTAATTAGAACTAGCTTAGTGTACTCGAGTGGTGGCACCGTCCGAATCGCAGCTGCTATGTGGTTTCATTACACGAGCGCAGGTCCGGCCGGAAGCAGGTGCCCAGGTAATGAGTCCCGCAGAACTGTATTCATTATCACGGCGCCCCTTTCTGCACGGTTCAGAGACTAGGCCCGGGGGTACTGAAACATCCTTCTGTCTTACTGTATGCTACCCGTGCGGGGATCCGCGCGGGTTTGGAATTTAAACACTCTTAAGGCATACGAAAGCGTAAGGGACAAGCACGCAAACCCCATCGTCTGACTCGGTCACGAATAACTCAATTATTGAACCAAACGAGAAATTGTCACAGGAGAAAGTATTTGGGATTTTTAACGTTATTATCAAACCAGTTGTTCGGAATTAAAAACCGCAATGAAAACCTCTTAAGGCTGTACATAATCTCATGGTGGGACAGTCATAGGGTGCAATGCTTGGAAACGAGGAAAAATCTAATAAGAGAAGTAATAAGAGAATGAACTAAAGAAAACTGTGCATAGACTCAGCATACGGGAAAACCACCTGCGATGCCAAGAGTCTCCATAAACGGGCATCAAGTTAAAGTACTCACTACTTTATGGGCGTAATGCTACCGACGATGGCGAATGGCCGAAACCGGTTCGGTCCATGACAAAAGGGAGCAGAGTGAGATCGTAAGACTGATGTCCTTCCGTCTCTTATTACCCGTTTCCTTGCCACACAATGCCGACTCGGTGTTTAATGTCGAGGAAAGACAACGTACTTGTATAAGCTCTTTTTAATTCTAAGTACATACGACAAATACTACGACGCACCTAAAAGACGGCTATAGGTCGTTAGTCAAGCGCAGACCTTAAACAACTACTTAACAAATATTGCAATTATTTAAGTAGAATGATAATTTTCTACCTTTCGCCTTTATTTCGGCTGTTGGACCTTCATTAAAACCTTTGGTGCCCGCATATTCAACGGAACATAACACAAAAGCGTTCGACGCGATAACTGCCCACAACTTTGATCTAATATCTAGCGGATTTCCTACAAATGTTTTATTTTGCTAATAACACACCGAGTCTTATATCAAACCATGCTTAATCCTGGAGCTCTTCCGGAATGGAGGGTGAACGTTTAAAAGGACGATAATGTAATGTGAGAAGTACATTGACTGAATAACAGCCAAGAGGAAGAGGAACCGCAATAGAATTTGCCCTATGCGGTATTGAATCAGATAATTGCATCTTGAAAATACCCATTTTATAGCCTGGTCCATAAGGTCACCATTGGATTAGCCAATATCGCCTTCTGTGGTAACTTCACCAACCAACTTCCTCGGGTATAAGGAGGTTGAAGTCACTTGTCATTCGATTAACTTGCGGCCTTTGATTTGCGGTAATATTTATGTGTTTGCCACAAATCATCTAAACAGTAGACTGAATAGTCTTCCGTCAGTTCAATTATTACTGAAACACCTAAGTCTGTTTCTCCGGTCTACAAACTCATTACATTTTACAATCAGTAACTGTTTGTATTGAAGATGGCGATAGGCCGAAAACCAATCTGGCTTCTTAGAGAAAAATCAACGAATGGAGATAGAAGATGGTAAGAACAATGGTATTCTATCAAACCGCGTGATATCGGTTAATAAAATTTCGTGAAGATTCAGTAATGTGACGAATCTGCGACCATCGGTCTTCAGTTATGCCGATAACAAAACTGGCTTTCGAACATTTTCAAAAGTCGGCAGTTGTATTTTTAACTTCCAATTTCCATATCGAACAATCCCTGGGGGCACCGTCTCGTTTTACATCGAATGAGCTCGTGACTTCTCAGAGGACTAAGGCCGTCCTCTTACGTAAACCGTTATCTGAAGTTACCATTGTTAATTTTCATCCTGGTCAATTAGAATTCAGCTCCCGAGAGAGTGAAAAGATTGTTCCGCTTAGGAACAATATCGTTCGAAAACAATTGGATCCTCAAGTCGGGACCTAATCAGAACAACTGACCGTGGTCCTTTCTATTCAGACTTGCGGGCGCCGATGTACGGAACGATAGGTACAGACGGTGGGTAGAACCCGAAACTGGTTTAAGATATAAATTAATATTAAAGCCCCAATAATGTCAATGTCATCTCAGAATTCAGGTAACCCTTAGAACGAGTACACCCGTGGTTAAAGAAAGAATTCTTATTTCTGCCAAGCTCAAAAAAAGTGATATTACTAGTGATGCTACTACACCAGGAACTTGGACATGTGGCTTACATAACGAGTTGATTGTGAGTTGACTGAGAAAAATTATTGAACACTCTTTGGACAAATTATTCTACAAAAGCGAATTACCGTCCAATCAGTGAGATATATTTAACGCCCATACGGAAATAAGCGCTGCGTTGTGAAACGGACTGAATTTAATTCAAAGTATTAGCCATCAATAATTTGCCAGGAAAATGCCGGCCAAGGACGATTTTTTACTTCAACAAAGTTAAATGGTAGTTTCCGAGATTCATACGCTGGGTATTTAAACACTAAGCGGCGGATTTAAATTTCAACTTCGTCCACATCCGTGTGTTGAAACCAAATTATTCAAACGTGCCTAGATTTGATAAATTAAAAAGAGGGATTTGACAGCGTCTTTTCCATATTTGAAGGACGGCCGCGCCTCTACCAATACGCCCAACATCAAAGGATAAAACCCAGACCCTAACCTGATGGCCAGGAAAAGTTAGAAGTATCGAACGAATTTTACAAGCGTTGGAACAATTAGAATTGGGCATATTTATTATATATAGTTGTCATTCGGGCAATGCACAGTTGCATGGCATATGCAATAAGTGATAAATAGCGAGAAAGACCATCAATAATTATGCCGCAGCAAGAACTGAACAGGAAGGCTGGCTATCCATTATGCCTAGTATGAAATATGACATAAACTTGCTTGACAGGCGATGCCGCAACAACAGTTTTATATAAAACGAAATAAAGGAAAATAATTCAAGGAAGACGAACAAGAATATATATATATATATATATATATATATATATATATATATGTACAAGATTAAAGAGGATGGTTTAAGCGGGAAGTTGCCTTCAAGGTAGGATTGTAGGAAAACGGAATAAAAAAAGTTGAATCATAAAACTTTATATAGAATCGTATGGCCGCTAGACATTTGTCGAGTAGTTATCAATCTCTAATAATTCAAAAATTAAGAATAATTAATAATATAATTCATGAAATAAACTTGTCTAAATTGTGCAATTTAAGAGGGATTATTTTTGTAATAAGTATTTTCCTAAAAGTATGTTTTACAGTTGACCCAACTATAGAAAATTTTCTTTATATCTGATATTATATTAAAAAGTCTCATCTTACTGTTCAACATATCATGGTACATTTTATTTAGTAATTATTCTATACTAACTATATTATTTCCCTACCCGAGGTATAAATACCGGATATTCTTTGGATTCGGTGTCCCAACAGAGCAGCTTGGCGACACCGACAATCGAAACTTACTAAAAATAAATCAGGGTTCATGACAGTAGCTTTTAAGAGTTTTACAAGAAAGAAAGGCAAGAAAAACAAACGGCGATAAAAAAAAGAGCATGCCTTATCCATTGTAACATACGTGGTCGTTTCGCAAACTCAAAACAAGGTCGAACAGATTTCCGCCCTGGGAGGCACTGAGGCGTAGTCCCAGATTTGAATAATTCGGAATAATGCGCGAATATTTAACCAGTGAGAGCATGAACATTACTCGCGTGTGAAGCGCACGACCAATCTAGAACGGAATTGGAAATTATCCTAAACTAACAAAATGAATCTCGACGTAGAGCGTCCGTTTCCCATTTCGCAGGAAAGTGTCGGGATCGACTATTTTCCTATGAGCAACCCATTATTCATCTGCCATACTGTTGCACGTTTCCCTCACCGAGGATTAAATGAACGGGACTCGGCACGGTAAATGGACACCTGAGGGTGTTGGCGGTTGGGAAACTGTTGGTCAAGTAGGAATGACGGGAAGACGGGACACCAATTGACACGTGAGTATTTTTCATTGAATGTCGACCCATTGAATAGGTCAAAACGGTAACGGTCAACAGCTGGCGTTGAATCACCCCTGGACAGAAATACGATACGGGGACAGGTAGCTTCGGTACCTTTATGAACCGTCCTATGTATCTCTATACTCTTCTGACAAAAAAACAAACAAAAACGGGTCCAATCCGTCCCAAAATTGGTAGGAATAATCACCTCCGGGACACTGAATAAATGTTTCAAAGAAATACCACTGGTCCATACGACTGAAGAGGATTGAATCGAATAGAGGCGGTATTACTACTCAGAGTGTTATTACTACCACCCAGAAAACGAGTTAAGGTAGCTTAAAATCCACAAATAAATTAAGCCATCTCCACAACAAAGGTTTCAATGGTCACACGGTACAGAACTGTCGAGCTCAGCCAAAAATACCGTTTTTGGCGTCACCAGAGGAAAACGCCCGTCGCCTAATCAAATGCACGTCCTTCGCACGACATATTCGGTTTGTCGACCCTGCGGTACACCAGGAGTGCCGGACACCGGCAGAGCCCATCTCGTTCGGCATGTTGGATAGGAATCAATACTATTTATGGTACTTGCGATATTCCGTACCGTCTATAGCATTTGGTGAGTCACCTGTGGTATTGGACGCCCGTGTGGCATGCCTGAAGTTTTACTGCAGTTAAAAAGATTACAGGCAACCGACTTGAGTGAATCACCAGCTAAGAAAGAGTTGTGTAGATGGCGAGCTGCCGAAACCTGTCTAGCACAACCCTCGCGGACCAGGGAAGAGGTGTTCAAAACTTCAAGACAGTATATTTACTTACTTAGGGTTCAAATTCTGATTGTCTTAACGTTATTTTTTCTTGTTATAGATACAATTATAAATTTCAAAAAAATCACAGGGAGAAGGGAAAGTGACACATACCTTAAAATTAACTAATTGTTAATAGGCTCGAGTCCGATTGTGTCGGGACGGAGGGAGCGTGCGACCGAGCGTGGGCCTGATTGCGTAAGGGCGTCACGAAATAGTTCTGTCTCAAGAGCCTATTTCCTGTGTACCTTCACAACTCTCACTTCCTCCTGTACCGTCTTTGTTGTTGCCTCGGCGCTAATTTAAGTAAGATAGGGCCGTCCCAACTTGCGGGGGAACTGACAGCCGATTCAAGTTCCTTCCTTCATTCATTTCCCCATTGAAGACAGTCCAAAGGAGGGGCCCCGGGCCAGTCCCCTCCTCATTGTGTTCCCACAGACTTCAACAAAGTCGCCGAACCGCCTAGATTAATTGGTAACCGCCCCAAACTAAGAAATAACACTGGGCTTTATTTCCCCCAAATACAAGATTCAAAAGTGCAGAAACGAACGCGTTCTGCTAATACTCCTCGGCACCTAATCAACTATTACTCAAACTATTTATTGATTTCGCATAAAAAGGAACTGAACCTCTTCGGTATTAAATATTCAGGGCGGACGCATCTTCCTTCATTAGTTGGCCGCGATTCAACGAGCGGCACAACTGATTCTCGACCAGTTGAGCGCCATGGGACGATTTGGTTGGAAGGAAGTGTCGTTGAACCGTGGAAGTCGTTTCCGCTTCAAAGACAGCTCGCGTTTTTACAGTGCGGTCGGAGAAATAAGGGGAAATATAGGAACGTTCGGAGAAAAATGAGCTTTCTCACGATCCGGGCGTCCCGCTAGGTCGTCGGGAGGATGTGGGTTAACTGGACCTGTCCAACGGGGTACTCACCGGCAGGCCAAACGCGTTAATTTTATGTTTAAATTATTTTATATTAGGAACCGATATGTGGAAAAATAGCTGTTTAAGGATTGGAGAAATGTATGATTCTGGAAAGCATCATGCATTCGGTACACAGTATTTTTCGGTATTTGTTCGGGGGCAAACACGTGAGAATGATCACACACTTAAGGCAGAACCGAATTAATCTTCTAAATCTCTAATAGAAAAATTCAAATACGGGGATAAAACCCGTAGTTTTTGCAATAGGCCGGTAAATCATGCTACATCACAATATGCTCCTTCCTGGCGGCGGTTAGCCTCGACGATGTCAACGCGAAAGGACGTGTCATTGAACCGGCGGCGTCTCTCGAACCGAGTCGTTTCCGGCTCTTATTTCCGGAAAAGCGAAGCGGCGGAAAAACGAAATTATACACTGGACAAAGGAGCGATTTTCAGAGGTGCCCGCGGCTAAGAGTGCGGGAACTCACGACCGGATCTGGGTCAAACCGGTGTCCGGCCATAACGGGTCGGCGGGATCCACTTTGCATCCAGGAACGGGGCAAACTCCGGCGAAGTTCACAGACAGACAGGCAGTTCCCACCTCTAGTAGGGCCCTAATTTCATTGGCGCTCACAATTGTTTTTCCGCCTCCTTATAGCGAGGAAAAGACGGCCAACTCCCGAAGGCAGTAAACTAGACGAAAATGTTGCAAGTAACTCTGAATGACGGGCACTTCTATGCCTCACGCTTTTAACTGTGTACAGCCTAACCGGGTACGGCTTAAATAAACGGAACCGGCGGGACTGAAGATTATACCCCATCGACAAATGAAAACCTGAATGGTCCTCGCATATATCCAGACGTGCCAGCACAAGGGCAAGGTGGGTTTTGACTATATTATAGCCGTGACTAAAATGAAAAGAGAAAAAGTACCGCCCTCGCAATAAACGGGAGTGCTTAAAATCCGTTTCGATAATTTTCTTTCAATCTTAACAACCACGGAGGTACCGCTTGGGGTGTTTACTCTTTGATTGTCTCGACAACTAAACGATCGCCCAGGAACTGTTCATTAAATTGCAACTCTGCAGACGGGTAAGCAAACTGAACATCTGGCCATAACTGTTCTTTCTCTTAAAGAACACCTTGATAATAGATTCTGCTTTGTGTCAGCATTATATTGTGTCAGCAATTATCCGTTTTTTACTTGTTTTAATTGTTTTTAGAAGTGCGTCGGTTGAAGTTTTATTGCTGCAAGTCCCATACTTCGCATTTTACGACACACTGATGAACGCTTTCTTGGGAGCACAAGCATTGGAAGAATCCAATGTCAGAAAGTTTATTATGGTGGCACATCTATGGGGGGGCTCCGACACACCGCAGGAGGTCAGAGGGGTCAATGACGGCTTTGCCATTGTTTCGACCGCGTCTGAAATGTTCCACTGTTTGTGTATTTAAACTAATTCTGGAACTATGAATGTGAATTGTGAACGAGTCCGACAACCGACCTTTAGGGGAAAGAGCCAAGTCGTCGACACGGTAAATGGTTCCGCTGTAACAGCATACTTTAATGGTACTGGTAGAGTTTCAACAATTATTACCAATCGCTTATGAAATGCATCGAATCGGGTTATTGACTGGAATACAGTTTTCGACAAGATATCCTCTTTTGAATGAGAGAATATCTCGGTTCGAGAGTGTTTCTAATCCTTGAAACGTTTGGAGGAAACTAATTTCCGATTTCCAGTACTGATCGAGTTATAAAAATAGTGACCAATGAATACAAAAAAAGGAACCTAGAATTTGGGAAAAAACTATGAAATGCCTTCAACGGAAAATTCATTTCTCACTTACGTACAGAATAATTACCTGAATTAAGTACTCATTACTTTTTCATTATTTACTGCAAACATTTACGTTAAGTATTTCCTTCAGAGGTTTTATTTAGTTCTGCCAATACAGTTTCTAAAGAACGCAATAACAAATTTCATGTCTTGAGGAGATGATTTGGACAAGCAATTTTGCCTTTGATTGATTGAACTAGTGACTAAACTGCGAACATGCATTCAACTAGTCAACTGTGTATTTATAAAACTTACACGACAGCGGTACTTAAATTATTCAACGTCGGCCTTGTGCAAAATTCAACAACGCCAGGTGTTCGAAATTGCGCTCCCCAACTGAATAAAGATGGGCGCCAAGTGCGTATTTCAACGAGCATCCTGTATCTGTTTTTTCATCCCATCGGAAGGGGACATAAAAATAAACGTTATTTATTTTTTCAGGACAGGAAATTAATTTCCAGACGAGGCAGCAGAAGGAATTAATAATTACGACCTATGAAACATAATAATACAATTTTTTTTGTAGTTCGACTTCCATGTTTATAACCTTATTCTCTTTCATGTGTAGATAGTACCAACAAATACCAACTACATGCATTTAAGAAACTGCGTCATTTCTCTTACGTGTCCTGACGATTGGCCATCTTTTCTTACCACTTCCAAATAGAATGGGAACAAAATTAACTTTTTTTAATTTCATAGATGTGCAGACAATCATTTTTCAAAATTCTAGAGCCGTCCAGTAGCGGTTTGTAATTTAGGTTTATGAATCCCTGTTGCAATCCTTCCCTTGACATTCTTTCGACGAAAAATGAAATTCTAAGTCCAAATTTCGTAACTGGCTCACGCACTGCTTTTCATCGGATCTGAAGTGTCGAAAGGAGCGGAAGTCACGCGATGGAAGTGAACAATGATCGAATCCACAAATATATTTCTCCGCTTTAAACTAGAAATTTACAAAAAAAGTATTGTTTCCATCACTCGAATCAATAAATGGAAATGAGACAGCGTTTAAGTACATGTATAAATGGGCAGATTCTTGTTGATAATACTAATTTTGGGACAGTATTTTACGCGTTTGCTATTTTAGCCACCTTTTTCGACGCTCGAAGAGAAAAATCAGGTACATCGACACAAAAATGGACAATGTGGCAGGAAGACAGGATGGCACATGGAGAGAGGGAGAGGGGGCGACGAAATTCATGGAAGCGTGAAAAATGAACGCAGCGAGCCACCGTAGCGTAACCGACACACATGCGTGATGTTTAATTATTTGCACACCAGATGGAAACCCGAGATAGGAAAGGAATCTCGGGGATCCTTCGTTTAGAAATTAAACATAGAACTCAAAAAGAATTAGTTTGACAATGATTGGAGTAACGGAGGGAAATAAGGGAGAGGAGAAAGCATGAAATCCCAGTCATGACCAAATCTTTTATTAGCGGGTGTTCGATCGAAGGTTCAATGAGCGGACGACGTGTCTATTACATACCATAATTGGTTTCAACAAAAAGGAACATGCTTTCTCATTGGCCTTTTATGGCTCAATTTTCAAATAATAAACTAAAATAGAAACTTGAGAAATGAACACTCTTCGCTATTTAGGTAGAGGCCTCACATTGTATAAGTTTTACTAGTATATACTAGCGTTCACTAATGAAGTAACTTCATTACTTGTTTAAAGTTTTATTGAGATTCCGAACTGAAGCCACCGAGTGACCGAAGCAGGTGTGGCGAAAGTAATGCGATCCCTCCAGTTGGCCGGAAACACTTGTGATCTTAGGGGAAATGTTGCAGCTTGTATGTGCATCGAATTTCCAGGCCCACGGCAAACGAAAGCACCTATCCTATTCCACTTGTATAAAACGAATATAATCTTTACTTTTTACAGAAGAATGCAGGTACAATCCGAGCAATAACCGAAAATCGTCTGTGAAGTAATCCAAATAACTTTTTTGACCGGAGGTCACTTGTGCCCCACAAACAATTGTTGGTAGTAAAAATTGTCCACTATGCACATACAATGGCGGTTCCAAATTGACCTAACCTCGCATAATACCTCCTGGGACGTCATCGAAGGCCATATTAGTTTTACTTGCCAGCTTCGCGATAAATAAAAGTCGGGCGTCTTTTGCCACATCGTCAAACTATATGACTTATTACTATTCGTAACTTATTACAATTAAAAATCGCCCTCACATCATGAATGGTCACGTCCAGTTATGCTAAGTATATGTGTTCAATGTCTATCAAGCCACCCGCCTCCTTCGCGTCTTCAGGCAAGTGGCATCGCCGTTCAGAAGCGAGCGCCGATAGCCGTTTCAATGAAGCGTACAAAATCGGACGCAGGTTAAAATATTGACTCGATACAATACTAAGCGGGTTAAATATAGCCGTACTGGCACAATGGTAGAAGGTCACAAAGACATGCATTGTGTCTACGGCCGGGTACGTCTCCTGGGGGACTGTCGCAAGAATGCCCGCCGCCCGCACCCGCACCCGCACACGGAGAAACAGCACGTACGGGCGCAGATCCTGAAAACTATGACGTCACCGGCCGGGGTAAAAGTAAGGCCGCTGTTAGCGGCACCCGTCTGTCTTTCTCCTGAATGGGTTTTGCAACGCGTTATCCGCCTCGGAGCCTGCCCGGACTTAAGGCGGGGTTTCACACCGCGTTTGAAAAATTGGTCCGAAGAACCAGAGCAATGCGACAACAATGTAAGACCCTGAAACGAGAAAAATATTCCTCGTTTGGAAATAATACTATCCGTTCGCTGATAAATCACGTTAGTTCGGGAATTGCTGACGATTTTCGAACCGAACGGGCTATACTTAATACTAACACATTTACGGCAAGGATTTTTTCCTTCGGGGTGTCTCGACCAATCGACAAGTAACTAAAGGATACATCGTCACCCCCCTGCAGGTAGAATGCGCAAAGGTAGATTATTTTTCCATCCTGTTGCTACTGGATTGAATAGAAACTAGTATTGATTTTAACATGATTTACTTTTTAAGTCAGTTCGTACTCCCCGCCGAGGGTGTAATTGAGGACTCGACTGATGTGTTATTTACAAGTTAAACAATTTCCGTTCACAGCCAACCCGCGCACGCTGCAGATTTCAGATAACGCGATTTCGTGTCGGCCTTAGTTCGATAATGCTCCCGATTGTGTTGCAACGCGACGCGTTTTCGCCAACCATATCTCCTCTCTTTATTGCGCCGCAATAATGAAACAAATAGCTTCAGAGCACACAACGATTCCGTTTCATATGTCAGGTGAAATTCGCTGATAAATACTCTTATGTCCGAGTTGAGAAACGTTGATCTAGCTGCCTTTTTCGTGTAAAATAATAGATGCTTCATTGAGGTTTCAATTTTTTACTTGGGTTCTGTTGAGGCTGGCGTAAAGCCGAAACCTGTCTTAAAACGATCAAATAGACGAGTGAAAACGTTTTATATCAGAAAACATATCTATATTGTTCCATTTTTCGAACCACTCCATGATCTGTTGCCATTGCCTAAGGAATTTTAAGTAGATTCGACAAAATAATTTATTTGACCGATATCATAAAAATTAGGAAGTGTGAAAACTCGCTGTACCTCGCGGCAGAAGATTGGGTAATCCTTAGCAGCTTTCTCGAGCAACAAACTATTTTAATCTGCTTTTTCTTCCTGAACAATTAGACACGCAGACCCGTTAGAGCTTCGTTTGAAAAAGTTGTAAACGCGCAAACATTCACAATTCTCTACGTTAAAACGTAAAGAAAACACTGTAGAAGTCGCGTTAATGTACGAGCGTCCTTTCTTAGTTTAACCTCGATTTATGTTACAACTGTAAAGTTATCGAGATTCATGACAGAGTCCAGAACTAAATGTTATTGTAATTCAGAGGAGATTTGACGTTATAGTATCTTGAACAAGAACAGGACAACTGTGACCTGGCCGTATTTTATAGATTACACCAAAATCGAAAGATAACTTCTGCGTATTACTGAACCCGGTGATGACGATGACGAATACCTGTCCAGCATCCAAATGGCGAGAGAAGTATGAGGAAGTAGAATGATAACCAACAAGGCAACCTTCCCCGAGGAGACGATCCACTACAGACATTCCTTACCTCCCAAATAGTCGGAGCAACTAAATTTTTTTTGTCATTAATCAGAAAAATTCATACGGTAAATGGAGAGATCTCACAATTCAATATTTCATTTAATGGTACCAAGGCTATCGACAGGATATTATTAGAAGTCCGCTCGCCTGAACCGGTTTCGCCTTCTCGCCACCGTCAGTTGCGCTCCTTCGGTGACATGTGCCGTACGTACCAAACCATATGGGATAACTCTTTCCTTCGCTGTCACAGTTGTTGAAACAGTTTCACAATTTGCTCCTATAACAGCGCGTAACTTGTCCTGTTTTCATTGCCGCAGTGACACAGTGTCCACAGGACGCTTCGTCCGACTTGTATAAACAATTCACTGTATTGCCAAAGATGGCAGGTTTCACTATTCTGTTATGTTCGTAATCAAAGGAAAAAACTGCCGCATTTTTCTACTGGAAAAATGGACTCATACCGGGCTTGGAATAATTTCTGTAGTCCGTGCTGAGACACAGATTGGGCGGGTATTTCGGCATTTGCAATTCTAAAACTACCTCCGAAATTACAATAGATACGAAATATTCAATTTTCCATCGACCTCGGGCTATCTCTTCGCCTCGGGTCAGTCTGAATTGATAATTGGACGCTCTACAATTCAAACTATTTTTTTAACAGTTAAAGACTACTATCGGATTCTCCGAAGTTACTGTCGGTTACTCGAATTCGCACAGAGGTTTAAGGCCGGTAAAAACCTCGCCGTGGGATACTGTTAGCCGTGTTTTAAAGCAAGACTGGCACATAGAAAACCAGTTATTGAGGTCGGCGGCGATCTTGACCCAGGTCGGACTCCAATCTTACACGGGCTCGTGCCCACCGCAGATATCGGTTTCATAACAATTTCAAGTTTTTGAACCAGCATTCGAGTCTACCCGAACCCCGTTTTTTTTCTCAAATTCCTTCCGAATTATTAAAAAGAGTTAGGTCGTTTAACTGAGAATAATATCGAGTAAAATAAACTTATCTCCAGCGAGGAAGTAATTTTTCTAATTATGCTTTCCTTCCAAGATTGAAATTTCAACAAAATGACACTGGATACATTACCCTAATTATTAATGCTGATTTCTCAGGAAATAAATCTTACCGGGTATAACGTCGAGTGCTAATGGAATGTACCTACATGTCTTTTAATACAAATATTCATTTTGTTTAATTTAATTTGAATTTAATTTAAATTTAGTTTATATTAGCATCTGTTAATTCACTGAAAACTCATTGGCGATAATTCGCATCGTTCACCGTACTTGTTCGCCAGCTATGCTAATTCATTTATCCACCTAAAAACTTAACATGATTGGAATTCTCATATAGACGCTTGCGCCATATTATTGTTGGCAGAACAGCTCCATACGCTGAACAGTAATGGAGCTAAACAGCTAATCCGGCTAAACATTCGCGGCACTATCGTACGAGTAGTGGGACCATATGTCGGCGATATGGTTAATTATTTACAATCGGGTAATAATAGTCGGTCGCGTTTCGATAAAGGTGTTTCTTTTTTATCAAATGACATGTACCACGCACCACGTACGTCGTCAATTCGGGCTAGAGCGGTTGGAATCAACAGGAGAGATACACAGCATCGATTGGAGTGTGTACATTACTCGATTAAACTGTTTATGTTGTAATTTAGGGTATCTCTTATGGGGTCCACGGGGATTTCGAATGTCATTTAACTCTGGCCCCGTCGGCAGCATTCCGTCAGCACTGTGGAGGTTCCGTTCAGCAGGATGTCGGTAAAAATAACGAGGACAGTTGATTTAGTCTCTCTCATCCTGGTCCATAAATAGGGGCATCACTGCATCACACGTCTGGGAATTCAACAACCCCACGTGGCGGGAAACGAGGAAAAGTGCCACTAACGAGCATTCGCGAGGATGAACCGAAATGAACGATGAAGTGAAATAAATCAGTTTTGGCCTTCTTTATTTTAAAGAACAGTCACAAGGTAGCATTATATTATAAATTTTACTGACGCCAAAAGTTTGAGTATTCTTAGGCTTTTATGTTGAAGCGACAGTGACGTCGCTGCCCGATCGACCGGCACTTTCTTAACCCGAATTTCTGAACTGGTATGACAGCATCGAATAAGAGACTATTTTCGTCAATAATTGTCTTTATTATTGTCATTACGTATTTATGTTGGTTACATGTCGAATGATCGGGGGTTAAAAGGGAAATGGGGTCGGGTCGGGTCATGCCGCCAATTGATTCTGATTAGATACAGGAAATTGCACTTATGTCTGAACCTTTTCTAGGACATTTAAATGTTCCCCCGCTAACGTTCTACGAGGGGGCGGTTTAAGTGACCGAATCTAAACTGAACTCGTCTCCAGTCGTCTAAGAGTTTATTACGAATAAATTTAAATGAGAGAGACGTGTCAACATAATTTCATTGTAGGATTACACGAATTTATAAACGTACAAGATATCTCCCGATCCATCACATGTTATATTCTGATATTTCTGATTTATAGGGCATACAAGTGATATGTCCTTTGAGAGCTCGAGGTCGCTGTTCAATAAATCAAGACGGCCATTTTAACTCATACAACAGTTAACAAGCGCTGAGGACAATGTGAACATTTTATATTCTACTAATATTCAAAATTATATTTTCTTAGAAAAATATCTTTTATCGAAATTCGATTTGATTTTAATAATTTTATGAACTTATCTAGGATCTGACTAAGCTAAAATTAATTCCAACAAGGGCTGGCGTTATACAATCCTCCGATAAAAAGTTCCGGTCTTGGAACAACATAATTAACGAATCATTCTGATTTATAACGATTGTAAGAAGAGAAACGGGTACGAGCTGGCACGAGATACCTGTAACGAGTTTAAAGGACACGTCAATTATGATAATAATGTTATATATCCAATAGCTAAATCTTACAAACATCATAATAACGTATTCTTCCTTCAAGGTAATTTTCATTGTGGGATCACGAGAGGGTAAACTTACAAAACCCGTACGATTTTCAGAAATTGAATAAAGTAGTGTGGCCCGTATGGAACACGTAGTAACACCAGGATATCAGTATGCAGACTATATTTTTACTGAGCAGTAACGAAATATCAACACTAAACCAATATATCTTCAGTACAACTGGCGAGGAAGTCAATCCATCCTAATAACTTTCTAAATGCAGCTTTTTGCGAAGAATGTAAAAGCCGACAATGATTGCACCTTTTTTTCTCCAAATCTTCAAGCCTCTCTCGGCGCACTAAAAGTGAAAGTATCAGCTTTCTTCCGAGCTCGAAAACCAATTTTGTTAATGAAGAACCAATTAGAGATTTAATGGGGATATTTATGTTGGAATGTTTTCTCGTAGGCCCGAATCCAAATTTGAAGTTATAAATCGATCGTTGTCTCCGGAGATAATTTTCTGATATATAGTACATTTTTATGGGGAAGACCTGTCCGGAGGCCAGTTGACTGCTTTAAGTTGCAAATGTAAATTTCCTAATTGTTGTAAAGTGACATACTTTAATGCCGTTAGAATGCTACTTCAATGTAATGCTTCCATGAAATTAAAATGATTTACCTACTTTCCAAACAGGAAATTTGTTATAATTTATTTTTAATTAATTATAATTTCAATAATATTTATTCGCTCTATTGTTTCTTCTAGGTTGTCAGTTCTGTTCCCACCAACTTCTACTATATTTAAAATAATATTGGAACTACACGCAGGAAACATGGCTCAGTCGGGTTTCCGTCGGGAAACGAGACCTTTGGAATAAGAGTAATTCCTTCTTCGAACCTGTGCTCTAATGAGCTGCGCAGTGGCTAAATATACACCAGACCCCTAGGAGGCTCTACGAGTCCAGCTCCAAGTTGTGAACGTACCTACTCAACAAGGTAAGGGATAGAGAACACGTCTATAAAATATCATCCTCGCATAAACAAGGAGTTATTTTTTATTGAATTATCCACAATACTGACAGCTCAACCGTAAGCTAAGCGATTTGTCTTATAAAAGTATTATTATTTTAAGACGAAAATAATGTTTTTATGAAGATTACTAAGATTGTTATTATTAATTGAATGTAGAGTCTACATACACTTGAGTAGTCCTAAAGATCTTATCTGAATTCAAATTCGAGCTCCTAAACCTTAAACTGGAATGGAGCTGGGTTGACAAAAACCAGTGCCGCGTATTCTTGAGCGCTATCCCTCCCGAATCATTCCTTATCTCCATTCTTAACAACCTATGGCCATTAAATAGTCGCCTCTGCCCCTGTTCTCACGCTTGTCCGGTCCTAAACCCCAGACATCGGTTTCAAGTGCCCAACATCAGTAGCATTACGCTGGAGGGTGTCGGAATGCAAGTGACAATCGCTAACTAATAGGCCTTCGTAGTGGGTCCAAAGTTGAAGGGCCCTGTGCCACGTTTTCACCAATCGGCACTCGGAGCGGTTGGGTTTTCTCTCGAAGGGTACTTTCGGGATTGTAAAAAAACCCATCATGAGATTCAAAATCTGGCAGAAACAAGTCTCCCTGCAAGATCTTAGAATACTTAGAAGTTTCCTCATTCCAACCCGTCCGACCAATTCTGCCCTTTCTTCCTCGTTTAATTTTTCGCTGGCTATGAATTTCAGAAATTTGACCGCTCGTTCTGTACATGGCTCGGGGTGTACCATTAAGGAAAGGTCGTGGTACGAACGCGTCGGTGTGAACCGGCCATAAATGTTTCTGTTACGGTTCATCATAAAACCCGAACCGGATATGGGGGAGTGCCCAACGGCAATTATGCACGGACCGGAGAAAAGCCATTGTTGAGGGGCGAGTGGGAAAGGCCCGAGAAGTGTGAAAGGTTAGGAATGACCGGGAATATTTTACTGGAAGGCGGGTCAGTAGTCATACTACGGTCAGTGCGACAAAAACACAATAACTTTGGAGCGGTTTTAATGAATATTCGGTCGACTTGTTTCTAAAGTAATTCACACTGATGTTAATTTGGGTACGTATTTTCCGACATTGGGTACGAATGCCGACTGTATGTCCAAGCTGTGTAACACCTATAACTCTAGCATTTCTTGAAATGACGTTTCTATTTTTCACTGGTAGCTAAGTAAGTGTTGAGATATTATCATCACTCCTGCGACCTTCTGCGTCCACGCACTTATTTGGTCATAAGTCAGACCGGTTTCTGCTTGTCGCCTTCGTCTACAGCTTTGCGTTGGTAATATATATATACATATATACTGAGATACTTGAGCGTGTCGATTGCCGACGAAGCACCCTCTCAGCACTGTCATTAAATCGTCACTGTCGTATTATTTTCGGTTTCTATAAAATATATATCTATTGTTTTCAAACACTTGTTGAAAGGGTGCGATTCCGAATTACTAGTTTTTCCTTTTCTTCGGTATATAAAATAATTATTTCCTTTCAGATAAATACCGAGTTGTATTATGAAATGGGATTATGGGTAAAAAAATTTTAGATTATTAAATATATACGAGTGTTATCAGATTTTAAAGAAATAGGCTTTCACTTTTAGATAGTATTTCCCGTAATACAAATGATGTAAAATTTTCATTGTTTACAATATTCGTATTATAAATTGAAAAGATATTTTTCGGATGCCACAAACAAGATTATAAATATAAAATTCATGTATTCACAAGGATCTTTTTTACTTAATTATTTTTTAAAAACGTTTTAGATGGATAAAATTTCTTAACATTCTTACATTCTTTTCTCTAACTCAAAATGCGATTAGTTTCAAACAGAACCGTTCGCTCAGAAAGACAGCGTCAACGGAACCGGGTAGTGAGAAACCGACAATTGTCCTACCTATAAATACAACTTGTAAGGCTACCCATAAAAACCCATACATGGATATTGTTTCATTAAACCAGGTATAAGATCATACAATATTATCGATAGGGGCAAATTCAGAACTAAATATGCTTTCGAGTAAAGCATCGATGCTCGGGCCCTAGGAACAAGTGTTGTAAGGTCTAAAGGACCTCAGGAGAGCGGAGGGTAAGGACCTTTTAGGTACTAGCGGGGGCTGTCGGCAGCCATTATTATCCCCAGGGCAGGGGTGTGTCCCAGCGCACGCACGCGCCCCTCACCCTGGCACGGGCACGGGCACGGTTCGGTTACGGATGAACTTGTTCACTCCTAATTTAAAATAAGAATGAATGAGAGAACGTTCGTGAATATGCAGGACTGCTCTGTTACATCCCAGATCTATTCCAGACCAAAGGTTTTTCCACTCCTGGAACCGTTTAGAGGCGAACGGTCCAATTTCAGTTCCGAAAATATAACGTAATATTGTATTCAAGAATATCTACACAAATACATAGTATGCATTAATGAATAAATAATATATATCTTCCTCCGATAATTTCTTTCGATCATTTAAACTGATACGAGACAACAATGAAACACCACAACAGTGGGTAGAAGAGTGATAGAGCTGACCGGCATAATCTTAATATACCCAACTGTAAGTATTGAAAGCAATAACTCACCCTCTCACCCTAAAATTAATTGAGACAATAGTATTCTCCGTTTTGTAAACACGGGCCGCCTTAAAAATGTACTTTTCCGAGAACCCGTTACGGACTATGCACGATACCATGCTTGATGGATCGAACGGAGGAGGGAGCTGCTACGGGGGCAGTAACCTTGAGGTCGGTAACACTTTCTGTACCTTTTACTGTGCACATAAGTTGAAATTTTCCAGTTAATAATCGTTATTAAATTGTTGCAGGCAATTTTATGTTATAATTACATAGTACTGCTCAACAGTGTTCATTTTTCATGTAAGTATTCTTTAAGAGAATTATTCTGTATTTGTTTTATGACGGCAAATAATTTCCCTATTACTATTATTATTTCAAAAGTTTGTTGTAAAATATTATATTTTTAGATCGTCCTGTAATTAAGCCTGGTTCTGTACAATCTAGGGTCTAGGGTGAAGCCCGTTTTATGAGGGGTGGCATTGGTTCGTTAAAAGTTGAATTTAAGAAAAAACATTTGTTTCTTTTAAATAACATTCAAATGCATCCGCCCCTCTGAAATAAGTTTTAAATTTAAATCAGGAAATAAGGCATACGTTTTATAATACACGGCAATAATCCAACTCCTTCTGAAGCGCCGGAAAGTAGGCGTTGGGCGAAACTAACGGAAAAAGTAAACGCCAACGTTTCTGATTCTGGAACATTTCCATGCATATTTAGATACCCGTTACTTAGGTTTCCCCTACAGTAGAAAAATTCCAATGGCTTTCAATATAACATTTTAATATTTAATTATTTACCTTTTCTGTCTTTTGTTCATTTATAACAGACTTAGTATTTTTACAATATGTTAAAAAAAACTGCTATAATGATTAAGAAATTTGAAGTATTAGACCACTTTATCTTATACGCAAAAACTTGGTATCAGTAGAAGACCTTAACATGGAAAAAATCAGCTCCCAGCACACAGGACGTCCTGTACATTTTTATCTCGAAGAGATAGAGTTTATTTTGAGACCAGTTTTCGAAAGTCAGCTGTTCCAAACTAACCGACATTCGGGACACCGAAGATGGCGGACCCATCAAACCGGAATACGCGCACGATCCGGTTCTCGAACGGTGAAAACGGAACGGTGTCGATTTTCATGTTTACGGATTACAAGTTGACAGTCCGAGATCTCAAAACAAGAAGGCTTCATTTTTCGATTATTGTTCGGTTAAGTTCAATCAGTTTTCGTCTATCTAATAAACAACCAGTTGAACAAATGCTCTTCTATTTGTCCATGAATTTGATCGCCAAGACTAACACTCATTTACTGTCAGGAGAAAGGACCTCATGTTTCCTTTTCATCCTGACTCTGAGTACATGTCAGAAGGGTTTTCAATTTTTGCCACGAGAATAGGTGTTCAGTATCGAATAGGCCGCTAGTTAAAAAATATAGTCAACAAAAACACATCCAAACTTTGAAACTTGTTCCTCAACCTTTTAGGGCATAGTTTTTTGGAAACACTACCATTTTTCAAATAGATAACATGGGGTGACAAGTGATAAGTAGGTAAGAATAGCGTTAAAAATAGTTGTACGTTGTAAAATCATCTCTAAGAGGTATTTTTTACCACAATAGTATTACATTAAAAGTAAAATGACCCTGAGCTTAAGGATCGATGTATTATTAGGTCAATACAGAAAACGTTTTAAAATAATAATAATAGGTTTTAAGTTAGAACAGTTTCAGCTTATTGCCATCAGTCAGTAAATATACCTACAAAGCATGCTGTCAGCATTATCACTGCACTGATACTCCTTGTATAAGTTTTTGAGAAAAAACTCGAAACGAGTGATGAAAAGGGACCTATTTTATTTGATGTTCTCTTGGGTTTCGTAGATTATATCAGCTTCTAGAATTGTGCCTGTAACTATTTTTCAATGTAAATTGCACTACTGAGCGAAGTATCAACTGCATCCGATAAACAGTTGAGTTTTTGGGGACAGTAAAAAATTTACCCGAACGACCTCTTCGGGTTGGTCACAGCGCAAAAAAGGCCACTTAATAAAAACAGGTCGAGACAGGAATGTCGGTTGGTCTGGGGAACTTTGTAATGACCAATCGCTACTGTTATCCCTCCCACATTTCCTTTCTTTAACTATCCACAAGACATAGTACATTCTGAAGCTTATCCTGCCTGAAGAAATGACTGATGCTAAGTATAATCCGTAATAATAATTGTTATAAATCCTCATAACAAGAGAAACTGTATAAAGACAAAAACATTTATCAACCAGGTGAATCATTTGGGATTCATTTCTGTGTTTGACGAAATTACTATTCTTACATATGATGATCTTGTTTTCCTACATTACTGCAAATATAAATATTACACACAAAAGGTGTTGAAAGGACTGAAATGTATATACTGATACTCCCATTAAAGGGGAATAAATAGAAAATATTGTCTATAAAATTTGCTTATATGGTAAAAGAACGTCTTCGGATGGGATGAAAATAATATGGGAAGAAATATATTTTAAAACGTATGAAATTAGTACCGGTATTTGAACGGACGGTTTTAAAATTGAGACACTATATTCTTTGTCAGAAGAAAATTTCAGGAAACTTCGTACTTTACAGTAAGAATAATCACCAAACAAACAACAGATCACAGAAACATTATTTTTAAGGCTGATCGAATAAGA